>JASUAD010000010.1:59836046-61171880 GCA_037013555.1 Sextonia rubra
TAAAAGAGAAAGGGAAAAGTATCATTTTACTCTAAAAAATTATAATGGCTGAAAGCCTATTGATTTTAGGGATACAAACGGTATTAAAATGAAAATATAAGGGCCAATTTAAAAATCCTAGAACCACATGAGCTTATTTAAAAATCCTATAAACCTTGGAGGGATTTACAGAAAACTCTTTAAAAAACAACAAGTTGCTAAAGTCTTCATTAATCATAGGTAAGTATAGATGTAGGTAAGTAAAGATGCAAGCGTTAATTTCCATTTTTACTGTAGGAGTGGAATCCAAGTAAGCACCACCTTGGCAAAGTCCGTCCATTTTATAGTTGCCTTTTTATACTTTTCCAAACCAACCACACCATTTGATTAATAAAATATGCAATTTCATAAATTTAACAATTGCATATACTCCCCTAGGGTTAGAAAGTTGGTGTGGCTTGTCTAACTCCATGTTTCAACCCAATTGTATAATTTAATGGCACAATTTATACCAGTGTTCCATCTTATTTCTGGAATTTAAAGAACTCCTATTGGGGAGAAATTATAATTCCCAAATGTTGTTCTCTCCAAAAATTTCAGGTGAGGCCAAAAGCTCCATTATGAAGGCTCTAATGAAACTTTGGTTTCATCGCCTTTAAGTAGAAGATGTATGGGAATCCAAGTGTCCACTAACCCACCCATTGATTTGCGGTCACTGTGGCCTGTGGGATCATAGAATACAATAACTGGAAATTGATTATGCTATAGCCAATTATCCATACTCGGCTTCTCTTCTCTTTTACAGAACACATGGTTTCATAAAACGTGGTAAGCATGAACACTAGTCATCAGGGAAAGGCGACATCCACTCCCTCCGAGTCGCTTCTGTTTTCTCATAGAGGCTGGGAGCCCGGGTGCTCCCAGTCTTTGACTCCGAGAAATCCCTAACAAATAAAATAGAGATTGACTATCTAATAAGAAAAAGTGATTAATTTTAGGATCAGATTGAGATTTGACTGCTTGATTAAACATATGATTAATTTGAGGGGCACCCCATCAATCGGAAGGGCATTTATCTTGGACTGCTGAGTTTTTAACAGTTGGGTCCTAAGTTAAGAGAATCGGGAGTTCATTTGATTGGAAGACTTTGTGGTACCCGTTTTCTATCCAATCCAAGATGACAAGCTAGCACTTCACGGTCCCGATCACCGGGCAACTTGACCATATCTGATAGCGCAACCCATAAAATAAATAAAAGAAACAAAGATAGGGGAGGGGGTATTCTGCCCTCCGCACATATATTTAGCAAGTCCAAAAGTACTTGGAACGATAACACAGTCTGGGAAGAGCACCCCAATTTCTCTCCCTCAACGAAAAAAAAGAAAAAAAAAAAAATCAAACACTCATGAAACCATCTTTGATCTCAATATTTGCAAAACATCATAAAGATAAAAACTTAATTGTTATTATAATACATAAAACCCACACACATACATGAACAAGAACATCTCTCCCTTAGAAAGCAAGGACCAAAGTAACCAAACCTAATCCCCTCTTCAGGCAAAAGAAGGGATTAAAAAAAAAAAAAACAAAAGCAGCAAGACGACAGGAGATAAGAAAAAAAGGAAAGGAACAGATATGAAATTAACATTTCATAGGAGGAAGAGTGGTGCTGTTCTTCTGATTGAAATTGGACTCAACGTCTGCATCATCATACCGATTGAAAAGGCGACTCCCAAAAATGAAGAAGCCGAGAGCGTGGCCGATAACAGCAGCAATGAGAACCCCACCATTGAAAGACATCAGAGCAAGCATCACAAGATATGCCAAGCCCATCCGAAGCGCGTGCAGAAAGGTCCGGGCGAGCCCGGACGCGAGCCGGTTCGAGCCAGGCTTGAAGAAGCGAGAGTGGGATAACCACTCGACCGCAACGGCCAGAGCGAAGACGAAGAAGAGGGCTAACAGATACATGCCCAGGCTGCGACCGGGCCATCCGGAGAAGAGTATCTCCACATCTTTACCCCAGAAGAAGGTCATGTGCATCCTTGGCATAGACATCCGACCGCCCATCATCATCTCATGATCATCATGTGGCCCATCAGCACCACCACCACCCATATCTTTCATGGGCGGCATACCTTTCGAATGTCCTTTTGGGAAATGAAGAGGGCAAAAGCAGGGGAAAAGGGCAGAGAACGCTCAGTGCAGTCTCATGATTTATGAATGATGGTATCTTGTGTTGGAGATATAAATCAAAACAAGCAAGCATGAGTTTTATATACTGAAAATTCGAACAGTAAATTTTAGTATTCTCCGATGTATTTCCAAATTTTAACCAAACTGAAATTGGTCCTATTAAATTATTGATCACCATTTGATAGAAAGCGTGAATAATGAATATATGTAAGATTGTGTTGATTATGCTGTTAATCAAATGCTCCATCCTATAATGAAATCGGGTAATGATACATCATCAGTAATACAATCAGCTGTAATAAAGAGTTCATTTGTAGGTCCTAACTTAGCCAAGGGTTTTGGGCACGGCTCTGGCTCGTTGATCCCAAATACTGATCTGAAGGTACCCAAACGAACCCAGATTACGCTGGACCAGCACCAGAATTAGGCCCATGACTTTTTTTTTCGAACCAGGGTGGGTGGAAATGGAGTCCAGTGGTAATTTAGTCAGGTAAGAAATGGAGAGTGGTTTTTGTCGTCTTGTGATATTGGCCCTGTCGAAATGTCCAAGGTGGGCCACGCGGAGGAATCAGCAGTAAAACATTTAGATCCCTGTTTGAAGCGTCTTCCCTACGAAATGAAAATTAAAGGATATAAATAAGAGCGTGACCAAGACGGGGTTTCAGCGTGTGACGTTTAGTTTGGTCCAACCGTCCGAGTGACCTAGTCACGGGACTTTAGTTATTGTACAACTGTAATTGCACACTAATCATATTTAAATTAGGATTGACGTTGAAGATCACTGCCTATGTCCGAACCCTTGGCGGTAAATAAGAGCTGACACTTCCCACTGTTCTTAACGCTTGTAGCTGCCCTTAGTGGGCCACTTGATGCACATGGCAGAAGCCACGTAAACAGAGCTGTCGGAATTGTCAAATTAGGTCATAGACTAGACGCGTTTTTCTGTTAGAAAAGTAAGCATAGAGGGACGCGTTGGTGGGGTGGGGCTTACTGGCCAAACAAATTGCAAGGGGTTTTGCCGTATGGAATCGGTTGATATCAAACTCCAAGACTTTGGAATAGACTACTCCAAATTCTCGGTAAACCCCCACCCCCCTGGATTGGGCTATTTTTGTTTTTTTTTGTTTGAAAAATCTGGAGGAGCAATTTCTTAATTTTGTGTCGCCCTTTCATAGGCTAACAAATGGTGCATACGACACTTTCAATGGCTAAGTTTATCAGTTTATGTAAATGCCATGGTCGGCTTGGACAATGATGCAGCTTGTCCAGGCTCAGCCCATATTCATTCAACATACATAAGTACTTGCCGGGCCAATCAGACCACACTGTCTTGCTCGGAGGCAAACGCATCATAGTTGATTTGGAAAATAATTTATAACAGATCACGCATCTGCGGATCTGGTTGCAGGCCAGATAGGCCCAGCCCACCGCTCACTCAATGCTCTTGACTCGGGGAAATATTGAGTTGAAAAGTAGAGTTCTGCAGTGAGGCCAACTTATTAGAAATCCTAGCTCTCTCCAAATGAACACCTTCCCCCACTAAAATTTTCCGGGAAAGATTGATCCTATCTTAAAGACTGGCCTTTGATTTAAAACACAACCAACAAATTGCTATTAATGAAGCGATCAGTCTCACATTATTAATAACATGTTAATCACAATACTAATCAAATGATCAATCCAATTAAGTATATTATTTTATTCATAGACATACTCTGCTACATGGATCTCATTTCAATTACTTGGACACTCCTTGCTTTTGTACAAGACAAGATCACAACACAAACATAAGCTTTTGTATCACTACATACACAATATATTCTCTCTCTCTCTCTCTCTCTCTCTCTCTCTCTCTCTCTCTCTCGCTCTCTCTCTCTCTCTCAAAACATCGGAGACTTATTTATTCATAACCATTAACCAGCAATCTCAATGGCTTTGACCTGGGCCTTCTTCACTTCTTCTTTTGGCACAGTAACAGTAAGCACCCCATCGTCCATTGTAGCCTTGACTTGGTCAACCTTCGCATTCTCGGGCAATCTGAACCGTCGAATGAACTTTCCTCTGCTCCTCTCAACGCGATGCCACTTGTCGGTCTTCTCCTCCTCCTCTTTGCTTCTCTCTCCGCTAATCTGAAGAACTCTTCCTTCTTCCACCTCCACCTTCACCTCTTCCTTTCTCACGCCCGGAAGATCAGCTTTGAAGACATGGGCTTCTGGGGTCTCCTTCCAATCGATCTTAGTGTTGGCGATTGCAGTGGTTTCGCTTGAGAGAGTTGGAAGTGATGGTGTCAAGGCATCGAAATTGACTGTTAATCCTTCAAAGGGGTCCCATATGTCGAGGGAGAAGGGGTCGAAGATGTTGGTTCGACGACCGAAGAAGCTGGGAATGATCGACATTTGAAGTAGAGTTGGGATGGATAACACAAGATGGAAGGGAATAAGATAGGAATGTAGGAAAACGGTTTGTTTTCAGCTGGTATTGGAGATGTATGGCAATAAGTGTGATATTTATAGCTGTGTGTGAGAGAAAGATGAGATTTTTCTATATTATATATATATATATATTGTTTTACTTTAATGAGCTCCAGAGAATTCCAGAGGGGTAGAGAGATGATCCTTCATTGTCACTAAGCAATGATAATCAATTCCGTGAACGCGCGAAAAGGATTGGTTGTAGTTGTAGATGAAGCTAAATGAAAGGAACTAGAGGAAGAGTCTGGATCCTCTAGAGGCTTCAGCTGCTTTTCTATTTTTCAAACGAGAAGGTGAGCATGGCATCATCCACGGATAAAGACGAGTACAGCCATCCAATCTAAAATTCTAGAGTCTGGAATAGGATCGCCCGGGTGCCTGACGATGTGCTATTGCTGTTGGAGGAAATACTCATCATTTTGATTAATTTAAATTTTTAATAGGTGGACTTGAGTTATAGTGAAGTTAATACATCCTACTCATAAGTAGTACAGGGAAGCATTCTGAATCCATTAAAGGGCCAAACCTATAAGCATTTCTAAGGCTCACTAATGAGTGAATATTGACAACTTTTGTTAAGACAACTGCCAAGAATTAGCTTGTACAGTTGCTTATACCCATCAATCAAAGCCAATGTAAGCCATCCTATCTAAAATTCCAAATATGCGGAAGGGATGAGACATGCTAAGAATTAGCTTCAATGATCGTTCGTACCCTGAATCATAGCTAATAAAACTGTTTCTCGAAATTTTGTGTAGAAACATAGGTCTAAATTCAACATCTTGAGGAATGGAACCAGTGAATCAAAGCCAAGAAAACAAAACACGCATTCAGAGTCTCAGACTAGGCCACTGGATAGACTGACGTGCATATTAATCTGACACCCAACTGGATGACCTATTGAGAAGGGCCTAGGCGGCCACTTGCTGACTCATTGGGTCAAAATGAGTTCTAGAATGATCAAAACCCTTAATACTAGTGTTCTAAAAAATAATCTCAGTCGATGGCCAGAGAGAGAGAGAGAGAGAGAGAGAGGGTGGGCCACTGCAAAGCAGGGGATGTGGTTGAGCTAGTCCTGTCTAGAGAATTCGGTGGAGGTACTGGAAGAGGGCCAATTATTGCTGCATATTTGATTAATTAATATACAGTAAAAGAGAAGAGCCCCGAAACTTCGTGATGTGCTTTACATCCTTCTCTAAATGCAATCCCTTCCGCAAACACATAACATTCAACACGCGATATCCATCAAATGGACCGAACCGAGTCTTCTCTTGTTCAAAAGTTTACAGACTGATTTTATGTCAAATTTTGAAAGTATGCATTCATACTTCATCCGGTTATATAGACATCAAATTTCCTAAAAGGTGACGGCTGTGGGATGTCATTTTTCTTGTATCTTTTTTTCAAAAAACGATGACCATAGGACGTTTTTATGCCTTAAGTTCATTATATTTTTTTTCTGTAAATTTTTTGACAGCCTTAGACAGCTTTTTTTTTTTTTTGAAAAAAACAACTTTAAAAAATATGTAATCCTGTGATAAACTGTTTTCATAGAAAAAAGACGGCTTAAGATTGTCATTTTTCATGAATTTTGATGTTGTATATGACCTATTTTTGACTCAATCAATTTGGAATTTTGCTGGAAATTAGGGGCTCTGTGATTTGAATTAATTATCATATTATGAGACGTGTGGATGATTAATTATCAGTAATGAGATCATTCTTGTGTTATCAAATCCTAATGAGTTTTGAAATCTACACTTTTTAGTTCACATTGTTGTACATTTATTCAATGAACTCTAAAACATCCTCTAAAGTAAGGAAACACACTGTGGGGATGTCCACACGCCCACTTAACCATTTTGGGTATGATATTGAGATTAGGATCTCTTTATGAAAAAATTATTAGACTGTAGCTATATCCTACTATGTTTGTGGAGATTACCAGTATTTTAGGCTTCAGACCCCTTATAATTAAGAAATGGCTTGTCCCATGCAGGTACTTGTGCTTGGTTAAGATTTGATTCTTGCAAGTACACTTTGTAAATTTTGTTATTGCGTTTACTAAATAGATGCCTTATCTCAGCTTAAATTACTAAATAGAGTAATTGTTCCATGAACCGTACCTCATCTTAAGTTAAATTGCTCCTTATATTCAAATTTGTTTTTAGTATTGTCTCAGCACGTCCCTGACACTTTGCTAAGATTTGATCTTTTTCTCATCCTAGTTGAAATGATTTATATTATTTGGACTTGTTCAATTACTGCCACCATCTCACATAACCCTGTGATTTTACTAAAAAAACCTATGCTTATGAATCATAGCCTTAAACTGTTATCAATTAATCAAAAATATTTTATGAAATATTGGATTTTACATATATTTCTTTTTTTCTAAATCCCAATATAAGATTTGGCTTTAAATGCTTAAATCTCCAAAACTATGTGATCTTTGTTTTTCATAATTGAGTAAATTGAAATTATATGAGAAAAAGGAGTCATTTTAAATTATAAGGTTTACTTAGTATGTTTAATTGACATTTGATTACTTACTGAAACCTCAAACACCCCCCCCCCCCCCCCCCCAAACAAAAAAAATTCAGTTTGTGCAAGTAATTTTATATTCTTCAGATCTTAGGTAGTGTAAGCGAAAAATTTGAAAATTTAAAGAGGACTAGAGATTAAAGTTGTTTTAGAAATAGATATTTGATTTTATTTTGTTCAAGTGTTGTAATGTAGAAATTGGCTACTTGTTAATCATAGCCTTAAACTCTTATCAATTAATCAAAAATATTTTATGAAATATTGGATTTTATGTATATTTCTTTTTTTCTAAATCCCAATATAAGATTTGGCTTTAAATGCTTAAATCTCCAAAACTATGTGATCTTTGTTTTTCATAATTGAGTAAATTGAAATTATTTGAAGAAAAGGAGTCATTTTAAATTATAAGGTTTACTTAGTATGTTTAATTGACATTTGATTACTTACTGAAAACCTCAAACACCCCCCCCCCCCCCCCCCCCCCCAACATTCCCACAATTCAGTTTGTGCAAGTAATTTTATATTCTTCATATCTTAGGGAGTGCAAGCGAAAATTTTGGAAATTTAAAGGGCCTAGAGATTAAAGTTGTTTTAGAAATGGATATTTGATTTTATTTTATTCAAGTGTTGTAATGTAGAAATTGGCTACTAACTATCAATATTGTCTGCTATTGAATTTGCTTTTAAATTAAAGAAAAAAAAAGACATAATCAAGATCTGTGTTTTACTCATATTAAGCTCATGTTTGGCAGCATTATTTTTTGCCTCTATTTGTCTAAATGTCTAAAATATTTATAGTTTCGGAAAATAAAAGTATTTGGCATATAATTTTATCATCTACTATCTTTAGACAAATAGAGTCAAAACCTTTTAAAATCAAATGCCCCAAAACTGAGCTCCTCAAAATAAAAGGCGCTGCTATAGTGATTTTTGGATCATCATGCCCAATACCTTCTTTTATTTTTCTTCAAATCCAAGATGATAAATGAAGATTCAAACCATTAGAAATGTGAATAAGATCGAACACGGCCATGTATTCAAATTTCAGCCATTGAATCATCACCAATCTCAAGAACATGCCAAAAAAAGGAAGCCATTTGATTTTTAAAAAAAAATTACGTTAGCCCCAAACAGAAGATCCAAACTGTTGAAAATGTTTGACATGCTTAACACAACTATGAAGTCAATTTCTAAGTCTTGTTTCCTTGTGGATCTCAAGAATTTGTGAAAAACTTGCAACCATTGATATAGCATGCCCAATTTTGGATTATTTCATAGGCAGTACCTCTTTTTTTCTTTTTTATTATTATTTCTAAGACAATAAATCACTATCCAAACCATTAAAAATATATATGAAGGTAATCATTATTAAGAGACTGAATTTTAGCTGTTAGATCATAACCAACATTGAAATATTTGCTAAAAACATGAATTATTTGCTATTTTTAAAAAAAATTTGTGGGCCTCAAACACAAAATCCAAATAATTAGATCCCATTGGAAGAATGAGCATAGCTATGGAGTTGAATATCAAAGCTTAATACTTTGTAGATTTTGAGAAGTTCGTAAAAAATTTTCAATTAATAATTTAAAAAAATCTATTTAAAATAAATCTTCATATCATCAAATACATATTTTGATTCTAACATCTTGTTTTTTATTACTATTTTTTTAATGCCTGTATTTTGAATAAGTATATAATAAAAAGATTAAAAATGTGAAATAAGCCCTAAGTGGGATTGAGGGTCCAAGGACCTCGGATATGGAGGCGTAACAAATCAAAACCCTTAATACTAGTGTTCAAGAAAATAATCCCAGTCTATGCCCAGATAGAGATCGATAGAGAGAGAGAGAGAGAGAGAGAGAGAGAGGATGGGTCATTGAAAAGCAGGGGATATGGTTGAGCTGTCCTCTCTAGAGAATTCGTAGAAGGTAGTAGAAGAAGGCCAGTCACTGTTGCATATTTGATTAATTAATATATACAGTAAAACAGACGAACCTTGAAACTTCATGATAAGCTTTACATCCTTCTATAAATGCAATGAGTCCCTGCCCCGGGCCCACAATACACTCCCCTTTCTTTTCATCTTCAAACCTCTAGCAACAAAGCAACACAAACATGTCTCTTATTCCCTGGTTGTTTGGCAGCCGAAATGTTTTTGATCCATTTCCGATAGAAATATAGGGACAACCCTTGAGCTCTACTGAAACATCTGCATTCGCCAACACCAAGATTGATTGGAAGGAGACCCCAGAAGCACATGTCTTCAAGGCGGATCTCCCGGGGCTGAATAAGGAAGAGGTGAAGGTGGAAGTTGAAGAGGGGAGGGTCCTTCAGATACGCGGAGAAAAAGCGAAAGATAAAGAAGAAAAAAATGACAAATGGCACCGCATTGAAAGAAGTCATGGCAAGTTTTTGAGGCGGTTTCGTTTGCCAGAGAATGCAAAGGAAGAGGAGGTGTCAAGTCCTGAATTTTTATATTGGGCCACACCATTTGTCGGGTTTGAGTTGGGTAAAGAGGGTCAGATAGATTGATTTAACACAAGTGGGGCCTGAGTTAATGGACCCTTTTTGGGCCAGAGGACTTTTTTTTGAAATTTCTTAAAATCCACTAGAAAGCAGGAGGCCCTTCTTTGTAATTTAGAAAAACCCCCTCTTTTATATAAACTCTACTCTTAGGGTTTTTTCCCATTCTTCCATCTTCTTCCTCTCTTCTGCAACCAAGCCCTAAAAGTTCTCCAGGGGGAAACCAAGGTTGGATCTTCTACTCTTCAGATTTGCTTTTGGTTTCGAGATCCAGGCAAGTGGATAGTTGGAACAATGGTTTTTGGTGTTTGCAATATGTTTTAGTTGCTTGTTGATTTACATACTTTGAGCATGATTTCTTCTTGTTGGTTTAATGGCTTTTAGAGGGTGATAGTGTGATTTGATTTTCTCAAAAAAAAAAATTATAAGGGTGATTTATGTTGAGTTTTGTTAAAATAAAAAAAAAATTGAGCCGCCGCCGCTCAGGCGGCAGCGCTGCCCAGGCGGGCTGGGCCCAGCCTGGCTGGTTGGGCCCGGCCTGGCTGGCCTGGGCCCGGGTCCGGGTCGGGTCTGGGCCCGTCAGCTCATTCTTTCAAAAAATATATATTATTAAATATATATATTTGTACATAATATTACTAAATAAATAATTAGGTTAGGATATTCTTATAAAGGATTAAAGGGTTAAGTTTTGATTAATGGTTTAGTATTTTAATGGAGATTAGGTTTTATTAAATTAATTTTAATTTGATGTTATTAGAAATGTATTTTGGATTATTTATAAACTTAATTGAGAATTATGAAATTTTGATTAGTGTTCATTTAGGTTAATTGAAATAAAATAAAAATGTATTTAGTAGCGATTAAACCGTAAATAGAATGTATTTATAATTTTAAATTAGAATTTTAATTGAGTTAGATTTCAAATTGGGATCCGAAATTTGTACATTCTGTTTTGCATAAAATGATAATGGGAATTTGTACACAACAATGATATTAAGGAATTAATTATTTTCTTTCCTCTTTTGAACGTAACCTGATTTAACTTTGGATTCAGAAATTGAACATCTTTTACCTAATTTGTAAAACACACTAATTATATATAATTGGATTAAATGAATTATGTCTTTTAGGAATGTTCGTTGAATGTTCACATGAGAATTAGACTAGATGCAGAATGGGAATGTGAGGTTCGGGATGCACCACATGATAGGCACCAAAAGTAGTATATCGGCATCGTGGACTCATATTTCCATTGTGATAGAGAGTTAGTTCTCATGTGCATATTTATCTAACTTGACCGTTGGTGGATTAGTGCTTACCCTCAATAATTTGAATTGACATACGTTTATAATATACTTTTAAATTTAAGAACTCAAAATGGTATTCGATTGAATGTTGGGATTGAGGGTTTCATATCATGGTTCATTTTGCATCTGTATATGTATGTATTTGTAGGTATGTATTTCATATCATGGTACAAATATACATACCTACAAATACATACATATACAGATGCAAAATGAACCATGATATGAAACCCTCAATCCCAACATTCAATCCAATACCATTTTGAGTTCTTAAATTTAAAAGTGTATTATGAACGTGTGTCAATTCAAATTATTGAGGGTAAGTACTAATCCACCAACGGTCAAGTTAGATAAATATGCACATGAGAACTAACTCTCTATCACAATGGAAATATGAGTCCACATGCCGATATACTACTTTTGGTGCCTATCATGTGGTGCATCCCGAACCTCACATTCCCATTCTGCATCTAGTCTAATTCTCATGTGAACATTCAACTAACATTCCTAAAAGACATAATTCATCTAATCCAATTATATATAATTAGTGTGTTTTACAAATTAGGTAAAAGATGTTCAATTTCTGAATCCAAAGTTAAATCAGGTTACGTTCAAAAGGGGAAAGAAAATAATTAATTCCTTAATATCATTGTTGTGTACAAATTCCCATTATCATTTTATGCAAAACAGAATGTACAAATTTCGGATCCCAATTTGAAATCTAACTCAATTAAAATTCCAATTTAAAATTATAAATACATTCTATTTACGGTTTAATCGCTACTAAATACATTTTTATTTTATTTCAATCAACCTAAATGAACACTAATCAAAATTTCATAATTCTCAATTAAGTTTATAAATAATCCAAAATACATTTCTAATAACATCAAATTAAAATTAATTTAATAAAACCTAATCTCCATTAAAATACTAAACCATTAATCAAAACTTAACCCTTTAATCCTTTATAAGAATATCCTAACCTAATTATTTATTTAGTAATATTATGTACAAATATATATATACTTAATAATATATATTTTTTGAAAGAATGAGTTGACGGGCCCAGACCCGACCTGGACCCGGGCCCAGGCCAGCCAGGCCGGGCCCAGCCCGCCTGGGCAGCGCTGCAGCCTGAGCGGAGCGGCTCAATTTTTTTTCTTTTAACAAAACTCAACATAAATCACCCTTATAATTTTTTTTGAGAAAATCAAATCACACTATCACCCTCTAAAAGCCATTAAACCAACAAGAAGAAATCATGCTCAAAGTATGTAAATCAACAAGCAACTAAAACATATTGCAAACACCAAAAACCATTGTTCCAACTATCCACTTGCCTGGATTTCGAAGCCAAAAGCAAATCTGAAGAGTAGAAGATCCAACCTTGGTTTCCCCCTGGAGAACTTTTAAGGTTTGGTTGCAGAATAGAGGAAGAAGATGGAAGAATGGGGAAAAAACCCTAAGAGTAGAGTTTATATAAAAGAGGGGGTTTTTCTAAATTATAAAGAAGGGCCTCCTGCTTTCTAGTGGGTTTTAAGAAATTTCAAAAAGAGTCCTCTCGCCCAAAAAGGTTCCATTAACTCAGGCCCCACTTGTGTTAAATCAATCTATCTGACCCTCTTTACCCAACTCAAACCCGACAAACGGTGTGGCCTAATATAAAAATTCAGGACTTGACGTCTCATCCCCCTTAAAGGACATTTGGTCCTCCAAATGACTAACGTACCTCAGGAAAAAGGTGCGGATACTGACATTGCACTTGCAACGGCTCATATTGCAACACGTGCGAACGGTCTGCTATATACTTCCTCAACATAACAACATGGAAGGTGTTATGAACACCCGACAGCTCTGGTGGCAATGCTAACCGATAAGCCACGTCATTAACCTTACTGATAATCTAGAATGGTCCCACATATCTTCCGGAGAGTTTTCCTTTTTGCCCAAACCGTAAAGTACCACGTGTAGGTAATACCTTCAAAAATACATGGTCACCAATCTCAAACTTTAACTCTCCCTCTTTTATCGGCATAACTCTTTTGGGGACTGCGGGTAACCTTAAACTTTTCCTAAATTTGTCTTATCTTGTCACTGGACTTTCCAACCACAGACGGTCCATGAAAACCGCGAGCTCCAAAATTCGACCAACATATAGGGGTTCGACCTCTCCTTCCGTACAAAGCTTCAAAAGGCGCCATGCCAATGCTAGAGTGGTAACTGTTGTTGTACACAAATTCACATAGAGCCAAACTTTCATCCCAACTAGTTTTGAAATCCAAGACACATGCCCTTAGCATATCCTCCAGTGTTTGGTTTGTCCGCTCTGTTTATCCGTCTGTTTGGGGATGATAGGCTGTACTTAAACTCAGTTTGGTTCCTAAGGCTTCCTGCAGTGATACCTAAAACCTAGATATGAACTTACTATCCTAGTCAGAGACAACCACTTCCTTAATATAAAACTCTGTAATTTTCTCCATTCCTTGACCAGTCTTGAATGGTACACAGTGGGCTAACTTAGTCAAACGGTCCACTATCACCCAAATAGCATCAAATCCCTTTCTAGTATTAGGCAATCCTGACACAAAGTCCATAATGACGTGCTCCCACTCCCACTGAAGAATCTCCAACTCATACAGAAGACCTGGGGGTCTCCTATAATCTGCGTTAATCTACTAGTAGACCAAACATTTTCCAACAAATTCTGTGATATGCTTTTTCATATTTTCCTACCAACAGTGATCCTTCAGATCTTGATACACCTTAGTACCTCCTGGATGATTAGTATATTGAGTATAATGTGCGTCTACCATGATTTCATCCTTCAATCCGGGAAAATCGGCACACAAATTCTGCCTTTATAATGTAAAATATTATCTTCCAACTTAAAATCGGGCCTCTCCTCCATATGGTCTTTGATTCTTGAAATCTCGGGGTCTAGTAGCTGGTATTCTCTAATCCTCGGGAGTAATTCGGGTTCCCACGAGAATATACTAGCTAATACTGCTTGCTCACTGATAGGCTGAAAGTAAATATCTATATCTTCCAAACATCGAATCCAGAAGTATTCTGCAATTAATCCTCCAGTGAACGCTGCTTTTCTACTTAGAGCATCTGCTACTACATTAACTTTTCCTAGATGGTACTTCAATCCAAAATCGGAATTCCTAATATACTCCATCCATCTCCTTTGTCTCATATTCAAATCACCCTGTGTGAAGAGATATTGGAGGCTTTTATGATCCGAATGCGCTTCAAAAGTGGCTCCGTAAGGATAATGTCTCCATATCTTCAAAGCAAAGGCCACTGCTGGTAGCTCCAAGTTATGAGTTGCATACTTTCGTTTATGTTACTTCAACTGTCGAGACCCATACGCTGCTACCTTCCTATGTTGCATGAGAACACAACCAAGTCCAACTCCAGATGCATCAGTAAAAATCACAAAACATCATTTCCACGAGTATGTCAGTATAAGAGCTGTGGTCAACCTCCTTTTCAACTCCTGAAAACTTTGTTCACAATCCTCATTCCACACAAAAGGAACTCCCTTACGAGTCATTCTCGATAATGGGGCTGCTATTGAAGAAAATCCTTCCACGAATCTACGATAATAACCTGCAAGGCCTAGGAAACTTCGGATCTCCGACACTGTTTTTGGTCTATCCCACTTTACCACTGCTTCAATCTTCACTGGGTCCATCGCTAAACCTTCCTTAGAGATGATGTGACCAAGAAATCCTACTTGTTCTAACCAAAATTCACATTTACTTGCCTTAGCATACAATTGGTGTTCCCTCAATAACTGCAATGAAGTACGAAGATGCTGAGCATGCTCTTCCCGACTCTTCGAATATACTAGTATATCATAAATAAACACCACTACAAACTTATCCAAGTACTGTGAAAAAAACCTATTCATCATAGCCATAAAAGCTGCTGGCGTATTTGTCAACCCAAACGACATCACCAAAAATTCATAGTGACCATATCTAGTTCTGAATGCAGTTTTTGGAATATCTTGATCTCGTACCCTCAGCTGGTGATATCTTGACCTTAGATCAATCTCAGAAAAATACTGCGCACCTTGCAATTGATCAAATAATTCATCGATTCTTGGTAAAAGATACTTGTTCTTGATGGTCACTTGATTAAGTTGCCTATAATCAATACACATTCTCATATAACCATCATTTTTCTTCACAAATAACACTGGAGCTCCCCAAGGAGAGAAACTCAGTCTAATAAAACCCTTGTTTAACAACTCCTGCAATTCCTCTTTGAGTTCTCTCAACTCCACTGGGGCCATTCTATAAGGGGCTTTTGAGATCGGAGCTGTGCCTGAAACAAGTTCAATTGAAAAATCAATTTCACGGATCGGTGGTAATCCAGGAATCTCATCAGGAAAAACATCGAAAAACTTAGATACCACTGGTATCTCCTCCACCGCTTTAGTCCGTTTATCCTCCGTGATAAACGCTATATACCCCTCAGAACCTTTCCTCAACAACTTTATAGCCTTAATAATTGAAATCATACGAATAACAACCTTCTTCTTTGATCTCACAATTGCACATTATGTCATCATCAACTATAACTTAGCTGTTTTCTATCTCCAACACTTAGTTGTAGGGTGATTATTGCCACAAATGCCACAAGACTCCCTCTTTTGCTTATTAAATTGGCACTGTGAAACCGAAGACGGAGTAACTTTCTGCTTGACTTGGCTTGTAGGGGCCATGCGTCCAATCACCTCCTTGGCCCAATATGCCTTATCCGAAAAATGCTTGGTAAGTATTTAGAATTTGTGACTTGGCATGAAGCAGTATATCTGGTCGAAGGCCATCGAGAAATCGTCGAATCCTCTTTACTTATTGGAGTGATGAAGGTTGGTGCGAAACGAGAGAGACGAATAAACTGCAGCTCATACTCCCGAACAGACGGATTCCCTTGCTTCAATCTATCAAACTCTATTCGCTTCTAAATGCGAACATGCTCCGGTACGTACTTCTTAGGAAACAGATTACGAAAAGTAGTTTAGGCCACCTTTTTGGTAATCCCCTATATATTAGCGACTAAACGACTAAAAATGCGGAAAGTAACGAACTCCTATAACTTATAAACATTTACCAAAGTTCGAATAGATTATGAATGCCAAAAACCCCCAACGTTCCCACTTAACGTTTTTAATCCTCACATCGGACCTACGTTCTATCATCTTTTAGAACTTCTAGAACTTGACCGGCTTTGATACCATCTGTCACACCCTCAAAACTGGGCCGGATCCAAAACCCGGTTCCAGGGGTGTGAGAATTGGGGCTAATTAAAATTTTTTAACATAATCAATACGAGCCCTAATTCCAGGTGGATCGAAGTCCTTCGTGAGGCTATGCTTGGTGATCAAGCAACCATAATCACACGCGGAACTAAAATCCATATTCATCGCAGACGGAAATCACATAACATCCATGTAACAAATCTTATTAATAATAAAATCAGGGTCAAGTGCTTCGAAGCATAACAATTAAAGTTATAATTTCAAAACAAATAAATTTAATTAAATAAACTAATGGCTCAAAATAGCCTTATTACATAACCTAAAGTTTTCGAATTCTGCACCGTGCTAGGACACCTCAGATGATGTCATCGGTACGCCACTCAACAACTCCAGTGTGATTTGATTTTCTCAAAAAAAATTATAAGGGTGATTTATGTTGAGTTTTGTTAAAAAAAAATTGAGAGATGTCAAGTCCTGAATTTTTATATTGGGCCACACCGTTTGTCGGGTTTGAGTTGGGTAAAGAGGGTCAGATAGATTGATTTAACACAAGTGGGGTCTGAGTTAATGGACCCTTTTTGGGCCAGAGGACTCTTTTTGAAATTTCTTAAAACCCACTAGAAAGCAGGAGGCCCTTCTTTGTAATTTAGAAAAACCCCCTCTTTTATATAAACTCTACTCTTAGGGTTTTTTCCTCATTCTTCCATTTTCTTCCTCTCTTCTGCAACCAAGCCCTAAAAGTTCTCCAGGGGGAAACCAAGGTTGGATCTTCTACTCTTCAGATTTGCTTTTGGCTTCGAGATCCAGGCAAGTGGATAGTTAGAACAATGGTTTTTTGTGTTTGCAATATGTTTTAGTTGCTTGTTGATTTACATACTTTGAGCATGATTTCTTCTTGTTGGTTTAATGGCTTTTAGAGGGTGATAGTGTGATTTGATTTTCTCAAAAAAAATTATAAGGGTGATTTATGTTGAGTTTTGTAAAAAAAAAAAAATTGAGCCGTCGCCGCCCAGGCGGCAGCGCTGCCGCCCAGGCGGGCTGGGCCTGGCTCGCTCGCTGGGCCCGGCCTGGCTGGTTGGGCCCGGCCTGGCTGGCCTGGGCCTAGGTCCGGTTCGGGTCTGGGCCCGTCAGCTCATTCTTTCAAAAAATATATATATATTATTAAATATATATATTTGTACATAATATTACTAAATAAATAATTAGGTTAGGATATTCTTATAAAGGATTAAAGGGTTAAGTTTTGATTAATGGTTTAATATTTTAATGGAGATTAGGTTTTATTAAATTAATTTAATTTGATGTTATTAGAAATGTATTTTGGATTATTTATAAACTTAATTGAGAATTATGAAATTTTGATTAGTGTTCATTTAGGTTGATTGAAATAAAATAAAAATGTATTTAGTAGCGATTAAACCGTAAATAGAATGTATTTATAATTTTAAATTGGAATTTTAATTGAGTTAGATTTCAAATTGGGATCCAAAATTTGTACCTTCTGTTTTGCATAAAATGATAATGGGAATTTGTACACAACAATGATATTAAGGAATTAATTATTTTCTTTCCCCTTTTGAACGTAACCTGATTTAACTTTGGATTCAGAAATTGAACATCTTTTACCTAATTTGTAAAACACACTAATTATATATAATTGGATTAGATGAATTATGTCTTTTAGGAATGTTAGTTGAATGTTCACATGAGAATTAGACTAGATGCAGAATGGGAATGTGAGGTTCGGGATGCACCACATGATAGGCACCAAAAGTAGTATATCGGCATCGTGGACTCATATTTCCATTGTGATAGAGAGTTAGTTCTCATGTGCATATTTATCTAACTTGACCGTTGGTGGATTAGTACTTACCCTCAATAATTTGAATTGACACACGTTCATAATACACTTTTAAATTTAAGAACTCAAAATGGTATTGGATTGAATGTTGGGATTGAGGGTTTCATATCATGGTTCATTTTGCATCTGTATATGTATGTATTTGTAGGTATGTATATTTGTATATATATATCGACCGACTGCAGTTCGGAGGTGGACGTACGCCATCGGGTCAGCGTGTACTGTGGATAATAGTATGCAGCTGTGCCTTCTGTTATTATTTGCGGGATTACCCATTTCTGTTATTATTTGCGGGATTACCCGTTTCTGTTATTCTCTGCGGGACTACCCGTTTCTGTTATCTGTATGCGGGATTTACCCGTTTCTGTATATTTATCTGCGGGAATTCCCGTTTCTGTGCATTCATGCCATTGGGGTTTGCATCTGATTTATTTTGGTTCATAATGAATACATTATTTAATGCAGTTGATTAATCCATTGTTGCAGCTTACCCTCTTGCCAGATTATGTCAATCTGACCCGCTACTTTTAGTGTCTAGGTTTCGTTACAGGGGCCGAACCAGAGGGTCAGGCTAGGCAGGAAATTCCGCCAGGTGGCGGAGTTGTTGAGTGGCGCACCGATGACATCATCTGAGGTGTCCTAGCACGGTGTAGAATTCGAAAACTTTAGGTTATGTAATAAGGCTATTTTGAGCCATTAGTTTATTTAATTAAATTTATTTGTTTTGAAATTATAACTTTAATTGTTATGCTTCGAAGCACTTGACCCTGATTTTATTATTAATGAGATTTGTTACATGGATGTTATGTGATTTCCGTCTGCGATGAGTATAGATTTTAGTTCCGCGTGTGATTATGGTTGCTTGATCACCAAGCATAGCTTCACGAAGGACTTCGATCCACCCGGGATTGGGGCTCGTATTGATTATGTTAAAAAATTTTAATTAGCCCCAATTCTCACACCCCTGGAACCGGGTTTTGGATCCGGCCCAGTTTTGGGGGTGTAACAGGAGGTCAAGGCATCAATGGAGAACGGCGTACTTACTATCATAGTTCTAAAAGTGGAAAAGAAGAAGCCGGAGGTGAAGTTGATTGACATTTCCGGCTGAGACAACTACAGCCAGAGGAAAGAAGAGTGCGATAGAGAGTGCAAAGTGAAATGAACTATGTATTTGGTTGTTTTAGTGCGTTTAAAAAAAAATTTTTTTCCTTTTTCGCTTGGATAGCTTAGTCACGGGAGAGGGCTCTCGCCAGGTTTTAAATGTGCTCTCACAAGTAGGGCTGTTAATCCGGCCCTTTAGAGAGGGGGCCCGGCCTGGCTCGGCCCTCAAAAGCCCTCAAAACGAGGGCTTATTTTTTTTCATTTAAAGCCTGAGGGTAGAGTAGAGCTCTATTTTTAAAAGCCCGCATCTAGAGGGCTGAGCTTAGTCTTGACTAATTAGGCCCGAGGGGGCTCGGCCCGGCCCGTTGTTTATTAAATTTTAATATAAAATATATAATATCCACAATGACTTTGAAGATGATTTGGTTTATGATGCACTTACCAAAACATTGTCAAATGTGGATAAAGTTGATTTGGTAAAGAAATCTAATGAGTTTGAAAATGATTTTTTAGCTTTGAGGAACAAATGACTCAGACAGTTGTAGAGGAAAAATCGGAATTAGATTGTTATTTGGAGGAGCCAAGGGATAAATCTGAAAATTTCAATATATTTGATTGGTGGAAAGTTAATTCAACAAAATATCCTGTTATCTCTATAATGGCTTGTGACATTTTAGCAATTCTTATTTCTACAGTTGCTTCTGAATCAACATTTAGTACGGGAGGAAGAGTATTTGATCAATATAAGAGTTGTTTAAAAGCTGACACTGTAAAAATCTTAATTTGCACACAAAATTGGATACGTACGCAGCAACACAATGATGTAATATATTCGATGGTCTTTTAGATATTCTAAAAGTAGATTAAATAATTAAATAAAAAATTATTGTTATTTGTTATATATTTATTATCATTTATAGAATTATTATTATCCACCTTATGTTTTATATTATAAAAATGATTTTATCCCACCTCCAATGCCTTAAAAAAAAGTTTTTAACTCCGCCACCCTGTCTTTTGCATTGCATTTCCGATCCCTAACCCGTGCAAAGGATGAGGGTTTGTATAAAGTTGGTTGGTGATGGTGGCATAGGTTGTTGCATATAAAAGATTTATTTCCATTAAAGAAAAAAAATTTTCCTTTCTTTTGGTCCTGGTTCGGCTCTGGCCCGGCCTTAGCCCTTGAGAGTTGGGTAAAGGCCTAAAAATTATAGGCCCGCCGTAAAAGTCGAGGGCTTTTGCTTAGTTAGGCCCGGCTCGTGCATGTGAAGGTAGGATAAGGGCTTACCTAAGCCCGGCCTGGGCCCGGCCCTTTGACAGCCCTGCTCATAAGGTTTTAAATCTGGCAGAACCTTTGTCAGCGTGGCCTTTATCCATAGAGTCAGCTATTTTTATTTAATTTCAAGTGTATTTTATTTTCAGTGAATGTGTGGCACGTGCATGTAACTATTACTCGGAATCAAGGTACTTGGTTAACCGGTGCTGGTGCCGCTTCCATCTAGAATCCCAAAAACTAAAAGCTAAAATATTTCACAAATAAATGGATCAAAGGAAGTAGAGAAAGGGGGTAGAAATCCGTATTCCAGATAAGACCACATCTAAAATTCGAAAGTTCTGGACCTAAAGGTGAAACCATTGTAGATCAGTCAGCATCAAATATAAAACGCATGTAATGATTGTGGAGAGAAACTATTATAAAAAGAGGATAGCAGGCAAAGTGGGCTTTTTGCAGTATGCGACCATGTGCCATCCGAACGTCTGAATTCGGCAGTGGCGATGTCCAAATCACCATTCAGATTGAGATGGCCAGTGGCCACTAATAGTCATACAGTTGTCAGAGATTATGTGACTGATTATAGGACCGGGGCACATTGGAATAAAGCAATTAAATAAACTAAATAATATTTAATCCCTAAAGAGGTTTGGATTAGATCTAACCTTGGTATTGTGACTGTAGGATTTTAATTCCACTGGGAGACGTAAACCTACTACGCCGAACAAAGGGGCTTGTTTAAATAAGATGTTATGGAGCCATTTGTTTGCATATATCTATATATTAAAAAACGGTATTAAAAATGATATTTATATGAAAAAGTTACATGAAAATTTTCACATTAATTAAAATGTGAAACTCATTTTCACATCTCAAGAAGAATGTCATCCTGGTATCAATAATAATTTATATATATTAAAAATGCAAGCAAATATATTTCTCTCGTAAGGTGAGGATTAATGTATGTATCCTTGAAAGAGAATTAAAAGTGAATCACAATTATTATTGTGTGATACTATATAAGCTATTGTATATTTTTTTTTTGTGTAGTTTAGTATGTTTTTGTATTACAAGACATGGTAATTATATATATTTGGATCCTATATCATCATTCACTTTTTAATACCATTATTGTACTCCTCGTCTATATAATTCAAACAGTTGAACTAATACATACCATTATTATATATTAAGCTGGTTGAGTTTAATTGAGAAATAAATTTCAATTTATTCAATTGATTTTGACCCTCTAGAATTTATTTTGATTGTCCATTTTCATTCTTTGAAGAACTCTAATTCCTCTCTCTTGTTAACTTCTCTCTACAAATTTTATAACTTTTCTTTCTCTTTTATCATTATACCTCTAATCAAAGTCAATAATATTCTAATAGTAACTTTCTTCATTCATCAAAGGAGAGAGTTTGGCTATTTGTTTTTCCCGATTTCAAATTTCTAAACTCATAGTGCTTTCTATAAAATCTTTTTTAAGACATTCTCTTCAGTCTCTATAGTATTTTCATGATTATTTGTTTTTTGGTTTTCCTTTACTCGGACTACTAAGATGAGTTCAGATTTATTTTTCTTTTGTAGAGAAATTCGTCTTTATATGTTATGAAATACTGCCAGTGGTTCATTCTTAACCACCTTTCATGGATAAGTGTGAAAATTCTACAGCACTACAAAGTTTGAATGGGTGGAGAAAAATAATGCTTTGCTACTTCTCCAGGACGTAAAAATTTAAATTTTCTTTTTTGATTGATATTGATATATCATTCAATTGAGTTTTTATTTATTTGATTGAAGCAAAAATTGCTTATAGTGCTTATAGTGCATTTGGTTATGTTACAATTACAGTTTAAATATTGATTTTACTAAGCAATTTATTTCTAACACAATTAAAGCTAACAAAATCTAGCCCAACTTGCCAACCCGCCTTGACCCGACCAGTTTCTAACCCGCCTAATCCGACCCATTTGAAATACAAGTCGGGTTAAAGTTATGATTTACCAACCCGTATAAAAATGGGTTGGGTTAAGGTTGACCCACCTAATCAGCCCTAGCCCATTTGATCGACTTAGATTTTATTAAATTACCATGACTTCTTAATTTTCATGTGACTTTTCTTATTCATGTGAGCCATGAAGTATATACTCTTAATCTTTTGTGGAGGAGTCATGTAAAATTTTAATACTTATAATATAAAACTTGTTCTTTATTTGAAAATATAATATTTTGTAGTTGAAATATTGATATGTGCTTATTATTTTTATGTTGCATATAAATTTATCTCTAAAATATGAATATAAATGAAATACAATATCGTTGATGAGTCTTATGCATATGCTCAAATATGAAATTATAAAATTGAACAAAAATTGAGAAGGGATTATCTCAAATTCTCAGTAAATGGGCTAGAAAATATTTATAGATTCTTTATTTTTTATACCTTAAAAATTGATAAATTATAAATTCATACTTAATGCAACATTTTAAATGAATATAGATGCAAAAGAGCTTTACAAATGAAATTGGGCCACATAAAATTAGTTAAATCATATGCAATAAGAGAATTAGAAATGTTAGGTCGAGTCAACCTGACCCAACCCCTATCAAATTCGGGTTAGATGGGTCAGGTTAGGTTGATCCGTTGTGGGTGCTGGTTGAATGTTTCCAACCCATTTAAAAAACGGATCAAATTCGGGTTGAAATCAACAAATTCGGGTCTGGGCTGACCTCGACCCGAACTTGGTCAACTTGACCCGTTTGCTAGGTTAAACGCAATTAAATTCACTTTAATTTTTGGTATATAATACTTTACTATTCTCTTTTCTAAATATAGAATCTACATTAATTTGTATCAATATTGAGACTTTTACTTGGAGTCGCTTTCATTATATTTGATTAGCACTTACAAATCCTCTTCCAATGACTTATTTATACAACTCAATTGTGAAGCTCAACTTGATGCTTGCCTACTATACTATAAGGGGTTTCAGTGATAGATGATTGTTAAATTATATTCCTGAAAAGGGATATTATAGGTGGTGGGAGATGGCTACCATAATTTTATGGTCTAATAACTACAATGATAAATGTATAATTTATTATGAATTATGGTTCATGCTTATGATGCCTGGATTCAGTATAGATATAATAGGGATAAGAGGTAGATATGGAAATGACATAGATTTTACTCATAAAAAGTGAAGTGTCGGATATAATGTAATGCGATACATTGCCCATTTTGAAGTATCCTTGAATTATAGGTATATTTTTTTAAGTATGTCATTTATAGTTTCATTTCTACCATCTTTCAAGTTAGAGATTAAAAATATGCTTACACTGTTAATATATAAGAATTATCGATGTATAATACGGCTTTTTAGTATATCTTTAGTTTTAGTAGATTAACCAAATATAGTTGAACATTGGCCTGAACTGGTATAAGAAATGGTAGCCTTTTAATTTCTAAACAAGAATAAGTAGAAGGTGTTTTCTTTATAACTCGATAATAACTTTCTTTATTTTTATTATTATATTAATAAGTAGATTGAATTTTTTTTCTTTTACATTTTTTGATGTATCTCCCGTAGAATATAAACTTTTCTAGATAAGTTTTTGAAGGAGTTCTCTTTTTTCTTAAGGGAATGAAAATCTTTTATGCTGTAATTGGTTTGGGAAGCTTCATAATAAATGTTTAAATAAAATAGAAATATGTTTTTCAAATATTATTTTCCATTTTGTTTAATAAAAATTTCATTCATCAATCTTGCAATTTTTTTTCTTTTATCATATTCAAAACCAAATAACTTTAGTGTTCAAATGTTTGTCTTTTAGATTTATTTTTATATTTTCATTTTTCCTTTTTAGCATATCATTTACAAATTTATTTTCTATGTAGTATTTATCTTTTATAAATGTTTTTTAAAGTCGTTTTAGCTTTATTTTCTGATTTAAGATATTTCTATTTTATTCATAGTTTGTTTAATGTTTTGATATTTATTTTTAATATTTTAAAATTATGTTTAGATTTTTGTTTTTATATTTTCAAAATCTCTGTTTTTGTGGGACACGGGCTTAGCACGAACCTTCTGGGCTAGTTATAATATACGAAAGGGACCGCTTTCAATTGAATTTAACCACTATGAATTAACTTCGACTCTCTCCCACGTTCTTCTTCAAGAATCAATTGCAATCAAACCGTTTTCACAGAATCATTTACATTTATAGAATGTATGCGTTTCTGACCCTCGATGTAGTAGAAGTCCATTCTCCTTCTCTTTGCCCCCTCTCCTTCCTCTCCTGTTCTCTCTACGTCTCCCGTTATCTTTTGTACAAATCCTTTTGTTTTTTCCCAAAAGCATAAACTCCCATAGGCATAAACACCCAAAACCATTATCGGAGCTTTGATCATGAGATATCTCTCTCTCTGTCTCTTTTGAGATTGGAATGTAGTTTGATCTATTGTGGGAATGATTCTATCTCCAGGTCTGGGCAACTCAATGATATGATTTTCCCACGTCTGTCCGTGATTACTCCACAACTTTTCCCCATGGATAGATCTCTTATTCCTCAAATTCTCTCCGCCCGACTGCTCTTCTTCTTTCAAGTTTTGTATCATCACCTCAGTTTTGATCACAGCGAGAAAGAAGCTTTAAATCTCATAGCATCCTCTAGATTGAAGTTCTGCATCTAACAACAAAACCTGGAGGTGAGATTGATGGCCATGGCATAATCAACTTCGTGCGCGCGCTCTTCCAAATCTCACCCTACGCTTTCTCCACCATTTGCAGCACCATCTCAATAGCCACATTACTCTTGGGAGCCAATTGGTATGAAATCAAATCTATGATATATTTTTTCGAATTTTAGTCTCTAAGAATTAGGGTTTCTTATTGTAACATAATCAGGGGTATTAAAATAAGGAGAAGCAGTTTGATCAATGTGACAATCAAATCCTATATCACTTCCAAGAATCTCATCGGATTCGCATTTTCCCCTTTGTTTACTCCATTTATATTGTCTTCAACAAAAATAGCTTTCTTCCTTTAGCTTGTGCCACATCGTGGATTTAAAGTTCTTGATGTAGATGGAATTTTTGCTTGCTTTTCGTCATTGTCTGCTTTTGATCCTACTAGCATTCCTATAAAATGTGCTGTGACACCAATAACCATATTTCAAAGTTGAACAACTTTTTTACTCATAAATAAACTGATCAGGAGAGATTGTATGAGCTCGTTATATATAGAAATTTAACTATTTGCTGTTGGAGCTTTGACTATCTTGTGAATAGTTCTAATGAAGGAAAAGCAGATATCTTGAACTCACATTTATATTTTGTGCAGTATAAATGGTATAAAAACTACTTTCAGCAATGATGCTAGATAATAAAAGATTTGTCTTTAAGTCAGGTTCTCTATTCTATGTATATATTTAAGCATATTATTGTTATTCTAAACAAAAGACACTTTTTGCCTGGGTTCTATATGAAATAATTGCCTGTTCTTTGAAGTTGCAATTTTGATGATATCATGTCTATAGAATGTGGTAAGAATCGATGCTCCTGATTTCTCATTGAAATCTATCTTTTGGGTTCTTATATTGAATATTCTCTTTAAAGATGTAATTCTGATGGTTTCCCTCTCCAGTTTATAGAATATTGTAATAATTGATGCTGCTGAGTTTTTATTGAAATCTTTGATTTAACTCTTCTTTTCACATTATTTGTTTAATCACATCTATTTAGAGGCCAATCACTTCTTGGAGGGAAGAATTGTGGTTGTTCAATATAGGGAGGAAATTTGTGGGGAAAAAGTTCCCAACCAAGCATGCGCCTCAGTGCAATTCACTAGACCTTTATACACCACAGTGGATGATATTGTTTCTGCTAACTGAATTTTCTAAGGCATTATTTCTGTGCTAATAATTGTCACTGTTCAGGATTCAGTTCATTGTTTGGAACTATTACAAGAAAAATAACTGTTTCCACAAAAACAGATCTACAGCTCTTAGGTAATCTTTCAGGTTCCCTGAAAATTATCTGTTGAATGCAAAGATTTTGCTACTGAGGGCTGAATACACAAGAGAATGCAATGGGTTTGGGCTAGATGCTCTCCATTAGGAAAAGGCTATGCTTCAATTTGATTTAACTCTTTTATTTTGCTGACCAGCTGCTTTCTTTTCATTTATTTTATTTCGGTAGTTGAGTTTTGCTTTCTCAACTAGCTTTTTGTTTCCATATTTTTTGGTTTATTGGAAGAGTGCATCATTGTATGAATCTTTACCTAGTCTCTTTTTCATTGACTCTTGTTTTTTAGGTAAGGTTTTCTTTGGCTTCTAATTGGATTGTTCAAGTGCAAACTCTGTTTCCTTCTTGTTTATTTTTTATTTTAAATTTTTTGTGTTTTAGAAATTGTGCTTTGGTACCAGAATTTGGTGGTTTTTTCAAACACAACCATGTTGTTTTAGCTTATATTCTCACTGCTTTGTTCATGCATATACTAAATGTTAGGCTAATTTTTCTCGTGTCTTCTGTTTGGGGATTGGATATGGATTCCTGCCATTATTATTTTATTATTATTATTTTGTTTATAATTCATTTGGAGCACACACGTGTGATTGTATCTTTATTTGTTGTTTTGGTTTCTTTTGTTATGTTCATGTTGGTGAGTTTTACATTATATTCTTTGTCAATTGAAATAAATAAGATTATTTAAAAATGGTTTCCAGCCTACATTCATGCAGAGCAAAAATTCAATACACATTCAAATTGACTTTTTAGGATCTAAAAACTGAATCAGAAGGAAAGCAGATGGGACACACAGGGATACCATTTACTATGAATGGGCAGGTTAGGAGAGGATAACAAACTTTGATCTCTCTCACACACAAACTCAAAAGAAAGATAGTCCAAGTTACACTATTGACTATACCATATATATATTTTCTCAAAATTGGCCAACCAGGCCCAAACTTTTTGATGGCAACAAACAATTGATCACTACTTACAACCCTCTCTTCATGGAATGAAATAGGACTAAAAATTGTGTGGTTCTTGATGTGGTCAGGATGCTTTTTGTTTTTTTTGTTTTTTTACATGATTCTTGATGTGACCAAGATCCTTTTGTATTTGGGTTTTTTCTTTAATAGAGTTAATTGATATAATTTTTTTTATGAAGCTGAGTATATTAGTAACACATTGTACTCAACATATCACTAATATTCAATTCCGCAATTTCACACCCTGTAGGTACTGAAAACACTGAAAGCTGATGTACACATTTAGATGTTTTTTCTGTTGAATATGGGAACTATAATTTTTATTAATAAAAAAAAATAAATTTCTTGCTACATTCTTTTAAACTTGAGAATTTGTACCATCAAATCTGTTAATTTGAATGTTCATGTTTAAAAAGAACGTGAACAATTTGGTTTCTTTCTTTTTTGTATTCTTACAGCTCCTGAAGTGATCCACGTCCTTTTTATTTGGGTTTTTTTTTATAGATCTTCATTGACGGAATTGGAAAAAAAAATTGGATATTTTTTCCTCTGTGGTTCTTTATGTGATATGATTCTTTTTTTGGGGTTTATTCTTTCATAGAGTTTGATTGAAAGTATTGTGTTGTGAAGGAGTATTTTATTATTCATCCAGAAGCAAAGTAAATATAAACAAAAAACGATACATATACTCGATACATATACTCGACAAATCCCTACTTCAATTATGTAGTTTGGCAACCTGCTACTACTAGAAAACACTGATTTTATCTTCACATTAAGATGTTTGTCATGATGAATGAAAAAAAGAATACATGACAAAGTCTTTTAAACTTTTTAATTTCATATTGCAAATTTATCTGTTTGTACGGGGGTTCGTGAAAATAACTTCTTTGTCTCATCTTCAACCATTGTAAATTCATCTTCGAAGACGATTATGTCAAATCTATGAGTGCATGTTTCATAAAAAAAAAAAAAGAAAATTAATAAATAACAGAGTGAAAACGCTTTTTTGAGTTATATGTGGATCACCATGTGCTGGCATTGATCTTATAATAAATAGGTGGGTCGGTACTTAGTTGAAGGTTGTGCAACATCTATGAAAACAGTTAAGGGTCTTTATTTTACAATAGAGAGCTGTTGGGTTCATCTCTTAAGATGTGTACAATTAAATAAAATGTGATATAAATATAATTCACTACCAAGTATATTAGTTAAGTGTGAAGTTGGTTTCAACGAATTTTATTTTGTTATGTATGAGAATTTATTTTATTTTATTTTTTTTTTGGAGAGGTCTCTATTGGTTTTTCGATGACATATTCGATAGGGAATTTGCAAGAAGAATCATGTGAGGTGTTTGGAATGACAACCTGCAGCATTATGTGCCTACAGTAACCTTGTTCGAGAGAGTACAAGCTTTAAGCGGAAAACTAGAAGACCAAAAACCTCAAGCAACCAATACAAGAAGGAATGATAAAGAGAGGTAAGAGAGACCATATGGGATGCCAAAGAAGGATATAATATTCAGCTAGGGGATCCCTAAAAAATCTCTGATTAGACCCTCAATCGTGGCCAAAGATCCATTGATAAGGAGCGAGTAGCTGAGACTAAATACGACTTCATGTTGCCAAAATGGAGAACTTCAGTGAGACCCATATTATCTGACTGCTGTTTTAGCTTTGACATCACAATTTCTAGCAAGAGTTCCCCAAAGACGAAATAGTGGGATTTTAAGGATATAGCATTTGGTTATACGCAACATTCATTTCCACAACTTCGCAGCTACAATTATGTAAATAATCAATCCAACTTTAGGTCCTTTTTTAAAATGGTTCAATTTCAAATTGAATAAACGACAACATTCTCACTCATTAGACATTAATGATGTAAATTTTATTAACTGAAAATGGTTGGTTGGTTGCCCGTGATTCTCATGGGCACCATTTGCTAGTAACCTTTGATAGTGAAAACTGTCAGTGTGAACTTATGGATTTTGCTATGGGCGCTAAATTGATCATCCAAACGCTTCGGCACTCATAATGATAAGCATTAAATATAGTTTAGTTTCGTATCATAAATCTTCATGAACTTTGAAAGAATCATGAAAAACATGCAAGACATCCAAACTACATCTATTGAAATTTGGTAATGTTTCACATACACACAACCATTTGATGATTTGCATATGCAACATTTAGAGATGTAAAACTCATTTTTGTTTCAATGCAGAAAATTTTGGATTAGGTTTTCTAAACTTCCCGAAAATTTTATTTATGACAAGTATTCACCAAAAATACAAACGTCTGCTGAACAGACAATCACTATGTTACTACACGAACGAGCCTTGCAAACTTAATGACAAAAGTTGGGAATGAACCGTGAAATGCAAGCCTTCTTACATATCATCACAATGAAACCCCCTAAAAAACTCTTGATATTTCACTTCCAATTGACAATTGAAGCCAGTGCACACATCTCATAATTTACCGGTCTGTGACCAGTCAAGCATTCCGATATGAGGGCACAGGGGTTAATTCAAATCTTGAAAAATAGGAATAATAATAACAATTTCGATGTGAGGATACCAATTGAAAGATGAAAAGAAAGATTCACTTCATCCAATCATTCACAAGAGACAATTGCAATCAAAGGGTAATGGAGGAGCCGTGAAGCATTACATATTACTTTTTAACTTTTGCTGCCACTACTCGTTCTATCTGATTTAATTTCAAGCCTTTTTATAGAGGATTTTATAGTGCATTACAATGCCACCACATAGAGCACATTCATTTCAAAATCTATATGGAGAGACCTGAAGAGGAAAAAACCAATTACACAAATATAAATGCCACACCAGTACTATCATCAGGACCCAAAACGACAATCAGAACCCAAAAACGAAACGCCTATGGACACATGACATATTCCCATATCATAAACTACCGAAACGAAATAAACTTCGTCGTTATTAACCAGAGATTTCAATGGACTTGACATTCTTCTTCTTGTTCTCGTCCACCTTGGGCACTGTGACAGTCAAAACCCCATTCTCCATGGCCGCCTTCACCTGCTCCACCTTTGCATTCTCAGGCAATCTGAACCTTCTCATAAACTTGCCGCTGCTCCTCTCCACCCGATGCCATGTATCACTCTTGTCCTCCTCCTGGCGGCTCCTCTCCCCACTAATCTTAAGCACCTTGTCGTCTTCCACCTCGACCTTAACCTCCTCCTTCTTCAGGCCCGGCAGATCGGCTTTGAAAACGTGAGCAGATGGGGTTTCTTTCCAGTCGATATAAGCGTGGGCGAAGGAGGAGGCCTCGGACAGAGCAGAAGAGGAGGAGGTAGTGGGGCGGAAGGTGGGGAAGGGAAAGTCCTCGAACGGATCCCATACGTCAAGAGAGAAGGGGTCGTAGACGCTGCTGGGTCGGCGGCCGAAGAAGTATGGAATTAGCGACATTTTCTTTTACGAAAGAAAGAAAGAAAGAAGATGGTGGTCGTGAGAGGGTTGAAATCGAAACAATCGTGAGAGGGATTTTCAGAAGATGGATTGCGCCGGCTATGAGATGTTATATTCTTGTCAGGGAACAAGCGATTGGGTGCGGAGAATTTTATAAGCAACCAAGGAAGGGATCGGGAGGGTTCTGGAGAGTTCTATCGCCAGAAGTATCCACGCTCTTCCGGAATATTTCTTTATAGTTTTCAGAATAGCCCCTATTTTTCAACGAGTTTTCTAGGTAGCCTCGACTCTTATAATGAATTTTTTTTTTTTATGCTTTTCACGGTTATGTTACCTCATGACTTTTTGTCACCGTCCCGAATCCGAATCTTGCCTGCTTTTATGCGAGTGGGATGTGTGGCCCACTTATGGATGACCTGAACAACTAAAAACTTCCTTTAGTAATAGTATATATAGATTTGGTCCCATGTAAGATTTGAATAGATGATTGATAATGTGATTAGTACAATTTTATGTATTATTATTCTAATACATCAATTATACTATCAATCATGTGTTCAATTTTACAATTGGACCAAATCCAGGGTAAAATTCTAAGATATTCTATTGGAGGCAATTGCATTCAATTTTAACTGTTCGAATCATTAGTAAGCAGGCTCCACAGTGAGTTTTGCACTCACCCGAGTGATGGATGTATTAGACTACTGAGGGGTCCAGACTTCCTCTCTTATACCCATTGTGCATGTCCGAGTGATCAAGATCAGAGGATAATGGATAGTGAAAAGAATTGTATTGATCAAAGGTGGACCCAAGTGATCAAAATTAGGAGATGGCCTTCACATGAAGTCTGCTCATAAAAAGAAGTTCTCCAGCGGAGTGGATGGAAGTGACTGATTGTAGATGATGAGCCTGAAAAAAACACACGAGCCTAACCACTAGGTCTCAAACCGTGGTCAAACTGGTTGGGACATGGAAGTCTGAGTGGGCATCCGTGTTTTCAGGTCTCCCATTTTAGGAAGAAAAAAAAAACAAAGAGGAACGAATACTGTCAGGCGGAGGCCTCACATAAAAGTTGCATTTCAACTCCGGTGCTATTGGCACTCTTTTATTGATACACAGTTATTGGAGATCTCATCATAAGAGTCCCTTGGAGTAGGCGGCCTTCCTATCACATCTGCAATTCAAGTGTGCTAAGTCATTACCATAAAAAAATAAAAAATGAAACTCAAGCGTGCTAAGGTTGGATATTGACTAAATCCAAGCGAAATCTATATTGTTTGTAATTAGACCGAGCTCAAACATGCTTCACTACAGCCTGACCCAAATTATAAGTTCCCTGCTCTGAGTGGCATTTGCATACTGCTAGTTGATGATAAACAAGTCTTAACACGATTTCACCTTTCCAGGTCAGATCACATAGGTTCAGCATTGGCTCCCTGTCTGGCTGCTAGTTGATGTGAAGCATCCAATTGGAAACAAAATAATTCCAAGAACTTAGAAAAAAAAAAAAGCCTGTTTGTTTACAAGAATCCTTGTAATTCTTACAGCAAGCTAAAAAATTCCAAAGTACAGTAGAGCACTTTGAAAATTTACAATTTAGATAATTCTATGAGCCAAAAATGAGTTTTCACTGGCCTAGTCCATCATTTTAAAGAAGAGCTTGTTGTATATACCCCTTAAGGTTTTTAGGATTTGTAAATAGGTTTCTGGGGTTCTAGTATTTGTAAATAAAGTCTTGCCTTTTCATTTTAATACCGAGCATGTCCCATAAATCAATAACCTTCAAACCACTATAAAATTTTAGAGTGAATTGACATTTTTGCTCATCCTTTCATCCCTATATGCATAATTTTAAAAAATGTATACTTATTTTCTCTATAGTTTAACATTAATAATTACATTTAATAGCAACGAATAACTTCATAAAAAGCATCCATTTTTCTCATCATAGTGCCCATTTCATTAAATCCAAATCGACTATAATGAAAATCAACACATGAACTTATAATAAATATAATTGACCCAGTCCATGCAAGAGATTGTTTGGACTTGAGATTAAATAATTATATTTTTATAACTAAAAATAAACTCGTTTTTGTTAAATGAATATAAGGGCAAAGTTGTAATTTTTATAAAATCCAAAACATATTAACACATTCTCCTTAGGTAGCCTAATTTTGGAGACATGGTATTAAAATGAAAGTGCAAAAACTTATTTATAAATAATGAAATCACATAAGCTTATTTAGAAATCTTTAAAACCTTCGGAAATACACACGAAAGACTCAAACAAAAATTTATTTTAAAACATCAGCTATCACATAGAAAATTCCAATGAGAAATACTAACACACAAAGGGCAATGCATTGACATACCAAAATACAACAAGGGAAGGCATTGAGTCCAGAACGTCTGACGATTTGCCAGAGGGTAACCGCGGCTTGCCACGTCAACCTCGAGCAAGTAAATCCTCATAATCTCAATTCGAATGCATTCTAAAAAACTTTTTCCTCTGCAGGGGGTTATCAAAAGCCATTTCAATCATGCATGCCAACAAATGCTTTCTTTTCTATCTATCCAAAGAAAAGTTATTGCCTTGAAATCAAATAGTAGTTGAAAAGATGATTGGGCCCGCAACTTTGGGTAGGATTAGACGCAAAAATTAGATTAAATGTCATGATTTTCTCTACATATAATGTTGTTGTTATGGTAAATAATGTTATCCCTTCTAAGGAAAAAAAATGTGATGGGGTAATTGATACAAATGAGGAATAAAGCCACCCTTTTCAGGAAAAAAAAGTTATGAGGGAAATTATACTTTGTGTCTTTATTATTTTTTTTATAAAAATACTGTTGAAATAATAATTTAATTTTAAATAAAAATAAATATCATCAAAATATTACATTTATGATTAATATGTCTAGGAGGGGAATAAAAACACAAAACAAAAAAGTTAGCATTTGTAGTTCTCTAGGCTAGCAAGTATTTCACTACTCCTTTTAAGTTATGGGGACTTTTCAACAAAAAAAATATATCTTATTAAGCTGATAATAATTGAACTTGCTGTAATAATATTTCGATGAGGCATTATCTAAAAATACAAAAAATATATATAAACTTTTGCTGAGCACCCTAGTGAGCACTGTGTCAAAATACTAGTAGGGCCAAACTTATGATTAATCCAAATGAGCTATAACACAAGTACTTCCCCTGATGATCACTGATACCAAGTTTGGTACTCATTCAAATGGATTGGACCATTGAATTGGATTGCACTCATTTTGGGTTATGAAAACTTCTCGGCCATTGATCAAATACTTATGATGATATTTTGAACCTCCATCACTATGAAAAATTTGGTGATAGAGAGATCTTTCAATCCCCACCCCCCCCCCCCCCCCCCCCCCCCGGTTCCAATCCCCAAGTGGGCCCCTCTAGAAAGTGGTGCTCACCTTGCTTAGTAAAGGAGCTCCCTATTATATATATATATATATAAAGAGAATTTTCCTCATTCGTGAGAGAGAAAGAAAGAGCGACAAGTAGTGTCCCTAAAATCTAAAATCTCTCATGATTTCTTTTGGCTTTCTTGTGAAGAAGAGCCTGATTTTGGTTGCCAGAGCCCTGTTTAATATTACTCCAGAAGGAGAATTTTCGTTTTTGAAAATGAAAAACATTAGAGAATACGTTTGGATGCAAACTCTTACACGTTTCATAAAAGAAAATGGTCAGAAATGTGTCCTAAAACTCTCTTGATGGAATGAGGAATAAAAAAATAAATTTAAATCATTTTTTTATGGAAAGCATTGGGAGGCAAACAGAAGTGGGATCATCCACTCCATCAAACAACTGTCTTCAATAACTACTCCCGATTCTGTATGCATTGTGCCCCACATGTACCAGTACCATTATCTGTGCACTATGCACGATTTTGGCATAGTGCAAAAAGGGTAATTTCTCAACACATCTTGATGGATGAGGGATTTACCATACTTGTACATATTCATATTAAATGTAATTCAAATTATACAATGAAGATTAGATTTTAAATTAGGTTAGATTTTCTAAAGCTTTTGAAATATGCCACCTCTAATATAGACCTCTTTTATAAGCTTAATACCAAATGTGACCTATTCATGACCATTTCCAATGTTTAAAAATATCATTCTTGCATATTTGACAATGATAAGATTGGTCTTTGCATGTTATTTGTAATAATCTCCACACTGTTATCTCTTATGTTCTTCATAATTTTATGTGTGTTTCATTCAATGATACTTTTACAATGCATAGGAATTGAAATATAAATTTCTTTCATTAGATCTTTGATTTTTAAAATTCAACTTTAATTGTGTTGTTGTTATGATTTATATGATAATATTTATTTATATTTTATTTATAATAAAAATTAACTATTTTTGCCTTGAAGAGCTAGTAATATTATTAAGACAAATTCGATTTATCATACCTTTTATTGTGATCAATTCAGGTTGGTGATATTTCAAACCCGGCTTCTTATCACCTCAAAATATCATAGAAGAATTTTCTCCTACTGACCTACGGGGCCACTTGGGGCTACCCTTGGCCTATATAGTTCCTTTCACGCTTCTGAGCCCAAATTTGACACCATGTTCAAATTTATGGTCAAATTGAGATATGGGATAATTCTAGCGCTAATTTTTTGGATAAGCCTTATCCATAAAAAAGTCTTTCCATCTATCCATCTATCTAATCTTCAATAATCAAAATGTATTTAAGTGGGCTCTACAAGCAGAGCAAATTTCCATCCGAAGATCTTCCAATATCATGATACTCATTGTTTTTATGCTGTTGGGAAGTTGTCTACCGTAAACGTGGTTGATGAATTCATTATAGCAGTCTCTGTGCTGATGACAGAGGATGATCCGAGGATGATCCCATGCAACTATGTTAGTGAGCTCTATCTGACAAGACAATTATACCTATTAAAGAGAGGGCCATATTAACTTCAGAAGTCAGACCTCAAAACATTTTTTCAGTTTCTAAATTTGTCCATTGCCCTGTGGATGGGCATTTCAACCATGTGGGCTTTGCAAACTATTGTCTTCAGCTGGTAATCCAAGTGCCTCATTGTGGGCTACTTTAACTTCGCAGTAGTACATTATTCGATGAACAGGGAAATTAAAAGTGATAAGAGTGGCAGTACTCGTCAGTCGTCACTAACTAAAGGAAAAACTTTAAAAAAGAAAGCCAGAGATCAACTGCACCGAAAGCAGGGAGTGGGTCATTCTCACTCTCAGATATCTCAAATGACGTGCATGTGGACCCTTCACAAAATATCCTCATTAAGCCTTTAGTATGACTCACGATTCTCTGGGTATTCACGATCACACTGTATGTGAAAAGGTCATGCTCGTAGTGGAGCTTAAGAAAATCTGGGTCGTTTAAAATAAACACTTTTTCGTTGTTAAAATTTTATTCAATTATCATAAGATAATTTTATTCAATAGGATTTAGCTTTATCATAAGATAAAATCTTGGACTGTATAAGCTATTTCAATGGCATGTATCTACTACATCTACATCCAAGTTTGATTACACTTATGAGTGTCTTCTAATATATAAAACCATATTCATCAAAAACACAAAAATTTTAAAGAACAAGAGGAATTCTCTCTAGTTCTTTATCTTCAAGAAACCCATATTTGATTTAAGAGAAATAAGGTGAGCCCAACTCATTAAAAATCAACTCTTCCACTAATTTCGTGGTCTCCACCTCTCCTTCATTAAATTTTAAAAATTTTACAAACAAGTAAAGGCAAAGAAGTGCCTAAATAAATAATAATAATAAAAAAGTGAATTCTCCTTAATATTTTCAAAGCTAGAATGCAACGACTCGACTCCATAAAAATTCACTAAGAGTATAGCATAGGTCCATAGAAAATGTAGAAATCCTTGGAACAAAGAATTTCTCTCTATAACAAAATGTGCTCCAATACCATACGATAGTTAAGTTGGTAGGCCACATTAGCATTCTTTAGTTATTAATCACCTACAAAATTCAAGTGTCACTCATATAACTTTAAGTTCTAAGATGGAGGAACATACAGAGATGCATTTTTTTTTAATGTAGGTTTTTCAGATTCTACATTTGATTTTATATTAGATGGGTCTACCTATATATGGAAGTGCTTGCTTGAGCACGGGCAAGGGGGATGGGCAGCCACTACTACTAGGCCGTCGGTGGAGGCCACCACTCATAAAAGACAAGGATTAGATAGGGCCCAAAATTCAGAGGCTACAAACAAAAATGTACGGCCGATTGATGACTGTAAGATGGACCCACTGTTCGTAGAATCTTGGCTATTGGGCCCCACAACGCTCCCTTTCATTTTCTGACATGACCTCCCGCGCTATTGCACCGTCTTGATGTCACCCTTCCGTTTGGGTCGAGAAACGGAAATCTCTTCTTCACTCTCACTCTCTCTCTCTCTGCTCAGAGAAAATGCTTTCCACAAATTGAGAGAATTTGTTCGCAGCGTTTCCCCTTCATTTCCTCTTTCAGACTTCAAACTCTGTCTGCTAATCCGATTCCCATGGTATGTATGGATGCATTTTCCTTTCTTCCCTCTCATTCCGAGGATTTTACATTTTACATTACTCCATTTTAATTTGTATGTATCTTCAGAATTTTGTATGAGAGAGATGAGTGCTTGGGAGGACTCATGATTGAGAAATCTTCCTCATCGCACACATTTAATCACATGGTGCGTCTGCAAGTCACACATCTGTGTGATCTTAGCTGCTCATCAGGAGGGCCCACCGAATTAACGGCTTGGATCTCAATTTTACTCTGATTTTTTTGGTCTAAGGCGTGCTTGAAAGTTGAAATGCGTCTGGTTTGTTTGGACATCTACGTATTTCGACCGATAAAATTAAAAAAAAATAATTACGTATTTTAGAGATTTGTAATTAGGACTCTGTTTCCCATGAGATAGAAAGATGTTGACGTCAGTGAATCAAATGTCCATAAGATTCAAATGTGAAATTGTCTGTTACATGGAATCTATTATATGTTGTACCCCGAACAAAATTCTCCTCTTGTAGCTTGAACGTGGTAAATCTATGGGGTACTTCAGTTGTTCGGAATTGGTAAAGGGTGTTTTTGGTTCCTTCCTAATTCTCTGAAACTGAGATAATTTTCTTCTCATTTTTTGGGTAGTCTAAAAACAGAGGTGATTAGAAGGAATATTGTTTTTTTTTAATTATTTAAAAGTCCATTAACATTTTCTAATGATCACAAATCTCAAGGAGCAAAATGTGGCATTAGCTAATCAACATATTATCTTAATCTTGTCATTCGTCCACTTTCCCTTCAACACTCAATTCTATATGCACTTTTACTTTTACTTTCTCTTTTTTTTAATCATCACTTCCACTGCATCATTCTATTTCATTATTCTCTCTTTGACTTAAATCAAACAGCCCAGTGGAGAATGACAACTAAGTCCTGAGATCTGCAAATCCAAATTTATTTATACTTATGCTTACGCTTACACAATTGTGGGCCAACTTTGATCACGCTTACCGATCAAAAAAAAAAAACTTTGATCACGCTTGTGTTGATGGGTGGGATGCTTTTGGCCCACAGGCTTTATCAACCTAAATTAGATGTATGATCATGACCAAATGTTTGACATGTCCTTTTTTTTTTTTTTTGTTTTTGTGTTGTATGAAATATATATTGGATTTGTGGAGAAAGATGAAAACCCAAAAATCCAGAATTTTGCTTCTCAATTAGTGTGAAAAAACCACACTAACCCAAGACTCAAACCAAGATAGAAGAAGAACAATCAAAAGATAAAGGGGGAAGAGAATTTTATTAAAAGATAAACATTACAAGTTTAGCTTGAGACCACCACTTGCACAAAATATGGACTTCTTGTTGATACGACTACACTCCTCTCTACTTGCTCCAAAATGAGTTTGATGGACATTGGCTTTAAGAGGCCACCACATACATATATATAGGTGATTTGAAAGATGCTAGCATATTGAGGTGGTTGTATGGGAAAAGAAGATAATTAGTAGAGGGTCATGGAAAGATGAGAGATGGTTGAATGGAAGTATTTGGATGCATGGGAAGACTAAAATTGGTGTATGAAGAAGTAAAATGAGTAATGAGGCATATGGGACAAAGTGGTTTATTGTGTGGAGAAGTGTATAGGAGTAATGAGGCATATGAAAAAGTGGGCAGTGTATGGAGAAGTGGATGGGAGTAATAAGTGTATGGAAAAATGCATATTGGGCTTAGTGAAGATATGATTTGGCAACATAGGAAGATTGAAAAGTGTTTAGATGGAGAGAAGCTAAGAGAGAGTGACATGTGTCATCCGCACATGTGCAAGTGGGACCCATTACAAAATCAAAATACCCCCACCACACAAAAATACATAATAACCTCACTATAACACTAAAAAATAAAAAGAAAACAAAATAAATAAATTAAATTAAAGATTTTCTAGAAAATGCACTTTAAATTTTAACAGTTTCTTCCATCAAAACTGGATAGAACAAATTTTCCCTTCATAATAAATCGATATGCTATAGTATTATTATGGCAAAGTATTTAATTACTTAATTGCATGAATATAGCTTCTAAGAATGTACCATAGATTACTTGTGCATTGAAAGCGTACATCTGCTGTAACTATGATTGCATCATCTTAGAATTCCTGGCTTCTCAAATGTACCAACTGAACTGATGCATACTGAAGTACCAATGACAGACTTTTGGATGCTTTTCTGTTTCTAAATTTGTGTTGTTTATCAGGAGCAGCCGCTTTTCTGCAAATCTTATTTGAGGAGCTAATCAGATAAAGGGTTAAGGGCGCTAGCAACTAAAGGATATCATTCATCCTTTCCTCCTGCAGGGGTACCATGATCGTCCTCGCTTGCTTCATGTGTGCTCTTTTCATGTGTGAAGGAAGATATCTAAGTTCAGGTGAATTAAGTCTATTTCATCTGTGTTCTATCTTGATTGAAGAGGGCATGAACAGGAAGCATAAGCTTGCTTTCCAGGATTGCCTTTTCTTCTATTAGCAAGGTGCGGCTGGAGACAAACCTCAATTCATCCATTTCGTGCTCAGATAATGCCATCCAATACAGGAGCCTCTGAAAGTGCCCACGTGGGTAACAATGCAGAAGCAAAGATGAGTCTACGACATCCAACCGCCAAGACATTCAAGCCTACTGATCTGGCATACACAGATAAACATGGTGGAGGTTTGAAGGACAGAAATGATGGTCACTTAGCTCCACTTAAATTTTCAGCGAGCCACCAAACGCATCAGGATAAGAATAAGGTGATGGAAGCTGCAGATCTTGTCAAGTACATGTCAAATCTACCATGTTACCTTCAACACACAGAGAAAGATGCCATCCAGTTGAAGGCTTTAAACTTTGGAGTTCTCAACTGGGGTTATCTCGAAAGATGGAATTCTAAACAGAAGAGGGCGACTGTTGGAAGAACAGAAGTGCATTCACCATCTAGTAGTGATTTCTCCACATCATCTTTCTCAAGTTTTGGATCATCTACAGTATCTGGTAGAAGTGACTATGACAATTGTTCTGTCACTCTAAGGAAGCAATTCCCTTCAAATTTTCATCTTAATACATCTAATGAAGAAGGCCATTCTCAGGTATTGGATGAAAAACACGCTAAGCCAAATGTTGCTTTCAAACATTTAAGGACTGTTCCCATTAAAGATCAGCTTACTGGCAGAGACTGTCTTGATTTGAAAGTCAAGTCTGACAAGAGTAAAGAATCAGATTCGAAGGTCATTTTGAATAGGACTATTCAAGCTCCAGAATTGGGAACTTTGTGTTCAAACTTAACAGTTGGTGCAAAAGGGGAGATGGTAGCCTCAGAGGATCAACCCAGAGCATCTGATGATGACAAACTTACTGAAGTAAATCGGAAGAGCATTTCAGAAGACTTCCTTTTTTCATCTCCTTGTGTTCCGCACTCTTGTCCTTTTCCTTGTAGTTCTCAAGGTGGTGAATGGCCAGCTAGGGAAATTGGTAGTCCTGTTAATGTCAAGGGTATAGAAATTCCATCTAAGTTAGGTCAATCAATCCCAAATTCGGGCCAAACACCTAGCATTATATCCAAGGGTAAAGGTTCTGCAAGACACTATGCTTCTGCAAGTTTAGATATTACGCAGAGAGAGAAAGGAAACGCATGTAGCAGAGGTAAGGCAAGCCCATTGAAAAGGATTCTAGACCCACTATTGAAGCACAAGGTTTCAGACCACCTTCATTTCAATGAAGCACATGAAACTGATTCTACCAGCAAGCCTCCATCACATGAGGTACCTGCATCAACATGTGGGACACACAATTTATCTAAAGCCAGATCTAGTTCTTTTATGAGTCAGCCAGCAAGAAGAAAGCAGAATTCATTGAGTTGTTTGTCTCTTGATAAACTCGGTTCACTTCAGGATGAAAAGCTCTCAGTGTCATCAATGCACGCTCTTCTGCAAGTTGGTTGCAAGAATGGTCTGCCTTTATTTACATTCACATACAATGACACTGAGATTCTCGCAGCGACTATGAAAAAAGTTTGCGCCCATGGGAAGAATGATTTCAGCTGCATGTACACATTCTACTCTGTTCACATTGTTCAGAAGACAATTGAGGTAAATCAAGGGAGTAATGGTAAAGCACAGGAATATCACTCCAACATCATTGGTCGAATGAAGGTTTCATGCCCAAAACCAACCAGCAGAGGGTCTCAGGACCATGTTATTATGAGAGAGTTTGTTCTTACCAATGCTGGACAAAGATCAGTTGCAGATGAGGTATTGGATTTACCACCTAACTATGAGCTGGCAGCCATTGTTGTCGAGGTCCCAAATGAAACCATGGATTGTCTAGATAGCCGTAACCAGAATGGCTATGATTATGGAAAATCAGATGTAGCATTGAACAAAGGCTTGCCCCTTGAGCGAAATTCTTGCTATAGAGCAGAGAACAAACAAATTGGGTCAAGCGTGAAAAATCTGAGATTTCCACGCATTGTAGCCATACTCCCAAGTGGTCTACATGGATTGCCAGGTGCTGACCGAGTAACTTCCCCTTTGATTGACAGATGGAAGTTTGGCAGGTCATGTGACTGTGGAGGTTGGGATGTTGGCTGCACTTTAACAATTTTAGCCAACCAGGACAAGCCAAGTAAAAGCTTAAGCTCAAGCAAAGCTCATTGTAGCTTAAACAACACTCATCAAGTTGATCTTTCCATTCAGGTATCTATAACATTATTGTGTCGACTTAAAAACTCCGCTGGGTTTGAAGTATATCCTTCCTTTTGGTTTGAATCCTTTTATAGATTTGGCATAGTTGAGTTAAATGGTAAAAAGAGGCTAATTCTGGCTCGTTTAGAGGTCAGGGCATTCTTGAGCTCTACTTGATCCTACCTCTCTATTTTCCATCAAGTGGATCACCTCACAATCAACTCCACACACAACAAAACTTGTCTATTTTTTGTCCTGGAATTGGTACTCGTTCGAGTTTGGCATAAATGCCACCATTATTCACCAGTGGATTAAATTTCAAAGAAAACCTACGCTTAAAATTCCATTAAATTTTGAGGCTTTAAAATCAAAGGGTAGGATTACCTTATTGGAGGGATGTCGGGCCCACCACCTTGTACTTAAGGCCCCCTGCATTACCCACCCTCTCCTTAAAGTAGATGTCTCAGGTGGGCCTCTCATGGGTGGAATGGAGCTCAATTTCATGGTTACCTTTTCTTATGTCTTTTTCCTTTCTTTTTTGATAGGTAACATGACCTGAACTTTGTGCACCTTCCAATGTGCCACAAGCTCTGGTCTCGATTTATAGTTTTTATGCACAGTATTACAAATTTACTCTTTTTTTTTTTGTGCTCTTGTACATACATACGCTTCCACACACACTCAATGCTACCCCTAAGTGGAATGATCCTCAGTTGTATCTGAGGAAAGAGGAATGCCTTGCCACCTGGGCTACAAGAGGATTGGCATATTGCATATTTACATTCAGATAATCATTTTTCATTTCATTATTATCATCACTAATAGTTCATTCTCAAAGACATATCCCATTTATACTTAGTCTGCTTTTATGAGTCCTATTTGTTCACTCAGCTCTATTTATAGGGACTTTCAAAATTATTATCTAGTTTATCTTATTTTTTTCATAAAATGAATTCCATAGATGAAGTTTTCTGGAATTAATTGCATGTTTTACATATGTAAACATCTCAAGACAGACCTCACTATGATTGTAGCAGGGATAGGCCCTTTCCAATATGAGGTGTTAGTGCTCATGAGCAGTTTTGATTTAATTTGGGTCCTCATTGGAGGAGAGAGGCGGGGGCAATAAAGTGATCTGCAGTCTCACAATGAACTGCAATCAGGTCTTTTGAGTTTTGGATTACAGCTTAGCTCACCTAATTGACCTTTTCTTATTGTACCCGTTGATCATGAGTTACTATATAGCAAACAAATGTTATGGGGATAAAGTGTTGGCCACTGCTTCTTGTTTTAATTGCAGGGTGGAGATCATGAAAACAAACATGTCTTCAGCTTGGTAGCTTTCAAGGAAGGATTGTACATGGTTGATTTCAATGCATCCATATCTTTACTGCAAGTGTTCTCCATTTGTATAGCTATCCTACACAATGAGAAGCCTGTCAAGCAATCTGCAGTGTGTAACCTGCTAGATGGTAGAATGAAGACACCCACCAAAGTCATTGGTGAAACTCCTTCAAGCTATGTAACTGATCCGCCTCTTTCTCCAGTTGGAAGGGTATAATATCCGCCAATTCAACACATAAGGGACAACAAGCACGGTGAAAGATGGTTGAAGAGGGTCCTCTCTGACTGAAGTTGGCAGAGTGCATAATCATGGAGGCATGTGGTATGAACAGATTGGGTCAAGCAAGGTTGGGCCCCATGTGGATTGACAGAAGTCACCCACAGAGAATCTCCATGCAGACATATCATAGGATCATTTCTCTTCATTCTAAAAGGTTGCCATCATGGATCCCATGTCTAAAGCCATCATTACACACTTAAGATAACCCCTGTGCATACTCTAGAGGCTCTAATCTAGTGTATATGGAGGTCATTACTCTTTGTTTTTCTTATTTGAATTCTGAAGCAACAAGCAGATAATAAAATTTTGAAGGCTTTGTACATTTGATAGATGGATCATGTATTTGTCAGTCTGGAGCTAAATAATGCTCATCTCAATAAATTTATATGGCAGACTACTGCTACCAAAGGGTTCAACTTTTGACATTAGTATATGTACATTACATTTTACAGCCCTTGTTCCTCCTCGTCTATTGAATCTGAATCTTCCATGTTCACTGCAACCACCTTAGAAGTAGCTATTCTTAATGGCACTTGAGGTACAGGAGGATAGAGCTTATTCTTCACCACGACATTGCATTCTTCCTGTTCTTTCTTCAGGTCACCAGGGGGCAAGAAGCAATCCATGGACAAGCCCCATATGTTAAAATCCACCTCTTCAATCATCCATGTCTCCTCCATCCGCGTCCTTGTGTGAGTTTCAGGGCTGTCACCAAACCTGAACAGTGAGACAGATGTCCGGCCAGAATGTGCAATATTAATGCCGTCGACAGGTCTGTAATCCTCAATCAAAGACTCCATTGTGGTTTCCCAGTATATGCTCTCATCGCCAGAAGCCTTGATTCTCAGGAGATGGGTGTCCTCAAATTGCACAAGTAAACCTGTTTTCTGACTGAAACAGCCCCACACTGTGTGCCGAATGATCTCTACATTGTTGCTGCTTCTTGCTTTCAGTGTTGATGGTTCTGCTTCTAGCTTGAGCAAGAAGCAATCCTCTTTGTTGATCACCTTTTCGCCCATGCAAACTGCATTGGAAAATAAGTTGGCTGTAGACCTTGGATCGAGACCCTGTGAAAGGAAAGAACATTTTCTAGTTAGAAACATGAGGAACATCCACGTTGAAAAGAGGCAAAAATAAAAATGAATAAAAGAAGCTGAAGAAGGTGATGATGATGATATGATGATTATTGTAAATATTGTTATTTCTGTTGTTTGTAGGATTCATGGTATTGTAGAACTTATGAGGGCAAAATATCACTACTTTAGATCTTACACTATGATACGGCCTAGATGACGACAATGGTGATGATTTTGTGGCCTTCCTGCGGTTTAATATCACTATTTTAGGTTACCGGTAACTGTCATTTGGTAGGTCCATATGGGTTCAGTAACCGGTGGCTACTAGTCATGGTCCATGCCCTGATTCTCAAATGTCACACGTGTCAGACAATTTTGACCTTTTGATGGACAAGAAGTAAATCCAAGTGCAAGAAGTGAGTAATTTAGGTACCCATGAAAATAACCATTATGCCCAAAAGATTACCCTCCCTATGGTTCCAACTTAGGATACTGATGTTTTCTCCAAAATTACTTATTCATACTGATGGACAGTTGTCTTTTCTGAAGCTACTGATGAACTCTCAGAAAATAAAAAGAGAACTATCTAATATTAACTGTCTTTTGTTTTCCTTCGAGGGTGAACCTATGGTCATATTTCGTTTCACCTGTTTCTAAAGTAATTGTCTTTTGTTTTCCTTCAAAGGTAAACCTATGGTCATATTTTTTCAAAAAACACCTGTTTGTTTCTTTCTTTCTTGTTACCCCATTCCCATTCCACATAAAAGCTTTCCCACCTATTTCTCCTCCCAAGGTTGGCATCCATCAAGCTGGGTCCATTGAAACTGGAATATATTCAGGTGGAACCCACAAGAGGAGTCCAGAGCAAAAGCCTATTTAATAACTCTGCAATTTTCCTATCTCTACTTCCGATAGAAGTGCAGATATAAAAGCAAAAGAGCTCGTAATCTTTAAACATGAAAATCAGTGCAAGGGAACCAATGTCTCCTGCACGCAGACACAGAAAGAAAGGACTAAGAGCACACATACACAAGAAGATATGTATATCATAGATACGTTGGTCATAGGCTAACATATATCACAAGTAACAACATCCATAGGAGAACAGAGAAGATCTAACCATAAATTTGATCATTCTGCGACTCTCAATTGCAAAAATCTAAACAAGCATTATACCTATTGGTTGTTTATACCAATTTCAATTGCATTGATAAACTGCACGTTTATATTTAGTATATAAGCAAATCATTAATTCCTCCTTGGAGAATGAATATGGCACCTAAAGTTTAATATGGATTTGAGGAAAACACAAACCTATTATCTGCTATAACCATGTTTTTCACAATGTTACTTCCTTATGGAAAAGTAAACTCAAAAAAGACTGGACAGGGTTTTTTTTTTTTTTTGGACAAATTTTACATCAACGCTCCTCTTTTCGGGATGAACTTAGTGATAACAAGTCATTTATCACCGACAATAAAATGTGTGGTAGAGAATCAGCACTGCAAACACAATGTTTGTTAGGGAAGAGCTTGAAAATACCTGTAAGGAGCGGCGAAGGGGCCTTGGAGGCCCTCTAGAAGCATGTGATTGGTGCCATGGGGTCTGCCTCCATGCCACCTTACCGTCGCTCCCAGCGCTGATCTTGCACCCAGACACAAGTAGCTCCAGGCTCCACAGATCGGGCCGCTTCTGCCACAATATGAACCCACCCACATGTCCATCCTCACCGTCAGCACCGCCATGGCGGCGTGCTTTCTTAGCCTTACTGCTATTGCTTTTAGCATCACCACTGCAAAATTCCGATGCCACCATCTTCACCTTACCCATTGCATACATGCTATCTATCGAGTTCAATGCATTATCCCCTCCGGTGGCGGCTATGTACTGCTGCACTATATACTTGGCCATCGACGACTCCTGTAATTCAGCGAAAATAAGGACTAAATTCATAGAAGTCGAAGCCTACCCAAGGACAGTGAAAGAAAATCTTACAATTGGATGGTCTTTTATGTCACGACCGAGCGAGTGGTTGGCAGGGAGGGGTAGAGGGATTAGGGGTGCACCGATGACACCGAGCAAGAGCTGGAGCTCCGTGTTTCGGCCTAAGACAGAGTGTGGAAGGGATGATCTTTCTGGTTGAGGTCGGATCCACGTCTTCATGTTCTGCCATCTTCCATTGTTGTTGGGTGTGAACATTTCTTCAGGAATGGGGACTTCGAGGACAGTGTCCAAGCCATCTTCTCGGTCGAAGTTGGGGCACAGCTTCCTCATGAGAGTGAGATTGCAGAGGCTGGTTCTGTTGAAGAGCCTAACTTCTTCTTCTTCTTCTCCTCTCTCTCTCTCTCTCTCTCTCTCTCTCTCTCTCTCTCCCTCTCTCTCCCTTTGTAGTTCTAAAAGTGCAGGACTCTGAGGCTGGTGCAACTCAGGAGGCCCATGTTTACGTGTTCGCACGCTCTCTTGCCCCACTCACTTTTTTTAAAGCTTGAATGAACTTTGAGCTTTATTTAAAGTGAACTTGGTTGTTCCATCTTTTGCTTTTATACATACATATCAATTTATGTATGCAGATCGTACTTGTATTTATGTGTTGACAATATCAAATATAATAATTTCAGATCACAAATATGACTGAGGTATCATGCTCATTTCTCCAGATCTCATGCTTCTAGATATCGCTTGCATATCTCTCTTATGGGCCCTCATTGTATGGTCCATTCACAGAAAGTCTCCTGGATTGTTAATCATTGACCTTACATTCTCTGGGGTGGGTCACATTAACAAGTACCTGTGAAATCAATGGCTCAGATCATGCGACTATGTCACCTGCTGATCAAAATGAAAATCAATGAGCATTTTTTATGTAAATGTTGGAACTTGGAATGCCAAAGTTGCATTAAGGTAGAAGAAGATGCAGCGTAGGAGTTTTGAAAGTCTGGGAACATGTCTTGCACGTTTTAATCTTCAACTCTAATTTAAGTCGTAATGGCTGGGTATGATTGGTTCCGCCGGACCTCCACCATGTTTATAGAGTACGTTTTCTTCATTATTATATATTTTAGAGTGGTTAGTCATTCATTGCTTGTCGTAGGATCATTTGGTAGGTACTTTTGAGAGTTGAGGAATGGAAATGAGATTTAGATAAATTTGATGAGCAATGATGCTATCCAATTTGATGAGCAATGATGCAATCCATAAGTATTTTCACCTTGACCTTTTTGGCCAAACTACTCATACCAAATGGCCCATCTATAAGGGCTCAGATTTAACTTTAACAACAGAGGGATACACCATTAGATCAATCCTGGTTAATAACAAAAATAAAATAAAAAAATACACAAAAAAAATTCAATTATGCCAATGATATATCACCTTAACTGGAGTAAATTAGAGGCAGGATCCACAAATAAAGTGACCAGTGATGTGAGTGAGTTGAGTCAAGCAAATGTGATCCTAAATAGATCATTTTAGGCTAAGTTAGTACCAATTAAAAGCCATCATAATTTCTCTTTCATCAAAACTAGCAACATAGTTGTTGGTTTTACTTTGTCAATTCCTCCACCTACCTCATTATTCTTCTGGCAGATAGAACTTGAGATAAAATGTCGTACTCAAACACATTTGACATTGCAATGATGAGTTCTTTCCACTTGGGTATTTGCATAAATAAGAACTATTTACGTTCTCGTATGACATTTCTTCATCAAGAGACAAATCAAACACATATACATGGGAAATAGTTTTATGAGAATTGATTCTCACCATTTTTTTATGGGAACTTTAGGTAGAACTCATCTATCACCTAATTCAAAACTTATAATATACAGAGATTTTTCCTAATAGTCACACGCCTCAAGTTTCGGTTAAATCTAAATTTACTTCACCGTTTGATATACCAATCCAAATCGATTGAATTTGTGGGCCACGGATGAAGGAGTTAAAGACATGTGATTGGGGCCAAACTTAATATTTAGTGTGGTCCCACACAAATCTTTTCGTCGCCCTAGTCTCATCTACAAATGAGACCTATAAGTGGGCCCATAAAGAGTTCTCACGGTAGGTGCTTGAGAATAGTTTTCACAAGATCAGACCCACACATAAATATATATAGACAAAATTACTAGACATCTGCCCCTTTTTACGTGCAAAGACAAAAGCATCACTTTTTCACACTTTTTTTACCTTAATAGATCCAAAGAAAGTGCCCCTTACTATAGTATAAGGGACAAATGCATAATAATTTTCTTATATATATATATATATTAGCAACAAAGGCTCGTGCTTAACCCGGCCCTATACTTAGAATCAACATATTTATGGCTACCCGGGCCTTATGATAAGAACCAACATCTCAAAAGCCATAGAGACAAGGACACAACGACATTTGCTCATAAATAACATACACAACAACATTTGCTCATAAATAATATTCTATTAATTTAATATGAAAGAATCTTTAAATGTAACTAAGTTAATGTAAACGAATAACAAATGAGTTTATATACTTTATTTAAGAATTATTATTATTATTATTATTTCAAATTTAAAGGCATGAGATTAAATCTTAATTACAAAAAAAGGTAAATCTTAATGAGCTAAACCATTTCCTTGACTTCGAATTACTATTATTGATAGTAAGATTAAAACTTTTGCATATTGCATACTCCATTCAAGTGTCTAATTTTAGAGGACAAAATAAAGGTTAAATAAATAATTATCTACTTATATAAAGCTTCACTTATGTCATAGTGTTCTCTATTTAGGATTTATTATAATCTTCAAATAAATGTTGTATTCGTAGTGAAAGATTTGAAATCATTACCCTAAACGAATGATACTCTTATGAAAAATAATAATGAGCAATATTTCTATTTAGAATAAATTAAAATAAATAATAATAAGAAGTATCACAATCAATAAAATTATAAAATTTGAACAAAATGTACAAAGTGAATTTAAAAAATCTATAAATTCTTTTGTCAATGAGAATGTCAAACAAAGTACATAAATATTAATAAGAAATGAGAACATAAAAAAGTAGATGATCAAAGCAATGAAGAATGTCATGAAATAATTAAATAAAAAAAACAACTTCAAAGAAAAAGTACATTACATTATTTATGTATTTTTTACCAATTGGAAACCAACCCGTCTAAAGGTATTTTAGGATTTGCTTCATTAGATGTCATTTTTTATTTTTTATTTTTATACATGGACACATTGGTAGAGCTTAAGGTGATTACAGCATGAGTAGATTCATCTTCTTTGGAGTAGTAAATAAATAAATAATTAACTTTCTAGTAATAATAAGTCAAATTCACTTCATCGGATAGGATAGAGAAAAATATTTTAGACATTAAAAATCAATTAAGAAATTAATGTCTGATGAAAGAGAGACTTGCCGATCATCCACACTACTAAACCAATGGATGAAAAAATCAAGAGAAAGAGTGAAGGGCAAGACAATGAAGAAATCCAAAAGTGTACAAATCTACACTCTCTAGGGCTTGATGAAAAAACAACATGTCACTGTTACAAAACAAAACACAGAGCATGTCATGGTACCTACTCCATATGACCTTGTGGAAAATAGTATACTCGCTCCCCTTCACGAGGTACACAAACCAAAGGCCCAGCACAAGCATGACAGAGTTCTTTATACAAAACATCACCAGAGGCCCTGTAAACAAGATAGTGCATGATCGTTTTAAATGGGAGATTTTGTAGTATAAGTAATTAACAATCAGTGGTAGAGAGAGCGGTGGATGAAGGACATATTTTAGGGAATAATTTAAAATCGTGGTAGAGGAGTGACTTAGGAAAGGAGAGATTTTAGGAAAGTCATTGGAGAGTAAAATGAGGTTTTAGGGAGAGATTTTAGATCCAATAGATTGAGTGAGAGATTTTAGGAGAGGGGAAGACAATTGCAAATGGTTGAACTTGTAATATTTCTCAGATGCTGAAGTGATGCTTCAGAAAAAAAAAAAATAAAAAGATTGCTGATGTGGCACCCTCCAAAGACCTTCATTTTTATAGCTTTAATATATATAATATTTATTAGTAACATTATGGTACCTTAGAGCAAAATATTCATTTTGCCCCACTAATTAAGAAGACAAGTCCTTACACCAGAATAATGTTTGGATCCATTACCAATAATGTTTATATCCAAGGATTTGAGAAGTGGAGGCCACAAATACCGATGTGCGCATCAGTACCTAAATCATTCTTCTATCTATTATTCACATAATCTCTCGTCTTTTTTCCTCCATACGCTTTGTTTTCAATTATTACTTCACAATCAAACACTATATCATCTCGCAGTCTCATTCGCTTTACGTCTATTTGATGTTTGTATCATTTTCTACAGCTGAACCACATCTTTCCCTTCAAGAATCGGTGACCCCACCACGAGATGCTGACTTGAATTGATCGGCGATGAATGCGGCTTGATTGTCGCAGTGATGCAAGCAAGCTTGTAAGGAAAAGAGAGAGCTACACAGAACCACCCCCACCTTCTTCAGACCAGACATGGTTACTTATTTTATGATATATAGAGAGAAATATTCCAACTTCCAAGTGCATCCAGTTGGCCCGGCTTGCAGGGCTTGTAGGGCCCACTGCCATGTATTTGTCGGATAACCGGATAGATTGATCCTTTATTAATTGCATATGTTCTAAATTTTAACTTGATTGTTTTTCTACCACCACCTAGGGGCTGGTGACATACTGGTTTGCCAACGTATGGATGTCAAATTTGAGCTCGAATTGAGGATAATACTGTTTGAATTATAAAGTAGTAATAAAGGCCCGGACTAAGCTTGGACCCTAAAAAATAAATAAATTCTGACATACACTAATTAAAAATATTTTTTTTAAAATAAATAAATCTCACAATGTAGGTTAAAATGTACCTAATAATAGATGTTTGAGATAAGTAATTAAGAGATAAGTAGGAGGGAGAGTTGTAACATTGTTTGCCTTTTTCCATAACATCCATGATGGAATAATTGATATTATTAAAATAAAAAATTCAATTGATCTAAATGTAAATGTATCAAATAATTTTATCAAATTTGCACAACATTAGCAGTTGATTTAGGAAAAAAAAAATTAATAATCTATGTCAAACATATTTCAAGATAAACTAAAAGAAAAATAACCATTTTTTAATAAAAGAGTTTGAACAACTTTTACAAAATTAGATTAAGATTTGAAAAACAAATTAAAAAAAACTAAAAGATATAATAAATTAATTGATATTTAAACACTTATACAAGGGATATATCTTAATTACTGTGCTGAACCTGAGCGTTATAAAATCAATTATATATCAACTATTTTATTATTATTCAACATAAGTGATGATTTTATAAAGACAATGGATACATCTTTATTTGCACAAATCTACAATGATACTATATAAAATCAATTCTATATCAAATATTTTATTATTGTTCAACATAAGTAACAATATTTATAACAACAATGGATATATCTTTATTTGCACAAATCTACAATAATTTTATATAAAAAGAGTATTTCTAATTACTAAGTCATACCTTTGGCCGATTTTGGCAATAGCCTGTTCACAGAGTTAGAATCTAGGCCACGATGATTGATCTGATTTCACAGAGTCCAAGTGAACGCCTCCCCGTTCATAGATGGTCTTCTTCTTTAGATCAACTCTATTTTTCTTCCTCGAATCCAATCTGAAAGAGTTCACAGAGATACTTTCTTAGCGATTGGAACGGAGGGTGCCTGGGTACGTAATAGATAAACCTTTTTCATCACAAAATGGGTCAAGCACCAAATCCTGAAATTCCCCTTTGCCCGCCATCCCATGCAGTAAAACTCCAAAAACAGCCCAGGGACTCTCTTGGTATTTCTAAATAAAATCATGGGTCTGATTGGTATCCGGAAAAAAATTGTTAAAGGAAGAAGAAGAAGAAGCAGAAGAAGAGTCCCTCTCTCCTTTATGAAGTCGGCCTTGTTTGGAAAATGGGAATCTGTCTCCCTCTCTCCCCTTTCGTCCTTCCTTTTTGGGCACTCTTCCCTTTTTCTTCTTACCTATTAAGGTTTGGGTTAGGGTTAGGGTTAGGGTTCGCCTCTTCCTCCAAGAAATCCCCAATTTCTCTCCCCAAAGCCTCTAATTCCTCTATGGCGTGAATTGGGGGTTTTTTCGGTATTCTTCTCGACCCCACTTTTTCTCTCTTCCTTTACTTCCTTTGTGCTCGCTTTTCTTTTTCGTGTTTTCTGCAAAAAGCTGCATGCTTTCTAGATGGATATTGTTTGCTTCTTATGTTTTGGGTCAAATTCTATTCTGGGGTTCCTTGTTCTCGTAAGAATTCATTGCCTCTTGGGGTTTTCTCGTGGTTTTTTCAGTCAAAGTTGCCGTTTTTATTAATAAGGAATTGATTTCTTAATCTTTTTTTTTTTTTGAATTTCGTTGTGGGTTTTCTGCTATGTAGGAATTAAAGATATCTGTCTTATGCTTTTGTTGTTTAATTAGCCATAGGTAGTATTCTGTTTGATAGAAATCAGATTTTTGCTGTATTAGTTCATTTGCTTTGTTCCTAGTAAAGGTATTTCTAGTCATCCCCTATTGGATTCTGTTGTGGGTTCCTGATTTCTTATTCAATTATGGGTTTTGAAGCTTTATAATTTAATTTTATCGTGAAAGATAGTGTTTTGATTGTGGATGTCTTGTTGTGTTTTGATTGTGGATGTTTTGTTGTTTTCCTACCATGTACTTTGTTGAGTTCCTCTCTGGATATGCTGTTTCATGTGAGAATTTTATGGTCTTCTCATACAAGATGTGAAGGTGGAGAGAAGTGTCCAAAAGAATGAATCAATATTGCGGGCAGTTTTCTCCACCTATGTTCTTCACATCAAGCAGTTCCGTGGGGTTCTTCGGCTGAGGGAGCACCGGAGAGGAGGATGAGGTGCAGGGGCAACAGAAGCCAGTGATGGTGGGATTGTCCTAAACAGCATGGAGATCTGCTTAGATCTCACTCATCTTTCCCATTCTTCTCTCAAAGCAAAGAAATTGAAGTCTACTGACATACACGGCGCTCGTGATTTTTGCCTCGAGTCGTGCACTCTTATACGTGCTTGCATGATATCCGACACTAACCCGAAACCATTTTCATTTTCCACCAGCATGCATGCATGTACACCCCCACCATCTCTCCTTCGTCAATGTGTGCGGTGCAGATTTAGTGGGCCACCCTCTCTCCTAGGTCAATGTGTGGGGCGCAGATTTAGTGGGCCACCCTCTCTCCTTCGTCAATGCGGGGGGCGCAGATTTCGTGGGCCCTCCTGCAGGAGCAATACTATACTAATTTGTGGGTCCCACTAAAACAATCAGATGATTTGGACCTTGCAGGTAACCATATATGTGTGTATATATATATATATATATACCAAAATAACGTTTTCGTGGAAATGAAGATTGAACGAAATTTCCGTCACTTCGGTGACTGCCAGCTGACTGCCAGCACCAGCATGCATGCATGTACACCCCACCCTCTCTCCTTCGTCAATGTGTGGGGCGCAGATTTAGTGGGCCACCCTCTCTCCTACGTCAACGTGTGGGGCACAGATTTAGTGGGCCACCCTCTCTCCTAGTCAACGTGTGGGGTGCAGATTTTGTGGGCCCTTCTGCAGGAAGAATACTATACTAATTTGTGGGTCCTACTAAACCAATCAGATGATTTGGACCTTTCAGGTGACCATATATGTGTATATTTATATATAAATACAAGAATAATGTTTTCATGGAAATGAAGATTGAACAAAAATACAAGTTTCTAACCGGCCCTGAATCACTGCACTCGTTCCCTGTTGCAGACAGACTGGCTTAAATACAGGGGCAAGATCGTTCTTGGAAAGCTTACTCTAAAAGGCAGAATACATGATAACACAGAACCAAAACGCCATACCTTGCAATGTCAACTGACAAATCGGCCTCCAACAACAACAGCAGCAAGAAAGAAGAAGAAGAAAAAAAGGCAGAAAGCAGCAGAGCAAAGAGCACTGTAGAGTGCTCCAGATTTGATCTGAGCGAGACAGGGGCAATTTGAAAGATCCGTAGGAAGATTGCAGCAGAGCAAAGAGCACTGTTAACTCTTCTTTAGAGCCTGTTGCAGAGCCGTGGAAGGATCGTTGTCTTCAGATCCGAGCAGAGATCGTTCTCTTCTTAACTCTTCTTCAGAGCCGGTTGCGTTCAGATCCGAGCGGAGATCGTTGTCTTCTTAACTCTTCTTCAGAGCGTGTTGCAGAGCCGTGGAAGGATCGTTGTCTTCAGATCCGAGCAGAGTGGGTTTCTTCTTCTTCTTCGAATCCTGAGAGAGATAGTTAGCAGAGTTCGAGCCGTAGAAGCAGATCGGTTTAAAAAAGATTTAAAAGCCTGTTGCAGAGCCGTGGAAGGATGGAATTCGAGCCGTGGAAGGAGATCGGGTTATATAATAATTTGATACGTTAAAAATATGGAAATTGGGGTGGATAAATATTCGCCCTGTGCAGAGCTGCGAAAGATTTGATATGTTAAAAATATGGAAAGTAAGGGGGATAGATGGGAGGAATAGGAATTTACGTGGTGCTCTAGGAAAAAAAAACAAAAATAAAGAGTGCTGATGTGGCACCCTCGAGAGGCATCGGTTTTTATAGCTTTAATATATATAATTAGTAACAAATCCCATGTTAAGCCCGACCCCAAAGCAAAAAAATTTAGATATTGTTTATGTGAATGTCCATCATAGTTTTCTTCCTTCAAATAACTTTTTGATATGTAGTATTTTAAGGGCTCCACTAATGGTTTTTAAAGAGATGTTATTGTTAAGCTTGAGTTGCCTTATGATGAAAAAATAAGAATGCTGGCCTATAATGCTCTTTTTCCAATAAAATTTGTTGGTAGGATCTACATTTATTTGGCTATCTTCATGAAATAAGGGTCCACAGCCCCCTTAGATAGAGTATAAAAAAAATAATATAAATGGGACCATGATGAAAAGAACTTTTAATAAAATTAGATACGTTTTAATTCCTCTTGGTATAAAAATTATTGTAATACCACAACTATTACAGCCTTGTAAATTGATAAAAACGCATGGTTGGAAAATATGGATAAAAATGAAAAAAAAATCAAATGGAAGCAAAAGGAAACAAACTATACCATTCAAACATGAAAAAAGAAAAAGAAAAAAAAACATGCATCCATTTTCATACAAATAGAACAATACCCTGCTGGAGTAAAAAAAAAATACATAAAAGAGGAAACAAGGAAGCAATTGCATTCAAACCAAGTAAAACTATCTAATAGTGAATCAAAGTGGGAACTTGAAAATGAACAATTAAAAATACATAAAACAAATAATAAATAAAATACCAATGCTCAACCAAGAATAACATCTCACTCACTTTAACACAGACAACAAAAAAAAAAGCCCATTGCAAAATCTAATTGATACATAAAAAATTGGGTCAAACACTAAACGCCCACTTTAACACAGACCAAAAAAAAAAAAAAAAAAGAAGAGTTAATCAACCATCATATGAATTCATAACATAAGGAAGAATGTTTGGATAAAACCAATTGAATCCAATAACCATTGTTAAAAGAAGGAAGAAAAAAAAATGCAACTAACTGATTAAGAAAAAATTAAATAGCAAAATGAAAGGATTACAACTAAAACCTCACTTGAATTATTGCCCACATAGCGAAGACTTGTGTGACCCAATTCGAGGAGGGCACAAACTATCTATCTATCGCCCGATAAAAACGAACGTAATCAAGAAGGGTAACAGACGCTTGTCATGCGTCTCTCTCCTGTACAATCACCCGCATCAGGCCTAAGTGAAAAACAACTCGAGAACACCATCTCTCTATTTCTCCTTCATCTGTATTTTTGGAGAATTTTGGTGATGGAGATCGTGAGAAATAAATTGGAGAGAGAAAAGTTATTTGAGATTATAGAGGAATTTTGGGAGAGATTTGGGTAGTTTAAATTCATAAAAGGGAAATAGAAACTTAGGCCTAATGGACTCATGCTTATTTAAGAAATTTAAGTTTGAAATGTTGATATCTTCATCTTTATTAGAGGAATTTTTGGGCATAGATAGATATTAGCGATTTATTAGTTATAGATGAGATCTTGAGAGAAATTTGAGGGATTTGAGGAGACAAGATAAGATAATTGTGGCTGTGATTAGAAAAATGGTGTATGGGATTTGGAAGAGATTTTAGGATAATAATAATTAATTTAAAGTTTGAATTTGAATTTATGGGGGAGAGATTTTAGGCTGTACAATAATTCTTTATATGGGTGGCTAACATGGACGATGGAAAGATTTTAGGAAGCCAATACCACGTGTCTTTTTTTCTGATAATGACGTGGCACTCTAAAAAAAAAGGAGAAAAATACAGTGTTGATGTGGTACCCTCTAGAGGTCTTCATTCTTATAGCTTTGATATATATAACTAGCGCTGTAGGCCCGTGCCCAACACGGGCCAAAAAGTAAAAAAAAAAAAAACACATGTAAGCTAATATGAAATCAATAACTAAGCATATTGAAAAAAAAAACATTCAATAAAAATAGTGAAATAATTGATAAAAGAAAATCTATAGTCGTTGTAAATTCACAACTTTAATTTAAATGGCAAAGTGTTGTGTAAAATCCAACACGTCTTAAGAGACGCTATCATTTAACTCTATTATACAAAAAAATGCATTTTGTTCTGATTATGTTACATGTTTTTGTAATAATAGCAATCATATATTTAAAAATAACAAAGCACATTTGGAACACTACACATGGTTGGCATTGTTGATTAATAGCTTAACTTACTATTTTTATATTATTACTGAAATTTTAACTAAAGCCCAATCAATTGATCTATTAAAAAGGGATATGTGGTCTTTGTTTCTTCTTTTTTTTTCTTTTTTACTCTTTTACGGTTGATTTTATAATCTATGAGGTGCATTGATTTATGAGAATCTCCATCACACATGTGAGATGAAAATGATTTTAGGAGGGTCCAAAGAGAAGTTTTTTTGAGATATATCATATTTTGTATTATCTCGCAATATACCCGTTATATAATATTGTCTATTATCGTTTTCCATATTATAGCCCAGGTTAGTTTTGAGAGATTTTAGGGAAGAGAGTTCGATTGAAAAAACCGACTCTCTGTCAATTCCTATTTTTTGGGAGAAATTTTAGATTTATTTTAGGGGAGGTAGCTTACATTTATTTTAGGGATGCCACGTGTCACACTTTCACACTCTTTCGCAAACGTGTCAATTTTTGTATATATATAATAATATAATGCTTAAAATAGTAAATATATATATATAGGCCAACCAAGCCCACCAATTATTTGAGGAAGATAAATATAATCCCTTATTGCTTCACGGTCTATCTATGGTGGGACCAACCTGAAGATTGGTAAATAGTACCACTACCTAATAATCTTCATGTTTAATAATTCATACCATGAGCCACCATGCCAAAGACAGACTTAAGTAGAAGTGTGTGGGTGCGACCGCACTTGCCACACTATGGTACACTTTGCAAATATTACATAAAAATTTTGAGTTTACTATTAAAAATCCAATAAAAGTTGCGGGCCACCCTGAAAATCCACATAATATTGTTCCTATAACCAAATTATCTATTAAGGTTCACACCCCTCAAACAAAAATGCTCTCTTGGTCAATCCATCATTGGTTAGGGCTTAATTTATTTTCTGTTAGACTTACATTACGTTCGAACATACTCATACTCAATTTAGGTATATTAAATTAATAAATTCAAAGTTGAGCCCTTGTATATGATTGGGGCCCATAATTCAAATGTGTTTTACATGAATGGAGATCCTAATTCTCCATTTTAACCAATGCGATTGGTTAATACAGTGGTGAATGATATGCCATATGCTCTAGTCATTTTGCAAGAGTCACATAAAGTTACATGCCTTGTCAATAGTAGGCTCACGATTTTGATTAACTGGAATATGTTTTTCATGAATAATGTACATGCAGATCTTGCGTTGATGGTAAATATATAATAATGTACATTCATATTGATCTTGTATTGATGGCAAATAGGGAACCGAAAGAATAGATCACATGCTTTAAATTTTTTAGTAATAGTGTACGTTTGAATAGATTTTGTTGATAATGAGATGATCATGACAGAGAGAGAGATGATCAGGTTGGATGAGATTTGTATAAGATTTAGGACTTTATTTTTTAAAGACAGTAGAATATTTAGGACTTTAATCAGAGAATGCCACATGTCGCACTCTTGCAAAAAGCATGCATCATGTGTCGTCCTTATTATTGTCAAAAATAAATAATTTATAACTATTAAAAATAAAATAAAATAATAAAATGTATCGTGTTGGGTTTTTATTGCATTTTTTCGGATAAATTCATTCCAAACCCTATATTTGATTTATTGTGATAATATTTGGGACATTTACCTAAAATATCTCTCAGATTCAAAATTTAGGCAAGACTGCTTGTCCTTTGTATATTTTATGACTGGAATGCTTTTAACATCTTTTTTTTAATAGAACATCATTTATGAATGAAAATGCCTAATAATTTCCTACACAGAGCAGGCTTCCTATTATTTTTAATGTAGAATTCAACCATAAGTTGAGTTCAGCCAAACTGAACCTGAATGGACCTAGTAATACCCATTTAAAATTCGCTAAGCTATCTTGACCCAAGTTGGATTCCCACTTTTAATTACATTTTCAAAATATCAACCAGGTTCAACTGTTCCAAGAGTGGGAACTCAATTATTGGAATTAGAAATTTAGCATGTTCGTGGGGGTGTTAAAACTAACGTAATAAGAAAGTTAATATATATAACTAGCAACACAGGCCCATGCTTAGCCCAGGCCTCTATAAAAAAAAGTTTATTAAAAAATTTATAAAAATATAAAATTCAAATATTTATAAAAGTTCACCTACTAAATAAATAAAATTAAAATTGAAAAATGTTTGAAAATATAAGTAGCTCACTGAATGATTCTCATGGTTTGAATAAAAGAAAAAAATTCAAAAGTCTATTAAATTTTATAAACATCTAAACTTTTATTATTTTTATAAACTTTGTAATAAACTATTTAAATTTTTTATATAGGTCCGAGCTAAGCACGGGCCTATATTGCTAATCCTTACTCAAAATAGATATTTCAAAGGTTTTTCTGCATAAAAGTAATGCATCAAATATTATTGTATTCTTCAAAATATTATCGATAACAAGAAATTAAAAATAGATAAATATATTATCTATCATGCTAATTTGTTTATTAGGATTAGATTGAATTACTAAAGTTATTTACTTTAAAATTGATTTTAAAAAAAGAATTACAAAAAAGGAAATGATGATGAGGATGATTGAGAATTTATCTCAATAAAATTAAAAAATAACATTTTCAAAGGAAAAAATTCTTATAGTTTGAGTCTACTTAAATCTCAAAAATTTTTATTAAAAAAGCTCGCTTCCTACTTAGAAAGAAAAGGAGGAAAAATAAAGGACATTATACAAACATTATTCCACCAAGTTAAATGTCCAAGGAAAAAAATCACAGAATCCTCATATCTAAAATCAATTAGAAATAAGCAAGTAATAGAATACCAAAATTACTTGAGAAGCTTCATTTTCATAATCTAAAAAAAAATGTAGCATCAACCTTCTTCCTTGGAGTTCCTTAAATAAAGTTGATTTAACTTGAAAACCATTCAAAAATAAAAATAAAAAAAGATAAAACAAAATTTCATATTAAATTGTAGAAGTAAGTGTTACGGGCTTGGATTTATCCAAACCAAATTTCAAATGAGCATAAGTTGAGCCCATTATAACTATAAAAAAAATTTGACACTTTCATCATGAGCCTAACTCCTATAATAAATGGAGCCATCTATTTTGATTGGTGCCAAATTTTTATAAAGAGACCCCACAAGAAAAGTTATCATGCCACCATTTAAGTAACAAATAAGATTAGGTAACAAAAAAAAAGGTGCAAAAAAGGTGGATGAGTGAGAGATTTTAGTGATATTAGTAGATGAAGAGATTTTAGGGAAATTAGTGATTTCAGGATGCTGAAGTGGCACCCTCCAGAGGCTTCCATTATTGTAGTTTTAATATATATAATGTGTTAAATGAGCGGTTGGACTTAATATTTATATGGTTATGATAGGTAAATTTTTAAACATAAAAGGATCTTTACACGGGTCCCACAAGGTGATTTGGATTACTACTATGAACCACAAGGTGGATTTTTAAACATAAAAGGAGTGAATTTGCTCCCTACATCCTAGGATCTGACTTAAGCGTGCCGGCTGCAAGGGCTAAGTGATGCGGGCCCTATGGATTAATTGTGTTGGATCAAAGATCTCAGAATATCCACAATATAAAAAAAAATTACTACTATGGACCATTGCTATTTGGACCACGTTTATCCTTTGGTCTGACACATCTGCATGTGACCAGAGGAACTGGTCATATTACCTGTGCCGCTTGGCACGTGGACGCCTCATTGATCTGCAAAGTGGATTTTGGAGCAAATATGATTTGAGACAAAGCTGTAAAGAAGTTTGGGCTAAGATTATCAGAAAGGCTCATGTTGCTAGATCATTAAGTGGGCTATGTGGAATTCTTCATAGTAATGGGCCACACTTGAGGGAAACCCCGCTTAAGTGGAGGGAGAAACCCACTTATGTATAAAGATAACACTCATGCGGAAAATACCTAACTCATGTAAGGAAGAGAAACAGGATCAACTCTTGTGCAGTTGGGTCGGTGGTGGATTCAAGATTTTCATTTAATCGGGGCAGACAATGGTAAGCAAAAAAAAATTATATTATTATTATTATTATTATTATTTTGAAAGGTTAGTATAAAAAACTGATCACACCTAGGTCTATTTTGTAAAGGAGTAGTTATTGCACACTGTGATATAGCACAAACAACTCTATCGCAATTTATTATACTTCAACCATTGATAGACAAATGCCTTATAGCAACTTTTTCCAATGAGACCAATTTCAAAATGCCAATACAAATTTTGTTGCCAAACTTGGTGAAGATATTTAGAGATTTAGGGATTAGGATTTAGGCATTTAGATTTAGGGAAAGGAATTATGGTTGGGATTTATGGATAAAGGAAATGAGGATTTTCAAATTTTGAGGGTTAGGATGGAGAGAGAGATAGATGGAGAGAAAGAGATAAGTAGAGAGAAAGAGGGAGGGAAACCTCCCTGCCTTATCAGAGTCTATAAAATGGGGCGATCAATTCTGACTACCAAGAGTGGATGGCCCCCTCAACCATAACTCTTATGGGCTTTTACAAATCCACCTGAGGGGCACGCCCTGTGTACCCAACACATGGGTTCACCCTTGAGTTACATGATAAATGAGATATCCAATCTACCTGGGCTATCCCTATTTTCTCAACCCTAGGGTTGTTTGTTTTGTTGGAATTTATGGCATGTGGCCCAAACAACCACCTTTCATTTTGAAAACCCAAACAAAACTTTTCTTTGGTTCTGTTTTGTGAAATCCTATATTTTGAATTTTGGTTAGTTGAAGTTCATGAGACATATAGGATGAAAGGATATCCATTGGGTATAATAAAAGGTTGCCTACGATACTTGCCTTTAGTCCCTGACTAGAACAAAAAGGTTCCCTTTGCGGATTACGAGATGAATAAAACCGTAAGCACTGTGGGTTCAGTAGCCCAATTGGTTAGAGCATAGAGCATCGGATCAAAATCCTGACCACAATCTTCCACATCTCCCTAGCATTAGATTTATCAATTTAAGATATTAATTGCACATAGATTTGTTTATGTTAATTTTGTAATTCTGGACAGATCCTTAAATTTTTTTCAACATTTGGTATCAAAGCATCAGAATCTAGAATTACAAAACCCCTATATTATATTGATTTGATAAAAAAAAGGGATAGTGACTATTTATTTTTTTTGGCCCGTTTTCTGATATTCATGATTATTCATCTAATAAAATACATGATCTAATTTGGCCACACAATCGAATATTGTAATTATGGGGCCAACAAGTGTTGGGCATGGTTCTTGATTACTCCCTGCTGCTGCTATAATCAATACTATTATGTTTGTGCAGTGTCTACATCTGTTATGGGCATGCTGATGTGTCTTATTTCTTTTATGTCGTACTTTCTAATTATGGATAGATCCTTAAGCTTTTTCCATCAAGTTGTTCACATTTTGCAGTCGACATGACCTTCCCACGTGTGCAGTTGGATAAGAGATTGACATCCACTCTAACCATCGTGTTTGTACTCCCTGTGTAATTGTTTTATCGTCTCTTTTAATGAATAAATATGCTCACGTAAAAATAAAAAAAGAGGAAAAGACATGATCTTAGCCAATGGATTCAATAGTCCAAGACAGGAGAATCATTTCTAAGTAGGATTGTTTTTATGCAATCGCCATTTACAAATCGAATTGTGTCGAGCTATACCCAAACCAAAAAACATAGATATTTCAGAATTCTAAAAAGTCAAGGAAACTAAAATTTTAAATAACTGCACTATCATGAACCGAACACTTCTTAATCAATTGAAGGAAAACTCCAGTCGTCAATCCAAAGGAAAGGAAAGAGACAGTTGCTGAAACCGTGAGAGAGAGAGAGAGAGAGAGAGAGAGAACCCAATAGGCATAATAGAGCATATATGGTATTGTCTCTTAATCGTTGAATTTTCCAGAAAACAATGAAATCTTATCCAACTCATTTCACAATACTTTCCTAGTATAAAGAGATTATGATGTACCAATTGGAGTAGAAAAAGGAATGAAATCATAGAAACTAATATGATTTAGGACAAGCATAACACGTGGATGAATTTATTTTGTGGAACCCATTTGGAACAAACCCCCCCCCCCAAACAAAAAGCTTATGGAACCCATTTATTTTGTAATTCTGGACAGATCCTTAAATTTTTTTCAACATTTGATATCAAAGCATAAGAATCTAGAATTACAAAACCCCTATATTATATTGATTTGATAAAAAAAAGGGATAGTGACTATTTATTTTTTTTGGCCCGTGTTCTGATATTCATGATTATTGATCTAATAAAATATATGATCTAATTTGGCCACACAATCGAATATTGTAATTATGGGGACAACAAGTGTTGGGCATCGTTCTTGACTACTCCCTGTTGCTACCATAATCAATACTATTATGTTTGTGTGGTGTCTACATCTGTCATGGGCATGCCGATGTGTCTTATTTCTTTTATGTCGTATTTTCTAATTCTTGATAGATCCTTAAACTTTTTCCATCAAGTTGTTCACATTTTGCACCCGACATGACCTTCCCACATGTGTAGTTGGATAAGAAATTGACCTCCAGTTGGATAAGAAATTGACACATCAAATTGTGTTTGTACTCCATGTGTAACTATTTTATCGTCTCTTTTAATGAATAAATATGCTCATTTAAAAAAAAAGAGGAAAAGACATGATCTTAGCCACTGGATTCAATAGTCCAAGACAGGAGAATCATTTACAAGTAGGATTGTTTTTTATGCAGTCGCCATTTACAAATCGGACTGTGTCGAGCTATACCAAAACCGAAAAACGTAGATATTTCAGAATTCTTGACAACCTTTTCTCCCAAAATATGTAAATGACAAAAAACTACCCTTTCATATATTACTCTTCCTCATTGTCATCTCATGATCCATATTGCCTGTGGAGGTTAAGGAGGTGTTTGGAAATAAGATGTTTCAAGAGATTTTACAATATTATCTACTAATCTAGAATATAATCTACTCATTTAAAAAGGAGGTATTTTGTTAACTTAGAAAGTATCTTATAATATCTCATTTTCTTCCAAAAACTTTCATATTACATTATTCAAGGAGATGCTGTATAAAAGAATCTTTTATTAAAAAAATCTAGAGTTTTAGCAAAACTCATTTGCCAGTTCATGAGCAACTGTTAATCCTAGTAGCCCACTATAAATTTTAACATCAATGATTTTTATAGGAGTGCAACTATAACTCCCACTATTAGATTAGCCCCACAACCCCTACAAATTTAATTTATGGTCCTGTATCCATATCATGATTATATAGTCCTTTATTAATTATCAATATTAGGTGGGTCCTACAAATGTGACACTATGGTGAGCTTTCATTGTGATTAATAACATTAGGTGGGTCCCATATTGCCAACATTAGTTAGGTCTCACATGGATTACCAATATTGAATTGTGACATTGCAATTACCAATTTGCCATTATTTTATGGGTCCTAATACTAACATCAAACGGGTTTCATAATGATTTCTAATAGATGGACTCATCAATGATAATCATTATTAGATTGATTATGTTATAACACTATGATTTCCAACATTTTATGGACCCACTTTAATTAGATCAGATCTCATAATTTTGACATTTAATCTTGTAATTTTTTAACAATAGGTGAGTCCTACCATGCTTATTAACACGTGTAATTTCTAATTAGTGGATCCTACATTTGATTAATTGATTACTTTCTTTCCATCTTGTGAGTTTTTTTATTAAAGTTCCAAACACTTCACAAAAATATGTTAAAATTTGAGAAAATTGCCAAACACTATAAGTAACCAAATATAATAATATGTCACTATTTTATTCTATGATATTGTAATCTTCAACTATTTAAATATATTAATATTATATTTTGTACTTATCCAAACCCCCCCTAAAAATATTGTGCATACTAATTAGAAGTTGGACAAGAAAAGCATCTAAAGGAAACATGAAAATCACTCTCTGATTTGGGATGTTGAGAACTCCTGGACGAATTGATTGTATGGACCCTAGGTGGCCCACTTCTGGAAGTAAGGGCGCTGCCAAGTTGGAGGCCGTTCCTGGACGGACCCATTGGTATGGGCCCCAAGTGAGTTTCGGCCTCTTAAATGAGCCCAAAAATGCCCACTTGCTATATGTTTTTGGGGGATCTTTCTACAAATAAACATGCCTATTCTAACTATTTTGAAGCCAAAAACAGCCTATGACTTGTACATAAATATGCGAGAGTAAAAAATATATGCAAGTGTTTCAGGCTTTCAGGTCCACTTGAAGTGTGTTTTCATCGGCTGGTCCTATTTTGACTATCAGTGTTGATGCATTATGTCTAGTGGAAGCTCCAAGCTATCCAGTTTAGTAATTGGGACTAATATTCAGCAGGGATACAAATCATGGCCATGAAGCCCTGGACCCAGCGAATTTGCAGAATCTATATGCCCAGTATGCTGAATATGTCGCGTAGGGCCATCGCTATATAATTAAAAAGCCCTCCTCGCCCATTTAAGTACCATGCTAGAAATTTTGCCCTCCTCATACCATAAACGGAAATACATTAGCTCAAATCCATTGTAATATGGGCCAGTCAAGCCATGATCACCCCTATTTTGAGCCCACCAGCCAAAACAATGAAGTCCATATTGCAAGCAATTTGGACCAGTCCAGCCCATGATCACCATTATATTCAAATCCACCCAATTTTCTCCAGAGGTGAATGAGTTCAGCTTTTTTATCAGGTGCTGGGCCCATTGTTCCGCAACACTGTTTCCGACCTTGATTCAACCAACAATTAAAAAAATAAGAAATTTTGAAAAACTATACTTCTCAGTTTTGAAGGTGTTCCAGATGTGAGAGAAAGATAGAAAAACTATACTTCTCAGTTTTGAAGGTGTTCCAGATGTGAGAGAAAGATAGACTTCTTAGTTTTGATTTGATGGTGTCCCAGATGTGAGAGAGAGAGAGAGAGAGAGAGAGAGAGAGAGCATTAGCTGCCAGTGGCACACAAAAAAAATACTCCACACAGTTTTTTAAGAATTTCTAAACTACCCCTCCTCCATCCTCCCCTTCCCCACCATCCTCTCCACCCACCACTTGCGCCCCTCTCACTCGGGTGGCGGCAGGAGGTTTGGGCAGTGGCACTGGCGCTGGCGGGGGAATTGGGCTACAGGGGGACGGGGAGAGAGGGAAAAAGAGAGGGTGGAGGTGGTGGGGAGCCAGTGGAGGGAATGGTTGTCACGACCCGAGCCCAGAAATTGGGAGTTAGCTAAAGCCTAACAAATAACACACGTACTCCCGTACATACACACATAAACCTAGTCTAAGTGTACACACACAGGGGATATTCACACGAGCAAGCAAGGTTTACGCGAAAGCTATATGTATCATTTCATACAAGGAAACGGATACACAACAATACAGGATTAACAAAACTGTCATGAATTACATTATATACAATCAAAATATGATAGAGTTTTTGGAAGTCAAAATACAAGATGCACATGTTAAGCCAAAATCCCCGGTACAGTACAGAAGACAAGAATCTGATACAATGCAAAGCCGCTCTCCGAGGGAGGGATCAAATCCACTCCTCTAACCCTAACTGGTTTTCCGGATCTTTCTTGGAGTCTGGCTGACCAACAAGGGGTCAGTAGAGGAATCTGGGCCTGCAACACCAAGAACAACTAATGAGTACGACGACTCAACAAAGTATAAGCAGCAATAGGTTAACACGCGTTGTGTCTATTATAATAATTAAAAGAACAAAACACATACAAATGCATAGAGGTCATGTCCGTCTGCTAGGCAAGTCGTGCATAAAAGTAAGCATGCTTCAGAATCATAGAACAATAACTGGCTAGGTGGCTATTGCATTTGCCATATTCTCCCTATCGAGAGCAAATAGGATGAGAACACTATCGACTGGGCTAGGGTACAAATGGGTCTCTGGTTCTCGGGGTCCGGAATCCCAGGACAAGACTTTACAGGGGCAACAACCAGGCTACACCAAAGTCAACCACGTCAAGTATCCTGAGGCTGAGGCTAAGTAGAGCCAAACAAACAAAATCAGGCATGTCATATGATGCACGGCAATCAATGTCAATCAGTCGATCAAGCAGTGCAGTATAGTGCAGTACATGTATCATGTGATATCACAAGCAAGCAATACAGTACGTGCATCACACGAGAATCAAACCCTTACAAGCAAACAATTACAAGTCAAATAAGAATAAGAACATGGAAGGCAATAATCGAAATCAATATGCAATGCAAATCTAGTTATTACTATGAACCAAGATCGTTTACTAGCCCACCGTAAGCTAGTTGTCCAATGTTTCTAACCGTGCATGATGATGTAGTTTTAAGTTATTCAATGCACAGTTGTTCATTTCGTTGGTGTTGCACTATAAACGTATATCGAAGTCACTTAAACCAACACACATAGGGAGGTGCTTAACAACAAAACAACACATATGAATGTGTCACAACCCTCAAGACCATTCATGTGATTCCATTAGTCCATTGGGCAGGTTAAAAGGTGTGGAAAATCCATGTGAAAGCCCTATAAGGTCACATCATTAACGCTATTGTTTGTTTCTCCAATTCATTAAGGAGTAGAGAGACCAACAGATAGCATAAAAAGGTCCTCTAGGTGTTAACGAAGCAAAAGAAAAAAAATGAGCAAGATTAGGATTCAGTTGGACACTGAATCTCCTGTAGCAAAAGTGCTTCAGGGCCAACTGGTTGGCTCTGAAGCCCAATCTGTCGAATTTTGGTTCTGGAAGTGTCCTATATGTCGGACCCCAAGCTCGATCGGTCGGGTAACAGAATTCTGCACAGAACAGAGTGATTGTACTGACATCTTTAAACTCACGTAAAAGAACATAAACACTTGTATACAATTCAAACGGGCTGTCAAACACAACACATGTGAAAGAAGGAATAGAAAAACAATATCAATCAACATGTACCAACATGTGTTCATCCCTACTGTGCTTATACTTGCCTTAAACGAGCTTTTCCCTTAACTTAGTTGTTCTTTGGCCCAATCAAAGCCGGAGATACAATCTTATCACCATGCATGCCAAGAGTGAGCAAGAGAAAAGGTGTGCATGCAGTGCAGAACGCTTGAACTCCATACCGTAGAACACATAAGAAATGAAGAAAAAGAGAAGTAGGGGGAGAAACAAAAGAGGAAACGTGAAGATACATCAAGATGAGCAAAAACCCTTTCTCACCTAAGAGTGCCCCAAGAAGCAGGAAGAAGAAATGAAAAGAGAAAAGAAAACGTAACAACTGCTTGCACAGACTTTTCCCCCTTTTCTTTTCGTTGATCACGAAAAAGAAAAAGGGAAGGAAGAATCCAAGAGCAGAGAAGAGAAAAGAACGGGAGAGAGAGAGAGAGAGATGGCATTGGAAAAAAGAGATGAACAAGGAGAGAGTCGGTGCCTATAGTATATATATATATATAAGATAAGGATTGCAAGATTTATATGAAAGTCCAACAGTTCGGGAGAATTACAGTTTGAGTCTATTAAAGGTCCAACGGAAACAAACGATGTCGTTTGCATATGAACTAGTTACGGAAGTTGACGAGCTTGACGAAATACACTTGTTGACACCAAGATGATGCATGAGTGAGGAAATCATACAAAATTAAAAATTACAAAAAATGACTCATGTCTACCTATTCCAGGTTAAACTAGACTCAACTGCCTATCCATGACTCAAAACGAATCTCAAAAGGACAAAACAACAAGCCTAAAACACCTTTTCTCGAACATAACTCAAAACCCCATTAATTCAGCGTTAAATTAGATTAAGCTAGGCCGGAGTGTTACAATGGTGGGAAAGAGGAGGAAGGTGGAGGGTATGGTAGGGAGGAGGGGTAGTTTAGGAATTTAAAAAATAATTGCTAAAAAGGTTTTTTATTTTTTTGGTGCACCACTAGAATCTTAAAAAAAAAACATAAATACTTTCAAACAGAGAAGACTTTCTGTCCACAAAAGCCTAAATTCCAATAGCATTTTGGAGCTAAAGCATCACAAATACCTACAATTACTTCGATGCTTTTTAAAGGATTTAGTGGAAGTCTTATTATAGAGAGGAGTTCCTCTAATGTAATCACTTTGGTGTGTCCAATCAAAAAATATATTCTTGAAAGTTTCAATTTATTTTTAATGAGATTCAGATTTTATCTTCAAGTATTAATATAGTCTTTTGTTGTGAGCTAAAATTGGCTAATTCATGGCAAATACTTTAGCCAGACAAATGATTCACAGTTCGTTTTCTTAGGAAGGATTTGTTATTAGTATTGTAATGCATGGGGTACAATTCACTTGTACCTCTCATTACTTTTCTTTCTTCTCCTTGTTTTCTCGTCTCCCCTTCAATGGAAGTTCTTGTTATTGATGGAAAAAAATAACTCGAGCGGCGTAATTGTATATTGGGCAGGCTAATTAAATTGTCCATAACATAATAATGATGCTGTGGTGAGTCTGTTCTTGCGTTCTTCGGAAATGGGCATCTAGTGACTGCACTTGTCTATGGATTTATTAGCTTGGATGATATACTTCTGTCTATGGATTTATTAGCTTGGATGGCAAATTTTCTTCGACTTATCTGTGCAAATCATGATCATGAAATCAACCCGACTTATACAGATCCCGTCGATGAGCAGCACATGCATCGGTCACATCATTCTTGTCTCTTATCCGTGCACCACATGGGGCGTCAAAGCCAAATGGGTCTTGCATGTAAGGCATGATATGGCCTGCACATAGCGTTAAATAAACAAACAAATATTCATCACCATGGTATTGTCGATCGCTTTTGCATCTTGGACTGCAGCTAAAGCACGAGACGCCTTCTTTTTTAAAAGACTGAGATATTGAGTTTTGTAAGATAGGATGAGAACATCAATTGTACATCTTCCTTAGAGACCAGGGCATTTTACAGATCAAAATATATGCACAATCAGGCCCAAAGAATTAACCGTTGGATGGATCTCGATGGTGACAAATGAGTAGGGATGAAAATGGGTTGGCTTTAGGTTGAATTTGAAGCTGAAGCCCAAATTACCTATAACCCGATTTAGGTCAATGTTACACGACATGTACCTAATTGAGGTCTAGGTTTGATGACTTAGGGCCACGTTACATGGAGTTTACATGTGATCATACCTAATTTGAGTCTAGGGAGGGAGACCCGTCATTCACATACCACAATTAAAGTCAAGGCCAAAATCCAAATACACACAAAAAAAGGGCCTGTGATTGGGCTCAAACACTTTAATGAATATGTGTGCATGTGTGTATAATTTATAGGGGCAGCTCGATCATTAAGTAAGAAAAGCCCTTGCTTTAGGCCCCAAAAAATGTGATTCACATCTTTTTTTTTTCAATCCCAAAAAATAAGACCTCAAAAAAGTAATTGAAGCAACCTAAATATTTTTAAATTTCAAAAAATGCAATTGTCACCATTTTGTTTCTCCTAAAGAATAAGGCCTTATAAAAGTAATCTACCATCTTTTTACATTTCAAAAAAAGCAACTGATATCTTTTCATATTTCAAAAAAAGAATTAAATCCCATTTTCACTATTGAGAAAATAATTCCATTAAAAGAAAAAGAAAACCCTAAAATCATAAGCAATAAATCCTTTTCTGTTATGAAAATTCTTCAGTTTGCACAGTTTTCTCCTTACATTTGTGTTGCTTGAAGTTTATAGAAGGCAACTTCAAATATAATTTTTTTCATATTGAAGAAGCTGTATTAAATTCAAACATAATCCACATTATAATCTTTGTGAACAATAATGATAAATCATTAAATTAGGTTCTATGGTTCTATCCTTTTAAAAAAATTAATCTAAGCTCATATTATATGTTTATTATAATTAGTGTTCGTTTTATTTGTAAATATTATTGGTTATAATTTATATATATTATATATATCTGCTAAAATATATTGACAATACCTATAACTGTTTTTTTTTTTTACAGAAAGAAGTTTTTCAAAATTAAAGTTTATAAAATCCTAATTTAGATCAATAATTTTACAAAAAAGATTAAGTAGATTAGTCATACTATCAATTAAGAAATATATGTTAGCAAAACTTGAATATAAAAACTTAATTAATAACATTGCATTAGAAAAAATGAAAAAAAAATAAAATTTAGATAAAATTTTATTATAATATTAAAAAATAAAAAATGCCTCATTTAGAATTATCGTTTAGGCTTTTCATTGTCTCGAGCCGGCCCGTGTATAGTATGCACGGTCTTGACATCTGTTGTTCTGCTTGTTGTATATTTGAAAAATCAAAGGACCTAAAACACAAATTTTATTTGGTGCATGCAGTGGGTGCAAACTTAGTTCTAAATAAAAAAATTGGGTCCGAATAATAGGATCCATGCCAGGTTCTTGAGGTGTTGGGTGGGCGCCGAATATTCAACACATCCATAACCTTTATTAATCAACCCTCCAAAGAAAGATCCATTTCCTATCCAACCTGTCAAATGCAGTCCAGTCACATAAGCAGAGAAAGATCCCCACAACAAGAAATAAGAAACCTCTTTCTTGTCTGGGAATTGAATTTAGATTGTATGAGTAAATGCCCGACAGTACCACTCATGGTCCGCCAGTCATCGTCGGGCAACCAGTCATTTACTCAGAGGATCCAGACTCCTGAAAACCTCATGCAAGCCAGTCAGTAAATGACCCACCGTTGACGTTGATATCAATCCGGGCAACAAGGTGTGGAAGCTAGGATCCACGAAGGGCGCATCATCTAGCAGTGTGTTATCACTTGTAAAAAGGTAATACTTACATGGAAGGGAAGGGAGAAAGGAGATAAGTCAGAACTCGGACGTGAAGGGGACGAGGAGTCCGCTCTTATCAACCTCCGTCCCCAATTCCGGCCCTCCCACAAGCAACTACCAATCCAAAATTTTCTTATGGGTGTAGCTTAATGGTTAAGTGAAAAGGTTAAATAATAAAATTAAAAAAATTAAGATCTTATCTAATATTGGGGTTTTCCAAATCTCACAAAGACGACTACACCATCGTGATTATGCTAGGTTTTGCCCCTGCACATAATTGGACTGTCCCTTTCCTTTTAAATGAATCAAAACTTCATCTTTTTCAAATAAATTGAAGAATAATTTACTTCTACTGCAAGTCTAAGAAACTTTCCCCACCTAACATTTATCAATTTTTGGAGTCCAGTAGTGAAAACTTTGTACAAAGAGACAATCTCATCTTATGGGAGAGAGAAGGTAATTTACTCATATAGTGTTGTGAAGTGAGAGGTAAAATGAAAAGAGAATAAAGAAAGAGATTTTATTTATCATTTAGTGAGATCTTCTTTTTTTTTTTTTGTTGTTGTTGTTTGTTACAAAAGAAGAGGACTTTAATTAAAAAATTGTTTATTTTGTGATTTAGGACTTTTAGTTTGACCTACCTTTCTTTCATTATCTGATGGGTTGACCTGTCTCATCACTTCAGGCAAAAGTCTAAATCCTGTATATAAAAGAATATTATTTTATTTTAAATTTTTTATTTTTTATTGGGAAGATTTGTTGCTTTGAACAATGATATAGCATATTATATGGTGAACTAAAACAATTTTTTCTTTGTCACAAATGCTCTAGTCACACAAATTCACCCTAAAAAAATATCTACTATTTACCCAGGATGAAAATACATGCAAATCAGTGTGTGGATTCTGACTTTTGACCTTGGCTTTTTTCTTCTTTCTTCTTCTAGAAATATTAAAAATGATTTATCAAAGAAATCCTTTCAGGGTCTTTAAACCAAAAAGGATCCAAAAGATAAATTTTCCATCATTCTTTCTCTAACTCCTTCGAACCATCTTTCTCTATTACCATCATCTCTCTCTCTTCCCATGCTTCTTCAATGGTCAAGTTCTCCCAAAGTGCTGTCTATAAAGTTGCCTGCACAAAAGATCTCTTTGCCAATGTTCGGGGAGAGGGTTGGCCTTCTTGCTTACTCTCTTTTGTATTACACATATTCCACCAGTGAATAATTTATTCCTTCACGCATACCTACCGTCCTACCCCCTTTGATCCATATGGATTTTAAGTTTTTAACCCAGCAAGTGTTCCTAAGGAAGCTTCAATTGGCACAACATTTTTCACTCTTCCTGCACAATTTCTCTCTACACCCATCATAGTATTTAAAAATAAAAATTATTTTACTTTCTACACCCACTCATTGTATCCAAATTACTCATTTCCCCATCTTCTTACGCCACTCCCTTTCTCTCTTCACACAGCTCATTTTCCTAAAAGGTTTCATCCCTAATTCCATTTATCCTTGCTCTTTACACACAACCCTCATCTTCCCACCGAATAAATACTCTCCTCTTTTCTCCTTCCATTGTCTTCATCCATTCTCTTCTTTCCAAGAAATCTCTTCTTTTCCATTATTCTCACTAAATATAACATCTTTCTTCTCTTCTTCACCATTTCCCTTAACATATTCTTTGAAATAGGTCATTGTATGCCTTAGATGAATGGTTTTGTATCAAAAATTATTAAAGGGGATAGATATTCATTGATAGTGATCATATGGATTGAATGTATGTGGTGCTTCTGAAAGTCTTAGAATGCATAAGATTTAATCTAGATTGTGATTCGATTACTATTTCTATGTAGCAGAAAAATAAAAACAATCAATCAAATAAAAAAGACAACACCAAATTTAACATGGAAACCCAAAAGGAAAAACCATGAGTCCAAAGTGGACAAAATCAATCACTAACTTCCTCAATACAAGATATATTCACAACTTTATAATCAGTCCCTTGTTACAAAGCGTTGTAGTTGTTCTTGATAAGTCTCCACAGCACACAGTCCCTCAGTGCCCCACTATCAATGTCTTTATCTCCACAATAAGCAATTCAACAAAAAAACAATCTTCTATAAGAAAGTAAAAGTCACAAATCTCCTACAAAGAAGTAGAAGCATCAACTTTAGAACTCTAAGCTTTCAACCCAATCTCTCATGGAAGTTCTAGACAATCTTTCTAATAGCAATATTAATTTAGAACTTGGAGAACTCTAAGTGTTGTGTTGTGTTTAGGGTTGAAAAAGAGCCCCTTTATATAGCCTAAAATTCATACCTTAGGTTTGAAAATCAAATCCAAGTGAAACAAGCAATTTTGGCACAAATAGGAAAAGTTTTCATGCAGGTTGGTGGGCTTCTGCCATCGCTCAAGTGCGGTTAAATGAGCGCTCAAGCGCCCTCACCACTACCTTTGGTGCTCAAGCCGGGTCGAAGGCTCTTGAATTTCTTGCACACGTCATCAAACTTCCAGAGGTCATAACTTTGTTGTTTTAGTTTTAAGCAATCTTAGGCTCTAAAATATCTACTTAAAATGAGCTTTCTAATTATAGGTAGCTTGCTTATATCCAATGCTTAATTTGTGAAATATGACCTTTTAAATTTATGTTGTCATCAGAAAAACACTTCAATTTACGTTATCTTCAATTCAACTTATCCAGCGCCTAACCACAGTCCATTTTAAATGTAAAATACAACTCAATGGACTCAAGTTTTGTCTAATATATGAATTTGGCCAATACAAATGTCCTAACAAGAATTTAAATAATGCAAATGTCCTAACAACATCTTCACATGCGTGGATTGTAAGCATTTATTTTTCAGGAATTGTGCCCTGTTCAGCCCTAACACACAATAAATGTTCAATCTTTCAAGGCCGAACATACACTGTTTGTTCGGTAATTAACAATAGAACATTAAGTTATGGTTTGTTCAACCATTCAGGGCCGAACAGGGGTGGGGGCGGGGGGCATGAATGCAATTTTTTTTCTTTTACAAATGCTTCATACGATATTTCAGTTATGGATCGACCAAGCACATTTAAAGTTCGATGACAACTTCCAACATAGGGCTTCATCAACTAGTCGAAGTGGTTGTAAAAGAATCGAAGGTTGTGGACTGCCAATTAAAAGATGATATCCAAGAAGAAATTTTTGGTGAAGAGGAAATAACTGTGGGGCCAGAAGATGGTTCCTTATTGACTAGTTTTCAAACACATATAGTTGTGCTTATTTGATCGCAACAAGTGTGCTTTATTTATTGTATACAAAGATTAATCTATTTGTTACTTTCTTCAATAATGTATCATTGTTTGATTGCAAGAGTGGGGATCACACAAGTGCTTGAGTCATAGCCAAAAAGTACCATTGTCGCTATTGAAAACAGTAATAGGTTCAAACAGTTAGTCTCTAGATCAATATTGACCCACTAATCAGAGTATCTTACCGCCCTATAAATAAGAATATTGTGTCAATTTTGTCAAAATGTGGCAACCCAAAACAAACACTTTCCACATGCCATTTGGTGATATGATAATCACTCTAGATGATGTTACCTCCATGTTCGAGATCCGTGCGATGAGCCGATTTGTGTCTTATAATAATAGAATGGCATATCCCAAAGCTCAGTCACTCCTTGTTGATGCATTGGGAGTTGAACCATGGAGGCACATGATAAGTTTATGCTAGTGCAGGGCCAATCTATAAGGTTGGAGTGGCTAAGGGGGAGATTTGTAAACTTATCTGATGATGATAGAGATAAGATGATTGGCTGTGCAATGAAAGCGTATCTCTTATATTTATTAGGTTGTACGTTGTTCACTAACAAGAGTGGCACACGAATGCCAATCATATATCTTCCACTATTAATGGATGTAGAGCTTTTGCATCCATATGCATGGGGTGCCTTGTCACAACCCGAGCCCAAGAAATCGGGGATTAGTAGAAAACCTAATCAGTGACACACGCACTCCCGTATATGTACCCATAAACCCGGTCTTAGTGCACATATACAAGGGATCTATCACATATGTAATCTTTATACGCGGAAGCTGTAAATAGTATCAGTGTACAAAAAGAGCATGAAAGACAATAAACATAAGCACTAGGGTGAATAGACGTCACAAGAAAATACATGAGCGAACAGATACAATACATACATATACAATAGGTAAAAACACTAGAATGCAATGAATAGAAATGGAAGGAATGCAAGGCACTCTATGGAGCAGATTAATTACTCCCGCTTCCCTTCCCACTGGGGTCACTATGATCTCCACTGAAGTCAGGTTGATTCGAGGGATCGGGAACTAACTCTGATCCTAACACACCTGAAACACCAAGAACAACGAGTGGTATGACGACTCAGCAAAGTATAAACAACATAAAGGTAACACGTGCTGTGTCTAAAAGAATCAGTGACAGGAAATCATATAAGAGATCAGTTCCGTATACTAGGCAAATCGTGCAATGAGTAAAAGCATGTCATACGAGTCAACAACAGAAATACTGCTCTAGGTGGCTACTACATATGCCATATTCTCCCTCCTTAGAGAGAGCAAACATGATGAAAACACCATGAGCCAGATAGGTCTCGGTTTTCTGGGGTCCGGAATCCCCAAGACGTGAGCACACTATAGTGGTAACATAAAATTACGCCAAATTGAACCCCGTCGGGTATCTTGAGGCTGAGGCTTAAGAGTGCATGACCATAGGGAGTCAATCATATACAAGAACTTGAGTAATCCATGCATATCATATCATATCAAGCACATAGTATGCATTCAGGTCATACATACAATTCGTACGTACAATACTCAAGTTAAGGGACACATATCGTATCGATCAAACAAATCAAGCTTACCAGATCAAAAGGTATAACGAGGGCCAGAAAAATCATACAGGAGAGTGGAGGGCAATAATCCTCCATACAAGGTGTCATACATGAGTAATGTTCACGTCTATGTAATTCAACAGGTAAACGAATCAAGACTAAGATATCTGAAGTGCCATAAAACTTGTCAAGACTTATCAATTTACATAAATCAAACGGGTAGCATTGAACATGGGAATCCGCTGTTTCCGCCCAGGATTAACCATGAACAGAGCCCTCAGGGAATATGCAATCGTTGCCCCAGCGCAGAACATGTACCAAATAAATAGGATGGCAAAACCGAAGTCAATATGCAATGCAGATCGAATTAATTTGGAGGAATCACGATCTTTTACTAGCCAACCCTAAATTAGTTATCCATTGTTACTAGTCGTGCATGTTGATGTAGTTTTAACTTAGCCGATACTCGGTTGTTCTTCCTTTAGTGTCTCATTATATAAAGAAGAGTATCAGAGTCCCTTAAACCAACACCCATGGGAAGGTGCTTAACAAATGGACAACCCACATGAATGAGTCACATCCCTAAGAACCCTACATGCGATAATTACAATCCGTTGGGCATGATCAAGTTACCTAAATTCTAACTTGAAGGCCCTATCAGGCCTCTTCCTTAAACCTAGCCTTTTTATTCAAAACTTGGTTACTGTACGGCTCAGCCGTATGTGAACTTATGGTTTAGCCATAGGCATCTCACGGCTTAGCCGTAACATGCACTATGACTCAGCCGTGGTTCCCCTAACTGTTCATCCGCATTTACGGCTTAGCCAGTTTTTGTTATACGGTTCAACCCTGTATTGTTCTACGGCTTGGGTACTGCTTAGCCATAGAACATCTCATGGCTTAGCCATGGCTGGACCGTAGAAAGTCTGCAAAATTATCTACTCGCAGTTAATATAAATACTACTACCCTGTATTGATCTATGGCTTGGTCACGGGGAGGTTACGACTTAGCCGTAATAGCCTGTATGGCTTAGCCGATCCCTAGCCGCAGTTCAAACTGTAAAAATCCACCTCTCTGGACTGTGAGCCGTAAACTTCACGGCTCAGCCTTAAGCTTAGCCGTATGCTTCAGAACACCCTGAAACATCGACTGTCCAAAGCTTCCAATTCACTCATTTTCTTTTTTAACAAATGAAACCAGTTACAAAAGGGGCTGTTATGATATACTAACAAAGAAATGAATAAAATCATAATAGTCATAGCATACCAACATGTATTCAACCAAGCGTTGTTTATACTTGCCTTAACTAACGACGAATCAAGCTTCACTCGTTGCTAGACTCAAATCGAGGAAACCCAACACGAACAATCAGAACTTGACATCGGCCACTAATGAGGATGGGAGACAAAGAACGAAGAAGAAAGAAGAATAAGAGGATAAGGACGAATGAAAGAGGCGGTGGCCTTATATATAGATATTTTAGCCATTTGCAACCAGGTTCAAAAGTTATACAAATTACAATTCGAGTCAAACAACTACTTAAACATTTCAAACGACTCCAGATGAATTCGAGTCAGTTACAGAAAGTAACAAGCAGTACGAAAGACACATGATGACATCCAAATGACGTCCGAATGACGAACGTAATTAAAATAAAAATTACAAAAAAGGGCCTGAAGCTACCTAATCCAGGTAAAACTCAACCCAACCAAGACTCCAAACCTAACCCAACACTAATAAAACGTAATGACCCAAGAAAAACCTCCAACAATACACTAATAACAAGAGTAATTGACTACTCAACCAACTAATTGAGGTCGGGGTGTTACATGCCTCTTCTTTGGCTTATTTGTATCAACAGTTGGAATTAGCTAGCCGACATGAAGTGAAACAAATAGTTAGATATTTGACACTAGTAGAAACGTGGATATACGAGCATTTTGAATGTTTGGCTCTGACTCCCAACATATATTTTGAAGCCATTGTTCCTTAAGTGTGTCATTCAGTCCCTTGTAGGGAGTCCAGTGCTCTTTTGCAAGAATTACGAGAGAAGCTTGATTACTTGGGCACTAATCAGGAATTAATATTTGTATACTATTTAGTGTGAATTGAATCACATGCTGATCTTAAAATGTATTTTAATATGTTATACTTGTTTTCATGTTAGTAGGTCACATAGGATCCATTTAATGAAGTCGCCTATCGCTGTGGGTGCATCAAGTGTATGGATGTTATTGAGCCCTATCATCTAAATAGGGTGCTCAGGCAATTTGGTAGGGTACAAATTATTAGTGCTATGTGAAGTCCAACCGCTCAACAATACCATATAGCGTATCAGTATATCGATCAAATTTGGGAGGGATGGCGTAATCACCTACTGTCTAAGTTCAACCAAAGTACACAAGTGAGGCGTCCTTCAAATTGTGTATCTAACTACATGAATTTGTACGCACGAGTTTCATGGAGGATACTTCCAAACCCCAACTTTGACTCCAATTTTGGTCCACATGAACAAAATCCACAGTCTAGCTCAGCCATCGACTATGAGCTGATATGATTAATCATTCAATTGCATCACTTATGCATTTCACCTTTATTCATGTTACAATTATTTCATTTGTCTAAGTGCAACAGCATGCAAATGCACTAAGTATCATTGATACAATCACTGAAAGGGGTGAGGAAGGGTGGGTTAAAGACCCATGGGGTCTATACACTCATGTTCAACAAATAAGCCATTTGTTACGAGGAGTTTTGACTGAAAAGGTGGAATGAATTGTCCGACACCCCACTATAACTTCACAAAGTTACACACAAAGGCTTAGGAGGGTGTCACAACCCGAGCCCAGAAATCGAGGGTTAATTAAAACCTATCCAATGACACACGTACTCCCATGCACATATACCCAGGCCTTGTCTAAGTGTACACACACAAGGGATGTTCACACGTGCAAACCAGGTGTATCTGGAAGTTGTACGTATCATTACATGACATAAGGAAACACGAATACGAACAAGAACTGCAAAAATGGATAGTATTTACATAATGTACAAACAAAAAGGGAAACAGTTTCTTAGAGACAATTACAAGATAAGGTGCACATGAAAAATCAAAAACCTGGTGCAAAATAGAAGACAAGAGACTGATGTAATGCAAAGCCGCTCTCCAATGGAGAGATCACATCCACTCCTCTAGCCTTGACTGGGCCTCACGGGTCTTTTTTGGAGTCGGGCTGACCGACAAGGGATAGGAAAAAGGATCTGAACCTGCAACACCAAGAATAACTAATGAATACAATGATTCAGCAAAGCATAAGCAGCAATAAGTTAACACGCATTGTCTCTATTAGAATCATTCATTAACAGATAAAAATACATAGAGGTCATGTTCGTATACTAGGCAACTCGTGCAGGTATATAAGCATGCTATCCGAATCATAAAACAGATATGCTAGCTAGGTGGCTGCTACATTTGCTATATTCTCCCTATCGAGAGTAAGCAGGACGAGAACACTATCAATCGGGCCAGGTTAGGAATAGATCTCTGATTCCCGGGGTCCAGAATCCCAGGACAGGAGCAATCTGCAAAGGCAACAACATTACATGATATACCTGATTCTTTGATAGGCATATTGCACTCTAACTGTCATAGTGTAGCAAAATTAATTTCTGCTTGACACCCATGTCATTTACCAAACCTCTCAACCAGATTGCTTCTTTAGAAGCTTTTGAAGCTGCAATGCATTCTGCCTCTATAGTGGATAATGTAGTTGTAGACTGAAGCACCGATCTCCAATTTAGCGGTCTACTAGCAAGTGTGTAAATATATCCTGTAGTGGATTTTCTCTTGTCTAGGTCCCTTACAAAATTAGAATCTACATATCCAATTACAAACTCTGACCCTTATTTTCTTTCAAACAGAATTTTCAAGTCTCCGGTGCCCTTCAAGTACCTCAGAATCCACTTTATGGCATTCCAATGCTCTTTTCCTGGATTCACCATGTACTTACTTACCACACCCACTACTTGAACAATATCTGGTCTTGTACAAACCATGGCATACGTCAAATATCCTACCACATTTGCATATGGTATCTTAGACATTTCTTCAATTTTCTCATCATCATTCAGACATTGTCTGGCACTTAAAACTAAAGTGACTTACAAGTGAAGAGACGCGGGCTTAACATTTAGCATGTTAAATTTTTTAAGTACCTTTGAAATGTACTTTTTGTGATGACCACAGCTTTTCAGCCTTTCTATCTCTTCTAATTTCCATGCCCAACATTTTTTTGCTGCCCCAAGGTCTTTCATGTCAAACTCTTTTCTCAATTGAGATTTGAGTTCATCAACTTTTGACGTGTTATTACATGCAATTAGCATATCATCCACATAAAGCAGTAAAATAATAATAGAATTATCATCTAGAATTCTATAATAAACACAACAGTCATACTCACATCAATGGTAGCCGCTCCATAACATGTAGGAGTCGAAACGCTTGTACCATTGTTTTGTAGATTGTTTCAGGCCATACAATGATCTCTTCAATTTACACGCATGGTATTCTCTTCCGACTTCTTTGAACCTTTCAGGTTGCTCCATATAAATTGTTTCCCCTAAGTCAACATGAGGGAAAAGTGTCTTTACACCTAATTGTTTGAGCTCCATATAGAACTGTGCTATCAATGCCAACAACACCTTGATAGAAGTGTGTTTCACAACTGGGGAAAAGATCTTATCATAATCAACCCCTTCCTTTTGTGAGTACCCCTTTGCTACTAGATGTACCCTGAACCTTGGCTCTTCATTTTCTTAAATAGCTTATTTTCTCATAAACACCCATTTGTAGCCAACTATTGTTCTGTCTCTAGGTTTAATAACTAACTCCCAAACTGAGTTCTTTTGGAGAGGTTCCATCTCATTCATCATAAAACCCATCCAACCTTGTATTTCATTGTTTTCTATAGCTTTTTGAAATGAGGTTGGATCACCACTGCTGGTGATAAGAGCGAAGTGTACTTTATCCTCATCCCATCCAAACCTTTAAGGTGGCTTGATGGTTTTTTTTGCCCTTCCTTGTACTAGACTTAAAGGTTCTTGCTGAACCTCATGTTGTTCCTCACCTCTCCAGATGTACCAACTTCTAATGAATTTTAAGCTTGTTCATTGGTTGTATTATCTACAAGAGGAATAACTTAAGTAACCACTTTTTTAGCACCATGCCCTTTGACTTCACTGTCATGTTCTCTAGTCAACATAAAAGCTTCATCAAACACAACATCTCTGCTGCAAATTTTTTTCCTGTTTTCTGGATCCCATAGTTTATACCCCTTTACACATTTTTCAAAGCTGAGGAATATACATTTGAGTGACTTGGAGTCTAACTTAGATCTCTCGTCACTAGGAATGTGTACGTAAGCTGGACAACCGAATACCTTCAATGAAGAATAGTTCACCTCTTTACCTGTCCACACTTCTTCTACAACTTTACAATGAAGGGGTATTGATGGTGACCGATTAATTACATAGCATGTGTAATTAACCGCTTTTACCTAAAAACTTTTAGACAATCTCGCATGAAGTCTCATACTCATTGCTCTTTATAAAAGTATCATGTTTATTCTTTTAGCAACTCCATTTTACTGAGGATTCTTTAGAATAGTGAAGTGCCTTATGATATCTTTATCCTTGCAAAATTGTAGAAACCTACCATTTCTGCATTCACCCCTATTATCTGATCTCAGATACTTAACTTTTCTACCTTTTTTATTTTCTACTTCTGTCTTCCACTATTTGAACTTAGTGAAGACTTTAGATTTTTCATTCATAGAGTAAACCTAAACCTTTCTTAAAAAATCTTCAATAAATGTCACAAAGTAGTATGCTCCACCTTTTGACATAACCGGGCCTGATCCCCACACATCGAAGTGAATGTAATCTAAAATACCACTGCTTCTATAACTATTGCCTACAGTTTTAAAAAACACATTTTTCTGCTTGCCAAAAACACAGTATTTATAAAAATCCAACTTGCATGTTTTCACACTCTTTAACAACTGTCTTTTTTGTAGTTCTAATATGCCTCTCTCACTCATATGCTCTAGATGCATATGTCATAACTGAGACTCATCATCACCTGTTTTGTCATATATGGAAACTGTCACTCCACCTACAACTATGTTTCCCATAAGCTTATAAAAGTTGTTCTTCACTCTGGTACCTTTCAATAATACTAGAACAACTTTAATCATTTTAAGCACACCATCCTTTGCCACCCTTTGGATTCGAGTAGGCATAAAGAGATTAGGTTTTTCTTGAGTGCTGGCACATGCCTCACATCACCTATGGTTCTCACAACTCCATCTGCCATTTTAATTTTAATGGTGACAATTTCAATGGTCTTACAAGGTGCATCATTACCCATTAAAACACTACCACCATTAAAACACTACCCCCATTACATTGCTCATAGGTATCAAATGAATCACAACTAGGGCACATGTGATAAGAACAACCGAAATCTAAAATCAAAGAATCATATAAATGGTTATCTTGTGAGACAAATGGGAGTTCCACTTCAGTTTCTGAAGCAACGCTAACGAAGTCACTGTTGTCAACTTTATTCCCAGCTTTGTTATTCTCATCTTTAGTCGCCTTGTATTTTCAGTAATCTTTCATCTAGTGTCCCCTTTTTTTTTTTTTTTTTTTTGCAGAAGAAGCACTCTAAATTTTTCTTGCTTCATGATTTTGATCTGCAGTTATTTCTTCTTGATTTGCCCCTATCATTGGACCTGTCACGTTCACTAGAGCCTTCCTTACAAGAAGTCCCTATGCATGTGAACTTTAGTGGCCTTCTTCCTTGCAGCATTGGAGATGATGTCTTGCCTAACGTACTCATAATTGAGTATGTCCTTTCCATAGAGCAAGGTAGTCACAAAATTGTCATATAAGTCAGGAAGAGAGTTTAACAATAGCAAAGACTTGTCTTCATCATCGAATTTCACATTAAGCCTTAACAAGTCATTAATTATTTTTTTAAAAATATTCATGTGCTCCAGCATATCACAACCTTCCTCCATCTCCAATCCATACAACTATTTTTTGAGATACAGCTTGTTTGTAAGATTATCTCCCATATAAAGACTCTCGAGCTTTTCCCAAAGACCTTTTGCAAAAAGATGGAATTGAATGGAGTTGATTGCCTTTTCATCAATGTCTACAAAATCATCATTTTTTATCTTTTTAGGCTTCTTTTCTTTGCCTAACAATGCCACCTTAATACCTTGTTGAATCAAGATATTTTTCATGTTCCACTGTCATAAACCAAAGTTTATTTTTCCGTCAAATTTTTCAATTCCAAATTTGATACTTCCTGCAGTAAAAGTTTCCGCTGTGGCCATGATAAATTTGGAAATGATTCAAAAAACTCACCCAAATATTTGCTTGTCAAACTGTCAATCTACTCCGTTCGCGTTGTAGATCTCTTCGCCACTAGTCCACTGGAAAAATCGGAGCTCAATTCCGAGTCTAAATGACTCCGAAAATTGAGTTTGAATTTTAACCATTGAATCTGGTCAAACTCAGTCAACCTAATGACGTTGGATAACGTCAGCACTGTTACTGGTCTGGGCTTTTGTAAACTGGTTTAGGTCAACCTAACCCAAACCAAAACTGTACTGTTCTCTGGTTGGGCTAGGTTGCAGAATCGAGTTAGGTCCACCTGACCCAAGCCTGACCTGGATCTGGTCTGCACTGGGCTGATTGACCGGGTTGGGTCAACCCTAATCTGGACCTAGAACCGACCCACTGCTTGGGTCTTCTTCTTCACGGTTTTCTGCAACAGAGGCAGAATAACCTCTGTCTTCTTCCTGCTTGACTCCGGCACAACAGGCGATGGAGGGCACTAGTAGACTGACAGCAGAGGCGACGACGACCAGGGGAGACTGCTCCGGTAAATTGGCAGCGACGGCAAGAGCTGGCGATGGACGCAGCGGCAGCGACAAATCTGTCCGGCGATCACTTGCAATGGCGTGGTCCGAAGATCTCACCGATGGTAGTAGCGAGCGGGCTACTATAACAGTCAGCGGCGGGCGGCGATACACCTCCTCTCTTTTCTCCGGTGACGATGTAAACAAACCGCGGCAAGGAGTGGAGCTGTGCTGCTGCATCTTCACCGATCTCTATCTGGCGACGGATAACGGAATGAGATCTTAGATCTCAACAGTGGCTGTGGGCGGTGCTGGAACAAATCTCAGTCCGAAGCCCTTCTGCCAAGAGACCCTCTCTGCAACCAGATCACCGATCACCGGTCTCCGATCTTCAATCTCCCTCTCCACGGTACAAAACAACAGAGAGATCCAACTCTCATACCAATTGGTATATCCGGATCTTAACTAAGCACATCAAGCACACACCATCTAAAAAGAACAAATAATCATTCATATAACATATAAAGATTTACGTGATTCAGCTGTATCACCTATATCAACGACCACAAAAATTTCACAATCAAAAAATCTCTTTATCACCCCTTATAAATTTTTTTCTGTATTTCCTTATTCTTATGGCTATCTTGTTTAATTATAAAGAACAAACTATTAAAAAAATATATAAAAAATTAACCTTAATTGATTGGGCCCTTCACTCGAGCCAGCAAAAATCTTTTGACTAAATCCAACAATCAAATCTTAGAACGCCTGCAACATAGTAAATGCATGTAGAACTCATTGAAGGCATTTGAGGAATTTAAGTGGTGAGAAAATTAATTTGGTGGGACATAAATGATGTGATGTGATGGATGATGTGATGTGATGGAGATGGTAGTGGCTCCTGGCTTTAGTGTGGTGAGATTTGGATGGTGCGTGAAAAACATGTTTGACATTGTCAAACGACGGCTTTTGTATAGGAAATTTTAAAAATATGTGTTTGGCCATCTGAGTTTGATGACGTTGTTTTTGAGAATTTTGTTTGTTTGGTTTTTTTTTTCAAAATTCAAAAGAGGCTGAATTGTTGTCAGAATAATTTTAAGGGTATTTGAGTTTGATGATGTTGTTTTTGAGAATTTTGTTTGTTTGGTTTTTTTTTAATTCAAAAGAGGTGGAATTGTTGTCAGAATAATTTTAAGGGCATTTTTATGAATTTTACAAACTTATTTTTACTTTTTTATAATTAATTTAAATAGTTTTATTTTTAAATATAATTAATCTTTTAATAAAAATTAATCTAGACTTTGATGCACCCTGGCCCAACACGATCCAATCATTGGCAATGCAATACCAGGCGGAACTTAATCAATTTAGGATCTAAACATGAAATGATCCAAGTAAAATTCTAATATGGGATGTAAGGCATATAGGTTGAGTCCATCCACTTGATATATATACAGTTTGGGTCTAAGATATGTCTATCTCAGAGCCCAATATTATAGAGAAAAAAGTTTTTTTTAATAGTCCCATTTTGAAGAAGGTATGCCTCATGTCCCCCCCCCCTCCCCCCCCCTTCTTTCTTCATAGCTCATAAGCAAATGACCATTAAAGAATTTTTTTTTTAGGATCCAGTATCGAAGTCCTCACTATACTACTTTGGGGTATTTTTTTGGATCAAAAGCCACACTTGAAACCCTATTCTCAAGCCTGATTATAAAATATTCTTATGTCTTATTATTAATTAGGTCAAGTGTGAGACGCTCTACCTTCTTATTCTTTAAATGCTACCACTAATATTTTACTTGTGGTATATAAATTTCTCAACTGGGCAGCATTGGATGTGGGTCCCTTTCTTTTCTATTCAATTCCTATTTATCAATTTTTTAATAAATTTCTTAAATGGGCATCAAGATAACTTCACGGTGGGCCCATTCCTCTTTACTTGTATGTTGGCACATGTGGTGTGAATGAGCATCGGCTACCATAAGCAAGAGAATCTCTTCAAGTGTTCTCCTCGCTTTTATAATTAAATAAATATATCAATGCAACAGTAATATATACCCAACCTTCCGGTTTTCACATGTAGAAATCGAATCCACATCCGGCAAGTCTTTCACTACGGAGATTATGAGATAAAGGAGTGAAATGTTATAGTTGGGGTGGAGGCTGGTTAACCGATTGATGACATCTGAATCGCTCAACATTCGTGCTATCCACGCTTCATTATATATATATATTAAATCTCTAAAAATCGAGGCCTGTAAGGGGTGCCACATCAGCAACTTTTTTTAGAGCACCACCTCAGCATCCCAATTTTCTCAACTTTCCACCTAACTTTCCAATTTTTTCAATATCTTTTTTTATCACATGTCCTACGAAGATCTCTTTTATCATATATCCTATGAAGATCTCTTTTCTGTAGACTTTCTAAAATTGAATTCAAAGAAGAAGAATCTCGCAGATCTCTCAGACCCGTCTGCGAACTCTCTCTGCCTGCTTGTCACAGATCTCTTAGGCCTATATGCAAACTCTCTCTACCTATGAACAAGGAGGTCCTGTCTGCGAACTCTCTCTGCCTGCGAACAGGGAAGCCTTCACTTGGACTCCATATGTGAACTCTCTCAGAACTCAAAGAAGAAAAATCGAGCAGATTTAATAGGGGGGCCTTCACTCGGACTCTGCGAAATCGAATTGGTCATTGCGAACAGGCTGTCGTCAAGAACCCTCTGTCGCCGGCACAATCTAATCTCCCGAGCCGTTGGAAATCCAGGCCGACTCAGAGAATCACTGGCATGGTTTCCCCCCTTCATTCCCTTGATGATTTCCCATTCCTTTCCTGCCGAGCCACCTCTCTTCGCAAGTCAAAGTACTACCTCTGCCTTCCCTTTTTATAACAGACCCAGGCGTGTTAAAAACCAGAGGCGGACGAGGGACGGAATCTTTCTATGAAGCTAAGGTTTGAGTCTTTCTTTTGATCTTGTGCTTTCAAAGGTGGGTTTCTCTACCCCTTTTTCCCGGTTTGGTCCTCTCCGTCCTTCCTCTCTTTCATTTCCTTTTATACTATGGCTAGCACTGATGTCGACTAGATGACCGTTCCCTCATGCGCACCTTCAGTGCCTATGGTGAAATCATTGAATCAAAGGTATCTGATCGAGTAAATCTAGATCCATTTTGTTCATCTCTTTTTTTTATCAGATCTTGATTGAGATCTAGATCAGAGATCTCTGATGGGTCCACTCAAAATTGGGTTTTGCTTTTGTTCATTTCTTTTGTTATTAGATCTTGATCAAGATCTAGGTCAAAGATCTCTTCTGGGTCCACTCAAAATTGGGTTTTGCAGGGATTTCTGAATCTGACATTGGATTCCTAAAATGGGTTTTGGGCAATTTTCAATGGCAAAGATGATTGTGGAAGAACAAAGATGGATGGATTGTAACAAGTACATTTTATTCCAGGGATTAGAGCTAGAGAGATGGGTTTTTGTTTTTCTATTTCTATTAAAGGGCAGTTTTGTCGAAAGTGATTTGGATTTACTTCGTTTTACTTTTCCACTCAGTAAAGTTTCATTGCATTCAATTTCAAACCAGAAACTGGTTATATTTGTTGATCTATTTCCTCTTTAATTTTTTACTGTTTTTTATATAATTTTTTACTGTTTTTTATATATACCCTATCTGTTTTTCTATGCTCTTCTTCTTCGGCGATGAAAAAATACAAAGTGAGATTTCCAACTTGGGCTTTTTCACATTTGCAGGTCAATATATTCGAATGAAATTGTTGCTTTCAATATTGTTGCTTTTACTTACAATAATTCTTTGTATCTATTATGGCCCATTTGATGCTTGGCATTGACAATGATTTTGTGAGCTTAGAAAGGTTATTTAAAAAATTTCCCTTTAATCTCTTCCCCTTCTATCGTTTTTCTTGGCTTGCCATATCACTTTGTGCAACATTTATTTAAAAAAAAATCACACGATTCCTCCCTAAAATCCCTCCCTCTTCAATGACTTCTCTAAAATCTCTCATTTCCTTGCTTAAATAATAATATGCTAATTTTCCATTTAGGGCCTATTTATAAATATTTAGCACCAATCAAAATAGATGGCTCTATTTTTTATATAAGTTAGACCCACCATCAAATTATAATGCTAAAAATTTAAATTGTTTATTACAAAGTTTATTTAAATAATGAACTTTTAAATGTTTATAAATTTTAATAACTGAATTTTTCCTTTTATTTAAACAACAAGAATCATTAGTGGACTCCTTACATATTTTCTAATTTTTATTTTATTCCTTTAGTATGCTAACTTTTATAAATATCTGACATTTTGTATTTTTATAAATTGTTTAATAAACTATTGAATTTTTTAATGGATGCCCGGGCTGAGCACGGGCCTTGGTTGCTAGTATATATATATTCATATATGGGGATATCTTCAAAGTTTATTTTAATAAGGATGTATCTTATTGTTAGATTAAGCATTTGATTAAAAAATGTGTTAATGAATATGCATAGAGTCATGTCAATTATGCTTTGACTACAATGGTCTATTCAACAGTGGGATCAACTTCAATTGTGGTAAATTTTGGGTTTGAATGGCTCGGATTTTAATAGTTAGACCCTACTGTAGATTTTCATCACTTTAAACTCTTTCTCTGAGGTAAGGACATGTTTAGTTGTGAGCGTTTCTAGTAGAAATTTCTTTGTTGAATGTTCCTCACAACAATGCAATGACTTCTACATTCGAGTATTTATCTTTAAGATTTAGATATTAATTTATGTGGTATGTTATAATTGGATTATGCTTTTTTATATTGATTTTTTCAAGTACTTGCAAAAGACTTGAGCGCATATGATTTCGCAAAGTTTGGAATTCGGGAAAATCAGGTTTTGGGTGATATTGATTTTCCTAGTTAATTGTGTCTAAAAAGCAAGGATTAGCCACTAAGTTGACCATGTAAAAAAAAGTTAATTTTTGGCTAGCAGTATTCTCAAATTTACAATGTTGCCTTGAACATTTTGAAATTTTATTTTGGAGGACAACATCTAAAATTCTCCAAATACTGTAGACAAAATTTGGACAAATGCTTGCAACTAACATGCTCGAAAGCCTAAAAAACATCCATATTTCAAAAAATCACAATTTATTAATGAAAAGGATTTTACCCATACGATATTTTTCAGCGGATTAACTTGCCTATTTTTTATAAACTAAAATGGACTTAGCTGTGAATCATCGCATAAAGTTTTAAACTGTGTAACACCACATGATTATATTCTATTTTTTAACCCAACAGACGGAAAACATTTGTGCGGCAACACAAAAAGTTTTTTGAATTACAAAATCTATAAGTGTGAGCAGTTTGCCATTGCACCGGTGTGAATGGATTACTCATGTCTCGGGTTGTAAATAGCTCTCATCTAGTTGGGTCATGGCGGACCTGCAATCTAAATTGTTAACAAGAAGATGGATCCTAAATTGGAATTGTTAATGTGAATATGAACTATAATCGATTTGTGTATATAGTGGGTTTAGATCCTAGTCCAAGTCTATGTAGACATTACTTTGGAGAAAAACTAATTTTTAAAAAAAATTATAAAAAACCAAGATAACATATCGGGTCTTCGGTCCACGGGTTGAAACCAAAGTGAAACCAAATCCGAAATCATTTATGTCATCAAAAAATAGGATTCAAGCTTGAACCCGTTTCCATATGAAAACTTAAATAAAAACTCAAATTCGATTATTAATGAGTTGAAATCTTTAGATAATTAGAAAATCAAAATCCTTTTTTTCGTTTGTTTGTTTGTTTGTTTTTTTTTTTTTTTGCTTGGTTGGCCCAATGGTTGGCCAAGACATAAAAAGTAAATAACTTCTACCAGGTTCCAGACCTAATATGAGCTATGGGATCGGACACCTTATCCACAAAATCAGTCTCCTATGCCCAATTAAAACCTCATTTATAACTCTATTTTTATTGCCGATAAAAAGGTGGCTCAATGGATTTGAGTCTTGAATTTGTTCTCTAAAAATTTAAATTTGACTTCAGACTCTTACACTACTAAGATAATATTTATATGATTAAAAAAACAGTTCTTATTTGTTAAAATGGTATCACCTCCGGCCGAAGGCCGAAGGCTAAATGGCTAAAAGCTAAGATTACGGAAATATTTGGGATCATAAAATAAAATAAAATAAAAGTATTCATGTCGGAGGTTGCCACCAGAGCATAACCTTGCTTTAGTGAAAGCCAGTGTAGCCATCTCGAGAGCCTGTGACGTGAAAGCATCATGTGACAAGGTGACAGATGTAAAGGTCGTGGGACTAATCTGCGGGCGTGAACTCTCGTTACTCTACCTGGCCGGCGCTTGATATAGCTGGTAAGACAGGAGGCCACACTTACCTTGCCATTTCACCTTGGCCGCTTTGCCGATAGAATATTTTTTTAATATTTCTAATGGACAGTGGGACCCTTGGATTCATCTCTTAATGAAAAAGTTGAAAGATGTAGTAATGAAGTTTTGAATTCCTGCTTTGACTTTCACAATGTAGACTAGCGAAGCCAGCGGGGAAAGAATATATGTTACATTTGAAATATAATCACCAAGTAAAGAGAACCTGCATCTCATCACCACTTAGTATTGATAACATTATTCAGATGGGCCATGCCAATCTCAAGAAAGCCTAGGGTGTAAAAATTATTAACCGTGGATAATTACAACCTCCTGATTTACAATCCTCAAGAGTTCAAAATTTTCAAAACACGTTATTGTGTTTTTAATTTAAATCAATAACGTGTAGAAGTTTTATGAGGGAAGTAACTCCATTATTAGTGAAACAAATGGCCCAGGAAAACAGAGGAGATCACTTTGAAAACCAAACATATAGTGTTTTTACTATAATACATGTAGCTCAAATATTTTAAGATGGGAAAGTAATGAAAAGAAGAACACAATTTGTTGTGAGGGTAAAATTTCTTAGACAAATATTTTGCCACTGGGCGTACCCAAATATATCGGTATGGGGGTGGCTGGCCCTGTGCAAACTTGGGTCCACCGTTGCACCCAAAATTTACATGAAAATGAAGGATTTGCCAACAAGATCCACCCAACTATGTTGAGAGGCATTAGGTTATGATAACTTATCAATATTACTTTCTATGCAATGTTATAAACTCACTAATGGGGCTCACCTATTGAGATTTCAGCCGTTCAAACTAAATATTTTATTAATTTATGTCTTATCCTAAAATTTCATTCTAACAAGAGTTGGTCCCACCATATGATTTATTGTTTTGATGAAAAACATAATTAATTTGGTCCTAGAGTGATTTATTGGGAAGAAAACAAAAACATAATTAATGGCTATGTATAGATTGCGCTAGTCATATTTTATATAAAATGATCAATCTAATGTGGGATCAACTCCTATTAAAGTGAATTTTAAGATACATTGTATACTACAATGCTAATTTATTTTGAGCGGGTAGAATTTTCAATAGAAAGAAGGAGGCTCCACAATAGGAATAGCTAAATCTTCGTATCCGTAGGAGCACATATCACGTTGCTATTGTGGTGCATAGTATCGATCCTTTTACTCATTTAATAATAAAAAGGTGGAATATAACTTATTTAATTATTGAAATTTTTATGAAAATTAGCCTCAAATATATCAATGTTTCCAAAAGCATCTCTAAATACATATAACGTCCAAAAGCATCTTATACAATATACTTTGAAAATTTCAGACAAAATTGCATTTTTATCTCATTTTTGGCAAGATCGAGAATCGACAACACACAATGAGTCTTTTTCGACATCACAACTTACTTATATTTGACAAAAAATTTGCCATTTTATTTCCTTGTTGCAATAACGAGAATTGAACATTTATACATTAAGTATTTTCTCGACATCGCTACTTACTTATATCTTACTAAAATGTTATCATTTCATTTCATTCACGTGATATCGATAATTAACAACATTCACATATTAATTCTTTTTTTTTATATTGCGACTTACTTATATCTGCCTAAAATGTTACCCATCAATTTCTTTCTCACGATATCGAAAATCGAAAATATTCACATATTGAGTCTTTTCTCTAATCGCAACTTACCTGTATTTGATTAAAATTTTACAATTTCCTTTTATTAGCGCGATATTAATAAACGACGACATTCAATATTGAGTCTTTTCTCAACGTTGCAACTTAGGTTTATCTGACTAAAATTTTGTTATCATCATTGTTGAATATTTGTTGTTAATGATAAATATTTTCCAGCCATTTAAGTAGTAAATACTCAGTTTACATTTGATATTAGACTACCAAAAATGATATTAATACGGTCTTTGCTTCATGGTGTCTTCCTAGAGGGAATATATTCTCCGAATGAAAATAGTAGTCATGAGAGCTTGTGTAAAACTCTCTCTGGGTGGAAATTTAAACTCTCAAGATCGCAATTTTTTCGACCTCGTGAGTACAATACTAAATGTGGGATCCATAATTTATAGTGATAAAAATCGGAGTAAATTTTAAGTGAAAAACTAAATTTTGTACCGATGGCATTTTTTAGTCTAATTTCAAATGTAAATTGGGTCTTTATTATCTAAATGACTTTAAAATGTTCATTATCAATGATAAATGTTCAACAGTGATGATAGTAAAATTTCAGTCAAATGCAGGTAACTCATGATGTCGAGAAAATATTTAATGGGTGAATATTATTGATTCTCGATATTGCAAGAAGGAAAGGAGATAATTTAGTCTGAGAAATTTTAAATTTTACTAAATATATTTGATGATGCTTTTGAAAGTAGAGGGATATTTGGGGCTTAGTTTTGTAAAAGCTTCAATATTATTTATTGTTTTATCGGATGAATTCATGTGCTCCTTTTTTAAAGATTTTGTGGATTGTTTTTTCACTCTCTCTTTCTTTCCTCCTTTTCAACCGTTTTGACGATCCGTGTCTAATCCGTGCTCTCACCAGGACCAAGGGAGACGAAAGAGGAACCAGCAACACCACCTTCGACGTTGCTCGCGCTTCTTGCGTGTATTTCGGTGGCGGTTTCTCCAATTCAAGCTTTGGAAAATCGATTGCACCCGATCTTGATTCCGACACCGAACTGTTTCAGATGGCGATTTCATTGGTTTGAGATTTTTTTTTTGGTTTTTTGAATCGATCGGGTGGGAGTTGTCGTATGGAATCAGACCGCGGATTTGATTCGTGTTTCGCGGTCTGATATAGGTAGGAATATCGGTATTTGTAAGGGCTTATGCCGGAAATTTTCCGTTTGGAGGCGATTAGGGATTTTGATCTGAAAGAGGAAGAATGGTTTCTGCAAAGAACATTGATGAATGAATTTTGGTTGGGATTCTGATCGAAGAATGCCGAATCTCTCAGTCGGATCTTTCTGGCAGTAGAAATGACGCTTTACATTGCTCGTGAGGCTTCCAAGGTTCCATCTCGCTTTTCTTTGCTTTCATTTGTCTGCGTTGTTTGTGTATCTCTCTCTCTCTCTCTCTTAAAGTTTTTGCCCTTCTGGATTGGTCTGAGTTTGGATTTTGGTGAATAGCTATGGAGGAGAGTTGTGATGGAGACGTCCGTGGAATTGCAGCTTCTCGCAGATAAGTGGAAGCTTCTCGTTGCCGGATTGATTTTCCAGGTTTGGTTCATCTTATTATATTCATTTTTCGAACTCATTTCTTCATATATTATGTGATGCACTTGCTTTTTTTCTTTTTTCTTTTTTCCTGATGATCGTACACGGAATTTAAATGTAAACAACCTTGCTGCTAAGAAAATATGTAAATGGTTATGGTTTAGGGTTTTGGCAGATAGATTACATTTATCTGGTGTTAGACTGTACTAGCTTCCTTTTCCTTGCTCCTTTTTCTACCTCCTGTAATTATAAACTTTATAAAAAAAATGTTAATAAAATTCCTCTACCATCAAGTTCTGATGTTATTTTTCCAAATAGATGCATATAGGGAGAGATGTGGATGCCAGTGACTGAATTTAAGAAGGGAATTTGCTTATTCCATTGAATCTTTCAGGTTGTCTTGCTCTGTTGCTGCTTTTGATGGATTACTGGCATTTGGGAATTTCTTTCACAAGTCTTTTTACACTTGTTCAAGATAAGAGGTGCTATGTGGGATGTATCACTTAGTTATGACTTGTTATGATCCTGCACTAACAGACCCATGAGAAGAATGAATTGTGCATTGCTGTTGAGTAGGAACTCATTGGGTGTATTTGTGCAATGATTTTTCTTAATATTCCTTCTCAACCTATCATATGCCCTGTCTTTTTTATGGATTTGGTGCTTTCTTCAGATATGTGAATCCTAAGCTTTATTATTTACTATTTTGTACGAGTATGTTAGGATCTAGAGATGAGTTCCCACTGTGTTTTACTCATCACTTGTTCTCTGCTGGAGGATCCTCAACAGTCAACAGTTTGAAATCTGAACCAATGCTTTTAAATCTTTTCTCTTACTTTGTTGGTGTTGCCTGTTTCATAGTTGAATCTTGGTTTCACTATTTTTAAGTTCCTTCTCACCATTGTACTAATACATTTTTAAATTATGATTTTACAACTGTGATAGTGCAAAGCTAGCTACTCCATGGGGATTTATATATATGTATATATAGTACTCCCAAAGTAGCAACCTATGAAGCACGGGTACTCAAAAAATGTACAAGTTCCTATACTGGGTACCCGGTACGGGAACTAGTAAATATGTACCGGGTATGGTCAAATGTACCCGGTATGTTTTGTTTAAGAGTTTGACTTTTTGGGTACGTCATGGATATTTACCCGATATGGGTATGGGTACGGTTACAGCTAAATACGTACCAAGTGCTTTGGTTTATGGTTTTTTTTTTTTTTTTTTGTAATGACATTGAACTCTTGGCTTGTATGTGCCTTCTGACATTAAATTATGGTTTGTAAGTTGCATTTGTAATGGTATTAAGTAATTGTTGGCTTGTTGTTTCTAAGGATTCTAACCTATTTTAATTATTCGCATATTGTATTATTAAAATTTTTAAAAATATAATTTTATAATGGACGTATCCCAGCTGTACCCGTATCCTTTTTTTTTTTTAAGGATTTTACCTTATCGGTGTACCTGTACCATACCCATGCTTCATAGGTAGCGATCAAATTAGCTATTCCATGAAAGCATATGGGTGGAATGATGGTACAGACTTATGCATTTAATATAAATTATTCATGTCATTTACACCAATGAGAGACTCCCATTACCACCAAGCGGAGTTTATAAAGGATCAGGATGTTCAACCATTTAGCAGTGTGCTACTATTTTCTTCCCCATATTTGTCATCACAGGATGATCAATATATGTTCTTCATGGTTGTAGACATATGACTGCAACATGGTGGTGTTGCTGTTATCTTCACAGGCAAGGATTTGTTATACTTGTTTTATTTTATTCTTCCTCTGTTTGTAGTATATTCATGGATTAGCTGCTCGAGGAGTCCACTATTTACATCGACCAGGACCAATACTTCAGGATGTTGGGTTTTTTATTCTTCCGGTATGTATATTGTGCATCATGAACTGCTCTGTTGGGCAGTGATGCATTTGTCTGGGTTAAGTTTGTTTTTGTGTTCCCCACCACACTAAAAAAAAAAAAAAAAAAAAAAAATCAGTTCGGTGTTAATTGTTATCTTACTCTTATTTTATGTAGGAACTTGGACAAGACAGAGCATACATCAGTGAGACTATATTCACCTTTGTCTTTTTCTCCTTTCTCTTGGTATGTTACATTTTAAAAATTTATTATTTTTATGTATGAATAATTGTTGATGAATGGTGAATAATTGTTGTCATAATGCTCATAGTAAAATAAATAGATCTCTCTCTCTCTCTCTCTCTCTCTCTCTCCATACAAGTTCAAAGTTTACATACTATGACATGGATTGATGGGAACGCCTTTAGTAATAGGAGTGACAAAAGGTTGGTTTAAATGGGTGACCCATTGACCCCACCTAGTGTGTGGGTTTATTATTGGTTTGTGTTTGGAGTGGCTATATGTTTATAGATTTTGACTTAGGTTCGGAGAGGGTTTGAGTGTTGGCTACCCCACTCTGTTCTATTTATGTATAATTTATATATATATGCTAAACAGAATATGATACAAAAAATCTAGGCTGTACAATTTGTTAAGTGGTTAGTCTTACACACCTTTAAAGTCTAGGCGTTTTGGGTATATTGGTGAGCAACTTGAGATGGTATCAGAGGCAACATGTCTCGGGTTTGAATCTGCATAGGGCAAAAAGGGCCCCATGCCGCATTTTGTGTGTGGGTGCAGGGCTAAAAGGCCCATGGTGCATATGGTGTGGGCGTGTGCTTCGAGTCCAAGTGGTGTCTCTCCCGGTGGTTGGTGGTGTTTTTTTTTTTTTTTTTTTTTTGTGGGGATGGGGGGTCGTTATTTTTCCACATCTTTAAAGCCTAGGCATTTTGGGTGTATTTGTCAACTTGAGATAGTTGGAATTTAATATTTGAAAAAGTGGGATTGTTGAGATTGTAAGCTTGACTTTAGAGCACTTTTTAGTTCAGGAAATACTTATAAGTTGGACGATAACTAATCTCAAACCTGAGCCATCATGGAGCAGGTTTGGTATTGCATATTATGAACCTGTCAGAGGGGTAGGTGTGATTTGAGGCATGTTTGTGGTTACTTGGACTAGAACCCAACCCAACCCATTTCTATCCCCTATTTGATGAACTAATACAAAGAAGTGTGAAGCTACAAGCATTGATGACTTGATTGTTTGATGTTTTAATTAAGAACACTTTAAGTAAATAAACTTTGGTTTTGGAGCTTTATTTTTTTAGGATCGAAGAGCATGTATTGAATGTGAGACCATTTGTGTCTTGGTATTGGTGGCATCTTCCTCCTATACCCCTATTTTTGTTGAATGGTTCATATATTGTTTTCATTTTTGGAATAAGAAGGGGCAAGGGCTATATATTATATTAAGGGAGGAATCAACAAAGTGAAAGGATGGAACACTCTTTTTTGTGTAATGCTGCGGAAGAGGAAACGCGACTCCATTCCTCTACCTACCTGCCTAGGTAGGAAACGTGGATCTCCTGCGATGAATATTCATCTTAAAATACTTTTTTATTTTTTTGTGGCATACAGCACCATTTAGTGTTTTTGAAGGTATGGGGCGCATCGAGGTGTCAAGGGTATCCTGGGGCCGAAGCGCAAGGCGAGATGCGGGCTTCATTGAAGTGAGGCGCACATTATAGATAAAAAAAATAGATATTTTGTTATATAGAAATAATTTAAAATTAACATCGGCAAAGTGAAATTAATTCACAAATTATAACAAAAAAGGCAATAAATATTAGAGAAGATTCTAAAAGTTGAAAACATCCATCACTCAGTGCAAAAACAGCAAACATACAAATTACAAAAGGGATAAACAATTAATACTTTCTAGCCTAGCTGACCTATTTTGATACCCAAAAGGCAATAATCAACATGGCAGTCAGTATGCACAAAGAAAGTAAGAAGAACAGAGAATGCATTATCAACATCAAATGAATATTCATGAAAAATAGAAATCCAGAGCAGCAGCAAAAAAAAAAAAAAATGCAGCAGCAGCAGCAGCAAAAAAAAAAAAAAAAAAGAAACTGCAGAAATAGAAATGGCAGCAAGTGGTAAAGAAAAAAACAATGTGAGCAGCAGCAAAAAACAACATGCAAAACAGAAAAAAAGTGCAGATAGAAGCATCAGAAAAAAACATGAAAAAAAAATGCAGCAGTAGAAAAGAAAAGAAACGAAAAAAAAAACATAAAAATAAAAACAGCTGCAGCTGGAGATAGCAAAAAAAAAAAAAAAGAAAAAAGAAAAAACAAGGCAGAAACATAAAAAAAGGCAGCAGATAGCAGATAGCAGCGTAAAAAGAAGAAAAAATGCAGATAGCAACAGTAGCAAAAAAGCATGGAAAAAAAAAAGCAAAAGACAAAGCAGCAAAAAAAAAAAAAAAGAGAGTGAAACAGCAGCAGCGAAATAGGAAAAAAAAATAGTGCAGCAGCAAAAAAAAAATGCAGTTGTAGAATAGAAAAAAAATAGAAACAGAAAAGCAAAAGAAAAAAAGCCATAACAGCAAAAAAAAAAAAAAAAAAGAGAAAAAACAGCAGCAAAAAAAAAAAAAGGTAGACAAACAAAAACAGCAGCAAAAAAAAAAAATGCAGATAGTAGTCCATCTACATGTGAACTGCAGCAAAACAGAAAAAAAAAAAAAAAAACAAAAACAAAAACAAAAAGCAGCAGCAGCAAAAAAAAAAAAGTACCTTACCAGATGTCAGCTGTAGGCTGGCTAGGTCACAAGAAGTGGCTGAGCTCCTCCTCCTTTGCCACCCAAACTTGAGCTCTCTTCATCTCTTTTTTTTTTTCCTCCTTCGCCGCTGGCTGTAGATCTTCTTCTTTGCCGGCTGTAGATCTTCTTTTCCTTCGTCACCGGCTGTTGCTTCTTTTTTCTGCGTTTTTTTCTCCCCATTTTGTCAAGGCTCGAGATGATTAGGGCAGCAACGGCTCATCTTTAAATAGAGGTTGCATCTTTTACATTTAAACCCCTGCTCTTTTTTTTTTTTTTTAATTCTTATTCAACAGTCAACACTTAAGGTTACTTAAAAGAGGTGCACAGGCGTGCGCCTCTTGGTTGGGCATAAGGCGCATGAGGCACGCGCCTAAGCCATGCCTCAGTGAAGTCGCCTTGCCCCATAAGGGGTGAGGCGCAATAGGTGGGCTTCGTTGCGCCTTGCGCCTAGGAGCGCCTTTCAAAACAGTGGCACCATGATTCAAAATGGCGGCTGCTACGCATTGAGCTATTTTGAAAATAGCGGTGCTGCGGTCTAAGACCTAGTAAAGCCAAGTTATTTAATTTATAACACTATTTTTCCTATTTCTTCTCCACAATATGCTTTCTTATAGTTGTCTTTACCCTTATATGGTTCCAAATCGCTAGAAAAACATGAGTTGCTGTTAGATAAGATTTAAGCTTTTTTTACCACTTAAAAAATTCACACCGCTACGTAACATTTTGGCCACTGGCTGCTACACTCATCACAACTGCTATTTTTATCTTTGTCTGGCACTGCACAAATGCCATGGGGACTTGCCGGCAACTCCTTTTTGTGACATCCGGGGCTGCACAAACGCTCCGTTAGGGCACATTTGTGTAGCTGGTTTTCTACGGAAAAAAAAAAAAGGATTGTGGAAACACTTTTCTGTGCTACAATTAAAGCTACATTTGGTGTGCTCGCTTTCCCACTAGGAAAATCACAAAAATGAGCTAAATTTTTTGCAATTCAACAAAAACCTTTTCTTGTGGTTTTGGGGGGAGGGAGGAGAAGGAAAGAGACCCATGGCGGGGGCAGAGGGGTCAGATTATTTTTCCTCTGCGGAAAATGAAAGAGTTTGCAAAAACCAGTTTTCTGTGGAAGTACACAAACATATCATTAGAAGTTTTCAGGTACACAAGTCGATCTGATTTTAATTTGATAACACTCTAGTGTGTTAGCTGAATAATCTTCTTATGCTAGGTATAAGAAAACACTTGAAGATGAGCTTATTTTACTTTTAAGTTTGCTCTAAACTTACCGATGCAAGATTGATCTCAATGGCTACATGTGTAGGGCTAACTAGATTTAGGCTTTTATTTAGTAATTATGTCATTAGATTTATTATTTTATTTAATGGGTTGTACTTAGGTTTAAGTCCTATATTATTTAGTTTCTTATTTTAATGATGCAGGCCAGATCTATGATTGACCAGGCCATTGGACCCAAGATCAATACAGCCTAATAGATTGTAGTAGGATTATATTAATAGTAATTGCTTGATATTTGGCAAGTCCAGTTGGATTTGATTTAGGACGTCTTATTTGTTTAGAATTAGGTATTTCCTTTTTTAGAGAATGTTATAGTTATAAATAAGGTTGTAATCTCTTCAAGAGAGATAGATTTTTATATTAAATAAAGCTTTGGGTATTGGTTCTCAGTTGAGAGAGTTATTTGTCTTTGGTGAGACACCTAGATAATTTATCCCTAAGCCTTTTGGCTTGGAGATTAGCCCGTTGGCTAATCTTCTTCCCCTGCGCTGCTTCAATTGGTATCAGAGACGAAGATCCAAGCTCGGATCGCCGTCTGACCGCCGATTCGAGGTTCCCGTTCGGTTGGTTCCGTTTTCGTTCCTCTCTTCCTCTGTCGTCCGTACCCCTCATCCCGAACTCCCCAACACGTTCCATCCCTCCACCACCGCCATACTGACATCCACAGGTCGAGGACGAGTTCTCCTCCAAGCGGGGGAGAACTGATGCAGGCCAGATCTATGATTGACCAGGCCATTGGACCCAAGATCAATACAGCCTAATAGATTGTAGTAGGATTATATTAATAGTAATTGCTTGATATTTGGCAAGTCCAGTTGGATTTGATTTAGGACGTCTTATTTGTTTAGAATTAGGTATTTCCTTTTTTAGAGAATGTTATAGTTATAAATAAGGTTGTAATCTCTTCAAGAGAGATAGATTTTTATATTAAATAAAGCTTTGGGTATTGGTTCTCAGTTGAGAGAGTTATTTGTCTTTGGTGAGACACCTAGATAATTTATCCCTAAGCCTTTTGGCTTGGAGATTAGCCCATTGGCTAATCTTCTTCTCCTGCGCTGCTTCAATTGGTATCAGAGACGAAGATCCAAGCTCGGATCGCCGTCTGACCGCCGATTCGAGGTTCCCGTTCGGTTGGTTCCGTTTTCGTTCCTCTCTTCCTCTGTCGTCCGTACCCCTCATCCCGAACTCCCCAACACGTTCCATCCCTCCACCACCGCCATACTGACATCCACAGGTCGAGGACGAGTTCTCCTCCAAGCGGGGGAGAACTGATGCAGGCCAGATCTATGATTGACCAGGCCATTGGACCCAAGATCAATACAGCCTAATAGATTGTAGTGGGATTATATTAATAGTAATTGCTTGATATTTGGCAAGTCCAGTTGGATTTGATTTAGGACGTCTTATTTGTTTAGAATTAGGTATTTCCTTTTTTAGAGAATGTTATAGTTATAAATAAGGTTGTAATCTCTTCAAGAGAGATAGATTTTTATATTAAATAAAGCTTTGGGTATTGGTTCTCAGTTGAGAGAGTTATTTGTCTTTGGTGAGACACCTAGATAATTTATCCCTAAGCCTTTTGGCTTGGAGATTAGCCCGTTGGCTAATCTTCTTCCCCTGCGCTGCTTCATTTAATTAGGTTTCTTTGGTTCTATGTTATCTTTTTTATTTATATGGCACTGTGCACGTGAGATTTTTACAGCTTGATAATTAATTGAGTTGGGTTTTTCCTAATTGAGGTGTGTCCTCATGTATGGTCTCCTTAGAGAAGTTAGAAGTGTCATTGGGCACATGCTTTGGTACTTTTCACAAGCCCTAACCCTAGGGTCTGCATCACTTACTTAGGTAAAACTTTTCTTAAACCAGTTATGAGTTTATCCAACTAATTTCCACCTGTATTGACTGGTGCCCATGGCATATTGAAAGGTGCTTACTATTGCAACCTTGAGGTTGTCAAGACTTAAAGTCATGTTTACGAATAAAATAAAACAAAATAAAAGTTGTCCACTAGTGTTTCCCTTGAAATGCAAACCCTAGGTGACAGCTAATAAGAATCTTGGCTAACTCTCTTTGGAAGTTAGTATGAGAACTATTAGGACACATTTGTGTATTACCTTTTCAACCTTAACCATTCTTGTCCCTTCTTTGCATTTTCATGTGGTGCAGTTTCCTTGGGGGAAAAGTTATGAATTGAGTTTCTTTAATGCTGTGGAAAGCCGTTTCCTAGGCTAAGGGGAGGGTTGGAAAGGTTGTTGATTCTGCAGAAAAGCGGAAATCTGTAGAATAACCTTTCCATGGCCTATTAGCCTCGTTGGGTGTTTATATAACCTGTTGTTAAGATTTTTGCAAATAGGCTGAAGTCTAAGAAGCACGAATATAGACACGAGACACGGATACGACACAACATAGACATGGCAATACGGCAAATTCAAAAAAAGTAGGATACAGACCTGGCTAGGACACGGCAAATAATAAATATATATTTTACATATAATCCAAAAATTAAAGAATAGTTATATTTTTAGCTAAATTAAGAAACATAATGTCGCCATTAATAGAAAGGAAAAGCATAACTAATATTGGAACGGTAAAGAAAGATGAGACTAGCAAAAAAAGAAAAAAAAAAGTGGTAGAACAGAGGGTAGAAAAAAAAATAGAGATTGTTTGAAAATTTTCATATTTGGTCTGAAATTATTCTTGCATTATTTATGAACTTTTAAAACTTCATTTACTGCTCTTTTTTTTTCTTTGTTTTTTATAACAGGCTTTAGTCACATTTAACAATTAAAAAAAAGAAAAAAAGAAAAAAAGAGGGATTTAAAAGTTTAAAATAACCATGCAATGTCCCTATTGTGTCTATTTGTGTCTTTTCCATGTCCAAATTTAAAAATTAAAAAAAAAATAGCAGACATGTTTCTTGGCGTGTCGGACACGTGTTCGAGCCATGTCCGTGTGTGACATGGGGACTCTAGGTGCATGTCTGGGCTTCCTAGGTTGAAGTGTTTTCTTCCTCATATTAATAGTCATTTTCAAGGGGCTTTTGTTGCAGGTAGATAAATTCTTGACGAGGTGTGAGATTGCTAATGAGCTTGTGGATTCCAGGAAGAAGGCTAAAAAGGAAGGATTTTATTCAAAGTTGACCTTGAAAAAGCCTATGATCATGTGGAGTGGGATTTTGTGGACTACATGTTGGTCAAGTTTAGCTTTGGAGAAACTTGGTGCGGGTGGATTCGCTAGTGCATTTCTGTTAAACAGGCCCAAGGCCCAAGGCCCAAAGCCCATCAATGTTATATCTCACGTGGAATTGATTTGGTCAATATTGAGACAGCTGGAATTGATTTGATCAATATTGAGACAGCTGGAATTGATTTGGTCAATATTGAGACAGCTTTGGCTTTCCTTTCTCAGAATAACAATTGTTGTAATTAGTTGCTTTCTTAACTTAGATTAGTGATTGATATAATTAGATGGTTTTCCTTTCTTAGAGCCTAGATTATAGGCATGTAAATACCTATATAATGATGTACAATCTCCATAGAAAAATACACAAAAATTATTGCATTCTCAAGAGTATATTCAAACTCTTTTTGTGATCGTGAATTTGTCATGGTATCAAAGCAAGGATCAAGGCAGTCATTATCCAAAGCCTTGAGGGAATAGGGATAGAGAGAATAAGTCTCTCTCGTGCAACAAATAGATTCAGGATCTATTTTCAAGAAGTTTCTAGTAATACAGTGCTAGCGATACCTTCTTCCTGCGTCAAAGATATTCTGTTAGTGGTCCACTGTTGATCGATTAGATCAATTTCAGAAATCACCCACTCATGGTCGCCTCATATTTCTAAGGATATTAGTGATTTTTCAAGAATTTTTCAGAGACTCAAGGTTGGTATTTTACTCATTCTCAAGATTTACCAAAAATTTATATTGTTTTCATCAGGACCGTCCAGAATATTGGATACTTAGTAGAATCGGTTGAAACTTGGTTCAGTAGCTAAAGATGCCAAAATCAAATCCTGGATTTTGGGATCCGTTGAGCCCCATCTGATAATGAATCTCAAGCCTTACTCTACTTCTAAAGCCATGTGGGGCTATTTGAAGAAAGTATATCATCAAGATAACTCTGCACGTCAATTCCATCTTGAATGTGCAATTGCTGAATATACACAAGGGACTTTGTCAGTACAAGATTATTATTCTGGATTCCGTACACTGTGGTCGGAATATGATAGTATTAAGTATGCGGATGTGGCTGATAATGTGTTGACAGTAATCCAAGACCTTCAGGCTTTTAGTCAGCGAGATCAATTTTTGATGAAACTGCGTAATGAATATGAAAGTGTCCGCTCTGCCCTAATGAATCGGACGCCCTTACCTTCATTGGATGCCTGCTTGAATGAACTCTTACGAGAAGAACAACGCCTTACGACCTCAGCTCATATTGCTTAACAAAAGACTGAAACTTATTCAGTTGCGTTCTCGGCCAATAAAACTTCTCAGCCTCCGCCTCGAGACTTGAGCAAAACCCAATGCTACAGTTGTCAGATATTTGGGCATCTTGCATCTCAATGCAAACAGAAAGTCTGTAGTTACTGTAAAAAGGTAGGACATATCATCTCTGAATGTCGCCGCCGTCCACCATGTCCGTAAACACAGTATCAGACTCCACAATATCCGGCGCCGCAGTATCAGAATTCACGGTCTCATACTCCACACGCATATGTGGCTTCCTCGGTTATACCTATTCCTACATCTGCATCCCCACAGCCTGGGCCCTCATCATCTCTCACTCCTGAATTGGTTCAACAAATGATTATTAATGCCCTCTCTGCCTTTGGTCTCTCCGGTAAGTCACCTTCATCTTCTACTTGGTTCCTTGATTCTGGGGCGTCTAATCATATGACGTATTACCACACCCCTTTCTCCAATATGACAAGTTACAATGGCCATCTTCAAATACAAACTGCTGACGGCGGCCATGTTCCCATTACTACTATCGGAGATATACCTGGTCCCATCCCATTGAGATATGTTTACCTCTGTCCTAATTTAACTTACAATCTATTGTTAGTTGGACAACTTGTGGAAAATAATTGTAACATTTCTTTTTCTTCTTCTGGTTGTGTTGTGCAGGACCAGATGTCCGGGAAGGAGATCGCGAGGGGGCCTAAGTGTGGACGCTTGTTTCCGCTGGATCTTTCTCAAATTTCTAGGAATCAATTTGACAATAATGTGTTTTGTTTTTCTCTTAGAGATAACTGCCGGTTGTGGCATAATAGACTCGGACATCCTAATTCCAAGGCCTTGTCCCTTATGTTAAATTCTGGTTTATTAAATAAATCTCTTGGTTTATCTTCTTGTGTGCCTTTTGATTGTGCTACTTGTAAAATGGGAAAGAGCAAAACTCTTCCGTTTCCTCATTCCACTTCACACACTTCTCAGTGTTTTGAGTTAGTTCATAGTGATGTATGGGGAATTGCCCCAGCTCTTTCCCTCACTCACTATAAATATTTTGTGACTTTTATTGATGATTTCAGTCGGTTCACATGGGTCTACTTTTTGCATTCAAAATCTGATGTTTTTAATGTTTTTAAAATATTTTTGGCTTATGTTGAAAATCAATTTTCCACCTGCATTAAAATCTTGAGATCTAATTCAGGCGGGGAATATATGTCCTCTGAGTTTCAGCAGTTTTTGCAAAACAAAGGCATTATTTCTCAAAGATCTTGTCCTTATACTCCCCAGCAGAATGGAATCACTGAAAGAAAAAATAGCCATCTCCTTGATGTCACTCGTTCCCTTCTTCTGGAATCATCGGTTCCTACTCGTTTTTGAGTTGAGGCACTGGCTACGGCAGCTCATCTTATCAATCGTATGCCATCCACCTCCATTGAGAATCAAAGCCCATATTACCGTTTGTAGAAAACCGCTCTATCTTATGATGATATTCATGTTTTTGGCTCCATTTGTTTTGTGCACTTGCCTCCTTCTGAGAGGACAACTCACGGCACAATCAGCTCAGTGTGCGTTTTTAGGTTATGCACCCTTCCAGAAAGGGTTCCTTTGCTATGATCCTCACATTCGTCGTTTCCGTACCTCTAGGAATGTCGTCTTCTTTGAACATTAGTATTTTTTTCAAACACATATTGATCCTCCTGACTCCTCTTTTGTGTCATTACTTGGTTTTTTTGAAGACTCGTCACTTGTTCGTTTTAATCTTACCTTTGTGTATCATAGACGGCACAGGACAGCGCCTACTAGTGATCCCCCTCCTGATCTTCCTCTAGCATCCGGTTCCAGCCATATTTCACTGCATCGCTCCCTCGGATTTCGGTACCGCCAGACCGTTATGGGTTCTCACATACTTCCTTAATGGCCACTTTGTCTTCTTCTTCCATTCCACAATCATATTCTCAGGCTGTGCAGGATCCGTGTTGGAACAAGGCTATGCAAGATGAATTGGATGCGTTAGCACAAAATCATACGTGGGATATTGTACCATCTCCTGTGGGTGTCAAACCTATTGGCTGTAAGTGGATTTTTTCTCTCAAGTTGAAATCTGATGTCTCTTTAGATCGATATAAGGCGTGTCTTGTTGCTCTTGGAAATCGGCAGGAATATAGCATTGATTATGATGAGACTTTTGCTCCGGTTGCCAAGATGACCACCGTCCGCACTATTCTTGCTGTTGCTGCATCTCAATCTTGGCCTCTCTATCAAATGGATGTCAAAAATGCGTTTCTCCATGGTGATCTCAAAGAAGATGTTTATATGCGTTTGCCTCAGGGATGCTCCTCCTGCACCGGTATGGTTGCTAAACTTCGTCGCTCCCTCTATGGTCTGAAACAAGCTCCTCGCGCATAGTTTGAGAAATTTCAAGCTGCTTTTCTCCGCTTGGATTTTCATCAAAGCGCCTATGATCCTTCTATGTTTTTACATCATGTTCCATCCGGGATCACTATACTCCTTGTTTATGTTGATGACATTGTCATTACCAGTCTTAATGCCGGAATGATTCAGAAGTTCCAAGCGTCTCTTCGTGAGTCATTTCAAATGAAGGATCTTGGCCCTCTCCACTATTTCCTCGGTTTTGAAGTTCAATCGCCTACAGGTATAGTTCTCAATCAGTACAAATACACTATTGATCTCATCGCCTTGGCTGGTCTTACTGCTTCTGCTCTTGTTGATACGCCAGTCGAACTGAATGTCAAACTCAGTCGCGAAGAAGGTGATCTTCTTTCTGATCCTACTGCCTATCGCCAGTTGGTTGGCAGCTTGATCTACCTCACGATCACTCGCCCCGATATCTCTTATGCGGTCAACCTGATGAGTCAGTTCATGACTGCTCCTCGTCACCTTCATTTGGCTGCTGTTCGCCGCATCATTCGATACCTTATTCGCACATCGACTCGTGGGTTGTTTTTTCCATCCAACAATCCTCTGACTCTCAAAGCTTATTCAGATGCTGATTGGGCTGGTTGTCCGGATACTCGCAGATCGACGACTGGATGGTGCATGTTTTTGGGTGATAGTCTCATTTCTTGGAAATGCAAGAAACATGACAGTTTCCAAATCCTCTACCGAGGTAGAGTACCGCGCCATGTCTGCTACATGCTTTGAAATTCTTTGGCTCTGTGGTTTGCTTTCTGACATTGGTTTTCCAGCAGCAGGAGCTACCCTCCTCTATGTGGATAATACCAGTGCTATTCGGATTATTGAAAATCTGATTTTTCATGAACGTACTAAACACATCGAGGTTGATTGTCACTTCATCCATGATAAGCTTAAACATGATGTCATCAGCCTGCCACATGTCTCCACTGACTTTCAACTTGCTGATATTCTCACCAAAGGCCTTCCGCGACCACGCCATCAGTTCTTGGTTGACAAATTGATGCTTGTTGATTCTCCCGCATCAATTTGAGGGGGGGTGTTAAACAGGCCCAAGGCCCAAAGCCCATCAATGTTATATCTCACGTGGAATTGATTTGGTCAATATTGAGACAGCTGGAATTGATTTGGTCAATATTGAGACAACTTTAACTTTCCTTTCTTAGATTGATTTGGTCAATATTGAGACAGCTGGAATTGATTTGGTCAATATTGAGACAGCTTTAGCTTTCCTTTCTTAGAATAACAATTGTTGTAATTAGTTGCTTTCTTAACTTAGATTAGTGATTGATACAATTAAATAGTTTTCCTTTCTTAGAGCCTAGATTATAGGCATGTAAATACCTATATAATGATGTACAATTTCCATAGAAAAATACACAAAAATTATTGCATTCTCAAGAGTATATTCAAACTCTTTTTGTGATCGTGAATTTGTCAATTTCAACTACTTTTTTTCTGTTTTGGTTAATGGTTCCCCTTAAAAGTTGTTCAAAGTTTCTAGAGGTATTCGTTAGGGTGGTCCCCTATCTCCTTTCTTGTTTCCAATTATGGTAAGAGGCTTGAGTTTTCTCTTGACAAAAGCAAAAGAATTGGAGCTGATTGGAGGCTTTGAGATGGGGTGGAGGGGAGAGGTGATCACCTATTTACAATTTGCGGACGATGCAATTCTTTTTAGTCCCTCCAGGAGGGAAGAAGTTTTAGCTCTTAGGAGAATTCTTCGATGTTTCTAGTTGGTGTCCGGTTTAAAGGTAAATATTTCCAAGAGTGCGTTGGTGGGACTAAGGCGTTCAGAGGAGACAACTTGGGCTTTGGGCACAACATTATCAAGTGTAGGTCAGGGAGGCTTCCTATTGTTATAAGTCAAAGTAGGACATGTTTGTCATTCTGGAACAAGTTAGTGACCTAGATGAAAATATAATAATGTTCAGGGGCTTTTCTGTAATTTCGGAGATTAATGAAATAAACATATAGGTGTGGTCGTCCAACCCTAAGGAAAAGATCATTCTATTACTCCTTTGTGAGATTCTTCTTCTCTCTCTCTTTTTCTATATTTTTTTTCTTTCTTTTCTTTCCTTCATTTTTCTCAATAGGTTTGTACAAAACCCAAAATACTCTTGAATCTAGGACTTCAACTTGGTATCAAAGCTTTAAATCACAACGAAGACAAGCAGATCTAGAAGCCTAGTGGTCTAGTTCTTAAAAAAAGAGAGATCTTTGAAGGATTCTAAACCAGCCAAACCATACCAGAGTTTCGGCTGGGTCTCTTGACACAACCGGTGCACAGTATGGTGCTCCGTGGTGTTGCTGAATGTGTAGTCCTCACCTGTTTGGGGCCATAGAAGCTTGTGTGGCCTGGGTTTGACATGAATTGGCATTTTTTTTTGAGTTGGTTGGGTTCATCTGGACTTGTTTTTGATTGTGTGTGTGCTCTAATCTGACTGCAAGTTTGTGGCTGTGAGTTGTTGATTCATTGTTGGTTGCTGATGTTTGACTGGAACGTGCTGTTTGCTGGTTGCTGTTGTTGTTTTTTGCATTGCTGTTTGCTGGTGGCAAAGGCTGTTTGCTGCTGATTTATGTTCTTTACTTCATTGGGCTGAACTGGTGGTTGTTTTTTTATAACTGAATATTACACTAGCAATGCTTACAGCCTTGAAGTCCAGAAATTTGTTAAGAATTGGGAGTTGTTCTTGTTGTGATTTTGACATCACCCGTTGTGCACATCCATGAATCACAAGATCAACAAGAACAAGCCGCATACAAGAAGAGACACTGAGATTTACGTGGTTCACCCAAACATGGCTACATCCACGGGCACAGAGATGATCATCTTCACTATCACAAGTAAAGCATACAGAGATTCTCGTTTTCTCACATCGTCTCACCTACGTGGTGTGGGAACACCACGGGCAAGAGAGCTCTCACCTCTCTTCAACGCAAGATCTAGGGTTACAGACTACACGCATATATAGTCTTCGCTTTCTTGGTCACCAAGAAAGCCCTGGTACAATTACCAAAATACCCTTGACCTTAAACCAGTCCCTGGCTAACCTAGTGGACTCATCCGGCTAAACCGGAATACAAGACATAAACCTAACAGTTCTTCTGTGTGTTTGTGTTGCCATTGGTCTATGGGCTAGTTGGTTGACATTTGGCAGTTGGCATCTGGGTTGATGTTAATCTGAGGACTTGGTTTGGTCAGTGTTTGATCTGTGTTGCCATCCAACAGGTGGTCATCTGTTTGTGCAAGTTCTAGTGATCAATGGTGTTTCTCTCATAGTTTGGTACCTTTTTTAAGTTTTCTTGATTCATCAAGTTGGTAGTAAGTTGAAGTATCTTTAAATGGAGTCCAAGGGTGAGAGCTCTATAGGATCCTATCAACCACTCCAAAATGTTGTCAATTCTAATGCAAGGATAACACTGAGCCCTTTCCATGGTACTAATTATAAGGATTGTGCGTATTCAACTTGTATGGCCATTGGAGGCTCAAGGAGACTTGGTTATATTAATGGAAGTATCAAGGAACCAGTAAAAGACAACCCTAAATGCTCGGACTGGATTTCAAAAAATATGTTGGTCGTGAATTGGATTCTTAATTTAGTGGAAGAAGGCATTGCAAAAGTTTTAAGTATTCTGAGACTGCAAAAGAACTTTGGGAGTTTATTGAGGTTGCCTCTGCATTAAAGCGGAATAATGCCCGAATACTAGAATTGAAAATAGAAATTGCTAGTTTTAAACAAGCGAGTCTGTCAATTGGAGATTATTATTCTAAATTTCGGGCATTATGGAGATAGTTGGAGTCATATATGAGTCTTGAACCATGTTGTGCGAAGAAAGAAGCAAAATTACTTGAAGACCAACATAGCTTGGAACTATTGGGTGGTCTTAGCCTAGATTATGAACCTAATTGCACACAAGTGACAAGTCAAGACCCCTTAGCTCCCATTGGTACAAGATTCGCTTTCTTACAAGGGGAAGGGAGTCATCGTATTGTTATGAATGTGTTCTATTTCAGATCCTGAAATGTAGCTAATCAACTAAATCTGTACATGTGTGCTTTGACTAATGTTAAAATACAATAACTGGGCCTTAATGGGCCTGCTTCGATTGACAGCAGAGACCGGAGAATACACCCGAGCGGTCTGCTCTTGCAAACAGCAGTGTGAGCAACATAGTGTTTAATACAGGAAATAGAACTAACAGTGAGTATGGTGGAAGTCAAGGATGTGGTCATGGAAATTATCGTGGAGGTGGACATATCGAGCGAAATGGTGGTTGTGGTCTAGGAAGTGGTGGATAGTCGAATCGTTACAAACCTGTCTGCACTCGTTGTGGTAGATATTGGCATACAAAAGAGAATTGTTGGGGCCTAAACGGAAAGCCACGAGATATATTTGCATCCTTAGTAGAAGCAGAGTGCTGAATTGAACAAGATGCTACCATTAAATCTGATTCACAAAACTAGAAGGATGAGCTAACTATTTTCCGTCAAAGATCGGCTACATTAAAGGGTGCACCTCAGTTGCATTCAGTGGGTATGGCCTTTTCTCATAATCCTACTGCATTTGCTTCCTATGCTTCTCCTTCTACATGGGTGATTGATTCAGGGGCAACAGACCATGTTACAGGTATCCGTTCTAAGTTTCAGTCATACACTTCTACTTCTATTGGGAGGGTGAGAATTGCTGATGGTTCTTATAACCACATAGTTGGGAAGGGAACTGTTTGGATCTTACCTAACCTATCCTTATCTTTAGTTCTCCATGTTCCAAATTTTTCATTCAATCTTTTGTCTGTTAGTGCCCTAACCAAACATTTTAATTGTTATGTGTCTTTTTACCCTTCTTATCGTGCGTGTATTTCAGGAGCTGAGGATGGGGCGGAAGATTGGTGGTGGTAATGAGAAAAATGGTCTTTACACCTTGGACTTGGAAAACATAGAGTCAAGAGTTTTGCAAACAGAAGTTAATGATGACAATAAAGTGCCTCTGTGGCATCGTCGTCTTGGTCACGTGCCAATGCAGTGTCTTAGGAATATATCTTTTTTGAATTTTAGAAATAAACGTGATAGTAATTTGAGGTGTAATGCTTGTCAACTTGCCAAGAATAAGAGATCTATGTACTTAATAAATATTAATAAAGGAAGTACTCCATTTGATCTTATTCATTCTGATGTTTGGTATGCTCCTGTTCCATCTATTTATGGTCATAAATACTTTGTCACTTTTATTGATGATGCCACTAGAATAACTTGGGTGTATCTTTTGAAAACTAAAGTTGAGGTCTTACATGTGTTCCAAACATATTATAAATTGATTGAAGTTGCGTTTGAAAAGAAGATTAAGGCCTTTAGGTCTGACAATGGTGGAGAATATACCTCAAGCATCTTCCAAAATTATTTTGTTGAAAATGGTATTGAATCACAGACCTCATGTGCATATGCACGGGAACAAAATGGTGTGGTTGAACGTAAGAACAGAGACCTATTGGAGGTTACAAGGGCTTTTCTCTTTGAGATGAATGTTACAAAATCTTTTTGGTCGATGGAGTTTTGACAGCAGCATATTTAATAAATTGAATGCCTTAAAAGATCTTGAAAGGAAAGAGCCCTTTAGAAATTGGGTCCCAGTACATCATTGTTTCCAATTCCACGAAAAATCTTCAGATGCATGAGCTTTGTTCATATTTACAAGCATCAACGAGATAAGTTGGATCCAAAGGCTGTAAAATGTATGTTTGTTGGATATCCTAGTTCTCAGAAAGGATATAAATGTTATGCTCCGGGAAAGGTGGTTGTGTTTTCATTACGATGGATGTTAGTTTCCATGAAGACATTCTCTGCTACTCCTCCACAAGTAAGGAATTGTTGCTAAATGGGAGTGAAAATGAACATGCACCACTTGATGATTTTATGACTCCACCAACTTACCTAGAAAATTATGAATCAACCAAAGGAGAAAGTCTTAACTCCAAAGCTCCAGAGGAAGGTGATGTGATAAAGAAGAATCAGTGACCACTACAAGTTTACTCAAGGAAACAAGCTAGACCATTGATCTCAACTACCCCATCCTCGGACGCCTTGGATCCAGATCCTCACTCTCAAGATTAGCATAAACCTACAACTCTTCCTATGCCAGGTACTTCTTTTATTGAATTAGATCTTCTTATGCCAGGTACTTCTACTGAATTAGATCGTCCTAGTGCAATGCGAAAAGGAAAAAGATCTTGTATTACTCGTCATCCTATTCAAAATGTTGTGTCTTGTGATCATCTTTCGCCTATATCTTGCTTTTTTGTTTCAAAACTTGATTCTACCTATATACCCAAGCATGTGTCAGAAGCTCTTACTCACCCAAAGTGGATGGAGGCAATGATGGAAGATATGGTAGCTTTAGAAAGAAGAATACATGGGAGCTGACTAATCTTCCTTAAGGAAAGCATACTGTTGGTTGTAAGTGAGTTTTTACGTTAAAGTACAATTCTGATGGTATAATTAATAGATATAAGGTATGGCTTGTTGCAAAAGGCTTTTCTCAATCTTATGAGGTTGATTAGTTTGTAACTTTCTCCCTTGTTGCTAAACTGACTTCTATCTGAGTTAGACTATCCCTTCCAGCAAATTGTGATTGGCCATTATACCAACTAGATGTGAAAAATACTTTTCTACATGGAGATTTGAAAGAGGAAGTTATATGGATCATCTGCCTGGTTTTGTTGTTAAAAGGCATGAAGACAAGGTCTGTTTTCTCAAATAGTCTATTTATGGACTCAAGTAATCACCTCGAGCATGGTTTGAAAGATTCAGTAAAGCTATGTTGGAATATGGTTTTTTTAGATGTCTTTCAGTTCACACTGTCCTTATGAAAAGGAAAGGTAAGAAGATGGTCATACTTGTAGTATATGTTGATGATATAGTTGTCACAGGAAATGATGTCTATAAAATTATTAAACTCAAAGCTTTTCTAAGCATGGAGTTCGAAATCAAAGACCTTGGATTATTAAAATACTTCATTGAGATTGAAGTCGCCAGGTCTAAGAATGGAATTGTTATATCTCAAAGGATGTATGTCCTTGACCTCCTTAAAGAGACTAGGAAGTTAGGTGCAAAACCAACTACTACACCAATTGAACAAAATTATAACCTACACTTAGGAAGTGGAGAGTTGCTTCAAGATGAGAGGATGTATCAATAGTTGGTGCGAAAACTGATTTATCTTACTATCACATGGCCTGATATCTTGTAAGTTGTTAGTTTGGGTAGTCAATTTATGCATGCTTCCATAACTGATCATTTAGTTGCATTTTTTAGAATTCTCAAGTATTTGAAAGGGTCTCCAGGTCAAGGAACTCTTTATAAATCACATGGGCATGCAAGTGCCATGCATTCACTAATGCTGATTAGGCCGGATCTTTCATAGATAGAAAAATCCACTTCAGGCCACTGTACAATGGTTGGCAGAAATCTTATCTCTTGGAAAAGTAAGAAAGTTGTTACTACCAGGTCTAGTGCTGAAGCTAAGTATAGGGCTATTGCTTATGGTTGTTGTGAACTAATATGGCTCACAGTATTGTTGGAAGAGTTAGGCTTTAAACAAAGTGGTCCAATGAATATGTTTTGTGATAGTACGTTAGCTATCAAACTTGCCGAAAATCCTGTTCTCCATGAAAAGGCAAAACATGTGGAAATTGATTATCGAAAAGAAAGATGTAGTGTCGATACGAGTTCCTAGTGATGATCACTAAGGCTAAATTACATCATGTTTTCTCCAAGCTGGGCCTAATCAATATCTATGCGCCATCTTGAGGGTTAGGGGGTGGGGTGGGGGTGTTATAAGTCAGAGTAAGGCATATTTGTCATTTTGGAACAATTCAAGGACTTGGATGAAAATATAATGATGTTCAGGGGCTTTTTTGTAATTCTAGAGATTAATGAAATAAACATATAGCTGTGGTCGTCCAGCCCTAAGGAAAAGATCATCCTATTACTCCTTCGTGAGTATCTACTTATTTCTCTCTTTTCTATTTTTTTTTCAGTCTTTTCTTTCCTTTCATTTTTCTCAATAGGTTTGTACAAAACCGTAGATCCTCTTGAATTTAGGACTTCAATTCCTAATATTTATCAGCTGTGGTCGTCCAGCCCTAAGGAAAAGATCATCCTATTACTCCTTCGTGAGATTCTACTTATTTCTCTCTTTTCTATTTTTTTTTTAGTCTTTTCTTTCCTTTCATTTTTCTCAACAGGTTTGTACAAAACCGTAGATCCTCTTGAATTTAGGACTTCAATTCCTAATATTTATCTTGGGTTGCTTATTGGTGCTAAAGCCAAAGTCTAAAGAATTTTGGGATCTGATCGAAAATTTTAAGAGAGAGTTGTCTTCATGGAAGAGACACTATTTGTCTTTTGGCTGGAGAATCACCCTTATTAACGCTTGCTTGTCCAATCGTCCAGTCTATTACATGTCTCTTTTTAAGATGCCAAAGTTAGTGATTGAGAGTCTTGATCACTTTTAGAGAGACTTGTTACGGTAGGGTGATGAGGATAAGAAGAAGTTGCATCTAACAAAGTGGAGTGAGGTGATCAAACCTAATTCTAAAGGAGGTCTTGGGGTTGGTAGCTTGGAAAATAAGAATTGGGGCTAAATGGTGGTGGAGGTTTGGGGAAGAAAGGATGCTTTATGGCTGAGGTTGATTGCCATCAAATATGGTGAGGATAAATGGGGTTGTGGCCTAAGTTTGGACGTACCTACAGTTGGTCGGGTGTGTGGAAAGCAATTGCTTTTGTTAGAGAAGAGTCTAACTTGAGAGGAGAAACTTTATATAGAGGAGTGGGTTTTGTGGTGGGGGATGATAGAGATGTTAGATTTTGGTTGGATGATTGGGTGGGGGTGGGTCCCTTGTGTAATTTATTTTCTAGGCCATTTAGATTGGTAGTAGAAAAAGACTCTTTTGTCAGTAAATGTTATGAGGTAAGGGGCGGAGGTATATTGTGGGGAATCTCTTTTAAAAGGAATCTTTGACCGCTGGAGAGGAACAATTATGAGGAATTGTTCAGCATTCTTGCTAACACATTCTTTTGTAGGGAATCAAAGGACTCTTGGATTTGGAAGCCATCCATATTTGAAAAGTTTTCAACTAAAGCTTTTTACTTGGCTTTGGAGGGAATTCAACCTCAGAGGGCCCCATCCTCCCTTGTGTGGTTAGGGTTGGTTACCCCTCGAGTTGAGGCTTTTTGTTGGTTTGTTGTTGTGGGTAAAGTATCCACAATTGACAATTTGAGGAGGAGAGGGTTGACTTCTAATAATCTTTCAGACACTTGTGTCATGTGTGGCAAGGAGGAGGAGGAATCAGTTAACCATCTTTTTCTCCATTGCGAGGTGGCGGCCTTTATTTGAAGCAACTTTATTTGGAGATGTGGTATTGTTTGGTCTTGCCCAAAGAATATTGCGGACATGGTGGAGTCTTGGTTGGGGGGGTGCTTTGTGTGGTTCGGCCGAGTTCTATGGAGGATAATCCATTTTGCTATTTTCTGGTCTATTTGGAAGGAAAGAAACAATAAGATATTTAGGAGCTCCTCTTCTTCCACAGCAAATTTAATCTCTAAAGTAACCTCTACGATTGGAAATGGGCTTTGGTTAGAAAAGAGTTTTTTCAAGTTTACCCTTGATGATATCATTTCAAGTTAGGAAGCATGTATAGTGTATGGTTCTTTAAAAAATAGGAAATTAACCCATTGGAGCCCCCCTCCAGAAGGGGTTTTAAAGTTTAATATGAACGGTACTTCTAGGGGAAAGCCGAGTCTTACAGGGATTGGAGAGTGCTTTGCAGTAGTAAGGGTGAGGTGCTACTTATGTTTTCCAAGCATGCTGGTATATGCGACTCTAATAGAGTAGAGATATTGGCTATTTTGGAAGGTCTTAGGTTGTTTTCTTCAAGATGTGGTGGTGCTTTTCTTATGGAAAGTGATTCTTCGAATGTGGTTGGTTGGGCGTCTAATAAGAAGGCCAATCTATGAAAGTTTCAATTTCTTTTTAACGAAATTAGGGAGTTATCCACTAACATTAACATTACTTTTTGCTATGAGGTTAGATTTGCCAATTTCAAGGCAGATGTGTTAGCTAAGCAAGGGGTTGATAGGTTGCTTCCTTGGGTGGGTGTGTTGTGGTTGAGGTTGGGGTTGGTGTATCCCTCTTACGCCTTCTCCTCTCTCGTCTTCTATCTTTGTGCTTTATATTCTTGTCTTTAATGAAATTTTGTTACCGTTTCAAAAAAAAAAAAAAGGATGTTACACAAATGTGTCCTTGAAGCTTAGTGAAGTTGTACAGACAAACTTTTGCTAAGCAATGTTGATCCAATCTTGGGACAGTAGTAAGGCATCCCACCATGGAGGGTTAAGAAGTTACAGCCTTTGACATTTTTCCTAGATACTATTTTGTTAGTTACTTAACATGTAATTTGAGTAATTTGTACTTGAGTTCATATTTTCAAACTGGGTATCTGTCATAGGTACGGTAGTCATTGGCGCATGCTCATTCATTTTGTTTTTCAATTCACCCAGTTTGTGGTTCCAATTCACTAGCATTGAATTCAATTAACCAATTTGATGTTCTATTTGAATATAGTTTTATTCAGCTTTCATTGTTTGTAGGTCCAATACTCCAATTCTCATGGTACAATATTAGTATTATGGGTGGAAAATTGGTCCAGTTTGGTCATGATGGAGGGTTTGTAGATTGAGATCCAACCAGTATCCAACCTTTTTATTAATAGGTCAGACAACCCTAAGTCCCAGCCCTAACCCAAGGCAGTCAACCCAACTAAACGCCACTGCCCTGTTTTCAAGGTTGATTTAAGGAATGCCATTCCATGGAGGATTAGAGAGAGAACCATGCCACTTGATTCATGCCCTCAATGAAATTAAAATTGATGCAGGCCTTAGGGTCACGGCTTGCGTAGAGGTGCCAAAGCACGTCTCCAATGACACTTCGAATTGTCAAGAAGACTTCAACACACACAAGGACGCACCTCTCAGGAATAAACCCAATTCAATTAATCAATAAAGTCTAAGAATCTCTTCTCTACAATGCCATATATATAGTGAAAGCAAACTTAATATCTAAGAAAACCCTAAGCTATTAATAGGAACTTCCCTAATAACAATATAATTAGAAATCTAATAATAAAAATAATATAATCCTAATCTAATTTGAAGAGGGACTGCTTGTGGGGCCTAGACCGCATCATCTGCCCCTGTTTGAAAGAAGAGTTCGTCCTCGAACTCGAGTCTGCCTCGGATTGTCTCAATAAGTGTGATGAACATGAAGGACTTCCTTTGTGGTAGTTTTTTAGGAATTCTTCTTCGGCGGTTCTGGTTTCTTAGGATAAAGAGTAATCTGCTGTCCACTATGCATGAATATATCGGCGTTGTCGTACATACCATGAGTTCCATTTTTGTCATATATCCATGGACGGCCCAATAAGATATCACCACTATCCATAGGTAGCACATCACACCAAATTGTATCTGTATAAGTCTCACCAATGGCAAAAGTGACTTTACAAGTATGTTGAACATGTGCTTGATCATCATTCATCAGCCACTTGACAAAATAGGAGCGGTTGTACTTGTAAACTTTCAATTGGAGGTGATAAACAAGAGCTTGAGAGATGAGATTTTCGCAACTGCCTCCATCAACGACAACTGTACAATGTTGTCCAAGAACTGTATCCGCCAAACAGAAGAGATTTTTTCTCAACCATTTTTTTTAACAGTGGGTGGAACCTTGTTGATAACTATGAGAGCTTCACCATCTATGTCTCCTTCATACTCTACTGCTTCTTCTGTTTCGTCATTGTCCGGAGGATCATCCTTGTGCGATTGGTTTATCATGGACTCCTCCCATTATATTCACTTGTTTGGGACATTAAACTGAGTAATGTCCTTTTTGTTTACAATGGAAATATGTGACCTTATTATGATCTTCAGGCTTGGGGATAATTTTTTCTGATGAACCATGGGATTTAGCATCTTAGAAAGATGAATTCTTTTGCGGAGTCCATTTGGATGTAGTAAATTTTTGTGCTTGATGATTTGCAATTCTCTCAGCTTTGACAACATATTGGATGAGTTCATTGACATTTTCAAAATGTTGGAAGGCAAGAATATGCTGAATGTCTATTCTCAACCTATTTAAAAATCTATCAACAACCACATCATCATCTTCATTCAAGTCATAACGAGCTTGCAAAGTCAGAAATTCCTCAGAATAATCAACAACTATTTTGGACCTTTATTTCAAGTTTTGAAAGCTGGAACTTAGTTCTTTTGGATGATCGACAAAAAAAAAAAAAAAACGGGGAGAGTGGGTAACACGCTGACGATCGGGGATTGTGTGGCTTTGATATCAAACTCATGCAGGACCTAGGGTTAGAGCTTGCGTAGAGGTGTCGAAGCATGTGTCCAAGGACACTTCGAATTCTCAAAAAGACTTTAACACACACGAGGACACACCTCTTAAGAATAAACCCAATTCAATTAATCAATAAAATCTAAGAATCTCTTCTCTACAATGCCATATATAAAGTAAAATTTAACTTAATGTCTAAGAAAACCCTAAGCTATTAATAGGAACTTCCCTAATAACAATATAATTAGAAATCCACTAATAAAAATAATATAATCCTAATCTAATTTGAAGAGGGACTGCTTGTGGGGCCTAGACTACATCAAAAACCTAGTCACAAGATACAAGAGTTGTGTTCCATGTCCTCCGGGAAGCTATCTAGGGGCCAAGAAATTGGCTAATGTGGGTGTTATTGGGAGGAGACATAGTCCCATAGTTGGAATCACATTTAGTTTTGTTGCATATTATTTACATCATCAACTTAGTGTTGTAGATTCTTTCTTTTTTATATATTCAGTTAATTGACAAAAAAATGAAAATTTCTATCACAGTAATTTTTGTACGAGACCCATGATGATGATGATGATCATCATCATTATCAAAGCCTTATCTCAACCATGTTGGGGTCGGCTACATGAATTCTATTTATTCATTCCGTTCTATTTTGAGCCAAATCCTTCGATAAGTTAAACTTCTTCAAATCTAAATTAATGACTTTCATCAATGTTTTCTTCGGCTTACCCCTACCTCTCGATGGGCCATCTACCTGTATAGTCAAACTTTTTCTTACCAGTGCCATTACCGGCCTACGCTCAACATGCCCAAACCATCTTAAACGGGTTTCTCTAATCTTATTCCCTATTGGTGCTATCCCTAAATGCTCTTGAAAGCGCTCATTTCTAATTTTATCTTTTCTAGTTTTACCACACATCTACCTAAGCATTCTCATTTTCGCTATATCCATCTTATAAATATGTCTTCTTAATTGGCCAACATTCTGCTCCATATGTCATAGCTGGTCTAACCACTGTCATGTAAAATTTGCTTTTCAATTTCGTTGACATTCGTCTGTCACAAAGCACTCCAGAAGCTAGTCTCCACTTCAGCTATCCAGTTTTTATCCTATGCTCCACATCTTCGTCAATCTCCCTATCTTTACTAATCATCGAGCGTAAGTACCAAAAAGAGTCTCTACGTGGTATCTCATGGGTTTCAATTTTGACAATGATTTCAACACTTTGTATATGTCCACTGAAGTTGTAATCCATATATTCTGTCCTTGTACAACTGATTTTAAAGCCTCTAGATTCTAATGCCCCCGCCATCTCTCAAGCTTTGCATTTACACCATCTCTTAATTCATCCACCAATACTATATCATTTGCAAATAAAATACGCCATGGTGCTTCTTCTTGAATATGTACAGTTTAATCATCCATAATTAATGCAAAGAGATAAGGGCTTAAGGTTGATCTCTGATGTAAACCTATAGTCACGGGAATCCACCTGTTTCTTTACATGTGGTTCTCACATTTGTTACTGCTCCTTCATACATATCCTTAAAATTTTCAATGTAACATCTGGGGACATTCCTTTTCTTTAAAACCCACCAAATTAAATTTCTCGGTACCCTATCATAGGCTTTTTCCAAATTAATAAAAATCATATGTAGAATTTTCCTCTTTGCTCAATATATTTTCATTAATTGCCTAAGTGAAAAGATAGCTTACATAGTTGATCTTCCTGACATAAAATCAAATTGATTTTCAGAGATCTTGGTCTTCTTTCTTAGTCTTTGCTCTATTATTCTTTCTCATAACTTCATAGTATGACTCAAAAGTTTAATCCCAAATTAACTAGATGTTGCCAGCCATTTGATTAGATGTGATGATTGTGCCGTTCATTGTTTTCTTTTGTTGGATCAAATATTTCATGTTCTTTCTTCAAATGACAAATGGAGCTGATTTTCTGTAGATGACTAATCCACACGCACACCATCGACAAGCATTTGCTAAACTAGCAATACACTTTTTTTATTATTGGTACTTCCCTAATGTTGAATGAAACAGTTATATGCTGATGCAGTGGTGCCTACTTCCATATTTCCTGATTGTGGTGTATGTTCTGTTGTAGTGGACTTTCCATCCATTCATTTTTCAAAGCAAAAAGTTCTACACAGTTCTGCTATGGTGCAGGGTTCTGGCATTTCTTGTTGTAAGTTCAAATGTGACATCCAACCCACTTTTTTTTTTTTTTTTCTAAATTTCTGTTTGATGGGTAATGCAGCTTCTCTTTTCAATGTTCAGCATCTGTGCATTTTATTCATAGCTTACTAAATGCAATAAAATAATTGGAGGAAAAACATTATCATGAATGGTGGAAGTTTGCACCATTTCCTCCAATATCTGTTCCTTTAAATGTTCGGAATTTTTGCACATATTCATGGCTTACTGGATGCATGGGTATTTGAAAATTGGCACCATTGAAGCAATTGGAGTAAAATTTTATTATGACTTATAGAAGTTCATGTCAAGCCTCTAACCTTCAGAGTTTTCTTTGCTTCCTTCAGGCTTCACAGATTCTCCGAATTGTAACATTTTATTCCACCCAGCTTCCTGGTCCGAATTATCACTGTCGTGAGGTATAATATCATGATACATGCTTACAGTTGTAACTTCTTATTGCAGTAATACTTCAGAGGCAAAATCTTCTCAGTTGCATTGCCGTCATTTATTTTTATAATCAGTCAAGTCTTCTTCCTTGTTACGGTGCTTCTATCAACAAAATAAAAAATTATTGCTCTCATTGCTATATGCTTTGCAGGGGTCTAAACTTGCCAGACTTCCTCGCCCTGACAGTATAATAGAAGTGCTCTTAATTAACTGTAAGGAATCTCTTGTTTTCATTTTCCTTTTCTTTCCTGAGTTTTGACCCATAGACCTGTCAATAAAGGTAGCTTAACCACAAAAATCTTGAATTTCCAAGATTCAGGATTTTGTTGGGCAATTCCACCTCAGGTCCTTATGGGGAACTTGGTACAAAATGGTGCTTCGAAGCACAAGAAATCCTGATTCTCCTAGAATTTGTGGTCTTGAATTTAGATAGTCCATCCGTGACTTTGAAATTCTTTTTTTTTTTTAACATTTATTTGACATGTTTTCAATGTCCAGTTCCCCGGGGCGTAATATATGGCTGCGGTGACTTGATATTTTCTTCGCACATGATATTTTCTCTTGTATTTGTCCTCACATATCAGAAATATGGCTCAAAAAGGTATATCTGGAGTTGCTTTTGATTCAGGAATAGTTTGTTTACTGTGCCCTTCCACAGTTTGCTGATCCATAAGCATGCGTGTTTTGCTGCAAATGGCCAAAGGAATATGCATGAAATTCTAGCATGGATGTTATTGATAACTGTTGTTTTTAACATTAATGGGTAGTTAGTTATGGGTATCTCTTGTTTATTTCTGGTTGAATGTTTTCTATTTTTCTTCTAATATGCAAGTAGGTGTATCAAGCAGCTTGCTTGGTTGATAGTTGTTATCCTCAGCCTTCTGATTATAGCATCACGCAAGCATTACACTGTTGATGTTGTAGTTGCATGGTAAGGGACGTTGTTCTCAATTTCTTAAATAAGTGTTGCTTCTATATTATATATGGTTTCAAGTTAGTCGGACCAACTTCACTCATTTGTGTATTATCAGGTATACCGTGAATTTGGTGGTATTTTTTGTTGATAAGAAATTGCCAGGTTTGAGTCTCTCTCTCTCTCTCTCTCTCTCTCTCTCTCTCTCTCTCTGAGTTAACAAAATTGAAGTATTTTCTATGCAGAACTACCTGATCGCACTATTGGAAACCAATCTCCATTGCTGCCTTTGAGTGCTAAAGAAAAAGATAGCAGGTCAAATGAAGAGCATCACAAGCTCCTTAATGGGAATTCTGTGGATTCCATTGATCGGGTACGTGAAATTTATTTTTATTGTATTAATGGAGTTCATTATTTGATATGAACTCAATGGAGGTCTGAGTTCAGGTTTGTTTTAACTTTTGACTTTTAATGGTTAAACAATGTATCATTTCGGCCTCCTATTTTCCTCCAAGTGCTTAGGTTTTCTGTTAAGGTACCAAATGATGGGCTAGATATATATGTCACGACACTGCCACAGCATAAAATTTTTGTGGCACTCATCCTTTGTACAAGCTATAGATATATATATATATTTATATAGGGGGCCTGATCCTATGAGAATTGTTCTCAAGCACCTACTGTGAGAACTTTTTATGGGATCCACTTGTGGGTATCATTTGGGGATGGAAGTAGAGGGGATAGAAAGATTTATGTGGGACTATCCGGGATATCAAGTTTGGCTCCAATCACATGTCCCTAACCCCTTTATCCGTGGCCCACAAATCCAGTCTATTTGGATTAGTGCATAGTCTATCCAATGTTCTAGTAAATTCTGATTTGATCAAAATTTGGGGCCATTTGTATTGCAAGGTTTGGATTTGGTGATAGATGGGCCCCACCTAGAGTTTTCACAAAAAATGGTGAGAACTAGTTTTCATAGAATTATTTCTCTATATATTTGTATCCCCGTATATATGAGAAACGGTCCTATAAGAATGGTCCTTATAGACCATTTTTCATCATTTTAGATAGTGCATCCCACGTTGCAAGCCGTCCAAATGAATTGCACACATTGCCCTCGTGGATTGCACATGTCAACTAATTTGGGTTTCATTCGAATAGATTGGACCGTTGGATTGATTGCACACTCATGTATATATAGATAGCTATATGAAAAATCTATTCGGATGGATGTGCAGTTGATCCAATGGTCCAATCTATTTAGATGGGATCCAAAGTTAGACGTGTGCAATTTAGATGAGTCATGTATGTGATTCATTTGGATAGCTCTAAACGTAGGCCGAATTATCCAAAACAGTAAAAAATAGCCCGTAAGGACCGTCTTTACAGCAATGTTTCCATATATATATATATATGGATAAAACTACTGTGCATACATCCCTCATATTGTGGTGAGGGATAATTCCAATTTTGACAAGTATTGATGTGTAAAAGGACAAAATCATCATACATCATGACACCTTTTTGACCTTATTAGGTCTAAAAAAAAAAATTATCTCTCACCCCAAGGTGAGGGATGGATGCATAGTATTCTTTCCCTATATATATATATATGTATACATATATATAAGCTTGCCGATCCAAACCTACAACCAATTGTCAGCATAATATGGATTGTGTGCTGTACATGAATCAGAAGGATTTCCAGTGTTTGGCTATGCTTTCATCCATATGGATGGATTGCACCCTTTTAAGTAGCAGGGTTTGTGTACAATGGATAAATTGCTAATGTTCTACTTGGAACATGTGATGGGGGTCTAGGTCTGAAAGGATTGAGTTATTTTCTTAACCCCAGTTTCTCATTTTTAAAGGAATTTCAGTTCTCATCTTTAGCTTCAAATTGTTATCTGCATTTGTTGCTTTGTTACTTACACAAATATTGATTCAGAGACAGAGGACACAAGTCAATGGGAAGATTGTAGAGGATGGCAACAGTGTTCATGTTGATGCCACAATGAATGGATCTTAGCATTAGATGCTGCAGATGTTGATGCGACACCTCAGACCCATGCAACCTTCCTACAATTTGATTGTTGGCTCCATTGCAAATTGTATTTTACGGGAAATGGGATTTTGGATTTGATCTATTAAAGTTTTGATTATTTCATCTTTAGCATACACCATCGTCACATGGATCATGATTCCTGCACTAGTCTCCTCTCTGGAGTTTCACAGGGCCTGGTCCAGTTTTACGTGCACTGTGTGAAGTCAGAAGAAAATACTTGTAGAAGGCCACAATCCACCTGCACTTGAAAAGAAGATGGATTTTTCTGTTCTCTTACCCTACCTTTCCCGGGTTCCTGTATGTTTGCCCTGCTGCATGATACACCATTTCTTTGATGTGCCCACGGATATCGATGCCCCAGAAATGTATTTGATAGGAAGCTGTTAATGAATCAACGTTGGCCTCACAAATTGAATGGATAAGAAAAAAAGGGAAATTTCCAAAAAAGTTAGAAACTTTTGGTTCAGTTTCAAGAAAGTATATGAAGAGAGTTGGATATTTGAAAAACATATGAAAGTTTTTCATAATTTTTTCAATCCAAGTCCTCTCTATTAAAAAATTCTTATGTAAATGACAAAAGTGCCCTTTTATGACTTTTTTTTTTTTTGTCTTAAACCACTTTTCTCCCAAGACTGGCCATTTTAATTTTGGTGATCATAACCATTTAGTTGAAGATAGTTTTCTAGTCATTTGGAATTCGCTTCTTCTGACAATCCATGGATGAAGGGGGTTGAAGTGGCCTGCACTTGTTCTTTTGGGTTGGTTTGATTATTTTTCTTAATGATTTGTTGAAGGGGAAATAAGAAAATTGACATGCCAGTATTTTTGTCATTTTTCAGAAATATTTTATGGAGAGGACTAAGTTGAAAGAATTGTAGGAAACATATATATATATATATATGGGCTTTATTCCTATGAGAATTGTTCTCAAGTATCTATCGTGAGAACTTTTATAGGGCGTACTTGCGGGTCCCATTTGAAGATGGGACTATGGGTGGAAAGATCTATGTGGGATTATTTTACATATCAAGTTTGGCTCCAATTATATGTCCTTAACCTCTTTATACATGGCCAACAAATTTAGTCTATTTAGATTGATGTACAGTCGATTTAATGGTTCAGTAAATTTAGATCTGACTGAAACTTGGGGCGAATGACTATTGAGGGCATATGTGTGTTGCAAGGTTTGAATTGAATAATAAATCTATGTGTGTTGCAAGGTTTGGATTGAATGATAGATGGGCCTCACTTAAAATTCTTACAAAAAAATGCTGAGAACGAATTCTCATAGGATTATTTCTATATATATACATATAACTAAGTTGAAAGTTTTATACTTTTTTGGATATTTTTTCTAAGAAAAATAAGGGTTCTACTTAAATGACAATAGACAAATTTTGGAGGGTCCAGTTTTCGTTTATCTCATAGCGAGAAGAAACATCAAGGTCCATAAGGGCATGTTTGACAAACATTTATAATTGGGAGGGTTTTTCTCTATCTAGAGGATTCCTTCATTCTTCTTAGCTGATTGATAGTTTTTATGCTATGGATTTTTTACCAAAAGGATTCATGTTTGGCAAAAAGCATAGATTGTAGATAGACATATATTACATCCCATGGTCGTTAGTTTTTTGCTATTTTTTAATAATCCACAATGAATTAAGCACCAAAATTTGAATCCTTCACCGTTTATTACCTTTTAGAGGTGATGGACGGTTTGGATTTTCATTGTGGGTTCCACAAAAATTAAAAATATTTCGTAAAGCTGTAAATATTTTTAGTAAATATCTCAAAATGTATAAAATATTAGCCGATAAAATTTGACACCTTAGCTGTTTTGGGCCTTAGAGATGATGAACAATTTGGATTTTTATTTTGAGATCCATAAGGTATGTTCCCAAAAGCCCTGCACGTAAATTTCATTTTTCTTGGGCATGTTTGTTAATTTCACTCCAAAGTAAAATTAACGTCATCTTGCATATCAAGATACAATAAACTAAGAGAGTCAAATCAAAATACTATATTTTAAAAAATTATTGTACCTTCTTACACTAAAAAGTCAAAAAGTTATTTTCTAATATTATTAACTGACAAAAAATATTTACTTTTAATACAAAAAGTCAAAAAGTTATATTATCTTTTCACTAAAAGACAAAATCTCATCATTGGATTAATTTAACTCCTGTATTTTTTTAATCTTTTGAAATGACTATTCACTTTAGTTCACTCAATGAGTTAAATTAACAAATAGCCCTAGAAATCACTGTTCACCCACACATTTTTTGTTTTGTTTAGATGAAGCACTGTTCAACTGCAAATTTTTTGGTCTTTTGTTAGAGGTGATGGATGATAAGCATTGTTTTAATGATTTCCTCACCATCCACATTGAATTAGGGTCTCAATTTTGAACCCATAGCGGTTTCTTGTGTTCTAGAGATGATGAACAGTTTGATTTTCAATGTGAGTCCCACAAAAATTAAAAAAGATTTTTTAAAGTTATGGACATTTTTATAAATATCTCAAAATATAGAAATTATCAACCGTTGGAATTTAAAACCTTAGCATCTTTTAGCCTTCCCTAGATGATAGATGGTCCGGATTGTATTTGTAGGACTCAGAAGGTAGATTTAAAAAAGTCCAAACCATTACCATCGATTTCACTATTAAGCACGATGCATCCGCATTTCTAACCTCGTGCAGAAATGAGGGATCCGATGGGGGGAGCTCTGGCTGTGACTTTTTGTCCTTCCATAGAATTTGAGAGTACTTTTAGAAATCCTCTCATACAGTGGGAGTGAATGCAAAATGTGAATTTTTCATAATTTTGTGAAAAATTACAGAGGTATTCACACCGTAGCTCATTGCCAAACATGCCCTAATGGAACTTAGTTTCATCAATCATGGGCAATCGGGATACATGGAGTGAGACAAATGACTGGAGCCTCCCTGCAGTGATTCGACAAACCCCATTGTAAGGGAATGTGGTTCCCCCAAAGTGAAGGATCCCATATGCTTTATGTGAAGGATTCCACAGGCTTTATTATCAATTGGATCCACCTATTGGAAATTTTAGATATATCCTTGCGTAAATAGGAGTGGGTCCTACTGTGAGATTAAGTAGGATTGATGCCGATAGTATTCACTCTATTTGTTCTGTTGTGTTAAAAGTAAAATATTTAGGATGTCATTCATTTTGAAGGATTCATATTACGAGAGTGCGGGGGAATGTCGACCGACTCCATTTAAAGAGAGCCACTCCGGTTTCTTTTGCTTTAGGAGCACTGTACTTTCCTGGTCTCTTGTCCGGAGTGGTACGAGTCTGAATGTCTGATCCTCTGTCCAAAAACCTCAGGTCCCACTACATCATTAATGGCAGCCTCGCATACAACGTGAGATATCTCGGCCACCGTCAGATTTTTCTTCAGTGAATCTAAATTTCCGTGGTACCGATATAGAAGGGACTGTTTCCTGTCTGTTTGGCAGGTTTTTCTTCAGTAAATCTAAATTTCCGTGGTACCGATATAGAGGGACTGTTTCCTGTCTGTTTGGCACAATACACAGGGAAAAAACAGCAGGCACGAGAACCATAGATACACTTAACTGCATGAGTTGGGAGGTTCGAGCTCACGGGCAATTCGTGAGGCTCCATGTACTTAAATCTGAGCTTTCAAGTTTCAATACAAGTAGTCCCATGTTTTTATCACTTCGTCACGTTGGAATTTTTTTTATGATATATTTATTTTCTCTCTCCAGAGTAATCAATGTGAAAGTGGAATTTGAGGAAAATTTTGTCGGGGCCCACAGAAAGATGGTGGTATTTGTTTTAGCAGGGTGTTTAAAATTTAGCAAGGGGGCTCCACTAAGGAGCCTTACTAATTTCCATTTGAATGGATACACCGTCCTTTGTGTCCTGTTTTCATTCTGCATTTCACAATTATTATTGTAAAATATGAGGAGGAGAAGCCACCGATCAAAAGCACATCCCTGATACCATTTTATTAAATTATTATTTATTTCTTATGTTACATAAAATAATATCGGTTCAGATAAGATTGTGATGTGGTTTGATAATAAATGGAACATCTGACATGAGAGCTGTCTATTAATATGCTTACGACGATGAGTTATGAATATATGATGTGGGGCCCACTAGCGAGGGAACGGTGTGTACAGCAATTTGGTCGGGGCTGTGGTGTTTTGCCATCTGCGCTGTGCTGTGCTGTGCTGTGCTGTGCTCCGCTGCAGGTTAATAAATAGTGTGGGTATTTTGAGTCACCTTTTTCTTTGCTTTGTACCCGCTAAAAGATGGACGCATTTACTTATTAACCACGTGCAAGGCGATGCATGCATCGTATGGTTAGGTTCCTATCAATTATGTAACAATTGTTGGTCAAAACAGAATCAGCAGGGAAGAGAAAAAGATGGAAAGATATGTTGGAATTAAATGTGTACCGACTCCCAAGTGATTTGTCAGTAAAAGCACAACAGAGGAAAGACGGTGGGTCCTCTTTGTCTTGATTTCAATGCATATAATTACTGAAGTATGTACAGATCTTTTCTACACTGCCCATAGATGATAGGGGATTTTATCAAAAAAATTTTCATTAGACTCGCCTAGATTAAAAAAAAAAGAATTTAAAATATATCTAACCAATGCAGTATTTCTATAGGTTTTTATTTATTTATTTATTATTTTATTAAGCAATAATATCCCTTCTTACTTATATATGGGCTTCTTCTTTCTCATCCTCGTTTCTCTTTCCTCCTCCTTCCTCTTCTTTCTTTTTCCTTATGATATGATGACTTCGTTATTTTGAAATTGAGTACAAGTGGAAGCTTATTACTAAAACACATTGGTATTATATATACCTAATAAAATACATCATCTTTCACATTTCTTTTTCTTTCCTTCATTTTATTTTTTTTCTTTTCAATCTTAAGTCTCTTTCAGTCATTTCATTAAACACTCTATAGGCATGTTTCAAGCGATCACACTTTTCATACATATCGTCCAAATGTTCTATAAACAAGTGTCCCTCTCAGTCATTTCGTCAAACACCTCATGGGCATTGCCCAAGTGTTATAGCACATCATCATCTCATCGCATTCTCTCTATATCCCCTTTTCCTACCATTCTAGTTCACAACGTCTAAACTAATATCAATCTTTAACTTTTTTTTCTTTTACCTTCATCTTCAAATTTACCATCATCACCATCCAACCACCATCACCTACCCGACCACCATAAAAAAAACCAAGTTTTTTTTCTGAATCTGACATGAGCGGCGATATCCCCGCTTAATTGTGAAGAAGAAGAAAAAAATGAGCAGGTGAGTGGGGATATTGCTGCTAGCCATGCATGTGATTTTTTTCTAAATCTAACGTAGGCGACAATATCCTCACTTAACTATGAAGAAAAAGAAAAAAAAGAGCAAGTGAGTAGAGATATCGGCGCCTATGTCAGATTTAAAGAAAAAAAAGAGCAAGTGAGTAGAGATATCGGCGCCTATGTCAGATTTAGAAAAAAAAAACTTGATTTTTGGATGGTAGTCGGGTAGGTGATGGTGATTGGATGGTGATGATGGGTGAACTTAAAGATGGTAGTGAAAGAAAAACATTAGAGATTGCGGTTGATTTAGATGTTGTGAACTAGAATAATAGGGAAAGGGGATATAGAGAGAATGAGATGAGATGATGATGGGTTAGAATACTTGGACAATGCTCTAAGGTGCTTGATGAAATGACTAGGAGGGGCGCCTGTTTATAGAGCAGTTAAACGACATGTATGGAAAGTATGATAGCTTGGAACACGCCTATAAAGTGTTTGATGAAATAACTGAGATGAACTTAAGATTAAAAAGAGAAAAAAGAAAATGAAAGAAAGAACAAGGGATGTGGAAGATAATGTATTTAAATGAGTATGTATAACACTGATTTATTTTAGTAATAAGCTCCCACTTGCACCCAAGTCTAAGACAATGAAGTCACCATATCATGAAGGAATAAGGAAGAGGAGGAAGGAGGATGAGAAAGAAGAAGTTCGCATATACGAGTGAGGAGGGATATTGCCGCTCAGCAAAAAAAACAAAAAACAAAAAGGGACCTATGGGACTATTGTGGTGGTTACATATATTTTAAGTTCTTTTTTATCTACAGGAAGTCTAAAAGGATTTTTTTGATAAAATCCTCTAGATGATATCTCGTGGAATTTCAAAGTTCAAAATAAAATTTTTACTTAAGAAGCCTCAAATATTTGAATACTTTTAAAAGCATCCATAAATATATATATATATAATATCCAAAAGCATTATATACACTAGACTTTTTAAATTTTCTAGCAAAATTAACATTTTTTTTACTTGTCATGACATCAAGAATCGACAACATTCATATTTTAGTCTTTTCTTGACATTACGACTTACCTGTATATGACAAAAATTTTATTATTATTTTTCTTTCTCGCGATATTGAGAATCGACAATATTACACATTTAATGTTTTCTCAAAATTGTGATTTACCTGTATCTAACTAAACTCTTGCCATTTCCTTTCATTCTTGTTATAATAAGAATCGACATCATTCACGCATTTAATATTTTCTCAACACCGCAATTTACCTGTATTTGACTAAAATTTTGTCATTTTCTTTTCTTTTCGCGATATTGAGAATCAACAACATTCACACATTAAGTATTTTCTCGACATCAATACTTACAGTATCTTACTAAACTTTTGTCATTTTCTTTCCTTCTCCCGATATCTAGAATCAACTTTGTTCACACATTGAGTGTTTTATCGACATTGCAACTTATTTGTACCTAACTAAAATTTTTCCGTTTCCTTTCTTTCTCATGATATCAAGAATCAACAATCATTCACACATTGAGTCTTTTTTTTACATCGCGACTTACCTATATTTGACTAAAATTTTACTATTTCCATTTCTTCTTGCAATTTCGAAAATCAACAATAGTCACACATGGAGTCTTTTCTCAGCATCATGACTTATCTATATCTAATTAAATTTTGTCACCGTCATTGTTAAACATTTTTAGTTAATGATGAACATCCTTCAGCTATTTAGGTGATAAAGACTCAGTTTACACTTGAGATTAGACTTGGTCCTAGCTTTATGGTGCATTCCCAGAAGGAATATATTCTCTGAGTAGAAATAGTAGTCATGAGTACTATCATAAAAATCTTTTTTGGGAGGAGATTTAAATTCTCAGTATCAAAATTTTCCTCTCAAATATACAACTATATGTATCTACCTTGTGAGTAGCATATTGAATGTGTGATTTATAATCTATAGTGACAAAATTAGAGTAGATTTTGAATTAGAAACTAAATGTTTGTACTCATGGCATTTTTTTAGTCTAATATTAAATGTAAACTAGGTCTTTATTACCAAAATAGTTGAAAATTTTTTTATTATCAACGGCAAATTTCATCAATGATGATGATAAACCCAAATACATGTAAGTAATGATGTCGAGAAAAGACTCAATGCATGAACATTATCAATACTCTATATCGCAAAAAAGAAAAGAAAGGGTAATTGGTTCGAGAAATTTCAAATTCTATTGTATAAGATGCTTTTAGGCATAATATGTATTTGAGGATGCTTTTAAAGGTATAGAAACATTTGAGGCTTTTTTTTTTAAATATCCCTTATTATTATTATTATTATTATTATGAAAGGGCACGTCCCACGGCCTCATTTCTTCTTCAGTCTTTCCCTGGTCCCACCTGCCATTGCCATTGCTATTGTCATTTCCATTTCCATTGTGGAGACGTGTCCTGATGAAAGAGCACCAAACATGATTGTGATTTTTGTGGGGTCACAAGTCGCAAGTGATTTTTATGGCAGCAGTAGTCTTGTACCAAAAGAAACCAGGTCAGAAACAAATTTTCACCGGTTTTGAACTTTTGAATTATTAGGGCCTCCAGTAGCCCAAGGGCCTGACACTATAATTGGTTTGTTTGGATCATTAGAATTCAGTTTCAGATGGCCTTTGAATCAAATTAGTAGTGGCATTGGCAATGAAAATTAGTTGTCACTCAAGGCCATGAGAACAGCATATATTTCCTTGGCCAGCTAAGACGATAATTAAATGCAACTAAATGGAAGAAATAATGTTGAGGCCCTAAACGAACCTAATATTTATTTCCGACGGGCTTGTATTTTGAGGTCCCGGACAAACCCTGTTATTTAGGCCCGGGTACAACCCACAAGCTAAACGGTTAACCCATTTTCATAGTCCATTTAGTAGAAGGTAATAAATAGATAATAGATATACATGTACCATTTCTACTAGAAATGTGAGACAGGCAAGGCCTTTTTAACAGACAAAACCCATTCATGTTCCATTCAACTACTGGGGCCAGAAAAATAGGTCCATTTAACATATGGGTCTAAAAACACAAACCAGACCCAGTCCAAAACAGGACAGTGCCTTTATTATTTATTTATTTTTGATGGGGTTAAAACAAAGACAATCGTGAATTGAGGTGGTGCCGCTGACCATCCATCTTTTTTTTTTTTTCAACCCCCGAAATTGAACAGAACAACTCTGGACAAGAGAAACAACAAAACGCGGAGAAAGGTTTTTTGTTTTTTGTTTTTTTCGGTAAACTATACGTAGATAGAAGATTCGTATTTCAAAAGAGAAGAGACAAGAGAGAAGAGAGAAGAGAGAAGAAAAAGAAAAAGAAGACAGAGAAAGTATGAAACCAACCTCGGATCCAGAAATTCAAATACATATACATATATCCAATCGCTTTCTTACCTGTTTTTCCATGAAAAGAAGAAGCCTGTGATTATCCCATATCGCTCCCTGTGTTTGTGTTTTTGTGCTTTGCTTTGGAGAATGGGATCGTTCTGCTCCAGGCTGCTACGCCCATGCGGGTGGGCATCGCACCTGAGGTCCAGCATCATCGGTCCCTTCAATCGCGGTATGTCCCACCACACATCCGCAATTCAATGGCCATGATCTAAATCCTCTTTTCCATAATTCGCTTGCAGTCAATTGGACCGACCTCCTCTGTTGTTGTTGTTGTTGTTGTTTCAGCAGAGAATGAGAATGGTGGGAAAGAGGACAAGGGTTCCTGGCCGGTTTTCTCAGAATACAGTCACGAGCAACTTCAAGTGGCTACGTCTGGATTCTCACCTGATAATATCGTGTCGGAGCATGGAGAGAAAGCGCCCAACGTCGTTTACAGAGGATTGCTCCTCAATGGCCGAAACATCGCTGTTAAAAGATTCACCAGATCGGCATGGCCCGATTCGCGCCAATTCCTGGTTCCCCCGAATCCCCGTCCTTTTAATTATTCAATTCCTCAAGTGGGTTTTCTTTTTTCTTTTTGATCTCTGGGTGGTTCTTTAAATTTTTAGTTTGTATAATGGTGGTTTTGCGTTCTTTTCTTTCTTTTTTTTTTGGGATTGCAGGAAGAGGCGAGATCTGTTGGACAGCTTCGAAGCAAGAGGCTGGCAAATCTGATCGGATGTTGCTGCGAAGGAGATGAGAGATTGCTTGTGGCTGAATTCATGCCTAATGAAACACTCGCCAAACACTTGTTCCATTGTAAGCTTTGCCATTTATGGTCTTATTATTGTTTCTACGTGTGGGTTTTGTCAAATCAATGTTGGGTCTGGTGGTGTCAGCTGAAATGGATAAGAAATTTTGTTTGCTGAGAATTTTGTCGACGCACAATGTTCCAGATTCGAATCTGGAAAGTGTCCTTTCCGAAATCGCTAGTAGAGGTCTAACAGCTAGGACATGTGCTTCCACTGCTCATGATCTTGACTGGATAACCACTTTTGCTCCGCTTTCATAGTTTAATTCAAGAGAATGCCAGCCTAAGTGACTTGTAGAATATATTTGAAACCAGTCACACCTGGTGGAAAATCCAAATGCATCTTTGGGGCCTGTCTGTTTGTTTGCCTTATGAATACATAAATAGGATTCGGATACATAGGATTCATAACATACGGGGTTTCCAAAAATGAGCATCAAGTAACTTTTCCTTTTAAGGAAAATAGATCACCCCGGTAAGTCAATAGATGGGAAAGTGAGGGTCCTACCTACATCACCTCATATCCTTCATCCCTCACTCCATATCCTTCACCCCTCACCACTTCAATAATTCTTTGCTAGAGTTCATTTAACCATAAATTCCTATGTGGTCAATTTCTATATATTTTACTGCAAACAAGTTGGCTTGAAGTTTAGTTCTTGCATATGGAGTTTTTGCTCAGGGACATTGGCAAATGGCCTGACGGTCATCTCAGTAGCTGAGACTAATCTCTGGAACAACGAACGAAAAATTCTTCAACTCCTGTTCTCTATCAAACTAATCGCAATGTAGCAAATGAAAATCTAGGACTATCATCATCATCCTTTTAGAGGCATCCATTGCTCTTTCGGTTTCGTTTCTTAAAATCTTATGCTTCTCTATCTTGTAGGGGAGACACAACCTATGAAATGGGCCATGAGGTTGAGAGTTGCCCTCTTTTTAGCACAGGCTTTGGATTATTGTAGCAGTAAAGGGCGGGTGCTCTATCATGATCTTAATGCTTATAGGATTTTGTTCGACCAGGTAAACATTGTACTAATTTGGTGGTTTTAGTACCTCAATAGTTTCACTACATCTGGTTGTCACATCCTCATTACGAGCATGCCTGTTTATCAGGATGGCGAGCCCAGGCTCTCATGTTTTGGTCTCATGAAGAATAGCAGAGATGGGAAAAGTTACAGCACAAACTTAGCTTTTACCCCTCCCGAGTACATGAAGACAGGTATAAATAAAGTTCACAATTGATGTAGTTCTGTTCAAAGCAATGTCACCCAGACACTTCAAAACAGGTGTTCTGCACTTTGGAATGGTTCAGTTTTATTTGTGGAATGTCACTATGATGGAAGGTTGTTTACATAAAATACCTGTTTAACTCATTCGATGGTCCACACATGCTGATCATGGTGCTGAGGGAGCATTCCAGTGCCCTCACAACCAGTAATGGATGGGACACTCCATCTGAAATGATTTGCTTCAAGCAATTAGCTGAAAGGCGGCATATATAATTTAGGATGGAGAAAGTAGGAAACAGAATCTGGCATTATCCAGTTTCTGTTTCCCTTACAGCCCCATATGCCACCAAACAACCCTGTTGGTGCATCTACATGGTCTCTTTCAGTTGTGATGGTTAGTTAGCTTGATGGTTGTGAAATGGTTGTGTACCATTCCAAAAAAGAAACAAAATGAAGAGATGTTGTGATTGCCTGGCAGTAGTTTATTACACCAAATCCAGTGCCCACTTATGCATGGATACACCAGAAGTTTTCTCTTTTTAGCTTTGAGGGATTTTCCGGGGTGGTAAATTACTACACCACTCTGGAGGCTGGATGCTGATTTGGAAGGGGTGTTTGGTAACAAGATAGTTTAAAAGATTATGTGATATTGTATGTTAGATTATGAAAGAATCTACCTACCTAAAAATTAGGTGTTTGGCTAATTTAGAATGTATTCTACAATATATGACTTTCTACTAAAAATTGCAAGATTTCTTTTTTCTCCATATCCCTGTAGTAGCAAATATTTAGAAAATAAATCTTTCAAAATACTACCAAACATCATCACTTATAATATGACACTAGTTTGTTCCGCTATAATAAAATCTTACAATATCCAATTTTATTAAATATTATATGTTGTGTTCATCCAAACACCCTAGCTATGTGTTTTCTTTACTTTCCCGTTTCAGTCTTTATGTGTAGCCAAAATCTCTATCATCTTTTATCATATGAGAGCATATGGTGTTAACAATGTTGTTCAAGTTTATAATATGCCTGCTTAGCGTGTGACCAATCTTCTTAGCAATTTAAATTTTATTAATCAATCTCCTGTGCCATATGTGGTTCTAATTGTCCTTCCATTTTGCAGGCAATGTGTTTTTAAAAACCAAGACATTATATTATGATTGTTTTCTCTGTTTGTCGTTTGCAGGAAGAGTAACTGCAGAGAGTGTTGTCTACAGCTTTGGGACTGTGTTGCTTGACCTTCTTAGCGGCAAACATATTCCCCCAAGCCATGTAAGGCTTTCCTCTCTGTGTTGATATTTCATTGAATGTGGTAATTGTACAAGTTACAACAGTCTCTAAACATGTTCTGCTAGTTCTAAATATATGAGTTTGTGTGCTACCCAGAGTCGTCACTCTGGTGCCGTTTGGCAAGTCTACTTTTTGGGTTTATTTGACTTAAAAGACTAATTCAAATATACGTTTGAGAGCTTAGATTTTGAGAAAGTTTATGTGAATGTCTAATTGAATTAGCTTTAATACCTTTTGCTTCTTTCCTAAAAAGTAATAAAATGGTCACATTTTCAAACTTACATGAATGTTTAAATCAATCAGATATTTTTTATTTTTTGGGACAAGTTTGCCCAACTTTTAATATATGACAAGTTTGATTTCACTATTACCATATGACAAGTTTGCATGCACTATGTGGTGTGGGTATTTTCCTTGTTTCAGGTGGTCTTCGTTGCCTTCTAGTATATTTCTTTGGTACTGATGCCCTACTATCAATAAAATTCCATAACCATTGAAAAAGTAGTTAATATAGCATTAGATCTATATTTTGTATATTTTTTCATTTATTTTTTATTCTTTAATAACATTTATCTAACCCTAAACAAAATATCATATGAAAATATATATATATATATATTTCTTTTTGCTCTGTAATTTTTTTTCTTTCAAGTTGATTCCATGTGCTAGCTTAAATTAAATGAAATTGGAATGATTACATGACAATTTTTCTTTGTGAAAGGTCAGAAAATTTTAGTACTAATCAAGGACACAAATTAGAATGAACTAAGGTCCATCTATTAATAACTAGAAACACCAAAAGCTCGAGCTGTTTGTGTCTTAGTGAATGACAGAACAATGCATATCAAAGAGTCTTGATAGCCCCCATCACATATGGGGCTCTATGGATCCCTAGTTTTGATACCATGTTAATAACTAGAAACATCAAAAGCTCTAGCTTTTGGTGAATGACAGAACAATATATATCAAATGGGACAAAAATTCAGGTCCACGATTTGGCCCAGCCAGGAACATCCCAACTGCCTGGAATTGCCTAAGCAATCGGGCAGCAAAGTTTGAAGCAATGCAGAAGGCATCTCAGGATTTGGTGCGAACTATTACTATCGTTTTAGTTACAAATTGGTACCTTACCCATTTCCAGATTTATCTATCTTGAAAACTTTGCATGTCTATGTTGCAGGCACTGGACCTGATAAATGGCAAGAATTTTCAGACATTGCTGGATTCTTGTTTAGAGGGTCATTTCTCAAATGATGATGGAACTGAGTTGGTGAAATTGGCTACTTATTGTTTGCAAAATGAATCACGAGATAGGCCCAATACGAAGGCACTAGTGATTGCACTTTCCTCTCTTCAGAAAGAAGCAGAGGTAAAATCCTATCCCTACGACTGATTTGTTTATGATGGTGTCTTCTACCTGCAAAAAAGGTTTTATTGTTATGTGGTTTTGGATCACTAAATGCTTCACGTTTTATGATGCAGACATCTCGAAATGTGCTTGCATTAAGGGATGAACAATCCTCATTGAGCTTGCTCAGAGATGTTTCCATGCCATAGATACACTACGCACATGTTCAGTTGTCTCAATTGTAATCATTTTTATCGAAGTACAATTTAAAAAATAAATAAAAATAAAAATTCTATATGTTTCTTATGAAGCTTATTGTCAAAGTTACTGTTAAGGATAGATGCCATTGGTCTTTATTTGCAGTTTTCAATACTACTTAGTTCAGCCTTTGGTCTTTCTGGTAGATTTTCATTCCTATGCTTAACCAATCCATCATATGTTGCTTCTGATGCTCCTATGTTGCCTCTGATGCTCTGGTTAGGTGCTATTAAAATGCTTCTTCCATTGAAAAAACAAATGGCTCATTATATTTTATGGCAGGTTCCATCACATGTCTCAATGGGTATCCCACATGAAACTGAGCCAATAAATTCATCAAGTCCATTGTGCGAGGCTTGCATCAGATTGGATTTCACTGCAATACATGAAATATTGGAGAAGGTTGGGTACAAAGATGATGAGGGGGTGGCCAATGAGGTTGATAAATTCTTAACTAAAATCATTTGTCTTGCTGCAGTATCTTCTTTTTCTAGTTTTCTTTCTTTTCAAGGTTCAGCGACTAACCATGCTGAACAATTGCCTTTGGGTAATTAATAGTTAAAAATATGTTTTTTTTATAACAAGCCCATTTATATTTTCTTTTCAAGAGGCGGTGGTCACCATGCTTAAAAACTCATGTTGTAGTATAAATAATTAAAAGTACATTTGGTTCGTAATTATCCCATTACTGCTCTTTTTTATAGGAAACTGACTCGAACCCATAACCTCGTAGTGATTATCCCACGATCTTTAAATCGTTATGTTGTTTCCTTTTCATCAGGTAAAGGTGCAGAAGTACTATTTTGAAACTCAGAAATTCCCTGAATTTAATGGAAATATTGTCACTTTCATTCCTTTCAGATTTAAATTGATAAACTAGTAAAATTGAATTAACTTTTGGAAGGAACGAGCCTAGTAATGATCAAATATGAGTTAGACACATCCTACAAGTATTTGTAAAGTATCATTGTTCATTTCTACTAAGTTGCATTTGGTTCACAAAAGTAGCATATTTATGCTGATTGAATTTCTTCATCCTCTGTCATCGGATTGCACTGACTCAGTGTTTGTCTCGCAGCTTTCCTTTCAAATGTGGACCAATCAAATACATGAGATCTTGAACAATAAGAGTAGTGGAGATGCTGCTTTTCGAGGGAAGGACTTTGAAACTGCAATTAACTGCTACACAAAGGTTAATCCATCTAGCAGAACTACTTTCAATGTAGTATACAATGAGACATTCTGCTGATTTTATTGTTCAAACAGATACGGCTCATCTGTGTGTCTGTATGAACTCCGCATGTGCCAGCTTCACAGAAGATGAGCTTCATGTTATTATTCATCACACTAATCCCCACTGTGACTATGCATCCATCTCTTTACCTAAATGGAGAGTTGGGCTGTTGCATAATCATTTGTGCATCTTTCGTGCAGAGTCTGGCTCATAAATTGAACTGAGTTATTTTCTAGGCCAGGACACACACTGTTTTCTGGGTATCATCTGACAGACACCGTAGATCTTGCAAAAATTCCAAGCTCTGGCATTTGTAGGGTGCACACACACACACACACACAGCTGCATCACAGGTGCAGAACTTTTACACTCATTATGAGTCTACGACTAATTTTTGTATCTTAATGCATTCTAGTTCATTGATGGAGGAAACATGGTCTTTCCAACCATCTATGCACGGCGCTGTTTATCTTACCTTATGAGCGATAAGCCGCAAGAAGCCCTTGGTGATGCAATGCAAGCCCAGACTGTGTCACCAGACTGGCCGACTGCCTTCTATCTTCAGGCTGCTGCCCTTTTCAGCCTCGGAATGGAAAAAGATGCTCAAGAAACACTTAAACGGGGCACTGCTTTGGAAGCTAAACGAAACAGCAGAAACTGAATTGTATAGCTTTACCTTTTGTTTCAATCGTTGTATCTATATATTATCAGCCCTCCATTCTTTCACTCAATATTCTCGGTGTCTCGGTTGATTTATTGCATCCTGAGGGTGGGGAATTTGCTTTGCTTGGAAGCCGTTTCAATCTCAAATATTAAAACTCGTCATCCCCATTAACAGATAGATAGAGCCATATGGTTGCTAATGCTTGCATAATCTATAAACTGGTCAATTCTTCCATGTGAAAATGGGGGGTCAGTCTGACTAGTAACAGAAATGAAACAGGTGTCATCCCTGATTTTCATTCTTCTCATTGAGGAATAATGAGGAGTACTGAACAGCAGTTCCAATTTGGAGTGCTCATGGATAAGGCACAGGCCTGCCAACTTTGGGTTGGGTTGTGGTTTTGGGTTTTAACATCTAGGCCAGGCCTCGAGCGAGCCAGTTCTGGGCAGGTTTTGGGCCTTGGGTTCTTGAACTTGTACAAGAACCCCGGCCGTTCTCTTCAGCCAGTTCTGGACAAAGTGATACCTTAAGAATGGGGCAGTCCAGGTTGAATCTAGGAACTTACTGCCCATGTCGAGCTTGGTTCGTGCACTGGCCAATGTTTCTAAAACAGGGCCACGACTGGACATGCCTCAATCTGGCCCAGCCCAGCCCCGCCCTTGAACATGCTATAGTGAGGCTAAAACTCAAAATTTTTTTTTCATACAAAAAAATCATTTAAGCCTAAAAATTTTAAAAATATTAGGCCGCTCGAGCTTCAACCCAGTGCCCATTGGCAATAGTGGCTGCTGTCCTCACAACCGACCTCAGGGCACCTGGGAATTTTCAGAGCACAGCGACCTCAGGGCACTTGGCCTGGAAAATTACCCAATAATTCTGGTCGACCGATGATCATCCAATCAAACCGAGATAAATTCCAATCGAGGCCTCTACAACATAGGTCCTTTTCGTCAGAATCAAAGCCCACTCTTACCCTCTCAAAGTATAAATTCCTAAAAAGTAGAAATAATTTTGAGAGAGAAGAATCACATCCTATTCAGTGGGACGTATCCTAATATGACTGATAGAAAGGTTTGAAGTTAGAATGCTGATGAGAAGAATGTAATACCAGCACAATCAAATGATTCATACCTTCCTAAGCAAACAAAGTTTAGTGGCTACCGACACAATTCCAACAAATGTTTGTTAAATCCAACGGTAGCCTGACGCCGTGAAATTTTGATTTCAAGGATGGTGCCTGATGGGATAAACGTAAAAGCCCGGGCAATGTGCACCTTTAATTTAGGAGAGAATTTCGAAGTTAAGACCCAACTAAGAAAACTCAAAAAGTGCTGCAAAGGTAAATTACATTGATAATCTCCCTTTTTTCTAAAAATAAATAATAAACAATTGCATTTTCCTGGAAAAGAAAAGTAAATTTTCAGACATATTTTCATTCTGTACGGAATAGCTTGCAGCTTACGTATTGCCCTTTGGTAATGGAATATTCAGTAGTTGGGTCTGAATCACTTGCTGCATAATTTTCTCAATGCAAGATCCCAATATCTGCATATAAAAAAGAAAATAGACGGAAATATCCTTTGAGAGAGAGAGAGCCCAATGAGCGCCACTAGCATAATTCAAGTTACCAAAAGTGATCACCCGTATGTATTGGCAAAATTCTATAAAATTCCATTTTGGTGGCAAGATGATTGAGCAAATAAGAATAAATCACCTCCAAGGGACCACCCTTTCATCAAAAGGGAAAGCAAAACAAGTAGTAAAATCATTTTTGATAAAATGAATAGTTTATGATGTGGACCAGTTTCCAGAGGCCACATCTTATAGCTAATTCCAGCCTTTATAACCAGGATCTGATCAGGAATCCAACATTAACTAACAGAACAGAAACAGAACATCAATAATTCCTCCTGAAAATAGAAGTGTTTGAAAACACTTCACATGGGTGGTCGATTAGAACCAAGTAGCTGCCCAATTAAATTAGTAACCTGCAAACAAGAAAAATAAATGAATATAAATTAGTATCCCGTATACCATGTGACATATACCAAAAAATTAGTCTAATATAAATATATATATATAGGAAAATAATCCTATGAGAACTAGTTCTCATTACTTTTTTGTGAGAACTCTAGGTGCAGCCCATCTGTCATCGAATCCAAACCTTGCAATATACAGGGACCCCTTTCATAGTCACTCGCCTCAAATTTCGGTCAGATCCAAATTTACTGGACCGTTTGATCGACCATGCACTAATCCGAATGGATTGAATTTGTAGGTCACGGATGAAAGGATTAGGGACATGTGATTGGGGCCAAATTTGATATGTAAGGTGGCCACACATAGGGCTTTCCATCCCCCTTAGTCCCATGCCCAAATGGGACCCATAAGTGGACCCCATAAAAAGTTCTCACGGTAGGTGCATGAGAACAATTCTCACATGATCAAAACCCATATACAAATATATATATATATTCTTTACATGTGTTCTAGAATCAGTCATAATGGGATCAAAGAGTTCCCGTCCCCCAGGAGTCAGGACCATTTTATGATTGTCACGCAGAGGGCCAAAAACAGCAACTGGATCTGGATGCTGCTAAAATAGTGAATGTACAGGTACTCATGCAAAGGACTGAAAACAAAACTAAATGCACTGAAATGTTGCAATCATGAAACACCAACAGCAAAAGGGCCAATGTAGCTCGGTTTCCTAGGATCAGGAATCTTTATATATGCACCAAAATGGATACCCAAGAAGAAAATTAACTGACAAAACCAGCACCATTTAACATGATGAAATGCACAGCTGTCTGGCATGAAACTATGGGGAAACTACATGGTTACATGCTTGAACGTCGATTGACAAAATTGGTTCCCTACCATGTATGCTTTTTAAGTATAGTTACAGAAATCCTAGAACTCAAATTGAATCAAAGAAAAAGACTTGCTTCCATACAATGAATCCAATAATTTCAAAGTAAATCTTAGGATTCATACCTGAGATAAATACTACGATTTGATACTTGCTATTCTGAATCCACGAGATTCAGACAATTTGTCATCAGGAATAGCAACAGCCGAAGAACTACTACGGTTCTTTTTTTTTTTTTTTCACAGTCTTTTCGGTGTTTCAATTTTAAGAAGTTAACTAGTGATCAAGGAGCCTAACAGGTGCGTCAGTGGGGCGAGGGAATAGCAACTGGAGGGAGGGAAGTATGTTGGTCAGAGGGAAGTCAGTGGAAGAATATACTTTTTGGACACATTTGTTTATATAGTGATGCAAGACAGACCCTTAGTCCTCCTTGGGTCGACCCGCCTTTGGGCCCAGCCCACCTATCATAGTTTATTTAGGCTTTTAATTATATTTTCAATAAAGTTAGTGGGATATTTTAATCCTTGCCATTAGTGTGTTTAATGGTCCGTATTAGTTTTAGGCCTCATTATTTGTTTATTTAAGTATCGCAAAGCCCCCTTGGCTATTTAGTTATTGATTAATAAAAAAGAAAAAAGAAAATTTTCAGAAGTGCTTTTGGGTTTCCCGGAGTAGTCTTCTTCCTCACCCGCGATGGAGAGTTTGGCATAAGGCCAAGATATTCCAGGATTTCCCGGATCTATCCTTCGACCTTTCATCTCTTTGATCTCTCCACCTTTGCCCTCCCTGTGCCTGGTACCCCACTCCACATCATTTGGTATTAGAGCTGAAAGTCGATCCATCCGGATTTGATAATCGGCAATACATCATTCCTTTCAAATCCGTCCGACATCCCCTCACGTTGGCAAGATTGGCCCAATTATTTCCTCCCTGCCTTTTTCTCCATCCTTTCAATGCCACCATCGCTATTCACCCCAAATCAAGTTCAATGAACATCCATTTTTGTCATCCCCATAGATCTCCCATAACCCTAAACCCAGATCTTCCAAAATCCTAATCCCCATTACTACCAAAACCCTAAACCCATCTCCATCAAACCCAAAATCTCCCAATCCCCATATCATGCCCCAAAATAGCCAAAAAAAAAAAAGAAAGAAAGAAAAAAAAGAAAACCCCTTTGTTCCTCATCCATCTGCCACCTTGTCAGGCCATCCCTACCCATTAAGAAAACCCCACCCATACCACTTCCGCAGATCCAGATCCTCCATGCCCTTCACCAAGAACTTATGAAGCACAGACACGGACATGGGACAAAGATACGACACAACACGGACACGGCGCTACGGCAAATAAAAAAAAAAGGATACGGACACGGTTAGGACACTGCAAATAATAAATATATATATTTATATATAATTATAAAATTAAAGAATAGTTATATTTTTAGCTAAATTAAAAAGCAAACAAGAGAAAGAAAATAACAGCAACAGCAAAGCAGTCCCATGGAAAAAAAAAACAGCAGCAGCAGTTGGTAAAAAAAAATAAAAGAAAGAAAACAGCAGCAAACAAAAAACAGCAGCACAAAAAAAAAAAAAAAAACAGCAGCGGCATAGCAGTCCCATTTAAAAAAAACAGCACTGGAAAAAGCATAGCAGCAATAGTAGTTCGAAAAAAAAAAAAAGAAAACAACACCAACAGCAGCACAACAGCAACAGCAAAGCAGTCCTATGGAAGAAAAAAAAATAGCAGCACTGAAAAAAAAATAAAGAAAGAAAACAGTAATAGCAGCAGAACATCAATAGCACAGGAATTAATAAAAAAAGAAAAACAGTAGTAAAAAAAAAGCAACAAAAAGAAAAAGAAAAAAAAATAGTAGTTAAAAAAACAGCAGCAGCACTGAAGAAAAATAGCAGCAGTAGCAGCCAGATGGAAGAAAAAAGGAAAAAGAAAACAGTAGTTGGAAAAAAAAGAGAAAGAAAGCAGCAGCGGCACAACAATAGTTCGAAAAACAGAAAGAAATAAAATAGTAGTAGCACACAACATTGGAGAAAAAAAAACAACAGCAACAAAAAAAAAAGCACATCAGCAACACAGCAAAAATTAAAAAAAGAAAAAAAAAACAGCAGTAAAAAAAATAGCAACAGCACTAAAGTAAAACAGCAGCAGTAGCAGTCAGATGGAAGAAAAAAGGAAAAAGAAAACAGCAGTTAGAAAACAAAAAGAAAAAGAAAGCAGCAGCAGCACAGCAGTAGTTCAAAAAAAGAAAAAAAAAAATAGTAGCAGCACAGCTACACTGGAGGAAAAAAAAAAAAAGCAGGAACCAAAAATAGCAGTACCTGTTCAGATCTTCCTCCTCCTTCTTCTTCTTCCACGCGCAGGCGCAGCTTAGCTGTCTTCTTCTTCTTCTTCCACGCGTAGGCGCAGCTCAGCTGTCGATCTTCCTCCTTTTTCTTCTTCTTCTTCTTCCTCTTCTTCCTCTCTGTTTCACAACTGCAGCCGTTTCCCCCTTTTCATCTCACAAGTGAAGACAGCTGTAGCCATTTCCCCCTTTTCATCTCACAAGTGAAGAAGACTGAATAGGAGCATTAGGGTTATAACTTATAAGTTAAAAAATTACATTTACCCCCTTCCTCTTTTTTTTTTCTAATTTTAACCCAAGTTGAGCCAATTTTTATTACATTTCAGTTCCGCCGTGTCCACCACGTGTCCCATACATGTCCCGCCGTGTCCACCCCGTGTCCGAATTTTAAAAAATAAAAAAAATTCTAGGACACGTGTCCCGGCGTGTCGGAGCCGTGTCCGCATCCAACACGGACACGGGGACCATTTTGGAGTGTCCGTGCTTCATAGCCAAGAACCCCAACCAATCTACAGCCTTGCCAGATATCTCAAACCCAACTCAACCCACCTTCAAACACACCCGAAACCCTCCCCAGACCCACTATATCTGCCAAACCACCTTTCCCAATTCAAAATCACCCAAGCCCACACCCCAGGCCTCTCCCTTCAAAAATCCAGCCAAACCACCCCATCCCTTCTACCAGCAGTACCACTAAAAACCCATTCCCCTGCCTTTCCGTTGAACGGCAGCCTTAGATCCCTTCTCTGTGTCCTTGAATTCTGTCACCCAGCCCCAAACCCAAAAAAAAAAAGAGGAAGGCGCAGCAGGGACCAAAAGAGCATAGAAGAGAGGTCAAGGAGTACCTAGCACCAGCGAGGTCACCTACTCCAGTCCCTCATCATGCCACCACCATTGCCTCTTCTAGTCATTGTCAGAGCCCTCCATCGCGGCAGCAATCAACCCCCCTTCTCCTTTTTGTCGAAGCCAGCAATAAAAGGAGAGAGCTTGCTCCTTTTCTCTCTTTCGTGCACCACGCCCAAGGCAAAGACACTCTTGTCTTTGACAAGTGCTAGGCCTTGCTTCTGGGTTTTAGTTCAGGCTTGGCCCAAATCCAAATTAAAGAAAAAAAAAAAGGCAAGAGTGGGCTTGCCTTTATGTTCGGCCCAGGTCAAGTCAAGTGTGGGTTACATAGGTTTGACCCAATAGTGTAAAAAAATAAAATAAAAAAAGGTTCCTGCATAAATATATTTTCAGCTGGTAAATGGGCCTAGATTTCATCAAGTATTCAGCCATTCATCTTCACATAGACAGATCTTCTCCATCCGAACTCGGATCAACGACCCATTTTCTCTTGCAAACTCCAAACAGTGGGATCTACACATCAAGTCAATCAAATTTTGAAAAGAATAAGTTTATTTTCGAAGTCTTCAATATGTTATCGAAAGAGGAACTGCAATGGAGAATTCGCAATGATGTGCTTAGAATAACATATTCAATTAAATATGAACAATGGTAGATTGATAATGAACAATGGTAGATTGATAATAAAGCCTACTTTAATCAATTTCTTAATTTTACCCAAGGCAAGCGAACAATTGATGAATATAGTGATGAATTTTCAAGGCTACAAGAATTGTGTGGATTAGATGAAAGTGATCGCCAGTATGTCATTATCTTTACCGGAGGTTTGAGACCAAGTATTTAGAAAAATATGAAAAGGGAATGTAAAGATATGTATGATGCAGAGTGGGAAGCCATCCGTGTTGACCGTTTAATAAAATGCTATCGTCTTAGACAAGCCAAGATGTAAAAAGAAAAGCCCGTGCAAACCCCAGAAACCCATGTTGTGGAACAAACTGCGAAGAATAACATTGTTGATATGGAGGAACAAAAGCAAGGAACAGTTGATTCCACATTACATTTAGATGAAGTGAAAGAAAAAGAATCTGAGTCTCCTTTTACTAGTGTGGATCAGGCAATGCAACTGGAAAAATATTAAAAAAAAAGGGTGAAGAAAACAACGAGTTCTAGTCATCTGGTGTATCTTAACATACGTCCACTTCCAGAAGCGCCAAAAAAATCATTGAAAGAACAAGTTATTGTTTCAAAGGTTGAAAATGATGATCAAATCATTGAGGTTCTACATATGGATTTCATCTTCAGTGATTGCTTCTTTATATTTGAAGATCACATGCAGCCTATTGAGATTCAAAATTTGTAGCATCTAATGGGAAGATCGCACATCCAAGCCTAATTTAGAAATCAAAAGATGTCACGCCTCTATTCTCCTTCCACATGGATGAAAAGATTGAGCCAATCCTCGAAGCCATTTGAAGAAAATGAAGATCAACACTCAAATTGGGAATTCATCCATTGGATTTTCGATCGTGGAGGACATCTACAGAACTCGAGGTCAAGTTCTCTCCAATAAGAGGAGAGTTGATGCAGGACAGACCACTGGTCCCGCCTTTAGGCCCAACCCATCTATTCTAGTTTATTTAGGCTTTTAATTATATTTTCAATAAATTTAGTGGGATGTTTTAATCCTGGCCATTAGTGTATTTAATCGTCCAGATTAATTTTCAGTCTTAGTATTTGTCTATTTAAGCATTGCAAAGCCTCCTTGGCTATTAAATTATTGATTAATAAAAAAAAAATTCTCAAAAGTGCTTTTGAGTTTCCTAGAGTTGTCTTCATCCTCACCCGCAATGGGGAGTTTGGCGTGAAGCCAAGATATTCAAGGATTTCCCTAATCTATCCTTCCACCTTCCATCTCCACCTCTGCCCTCCCCGCGCCTGATAACCCGCTCTGTATCACATAGAATTGAATACGTGGGAACAATGGTCAATGGTCTCCAACAAAGGATTGTTTAAGAGGTGGCAGGTGCAAGATATAAGGTAGAGAGGTGGATGAGACCTAACTTTCCTCAGATTTGAATTACTAAGGTGATGGCTTGTTATTCATTCCTCTTCTGCCTTTTATTCATTTTCCACCAAAGAACAGACTATTTGATGCTCATTTTTGGATATTCATCTTTTTTTTTTCAATTTTAACCAATAGTGTCCTAGAATTCCCAGGAATTTAGTTACATAGAACAAACAGGCCCTTGCAAGAACTTCCAAACATCAGAAATATGTTTCCACCACTATCTAAAATTCATAAATTCAAAGTTTCAGGGCGGCATAACCCTTTATAGAGGGGGAAAAAAAACCAACAGCTTACCTGCCAATATTTGGAAACGCAACGATCAATGCAACTGTTTTCACCCATATTCAGTTCAGATTCCTTATACCTGAGGAAGAAGAAAAGGAAAGAAGAAGTCTTGATGGTGGCTTAAAACACTTGTTTCATCTTGGTAATTATGGTGGCTTAAGTAGAGGTCAGCTATCAGACAGTATTATATACATGTCTGGTAATTGGTTCTTCCATATTTCAGCCATTTAATTCAAGTAAATTGACGTGATCATGCACTGAATTGAATGTAATCACGGCTTAGAAATTGAAATACAAAGTGAGCATACTGCTGCATATATGAGCATAATGGGGAACATCAGGAAAAAGGAAAAAGAAGTGGCAGGCACATACCTTTTCTCAATACATTTATCGAAACAAGTCTGAGTGAGCCTGTATCAAACAATAAGATTGACCAAATTATCAAATTTTAATAGACAATCTGGCTCATAGCATATAGTAAATCATCAGGGCTACAGTACAAAATGGCGCAGAAGCTTAGGAACTACTACTTTTTTCAAATTGGTGAAAACCCAGGGCTAGGTCATTCCCATGCAAAAGGCATATGTAACTCTTGATTTTAACATTTAAAGTTCTTTATTTGCAGACATAGGGACAAGAACCTTTGTAAATATACCATGCCCAAACATTATCTTATTAACATTTGCAACAATGATCATAACCATCATAATCAAAGCCTTATCTCAACTATGTTGAGGTTAGCTACATAAATTTTATTTTTTTGTTCTGCGCTATGACTTAATATTGAGTCAAGTCCTTAGATTAGTTGCACTTCTTCAAATCTATTTTTACTATCTCCATTCACGATGTCTTCGGCCAACCCCTTTTCCTTAGTGGGCCATCAATCTGCAAAGCCAAACTTCTTCTTACTAGTACCATTGCTAGTCCGCATTAGACATCCAAACCATCTCAAGTCTATGAAGCACGGATACTTCCAAAATGTACACATACCCGATACGGATACGGGTGCAGAAAAAACATACCGGGTATGGTCAAACATATCCTGTATGTTGACTTTATGGGTACGAGATGGACTAGGAAGCACAGGTACTCCAAAAAAATACGCGTACACGTACCGGGTATGTACCCGGTAAGGGTACAGGTATGGGTACGGCAAAATACATACCGGGTACGGTCAATACATACAGGGTACAATGTTGACTCTATGGGTACAAATCCGGTACGTACCGGGTACGTACCGGTACCATTTTATAACGTTTTATTTAAAAAAAGAAAAAGGAAAAGAAGAGGGGGCAAAACGTAAAATTTCTTTTATATAAAAGCTTCTTCGTCCTGGCCCTAATCGTTGAGAATTGAGATCGCTTCTGCCGCTGAGAAACGAAAGATGGAAAGAGCGAGAGAAGAAGAAAGGAGGAGGAGGAGGAGGAGAAGAAAGAGGAGAAGAAGGAGGAGCAGAAAAAGAGGCGGCTCATTAAAGCCTTAATCTGCCAGAGCCCTAACCTGCCTGCCTGTCTGCCTCTACCTCTGCCGTGGAGAAAAATGGAAGAAGGAAAAAACCGAGAGAAGAAAAGATGAGGAGGAGGAGGAGGAGGAGGAGGAGGAGATGAGGCTCATCATTGAAGGGAATGCTCCTCTGGTAATAGGAAAAAAAAAACAGGAGAGGCTCAGGAAGAAAAAAGAAACGTAGAAGAGGAGGAGGACGAGGAGGCGTACCTACTGCACCCACACATCCGCCACGTTTGCCGCTGCACGTCCACCACTGCATGTCGGCTACTGCACATCCGCCACTGCACGTCATCAGCCACAACTGCAGGACTGCAGGTCCTCTCCCCTTCTTTCTTTGTTTTTCCCCTGTGCTGCTCTGCTGTGAACCCCTGCTCTGTTGCTGTAATTTTTTTTTCTCTGTTCTTCTCTGCTCTACTGATGGGTGTTTCTCTACTGTTGAATTTTTTTTTCTTTGCTAATGGATGTTGCTCTGGTACTATATATATATATCCTGCTTTGCTGATAGCTCTTGCTTTATGTTTGCTGCTTGTTTTGTTTTGTTTTTTTTTTTTTCTGCTCTGCTATTGCTTCTTTTTTCCCTTGCTCTGCCTTGCATTTGTTGTTGTATTTTCTTTTTCTTTTTCTTTTTCTTTTTTTCCTGCTCTGCTGTTGGTTTGCTGCTGTATGTTTTTTTCTTTTTTTCTACTCTGTATGTCTGCTCTTAATTTTTTTCTGCTCTGCTTTTGCTCTGTGTTTGCTGCTTAATTTTCTTTTTCTTTAATTATGCTATGTTGTTGTTGTTGTCCTGCTATTGCTCTGTAGTTTGCACAGCTGCTGCTACTTTTTTTTTCCCCTTGCTCTGTTGTTTTCTTTTTTTTTTTTTTTTGCTTTGTTGTTTGCCACAGCTGCTGCTTTTGCTATTTTTTTTTTGGCTATTTGATTATTTATTAATTGTTGTAAGATAAAAATGAGTTCATCAAGTAGTATGGGTTCTACTGGTGCAAGTGTAAGTGCAAGTGACACTGATGAACTTGTGGATCCTCTTTGGAATTACGTTATTAGCCTATTGCACTATTAAAATTTTAAAAAATATAATTTTTTAATAGACGTACCCTAGTCGTAACTGTACCCTATTTTTTAAGGATTTTGCCGTATCTGCGTACCCATACCGTACCCGCACTGGTACCCGTGCTTCATAGGAGATGGATATGTTTGTGGGTACAGAATGGGTATGTACATGAGTACGTTCCTGGTACTTTTGTAAGAGTTTTTTTTTTTTTTTTTTGGTAAAAACTTTTGTAAGAGTTTGGAAGGGCTAGAAATGTAATTTTTAACTTTAACCCTAACCTTTCTTGACAAACTTAAAAGGAAAAGGGCTTTAGCCCTAATCCATCTCCAACCCCCTTCTCTCCAACGGAAAGAAAACAAAACAAAAAGGAGGAAGAAGAAGAAGGAAGGAATGCTGAATTATAAAATATAAAAAATAAAATTACTGCTGCTCTTCTTTTTTTCATTAGGTTGAATTTATAATGGTATTAAATAATTATTGGCTTGTTGTAACTAGGGATTATAACCTATTTTAATTATTAGCATATTACATTATTAAAATTTTAAAAAATATAAAATTTTGAGAGACGTACCCTAACTGTACCCATATCCTTTTTTTTAGGATTTTTCCATATTGGTACCCATACCATACCTATATCGGTACCCGTGCTTCATAGACTCAAATGAATTTCTCTAATTTTATTCGTATCGATTCTGTAGGTATTTACAGCCGGTCCCAAGTTCTAAAAAAAGAGGGTTGCATTAAGTAGGTTAACAGCCAACATAAAATTTTTGTGACAACCCAAACATAAACATTTGCAACAATACTGAGTAGCAAAAACTAGATATCATTACAATCATGCTTGAGATTCTTAGTCTTAATATTGTTCCATCATACGCACAAAAATTATGTGAAATACCTAAGAAAATGAAAAAGAAATGGGAAGAGATGAAATATAAATAATTTCAAAATGGACATATAAGAGAATGCACAACCGTGCACTAAAGCATCAAAAGATTGAGGAGAAGAATAAACAAAGATGTAAAAATACACATTACAACACTTTATATCGAAACTTGTGCAGTTCTCCCTTGATGAAATCCTGCACTTGTCCCTTTGCAAGACACTCCCGCAGGTGAAAAATCCTCAAGAAGGATAATTTTCTTATTTTGAAATATCTTGGCAAAGGAAGGAGGTAGGAAGTTTGTTGGGGGGCTTTACCTTTTGAAAATTGCCTTTGGCTCCATCTATGTTTTTTTTAATTGTATTTATTGATGATTATGGGTTTTACAGTACATCTCTCCTAATGCTGTAGTTTGCTTCTTTCCATTAATAAAGTTACCATTCAAAAAAATCAGGCATTTCCAGCAACAAAGGAAAGGTGTGGCATAAAAGCATGTGAGACCTGTGAGACAAAACTAATCTCGAAATTATAAGCTGTCCTTTATTGGGTTTTAGGGTTCATAAATTATTGGGCTAAAAAAATCCATATGGAAGGTCAACTACCTGTTGAACAGATCTACTCTATACTCCATCTCCTTTTCTGCCATTCCAAAGATCTGTGAATCAATGAAATTATAATTACTACGAGTCAGAGTGAAGAAGATACACATTAAACCTACAAGGTTGAAGGTTAAGAAACATCACATATCCAAAAATAATAAATGCATCTATCAAGACCAAACTCCACAAAATGGCCATAGTAGAGGATTGAAATGAGTGAATAAGACCTCATTGTATGGTAAAAGGCCTTCATTGTCGGAACTAAAGTTGCATGAGTATTGGCACCGCAGTTGTCAATTTTGTTTCATACTCATTTCAGTTTGACTCTGGACTGAAACATTTCAGCCAATTTGGCATTTTGGTGTTTTAGTGTTCCATTTTGCTAAAAATTTAAAAACTGAAAAACGCATCTAAATAGAATAATATGAACAATAGTAAAAGAAGAAATTCATTCTACTATATGAACAATACAAGTACTTTTTACATGCCAATTAAACAATTTATAAGACATGTTTTTCTATAACAACAGAGAAAAATTATGACATTCCTCTCAGTTCTCATTGCCAGTTATCAATGTCATCACCTATGACAGCATAAAATGAACATTTACATAATTACTACACAACAGTTGAGCACATTAGTACCTAAATCAAAATGAAGAGCTACCTTTTCTAAAATAAAGAAAAAACAAAAATTGATCAAAATGGCCAAACACAGCCGAATTTTGGACAATATTTTCACATAGGGCTATCTGATTCAGTCATCTGACTGAACCAAATAGTTTCAACCTTTTAGCCAAACCAAACCAAATAGTTGGTATTGGGCATGGGTCAGAATCCAACACACAACATGCTCGATTCAACAAATTGGAGTTCAGCTGGATCCATCAATTAACTAGATCCCTCAAGCATGTATCTTTTTGGGCCCATTCAACAATTTAGTCTTTGGACCCAGGTCGGTTCTGGATCCACTTGGGTGTATACATTAATGTTGTTCATGTAAAATATATTTAAGCATAAAATTTGTTAATTAGCTATAGAGTAACAATTTTCATCACTTTTTGGAGCAGTTTTAACCTGGATCCTGGCATTAATTCCTCCAAGCTTTGCATATTTGATATATTCTAGAATCCGACATGCAGGACCCATGTCAGACTCGTGCCCCTTCTTATGGGTCATGGGATTGTAACAGATTGAATCAATAGTCCACTAACAAAAAAGAAAGATATCCTTGTGAGTTAAGTTATTCTTGTCCAAATCACTTCACAATACAAGATACGTAACACAATGGATTCCTTTTAAGTGAAATAAATTTCAAGTATATTTGATAGTTCATGTATAGTGTATTTGCAACATATTGAATCTGGTGCCCATTCAAACCAAAGCAGAGTAGCTGCCATTGCACATTTTCCATTCTGCAAAGCAGGCTTCGGACTTCAAACATAGTGCCTGGAGTAGATGATAAAAAATTCTGCAACATAACAATTAACGACTGTGAAATCCAGGGAGGGAATTCATGTCCATTCCTAAGTGTGCCTTTGCTTTCAACCAAGCTGGACAGACAAACAAGCATCCAGTTTCAGTTTGGTTTTCCTTTTATTTCAATAAATCTTGAACTGTCTCTTGAAGCTGCAATTCATCATGAATGAGATAAGAATGCATTGCCATCTTTTTTTTATTTCCAGCAGATAATTCACTTTCAATTGTCTTGAAATGAACTAGAATGACATGGCAAGCATCAAATTTCAACAGAATTTGCATCTCTGTCTGGACTATATGAAGGCATAGTCCTCCTTTATCTAGGCATAGGTGAAAGGAATAGCATACACCGAAGAATAAGTGAATAACACATGGCAAAGGAAAAATGAAAGCAAACCATCAATAAGAGATCATCAATGAGGTACTGGGTGGACAAAATAGGAACGCTGAAAAGAAAATTGTGCTGTAATACCAAATAAAATGTACCTGTTCTTTGTCCAGCCCCACCGCAGAGGTTTTAGAATCCATCCTAAGTATCACACCTACTAAAAAATCACACACACACACACACACACACAAAAAGAGAAGCAGAAGAAGAAGAAGAAGAGTTGTCAACACCAAAAAGACTATAAATACAAACTCAGAATGCATTTGGATGTCAGCCCACATCGCAATCGATTAGGATATCCTCGCAGAATATCGAATTTGTGGAGGCATGGAATTGGAAATCACAGCAGGTGGGTATGTTAATGTCACGATTTTCGAACTTAGAGGCAGTTCCCAAAACACACATGAGGAAACGATAATGCTCCCTTCTACCAAAATATTCATTCAAACACTTTGCGATTTGAGGTACATGTACATCCAAACGCAAACTGTTTCTCGTCTACTGTATATTCTCTCTTCGCCCGAAATTGAAAAGACATGACCTCAGTCTCGATCTCTATTTGGGGAGAGAGAGAGAGAGAGAGAAAGAAAGAGACAAAGATGCTTTGAAATTCTTTCCATTGATATTCGACCGAATGATGAAACTGGAGATATTGAAAATTCCTTACCTTCTTCAACAACAGATGAATGCTGAAAATCGAACACGAGTTATTATTGATCAAATCGAATGTCTTGAAACGGAGAAATTCCGTCGTATGTAGTAGTAAGTAGAAAAACCCTAGCTATAGATAGATGTAGTGGTGACTGGTGGTAGAAAAACCCTAGCTAGATGCATGTGGAAGATTGGAAACGGGATCAAAGGGTTACAAAAAGTATAAACTAGAAAGACAAGGGCATTTCCGGAAATTGGACAACCACGGCCTGCGGGCTGCGCTTGGTAGAATTCGAGGTGTTCGTGGGCCGGGAGAAGGAATACCCAGGCCCAACCTACCCCAGCTTCTAAATTGGATGTCCAAGCCTGGCCGGCTTGGAAACCTATAAGCCTCAGCGCAGGCCGATATTGATATATATAATTTAAAAAAAGAATTACGTTTTATAGTGATAAGTGTAACTCAATTGGTTTGATCTTGACTATGCTGCTGTGAAACTATTGGAATATCCCTACTTTACATTTTTCTCTTACTATTTTTGAAATCGGCTTGGGGTGCGCTTTGTGGTCTCTACAACTGAGTCCAAACCTGACCCATTTATTAAACGAGCCGAAATAAAATATTCACTCCTGGCCTGAGTACTAATGTGAAAGGTCTAAACCCAGCCCAAATCAAGCCGGCTTGGGTTGGGTTCGACCAAACCCTGTCCATGAGCACCCCTATGCGAGATGACATTAACCTAGAGAATGACGCTAGCCGCGAGCTTCAAAAAATCAAAATGCAACTCCTTTCGCCCCCAATTTATTTGATTTGGAAAAAAAATTTTGGTGGCTAATGCTTTATGAAATTTTGGGTGAGTCAATATTTGAATCCTTTGATGCTTTTAAGGTAGATTATCCTAAGTTAAAGGAACAAAATTCCATATTGGGGCTGATCTATTGAAATCCGAGTCATTCATAATAAACAACCTCCAAGTGTATCAAGCATCCTCAAGTTTAACGTAAGAATTTGTTTTACATTTAGATTGACTATTTTATACTTTATTAAGCTAAAGGCCTTTAATTCAATTTTGATTATCACTTATAATTTTCATCAGACATTTACATTTCAAATCTCGCATGTTCTCTCCCCATTGGAAGTTGCATTTCAATTCATTCATATTCTCTCCACGCTCCCTCTTTTATCTCATTTTAAAACAACTATACAACTACTCTTTCATCTTATTTGTATTTGATGTAACTCTATGCATTTGAAGCTTATAATGGATTTCAAAACTTAAACGTTTATCTGTTATTACAAAGATGCATTTAGAAATAGTTTGAAGTCTTTACTTCGTCCTTTCCCGTTGACAGTCAAAGCATTGGGTATGAACATTGTTGGTAAAATCTTTTTCTTTGCTATTTTTACATCATGATTCTATGATTACAATATCTTATTTTTGTTCAATTACGTTTGACATCTTCAAAATTGATTTAGAAAATATATTAACCCATTTGAATTTTAATCTATATAACCATTTTATTCCTAATACAAAAAAAACAAATAATTAAATTAATTATCAAATAATGTATTTAAAAATCTTTTAATTTACCAACTTTCTGCACAAATTTATGTTAATTTCTTTTTTTCATATTGTAAAATCTAAATAACTCAATAGCAACTTTTTTTATAAAATTGAAAAAATTATAGAAAAAATATATAAAAAAGCTACTATTTAATCTTATGATTCATATGGCCCATGCTAAATACTGGAAAGTTTTGTCACTATTATATTATATCAAGAGGATATTTATTTTGAATGATTTGAATTTCAATAGGTGAGCCCTATTATGTGGTTATTCTCATTAAATTTAAGACTTATTTGTATAAAATTACAACATATATATATATATATATATAACGGAAGTGAGAAAGACAACGAAAGTCCTAAATTGTGTTGGATATTACATCATGGGGGTGACCCACAATAAAGTGATAGTATTTGACTATCAATTCTTTGTTAATATGGAATGCAAATAGTCAACAACCAAAGACATGGGAAATCTCTTGGCCCCAGTAAGGACGTTGCACGTCTCATAAAGATGGAATGCTTTACTCTCTTTTTAATGGTGTCTCCTTTCTCATTTTCTTATAAAGAGCCTACTTGGGATCATTCAATTCACGCACTTGCTTACGCTGAACTGACATTGATACTATTTTGTTGCCGATCTAAAGATTAATTGATATGGGATTTTATCACAATTCCCTTACACAATTATAGCCAATAAGCTTCGAAACTAAGAATTAAAAAATAGAATCATTTGATCAATATAAGTGATTTAGATTTTTCAAAAAAATAGCCCCTATTGAAAGGGTATCATGATGTTGTGGTGAGCCTGGGCATCCATGTCAATATCTCATGGGCAAGGTAGGGTAACATAATAGATTAAAACAGAGAAAGAGAGAGAGAGAGAGTACATTTACGGTGTAAAGCGAGAAAAAAGTTGTTCAAATAGTTTATTTTTTAAATAATTTTACTTTGCTGGCCCATTTGGTAATTTTATTTATAATGTGAAGTGAGATAAATGGTCATTTTAAAAAATAAAAAAAATAAATAGGAGGAGTTAAATGAAAAAAATAATTGTATTTTGTCATTTAGTGAAAAAATAATATAACTTTTTTACTTTTTTTAAGTAGATTTTTTTATCATTTAGAGATATGAAAAAGTAGTTTTTAAATTTTTTAGTATAAAAAGTGAAAGACTTTTTTAAAATGTGGTGCTTTTGACGTTACTTTTTTTTATTTATTCTATCTTAAAATGATATTTTACTTTCACTTTATTAGTAAAGTCAATTTACTAAACACACATAAAGAAAAGTTGTCTTATCATAAACCATGTGATAAAGGAATCATAATTCTCTGTTAAAAAAGTAATATGGTGACTGCTATGTCACCTGGCAACTGCCATGTGCACTACTTGCACTCTATTAATATGCATGGCAGGCTAATAGTGATATGACAAGACCAAATTAGTCCGGCCACGGTCATTGGGCAATTTTTTTTCTCTTCAGTAGCCGGATTCTTGATAAATTAGAGTGCAGCTGGGCTTATCTTTTCCCTGCTCTCGTTCAATTCAGATACGATAAAGGATAGCTGTTTACTATTAATTTTACCTCTACATTATCTTGGTTTAATAAAAAAAAAACTTGCTTGGGGAAATTTGATTAGAATCGCTGCTGTTTAGTGAAACAAGTGTTGTGAACACGTGTATACGAACCTAGAGTTGGGATCACACGTCAAATCAGGCATCAAGTGGATCTCCTTCCCGGCCGACATGATTGACCGCATGATGGAAAACTTTTAAGATGCATCACCGTCTATTTGAAAATCGTGCATGACTCCGTGACATGCATTGGATCAATGTCATATCATCTACTTAAAAAGTGTGTGGTTTTAGCGAAGCTCGACTCGCGAGTCTAGCGTTTTTGGATATCCACTGTGAAAAATGATTACATTTATTTTTAGTGATATGAGGAAGAATTTTTTTGGCTTTCCGTAGTAAGTAGATTATTGTTTGTCATTTAGTGATTTAAGAATTTTATTTTTGTTGACTTTTTTTTAAAGTAAGATTTTATTTTTTTTATTTTTTATATGACCCACGCATCCTTTTTTTCCCTTAAATGAAAGCTCCGGTCCACCCTATTTTATTTTATTGAAGCGTCAAATACAACACGACAATTTATTGAGTATTTCAACTGAATTTATCAGTGGGATTATGCATAATTGGATTAAACCCTACAGAATATATAACTAGGTACTTCTAGCCTATCAATCAAATAGAGCATATGACTGTCATCATTCCTTGGGTTGGAGCAACATGTATTAAAGATGATCGCCTATTTGAAGATGTATCACTGAAGGTGATGAAATCTTTTTCAACGATTCTAATTATTAATTGATGGACACATTGATTCAACTTATGGGAATTAAGTAAGAGACACTGGGAGAGACATTTGGGGAAGTCCTAATTTTTAAGATGGTTCTCAAAAACCCAAAATCCACAAATCCAAATGGGTCCACTGCCTATTTCTTCACACTAATCATACAAATTATTTGTGCCAAACAACTTTGAATTACAAATAGGGTCCACGCCATCCATCGAAGCGTTCTTTCGTGCTGCCCCCCCACCCCAAAATGAACCTTGACAGTGAAGATAGGAGTAGTGTTTTCTTGAAGAAAATGAGAAGGAGAATGTTGTTTTAGGTGGAATTTTAGGAAGTCTCGGGTTTGTTTCTAAGTCTACTAAGCTAACATATAAAAATCTATTTCCCTCTCAATATATCCCACATGAGACATTTTTCAAAAAAAAAATAATAATAACAAAGTTTAAAGGTAAGTTTCCAAACAAAATTTTTTTTACAAAAGGACCGTATCTATGAAAGTTTCAACACTTTTTCTAAATAATAAATGCATGATTTTGGGAAGGACAATTCTTAAAAGAAAAAAAAAAAGACCCCATCTGGTAGTTTCTATAGTCCTTGTGATTCGCCTAGCTCGATTGACAAGCATATCACACATTTATGTCCATTAAAGAAGCGACCAAGGGCCTTAGACTTCACAATCGTGAATAAATAAATAAATAATTGGATAAAAATCACGGTATCGGTTGGTCCAAAAAACTGATACAGTATTGGTATCGGTCGCGGTTTGCTGTCTGTCGCGGTCATCGTGGTGTGAATTTTTTTTTAATCCAAAAAAAATTGAAAAAATATCCAAAAAATCCAAAATATTAGAAAATGCTGGAAAACAATGTTTTTTTTCATTAGTAACACATATAAATCAAAATATCGGTCCCCCTTAACTTATGGTATCCTGTATCGCTGTCTTGTCTGAAATTGTGATTTTTTTTATAAAAACTATAATTTTGACTTATAAAATATGAACTATCTATTAGAATGAAATTATAGAGAATACAACTTATTTTTAATTTATATATAGTGGTTGTAAATTTGTAGTGTTGTACACTTGTAAGTTATACTTGTATCTTATAGTATATAAATCATTATTTATCAGTCATCAATTATCATTCATCATTCATCAACCATCAATTTATCATTCAATTATTAAGCAAGTTGTAAAATTCAAGAACATGAATATTAACATAGCATATGATATAATGAGTCAATGACAGTAAAACAAATCATAAAGCAATTAGAGAGAATCAATACATACCCAAATTCCAAGTTGAGTGTCTTCCAGGCTCGATATCATCATCATCATCATTTCTTCTTCTTTGGTATGGGTTATAATAATATGATTCAAACTCTTGCTTTGCACTCCATACCCTTGGCCATATTGATATTGTTGCTGACGAGCGAAGATCCCTTCATAATATAATGAGCTATCCTCAGTAGATTGAGATGACTGGGGGCCCAAATTTAAATTAAAAAATTCATGAGGAATAAAAATAGTTTGTTGGGGACCTTGGGGTTCACGTTGGATCATTCCTTGTCCATACTCATACCACGGTTGTAACGGTAGAGTTAAAGGCAGTTGAGCTGACCAATGAGGGTTGTATCCATACGGACCATACCTAGCCTGCTGTTGTCCAACATTACCTGCAAAAGTACCTTACCCTCCTCCTTGACTGATGCTACTACCAATCTCTGTCTTGGTTTGTGAGACATATCTTACATAACCACGATGGGGATCTAAGTTTATAGCACCAGGAAAATGCTCAACTGTCTCATACATTGGTGGCTTATTATCTCCATAGTGACCGCCAGTCCCAGGAGAATCAGGAGAAATTCCTGCTGATGAGGAAGATGTAGAGATACTTGACTCACTATCCTCACCCACCTCCTTTCCTCTTGCTTTTGTAGGATCAACCGTAGTATCCCTTTGTTGTTGTGTCAAATTAATCTCTTGTAATCTTTCAGAGGCTTTTATTGGCTCAAATTGCTTCCCAGTTAAGTCTTCAACCATTTCTCTAGCTCTGGATCTCCATCTAATAATGGCTCTTCTGCCTCCGCTAACCACTTACCTAACAAATCATTTTCTGCTGAAAATATATAGTCTAAATTAATTGGGCAGAAGTAATCTTGTTGATCCTCAAATGCTCTTCTTTTTCGATTTCAACTGCGGAGCTTGAGGTTATAGTGAATGTAGACCAGTTTGTTCAAATTATCCATCGTGATTTTATTTATTACTTTTGTGTGATAAAAGCAAAGGTGCTCCAATTTCTTTCACAATTTGACAAAGATGTAGTTTGACTGAGAACTTTAATTGTGATCCTCCTTAATACTGGAGCACTCTCTCCATAATTTAACCACCATTCAGCTGAAAATAAAAGAAAATAATATTAAACATTCAATTTTTGAATTTTCAAATAATGAAAATATAATTTACTATTTATATTATACAATCCTTACCAGGATATGTTTGTGTGACAGCTCTTCGAGCAATGGTGGTGCCAAAACTTCCCATTCCTTCATTATATACATCGATCTAATAGCATTAAAGAAGAAAAAGAATTATCAATATCAACTATTATGACTTATGAATGAATAATGATATAAATTAAATTGAAGAAAACAACATACATTATATAAGATCTCTACTTTTTAATTTAATTTACTTACTTGGTTTGTTGCCCTAATAGCCTCATTGGTGTCATTTGCTAGTCTTTCAATAACATTTTTCATGCCCTCTCGAATTTCATCAGTTATATTTCAATCCAAAGATTCATATCGAAATTGTGGATTGAGAAAGTAACCTATTAAATGCAAAAATTTACGTGAGTAATGTATTAAAAAGAATTTAATATAATAATGAAAGTTAATAAGAAATCAGTCTTCACTTACCAGTAGTGTGTAAGTCATGATGCAATTGACGCTCTCAACGGCTATCGATGATTTTCCAATGTTTAGTATAATATCTACAGTTTGTTTTAATAGTCATCTTTGCTCTCTGCATGGCCTCATATAAAAAGCCCATAGTTGGCTTATCATCACATCAACCAATCGAAGAACTTTTATGAGAGGCTCAAAAAAATTTAAGCAATTTTTAACATGAGGCCAAATCTTATTGGACTCAATGGTCTTGCATACTTCTTCTGCTAGGGGAGTTGGCCGCTTTCCCTACTTAGAATTCAGCCATTCATCTGATTTGATGAGTTGGAGAAGCCCTCCTCTATACTTGTAAATACTCTCAATGGCTATGAAGTGGGTAGCAAATCGAGTAATCCCAGGCCGTAGTAGTTCATGATTGTTTGTAAATTTCTTCATCATTGAAACAAGTCTATAAGACTGGTAGAAAAAATTAGTGATTTTCTTCATCTTTTCAATCACTTGTTTCATGACTTTTCCTTTGAAAATTTCTTCAAGCATTAAATCTATGCAATGTGCTGCACATGGTGACCAAAAAATATTTGGCCTCTGCTGCATAAGCATCAGTCCTGCTTTCTTCATGTTTGCAGCGTTATCGGTGACAACTTGAACTACACAATCTGCCCCAATATCATTAATCACTTCATTAAACAACTTATTGATGTATCTAGTATCTTGAACATAATCAGTTGCATCAACTGATTTGATAAAAACTGTTCCCAAAGAGCAATAAACTAGAAAATTCAAGAGATGACGTTTTGTGAGGGTCGTCCACCCATCATACATTAGTGTGCAGCCCCTTTCTCTCCAAATCCTCTTAAAAGTTTCCACCCAGAGCTGTAACTCCTCATATTTTTTTTTAACACAGAGATGACCAATCTCATATGGGGTGGGTGCTTTTATACCGGGACCATGTTCCGCTGCTGCATCTACCATAGTGGTAAAATAAGGAGAGTTTGCCTTATGTAGTGGAATAGCTGCATCTAAAAAGAACTTTCCAGTAGCTCTTATCAAATTATCTTTTGCTTTATTAAAATTTCCCTTTAATGCTTTTACAATGCTGGGTTGCTTGACTGTTGGTTTTCTATATGCAAATAGATCCGCTGGACCCACCACACTTAGCCTACGAGGTGCCTGTGTAGGGGGTTCATCATCATCCTCAATATCTACTGGGCGGGGTTGTCTTTGACTAAATGCTTGACGCAAACCCACTCCCCTAGATCCAAATGAGCCACCCTCATCATATTGGCCACTTTTCATAGCTGCCTCATACTGCATTCTTCTTCTTTCTTTTTCCTCCTGAAGTGACCTCAAACTTTTTTTTCTAACCCTGCTTAAATTTGGATCCTCATCATCATCGGAGGAAATAATATCTCCCTCCCTAGACCCAAAAACTTCTTCCCTATATGCTTCAAATTCCTCCTCTTTTCTTTTCTATCTGACAACCTTTTTCTGTTTTCCTGCATCCAACAACTTTTGCATTTCTTTTTTCACATTAGGTGGTACCCGAGGACACTTTGCTACTTGGCCTTGCCTATGAGCCAAGTGTTGCTTCAATCTAGTTATCCCTCAATTTATGATTTTTTGGCAATAATTACATTTAATCTTGTGTTTGCTTCCAGCTTCTTCACAATGGTTCCATGCTGGAACAATGTCACGCACCATTTTAATCTCGCCACTTCAAAACAAAAGAACACATTGACACAATTTATAACATTTAAACTAAGATCCAAAATATAATAAAAACAAAGAAATTAATACATTCATATAAAAGTAATTGGAATCTCAAAAGGATACATTTTAAATGATACATTAATTATTTAATTTTTCTAATTCCATGTTCTAACAATTCAAAAAAAAATTCAGAAATATAAAAAATATTTACATGTTACATATTCACATAAATGATGAGGCAACCATAAAAAAATTAGCATATGTGAAGTATACAATGATTATATAAAATTAGGAAATCATACTTATAATGAAAATTTAAATATATAATAGTTTAATCTAAAATTTAAAAAATCTGAAAATAAATTAAAAAATAAAACTAATTACATTAAAGAACAATAAAAAAAGTAATCCTACATGAAGTTTGCAAAGATTATGTTTACTTTAAAAAAATTATAGTGAAATCCTCAAAATATTAGTTTTAAATATTAAATTATTATTTCATACAAGAAAATAAAATTTGAAAATATAAAACTATTTAGTATTTACATAATGTTTTGAAAAAATGAAAACTTGCCATATTCATATCATACATGAAGTATACAACAAAATAACAAATTTGTGATTAATTTTCAAAAAATTTTATTTTAATATTAAAATATTTAAAAATCCAAAAATAAATAAACATAAAATGTCCACATCTTATAGATCTATGTCTTCTACAACTAAATCTATCAAACTTGCTTCATAAAATCATGTTTTTATATACTAATAAAATTAAAAATAATACTTAACATTAAAAGACTCTAAATCTTAATAAATGTTAAAATCTTAATATTTTAAAAAACCATATAATAGATCCACACTCATAAATCACAACATGTAAATCTATAACATAAAACAAGTGGAATCATTATCATGGATCACATCTAAGCTCCACTAAACAAATATTTAACAAAAAAGAAATTCAATATACTTACCTTATAAATGTATTTCCTTTACTTTTATAAGCTAAATCCACACAAAAAAATAATTTTATGATGCTTTTGGAGGCTAATGGAGAAGGAGCAGCAAGATGGCCGACTTTGGGTAGAGGAGGATGAGTAGAGGGGGAGAAAGAGGGAAAAATCAGGGTTAGACGGTATATATATATTATCGGTCGATATTTTGAAAATATCGGCCAATATATTGGTTCTGCCGATAAATTGAAAAGACGGCTGATATCTCACGATAAATTAGCGATATTTGGCGAGATCGGTACCGAGACCGATACACATTAAAATATCATCTCGGCACTGGCCGATACCGGTTCGTATCGGCCGATACAGACCGGTATCGGCCGATTCTTTAACAGTTCGTGATTGATGGAACAACGGCAGTATGAATCCTTTGCTCAAGCCAATCCCGACAAAGTTCTGATGCCCTTATTTATCAAACTTCATAATTCAACTTTGGCCAAGAAATAGATTGATCATGTCGTGTCGGGTAATTTGATTGCCATCTCCCAAAGGACTCACTCCAATCTATTGCTCCCGCGATGTTGTTCACATCCTCTCTAATCAAGAAAGCTAGGAATGGAATCAATTCACGCTCATTCAATCATGTTACAACATGCGCATATGTTAAAATATTTAGATAGTCATATATCTTAAAGTATGTGAGTATTTAAGAAATGAAATTGTACATTTTAGGTTTTAAGGGCAGTCAAGAAATTATTTTAAAGGTTCAAATTAAAGTTTTGGGGCTCATAAGAATGAATAATAATAAAAACAATAATAATAATAAACTTGATGATAAGTTAGAACTTAAACCTGTCAAGGGTGGAACCCACAATAATGGTGCTTGTAATTAAGACAGATGTACTGTGATTTCATAACACTTGTTCATAAGTTTTTATGCAAAAATAGCCTCATTTACATGCATTTTCAAGTCTCCTTCATGTTTTAGATATGCCATCACACATGTAAATCTTTTAGGCATGGTAGTAAGTGTAAAAGCCCTCTTGAAATAATGATCGCTCGCAGATCCAATGTTCAAAATTAGGTATCTGTCCACAGTACTACCATGATATAGCTTTTAAAATTTAATTTTTTTTTAAATACATGAATAGCTTGAACCTATTCATTCTCACATTCTTGCCCAAATTCACATCCATTGAAGCTACAACCAGGTACAATGATATAGTGGTTTGTTCTGGCATTTTATTAAATTCGAAAAGAAACTTGTATGTGTTTGTTTTAAATTAAGGTAGGAAGAATGGTGTTTTGATAAAGTTTCGGCCTTTTAGATGTAAATAAAATAGCAAAATATGGATAGGGAACAAAGGTGGGAAGAATGGAGTTGTACTACACTTAATTAACTGAGCCCCCCCATTTTCTTTTGCTACATGGCCATTGAATGCAGAGAAAAGTAGGAATAAGAAACCATATTTTCTCTAGTGAAAATTTTTCCTGTTTGAATCTAAATTTAGGATAAGAGTTTTGGTCTTCACTAACTGTTGTAGATCAAAGGTAAAAGAGAAGATTTTTCTCAACAGGGGTAGAGAGAATGAATTTCTCTATATAGTAAATTTAATTTTTTTAATAATAAAAAATAATTATAACTATTTAATAATTACTTCTCAAAGAGGTTGACCACCTGCGTCAGCAAAATAAATTACTTTTTTTAGCCAATTCACTTGCAACTTAAGTGGTGATGCATTTCACTATACACAAATTCAATCAAGGATTGATCCTTGAAACCATTGAATAGGAACACTATTGAATAGGAACTTGGGTAGTGTATTCATGGGTGTATATAGCACACAATAAAAAATCTTTATATACTTTTAAAATTTTTTAAATAATATTTTTCCATTCAAATAAAACATCCAAAATACCCCTATATTAGGGACTAAACCCATAAAATTGACATCAATCGTGGTGGGAAGCTTTACGTGTTCCAGTTATACTATTAGGATTCTCATATGTTATTAAAAGATTTTTTTTTTATTAGCACAGACGAGACAATCATATGCTCGGATCATTTCTCATTCAATCATGGTGGTAATCTCTACAAGATCCTATAGGACTAGGTTTCTCAGATATTCTTGAAACAAATTAGGATAGCCCAGACAATCATATGCATAAAATCATATCTCTCTCTCAATCATATCTCTCTCTCTCTCTCATTTAAAATTTTAGATAGAAAAAACAGCTTACATTTGCATTCTCTACAATTCGAAGCCTGAAGAGGGCAATGGGCCAGACTGTAATCATCATTGTCATTGAAGCCTTAACCATCTATTTTGTAGTAGGCCGGATTTGATACCCACAAGCCTAAATAGCAATTGAGCAATGAAACTTGTGCTTTATATCAATAAATAAACCTGAAAATAGACTGAGAAAGGAAATCATAGACAATTTTCAATGAATGGCAACTTAGATGGGTAAGCAATATTAATATGGATACTATTATTCTCAGAAAAATTCATTTCTCCTGAAAGAGAGGAGAATAATCTACAAAGAGACTTGCTGCAGATTGTTGAAGGTATGGAGTTGAATAACTGATGCCTGGCGAGTGCTCACGATCATAAGAGAGTTGCCACACCCCATGCATATGTAGCTTCTAAGAGAAAGCAGCAAGAGCAGGATTCCAGAGGGATCGCATGATCCAAATCACAAAAGATGGTATTCACTAGCGGATCAATGCGATCCCTTTGGATTCTTCCTCAAGCCGCTGCAACGCCCCATTCCCGCATCTCTCTCGATCTAGCTAGCCATCGTAAAATGAAGTTTTTTGTGATGGAAGAGGCCGGCTGTCTTTCTGGCTAGAGTTGTTCCACATGTGACCTTGCTTTTTTGCAAATATGATCAGGTAATGAGGTCCCTTTTTTGTTGAAATTATATTCGATGCACACCTTATTTTCATGCATAGCTTTGTACACCTTATAGTGGGGCCCATTTGAATGGATCGCACATATGGACTCCCAAATAATCACTGGAACCCTAGGTTAGCATGCATTTGAATGCAATGGATCCTTGGATTAACTGCCTATCCACTTTGGACAGTCAAAACCTACAGTGCTTTGATTAAGGGATTAGGATAATCACATGAGCCCCCGTCAGCATATACCATGAGGTCCCACCTAGATGTTTCAATCCCTCAAGCCCCAACCCCAGATGGGGCCCATAGGAAGGTGTGCCAGGCATCCTTATACGCACAATAACATGATTTGCTAGTTAATTGATTTTGATGTTTAGAAAGAGACAAATCTTGCATTCCTACCTTTCTTATAAGAAATCATATCCTTTTTTAAGATAAAAATTAATATACTTTACCATTTTTTCTCACCAATAAATTGTGTCAAACAACAAAATAGTTGGATGCATAAATAAATCTGTTATGGTGCATTTGTATAACGGGAAAACTCCATTCTCTACAAATTTTTATGTCCATGAAAGAAGAATTCTACATTTTTAACCCTCTCATAGGAAATTGAAATGCACTCTGTCGAGGTAAATTAATCAGTTTTTCCTTTTTCTATGAGAAAAACGTGTCAAGGTGTTTTCTATTGATGTTTTTGAATCAAGGTGTTGAATTATTTATATATATATATATATTTTATGTACAAGGTGTTGAATTAATTGCTTTTGCTAAATGGTATGTAAAAGATAAGCCAGTTTTAAGCTCGTAATCCAAATGAGCTGTTGATGAGTCAGCGTAGGTCATGTGTAACTCCAAAATCATCATTAGAAAAGTAGCACTAATTCATGTTATTGCAGCGGTCACTATTTTTTTTTTATTTTTTGTTAAAAAGGAAATGCATTAGAGAACAGATAGTTCAAACAGAGAGAAATATAAGGGATACAGCGAGAAATCCAAATAGAAATTAGTGAATTAAGCCACATACAATAACTAAAGGATGGGAATCCCGACAAAATTAGTTTGGAATTGCTGGACATAGCAATAGAGGTCGCCTGTGCTGAGAAAACCTGCCAATCGCTCCTCGCTTGAAAACAGAGTAACAATAGAAAAAGACCCTATGAGTTTGAGTTCCTGTATGTAAACATAAAAGCAAAAGAAGACGGGGGCTCAGTTAATTAACTGTAGTACAACTCCATTCTTCCCACCTTTGTTCCCTATACATATTTTGCTATTTTATTTACATCTAAAAGGCCGAAACTTTATCAAAACACTATTCTTCCTACCTTAATTTAAAACAAAGATATACAAGTTTCTTTTCAAATTTAATAAAATGCCAGAACAAGCCACTATATCGTTGTACCCAGTTGTAGCTTCAATGGATGGGAATATGGGCAAGAATGTGAGAATGAATAGGTTCAAGCTCTTCATGTATTTAAAAAAATTAAAATTTAAAAGCAATATCATTGTAGTTCTGTGGACAAATTCCCAATTTTGAACATTGGATCACCCAGCCATAGTGCAATCATATGGTGGTTTGTCTCGGCCTTAGGAGTCCTGCAAAACCACCTCATATCATTTGTGAAAAGAGGAGAAGATCTTTTAGTGGTGGAGGCATGTTACATATGCATAATTGTTAATATCGTTTTGGACCCTATTTTGGTTTGGCCTACAAAATGAAAAATCTCGATCAATTCGAAATTTTGACAAAACTTTTCGAAATTACATTTTGTGGAAGTATAAAAAATAATGTCTATATAAGTATGAAAATAAAAAGGATAATTATGTATTTAACCCATTTGAATAAAAAATTTTAGAATTACATTATGAGAAAAAATAAGAGATCCAAATTATATATATCTAGAAAAAGTAATATATATAATTATATAAAAAAATAAATTTGGCCTAAATTTTAGTCGAAATGGATCGAAATGGCCGATATGGACCAAAAGTCAAAATAAAAAGCTTTAACTTGTTTGGGGCCACTTAGCTAAAACGAAATATTTCAGAAATTTCGGTGAATTAATAACTACGGGCACACAGCCAACAAGACATTGAAAGTAGAGCACCTCATGTGTTACATTCACACGGACATTTCTAGTACACCTAAGTCAAATTTTAAAGCCTTCGGTCTAAACTCACCCACTCAAATAGAGACTTAGAGACTTGGATCGAGTCACACACTTGCTTTCAAGCAAATTTTGAGTCGTCGTATCATTAGACAAGCAAAGTTGGTGATAAGTGAATGAGGGCGGTCATGTGACCACCTTGCCGGTAACAACTACAAGGCATTAAATTAAGGTTGTAATGATGGGTTGGTGAAGCATGATCTAGGCATATTATTTATTTACATGGGTAAAAATGTAATTCAGCGGTTTAATCTAGACCCTTTGTTATAAGGCCAAATCCGACTATTGTGAATGTCTGGCTTTATTAATTAGGGTTTCTATATTTTTCTCAGTGGTTAGTAAGAGAGTTGTGCTTTTGTTAGGAGAATTCTAGGGAGAGTTTGGTACTATAGTAATCACAAGGAGATGATTGTTTTTCTTGTGTAGTGAACTTTAAAATAATGGACAGACTTGAATCTCCATGAACATAGCCCATATCGGGTGAACCACGTAAATCTCTTTTATTCTCGTGTGGATTGTATGGTTCTTGTTCATCTTCTTTCTCAACAACTGATATCAAAGCTAGGTTTTAAATCTCGAGGTTGATTGCTCCAAGATCAAATCTAAAAGAATCTGCGGTGTTGAACAACTCATGGCGGAGTTGTGTTTTGCTATTTGCACAGGGAAGACGACACCGAAAAGAGGGTTGTATCAGTTCTCTCATCTTCTACATAGACAAGAGAAGATAACAAAAGAAAAGTAAAGAAGTTTTTTGCCCTTTGTTTTTCTGTTTTTTTGTTGGTGCCTTGAAAAGGACAAGAGAAAGAAAAGTCACGTTTTGGTGACTGTAGTGGATACCTTTCTTTGAAAAAGAATATAGAACTTGTCTGCAATAGGGGTGTACACGGTTCGGATTGAATCGGATTGAGCCAAATCCGTCAGCAAACCATTACTTACGGATTGAAGGTTTTGTAATCCGTCACCAATCCATTGGCCTTTAAAACCGATCCGAACCGAATTGTGGATTAACGGTTCAAATCGGTTAAAACCATTTAATCCATTGGTAGAGGCCACAATAGAAATTATTTTGTAATAAAATAAAATAAAAATAGAAGTAAAAGTTGTAGGTAGCCCGTTAGTAAAACTTGATCATAGGTGGCCCATCTCTATCATTCCTACGTGACCATTCCCAAATTATTAGATAAAGTCATTGTTAAGATCAACACGTTGGACATATTCATTTTATGAAATATCTTGAAGAGATCATATTTTGAAAAGGTTTAAAAAGGACACATTCAACAATCATATGGGCTCCTACAAGGTGATTATGGTATAAGATAACTGTCACATCACCAGATATATAATGCAGAATATAAGTAATAATAGAAAGATATACAAGTAGATACCCCAAATAAAATCTTTAAACAAAAATTCTAAATTTTGAGTACTTCAAAAACATAAATAATTGGCTAGCACATATCAAATCAGTTTTTTAATTGAACCACTCTTCTAATCCAAAGAGAATTATATTATCAATTCCATAAGGTCTTTAAAGTATTCAAACAGAAACTCACCAATAAAATTTTAACAGAAGGATGAAACAAAACATACAAAACACTTAGACCTCCTGGAAGATATTTTGCAATGAGTACCACACAAAACACCTAAACCTTCTAGAAGAAATCATTGGATCAGTTTAAATCCACGGATTAAAGTAAAATCCATCAACAATCCGTTGGTAACGGATTATGTTTTTTTCAATCCGTTACCAATCCATTAATCATCGGATTGGTTAAATAATCATGGATCGGATCGGATCGGATCGGTTTAATGAATCGACGGATTTTTTGTACACCCATAGTCTGCAATGACAAGTGGAGAGATTTGTCCATTTTTCAGAACAGAGAAGATCAAGTGCCGGAGCTTCATGAACCACCACTGCACCCACCACCATGCGTCGTTGCTACAGCCTCTTGACTTCAAATGGTGTGCACTGCCGTTGCTGTCACTTATCTCGCCGAACTCTAGTGGCCATTGCCACGAATCAGATAGAGAAAGAGGGATGAAAGAGAGACCATCGTCCCTAGGTGTAGGTTAGCTTCTGCGTTAAAGAAAAGAAGGTTTGGGCCTGGGTCGTTCAGACTAGGTCTGGTTTAGATCCAGTGAGGTTTGACCTGATCTAAAGTAGCAGCCCAGTCAGATAATGGTGCAGGTCGAGTCGGGTTGACCTTTCCCATTCTATAGTCAAGCCCAGCCCACAGTCGCAAGTCCAGGTTCAGTTCAGGTCGATTCTAACTTGGTCTATTTCAAAAGCCTAGTCCAAAAATAGGAAAACATATATCAATGTGACATCAACAGGAAAGTCAAACAGGTAGTTTGACTAGATTCAACAGCCATAATTCAATTGTAATTTTTGAGGTCATCTGGACTCTGAATTGTGCTCTGTCTTTTTTTTGTGCACTCTTAGTAACGAGATTTACGAGATAGACAAAACAGATTGACTGTTTGATTAACAGAAAAATAATCAAGCAAATAAAGCGTTAGTTTGAATGAGAGTAATGACGGAAGACATAAAGCAAACGATTGAGAAATTTAATGGCTAAAGTTTCGCATTTTGGAAGATGTAGATAGAGGATCTCCTCTACTAGAAGAATTTCTACTTGCTACTCGGAGAAAAAGCAAAGAAGCCTGTGACTTTATCAGATCCAGATTGGGAGGTACAAGACAAAAAAAGCTTTAGGTACGATTAGACTCTCTCTAACAAAGTTTGTTGCATTTAATATTTCAAAAGAGCAAACATCTGAAGATGTTATGGCTGCCATTTTACTAATGTATGAAAATACCATCTGCTTCAAATAAAGTTCATTTGATGAAAAGATTGTTTAACATGAAAATGGCTGAAGGTGGGATTGTTGCTAAACACATAAATGAGTTTAACACATTCGTGAGCCAGTTGTCATCGGTAAAAATACATTTTGATGATGAGATTTGGGCACTATTACTTTTTTCCTCTTTACCAAACAATTGAGGTTGTATGGTTACTGTCACAACCCGAGCCCAGAAATCGAGGGTTAGTCAAAACCTAACTAATGATACACATACTCCCTTGCACGCACACCTAGACTTTGTCCAAGTGTACACACATAAGGGATATTCACACGTGCAACATGGTGTACGCGAAAGCTATACATATCAAAGCAAGCCACGAAAAGAAAAGGATACGTAACAATACAGGACTAACAAAATGACATTTATTAGAAAACATACAATACAAAATGAAGAGATAGCTCCTAAGAGACCAATGCAAGATAAAAGGTACATGAGAAACCAAAAATCCTGATGCAAAAGGGGAAGACAATGCAAGGTTGCTTTCCAATGGGAGGGATTACATCCACTCTTCTAACCCTGACTGGGCCTCGTGAGTCTCTCCTGAAACCGGATCGATCGGCGAGGGGTTGGTAGAGGAATCTGAGCCTGCAACACCAAAAACAACTAATGAGTACAACAACTTAGCAAAGCATAAGCCACAATAAGTTAACACGCGTTGTGTCTAGCAGAATAGTTAACAGGTCACAATTAACCATGCATAGAGGTTATGTACGTATGCTAGGCAGGTCGTGCATATCAATAAGCATGCTTTCAGATAATCACAAACAGATAAACTAGCTAGGTGGCTACTACATTTGTCATATTTTCCCTATCGAGAGCAGTCAGGACGAGAACACCATCGACTGGGCCAGGGTACGAATGGGTCTCTGGTTCCCAGGGTCCGAAATCCTAGGACAGGAGCACTCTGCAAAGGCAACAAACAGGCTACGCCAAAATCAATCCCATCGGGTATCTTGAGGCTGAGGCTGAGTAGAGCAAGACAAACAAAATCAGTCATGTTATATGATGCACGTCAATCAATGTCAGTCAATCGGTCAGGTAGTGCAGTACAGTACATATATTATATCATATCACACGAGCAAGCAGTATAGTGCGTGCATCACACGAGAATCAATCACTCAACTCAAGTCTTGCAATACCATTACAAGCGAACAATTACAAGTCAAAACAAGAATAAGAGCATGGAAGGCAATAATCGGAACTAGCATGCAATGCAAATCAAGTCATTACCTTGAATCAAGGTTGTTTACTAGCCAACCCTAAGCTAGTTGTCCAATGTTACTAATCGTACATGATGATATAGTTTTAAATTGTTCGATACACAGTTGTTCATTTCATGGGTGTTGCACTGTATCAATAAACGTGCATCGAAGTCCCTTAAACCAATACCCATGGGGAGGTGCTTAACAATTGGACAACACACATGAATGTGTCACTGCCCACAAAACCATTCATGTGTTTAAGATAATCCGTTAGGCAAGTTATGTGGTTAAGAAGTCCAAGTGAAGGTCCTCTAAGCTCTCATCATTAACCCTATCTTTTCTCCAATTCTTTAAAGAGCAGAGAGACCAAAATGTAGTAGAAAAAGGTCTTCTGGGTGTTAAGGAAGCAAGAGAAGAGGATTGAGTAAGATTAGGATTCGTTTAAACACTGAATCACCTGGAGCAGAAATGTTTTAGGGCCGACCGCTCAGCTCTGAAGCCCGATCGGTTGGATTTCGGTTTTGGGAGTGTCCGATCAGTCAAACCCCAGTCCCAATCGGTTAGACCCCAGGGTTCGGTACAGAACAGAACCACTGTATTCACAAAAACATGTATCACATTTATACAATTCTAACGGACTGTTAAAACACAACACACTTGAGAGAAAAAGTAGAAGAAACACAACAATCAACGTGTAGCAACATGTGTTCATGCATACTGTGCTTATACTTGCCTTAAACGTGCTATTTCCTTAATTTAGCTGTTCTTTGGCCCAAACGATCCTGGAGGTGAAATCCTAAAACCATGCATGCCAAGAGTGAGCAAGAGAAAATAAGTGCATGCAGTGCAATCACTCGAACGCATATAGAAGAGCATGACTTCAAGCTTACTGTAGAACACACAATAAGCAAAGAAGAAGAGGAGTATGAGGAGAAACATAAGAAAAAACATGAGAATTCATCAAGATGAGAAAGAATCCTCCTTTACCTACGAGTGTCCCAAGAAGCAGAAAGAGGAAACAAAGAAGGAAGTTGATGCACGAAGTTTTCCCACTTTTATTTCCATTGATCGCAAGGAAGAAGAAGGAGAAAAGATGAAAAGCAAGGAGAAGAAACGAGAGAGAGAGAGAGAGAGAGAGAGAGAGAGAGAGAGCTGGCGTGAAAGAGATGGAAATGAGAGAGGGAGAGTTAGTGCTTGTGCATATATATAAGATAAGGATTACAAAATTTATATAAAAGTCCAATAGTTCGGAAGAATTAGAGTCTGAGTCAATTAACAGTCCAACGAAAACAAACAACCCCGTTCACATACGAACCAGTTACGAAAATTGACGAGCTCGACAAAATACACGTGTTGACACCAAGATGATGCATGAATGATGAACTCATACAACTTTAAAAATTATGAAAAGGGCTCATGTCTACCTAAACCAGGTTGAACGCAACCCAACTACCTATCCATGACCTGAAACAAATTTCAAAAGAAAACCACGAGCTTAACATGAATTCGCTCTCCTTAGTACCTAAACCACATTAATTAGTCGTTAAACTAGATAAGTTGGGTCAGAGTGTTACAGTTACTTCACTGAGTAATTCATCGGGATTAAGCAAACTAAAGTTTGTTGATGTTGTGAGGTGTTGTTATCGATGAGGAACTTCGTAGGAAACCCTTAGGTGAATCATCATGAACTGCATTAAATGTGGAAAATAGAGAAAGAAAAACTGAGAGAAGGCAAAGTCGTGAAAGATCTAAATCAAAGAGTAAGTCAAAATCATCAAAAGGTAGGATCGTATTCTGGAATTATGACAAAATGGGACACTTAAAAAAAGACTACAGAGCTCCACCAAAGAAAAATAAGCAAAATGACAACGGTAATGATGCTTCCGCAAATGTTATAGGTGATATTGTTCAATATGCTTTAATTCTTTTTTTATTATAAATATAAATATTGAGTTATAGATTCTAATGCATCCTTTCAAGCCATTGCGCACAGAGAATATCTCAAAAATTATGTAAAAGGTAACTTTGAAAGAGTCTATCTTGGATGATAAACCTTGTGACATAATTGGCAAAAAAGATGTTCAAATCAAATTACCAAAAGGAAGTACATGACAACTGAATAATGCTAGACATGTACCAAGCCCAAGAAGAAACCTTACATCTATCAGTCAACTTGCAAGCTTTGGTTATGTAACAATCTTTGTAGGTAACTCATGAAAGGTTACAAAAGGGAGTGTAGTTGTTGCTTGTGGTAAGAAAGAAGGTACTCTTTACTTAACTAATAGCAATACTAGTTCCATTGCAGTTGCAGATAAAGGCACAGACTCAAATGCATGACACTGTATACTTGGATATATGAGTGAGAAAGAGATGAAAATTCTTCACTCTAAAGGTAAGCTACAAGATCTCAAGTCTTTGGACTTAAAGTTCTGTGAAGATTGTGTCTTTGGAAAGTAAAGAAAAGTTACTTTCTCTAAAGTAAGGGGCTACCAAAATCAGAAAGGTTGAAACTAGTTCATACGGATGTGTGGGGACAAACACAGGTACCTTCTCTTGTGGATCTTCTTATTTTGTTATATTCATTGATGATACTACCAGAAAATTATGTATTTACCCTATGAAACGCAAGTATCATGTGTTTGGTGTTTTCAAAAAGTGAAAAGCTTTGGTTAAAAATAAAACGGGTCTGAAATTGAAATGCCAAAGATTTGATAATAGGGGAGAGTACGGCAGCAAATAATTTGAGGAATATTGCTCCACAAATAGAATAAGGTGAGGGGAGACCATTCCTAACACACTGTTGACTCATAAAAAATTACAAATGTTGCAACAAAGATATTACAAGCAAATTCCAAACCAATGATACATAAACTTTGGGATTGAGGAATGGCAAGTCAAGTACTGCATCTAGATATTTAAAACTGGTGCAATCCAATCAGAAGACTTTAGATGAGCTTAAAATGTAGCATTTTAGAGTTACTGGACTTTATTTCGTCACTCAACTCATCAAATATCAAATTCAAGGTTCATTAGCTCAAAAACTAAGGGTCATTGAACATACTCAAGGTTCTGGGTTACCAAAGTGGCTAAAACTTTCATGGTAACTTTAAAACATGCTTAAGAATGATGTTTCAAAGTTTCAAAGCATTTGGACTTCATCTCAGTACAAAACCAAGCTTCAATGACTGTTTGCCAACTCATTAGGGTTCGCTGTGAAAATTGACACTTCTACATGTAAGAACAAGCTCAAATCTAAGGAAATGCCTTCAAATATATTCAAAGATTATCTTTCAAAATTTCAGAGCATTTGAACATCATTTAGACCCAAATTTAGTTCAGATGGTCGTCTACTAAGCTCTGTGGGGTCACTATAGAAAGTGACACATCATGAAGATCAAATTAGCTCAAACTCTTGGACGAAGTTCAAATTATACTCAAGGGAGGCTCTACAAAATTTCAAGTCAAACGGACATCATTTGGCCCAAAATATACAAACATGTCAACTTTGAGTCAGTGACCCTCAAGTCATAAGGTCACTGACTAAAATCTTGCTTCCCGACATCCAAAATTGATGAAATTTGGAAACAAAGATTCAGTCATACTTAAGGGAGATTTTACAAATTTTTAAGTCAAGAGGACTTCTTTTGTTTTTACTTCCACTGCATTTCAGCTTAGAAGTCAGTGACCCCCAAGCCATGAAAGTCACTGGCCAAAATCCTATGTCTAGGAAGCCAAAGTTGATGAAACTTGGAATAGAGATATAAAATATATTTAAAATGAACTTTTCAAAGTTTTAAATCAATTGAATGTCGTTTGGGTAGAAAACAAGTAAACTACCTACAATATAAGGTGAATAGTGACTTAGAACATGCAACAAATTGGTCACTTTTTGAAATCCTACTTCCACAAATCCAAACTCTATGAAATATTGATGGACATTTAAGATACTCCTGACAACAATCCCTCTAAGTTTCAAATCAAACCGAGGTCATTTAAGCCTCAAACAGTTAAAACAAGGGCCCATTTTCATGAAAAATTAACCATGGAGTTTACCAACTTTAGAAGGTCAAAATGGGTTAAAATTTCTATGATATACTTAAAATAGTGTCAAAGAGAATCCCTCCAAGTTTTGTGAAGATTGGACATCGTTTGGGCCCCAAACAGGTAAAAATGAGTCACATATGCAAAAGTAAAAAAATGGGCCTTGGGAGTGACCGCGGCCCACCTTGACCAACTTTAGAAAGTCAAAATGAGCTGAAATTTCTATGACACACTCAAAATAGTGTCAAGAAGCATCCCTCCAATTTTTGTGAAGATTGGACATTGTTCAAGCCCTAAAAAGGCAAAAAAGAGTCACGTATGCAAAAGTTCAAAAATAGTCCTTAGAAGTGACCGCGGCCCACCTTCAATGGGGAGTTGACCAACTTCTGAAGGTCAAATGGGTTGGAATTTCTATGAAACACTTAAAATAGTGTCAAAAATCATCTCTCCAAGTTTTATAAAGATCGGACATCGTTCGGGTCCTAAACAGGCGAAAATGGGTCACATATACAAAAGTCCAAAAATGGATCTTAGGAGTGACCGCTGCACCGGTCACTAACACCTATGGAGCAGTTCCTATGGTTTTTGGTGGTTTCCTCCACTTTATTTCAAACCTCAACTTCCCACAACTCCTTTTAACTCCCCATAACTCTTCAAACTACTGTTGAAGTCTATAAAAAGGGAAGTTTAACATACAAAGAGGAGACAGAGACAGAGAAAATAATTTTTCTAAGTTCCAAGAGCAACTTCTGCAGATTTGAAGCCATTCACAAAGCACTTCAAGCACTCCAACCCACTTCTTCTTCTTCTTCTTCTTCTCAATCACTCAAGGTGAAAGATGGTTCAGAAAAAAAAAAGGGGAGTTTGGGTATCATTTAAAAAGGACTATGTTCAAGCATTGGCAAGCCTTAGAAGGATGACCATCTATTCCTTTGTTTTTCTCGCTTGGTGGGGGGTTCTAACCATCATAAAAGTTGTGAACAAGTCTCTTTAGGCTTCATTCTGTCCCTTAAAAATTATAAGTTCAGAATGATACAACTTTGATTTCATTTCGCTAATATACAACACTCTTTTCAGACTTGTACAAAAACAATCCGAAACCAAAATGATGATTAGCAAAGGTTTTGATCGATTCCATTGCCAAATTTAATCCTCTTGATTGTCACTCAACACTCCAAAAATCAGAAGAAACAAGTTTCAGTACCTTAGAAGAGTCACAGAGGCAAAACGGAACAAAGCAGAGAGCAAACAGTAGTTTTTTTTACCACTGTCAGGGGGCCAGTGACCGTGACCCACGGTCACTCCCTCATTTTTTTTCCTTTTTGCATTTTTTCATAATTTTTATGCATTTTCTTGTACTTTCCGAATTTGGATTACATCTGAGACTTAAAGGAGGGGTTATAAACTTTTCAAAAACATGTAAGCAACTTGCATCCCCGCGGTTAGAGCATTTGAACCCATGTAAACAAAAGGGAAATTAATGATGAACTGTAGTTAATTCCTATTCTTCTTAGCGCTTGAAGTGTGTGAATGTCGAACTCAAATCCATTACACATTTTCGCATCTTACAAGGGCGATCACACACCACAGCAAAATGGTGTGGTAGAGCGTATGAACAGGATAATTGTAGAGCGTGTTAAAAGTATTAGGCTGCATGCTAGATTGCCTAAACAGTTTTGAGCAGAAGCAATGAATACTGCTACATACTTAATCAATTGTGGGCATTTAGTACCTTTGGATACTGGATTGTCGAAGGAAGCTTGGACTGGAAAAAAGAAAAATCTTTCACACTTAAAAGTATTTGGTTGTATCTCTTATGTTCATATTGATGCAGAAAATAAGGACAAGTTAGATCCTAAATCCAGGAAATGCATTTTCATTGGATATGGTTCTGATGAATTTGGTTACTGTTTCTGGGAAGAAGAAAATAGAAAAATCATCAGAAGTAGAAATGTTATATTCAATGAGAAAGTTGTTCATAAGGATAAGGATATGGTGCAAAAGGACAATACAAAATACTTAGATGTAGAGGATATTTCTGAAAATGATGTGCTTGAAGCACATGAAAATGAAAACCCACGGGTGGATCCTTATACACCCACCCCAGTAAGAAGGTTTTTTAGGATTCCTAAGCCTACACAGTGTTATTCTCCTTTATGGTATTACTTATTGTTAACTAATGGTGGTGAGCCAGAATGTTATGAAGAGCATTGCAAGTTGATACTCGGGCTAAGCAGAAGCAAGCAATGGAAGATGAGATGCATTTCTTATTATTAAATCAGGCATGGGACTTAGTTCAATTGCTCGAGGGAAAGAAATCATTCCATAAAAAGTGGGTGTACAGATTGAAGGATGAACATGACATTAGTAAGAGATATGTCACGACCCGAGCTCAGAAATCGGGGAATAGTGAAAATCTAGTCAGTGACATACGTACTCCTGTGCATACACACTTAGACCTCATCTAAATGCACACGCACAAGGGAATACTTCACACGTGCACACGTAGTGTACGTTGAAGCTGTAAGTATCATTGTATGAAGAACACACTATGCAAAACAATATGTACACAAACACAAGATTATATTCATTACAAGATGTATAAAACAAAAGTGAGAAAACAGTGTCTATGTGAGAAGATACAAAATGTAGATCGAAGGCCAATCCCGTGGTACAAAACGAAATGCAACTCAAACAACAGAAAGAGACTTATACATGTGCCAGTTTACACTCTGGTGGAGTGATCACACCCACTCCTCTAGCCCTGACGGGGCTTCTACTGTCTCTATTGCAGTCTTGCCGACCGACGAGGAGTTGGAGCTTGATCTGAGCCTGCAACACCAAGGGCAACTAATGAATACGCCAATTCAGCAAATCATAAGCAAACAATAAGGTAACACGCGTTGTGTCTACAAGAGTAAGCAAACGAGTAATAGTGCAATGAGTTTCACTTTCATATACTAGACAAGTCGTGCATAAGAATAAAGCATGCTATCGGAATCAGAAAATAGATATACTTGCTAGATGGCTACTACATTTGCCATATTCTCCCTATCGAGAGCAAGTGTTGAGAACACCATCGACCGGGCCAGGGTACTAATGGGTTTCTAGTTCTTGGGGTCCAGAAGTCTCAGGATAGGAGCACACTGCAGCAACAACAACTATGCTATGCCAAAGTCAACCCCGTTGGGTATCCTGAGGCTAAGGCTGAGTAGAGCTAGACCGTATCAATCATGTCATACAACACACGTCAATTCAAGTCGCATGTAAACTGTACAGTACGTGTATCATGTCATATCACATTTAGGTCAATACCAGTATCTTCCAAGACAGATACAGAACAATACAGACCAATACAAATACAAGTCGAAACAATTATCATGAATAAAGGGAAATAACCGAAATCAACATGCTATGCAAGTCGAGTTATTTCATAGAATCATGATCGTTTACTAGCCAACCCTTAACTGGTTGTCCATTGTTTCTAACCATGCATGATGATGTAATTTTAAGTTGTTCAATACACAATTGTCCATTTTATGGGTGTTACAATGTATCGAGAAACGTATATCGAAGTCCCTTAAACCAATACACATAGGGAGGTGTTTGACAATTAGACAACACACATGAATGAGTCACAACCCTCAAGACCATTCATGCTCTTAAAGTAGTCCATTTGGCAAGTTAAAAGGTTGAAAAATCCATGTAAAGGCCCTATAAGTTGTCATCATTAACCCTATCTAAGAAGGGTCCTCTTAGTGTTTAAAAGCGGGAAAATGAGAATGAGCAAGAAGAGAGAGTACTTCAAGGCCAACCGGTAGGTCTTAAAGCCCGATCGGTCGAATTTCAATTCTGGAAGGTGACCAATCGGTCGGACACCATGCCCGATCGGTCGAGTAACAGAACTCTATTACAGAACGACTGAAGTGAATCTTGCACCACGGAGACAACAAGTATCAAGATCATACAATTACAAAAGGGCTGTAAGTCACGTCACACTTGTAAGATTAAAGAAGACTAATAACAATCACCGTGTACCAACATGTGTTCATCCAAATCGTGTTTATACTTGCCTGAAATGAGCTTTTTCCTGTGAATTAGTTGTTCTTTGACTCAAATTAACCGGTAAACATCGCTCTACCAACCAAGCATGCAAGAAGAAAGAGGAGTTGAGTGCCTGTAGAGCATAAGAAGGATGATAAGAAGTGAAAACTCATAAGCTAAGCAAGATCCCAACTTTTACTATAGAAGAGTGTGCAAGACTTCCCCCCTTCTTGGCTTTGATCATGAAGAAGAAGAAAAAGGAAAAAAAGAAACGAAGAGCAGAGAAGAGGGAGAGAAGACGTTGAGTGAAAGAGAGTTGGTGCATGACTTCTTTTATAAGATAAGGATGGCTGAATTTATATAAAATTCCAAAATGTTAAGATAATTCCAGTTCGAGTCAAATAACCGTCCAACAGAAGTAAACAAAGTCGTTTGCGAGCGAGTCAGTTACGAAAATTAACAGGCTTGACGTGATACACATGTTGACACTAAGATGATGAATGAAAGACAAGATCACACAAAATCCAAAGTTACAAAAAAAGGGCCCATGTCTACCTAAACCGGGTTAAACTCAACCCAACTGCCTATCCATGACCCAAAACGAAACTCCAAAAGATAAAACAACAAACATAAAACGAATTCGCTAGAAAATAACTCAAAACACATGAATTATTCGCTAAACCGGGTTAAGTTGGGTTAGAGTGTTACAAGATATAAGGCGAGGCTAGTTGCGAAAGGCTTTCAACAGAAAAAAAAAGTATTGATTATTTTGAATTATTTTCTCCTGTGGTTAAATTAAACACAATCAGAAGTATTTTAAACATTGTAGCAGTAGATGATTTACATCTTGAACAATTAAATGTTAAAACTGCATTTCTCCATGGTAATTTGGAAGAAGATATTTACATGCATTAGCCACAAGGATATGCTATCTCAGGAAAGGAGGACATGGTGTGTAAATTCCAAAAGAGTTTATATGGCTTAAAGCAGGCCCCAACAATGGTGCATTAAATTTGATAGATTTATGTGCAACATAGGTTCTAAAAGATATCATGTAGACCATTATTGTTATTACAAAAGTTTTGATGACTGTTATATTATTCTCCTTTTGTATGTAGATGACATGCTTGTTGCAGGATTGAACATGCATGAAATAAATAATCTGAAGAAATAATTGTCAAAGGAGTTTGAGATGAAAGATTTGGGTGTTGTGAATCAAATTATTGGTATGAAAATTAGTAGAGACAGAACAAACAACATACTAAAGTTCGTCTCAGGTAGAATATGTTGAAAAGGTTCTAAACAAGTTCAACATGCAAGTTATTAAGCCAGTTAGCACTCCACTAACTAGTACTTTCAAACTCTCAAAGGAGTTGTCCTCTAAGACAGAACAAGAAAAAGATGACATGTCCAAGATCCCATATGCTTTAACTGTTGGTAGCTTAACGTATGCTATGGTTAGCATGAGACCAGATATTGCTCATGGAATAGGAGTTGTAAGCAGATTTATGGGCAACCTAGGAAAACACATTGGGAGGCAACTAAGTGGATTCTCAAATATCTGAGAGGAACCACTAAGGCAGCATTATGTTTTGAAGGATAAAAAATCAAACTGCAGGGTTATGTTGATTCGAACTTAGCAAGAGATCTTAATAGAAATAGAAGCACAACGGAATATGTCTTCACCTTGGGCAATGCAACAATTAGTTGGGAATCACAATTACAAGATGTTATTGCACGTTCAACTACAAAAACAGAGTATGTTGCTATAACAGAAGCTAGCAAGGGAATGATTTGGTTGCAGGAGTTAATGGAAGAGTTGGGTAAGAAGTAGGAAGACAACAAGCTGTACAGTGATAGTCAGAGTGCTATTCATTTGGAGAAGAAGTTAGCCTTTTATCTAAGAAACAAATACATTCATATAAGATATCACTTCATACGGTGGCCTCTGGAAGAAAAGGTGTTGAAACTGAAAAATATTCTCTCAAGTCAGAATCCCGTTAATATGTTCACAATGGTGGTGACTATAGAGAAATTGAAACTATGTTCAACTTCAGTTGGACTCCTTGTTTGAAGACAAGGTATTGAGATTTAAAGTCGCATTCTGTTACTGTCATTGCCATTCAGCATGATCAGTCCTCAAGTAGAAGATTGATGGGTTGGTGAAGCCTGATCTAGGCATATTATTTATTTACATGGGTAAATAAGTAATCCAGCAATTTAATGTAGACCATTTATTATAAGGCCAAATCCAACGGTTGTGAATATCTAAGTGTTGTTAATTAGGGCTTCTGTATTTTTCTGAGTAGTTGGTAAGAAAGTTGTGCTCTTGTGAGGAGAATCTTAGGGAGAGTCTGGTACTTCTGTAATCACAAGGAGGGGACTGTTTTTCTTGTGTAGTGATCTCCAAAATAGTGGATAAACTTAAATCTCCGTGGACGTAGCTCACATCGGGTGAACCACATAAATCTCTTGTGTTCTTATGTGGATTGTGTGCTTCTTGTTCATCTTCTTTCTCAATATTTAAATGGGTCCTGATTCTTCAATTATCCGAGGTTCTAATCCATTAATAACTGGATTTAGGTATTTATTTAGGTCTTGATAAGTAAACGGATTCGGATCTGAATCCTATTTTGGACCTGTGACCTAAATGGTTCCATATCTAGTTCTACCTTGGCTCCAGCTCATAGACTTGAGACTTAACATATTACTACAGTTTTCGAAAATTTTTAAAAAAGTTAGTTTTATTCTAAAGCATTCTCTATATTAGTTTTTTACTAAAACATTCTCTATATAGATCCAAATCCAAACTAGTTCCATACATGGAACCAATTTTAGTTCATGTTCCATATTCTCATTAACGATTCAAATTTCAGGTTCATCTTATCATTAACGGTTTCAATTCTGGGTTCACCATGGACCTGGATCGAAACTGACCCATTTACAACTTTCGTAAAATGCACATACTTTCTACTTAATGGTCCTACAAATGAGGCCTAGGTAGCGTCCATAGGCATTAAAAAGATTCCAAATTCAACACAAGGTCACGAGCTTGGCCTAGCCCGGCCTAGAAGCATCTATAGATTAAATCCAGGTAAATGGTGGTTGTCCCAAAATCCTCATATGGAAGATCTCTTGACCCCTCAGTTCTATATGTAATATGGTTAATGGAGAGGATCTCATTATAGCAATGGTTTAGAAAAAGAACATCCTCCTACTTTAATGGTAAGGGGGGTATGTTTTCATTGGGAGGTCTTGGGTTCAAGTGTATAACATTGCTAAGTCTTTTTGTAATGCTTCGTAACCTAATATGAGTATTAGCCTAATTAAATTGTATTCTAGCTACTTAAACTTTATTAGAGTCTAAACAAGTCCTGTTTAATGTTAAGATTGTGTGTGCGAAGTTTTAACGGGTTTCGAGCTTATTTGAGTATAGCAAGAGGTAGTTTGCAATTCTAAGAAATATAGGAGCCCTTTTTCAAAATTTACCATTTTGCGAGGTTTTGGGTTCATCGGATAGCTCTCCTCATTCCAAGATCTTAACTCTTTTACCCCAAACTGAACCAAATCCGTTTGACCCGCCTAATATCCATTCCTCTAAAACTAAACTCTTATTTGTAATTTTCATAAACTCATTCTCTTTATATGGAACCAAACCCAACCTCATTCCTTCTTTCTCTTTTTCCCTCCTCTCCTTTTTCTCTTCGTCCTTAGTCACCTCACTTGCCATCGCAGGATTTCAAGCCAGCGAATTGCCGGATCTTCGCTACCATCGTTTTCCCCAAGTTTCTCTTAACCCAAAGACGCCATTTCATCTTCTTCACCAAGCAACCTTAGGTAAGCTCCAAACCCTCTCATTTCTAGGTCTTTGGGTTTTTCGAGCTTAGGAGGTGTCTAGGTTGCTCATTAGGCTCCTTTGTTTGTATTTATAGTGTGGTTTTGGTTTGGGTTAAGTAGCTTCACCGTTTGAGCTCCTTTGGGCATTGTGAGGGCTAGGGCATCTTCTATTTTCACATATTTTTATCTAAGGCAAGTTGATATGCATTCTTTTATAGTGATATGCATGTTTTTTTTTCTTTATTCTAGCATTAATGCTCTCATTTATATGGTTTACCCTTTTAAATGGAAAATGGATATAAATGTTAAATTTAGCTGCAATTTTGATAGATGTTTGGATGGAGTGATTTGAAGTGGATTTATGAATGGAAATGGAGAAGGCAAGGCCTTATTTTAATGTAGATACAATGGGGAAGGATTGTGGGGAATTGGATTCCCAAAAATGAAAGAACCAGGAGACTCTCGTCGGATTGGTCCCAGGCCCGATCGATCAAAGTTGGAACCAGTCGAGGCTAGAACCATGGTCTAATTGATTAGGTCCTTGCCCGATTGATCGGATTAAGATTCTACCTTAGGGATGGTTTTGGGTCTGCGAGCCAATGTAGTGATGATCAACCCATATTTATCCTATAGGTGTATATAAACCGGCCCAAAATCACTATTTAAGAGGCATATTTAGGCATACTTACTTCTTATTTGTTACCTAATTAGTGTATGGTGGACAATATATCTTGCTTTTGGTTGAAATGAGAGTTAGGGTTACGCATCTTAGATATTTGACCTTAAATACTTCAAACTCACTTCAATCGTGGTTCAAGTATGAAATGTCGCAAATGCAAATGGTGATAGATTAACTAGGAGTTGGTTGGTTGCACTCCTTAGTCTTTCAGTTGCATCTTCACATGGCTTTCTTAATGTAATCTTGATGTACTTGTCTGTCGGATGTGAATTTTGACCACCACCCCCCCCCCCCCCCCCCCCCGGGAGGGAGATTGCCATTCATCTATATATGATATTTAATATTTGTACGTCGAAATTGAGGATTCCGACTACCCTCAAAGTCAACGGATCACGATCGCCAGTCATGGTAACGGCCATGACTCCGTTCTTCGACTAATGTCAAAGAAACAATGGGAGAAAATAAAGTGGGTTTCTTCTCGTCTAATGTGCTGCTGGCAACACACGACGGTTATCCTTTCACTCGATTTGGGTCTTGTCAAAGTATGGGTCACGACATGGGTCATATTATGGCTCCATATGGGGATAATCCAGATTTATAGTAAATGAGTAATTAAAATCAAATTCAAGTAGAGTTAAATAAAAATAAAATAAAGTAAAAAGGGGGAGGTGCCAAATATTTTAGAAGAGGATCGGTCCCATTCCTGGGTACCCCCTTCAAATCCCTTGGCAAAAAAAGGTTTAAAGGCCAATTTTAAAATAAAAGTAATGATACAAGCAAGGTGTCATGTGTGATTTCAATCGAAAAAAGAAAAAAAAAAAGGAACTTATGGCCAATGGGCCAATTGGATTGAAAGTGACCGCATTTGGGTCAATCGAGGGGCGACCGCATTCGGGTCAATTGTTTGATTAATTGAAAAGGGGATTGAGATCACACATTAATCTTATCATTATCATTAATTTAATTTTTGAATCAGCCTTTATTTCCCTTTTTACATTTTAGCACATTAAAATATTTGGCACAGGAGGTGGAAGGAAAGAGAAGAAAATATTTTTGGGGTGATTTTATTTGTTTTATAGTTTTTTTTTTTTGGATTTTTGATAATTGGGGCTAGAAGGGCCTAACTAGGGGATTTCTACTTGAATTTAATCTAATTAAATCATGCTTTATTAATCATTGAATTCCTACCTTATCCTAAGGTCCTAAACCACCCATATCCACTCTCCCAGTCCCTAACGGAGCAGATGGAGCAGAGGAGAGGTGACGGGGCCTAACCTACTATTCTAAATTGAGGCTCTACTTAAATTAACTAGATTTATGATTCTTTAAATCGATTTTAAATTTAAGTTTCACTTAAAAGTTTGACCTAATTAATCCAAGTTCTCCAATTTTTTTTTAAGATTTTTTTTGTCGATATCTTTTACTTTGTTTTTGGTCTTTTATATTTTCCAATTTTTTTATTTTTAATTTAGGTGAAATGCGGAGATGACAAGAAAAGAAATGAAATGATTTTTTTTTAATTTTTAATTTTTAAGGAAGACGGTGGTGTGTGAAAGGGATGAACGCAACAAGTAGATGAATGAGATGCATGAATATGTCATATGAGTAATCCCAATACAGAAATTAAACTAAATGCTACATAAAACAAAACAAAGTGGGACAGTAAATGGAATGCGCGGTTGGGCCAACAGTAGAGCGAGTGTAAGTGGGTTTTGTTCTCTGGTCAAGAGTTAATGGAGTGGATCTAATTTTGGTTTGGATTAAGAATTGTGTGGGTTCTGTTTGCCTTTTCTGTCTATCTTTCTTTTTGGTGAGAATGGGCACAGGCGGTGGTCTGAATCGTAGTTCTCAAGTGTGTGGCTGGGCTACGACAGTCTCGTCGCGTTGTGAAGGATGAGGGTTAGGTCAGGCTTACGTGTTGTGCGATGATGGAAATGGTGAGTTAGTAGGGGTCGATATCAGTGAAGGTGGGTGGTGAGATAAGGGTATGTGGAAGTGGTGATAAGAGAGAAATGAGATGGGAACGTGTGTGGCTCTCAGTAATGTGTAAGGTGTGAGTTATGTGGGTGATGGGTGTTGACGTGGAAGGACGTGGGTGTAATGAAGTTAGGGCGAGAGGATGCTGTGAGTAAAGAGAGGGTGACAGCGTTGCTGTGGTGGATGGTGGTGATGGAAGTGGTGAGAGTGTATTATGATATTGAGATGGTAAAGATGGGTGGTAAACTGTATGATGGTGGGAAGACGATGAGAAGTTGGCGTATGGACTGATGAAGGTCGAGTCTTGAAGAGAGGGTTGAAGGTGTCTAAACGGTGATTATTTGTGTGGTGGAATGGTGTAGGTGGACAGCGGATGGAACGGCTTGGCGTCAATGAGGGTAAATGCTCGTGAGGGTGTTGTAGTGGTGTGCAGGGCGTGCGATAGTAAGGTTGGTGACGACTCGTGTTGGTGGTGTACGTGTGCGATGGTTACGTGGTGGGATCAGTTGCTGGGCGGTGTGGTGATGAAGGTGAAGTGCAGAGGCCGTGGGAGGAGATTGGTTGTGAAGTATTTTGGTTCAGTAGTGATAATATAATGGCGGGGGTGTCGTGAGGGCTGCGTAATGACGAAGACAACGTAGGCAGTAGCTGTGTATGGTGTTCGGTGAGGAAGATGAAGATGGGCGCAGGCCGTGTGTGTGGTGTTTAGCGAGGAAGATGGAGTGGGTGCAGGTTGTGTGTGTAGTGTTTAGCGAGGAAGGTGGAGTGGGTGTAGGCTGTGTAAGAAGTGTCGAGTTTGGCAAGGAAGATGGGTACGCAGCAGAAATATAATATGAGAGAACCAGGGGGAGGAAGAGAACCTGGTTTCTGGGTCCGCTGATGATCTTAGAGACGAAGGAGGCGGTTCCCAGTTCCTGGCTCTTCTTCTTCACTGTTCTATCTCCTTGCTCCTTTCCTTTCTTTCTTTCTATTTCTTTCCAAGCCCCGTGCACCTTTCACCTTTTTCTCCTCTTAGCCTCTGTATCTTCTTACGTTTCATCCTCTCTCCTCTTTCTCTCGGCTCTCTCCCTCATTATTATTATTATTTTTTTCTTCTTTCTCCACAATACTTCCCCCACACGCCTCTTCTCTCTTTGTTTCCTTTTTATTCTTCTTCCCTGTTTTTCCGGTGTTGGCCACCTTTTTTTTTTTGTTTATTTTGTTATTCTTTTGAGCCGGGCCTCATCAGGTTTGAACGGTGATTTCAAAAGAAATCCAAACTTACGGACATTTGAATTCCAACTTCAGTTGGGATGGGGATCAAGTGGATTCGTTTTTATCTTATTTTATTGTTATTATTATCATTATTATCATTATTATTTATTTAGGATGGTTAGGATTGGAGTGAATAGCCAGGGTGGTGGCGATGATGAGAAAGTAACGATGAAGGTTGGGATTGGGTTGGGCGATGATTAGACGGGATGAGAGAACTGGCTCAGCTGAGGTGGGGATAAGAATAGCTCGCCCTTAGGTAGTTTGAAATTTGAATAATCAGGTGGGCTAATGGGTCTATGGGTTAGACGTGGATCATGGGCCCAGCTCGAGTTGGAGCTTGGGTTTAAAATCGGGTCAGGGTTTTAGGCCGGGATTAAGAGTCGGATTGAGAATCCGGGCCGGGTTTGTGCTTGGTGTTTCGGTTGGTGTTTGGACCAAGTTAGTTTCATGAGTGACCCTAGGTGGGGCCAACCATACCTATGGTGAGTATTGGACCCATGCGCAATATTTTAGTAAATATGAGAGGTCATGATGACGATGATAATAATAATAATGATGGTAATAATAATGATAATGATGGCAGTAATAGTGATGATAGTGATGAAATGAAGGGTCCCATGTGTTGGACCATCACATTGAAGCTCACTATGTACCTGAGCTGGAACCTGGGTTAAAATGGTAAGTTATTCGCAGGCAAGAAAAACATAGAATATGTGCTATGAAACAAAAGACTGGAGGGTCCTTAATGCCCAATATAGGATTAGAGTACTTAGTTATGGCATTTGGGAAGAAAACTAGACAAGAAAAATCATTCTTCGTAAGTGGGCCACGCAGAGCCCGGGTCAAGTGTAATAAGCCCCTGGCCTCGTAACCTTCGGCTCGTTCGTCAGATTTCAGAGTATGGTATATTGTTGGAAAGCTCTCGACGAGTAGATTAAAATGAGCTAAATTAAAAATAAAAAAATTGGAAAATATAAAAGACCAAAAACAAAGTAAAAGATATTAAAAAAATCTCTTGAAAAAAAAATAATTGGATAATTTGGATTAATTGGATCACACTTTTAAGTGAAACTTAAATTCGAAATCAATCTAAAAAAAAATCATAAATCTAGTTAATCTAAGTAGATCCTGAATTTAGAATAGTAGGTTAGGCCCCATCATCCCTCCCCTGCTCCGTTAGGGGACTGGGAGAGTGGATGTGGGTGGTTTAGGACCTTAGAGCAGGGTAGAAATCCAATGATTGATAAACCATGATTTAATTGGATTAAATTCAAGTAGAAATCCCCTAGTTAGGCCCTTCTACCCTCAATTATCAAAAATCCAAAAAAACTATAAAACAAACAAAATTACCCCAAAAATATTTTCTTCTCTTTCCTTCCACCTCCTGTGCCAAATATTTTAATGTACTAAAATGATAAAAAGAAAATAAAGGCTGATTCAAAAATTAATTTAACGATAATGATAAGACTAATGTGTGATCTCAATCCCCCTTTTCAATTAATCAGACAACTGACCCGAATGCGGTCACCCCTCAATTGACCCAAATGCGGTCACTTTCAATCCAATCGGCCCATTGGCCACAATTTCCTTCTTTTTTAATTGAAATCACGCATGACACCTTATTTGCATCATTATTTTCATTTTAAAATTGGCCTTTAAACCTTTTTTTTGCTAAGGGATTTGAAGGGGGTATCCAGGAATGGGACCGATCCTCTTCTAAAATATTTGGCACCTCCCCCTTTTTACTTTATTTTATTTTTATTTAACTCTACTTGAATTTGATTTTAATTACTCATTTATTATAAATCTAGATTATCCCCATATGGACCCATAATATGACCCATATCGTGACCCATACTTTGACGAGACCCAAATCGAGTGAAAGGATAACCGTCGTGTGTTGCTGACAGCACATTAGACGAGAAGGAACCCGTTTTATTTTCTCCCGTTGTTTCTTTGACATTAGTTGAAGAACGGAGTCATGGCCGTTACCATGACTGGCGATCGTGATCCATCGATTTTGAGGGTAGTCGGGCTGTCGGATGTGAGTTTTGATCCCCCCGGAGAGGGAGATCGCCATTCATCTATATATGATATTTAATATTTGTACATCGAAACTGAGGATTCCGACTACCCTCAAAATCTATGGATCACGATCGTCAGTCATGATAACGGCCATGACTTTGTTCTTCAACTAATGTCAAAGAAACAATGAGAGAAAATAAAACGGGTTCGTGGAGGGCGGGCATGAAAAACCTTTTTGAACATTTTGAAGTTCTAGCCTCGCGTCTTGATGGGCCTTGATAAGGGTCAATACAGGACTAGGCTCTACGTCATTATGGAAGTCACACATGACCCCTAAGGTTGGTTCAATTACATCATTGTCCTTTGGAGGTTTTGTCTTATAAGGCTCATAAGGCAAGATCTCATGTGACATTGGTGTCTTTTCTATGGTCTTTTTTGGTGAGTGGTTAGGACCCATGTGAAAGCTTTCTTGTTGGATTTCAATGGTAGGCCTACTAATTTCTTTGTGTTGATCCTCAGGTGATGCTTTTAACTCCTTAGCAGGTTCAGCTGACTTTGAAATGGGCTTAAGGTACACTGCTTCAGACTTAGGATAGTTTTGCATGTTGCGTGATTGGATGTTCAAGGGAGATACTCGAATCATGGTTTGGGCTTCAGACAATGACATGAGCTTCATATTCCTTAGTTCATATTCTAATGTTTGTGGTAGTCTAGTTGAGTGAATCTTCTCTGATTGGAGATGTGCTTGTGATGTCCTTATATCTGGTGGAGAATTTGTTGGTGATAAGTTATGGTCAGGGATCGCCGATTTGCTATGTCATTATTGAAGTACACTTTGTACAGGTCAGGAGAATCAACTATCTTGCCCATTCCAGAGTTTCGGACCTTGAACTTAGTTTTCCCGTCCCATGGCTTGATGTATTTTCGATAATCCTCCTCGAAGAAGTCATCATAACAAAGTTGGTTTTGACCAACAATGGGTTGAGCCAAAGGATTTGCAGAGTGATGTGAGACAGTTGTGATGTTCTCCATATGACCCTATGGTTGTGTTGAAGGTGATATTGCATGCTGGGGTAATAGGTTCGTATAAATTTGCGTATTGGGAACTAGTTGCTCTTGATTAATGGGCGGACCTTGGTTTTGAGGTGAATTTTGGTAGTTGCTCACGAGCGGTTGGACAAGATTTAGATTTGATATTGATTTCCTGGTGCTTCTCGATCTCGAAGTTGTTGGTTATAAACTTGGTCATTCCGAGGAGGATTTTGATAGCTTTGGTTGATTCCATAGTCCAAATTAATCCTCTGAAAATTTAAGCTTCGGTTTGGCACTTGATTTTGGTATTCATTGAAACTTGCATTGTCATCATTGTTATATGGGTGCTAGACCATCTCTTGTGTTGAATTTACCTCTGGGGCTGCACAATTTTCCTTTTGATTGGTTGAATTCATAGGGCGATTGTTTTCTTTATGATTAGGAAAGGCAAAGGAGCTCAATGTACCATCATCTAGATGTTGTTCCATTCTTAATAACCTATGGTGTAATCCGCTCCAACTCCTGACATCTCCAATCGTCATCAACGTCCTCATTGGTTCTTTCATGTTTAAAATGACCATCCTCACTTGTTCCTCCTCCTTCATGTTACATTCAAATCTTGTAAATTGACTCAGCCATCTTGCCACAAAATCCTCATATTCTTCATTATTCTTTTGCTTCAAGTTAGCTAGGTCATGCCATAAGGGTTTGTTCTTGGTCAAATGTTGGTATTGCTCAAGAAATTTTTCAATCACATCCTCAAATGTGTTAATTTGATGTGAGGGTATGGATGCGTACCAAGTAAGTGCATCTCCCGATAATGAATCTTGAATTTATTGATAAGCAGGGCATCATTGTTAGCAATTAAACGACATTTGTTGCAAAAGGACACCAAATGGTGCTGAGGGTCTGTCGTTCCATCATAATGTGTAAACTTGGGAGCTCTAACTGGGAACGATGACTTTTCGTTTTCTTCTTTCTTTGTGAAGTCATAAAACCCTAATTTCTTATTGCGTCGTGGCGAGGATTTCCTCCTAATTTCATTTCTAAGCCCTCCAATCTCCTTTTGTAATTCCCTATATGCTTGAGGGGCGAGGTATTGACTCCCGTGTGTTGGGCCCGCCTATGGGGCTTCGACTGGCATTTGTGTGTAAGGAGGCTCTATGAATTCACTTTGGTAATCTTGATAGGGTTGGTGAAGTGTGGGGCCATTGTTGTCCATCGCCTGAGGCGTTTCAATGACTTTAGTTTGAGCCCCATTCAAGCCTAGGTATGAGCTCAGTCTGGGCTGTTGATTCGGATAGGGCACTTGGTAGACTGGCTGGTTTGGTTGATGTGTTCGAGAAGACTCATGAGAAGGGTTCACGATTTGCCTATACTGGGGAGAGAAATCACGTTCTTCATGGGGTATTTGGTAGACCGGGCCCGACGGATGGTGGTATGAAGTGACATGTTCCTCATGACTAACATGTTGAAGACGGTCCACCCTAGTGCCTTGTGGGACTAGAATTGGATGGCTCCTCGGCATAGTTGGAGGAGTCATTGCCTGGAATTGGGGTCGGATCACCTCATGTTGGTATTGGTGAGGGATATTCTGGGCATTGTCATAAGTTAGCAAACTTCGACTAGAGGTTCTCGGTACTACCGCTCGGGTTGAACTCCCCTGATCGCGACTCGTCTGATGATGTTCGTTATCATATATAATGGGAATATGAGGAGATCTAGATGACCTAGTTACAGTCGCAATGGGTGCATCGATTGACATGCTATAGTGAGGAATGGTTGAAGTAATTGGTTCGGTGTGGGAAATCATTGTAGAGTACGGGATGACTTATGAGATCACAGGTTCATCCACACGTGAGTCCCGCGTGGTGACGTGGGCATGAGTCTCATGGCTCACAACTTGTTCACTCGATCTGGCTAGGTCCCCGTATGTTACTCGAGAATGGATAGAACCTGGGTCTGTTCTTGACCGATGAGGTGGAGTTAAGGGATCAGAATGACTCCTTCTTATAGACACTGTGGTCATTGAGGAAAGGACCCCCTCAAATAGAGGTTGCCCCAGCATGTGCGGAGGGTATCTTGGTCCGGATAATGGAGAGTTAGGAACTCTAGGGGTCCCTACATTGGATGGGATATGATGCACCCCATAAGTAGTTTGAGTTGTCCTAATGGAAAGTAGGGGAGGAAGGGGAATATCGGGTGTTCCCCACGGGTGACTTGTCATGGTGAAGCAAATTTAGATGAGAATAGAAGGAGTTTAGATGAGAAAAGAATTGTTTTATGAGCTTAATATGCAGGTTGAGAAGTAGTTCTTATGCTGAAATGGGGAAAGCTTCAGTGGGTGGTTTGAACGGACCTTAGATCATATATTTTTTACTCAAAATGACCCATGATGGAATGAGACGTAAACATCAAATCATTGACTGGATGTTAGGGTCTCATTGACAAATAACCCGAATTAGTGACAAGATAATAAAAGGAGTCATGATCACCAAGCTATTGGCATGGTGATCGTGAACCCATAATTGATTGACAAAAGACCGAAATTCATGAAAGGACAACAAAAGAAGTCCCATCATAATCCCCAGGCTGTCGGATGTGAGTTTTGATCCCCCGGAAAGGGAGATCGCCATTCATCTATATATGATAGTTAATATTTGTACATCGAAATTGAGGATTCCGACTATCCTCAAAATCGATGGATCACGATCGCCAGTCATGGTAACGACCATGACTCCGTTCTTCAACTAATGTCAAAGAAACAACAGAAGAAAATAAAACGGGTTCCTTCTCGTCTAATGTGCTGCCAGCAACACACGACGGTTATCCTTTCACTCGATTTAGGTCTCGTCAAAGTATGGGTCACGATATAGGTCATATTATAGGTCTATATGGGGATAATCCAGATTTATAATAAATGAGTAATTAAAATCAAATTCAAGTAGAGCTAAATAAAAATAAAATAAAGTACAAAGGGGGAGGTGCCAAATATTTTAGAAGAGGATCGGTCCCATTCCTGGGTACCTCCTTCAAATCCCTTGGCAAAAAAAAAAAGGTTTAAAGGCCAATTTTAAAATGAAAATAATGATGCAAATAAGGTGTCATACGTGATTTCAATTAAAAAAGAAGGAAATTATGGCCAATGGGCCGATTGAATTGAAAGTGACCGCATTTGGGTCAATTGAGGGGCGACAGCATTCGGGTTAGTTGTTTGATTAATTGAAAAGGGGGATTGAGATCACACATTAGTCTTATCATTATCATTAAATTAATTTTTGAATTAGCCTTTAGTTTCTTTTTATCATTTTAGCATATTAAAATATTTGGCGCAGGAGGTGGAAGGAAAGAGAAGAAAATATTTTTGGGGTGATTTTGTTTGTTTTATAGTTTTTTTGGATTTTTTTATAATTGGGGGTAGAAGGGCCTAACTAGGGGATTTCTACTTGAATTTAATCCAATTAAATCATGGTTTATCAATCATTGGATTTCTACCCTGCTCTAAGGTCCTAAACCACCCACATCCACTCTCCCAGTCCCCTAACGAAGTAGGGGCGAGATGATGGGGCCTAACCTACTATTCTAAATTCACGATCTACTTAGATTAACTAGATTTATGATTTTTTTTAGATTGATTTCGAATTTAAGTTTCACTTAAAAGTGTGATCCAATTAATCCAAGTTATCCAATTATTTTTTTTTCAAGAGATTTTTTTTTAATATCTTTTACTTTGTTTTTAGTCTTTTATACTTTTCTTCTTTTTTTTTTTTTTTTTGTGGTAAAATGTGGAGATGACAAGAAAAGCAATGAAATGATTTTTTTAATTTAATTTTTAAGGAAGACGGTGGCGTGTGAAAGGGATGAATGCAACAAGTAAGCAAGACGGTTAGCAGGTTTTGAAATTGAATTTAAACTGTTGGCATGGATTGGGTGGGACAGTTGAGATAATGAGGATAGGATGTGCTTGGGCCAATGGGCTGAAAAGGATGGATGGGTCAAACATAGGTTGAGGGTTGCGTTCAGGTTGTGAGTGGGGTTGACGAGTCATGGACAGGGTTAGATTTGGATTTGGACTAACGAGTCAAGGAATTAGGTTTTGTTTGGTTGTGAGCTAATGGGTCAGGCTTGATTTGGAGGTTGAATTAGAGTGGGCCAGCCACTTCCTCTATTCCACTGATGAACGATGGGTGCCACATGCAGTAGAATTAACTTAAATGGATGGTCATAGTGATGATGATGAACGGATCCTAAGTGTTGATCATCGGAGTGGGGCCCATTACATGGCTTGGGCTAGACCCTGAGTTGACATGGTAAGTTACCCTCAGGCCTGAAAAAGTGAGACATGTAATGTGCGACAAAAGACGGGAGGGTCCTTAATGCCCAATATAGGATTAGAGAGCTTAATTTTGGCATTCGGGAAGGAAATTAGACAAGAAAAATCATTCTTCGTAAGTGGGCCACGCAGCGCCCGGGTTAAGTGTAATAAGCCCCAAGCCTCGTAACCTTCGGCTCGTTCGTCAGATTTCAGAGTATGGTATATCGTTGGAAAGCTCTCGACGAGTAGATCACAGTGAGTTATATATATGTGTGGTCAGGAGAATGAAAAGGGATGATGAAAATTTAGGTGAGCATTTCTAACCTTAAAATCTCTTTTATCCCTATTAATTTATTATCTTTTTATGTTAATGGTTCGGGCACTCCAGCCATGGGCAATGGACTTGGACCATTTTCATGCACATACTGATGATGATATTCATTTATTTTCATACTTTTCAAGTTTTCTTACCATTTTCTTTTGTTATTATCATTATTATTATTATTATTTTGAGTGCAGAATGAAGGCAAATCTAAATGATGACATGCGATGCATGGCTTCTAAAACTCCCTTTAAATTTTCAATAATTAACGTCGTTTTTAAATTGATTTGAATCATGCTAAAAGCACTTAATTTGGGGTGAAATGGGGGCATCATTATACATGATAAGTATTTTGGGTCTACATAGGGTGCCAAATGAGGTGTCTACAATGTCTTTATATTGTACCATGCATTTGGACTTAGACTATGTAGAGACTTGGCATTGTTAGTACTTGGTTACTAGAGCATTACTCACATTGTTTGTGTTCGAATTATGATTCGCGAGTAGTTCCTCCATTTGCCGATCTCATATGTGAATACAGGATACCAGCCCTTCACTTGGACTTAGAGTCTGAGTCTGAGCACTTCTAAGTGAGGTCTATCTTTATATATATTATGTGCGTTGAGGTCTTTGACGACTACAGCAAAGTGATTTTTAACGGATTGATCATTATATTTGACGAATTACTTGGCCTCCAATGTTTGGGCGGCTCTACCCAATTTTGACAAGATTGACCCCCAATGATTTAATAGGATTAACTCCACAATTTGACATTGGAATACTTTTCAATTAGTTGAGGGCTTTTCCCTTTGGTTTGGACTTATGTACTCATTTGCGTAAAATTATTTAGGATTCCTTCCTTTTACATTCTTATTTACTGTTTCTTACTCACATGAGCACACTGTCTCTACTCGCTTTCGATAATGCATGTTTATTATAGTTTATATTCTCTTTTTGCCAACTTGTTGTAGTCGTATGATATTGTGTTGGTACGTAGGTACCGATCCTTTTTATCTCAAGCAGGAAGCACAGGGTGATGTGTTACAAGTGCTTGAGTTACCTGATAAGCCCACGTGGGGTGCAGTTTACTGTTGTAGACCCGTCTAGCCTTACACGAGAGTGATACTCAGTTAGGCTGACATCATTTTGGGTTTTGTTGGTTTATTCTTTTTAGGTCCAAGTTTTTAGTGGGCTTGTAATTAATATACTTTGTTAATTAAAACTTTAACTTTAAATCCAGTATCTTTTAATCTGTATACTCTATTTAGTATTTTGATACCATTGCTAGATAACACTTTCGTGGGTATTGGTATACATTCAGTTTCATGAACTCATTGCGGACTAAAATCCTGTGTGGGATCAATTAGGTGCCATGTATTGTTTTAAACACGAAAAATTTTAATTGGCCCTTAATCTCACTCTTCACCCTAGATTACGATCTAGCAGCGCGACACTTTTGAAGGTCAGTGATTGGATTTATGGATTCCACATTGTGGATTGTGTAACCGTATTTTTTTTTTTTTTTTCAACTATATGGATGAGATACCATGGTAAGGGTACAAGGAAGAGAACACTGTCACACTAGGCATTTCTACAACCCAATGTTTATCGTCCCAAGCTATTCGTTTCATGTCTAAATCACTGATCATAAATCACTTTATCTAGTGTAGGCCCATCATTGGATGGTTACGATTGATCTCCATTAATATCATTTCCCTGTTAGAAAACTTTCTCTTTTCATGTGGACATTTCTTATTTTTATAATTTAAGCTTTTAAATTGACGGAGAAGATAAAGGAAGACGAGATATCAACCATTCATTTTAAGTATGAATAACATTCATGCTTCTTGATGTCAAGAGAGAAAAATTAGGGGACTCGAACAACTTTGCAAAGCATACCATTAACTATGTTGAAGAATATATATATAATATAGTGACATATAAGCTCACCAAAGCCCAAACAAATAATTACCCAAATTCCCCGTCTCTACACTTTACTGACTATACCTCGGTCATGTATGCATTCATTCATGTACATTATAATCACTTAGAAAAGGTAAAAAACAATGAGAGCCCAAATTCCCAGATCATATAGAAATCGGGGGTGCAGCAACGATACTGGACGATGAGTCACTTGAAGCAGGACCGAGCGCCAACCCGGAGCTCAAAAGCTCAGCCATTGCGCGATGAGGATTTGAACGTTGAATCTCGCAGAGATCAGGCAAAAAGACCCCTTCATTTCCAATTTCACAACAATCAAAATATCACATTTAATAATAATAATAAGAGCTTAATTGATTGTAGGAATTTGAGAAAATCCTGTTAAAGTCAATTTAAAATGAGAAGGTTTTCAGAGTTCAGAACTAGTAAAATTTGGAAAGTCAAAATTGCCACATTGCATAGTAGCATTTTAAATTATCCCATCAATCAAAAAATCGGGAGAAACATTTGAGGGATAAATCAAACACTTTTTCAAAGTTTTGCCAGTAGAGAAATCCTTACAATCAAAGAGGCTCTAAAAAAGGCTAGAGGCTGCAGGTAAGTTGATAATGAATATTAAACTCCTCTATTAAGAAAGAGAGAAGGTAGTTTGGTACGATCCCATTAAAACATAGATTAGCTTAGATGATTTTTTGGGGAAAAAAGAAGGATCCGAAGGAAACCAAGAGCAAGCATGGATGTATTCAATGGTTTTACCTTCTCCGGCAGCAAGATTGAAGTAGAGATCAATGATGTTAGGACAATTTCGGAAACAATCGGCAGAGCATAGCTTGGCAGTAAATTGTGGCTCCATGAGAGAATCAGAGGAAATTCCCACTGCTTTGCGATCTGCACCACACGCATTCACACAAACCTCCTTCTCGATATAGTTTGACATCCTCTCCACATCCACATCCGACGTCCGACATTGGTACCCCACCTTTTCATCTTCTCTCGCATAGTTCTCTAACAGGCAACGCTTTCCCTTCGAAGAAATTGAGAAGGCACAAAGCTCTTGTGGCAAATTCTCACAAATTAACGCACCTACGAACACACGCATATAAACCCACGTGAGTAATTCTACATCTCTCAAATCTCAAGCTTTGGTAAGCTGATTAAGAACAAGTGTCATGTTATATTTCTCTCTCTCTCTCTCTCTCTCTCTCTCTCTCTCTCTCTCTCTCTCTCTCTCTCTCTCTCTCTCTCTCTCTCTCTCTCTCTATATATATATATATAAATATTACAATGATGACAAAGAAGAACAAAGAAAAAGAACAAAATAGGGAGTACCAAAGGTGGCATGCATGAGGAGGAAGAGTTCAAAGAGGAGGGTGAACGCTACTTTGGCAAAGGGACAAGAGGCCATGGGATCTCTCTCTTTCGCAGTATTTTGTTGCAATGTCTGATCTTGGTCTCTTGTGGGGGATTGGGAAATGGAATATGAGTTTGGGGAGAAAAAGAGGTTGGGCTTCAATTGGTTATATAGATTGAGAAATAGCATACGAGAGAGAGAGAGAGAGAGAGAGAGAGAGAGAGAGAGAGAGCTCTTTTCTTTGTTTTGTGCAACCACCCAAACTGAAACGCCTTTGAATTTATGCCCATCTTTGTCGGAAAGGAAGCGCCTTGGTTTTTCCCGCTGTTTTAACCATCTATGTTCGGGAGTCCCACGCGTGTAACCGTTCCATTTATTAGAGGTCCGGCACACACCTTCGATTGTGTGATCTTGCACTAATTAGATTCTGCCCAACTTCATCAAGACGTCCAAAATGTCCAGACCATAAATGATTAATTCAATTTCCAAGTTTCAAAGCATAATAAATTTATGATTTTGTTCTGGTTATAGATAACAAATATACAACCCCTCTTCCCATGTAAATTTTGTTTTTTAAGGAATACGTATGCTTTTTTTATTTATATATCCCATCTATAAGGGGGCGGGAATCCCCTATTGGGAGAGCGTAGCAGATATCGGGCAGAGAAGTGGATACACCCTAGCTGAATTTACAAGGCCCTCGCACAACACTGCTTCCTGAATTGTCATTGGTTATATTTTTAGATGTCCGGGAAGTACACACCTTATATTTTCGCCTTATGATATTCAGATTTTAGGGTAAACTGTAAGGGGTAAGTGTACTTTGCCGACTACTTTTGTTTAGGTGTTGCAGAAACCGAAGTCGTCTTCTAGGTAAAGTACTAAAGTCCAATTTAGTATAACAACTACTGTTAGATTGCCCATGTGCTACGAGGGTGGGTCATGCTTATGAATCAAGCGTTCCGCATCAAGGGAAGTTTTTGATTTATATCTTGTATTTCGGGCACCAAATTAGTTCATAGGGTTAGTTTGGACCGGGCTTTAAGTCAAGAGTATTTAATCTTTCTACTAAGTTTTCTTAAGAGCTAAGAAAAAAATAATTATATATATGATCTAACTTGTAACTTTAAATAATAAGTAAACTACAATAAAAGAATAGAGTTTTCTTCTGGACATGAATGTAGGAACATCGTCAAACCACGTAAATCTCTCGTACGTGTACTCTTGTGTGCTTGTCTTTTCTTGTGTGTGATTTTGATTGTCGATCATAGGTTACGCGCTTCCATACGTACACATTAGGAACAACAATGAACTATAGGGTTCTAATCACTAATCATTGAGTCCGGATCAGTGAAGCTTTGAGGTGGGGAAATCCTAACTTGGAAGGAGCCCATTTAGAATGCAAATAGCGCAAAACAAATGTTATTCGAGAATGTCCTAAGCTTCATTTCAATAGAGTTGATCAATTGAAAGATTGACCATTTGACCAAAAATGTGATAAATACAATTTTATGCATTTTTGTTAGCCACATTTTTTTATAAATGTAAATTTTATGGCAGGACCAAGTTTTATTGAAAAAAATTTAAAAACACTATAATTTGAGTTGATATTTCTTTTCAATTACTTAGATTTTCAATAAGTGAACCCTGCAGTGAAATTCTAGTACTCCAACTTGGGAATTTTCTGAGATAAGGCCTCACGGCATCTCGGCTGTGACTACCATAGCCGAATAATGATTGATGCCTTTCGCACGATATACGTTCGGGATATTACCCAAATCTGCCTTTATTTCCACCGCACGAAAACAAAGCTACATAACACCTTTATTGATTCCATGGGACGTACATGTACCCAGTCGTCTAATTGCAAGTAACTGGAGCCATCACAAACTTGTACACCTAATTTTGACCGTCAAAAGCCACTGCCAGTGCCCAGTATCAATCGAAAATGTTGTGATGTTTCACTTGTTATTTTCTAGTTTCGCAATCAGACATTGCGATTTGGAGTTGATTCAACGACGGTGTGTCACAACTCACAAACCGCTCAATTGCAAATTGCAATGCAAGTGCATTGCAAAGTAGTGCTTTGCAATTAGCAATCAGTGTCAATTTTCAGCCTTTTCCACGAGGCAATTTTGTAATTTAGAAAGTACTTTTCTCTTCCTTTTTTTTGCCTTGTTTTTTGGCAAAATCTTTTCTTCCTACGCTTTTTTGGTAAAAGTTTTTCCTGCTGCCTAAACGGGTCCTAGTTGCGGAAAGACTCAGGATGAGACTTACTTTGGGTCAGGTTTGGGCTTTGGATTCTGGTACTTGGCTGGGCCCAGACTAATATATAAGCAAGTTTAATATTTGGGCTGGACTTCTATTAAGTGATAGCATCACAAAGCCCAGCTTGGTCCGGCCCAAATAGGGAGTGCTTGTAGTTTGGTGATTGCTTTGCCCAAAGAAGTGCTAGGAAGCCCATTGCGATCTATTTATACATATCCACCCTTGATCCATCCCTGTTAACCCCTTTCACCTCAGTCCATTGAGGAATCAACAATCCACAACCAGATCCATCATATTAATGGCAAAAATCACATAACCAGATGGGAAATTAGAAATTAGGAAGGTTAACCATTTCAAATCTCAAGGACGAAGAGAGAGATATAGTATGCAAGATAAAAGAACGTTTTAATGTTCAAGATTTAAATCCAAACAGGAGGGTCTTTATAACCCACATCAAATCGTGCATTAAGTAGTCGCGCATGCTTATTTGAGAACCAGTGTCTTCAGTTCAGAGGAGCAAGTGGAGCCCATGCTAAGCACTGTTGGTATTGCTTGTATGAAAGGTCCAAACTCCAAAGCAATAATCCTTGAGGTGGGGGCGTGTGTCGCGGAGAAGAACCAACCAACCAACCAGGATCACTCGCTTGTGAATGAACAGAGGGACAAGGATAAGTGGGCCCCACTAAAAACTGAAAACATTTTTAGCCTTACAAGCCCAAACCAAATCTCCCCACTGCCCAATAGCCACCCATAGTCCATACGCACGAAAAATAGGAAAACAAAGCTTCTCAAGTCTCACCCTTTGCCTCTGTCATTTGTATGTGTATTGTGAAAGAGAGGAAGAGAAGGGAAAGAACCAGAGACATATGAACACACATCGTAGCTAACTTTGCAAAGCACAACCATGGTGACTGCGATTCCAACATCCTCACATCTCCTCCTCCCCTGCACCGGCTCGGCCATCCATCGCCGATCAACCTTACACATCATCAACGTCACAGCAGGGTCTAAGAAGGCCCTCTCATCATCTCCTCTTGACAATGATAACAAGACCACTCTTTACTGTGGCAGGCGCACAAGTAGTGTCCGGTGTGCTGCAGTTGATACAACATCAGAAGTAGAAACCAAGAAGAAGAGTGGTTACCAGATCCAAACGCTGACAAGCTGGCTATTGATGCAAGAACAGGCAGGAGATATTGATGCGGAGCTGACCATTGTCCTATCCAGTATATCCATGGCATGCAAACAAATCGCGTCGCTGGTCCAAAGAGCCGGCATTTCCAACTTGACAGGTGGTCGAGGTGCAGTTAACGTGCAAGGTGAGGATCAGAAGAAGCTCGATGTTGTCTCCAATGAGGTCAGTGTGGAAACTCTGAAAGGCTTGAGCTCGTGAAATTCGCAGTCTTCCTCATGAGTAACCATCCCAAAAGATAGAAATGAGAGTAAAATTCAATTCAACCCATCTATTTCAAATTCAAACTCTTATCTTAATATTGCTAACAGTCAGTGTCTCACCAATTCAACTCAACAAATAGGCGTGGTCTTGTTCATTCAATTATTGAGTGTGTTAGAAGGTGAGAAAAAGCTATTTTGGGCTGCTCATTTCTTTTTGCTAAATTGCAAGAAGTATATTAAGAAAAAAAAGAGGGGGAGAATATTACATAGGCCTAAAGCCCCCAAAGAGAACCCAGAGATCATCTTTACAGATGCTCATAATCTAGCCAAAATGCAAGAAGAAAAACAAAGAAGCAGTAACCAAAGTAAACAAGAAAAAACTTCAAGAGGCTCAAGGCAAAGCTTTTTAAAAAGATTGAGCTAGGTGGGATTTAGGAGGAAAGGTTGTAGAAATGGCAACAAGATTGGGTGTCTCCTATAGTGAGTTAAAATTTAACATTGATCGGCCAGCAAGGGGAAAACCTGGGCTAGCGGATATCAGTGGATTGCTTTGTAATAGTGAAGGAATTGAGTTGGCAATGTTTTCTAAGCATGTGAGATTGTCTGGAGTCTAATGAAGCAGAGATTTTAACCATCTTATATGCTATTCGCATGTATGCCTCCTCATCTTTTCTATCAAAATTAGTGGTGGGAGGAAAGTGATTCTCTTCATGTCATTTTGTGAGTGACATCATCAGTGATGCCTCCTTGGAGATTTCAATTTTATTTGAATGAGATTGGAGCTTTAGTCACTTCATTGAAAGTGTCTTTTCATCACGTCGGGAAGTAGTCCAACAGTTTTGCAAATTCACTAGCTAAACAAGTGGTGGATAGGTCTTATAATTTAGCAGCTCTTACCATGTAGTTTGTTCTTCTCCAGTGTGTTGGTTGTTTTTATTTGTGTTTTTCCTTGGTATATTACTCTTATACCTTCTGCCCTTTTCTCTATTATGCTCTTTTATATCTTTCTAGTTTCCCTTAACATAATGTGTTGTTACCACTAAGAAAAATGTTCATTCAACTAACTACACATATGCAGGTATTCTCTAATTGCCTCAGATCAAGTGGACGGACAGGTATCATTGCATCGGAAGAGGAGGATGTGCCCATTGCAGTGGAGGAGAGTTACTCCGGCAACTACATTGTGGTTTTCGACCCACTTGATGGATCATCCAACATCGATGCGGCAGTGTCCACTGGGTCCATCTTTGGAATTTATAGCCCCAACGACGAGTGCCTTGCAGACATTGGTGATGATGCTACGGTAAAATTCATCTTGATGGTCAAAATCAACCAACAGTGACATAATTTCTCAATTCTCTACCAGTTAAGCCTACTAACATAAAAAAGCTTAAGCCGATTGCCTCGGTCATTTAATAGAGAGATTAGAGTGATAACCATGCATATAGAGTAGGCCATTTAGATCTCCATTCAATTTCAGTGCACATTACATACCATTGTTTCAGTTCGTTTGACCATCTAACACCGGGCTTTCTCTTGAAGCATGCATATCCTAGAAGTTTAACCATTGGATATCTCATCCAAATCTTGCTTTCAGGTGATCAACCAATTTTAATGGCCAATGGTCTGCAGTAAGGCCCATTTCCATATCATAGGGACTGTTCAATAGGTCTGACTGATTGTTGGGTCATGGCCCATTGGTTTGACTCCAGATTGAAGAGCAAGTGCTCTCTTATTTGATAGTAGTGCTTGGATTATACACTTGCTAAAACTATCCTTCATCTTTAAGAAAATCTGCTCTAAAGGATGCGAATGGCTCCTTCTCTATGCGATCCTCAATCTTCTTACTAATTGACAAAACGGCAATGCCACAGCTTGACCAGATGGAACAGAGGTGTGTAGTCAATGTTTGCCAGCCTGGTAGCAACCTATTGGCAGCAGGCTACTGCATGTACTCCAGCTCTGTGATCTTTGTCCTCTCCATTGGCAAAGGTGTCTTCGCATTCACCCTTGATCCCATGTACGGTGAGTTTGTGTTAACCCAAGAGAACATCAAAATACCAAAGGCAGGTAAGATATATGCATTCAATGAAGGCAACTATCTGCTCTGGGATGAGAAGCTGAGGAAGTACATGGATGATCTCAAGGAGCCCGGCCCCTCCGGCAAGCCATACTCGGCCCGGTACATCGGAAGCTTGGTGGGTGATTTCCATCGAACTTTGCTCTATGGCGGCATTTATGGGTATCCAAGAGATAAGAAGAGCAAAAATGGGAAATTGAGACTCCTGTATGAGTGTGCACCCATGAGCTACCTAGTGGAGCAAGCTGGTGGGAAAGGTTCTGATGGGTACAAGAGAATACTTGATATTCAACCAGAAGAGGTATCAGATTTATTTAGTAATACCAGCATTGCTACAATCATTTAAAGATTATGCTACACTGCTTCAAAGTAATGAAACCTCTACATTACATCTATTTTCTTTTTTATTTTTTTTTTTTGAATGACTATAATATTCTCTGAGTTTCAAATAGATAGAACATAAGAAGACCAACTACCCTCACCAGATAGATAGATAGATATAAGTATATATGTATAAATATGCATGTCCAGGTACCCACGACTAATTTCCGTTTCACATGCTTACATCTCACTTGCACAAACTTGAACGTTTCAGAATTTGTAGAGCCACAGATTTTTCAAATGACTATGCTTTTCTACCGAATATATGAATAGAAGTTCAACTTATGGGATTTAATTTTTTTGTCCAATGTAAGCACATGTTTTTTTAATACTATGGCAGATTCACCAGCGGGTTCCTCTTTTCATTGGGAGTGTGGAGGAAGTGGAGAAGTTGGAGAAGTATTTAGCATGATGTTTGTTATAGACAAAAGATGTAATTTGGTAAATTAAATCAATGTAATTCCCATTAGATTGCAAGTACATTTGAAATTTGAGTTTATACAAATCTCACCCAAGGCATAACTTGCAAAATTTGGTTTGGGGGTTCCAATTTTGTTTTTCCATTTTAGTCTTAATTGTTGTATTATACAAAGAAATTTCATGTGTACCTCTGAGCAGTCTGAAGTGAAAAATGAAACAGGAAGGCAGTTTCAAAATGCATATAAAGCATCTTAGAGATAAAGGTCACATGGACACCTTACCAGAATTCATTCATGTCCTTTTCATGAAAATCAAAACCAAACCTTCGGAAGAAGGGACAAGGGGCTGTATGCCAAGTGATAATGGGCTAGAACAAGATATATATATTCTTATGGCCTGAATGTTAATAATTAGGTTGAGATTATAAAAAATAAAAATAAAAATAAAGGAGAATAGGACAGGCAAGTAATAGTAAATCAAATTTCCAAAATCCTCAACCTAATTATTAATATTTAGGCCACGCTTGTAGCAGAAAAGCTTCTCACAGGGTTTCCCCCACTTAGCAAAATGACTCCACAGCCAATTTCCATCTACATCAACAAATACATTTCATCCAAGTGCAAACAAAATACAACCCTTCTAAAATCTTGCAAAATCATAACAAAAAGAGAATCAAGCCTTTCAGCATAATTCATTCCAACAATTAATATCACTCCCATCAAAGTGATACTCAAAATATCACCTATTTACAGATGGAGATGTGAACATGCAGTTAGCATTGTAAAAGGTGGGACCCATGGTGCAGCCCATAAAGGGAAGGTGTATCCAATTAAATGTATAGAAAATAAAAAAAATTTAAGGCCCTTGTTGTAGAGAAAGGTAATTGTGAAGTATAGTCATTTATTTTATCCACCAGCTCCTAAAAAATCAGATCTGCCTCAGCCCATAAAGGGAAGGTGTATCCAAATAAATGTATAGAAAATAAAAAAAAAATTAAGGTCCTCGTTGTAGAGAAAGGTAATTGTGAAGCATAGTCATTTATTTTATCCACCAGCTCCTAAAAAATCAGATCTGTCTCATTTGAACCAATACATGTGCAAGCTGTGCCATTGTAGCTCAGCCAGTTAGAGAGAGGGTACATTTTCAAGTCGAGGGTTCCACAGTCCATTAGGGGCAGAAACCAAAAAAGGACGTGCAAACTATAATTTGTTGTGCACTAACAAAATAAATGCAATTCTGCAAGCTGCATGTTGGGACTTCAAGTTCATAAAATACACGAGGCAATAGACTTCAAATCACATTTATCATGGCACCATTGGGTTGAATGCTCTACTGTTTCTATCTATAAAATGAAAAGCACAGAACCAATCAGCATCAACCATCATATACAGTGTGTCATCATTAAGCTCACAAATTGTTAGATACAAAGGGGAAATTAAAAAAAAAAAAACACAAAGAAACAACAACAGAAGATGGTCTACTAGAATCATGTCCAAGCAGTAATAAATTTGTGAGAACTTTGAATAGCAATATCTATGGTCATGTATAGGTGATTAAACCATTATGAGCCCATCAAATGGTAACATCAGTAGGCAACGAGTCACTCTATTGTCCTTCAGTTCTCTTTTTCTGATGAAGAGCTGTGCCTACTTTTCACTGCCATTCCATTAAAATCAAGTTTCCGGTTATTGTCCAACTGTTCAACAAGCAAGCATGTCCATAAAATGGAAATAAGAGATGAAGGGTAGATTGGATGTATCAAAATATGCAACCAGTGATATAGTAGATGGCTATTCAATTCCATACACATTTAAGGTGGGCTAGAAATTGAAAGCATCAGCAGATGTGATGGCACTTTGAATCATTTGCCTTCTACAACAGAAACTACAGCTTATATTCTCTGTCTTCAAAGTGTCTTTAAGTGCACATTGGCACAGATAGCATGAACATTCACAGATATCCGCCCACTCCACCAAGATGTTAAAAAACGATTGCTATTTGATAAACATCCACCTCAAGATAGTGAAATTATCAGTGCTAACAATTTTGATGCTTTTTGTAATTGATTTCAATAGTGAAATTACCAGGGCTAACAATTTTGATGCTTTGTGTAATTGATTTCACCAATGTGAAAGAATCCGGGCCTGTTAGAAGCAGCAAACAGGTAAAAAAGATTAAATATTCTTATAGAACATAGTTGGGACTTAAAAATATTAAACATTTTGAAGAAAGAATGAGTAAAACACCTTGTCTGCTTGTGTCCCTTTCAGAAAGAATTGCTTTTGCACTTGAAGAAGGAGGCTCAGATGAAACTTGACTTGAGTCCGAACCTCCAATTCCTGATTCATGATTGGACCTGTAATCATCAGTCCATGAAGATTTTGAAATGAGGAAAACAGAAAGAATGTGAAACTCAAAATCACGGAGGCTGGGCCTAGCTTTCAGCAATCTGAATCGCTTCAGATGGAATGCCAAACAGCAGACAGGCATGAGTTAATGTCCCATGAACTGATAATCCTAACTGTCCAATTGGCAGGTTGAAATGAACCATTATAAAGTTTAAATAATTGCCTGCATTTAATGAGTGCAAAATAGGAGGCTAGGACCATCCATTACAGAAACTCCCATCCACAAGAAAGCTTGTTGTGTATAATTTGAATCTCCAAAAGATGGAGGTCATGGTGTGTAGGCAGGCAGCAACCAGATGAAGCACAACTTAAAAGAAAATTGAGAAAGTGGACGATGGGCAACATAATGAAAATAAAACAACAAAGTACCCTGTGTTTAAACCAATGGAGGGATCAACTGGTTGTGGAAAGGAAGGACATGTTTCTTCAGTCTCAAGATCAATGTCTAACAGTTCAGAGAGGGAGAAATCTTTGCCCAAAGCATCATAAGTAGAAAGATCAATGTCAAAGATCTCAGACATTTCATCAACATTGTTCAATGTGGAAACTTCCACATTTTCTAAGCTCAAAGGTTTATTCGAATCATCAAAATCCAATCTGCCTTTTATATGATCTCTCTTGTTCAGCCTCTTTTGACTCAATTTGGGTGGGCACAAAACACCGTGCCTCCCATCAGTGGAATAGCAGCTTTGACGTTTGAAAGGACTCCTGACAAATGTCTCAGAAGAAATCATATGACAGTGGGTTGTGTTCTCTTGAGAGGTACTGATACTAGCAGAATGAACTAAAGCCAAGCCTTCTAGTGGAGAAACTGATTTGTCATTTTGAGAGGGGAGTGCCTGTGGAGGGGTCTCGGGGCAAGGAGTTTGAGATTGATGAGGCTGTTTGAATAGGCTCTTTGCTGCAGATGATCCCTGAACAGCATTGTGAGTGCCAGATGGTGATTGAACAGAAGAAAACCGCCTGAAAGTTTGACAGTTTGTGATTGTGTTAGTTGCTTTGGAGCGCATCTTAGAACCTGCAAGAAATAACGAAGTGAGAAATTGTTTGAGCAAATAGCTTAGACTGAATATGCAGCGTCGTACATCCATGCATGCCACAGAATTTCATGACCTTTTTACCTTCGGCTGTCAATGGTGAGTTGGCAGTTAACCGCATACAAGATTTCTTTGCAGCTGGTGACCCATCAGTTACAAGTCTAGAAGCTTTTCTTTTGTTTTTAAATGGAAGCTTACCAATTGGACTTGAGTAGTTGATAGACTCCAAAACAGGTGAGGGAAGCATGTGTGCCAAACTAGCTGTAGGGGTGTTGTAACTGTGATGCCCTGGTGACAGATCATGAAGACAAGTGCTTTTGATTTATCTAACTTGGACATGGACATTCGTTGAAATTGGCAACATATGCATGCAAGATAATGATTTAAATAATGTAAAAATTTTGAGTTAAGAAACAATCCACATTAAAACTTTAATTTTGATGCTCAAGTTTCATGCTTTAATCCACATATCATGCTTTAGTTTAGGAAGCAAAGTGTAAATGGATTTACACACTAAACCCAACTACAAAAACTCTGCAATCTGCACAAAGAATTTTGGGCAATTGTTAAACTATTTCAACAGCTAGTGATGTGTTAAAAATGCAGATAGAGCTTGCTCATCATAAAAGAGAAGCATATTGATTGAATGCATAAATTGTCTTTATTATTTCAGAAGGATCTGGGAATCTTTTGCACTTTTGGAGATGATAAATGTTACCACTTTCACCCACCATATCATATTCATATTGAAGTTCGCTTGATGTTGTCGATTGGCATATCCACAAATCTACCAAAAAATACCACTTGCATGTTCAACAATCCAAGGATTAAGCTACTGTGTGATGCACAATCTGTTAGTAACTATTGTATAAAACACTCTCAAGAACATCATTATTCTGTTCTATCTAAAATTCTTAATGTGCGATTAGCTATAATAATCTGCTCATTGAAATAAATTAGACATTCTTAGAAAACCACAGATTAGGATCTTGGTCTTAATTTTACAAGCGGAGAAACATTGCTAGATATTTCATCAACATTACTAAGACCAAACATTTGTAACAGCGGCAGAAACCCAATTCATTATTTTTCCTCTTCTATAACAAAATGCTTATATAAATTTTCAGCAGATGTGACTAATTCAACATTTCGCAATCCATATGCTTGTAGGCTATAGCAAATAACTACATTGATACTAGAAAATACCTGCGGCAGGCAGTCCAGGAGGAGATGGGGTCATAGTTGCTGCCATTGGAGGAGAAATGCTTCCACCCATACTGTAAGCTTGCATCACATTCTGCATACCTTGCAGCAGCTTCTCTATCCTGCTCTTCTCTTGATCCAATATTACTTTTTGCTCCTTCAACCGTATGTATTCATCCAACATAGCATCCAAGCTTAATAAACCCTTGGGCAACTATATGATTACATGAACGAATTACAAGTAAACGTATTAACCCATCTATATAAATCGAAAACAGGGGAGAATTCTGACAGACCATCACTTGTCTTTTTCAGTAGAAAGTTAAAGCACTTTTAGGCTTGGAAATTCCTCATTGAAGCAAAATTAGAAAGACTCTTCTCCCTATTTTAGAAAATGAAATGCACTGAGATAAATCAAAAACAGAAAGACAACTCTAGATTAGAGAACCAAATCCTCTATATCATCAGCGGGGGAAGACAGAGTTACGATCCCACATCTCAAGAGAAGAAGTCCACAAAGCTGAGGCCATATGGGCCCTTCCCTGTGCAAATCTGAAACACAAACTCTCTGCTTGGACCGTGTGATAATTGGATCTTCGGAAGAAAAAAAGGTGATGAAGAACTACTAGCAATTGAACAACATGGATCAATGACAGATGGACTCCATCCGTGTCCAAAGCAGACTTGAATGAATGAGAACAGTTGAAAGTCAAAAGCAAAGAAGACCCCATTATCAAAGGAGAGGGGGATAAAAAAAAAAAAAAACCTGTTTGCCGTTGGCTTGAGAGATGAGAAGGGAGGCTTCAGATCTGAAAAGGGATAGAGTGTTTGAATAATTGTTGTCCGAGAGGTATCGCTCCAGGATCAAGGCCACATGGACAGGGCTCACCTTTCCCTTCCCCACTTCCTCCGCTCTGCTTCCCTTTCCCGTCTTTTGATCCATCTTCTTCTCTACTTCTCTTATACAACTATAAGCCAAAAGATCGAAGAAATGAAAACAATAGATAGGCTTCAAAGTGCCAACTTCTCGTATAAATAGTAAATTGAAGAGAGAAGAAAAAAAAAGGCGGGAGTTTTTGAATTTTTATAGCAGACATTTGGAGAGGTCAGAGGCGATTTTAAAACAGAGTGGCGTTGTAGTTTGGACTCACAGGTATGACAGTCTTCCACCAGATGAAACGATTGTGGCGACTCATTCATTTCTCACTCACTCACTCATCTGATTTCTGAACTCCGAAGACATATATATTTTGGGCCATTCAGACAGTCCAGGTAGCACCGGAACGGGGAAGTCCTTCTGAATTGGAATTTGGATGTTTTGTCGTAATCGTCTTATAGAATGGAAGATTTTTCAAACGAAAATAATGCAGGAGGGGCTCTAATTATAATATAGTAACCTTCTTTCTTTCGTAGCACGACAAGGAAATTTTTTTTATTTTTTTTACAAAAAGTAGATAATTTTTTTTTTATCATTTAGTGGCTTTAAATTGTTGATTTTTTACTTTTTATTAATAGGAAAAATCTTTAAATTTTTGTATTTTTGATATAACTCTGTCGTACTTTTATATCTTTCTAATGAAAGCTTCGCTTCACATCACTTTACAAATGAATTACTGAAAGGGGAATAAGTGTAACCTATAACTCCCTTTATCCTATTTCTTGAATTTCTTTTCAATATTTTAATTGAAAAAATAAAATCAGTATTAAACCTAACCTGATCCACATCATGGGATGCCATGAAATTGGTGGAATTGATTTTGGACGTGGAAGTAACAAATTCCACAATCTAACAAACAATTCCAGCCAGTCGTTCAGAATCAGTCCAATCTTGCACACCAAGAAACCCATACGAGGTAATTCGAAATAACAAGTCTCTGCTTTCTCACCTTCTGTTCATTTTCGACCTCTTTCTGCTATCTATAAAACTCCAAGACAGAGACAACTAACTAGAACCAATACTCAATCCAAAATTCAGAAAGAAAAGAAAAAAAAAATGGGCACTATCTTTGGCAAGATTGGTGTCGAAACACCGAAATACGAACTTCTTCACACCTCTCCTGACTACGAGATCCGTAAATACTCGCCCTCCACTGTTGCCCAAGTCACCTACAGCCCAGCGAAGCTCCGCGGCAATCGTGATGGAGGTTTCAGCATCCTTGCCAATTATATAGGTGCTCTCGGCCAACCCCAGAACAAGAAACCCGAAAAGATCGCCATGACGGCCCCAGTCATAACCCAGACACTGGACTCCACTGCTGAAAAGGTCTCCATGACGGCACCAGTGATAACGGAGAGCATTGGTGTAGGTGTTGCAGATGGCGACGGGGAGAAGGAGATGATGGTGACCATGCAGTTTGTATTGCCAGCCAAGTACAAGAGAGTTGAAGAGGCACCGGTGCCCGTCGATGAGAGGGTGGTGATAAGAGAGGAGGGGGAGAGGACATATGGGGTGGTGAGATTTAGTGGGGTCGCGACGGATGAGGTGGTGGAGGAGAGGGTGGAGAAGTTGACGAAGAACTTGGAGAGAGATGGGTACAAGGTAATTGGGCGGTTCTTGCTGGCGAGGTATAATCCTCCTTGGACATTGCCTGCTTTCAGGACCAACGAAATCATGATTCCCATTGAATGTCCATGAAAGAGTCTTTCTGTTTACTTCTAAAGTTGTATGGGCAATTGGACATTGACTTCCTAGAAGAGGCTAGAAATGTTTGCAATGTTGTTACTTCTCTGTTGATGAGATCTAATAAATGTTGTTTGCAAACAAGTTTGTGAGACGAATCAGTTTATGCTTTGATTTAATTGTAGACCAATGAATTGCAGAAGATAATGCAACAGAATTATCTAATTTGATTGATTTTGTGGCAGTTGCAAGTTTCTATTTTAATTCAGTGCTCTGATATGATCTTACTTCATTACCAAAAAAAAAAAAAAAAAGGTTGGTAATTGAACCAGACAAAGAAGACCACAACAGTTTCTAGACAAATGAGCCAGTTCACATTTCCTCCACAGTGAAGACCACAACAGTTTCTAGACAAATGAGCCAGTTCACATTTCCTCCACAGAGAAGGTATAGGGTTCGAACTAGTCAGCTTTTCATATCACCTTAACATGCTCCTGCCAGCAATGACCAACAAAAAGAATAAATAAATAAAGAAAAACATTAAAAAAATATTTGCTTTGCCATAGAAGTTTGCATAAAACAGTCATTTTTCTAGTATCAAGCTGTCTGCAAATTTTCCAATTCTCTATAAGCATATGATAAGATTTTGACAAAGAGAAAACTTGGAACTTGCATGGGCATTCTAAAATTAGCATTGCAAAATGAAGGGTGGAAAAGACAGAAGGGGCAGCGCAGCAATTAAAACACAAAACCAGTAGAAACCAATCCGAGCCAGAGTTTAACAGTCAATAGCAAAAACCAATATGTTCATAATAGTACAAAGCCATCCAGTGCCTGTCCAAACTTCAACCAGACACCAACTTCACAACAACAGTGACTGTATTGAGAGCTATCAGGGGAACTCTCAAGTATTGGACTGCATAAATGAGGCCAATGACCTGTCCTTTCAGCGATTTTGTCTTGCCACCTGAGACCTCTGAAAAGCTCCACCCTCTTGGTGCAAGGAAGCGATCCTCGTTCAATATAGCCAGAGCATTTGCAAGAAGCAGAAAGCCTTCAAGCAATGTCCACAAACCCATCCCTGCACAAATCAGTCATGACATCATCATTCAACTATGCACCATATCAGCGCATCAGCAGCTTGTTGAGAATAGAATGTCCGCATGAGATTATGACATTCAAACCAAAAGATTTATTTTTGGTTTAATCAGCAATGGTACAAGTGAAATGGCCTTCACCATAACTATATAAGCCAATCATCAGGCGAGCCGCCTTCCTGATGATCCAAGTTCTGTTAGAGAGGCTTGCTAATGGATAATAATCGCCAATGGTGTGCACTCAAAAACAGTAAAATCAACAGATTGAGATCATCTCATACAGGAAGTTTTTAGCATATAATCAACCAATGGTGATCCAAATCATATGAATGCTTTTTGTAGACAAAACTCGCCCCCACATGTGGGCTGTGGCACTTGCCATGTCAAGCAAATGGTCCACTTGACAATTGTAAATTTCCTTCAAGTAAAATATAAAACCACATAAAGCATTGCTGCTGTTTTACAGGAAAAAAAAAGTGATAATCTGTCGAAGAAATTGAGCATGTGACTGGTTCCAATGTTGGTACTTGGTAATCGGTATTCCATGTGCCAGTCCTCAATAGGCCATTGTACAAAAGGAAAACAAAGCCACCTTCATTCAGGCTGCTTCATCTCCTTCCTCAAGCTACCTACAGCCCATCTACTGTGTAACAGAAAAAGTTCTTCGGTATGGCTGTCTCATTTTTTGGATGCCAGAAGGAATGTTGTCAGGGTTAGACTCTTCATGAATTATTCCAGTCCTTTGCTATTTTATTCTAGCAGCTCCTCTCATGTAATTTGCCTTTCTAACAAAACCCCTTACCATTTCCAAATATATGCATATAGTATCATCAACAAAAATGTAAAAGGATGAAGCCCCATAATGAAGACCCTAAAAACAATATTTCTCCGTCCACCCGGGATTGAGTTAACAAGTCAGCAACTAATTTAGCTTCTTTTTTAGATACAGAGACTTTATTTTATATTTTTCACAAATTCATATGGATTGTATCCCATCAATGATGAAGTATTGCAAAAAGAGAGTTTCAATACCCTAGATAAACCATCCTGAGTGAGTTTTTTAGTACAGTATGCACAGCTAAATGGTTAAGATGCAATGTGACTTTAGATAATAGCCAAACACCAACAACCTAAAATAACAGATTTCAAGAGCAACTGTTAATAGATCAACCAAATTGATGAAGACAACATAATTTAAAGCAACAAATTCTAACAATAAATATATGTTTGTTATCAATCCCTCTGCGTCATATGCAGCCATAAATAGGGAAGGGAAAAGAACCCTCTCCAACAAAGCCCTGTTTTCAGTCAAAGCTTCAGTGGAGATTTGCCATTAGTGTGTGCTGTGACACAAGGCCCACAACAGCCATGGCATATATCGTCATCATTATCATCGTCAAAACCTTATTCCAACTATGTTTGGGTCAGCTACATGAATTATGTTTCGTCATTCTAGTCCATCCTGGGACAAATCCTTGGACAACTTACACTTATTCAAATCAATCCACACCATTTCCATCTATATCCCCTTCAGCCTACCCCTTTTCTTTTAGGGGCCATCAACCTCCATAGAGAAACTTTTCCTCACCTATGTTGTTATTGGCCAGTGTTGGACACGTCTAAATCATTTCAAATAAGCATTTCTTGATTTATCACATATTGATGCTACCCAGTAAGTCGTAAATACACTCATCTCTGATTCTATCTTTTCTAGTTGACGTTCATCTCAACATGTCACACAATATATAACCTAACATATATAGACTACCATGTCAATACAGCCAAACAATCATTAAGCTACTAGTAGAAGTTCGCCTAGTCCTGTGTGTGGATCTAGATCTCAATCCATCCATGTGTGGCAAATGCCAGTGGAGTGAGTGTGCTAGACCTGAGCCAATACTACGAATGGCGGATCCCAATGTTTACTTGCCCTGGCACAAGAATCAGGCCAGTCCACCCATCATGTTGAACAAACTTGTACATAAATAGAAGTTTATAAGGACTCTCTGTTGGCACCCACTCAATCCAGAATGGGAGTTCAAAAAACATAAAAATAAAATAATATATGAGACTTCAGAAAGTATGTCCGAACCAAACTATAACCGAGGGAGTAATGCCCTGTGAAGTGTGAACTGCTCAACCTTCCACCAAAAGATGCTAGGTGGCTCTGACAAACCACAGACTTCCATTTTTAACCATTGTGGAATCTGTTTGGCTAACAAGGCCCGTGTATGACACTACGACAGTAGTACTTTCCCATCCAAGAAAAAAAAACAGAGAGAGAGAGAGAGAGAGAGAGAGAGAGAGAGAGAGACCCCACCATAACTCCAGTAATCAAGAATTTCCCCTTCTAGAACCATTGTGATTCATGTTAACTCATAATTCACTGGAAGAATCTGCAAAGTAAATGGTCCAAGCAAGCAGCAACGAGGAGTTTCACCTCGATCGCTCGCTTAAAGATCTGAACGTAAACAAGCGCCTCAAATTGAGGAGATTTTAAGCTCAGAGCCTCCGTGTAATGTAGCTGACCACACACATGGTTTCCTTGATATGAAGATGAAGAGTATGAATTTTGAAATGATCCGAAGCAAGTTCAAGTTTGGTGTAAACTCCTCAAAAATAGTGTCAGCCCACCGGTGGTCATGTTCCTTCGATGGGAAAACTCTGTTTTTTTTCCCCCTATAATTCCCGTGTTTGTTTGTGCACGTGTAGCAGCATATCGTAGTTGAAACTTGTAGGTAGCCCTGATCTAGATAAGATTTTTACGGCTCGCCTTGGGCTTAGGGGTTGATATTTGAGTATTAAACAGTGAAATCAGACACGAGTTAAGATGCTCTCAATACATATCTATGAGGAAATTCGAATGAAGTGGATAGGGAGAGATGATATGATACATACCTTGTTAATTTGGAAATGAAATGAGGAGATGATCTTTCAGGGTCGATTCGAATAAGAAACCGATGCCTTGGAACTCCACCTTGCAACTTCCTGAAAATTGTAGGAGGGGAATGGGTGAGGTGATAATCGTAAGGAATTAGTGTGTTTGTGAGACAGAGAGAGAGGGAGGAAGGGGAAATGAACACGATTAATGAGGAAATGAGGCCCGTATAACGCGACGATCAGCGATGGTGAGGAAAGTTGCGGAAGAATGGAGGGCACCCTAGATTTTTTTGGGGAAAATTTTAAAACCGGGCCTAAATTTTTTGCACATTTCAAAACAGGACAAAAGTAAAACTTGATTTCAAAATGAGCCTTAAAATTTTGAAATACATTTCAAGAGGACATCCGGTTAAGTTGGGTGTTGGCCGACTATAATTTCAGGCTTCTTGTTTTTACATTCCAAACATACCCTCAAGGCTTAAGTTTAGAATAAAAAATAAAAATAAAAATAAAAATAAAGAAGATGGCCCCTCACAGCTATCTACACCGTCCCATCTCTTTGTCACGCCCTACCCACATCTCCTCACATCTCCACTAACCATCACCTTAAGCTTCGTATCTCCACTAACCGTCCCAACCAGCCACCTCATCTTCACCGTACCATCTCCACTCCAGTTCACCTTCCCAACCATCACACCGCCTCCACTTCACTTCTCATCACCCACTTACCTCACACACAGGCACATGGCCGTCCACATAACCCTGTTCATCCCCATCACAAGCACCACTTCACCCTCCCTTGTATCTCCATTGCCTATAAAATCACACTCCCCCTGCCCTCTTCACAAAATGCCACGCTTCTTTTTCTGTTGAAAACATCCTCTCGCATTCCTTCTCCCTTCTAACATGGCTCGCCATGGCTATCTTCCAGTGGGCCCACCCAGGTGGCCTACCTTGGGGAAAGCAATGGTGGAGATCCTCCTCTAAAAATGCCAACCCCATCATCCTAGGACCCCGAGGCTTCCCACTCACTGGAGCATGTACCTCATGGAGCGCCTCACTCACCGCCAGCTCGCAGCTGCTGCGGACCGGCTCGATGCCAAGCAGTTCATGGCCTTCAGCCTCGCCGAGACCCGAGTCATCATCACCTTCAAACCCGACGTCTCCAAAGAGCCCCTCAATAGCTCTGTTTTTGCAGACCGGCCCATTGAAGAGTCATCTCATAGCTTGATGTTCGACCGCGGCATCGGCTTAGCTCCATACGGCAACTACTGGTGCACCCTTCCCTGTATTGCAGCCACATCTCCACCGACATTACAACCCTCCATCATCATCATGTTACACCCGACACTACCCTACAGTCTCCACCGAACCCATACATCGCTTTCACACTCATCAGATCACACACAGCCACTGCACCACTAGCCATCCCTTCCACCCTTCTTCATCGCCTTTACCTTCATCACTACCATCATAACCGAACCCATACACCATGTCACGCCCACTATCATGCCCAACAACACAACAGCCACCGATCTCGTCCGCCTGCTCACCACTGTCTCAAGTCACCTTAACCCATCTCCGCTACCAACACTACACGTTACCTTTTACCTCCCTCACCCTGCACCATTACTGCCTTCCGCCATCACTTCACCATCCCACACCACCACTCAATTCAATCCACTGTCACAGAAACCATCGGACCTATTACCAGCCCGCCTTCATCCTTTGCAGTCCCCCCATATCACCGCCGCTGCACACCTTTCTGCACCACACTTCGCTGCCGACCCACTGCCACGACATCCCCACTTCACCACCTTCAACCACACGACTCAGCCTCTCCACCGTCACTATCTCCACTCAGGGCTGACCCCTGCACCCTTCTCCATCACCTTCACCTTCATCACTACCCCTGCAACCTAACCCTGCTAAGCCAATCCTTTTGGCGTCCTCAATTAAAATGTATTTGTAAAACTTAAGGCTCATTTTGAAATTGAATTTTAATTTTGCCCAGTTTTGAAATCTACCAAAAACTTAGGTTTTATTTTGAAAATTTTCCTTTTCTTTAAGGAATGATTTATAAAAATTTGGAAAATTTTCAAATAAGGCCTAAAATTTGTGCCTTATTTAAAAAAAACACAAGTTTCAAAACTTTTTAAATTAGTTCCTAAGTTTTTTTTTAAAAATTCAATTAAGGACATTCGTATTTTATGGTAACTTTTCACTTATTTTTTTTAAATATCTAAATTATCCTTCATTTGAAGCTATAATTTGCTTCCCGCAACCACTATATATAACCGATCGCTGTGAGTATGCTCGTTGTTCTTATTCATCTTAAGGACGTTGATGAAAGGAAATGAGGAAAATATAAAGGAAGTGAAAGAGGGTCATTTCAATATAGGATAATTTGAGTATTTTAAGCAAAAGTGAGAGAAAATATTACTGAAAATAATTTTAAATAGACGAATGTCCTTAATTGAAAACTTTCTAAAAACTTAAACTTAGGGACTGATTTGAAAAGTTTTAAAACTTATATGTTCTTTTTTTAAATAAAAAAACTTAGGGCTTTATTTGAAAGTTTTTCTAAAAATTATGATAGTAAGAATTTCAAAACAGGCTCATAATGTTTGCCTAATGTCATAAAAGGGTTCCAAAAATTAACAATCTCAAAATATTTTTGAAATATTTTACTTTAAATGATTTAACATGAAAAAACCCATTTGGTGGGACCCATACTAAAAAGAACCTTATAGTTATAACCACATCAGATTGGTCCTCTTGATCCTTTCTAGTGTAAAGAAAAAAAGTGAGAAACGATGTTGGCATCGTCCCTCCAGGGTAACAACTTATCTACATTTGCTAATTGAATATATGAAGAGGTTTCTTTGTGACAACTTAATTGAAAACTATGTGTTCAAACTATGTTGAAAATAGGAATATAAATTGCCAACTATGTTTCAAGTAAGCTGTCACAAAGACATGTTCTACTGTGGAGATAACAAATCCTCGCATTGATTGAAAACCACTAGTTGCTGGGCTTTTATCATTGGCTCGGAATGAATGCCAAATCACAAAATTGAAATCATAAAACTGAATCCTCGAGAGCAGAGAAAAGTGCAAATCATGGATTTAAACTGGTCGGACAGTCAAAGGCACCCAGTGTTGCATCTGTAAGCGCGTGAAAAGAAGAGCATGTATACAAATCGCATGGTCTTAAAAAAACTCGCATAATCATTATAAATTATATGGTAAAACCATCTCTCAGTTGATTCTAAGTTCTGATCTTTCAATTAATAAGAACCCATATCATCATTGTCACTTTATGTTGAAACTATAGGCTCAAAGAGTACTGATATGAACCTGTGCTAATGTGGGTTCTTGTTCAGCAATTCATGAGTTTGTGGTGTTCTGTTCGTAGATATGCTTCATCTCCTCTTCTCATGTTTTGACTTCATTTTTCACCTTTTTTGACAGTTTATCTCTGGTACCTGGTGTGAACATGGGTTTTAAAAGTGGCCTTTTGCTCCAACTGATATATTAGAGGAAAAAGAAGAAGATCCGAATGACATGGGATTTTCATTTTTTAATAATCAAAGCTTCTCCAATTAGTGGAAAAAGAAAAAGATTTAAGATATTGAAAACCCAACAAAAAAGAGCTTCAACAAATTCTCTCTCTCTCTCTCTCTCTTAGGAGCGACACTTGAGCAATGCTAGTGTTGTTTGTCGGATTTTTTTTCCATTATTTTTCATCTCCATTTATATGAAAAACTAGAATAATTGATTTATGAGTTTTTTTTTTCTAGGTACACTCCCCTTTAATAGTTGCGGGTCAATGATGAAAAAGATAATGGTCAAGTGCATGTCACCGATGTAAGTGTAGGCTTGCATTGAAGGGAAAATTATGGAAAAAAACAACATTGAAAAAAGAAAGTTGGAATAGCATTGGTCAAGCATTGCTCCACATATGCATTTTTTACCATAGAAAGGACCTCAGAGAACTAATCTGGTGTGCTCAAAACTACAAAATTATGTTCAGTGTGGATCACATCTAAGGATTTTTCTTCATGTTAAATCGGCCTAAAATAAATATTATAAAATTGAGACTTTTTTTTTTAGCATATAATCCAATCCGTTCCGTCCAACATTTTCTCGTGACAGATTGTCCGTCCCGATTCCCAAACAGACCCAACGTCGACCCCGGTCGCACTTCCCATCTGTCTCATAGTACGTGTCACGACGAGCCGCCCGGTCACGGCGTCTTGCCACTTGCGTCGGCTCCCGCTCTCTTGAGTCGAGCGAGTCATTTCTGACTTATAAGCAGTGCCCGTCCGCAACAGCAACTGCAACTGCAACTGCAATTGCGACTGCGTCCTTCAGCCGATGTCGATGTCGTTCCCCCAGTGAAAAAATTAGGGCAGCGTGTTAGGAAGTGTGCGACCTCGAGACCCAACTAACATTCTCCAACGGACGCTTCTCACGCTCACGCTCACGCTCACGCTCACGCTTCAAGGAAGAAGAGAGAGAGACGCAGACCACAGCTCCTCAATATTTCCCTACCACTTGCTCCAATACCCATCCATTCATCCATCCTTTCTTTCTTCCTTCCTTCCTTCCTTCTTCCATATTTGAAGCAAGTTTCCTCTCAAGAGCTGCAGGTTCGTAAGAATTCAATCTAACCCTTTCAATATCTAAGTCTGCGGTAAGGGTTTTGGAAAATTTCTAGTTTTTTTTTTCTTTTCTTCTCTGTTATTTCTCTTTTGGAGAAGAATTTGATGTTGTTGATTATTGATTTTTCAGTGTGTTTGGATGTGGTTCTAAGATTTTGGGAACGATATGGTTTTCTCATCATCAGAGCATCCTAGGAGGTCCAGGAATCAGATATGATGTGAGGAGTTGCCCACACTTGAGATCATCACATTGATGTTGATATTGATATTCACCGACCCACCGCTTCTTCCTAGGATATGAGTTAGTTGCAGATTGAATTAAATTTATTCATTTTAGATGATCGGCTTAGGGTTGTGTTTGCCTTGTTGTCGCTTTCCCATCCCATGGATTCCAGGTGTTGGACAAGTAAAGAGAAAAAGAAAATTTAGGAATCCAAGAGAAAATTGTCCTTACCGAATGCATCCATGACCATGATCAAAACCATTTCTACAATTGACCCACAACTGTGGATAAGCCATGCGCTGGAAATCTGTTAAATTAGAAGCTCACATGCCAAGCAAACATGGGTTTTTTTTTTTTTTTTCTTTTTGTTTCCATCTGGGAGATTTTATATGCACAGACCATTAACCAGCAATCAAATAAAATGAACTGCTTGCACCTCTGAATCATAGAATTTGTGCATATTACAATCTGCACTTTCAAACAAGCTATCAGTGCTGAAGTCGATCTGGACATATTTCACATGGTATCCTTCAGTTCTATGGTGTGGTGTCAAATTGGAGAGAATTTTTCAAGATGGACTTTGTGGAAATTGTATTGATTTGAGAAGGCTTAATGTTTGCATTAACTATTTAGTTGTTCTCTAATTTACTAGGCATGTCAGACCATTCATTTTATGGAAAAAAAATTGATATTTATACTGATTTATCTCATTGTCACTCTGTTCTTCAAACCTATTTATGTAATGTTTCTTTCATCTACGGATATGCTCACTAACTTCTTTCTTTTCTCAGATGAATGCATACGGTGACCATTGAACAAAGCCTTGCCAGTTATAATGGGATTCTTGTTTCCCTTTTCTCATGGCATTCATTGCCTACGCACAAATAGCTGGTTCTGCCTTTTCCTTGTTTTCTTCCTACATGGCTGCAAGGGTACACTCTCAGACGACTCTAGTTATTTGATTGGGCTGGGGAGCTATGACATAACAGGACCTGCAGCAGATGTCAATATGATGGGATATGCTAATACGGAACAAATTGCATCTGGAATTCACTTTAGGCTGCGAGCTCGCACATTTATTGTGGCAGATCCACAGGGGCACCATGTTGTATTTGTAAATCTCGATGCATGCATGGCTTCACAACTCGTCACAATCAAAGTGCTTGAGAGACTGAAGGCAAGGTAGTTTTGATGTCAGCAGTGCACGCTTTAATTTCCAGCACCTTTTCTTAATTCATTATTCATGTCTAAATGCCTCTGCACATCAGTCTTCATTTCATCAGAAGGCTACAATGTCTCTATTTTCTACCCTTCAAAAAAGAGCTATAGCTAATGCAATTTTTCTTCTGGAATATCTGTGGCTTCCATTTCTAAGATGTCAATGATTAAGCATTGTCGACATCTTCTCTTGGTCAATTGTACCGAGTTTGGATGGTCATAAAAATCATCACGTGCTGAATCAACTTGCACCTGACTGAGTCATCTGGTTGGTTGAATCCTATGAGTTTTGGGCCGTAGACACAGTTTTCTTCTAGTTTTTCTATCAGAAAAAGGCAGTGGACCTTCTGCATTTATATTAGAAGTTCAAAACAACTTTTTTGTTCGTTTGTTTGGGTTTTTTTTTTTTTTTGAATATTTTTTTTAAACTTTTAGTGCCTTTAGTTCCAAAGAACTTTTGGATCAATGGCACTTATCAGTTATCATCCATTCATCCATGAATGAAATATAAATGTAGGTGCCTATAACTTAAATTCATCATTAAAAAACTGAAACATAACGAGTCTTAAAATTCTGGAATCATAAAACTAAATTTTCCATTTTTTTTGTTTTATAAGTTTTTTTTACAGGTTATTGGGCCAAGGGTTCTGGTTGGATTCGGCTGCGCCTCATGCTGGCACAGTTGATTCTACTTTAAATTGACTGAGTCGCCTCGAGTCTGATTTTTAAAGCCTTGGTGGAAATTTTATGTCTAAAGTTATGCACAATGCCTCTCAGCACTAAGATTCGTTTTTTTTCCTATTCTTATCATATAAAGATTGAATCATGTTGGCTTGTTGTTCACTTCCCCACACTTTATTTTAATATAGACTATAGCGTACATGCAATGCTTCTACCTAATTTGCACTGCGGTCTCATTTTACTTTCTTCCTTTCGTATCTGACGCAATTTCTTTGTTCTTAAATAATGTCACGATAATTTACCACATTCATTCATTTTTGGAGAATTTCATGTTGTCTCTTTGGCAGGTATGGAAACCTGTATAATGAAAAGAATGTGGCTATTAGTGGCATCCACACTCATGCAGGGCCTGGGGGTTATCTCCAGTATGTTGTGTACATTGTAACATCTCTTGGGTTTGTGCGCCAGTCATTTGATGTAGTTGTTGATGGCATTGAGAAAAGTATTATAGAAGCTCATGGAAACCTCCGCCCTGGATCAATTTTCATAAACAAAGGTGACATATGCTTCGGTTTTGTCCCGCCTTTTTGTTGTTTCTTTGTTTGCCCGACTCTTATCTCAGTTCCTTCATTTATCTTCGCTGATAACGAGCGGCAAGCATTCTTGTTTCAACATAATTCTGTAAATCTCATTTCAATATGATTATATAAATTTATCTTCTATCCATCTTGGGGATCGCTGCTTTCTCTTGCGTTATCATAGTCTGTATCTAAGTATACTTGTGATTTGTTAAAAATGTCTCTTGTTTTCAACACCATTAATTTTATGGTTCCATTGAAGATTTGGGCTGTCATTTACAGGTGATCTCCTAGATGCTGGTGTAAACCGTAGTCCTAGTGCTTATATTAACAATCCTCCTGAGGAAAAGTCTCAATACAAGCACAATGTTGACAAAGAAATGACCCTCTTGAAGTTTGTTGATGATGCCTGGGGTCCTATTGGGAGTTTTAACTGGTTTGCAACTCACGGAACATCTATGAGTCGTACAAATTCATTGATAAGTGGTGACAACAAAGGGGCTGCTGCCCGCTTCATGGAGGACTGGTCTGAGCAGATTGGTTTTCTTGAAGAAACTGAAAGCATGTACCCCAATGGAATACGTACTGCCTCAAGTAAATTGAATGGATTTCCTAGAAGAGTGTCAAGCATAATCCCTGATCCACATGAAAACCGTAGGTTATATAGTTAATTTTCTTTTTTCTGTTCCACTGCCTTTTTCTTTCTTGATTCATTTTTTACTGATGAAGATCTTATTCCATGTGTTTTCATACACTTGCTTATTTATATAGGGCAAGGCTGCAGTGTTTTTTTCACATTTTTTAAATAAAGTGTCAATATCATTGCCTTTTAATATGCTCCATGCACATGACATACATGTAGAAAATCCAAGCAAATCACTTGTCAGTCTCTACATTAAATGGGTGAGAACCTAAAAATACACTCTTCACAACTCGAACCACTTGATTGGGTTACTTTTCAAGGAAGGAAATGAATGATTAGGATATAAGCCCAAACTTCCGCTTACACCCTTCTCTTGAATTTTTTGTTTTCTTTCCAATTGGATAGCCTCACACCCCCCACCCTCCCCCCTCTTTCTAAGGTTAATGGAAGAAATTGGACAGTTAAAATTTCTCCTAGGAATGTGGTCGTTGAGCTATAACCCATCTATGATAGAGACTAATTGAGTTGGAAAGATTCTATTTATTTTAAGAGAAGAAACTTATTTAACTAAATAGACACATGACCTTTCCCCCCTACCTTCCCTCCATAAGCAAAAATAAATAAATAAAATAAAATCACACTTCTTCATTGGAGTCATTAGAATGTGCTCAAAACATGTTTTTGTTTTAGCAAAGGGCATTTTATTTTATTGATTTTTTAATAAGTGACAAATTCGAATGTTCGATAATTAGTAAGGATGGGGAGATTGACGAAGATGTGGAGTATAGGATAAAAGCTAGATAGTTGAAGTGGAGACTAGCTTCTGGAGTGCTTTGTGATAGACAAATGCCAACGAAATTAAAGGGCAAATTTTACAGGACAGTGGTTAGACCAGCTATGACATATGGAGTAGAATGTTGGCCAATTAAGAAGACGCATATTCATAAGATGGATGTAGCGGAAATGAGAATGCTTAGGTAAATGTGTGGTAAAACTAGGAAGGATAAAATTAGAAATGAGCGCGCTTTTGAGAACATTTAGGAGTAGCATCAATAGAGGATAAGATTAGAGAAACCCGTTTAAAATGATTTGGGCATGTTGACCGTAAGCCGGTAATGGTACCAGTGAGAAAAAATTTGGCTATATAGGTGGATGGCCCATCAAGAGGTAGGGATAAGTTAAAGAAAACATTGATAGAGGTCATTAATTTAGATTTGAAGAAGTTTAACTTATTGAAAGATTTAGTTCAAAATAGAATGGAATGGATAAATAGAATTCATGTAGCCGACAACTACATGGTTGGGATAAGGTTTGATGATGATGATGATGACAAATTCAAATGTTGAGATGGATGTTTGGTAAAGTTAGGAAAGATACAATTAGAAATGAGCATATTCAGGAGCACTTAAGGGCAGCACCGATACATGATAAATTAAGACAGACTCATTTGAGATGTCCAACATAAGCTAACAATGGGCAAGTGAGGAAAAGCTCTTCTATGGAGGTTGGCCCTTAAAGAAAAAGGGGTAGGCAGAAGAGGACATAGATGGAAGTGGTTAGGATAGATAGAATTCATGTAGCTAACGTGCAATAGTTGGGACTGGGTTTTGATGGCAATGTTATATTTTTTGGTTTGCACTCATGGTGTATAGATAGAAGGGCGATTTGGCCCAGCGGTAAAGGCTTACCGGCAGCGTCCTAAAGAATGCAGATTCAAGTAACGGAAACAGCCTCTTCAAAGTGAAGGTAAGACTGCGTACATCTTGCTCTCCCTAGATCTTGCTATGAGGGAGCCTCGTGCACTAGGCCGCCCTTTTTTTTTACTCGTGGTGTATAGATTAGACCGTTTAATGGTTAATGGTGTCCTATAAAATGTAGGTCAGATTGAATATGCTAGAGTTTATTCTTTTCATTTTGCTTTGTTGTGTTTATTATTTTTTAACTAATAAACACAAGCCAAAACATTAGCTTGAGAGACAGTTGGGCCAAAGTGGCTAACAGCTTTACATTCAAAGTCCACATTTTTCATTCATTCTGTAAGGGGGGAATGCATCAACCACCATCTATCCATGGCATGCCCACCTCTTGAAAATTTCTATCATAAACTCCAGTTTGTGTGGCCCACATGCCAATCATGGGGTAATGGAGGGTATGATACGGATCACAGTTAGCCAAATATCACTATAATCAGACTGTCCTTCTACCTGATTTTTGGGCTTTGAAGTTTGAACAGTTTGATAAGTGCATTTTTATCATGATCCATTATAGTGTTCAAATTGGGGGGTGGGGTACTGGGTGGTGGGATTGTTTCCATAGTTTAAAATTTATTTACCATTTCATAAATTCAGTTGTCAAATCCAGTGGGGGTTTACAGTCAGATGGGTGCCTAATTGAGACATATACTCCTTCCCTTAATTTTTTTTTATACCTTCCTTTTTCCCTATGGAATATTTTTTTTCCTTGCTGTAAGTTCAGCTGGGTGAGTGGTTCAGATCTTGTAAACTCATGGCATGTGTGTGATAGTTGACTCTATGATAAAGATGAAACACTAGATTTTTCTCACTAATTTATTGTTGCACAGGTAATAAGTTGATGGAGCTTGCAGCTTCATTCCAGGCTACTGGAGGAAGGCCAGTGAAAAGGTCACGGAGTACCACTCAGCGTGTTAGGCGTGCTCTCAGTGAGGTTGACAGACCAAGATTTATATCTGCATTTTGTCAATCGAATTGTGGAGATGTTAGCCCGAATGTGCTTGGTGCTTTCTGCAATGACACTGGACTACCTTGCGATTTCAACCACAGTACTTGCAATGGAAAGAATGAGCTGTGTTATGGCCGTGGCCCAGGGTAACAGCACTTTACTTGCTTGCATTTCTAAAGTACATACTGATAAGTGACTTTATGATAACTGGAATCAAGGATTCATATAGTATTCTGTCCTTAAAATGGGGTTGGTTGTCAATCTACTTTCTTGGTCTTCCTGAAGCATGTATACTCAGGATGTATAATATAATCCTCAACCTGAAGATAAGTAAAAGTGAGGGATAGACCTTGGTTCTACAATATTATCAATGGGACAATAGGAACTATCTGATGGATGGCTTGGGATGTTAAGAATGAAAATGGACAATGGCCTGCGTTTCAGAAATAAAGCCAAGTATTGGAAGGCTGGGATCTCCAATTTTGGGCTATTTTTTTTAGCATGGCCTTTCCATTGTGGGTCTCATGACTTCAACCGTTCGGATGTCCAGATTTTTTTTTTCTTTTTTCTTTTCTAGAGGATCTGTGGATCATTGGTCCCTTATATCTGTCATCTGGGTAGGAGAATTCTATATCTCTGGGTTGCCATTCATGTAACTCTTCTTTTCTCACATTGGTTGCAGTCTTGCAGATCATGTAATTTGTGGGTGCTTACATGTGTGATTTCAGAATGTGTCTTCTGGTTTGTCTTCCAGTTACCCTGATGAATTTGAAAGCACACGTATCATTGGAGAGAGACAATTTAAAAAAGCAGTGGAACTGTTCAATAACGCATCTGAGCAGTTACATGGGAAGGTTGATTATCATCATAGTTATTTTGACTTCTCAAATCTTGAAGTCACAATTCCATCTAGTGGAGGAGGTCGTGAGGTGGTCAAAACGTGCCCTGCTGCCATGGGATTTGCCTTTGCTGCTGGCACCACTGATGGTCCTGGAGCTTTTGATTTCACACAAGGAGATGACAAGGTAACGGACACTCCTATGAAAGTATTATTTGGCATCTATGATGTAAGATGGCAGATGCATCTAGTTGACATTAAATTTTTACCTGATGCTGTCAGGGTAATCCTTTCTGGAGATTGGTGCGGGATGTACTGAAGACACCAAAAAAGGAGCAGATTGATTGTCAACGTCCAAAACCAATTTTACTTGATACTGGTGAAATGAAAGAGCCATATGCCTGGGCGGTGAGTTGCCTCTTGCCATGCAATAAAAAATGATATATTAACCTTTTATTGCTGCATGGTATAAATTGGTTATCACACCCCTAGGCAGGGGTACTTCCAAGTGTAAATGGGACGATCTTATATCAGTTTTCCTTAAGTCGATGCATAATCTTTTCTGACTTGTAGGTTTTTCTTGCACGACAGTTGTAGGGCAATAGCCTCTCAAGACAGATATTTATAACAAGCTGGCCTTTGTTTCTACTCTTTGGGTTATGTTTTGTTCTACAAAGAAGTCATGGCTAACTTCACGTTCAACCTTCATCATGCACCATCTTCCTTAATTCTAGATTACTTAAATAATGATAATATGCAACTCGCATGGTAAGACTGTGCACACTGGTTGCACAGGATCGAATGCCATATATCTATTTATATATGGGTCGTGTTTTGCTAAGAGGTATCTCACGGATTGTGAGAGGTAGAAGTAGAACATTCATTTGTTGACATATTGAAAACCTTCATTTTCTTGGCATTGTGGAATGTAGACTGTATTATTTCATCTGGAAAAAAGAAATCAGTATGTATGTACTTTGTGTGTCTCTTTACTTTTGGAATGTGTGGAGGATCACTTTTACTTATGAGCATCTTGTTTTCTGCAGCCCTCAATACTTCCAATTCAGATACTTCGTATAGGGCAACTGGTCATCCTCAGCGTTCCTGGAGGTGTTTCCTTTAATTTGTAGATTAAAGTTTTGATTTCGTGATCCTTAAGAGAGAACAAAGATGCCTAAAATGGGAAAAAGGGAAAAAAATAAGAGTGAGAAAAAATAGTTGTCGTTTTCTGCTTCATGAGATTATTACAATTTCTCGATTAGCTATCATCTATACATGAAGCATTAGCATGAAACTTTTCAGAAGCTTTCCCTCCTTTGCTTTGTTACCAACTTACCATAGTTTTTGTATCCTTCAAATCTTTGGGGAAACATGTAATTCCTGATCTACGCAGTGCACTGAGGCACGAGTTCATAAAATGTGAGGTTTAGATTCTGTCATATAGGATGTTGATTCAATTGGACTCTTTGTGGATGGAATGAATGGACCCTAGCCCTAATGATCACCGATAGTGGAAGATCTTAGCCTTCATACTTTCCTGTGATGATATATGTCATTGTGCTATTTTCTTTATCATCAACTTGCATTCTGTTCAAAGGGTTAGGCGATTCCATCCAGGGAGATTTTCAGACTTGGTCCATTGGTGGTGATAAGCACCATCTGTTCAACATTCTGTAACACTGGAAAAGGGGGGCTCATTTTTATGGATGATGGACCCTGTTAAAAAGATCATCAGGTTATGGATCATATTTCCAAAGTTATGTTTTGTTCTTTGTTTCAAAAGAGCATTTTGCTTCTACTGCTACTACTACTATTGGCATCCATTGATATAAGAAGCCTTGTGGGAATTTCATTTTGTTCCTTACAGAATTCACAACAATGGCGGGGAGGCGTCTCCGTAATGCTGTGAAAACAGTACTGACCAGTGGGGGCAATGGGGAATTCAGCGGCAATGTTCATATTGTCATTGCTGGGCTTACAAATGCGTATTCTCAGTATGTGACCACCTTTGAGGAATACCAGATCCAAAGATACGAGGTATGTGTGAAAGCTAGTTTGTTCTCTTGGTGAAGTGTTTTAGTGAGTCCAAGAAATTATTGGTTCTTTGAAATCTGGTATGCATTGCTTGAGCGAGAAAAGTTGAAATTTCTGCAATTTATTGCTTACAAAAATCTTTTGTATGCCATAAAAATCTCTCGCTGTCGTTGATGTCATATGCATTTCATCTCACAATCAAGTTGAGAGGCATAAATATATGCATGGATGCATCTATATAATGTGTTTGCCATTAAATTCAGTTTTTGCCACCTCGATTGCTGATCATGGTTCAACTACTCATTCAGTTAGTTGAAAACTACAAAATTTGTATATGGGCATCTTATGTACCATGGGAAACAGGAACGTCATCACATAATGCTCTATTTTTCTACCTTTTCCACCTCAACTTAATTTTTTGCCATCGAACATTGACATGAAACTACCTGATAGGCAATTTTGGTTGCGATCATCCTCACACTAGATATTCTGGACATACAAATGCAAGGGCATGTTTAGGTTGTGGTGCACTACAGGATGTGGGAAAAGAATCTGTATGCAACAATGGTGGCTGGAAATCACAACCAGCAGCAACAAGGTCCTGCAATGTTAATGGCAGACTGTATATTGCTTGCAAGCACCAGCACCCTGCATTCGCAAATTAGCCAACAACAGATAGGAACAAGCATAGAAGTAGAGCTAGCAATGGACAGAGAACAGGTGTTCAAGCCAGTGGCTAGAAGATGCACTGGAAACTCTTGAATGACTGTGTTTCTTTCATAAACTCCAACAAAAACAGTCCCTCTTTTTTTCCCACTCTCTTTACAAAAGAGAAGCCCTAAGTCACATCCCAGCCATAGAACTAAGGTCTGAGATTCTAATCTGAGCCATTAACAAAAGAAGAGATGAAAGGTCTGAAATACCCTTAACGATTAGTGGGTCAAAATAACCAAAAAGCAAATAGAAAAGGGCTGTTGGGCTCACAGCTGGGATAAGAAACCCATTGGGCCTGCTCCTACTTCCTTCTCTTCTCATACATTTCCATAAACTGTTCAGCTAGCAACAATAGGGGATCTTCATCACATATTGTATATGGGCATCTTATGGGCATCTTATGTGCCCTAGGAAACAGCAACATCATCACATAATGCTCTATTTTTCTATCGTTTCCACCTCAACTTAAATTTTTTACCATCGAACATTGACATGAAACTATCTGATAGGCGATTTTGGTTGCAATCATCCTCACACTAGATATTCTGGACATACAAATGCAAGGGCATGTTTAGGTTGTTACCACTTTTGCCACAGACAGGATGAAATCTGCCTAGATCAGTTCTGAGGCCCTGTTTGCATTAAAATACATAGGGCAGCTAAAAATGATGCTCCTTTTTTGGTAATTCACTTTCGATCTTAACGAAAACAAACAGGCCCTATAACAGTAAGTACTACTACTTGGAAGCATGTGGATTAGTGGATTCCTTTGTAATCTGGCCTTAGTCAGCGTATCCTCTGATACATAGAAGAACAGCTCCCTCTGAGTGGTGGAGCCACAGGGAGTCCAGGAGGGGCAATTGGTTGCCCCTCCTGGACTTTTGCCTCCTTTTAAATAGGAGGAAATAATTGAATAATGTTATGGACATTTTGGTCCTTTAGCCCATTTTGAATATTTCTATTTTTTTCTTCTTTGCCCCTTAAAATCTTTTTGCCCCTCTTAGAAAAGAATAGAGCATTAAAAAACACATGGACATGTTCATCTTTTACTTATATCCAACGGAGAACACTCTAAGTAACATTCCTTTCCTTCCCTTTGACCTCCTTGCTCAAAGAAGGCACCTATGGTGCTTGTTTACTTCTCTTTTTTCTTTTCGCCCTTTATTGATATTAGAATTCAAATATCAAATTTTGAGTTTTTGAAATTTTAATTCAAATTCTGAATTAAATTAGATTAAATCTAATTCTCAGGTGAGAGATTTCATATGCCAATACATAAAGGCGCTTAAAAGTTCTCTACACTAATTACATGCCCAAAGATTTCATCAACCTTAACATTATTGTTAAAGTAATAGAAGGATTTGAGTATTAAACAATGGGCTAAAGATCAAGACCTTTTGTCTATATCAACCTCATATTATGATGTTCAAGAAAATGGTTTAATTTGACCTTTTAAAACTATAAATGCATGCTCACAAGTAAATATGCTAAAATCATGTAATTTGTAATTTTTCTCTAGTTTTTTTTTGACACATTATTGAATGTTATTGGATATTGAGAGCCATACAAATTAATCATTTTTTAAAATCATTTTGGGGCTATGATCTAATAGCTAGTTTAATATGTTAATTGGGGCAACACATAATCTTAACTTTTTTATATAATGTTAATATGTTAATTTTAAAAAAAAAATTCTTTCTTAAATATATTGCCAAGATAAATTTATTCCCCCATCCTAAGAGAATCCTGGTTCCGCCACCGCTTCCTCTTAAATAACCAATACCAGCATCATCAATTCAGGATTTACATTCAAATGACCCTAAACATCCTTGTACACAAGAGGCACACTTGGGGAAAAGAGTGTCTGTTTTTTGACTCTTACTGTAACTCTCAGGGTGCCTCAACATTGTTTGGTCCACACACACTGAGTGCCTACATTCAGGAGTTCAAGAAGCTTGCAACAGCTCTCGTTGGTGGCCGAGACATTGAATCAGGCCTGCAGCCACCAGATCTCCTTAACAAACAAATCAGTTTGCTACCACCAGTTGTGGTGGACACAGTACCGATAGGTATCGAATTTGGTGACATGAGCATTGATGTTCCAGAAAATTCTACTTACAGACAGGGTGAGATGGTAACAGTCACTTTCTGGTCTGCCTGTCCAAGAAACGACCTCCTGACACAAGGTACATTTGCTCTGGTGGAAATGCTAGATAGTTCAGGCAATTGGGTTCCAGCTTATGATGATGACGACTTTTGCCTGCGTTTTAAGTGGTGGAGGCCACCAAAACTACTCAGTCCTCACAGTCATGCTACAATAGAGTGGAGAATTCCTGAAACAGTGGCTCCAGGTGTATATCGGATAAGTCATTTTGGTGCTTCAAAAAGCTTGTTTGGATCAATACGCCATTTCACAGGTGCATCTAGTGCATTCGTTGTGTCGAGCTAGGGGGTGACATGCTTTGCATTTATGCATTCGTTGTGTTTGAGACTCCATATCTAGGTTTGATTGGGCAGGTATACACAATGCTTATGTTTGACATATAAGGGGCATTGAAGTAGTGATCCCCATAAGCAGAACTGAAAGGACAAGAGGGTGGATGGTTGATATGATGATTGTAGCCCTCTTATCTCTATTTTCTCTCTCTGGTTTTTTTGTTTTATGTTTGCTTTGTTTGACTATTTTAGTAAATCAGCCCTCCTTATAGCTAAAGAGGAAAACTGGACACTTGGAGCTTTTTTGTTTGCATGGAATTGAGTGGCTAGAAATTCTAAGAAATGTTCTCTGAAAGTAGTTGAACTTAAAAGAAGAGAGGTGGACTAAAAAATGACCACCAAATAATCCCTCCCTCTGTTTTTATGGGAAGTGTATCGTAGGGGAGATGGAAATCAAATCTTAGGAGAGTCTATTAGTAAAATCCGGTTTTGTTCACATGTTTAATGTTCCTAAACTCAATGAGAAAATTGCCCTTGGTAAAATGAAATGCGTGGAAAGTTTGGGCCTTAATAAGATGGGCCTCAGCCACATCTTTCCATTATATCATTTCTTCTGCCTTAATAATCTTTTGTTGGAACTCATTTTATTGCCAACTTTAAAATTGAATTTCTTCAAACACAAGGGCCTTCACCGCCTTGGGAGGAGAGTTATACTATTCTATCTTATCTTTTATTATAATAACTAGCAACAAAGGCCCATGCTTAGCCCTGGCCTCCATAAAAAAATTAAATAATTTATTAAAAAATTTATAAATTTTCAGATATTTATAAAAAGTCTATCTACTAAATTAAGAAAATAAAAATTAGAAAATGTTTGAAAATATAAATAGCCCACTGAATGATTCTCATGGTTTAAATAAAAGAAAAAAATTTTAAAAGTCTATTAAATTTTATAAACATTTGAACTTTTATTATTTTATAAATTTTATAATAAACTATTTAAATTTTTTATATAGGTCTGGGTTAAGCACGGGCCTGCATTGCTAGTCCTCATTTAAGATAGATATTTTAAAGGTTTTTGCTGTATAAAAATAATATATCAAATATTATTGTATTCTTCAAAATATTATTAATAAAAATAAATAAATAATAGATAAATATATTATCTATCAAGCTAATTTATTTATTAGAATTAGATTGAAATACTAATGATGATGATGATGATGATTGAGAATTTATCTCAATAAAATTAAAAAAAATAACATCTTCAAATGAAAAGATTCTTGTAGTTTGAGTCTTCTTACATCCAAAAAATTTTTATTAAAAAAGCTCACTTCCTACTTAGAAAAAAAAAAGAAGGAAAAATAAAGGATGTTAGACAAACATTATTCCACTAAGTTAAATGTCCGAGGAAAAAATCACAAAATCATCATCTCTAGAATCAATTAGAAATAAGCAAGTAACAGAATATCAAAATTACTTGAGAAGATTCATTTTCATAATCTAAAAAAATGCAACATCAACCTTCTTCCTTGGAGTTGTTTGAATAAAGTCGATTTAACTTGGAAACCATTCAGAAAAAAAAAATTAGATAAAACAACATTTCATATCAAATCGGAAAAGTAAGTGTTACGGACTTGGATTTATTCAAACCAAATTTCAAATGAGCATTAGTTGAGCCCATTATAATTATAAAAAAACTTGATATTTTTCATAATTTAATAGTGGCCCAGAGACATTTCCTCTGGGAATGATTTTGGTGAGGCCCACTTCCAAATTTTGAAAGTATTACAAAGTTTTTATAATTTGATGGTACTGTAAGAAATGAAGACATATATTTTGATTAGTGTCAAATCTTTATAAATAAGCCCCACAAGAAAAATTAGCATTATAATTTGATCATAAGCCTAACTCCTATAAGAAATAGAGCCATCTATTTTGATTAGTGCCAAATCTTTATAAAGAAGCCCCACAAGAAAATTTATCATGCTACCATTTAAGCAACAAATAGGATTAGGCAACAAAAAAAGTTGCAAAAATGAAAAAAGAGTGAAAGATTTTAGTGATAGTAGTAGATAGAGAGATTCTAGGGGAATTAGTAATTTCTTAGTGCCATAATGTAATTTTCGAGGATATTGACGTGGCACTCTAGAAAAAAAGAAAAATAAGAGGTGCTGATGTGGCACCCTCTAGAGGCCTCCATTCTTGTTGCTTTAATATATATAAGCGCGGGCCTCATTAAAAATTATATTATTTGTAAATAAAAATATTTATAAATATTTAAATGATTTATAATTTAATATTAACGTTAAGTTCATTTTGCAATCATAATTTTAAATATTTAATATTATAAGATTATGATTTAAATGAAATAATATAAAATGATTTGGAAAACTAATGAAATAAGATAAAATAAAGCCTCATATGAGCTTAATATAAATCTTAAGTCTTACATAAAAGATATCAGTATTTGAAACAAATGGTAAATAGGAAAGCAAAATACCTAAAACATAATTGTAAATGGTACTGAGGGAAAAAATAAAAAAAAAGAATTGCAGTCATTATAATGATATTTAAATAATAATAATAATTATTATTATTATTAGTATTATGTAATTTTAAGAGAAAATAAATAAATTATAAGTAGGTTTTAATAGTCTAAATGAGGTAAATTTTCTATTACTAAATTATAAATTAAAATAAATGTAAGAGAGACACATCCGCAAGTTATATGACACGCATTGATTTAAAAAAATACGCATCAAACTCATCCACGTACTTGAACTTTGCATTAATGTTACATTTCTAATACATGAAAACTAAGTAAAGAAAGGATTTTGATGAGTAAAATCACTTGAATAAATACATCAACTGTTGATTAAATCTTTATTATTATCAATCAAAATCTTGTTTAGAGACTATATAACTCGTCTAAGTTGATTCTGAAAAAATCAAAAAAAGACACATACAACCATTGATATTAAGTTATCCCTGAATGATTAAAGGATTTACATGTGGTCTAAAGAAAAAATAACCATTGATATTTGTTTATTCACATAAACTTATTTCAGTAATTGCACTTGGTTCATATTCTCTACTTGTCTCAATAGTTGCACTTGTTTCAACTTGTGCATATCTTTTAACTGCTTCACTTGTTTTAATTTATGCACTTATCTCAATAAAGTTATTTGTTTTCTATATTGCAATGGAAGTACTTGGCCCAACATCTTGAAATTTCACATTTCCTTTATAATTTAACACTACATAGTAAATATTCAAATAAATTAGTAAAAAAAACTGATATGAAACAAATTGTGTTGATGGCATTAAAATTAAACTTACAATTTTCAATTTCTGACAATAGAATGGTTGATTCTTGAGTGTAGCTAATTTCTTCAATTTTCTTGATTAGGATACTGCTTTCTGACGTTAGTTTGGTCATCGTTGAGTCTATTTTTATATGAAATAAATATTACTTCCACAATGCTTTTTTTATTTTATTTTTCAATAGTTCATACCAATTAACCTGCAAAATAATAAAAATTTTAATATTTATATATATACATGATGATAGTTAAAATAAAGAATTAACTTTATGTAAATAAAAATTATTTGTAAAATACCTTATTTGCACATTCTTGAACATTTTCTTTAGTCGCATTTATGAAAATTTTAAGTACTTCGTTGTGCAATAAGAATGATGTTTGCTTGGTGTGATCCACATCTGTTATAATTACAATGTATCTGACAATAAAAAAATTAAAAATATTTGTTTGATAATATGTGCAGTAGATAAATATGTTGAAGTTATCTTTAGTTTATGTATATTTGCTTACCTCATTTTTGTTGGTATGGTTGTATCATTATAACGAATACACTAACCGTTATTGATATTTTCATAAATCTTCTTATCGCTACATGAAAGATGCACTAAATGTGCATTCATATGTAACATTGCGACTGTAGCATTTATCGCAACATATTTGACGTAAAAATTTTTATAATAAAAAATAGTTATTAGCTTGAATTATATAAAAATTAAAAAAATTTAACTAAATAAGGAAAATGTATGTGAATTGGATTTTACCTCTTTTATACCATTCTCCAATAATGAAATAATTCTTGTAATGATAATCTGATTGAAGTTGAATCATTCAACAATAAAAGCTCATTGCTGTAATTTGATAGTTAGCAAATATGTTAGAATTAAGAAATATAAATAAAATAAATATATATTAATGAAAAAGTTATGATTTTTACCATAGTAGCAAATGTCTTGCTAATGGAATATCAGGGTTGATTAGTAGTTTTTGTAGCAGTTGATTATTTTATTTTGTTAAATAAAATAATCACCATTTATTTTCTAATTTTAATGCTAAAATAATAACAAAATATATCAAATTTATAAAATGAAAAAAAATCAAAACAAAATTTTCCACATAGAATTTGAATCTTGAATTATATCATTTTTCTTTTTTTTAATGCAAACACACGAATTTTGAATATATATATATCATATAGAGCAAATTAAACCAGAGATATCAATACAAACACAAGAAGTTTGAATATATATATTATACAGAGAACACATGGGTAAAAACATGAAATATAGATCAATGGAAAAACAAATATATTTAACACAAATAATATAGAGGGAGAAAGCATAGCTTGAGTATAGGAATAGAGCTTGATGTTGAATAGGTGAATAGAGCTTTAATATAAATAGTAGAGCGAGGGAGAGAGCATACCTTGAATAGAGGAATAAAGCTTGGTGTTGAATAGGTGTTGAATAGAGATGGGTATTCTGAATAACTAAATAGTTATTGATGAAATTACTATTACCGACAATCAATGGCCTAGCTAAAGAATTGAGATTTTATGGAAAATTATCAGTCAGTGTATCTAAAACTTGGAATAATAATAATAATGAGCAAAATTATATAATTTTTTATGTAAGTACAAGTATTTTAAATTTTAAAATATTGTTGCCTTCAAATAGTTATTTTACTTTATCTCATTCATATCTCATGTAATTTGAATGGTCTATTAAGGTGAAACCCACCATTTTCCCTATGATTTTCACTCATTTGTATAAAAGCTTAGCCAGTACAGTAATATGTGACACTGACCATAGAAGCTTTCTACTGGCTGGGGAACCAATGACAGGAAGGACTTAAACAGGCCCACTACATGGGGGATCCGCAGGTACTTCCTCAAGTTGGGTTGAGCCATAGCCAGACCCATCCCCACCGAAGGCTAGTAGCAACAGCGCTGGACTCCTACCATAATAAGCATTCATTCAGTCATGGCAATTAGAGTTGTGCATGGAGATGAAGCATGGTAGGTAAGGAGGGGACTTGCTTTGGTGTCCCTTCAAAAGGGCTCTATCCCAGCTCTTGATTATTTTGGGTGCACCTATGTTTTAGGGAACCCAGGTCCGAACTGCCCACCAAGAAAATGAGGTGGGCCATGTGTTTGATTATGACAGTGCATCTCCCTTGACAAGTGGGCCAAATTTTGAGGCCATCAAAGCCTCAACGATTTTGATATATTGGAGCTGTTTGTGTACAACTATAGCATACTACCATGAAAACCCGCTTCAAGGCCTACGTTTAAAAAATTATTTTTATTTGTAAATAGAGTCATATTTAAGTATTTCAATAAATTATAAATTAATATTAACATAAAAATCATTGGACAATCATAATTTAAATAGAAGCATTAAATACAATCCATAAGGATAATAAAATAAAATGGGAGAATAAAATTATGTTAAATGTCTAATTTAAACAATCGAAAAAGAGAACTTATGAAAGCATTGATAATTTGTAATATTTATGGAACGATTAAAAAAAAAGAAGAAGAAGAAAAAGATCAAAGGCAAGGAGGACCAAAACAGATGGACTCGACACAAAACCCGCTGCCACAAGAACTTAAATACTGCAAGTTGAGTTCATGACATAAAGTCCTTTATCTCTCCACTTGTTTCTTCACTGTCAAGTTCTCTTCTGTGGAAGTTCCTATGGCAGCCACATGCAGCACACCTGAGTGCACTTGTTCCATCTTCCCCACCTGCCATGAACTCTCTACATCCATCTAAAATTTACTAAAATTACAATTAGGACCTGCTTCTCATTTATTGTATTATTTTTTCTTTTTTTTTCTTTTGTTTTTCTTTGTTTCCTATTCTTTTCCATGTGGGTGTGCATTTTGTCCTACATTTAATTTACAGTGCACCAGGTTCTTCTTCTCTTTTCCTTTCTTGTTCTCTGTTTCTCTTCTCTCCTTCTTTCTGACCAAGAAAACCAGTCCTGAGCCTAGACCCATCTCAGTATTCATCTTATCGTGCCAGCCACCCATATTTTCTTCTTCTTGTTTACTTATTCTTCCTCCTCCTCTTCTTCTCTGTACCTACAAGAACTCAGTCCACTTCATCATCTTCTTCCTTGTTTTCTTTTCCTTCCCTCCCATTGCTTCCTTTGTTCTTTCTTTGAAACCGAGCCCAATGCAATTCTCTTCTGTTTTATATTTCTTCTTCCTTCCTCTCAACTGATGGCAACATCGGGCCAAGCTAGTTCTCACTTCGCTCCAAGTGGATACATAGAAACCAATTGAATTGATTTGTGTAATAGTATCTTGTTGATTTGCTCACAGCAATTCCAAATCATAAATAAGTGAGTTGAGTTAACTAAAAACTTCTCATAGTCAAATTGTGCACTTCTATATTTTCTATGTTTATTGGTAGATCTAACGTTAAAAAAGAAAGAAGAAAAAGAAAGGAAGAAGAGAATGCAGTTACATCGCCTCTGCATCTACAGTTCCTCATCGGATGAGATGGGTCGATGGCTGGTCAAGCACAAGGATGAAGAAGGTGAAAAAGGAAGGGAAAGAAAACAGAAAATAAAAGAAAAAAGAAAATAAGGCAGCTGCAGTTGGTTTCATTGTGACAATGGGTTCACATGGATGAAGAAGGTGAAGAAGGAAGGGAAAGAAAACAGAGAAGAAAAGAAAGAAGAAAAAGAAAGGAAAAAGAAAACTCTGCATCTACAATTCCTCATTAGATGAGATGGGTCGATGGTTGGTCGAGCACATGGATGAAGACGGTGAAGAAGGAAGGGAAAGAAAACAGAGAAGATAAGAAAGAAAAAAGGAAAGAAGAAAAAGAAAGGAAGAAGAAAAGGCACTTGCAGATCTCAAAGAGACAAACACCGCCCACTCTCGTGTGCTTTATCTCCTGAGATGCTCCATGCACAAACCAAACCTCATCAAAAGAAAGAAGAAAAAGAGAGGAAGAAGAAAACTTTGCATTTACAGTTCCAGTTGATGAGACAAAAACAGAAAGAAGACAACGGGTCTTTTACCATGTAAGTGGATTTGATGAGAGATCAAGATCGAGAGCCAGTTGATGATGGATGTAGAATATGGTCATGCCCTTCTTCTTGGAACTCTCTTTGATCAAGCAATGGATGTAGAATATGTTGAAGAAGAGTGGAAGTCGTACAATGGCTTCCATAACGTGGGAGTGCATATTTATAGATAAATGGCTTCTCAAACGTGGGAGTGCATTGGATGAATCGCTCTAGTTTTCCCATTCCCATTCCAACTTCTCAATGCTTTTGATTTTAGCAATAAGTTATAAAGAGATTGTAAGTTTTAGGAAACTTAATCATAATCAGATTCGACTTCTTTTTTTTGTTAACTAACATAATTGGTTGAATGAGAGAGATTTTTAAGACTTTAGTGGGAAATGCGCCACGTGTCGCCCTCTCATGAAGAGGCATGTGCCACATGTTGCCCCCCATCGCTAAAGGGGGTCTTGTTATAATATATATAACTAGAGCCCGGGCCTCCAAAAAAAATTAAATAGTTTATTAAAAAAGTTTTGAAAATAGAAAATGTTATATATTTTTAAAAGTTAGGATACTAAAGGAATTAAATAAAAATTAGAAAATGTCTGAAAATATAAGGAGCCCACGAATGATTCTTGTGGTTTAAATAAAAGAAAAGAATTCAGTTATTAAATTTTATAAACATTTGAAATTTAATTATTTAAATAAACTTTGTAATAAACCATTTAAATTTTTAGCATTATAATTTGATAGTAGGCTTAACTCCTATAAGAAATGGAGCCATCTCTTTTGATTGGTGCCAAATATTTATAAATAGGTCCTACAAGAAAAATTAGCATGTTATTATTTAAGTAACAACTAGGACTTAGCTAACATTCTTGAGTTAATTGATACTCAATGGGTCATATGAGAATAGAGGAGTGATTTTAGGGAATGAGAAATTTTAGGAAAGTCATTGAAGAGGAAGGGATTTTAGGGAGGAATTGTGTGATTTTTTATATTAAAATAAATGTCGCACAAAGTGATATGGCAAGCCAAGAAAAACAGTGCAAGGGGGAGAGATTGAAGGGAAAATTTTAAAATGATAGTGATTTAGGGGTGCGATAGATGAGGGAGAGATTGTAGGGAAATTTTAAAATGAGAGTGATTTAGCAACATCAAATAGTCATAGAGGAAAATAGACATTATGAAATAGTCTAAAACATTCAAACACTTGTTTGGATCAAGTTTAAACCTAATAAATGGTTTTTTCAAACTTGACACCTAAACAAAATAATAAAGCAATTGTTGCCTCAACTTAATTATCTGGATCCTAGGACCCTCAGCGTATAACTGCAAGCATCCATCACTGATGGGTTTTTTTTTTTTAGACATTAGAACCATGCATGAGATATGAAAGAAAATATTGAATTTTTCTAAATTGACTAGTTGAGTCTTTGGTACCCCACAGAGGGTGATGCATTGAAAACATGAAATATGCATACAGGAAAACAAACAAAATAAAATATATATTGCTACTTCACTGATATTTGCATCTGTTGGGCCCTTTCTACTAAAATAAAATATATAGAAATCATAAAATAAGAAATTACAAATCTAAACAAGATAAACCCAGAGAAGGAACAAACACGGGATTTAGTTAATGTTTTCTACACAAATGCATTACCTTACTGTCAGAATACATGAAAGAATTTCAAATTGGGCAAGGGAACGACCAAACCCCTAATCCGAGTCAACGCCAAAGAGTCCGAGTCAAGGCCGGCGGAGGGTGGTGCTATCGAATCTTCTTCTTCAGATCTACCAGAAAGTCCGATTGAAGGCAGTAGGCAGCGGCTTGGTCGAGAGTCGAGAAGGTGTCATTGCTGTCTTCTTTAGATCCGGCAATCGGTTCCGCCATGATCCGAGTCGAGTCGAAATGCCGGTGCCATCTAAGTTCATACGACGGTCTTAAGGTAGTCGGTTCGGTTCCGCAGATCCAGTTCTATCTGAGTCGAGTCGAAACGTCGGTGCAATCTAAGCGAGTTCGTAGATTAGATCTTCGTCGGTGAGTTCGCAGATCTGATCTTCGTCGGTTCCGGGAGCAGAAACCCCTAATTCTTTGATCTTTATTTTACTATGATAAGCGTTTGAAAGACAAAAAAACATAAAAACAAATAAGCCCAATTAGTAAATCCCCAATACACCCAACACACTCAGCACGCAAGCGCCCACACCCACACCCACACCCACAAAAAAAAAAAAAAAAAACCTGCAACATTTCAACTTCAAGTAAACCCAAAAAACATAAAATAAGCTACAAGCCAGATTGTAACGACCCAGTCCCAAAGAACATTTAAATGAAAGAATATAAGTAATAATCTGTTCTAAACTATCGAGGCGCCTTTTGGGGATAAAACCATGAGGACTTCCATAAAAACTATAAAGTTAAGCGTGCTCGAGTCAGAGCAATGTCAGGGATGGGTGACCTCCTGGGAAGTCCAAAGCGGACAATACTTCGATGGTGCGGAGCAGATTGTTACAGATGGTATCAGAGCAGGGGATGGCTCTCCAAAGTACATTTGAATGAAAGAATATAAGTAATAATCTGTTCTAAACTATCGAAGCGCCTTTTGGGGACAAAACAGTGAGAACTTCCAAAAAAACTATAAAGTTAAGCGTGCTCGAGTCAGAGCAATTTCAGGGATGGGTGACCTCCTGAGAAGTCTAAAGCAGACAATACATCGATGGTGCGGAGCGGATTGTTACACAGATGACTAAAATATGTACAGAGAAAACAAAATCAACAGCAAATATATGCACTAATCAAAACATAATCTAACAATGATCAAATAAATATTAGGCTTTTGGAACCAAAAGGAGCAGCTATAATAACAAAAACAGAGAGAAATAGCCTAAGAGAAAACTCACACGCTAGCATCTTCCTTTCCGAGAAGCTTGACTGGAGTGCCCGACTGAGGAGACATGAAATGAGAAGCCGAAAGCTCGTTCGACCTCAAAATCCTCCCCGGCCACCACAAACCATTCCTCCGCCGCGCCTAAACAATCGTCCCGATGCTGCTATCAACCGCCGCCCCAACATCCAACCCCTCCGAGATCCCCATCCCTCCCGCCCCCAATCACCAAAACCAAGCCCTAAAAAACCACCCAAACAACCCTAGAAACTTCGCCGACCGCTATCTAGCTGGTGGAGCTGCTGCTCAACCTCCTGCAAATTCCACCAGAGGATCTGAAAACCTCCATTTTCCATGGATCTGCTTGGTTTGGGGGTGTTTCTCGCAAGGGTTTCCATACGATAGATTCCGATTTCTAGGGTTTTTGGAGCGTTTTTTCATCTCGCCATTTGATTGTTACTAGATCTGTAGACATGGATAGACGATTTGGCCCGACTGTGCGTCCCTTGTGGCAGATAGACTGGCTTAAATACAGGGGCAAGATCGTGATCTGAGCGAGATCTTGATCCGATTTGGCCGGGTTGCAATATGATATGAGCGATATGAAAGATTCTTAGGATTATTGAATTGAAAAAAATGGAAAGTTGGTTTCAACTGAGATATTTTACATGCCTATGTGGCTTTCTAGAAAAAAAAAGATAAATAGGGGGTACTGATGTGGCACCCTTTACAGGCCTCCGTTCTTAGAACTTTAATATATATAATGCTTGTGATGGAGACTATTTGAAAACGAACCTATTAGTTTATGTTTTCCTTTTTGGGTGCCTAGCACCTTTTGCTGTAATTTGGACGGGTAAAAACTTGTGTTGTTTTTAAAAAATTATCTCTTGTGAGTAGAAGCGACACCCCTTTCTTGAGGAGATATGCTAGAGAGCAAGCAAGCAAGGAGGAGAAATGAAAGAAAAATGAGTTCGTTCCTTGCCTCGGTGGTGACTTTCAACAACAAAATAGAAGGTATTTAAGAAAGGGCTTTTTTTCTGTAAAAATTAAACCTCATTTTGGTAGTCATCTAAAATACAGTCATGCAGTCAGAAAATGGTTAGACAAATTAATAGGATTCTACGCATTAAAAAGAAAAAAAAAACCGCAACCAAACTTTATTGCATATGGAACACAAGACAGATGCAACAGTTTGACTAATTGGCTTGCAAAAAGTGGGATGAAAAATGTCTAAAGTGTTAGGTTTATGTCTTGTATTCCGGTTTAGCCGGATGAGTCCACTGGGTTAGCCAGGGACTGGTTCAAGGTCTAGGGTTACAGACTATACAATATATAATCTCCGCTTTCTTGGCCACCAAGAAAGCCCCGGTACAATTACCAAAATACCCTTGACCTTGAACCAGTCCCTGGCTAACCCAGTGGACTCATCCGGCTAAACCGGAATACAAGACATAAACCTAACAATCTCCACCTTGGCTTGAATTCCGTACAACTCCGTACAACTCGAGCTACTAGGAGATAAAACCGGTAATGTCTTCACGTACCTTGCTGAATGGCACGTCACTGCACCAGGGATGCAGTCTTCTTCAACACTTTGACATGTTGAACCAGCACATGAACTTTGAGCAAAGTTCATACCCTCGTCAAACTCCACCTCGAACTAAAAGCTCGAAACCATTGACGAATCTGAGTGACATATGAATCACTCACCATCCTGCCCCCATCTTCAACATCCCTGTGAAGATCCAATCACCACAAGCAGGCAAGCAAAACAGATCGGGAATACAAGTCCAGATGACTCCATTGCAGAACAACCTCTGCCTCCGAGTGGTCAAAAACTCCATTGGACCAGGCCTCCGATCAACTGCTGATACATCAGCTCCTCCTTGCTGCATTTCCGGCTTGGCTCTGGCAAGATGAAAAACATCACATGCAATCATGTGATCAGCAAACCCTTTGCAACTAGGCCGGCGACTCTTATTATTGAGTTTGCAACAACAACCAGGTCGAGTAGACCTGATTCTAGCCTCAATCTACATCTGTTCAGATCTCTTCCAAATTTCTGCATCAAATTATAGATCTCGTCACCACGAGCACGCTGGAAGAAACGGATCTGAAATCCGACTCAGGATGGCTTCGATATCGTAGAAACAAGTTTCTACGCTCCAATCGGTCAAACCTCCTCCTTGACTGTCAAACAGCCAATCAACCTCTTCCACTGCGTAGATCTGCTCGAAACGAGTCCGTAGGCTCAAACGGATCTCCGATCGGACATCGGACGATCAAGATATCGCAGAAACAATTTCAGCCGTTAATCTGGTCAAACCTGCCTGTTGACCGTTGCTGACGTCACTGCTGACGTCACTCTGCGCTGTCTGCTGGGCTTCTGGAGCGGACCCGGGTCGGGTTCGCCTGAACATGACCTGGCCTGAACTTGCTGGCTGGGCTGGACCGTCTGCGAACGGGTCGGGTCGGACCTGACCTGACCCGGAACCAAACCCGCTGTTGCTCTCTGGGTGCGATGCACTCGGGTCGGGTCACACCTGACCTGACCCGGCCCGGAACCTGCTGCGCTCGCTGGGTTTTTCCTCCACGGGTCAGGTCAAACTGACCCAACCCGAACCTAGACCCGTAACCTGTTCTTCTGGGCTTCTTTCCACTGTGGATCGGGTCAAACTGACCCGACCCGACCCAAGACCCAGAAGAATGGGTTGTCTTCAACAAGGCATGCGCAGCGACCGGGTCTGCAACCCAGTTGCAGACCGCGGATTCCTCTGTGGTCTTCTGCGGCGCCGGCCACTTGCGGCGAGGCGCAGCGACAGCACGGCGACGGTGACGGCTCTCCGGCGACAAAGGCGGCGAGAATCCCGGCGGATCTCGGTGGTGACCGAGATGATTTGGGGCGTGATTTTCGGATCATCTGCGCGCGTCTTCTTCGCAGCACCTCCACCGCTTCTGCATCAGCGTCTACGGCGTCGTCTGGTGCTGGAGCCCATGGGTCCACCTCGCGTGCGGCGGGCTGAAGGTGGATGGCATGGGAGATGAGAAGCACATTATTACTGCAGAGGTTCTGGCGACAGCAACAGGCTCACAATCTCCTATTCATCCTGTGATTAGATCACAATCGCACTGACAAGTTGCAGCCAACGAATTCGCCAATCCTCAACAGTGATCCGAACCCAATTATGCCGATCCGTTGATCCTTACATCACAACTGCTGCGATCTAACTCCGAGATCTGAACAAAACATGTGAATCCTTTTTCCTCCGATCCCAGCGAGACCGGAGAGCCCAATCTCGTCTTCTTCTTCTCCGATGGTGGCCCAACCAGAAATCACGAACCTGATCTCAGTTAATCTTCATGCGCACAACCTCCAAACCAATGAGCGATCTCCACCTCGCTCAGAAACCCAAGGAATACCAACCTTGGCTCTGATACCATGTGATTTTCTGACAATCACCCGTTGTGCGTATCCACGGAATCACAAGATCAACATAAAGATGCTGTGGACAGTTTAAATTCCAGAAGAAGGGCCTTCATCGTGGCTAAAGGGGAAAGCCGAAAGTATGTTTATTTCATAACTCTTACCTGATCCATACAGCATTAAATCTGGGTCCGTGCATTTGAAATTCTGAATATTTTTGAGTTATTCAGGACAACCTTTGTTTTGTTATTTGCCATCCATTGCTATTTATAAGAAAAGAAAAGTTAAGAAGGCACCTTTTTAACCTCTCTCTCTCTTAACCAAATTCCATTTTTGGTTATATATATATATAAATAATAAAGTTGATTGAGTAAAATCAGAAGGTGGCCTACTCACTTTTAATCATTTTTAATCTCTTGGATCTAAACCTCCGGACATGATAGGTGAGTAGGTGACGATGTTGATAATTATCCATAGAAGAGTGTTACTGATCAGCATTGGATTAGACCCCATCTGTGATCTGTGATTAACAAAATTGATCTCGGCTTATGGCTTTGTTTAATGAATATTAGTAACAGGTGGTTTGGCTTTTAGACCATTATCTATGTACCCTGGGATGAGATCAGGCTAAATGTAAGTTGCCTTCTCTGGCGTACCCTGTACCCAAATGTCAAATGATAAGGTCTTTTTGAAGAAGAACCGCCCACATGTCTAGTTGCGTGCTTGTCTTTGATATTTTAAGACTGGGTGCAATTAAAATTATTTTTGCATTAAAAATCAACAGTTGACAGATTTTAGAGTCAGTGAATATTTATCCACTTTTTATTGCTTGAGTTATCCATCTCCATTTCACAGGTATTTACAACCAACTTGATCAAACCAAATAGCAGCACCAGCAGGTGAGCTCATTTCTCCGCCCTATAGTTCGGATGGTCTCCAGCCATATATCGGCCCTAAAAAAAAAAAAAAAAAACCAAAACCCCCAACCAAGTGAGATGAGCGGGTGGGTCCCATTATAACATAGGATGGCAAATAGGAAGTAAGCTACAAAACATAAGCGCACACCTAGGTGAAGAGAGAGAGAGAGAGAGAGATATTGTCTTGTTGCTTGCGTCAGGAACGCCATTTTCATTCTTTCAAAAAGAAGGACTGGAGCCTATCTTTTTAGACCAGAATCCAAATTCCAAACTCACGAGGAATGACAGGGCAGTGAATTGGCATGGGTCTCCATTTGATACTTAATATTTAATCCAAAGATCTTGCACCATTATTTCTATCTAGTTATAAAACCACTAAACTTGAAAACATTTAATAAAGTAAGGGCGGGCCGGGATCATTTGATCAAGATTATAGTAGGCCCACTCATCCGCGTCATAAAAAACTATCCGTCTGCACACTCTCCTTTACACAAGGGCACACATGCGGAGCAGAGGGGCATTTTAGGAAACAGACAGCTTTTCTTTCCGCCACCACTCCGAATATGAATAAAAGCCAGTGACGAGGAGGGATTGCAGAGCAACCAAATTGCGAACCCACTCAGTAGTCACATTTCCGTATTGGAAAGAGAAAGAGAAAGATTCTCATCCAAAATCTTTCCTCTTCTTCGCTCTCTCTCTCTCTCTCTCTCTCTCTTCCATCTTCATCTTCATTCGATTTCGCGCCATCTCTAGCTTCCAATCCAATCCAATCCAATCCAATCCATGGCAGCAGCACATGATTCCAACAATCCCAACTCTCAAATCTCATTCGCTGGAACTTTCGCCAGCAGCGCTTTTGCCGCTTGTTTCGCTGAGGTTTCTTCCCTGTCTGCTCTCTTTCCCTCTATCTTTGATTTTGATTTTGATTTTTTTCCGGATTGGATTTGGTGTTGTTTTTGCATATGGTTTAGGGTTGGTTTTGTTTGGATCTAGAGTAGATTCTAGGTAGCAAGTTGAACCCAAAAGTTTTTTTTTTTTTTCCGTTTAGAAATGTTAATCGTCAGTGAATGCCTTTTCATTTCTCTTTATTTGCTCGTCTTTCTTAAAATTATTTCTGTTTCCATATCTTTGATTGATTATTGTAAACCTGGATCAAATCAGTTATCGCGATCTACATCTATGCTGCCTCTGAAACCAGCCTTGCTCTTCTATGGTTACTGTGATTTCTTATAATAATCCATTCTCTGTTTCGGCGATTTTCGTATAATTCTCAATTTGTTTGGCTTCTCTTTTCTATTTTCGTTACTTCTTTGTGCAATTTTTAGTTTGTAATGGAAGCTGTGATAGATAGCGATTATAACTCTATCATATCTAGCAAACCAATTTCTGAATTTTCCTGCTTTGGGTTCATGCACACATTTGGTTTTGTTCCCTTTTAAAATGTCACTTCTTTTCTGACAATATTGTGTTTGCAATTGAATGTCTGCTTCTCCTTTTCTTCTAATTTTTTCCTTGTCGTGTTTCCTTTGACTGATGAGTTCTTGGAACTTTCAGCCAACTGTTTACCTAAGGAGTTTTTTTTTTTATTTACGCTATTTTGTGTATTTTCCTGCTTTACATTACTGGTTCTCGTTTAGGTTCTAGGCAAAAGGATTTCTGTTCTGAATTGCTTTCTAAAGCTAGCTACAAAGTTCACAGCTGTTTCTGAGATGCATATCTTAACATTGAATGGTGTAGTCTATTTGTTGATGAAGTTCGTAGTTTCTTCATCATTATCATTATCATCATCGGCATTCATGTTTGGGTTGCGACAAATTTTTACATTGGCCGGCAACCTACCAAACACAACCCTCCTCCTTTACCCGAGGTTGGAACCAGCTGTAAAACTGGCGGAGTTGGTTTCTTCATCATATCTTTAACATTAAATTGCAATGAGCATTCAAGATATGTGTGTGGGTTTCTGTAGAGATTGTAAAAAAAAAAAAAAATTTTTTGTTCGTGTTACATTGAGAGAATATGCTTGAAGAACAAGTCCTCAAAGGTGAAGGAGCTGCAGAAGCAATTGCACATAGTATTCTTCCCATCACCACCACCCACTTAAATGCCTCTGCATGCTAATTTGGAATTCTGCCAAGATTCTGTCTTGATGTGAGGACTATGACCTTTTATTATTTGCTTAGTCTGTCATTGGTATCATAGATGTGTTGAGACTTGACATCTCATGGGTGGGAGAGTTCAATAACACATACAGGTTCCATATGTACTCTTCTGTTATTGTTGGTGCTCCAATCTTTCAAGCAAGTCTCTCCATGGTCCACACATTTGTCTAAGCCACAAGAGATGATGGTGGTTCAATAGTTTGAGAGGATGACACCTCTCTTCTGAATGTCATGGCCAATCATATGAGGACTTATATGAAGGACTTTCTTACCTGAGGACAATGTTTGCTTTACCAGTCTAGTTTGCTTCTTACTGATTATTTAGAAAAGGTAAATATGGACGAGTATGTTCTGTTTTTGGATAATATACTAAATAATTTACATTCCAATGCATGTTGACAACTGATGGTCGTGCTTGGGATTTGGGTGTTCAGTGATTTTTTTGCTAGTTTATTTATTAGATCATTTTGATTTATTCTTATTTCTCTTTCTCAATTGTTTCTATGTAATAATGATTTCGCACAGATTTGCACTATTCCCTTGGACACTGCTAAAGTTAGGCTTCAGCTGCAGAAGAAAGCAATTGCAGGGGAAGGAGTGGTTTTACCAAAATACAAGGGAATGTTGGGCACTGTTGCTACAATTGGTAAGGAAGAAGGTTTATCGGCACTTTGGAAAGGCATTGTGCCGGGATTGCATCGTCAATGCCTGTATGGAGGGCTACGAATTGGACTATATGAACCGGTCCTCTCTCTCTCTCTCTCTCTCTCTCTCTCTCTCTCTCTCTCTCTCTCTCTCTTGGTGTGTCTCGGCTGCACGCTCTTATGCACCCTTGGCCAATGATGCAGGTCAAATCATTTTATGTTGGGTCTGATTTTGTGGGGGATGTTCCATTATCCAAGAAAATACTTGCGGCACTTACGACTGGTGAGTGTCATTTGCTCTTTGGTTGCTTTGATGGGTTTTTCCTATAGTGGTGCAGAAACAGACTTCAGCCACCATTCCACTTGGTCTATAAGATGTTGTCATTGTTTATTTTACCATGGAACAGGTGCTTTAGCGATTGCAGTGGCTAATCCTACTGATCTTGTTAAAGTAAGACTCCAAGCTGAAGGAAAGCTGCCACCTGGGGTACCAAGGCGTTATTCTGGATCACTGAATGCATATTCAACAATAGTCAAACAAGTCAGTCATCTAGTAAATAATTTTCAACTTTGAATGATATACTCAGTCAATTTTATTAAATTATTCTAAATTTTAAGGAAGGAATTGGGGCTTTATGGACTGGACTTGGGCCTAATGTTGGACGAAATGCCATTATAAATGCTGCTGAACTAGCCAGTTATGATCAGATCAAGCAGGTAAAAATATTACTAAGAATCTCATCAATGCCCTCTTCTTGTAGTTGCCATGTGCTTATATGGCACTGTTAAAGATATAAAATAATTGCACCCAGCTCCCTTTGTTTTGATTTCTATATCTAATACGTTCATCCCAATGCAGACAGTTCTGAAAATTCCAGGATTCACAGATAATGTTGTCACCCATCTCTTCGCTGGTTTGGGGGCTGGCTTTTTTGCTGTCTGCATTGGTTCGCCTGTGGATGTGGTGAGGTTTCTTTGTATCTCCTTGTATTCTGACATAAGCTGATTATGTACTGTGTTTTGGTAAGGTAAGACGGAGTGAGATTTATTCAAATTGATGAGCCAACTAACCTCATCAAACTCAGATATTAGTTAGGACCCACATTTAGTGCCTGTTTGTTTGCATTAAAATATGTAATTATTGAATACATAGCGTGGTTAAAAATGAAGAGAAAGGGAAAATTTCCAAAAATGAAAACCAAGAACATTTTCTAGGGAAATAGAATCAAAAGAAGATGCTATTTGAAGCTTAGTTTTGGAATTTCACCTTTGATTTTCATTTTTAATAAGCCTTTGTGTTCAATTCTTGTGTATTTTAACGCAAACTAACAAGGCTTTGGAGTTTGTTGAACTGAAAACGTGTCCCATGCTATGGTTTGATCAATAATCAGTTCAGAAAAGGGCCAACCTAATCTGCCCCAATTCTGATCCATGTATCACCCTGACCCTAATATTACTTTTTTATTTAATGTACTGAGAGTCTGCCGGTAAATCTTATATAATATATATTTTTCTGTTTTTATTTTGAGTTCATTTGGGATGTGATGGACCATATCTTTTATTTGCATTATTTTCTAGATTATGGCATGTGTATGAAATGCATGGGCAATTGGAAATAAATCCATCACACCTGTTGCACTTGATTATCAAATAAAAGTTTTATCATTTCTATTTCTAGAAGATGTATGATGTGCACTTGGCTGCTTTGTTGTAGGTGAAGTCACGAATGATGGGAGATTCAACTTACAAAAACACACTCGATTGTTTCATCAAGACTTTGAAAAATGATGTATGTTCATTTCTCTTTCATCTTCCGTCCTGGTCTTTTGGGGATAACATGACACCAGTAATGATTTCTAGACAAACTGAAACCTCTGCCATGGTTTCTTCACGGTTGAAAATTATTATGTTCCCTGATTTGTTTTTAGCACCAAAGAATTTAATAATTAGAATGCTTACTTGTTGAAAACCAAAAAAAAAAAAAAAAGCCAATTTTTTTTCAGCTTTTAACATATTTCTTTTCCTGGCTCTGAAGGGGTTTATGGCTGGAATGTTTTTTTGCATGTGTTACTCATGGTATGGGGTATAATCTTCACATGCAAGTTGCTTTCAACCCAAGCTTGTTTCTAGCACATCTGATTGTGTGGGCTAGGTGCAGAACAAATTATCACAATCTGATCATTGTCATTGTTAGCAGTTTTTCTTGTTTTTTCCTGTTGGTGTGGGGTGGGGTGGGGGTGGGGGTGGGGGGGTGGCGTGGTTGGTGGGGGTTGTGGTGTTGTGGGGGTGTAACTGAAGGGTTTCATTTGATGAAAAATAATATAAACGATAGTATAAATATATATATATATATATGCAGTCCTCTAAGGCTTGAGACATTAAAAATGTAAAGAATGATTTTCTGATCATGATAGCATCCTGTTTGTGTTAGAATTATTCTCAGGCACAGACAATATTTTATTACAAACCAGTACACAGCATCTATAGAAAATTATGTATCTTATATATATATATGCAGATTTGGAAATCGATTCTTGTTGTAATAGAATCTTCCACCGATATATTTATCTTACAGGTACATGACTCAAACTTACAGCCCCATGGCTGCAACAATGAGCACCTACTGTGCTTCTGGCCCCTGTCATATATTTTACCCATATGAACAGATTACCTGGCGTCCTCTTTTTACCTCTTTAGTTTCTTCTCTCCTTTTGGTCATTATTTACATGTTCACTAAAAGTTGACATCATGGTATCACCAGCCCTATTAAACGTATATAATTGACGGTTTGTGCTTGCAGGGACCTTTTGCCTTCTACAAAGGCTTCATTCCCAATTTTGCACGGTTGGGATCTTGGAATGTGATCATGTTTCTGACTTTGGAGCAGGTAGAGATAAACTTACCATTGTTTTTTCAAGTCTCTGCTCATCTGAATTATAGCATATTTCCACACCACACACTTCCAAATTCCAATTAGAAAGTGGCGGTGAAAAAATAAAAGAAATATTTTTGAATTGGAGAACGTGCCGTGGATGACAAAATTAGTAGATCTTGCCCAAATTCCTTTTTATTTCAGTTTGCTCTGCTTTTGCATATTCACTTTGCCTCTTTCTCATTTTATAACAGGCCAAGAAATTCTTCAGTAGAGATGTGACAAGTTAACGAATTTCCTTCTATTTTTGAAAACTGGTGGATTGCTTAAAAGAGTCTTTGCTGGGAACTTCTATAACAGAGGTGGGACAAATAATCTCCACGTTAGGAGGACCTGTTCTTGTTGACATTTTCGAATAGAGTAGTGACAGAGAAAGGAAGTTTCTAGACCTTGGTTTACTAGTTTTCATCCCATTGCTTTTTGTCCCATATGTGGGAAATGAAGCATGAACCACCAAGCACTTTTATTTGATTGTCACTTACTACAATTAAAAAACTACCAATTGCTTCTGATTGTCTCAAAATTCTTTGTTTACCATGTCTGTGTAAACTGACACCGAGTCATGCAAATCCATTTGTTATCATCTCTGGTACACAGCCGAAATAAAACACTGTCCCCTATCAGTTGCTTCCTTTTTGTAGTTTGGTAAGATATGACGGTAATATTTATGTTTTAGATCAAGGAAATCTGTTAAGGCCGTTATCCTATCTCATTCTAAACTGTTGGGTACGCATCGACCATACAAGCAAATAGTCGATGTTTAATATGTTGCAGTCAGTGTTAATACGTTTCTAATTTAATAAGCAGTGGACTCCAAAACCAAAGTCAAAGTTGGAATCATTTTTGGCCGAAAATGCTTGATTTGGAACATAGACAAGGGAGATTAATGAGTAGTCATGAGATTTCAAAAAGGGGGTCAGAAGAATATTTTTAAGATGTCTCCATTCGACCTTTAATCTGTCATATTTTGGGACACAGGCGATTCTAGAATGACAACCAAAACGAAATCCATATTCAATCTCTTAACTCTGCCCATACGAAATAAGTAATGCATCCATGCATAATTTTGAATGTGTGATCCTGGCCATTGATTTGATGGGCCTTTATAGATAGGGATGTATCAAAAATTTTGCTGATGGGAATCAGCAATCTTAGGCCTTTCCATATGCCTAATTTGCTTCGCAATGTCAATAACTGAACAACAAAAATCTCAGAATGGGATGCTAGCGACACTGTTACAAATATAGCCAATGATATAAGCATACCCTGTTAATAGAGCAATATTTATTGTCAGAACTAAATTTATTATCATGTTATCCTAATAGAAACACAATAAAATATCAGAATGATATACATTGTTTAGGAAGAGCTACCATCTTCACTTTTATTCGTTTAATTTCCAAAGTTGTTTTATTTTCAATGAAATTTTGCTGATCTTATCCTTACAAAACCTGCCGATTTGAAATTATCGTGATATTACCTATGGCTGATATCATTCCGACACAACATGTCCAACATTCACTGGCATTCTTTTTATTATGAGCTTTCACATAGAGCAACCATAACTGTTCACTAGAGAAAAAAAATTTCAAATAATAATAATAATAATAATAATAAAGGGGCTCCAGCCTGTAGTACCTACTCAGGTGCATGGTGACAGATGTAGAGGTCGTGACTTGGCCATTAACTGCAGTATTTGGCTATTTTGTTTCCTTAAAACTGGCCCAACCAACATGATCTCATTGGTTTTTAAATGTGGGTCATTCGTCATGATCATCCCACAATGTATTGTGTATCCAATTGCAGGGCCCACCAATTAAGTTACGCGCACTTGAACTCTATTATCACTATAGCCCAGTGACAAACTGTTAGGCCCCTGGGCCGGAGTAGCTGCTGTTTTTCTGGATCATCGTTCGGAAACAAGGTTTGGGACCTGAAACATCCAAGGAAACTGCATAAAAATAGCACATTAATGATTCATTGCCTTTATATCGGGTGATCTCATGCCCTCCTTTGCTTCATTTTCTCCCAAACAGAAACATGACTTAAACCTGCAAACTCAGGGCGGCCACAATGAGCACCTTCAACCTGTGCTCCAGACTCTCGTCTCCAGTGTTTCTTCTTCTTTCTTTTTCTTTTACTTAAAAATAAAAAAACTAGAAGTCATAATTTGCAAATCTCAATTATTAGGGGCTTTTCAGGTCATTTACTCATTTTAGATGAAAATAACATACAACATAATAATAATAATAATAATAATAATATATTAGGACAAAATTACTATGCATATGTCCCTCACACGATGGTGAGGGACACTTCCATTTCTATATATTATAGCTCGCACAAATTTATGCATAGAAGCACATCTTATTCAAACAACTCAGTCACATTTTCATAGATTTCAAGTTCTGAACAAACAGACATCTCACAATCCTACCAAAGCCCACTCAATATAAGGGGAAAAACAGCTTCTCGCGAGCCTCTATATGAAACCTCAAAAACTCAATACAATATCTTGAAGAAAAGACCCACTTCATGTTATAACCTTTTATCCAAAGCCTTCATGCTTTGAGATGATAGGAAAAGGAAACCAAAATGGCAAAAATGAATCCACCACATGCAAAAATAGCCAAATCCAATCACCTTTCAACTTCACCACACCAACCAAAACAAAAGGTATCAGTTCAGTTTTCTCTTCTCTAATATCCATTTTCTGATATTGCTGAAGCACTCAAGATCTAATTTAATGTACAGTTGCCGCAATTTCATGCATAATGACATTGCATATTTGTCAATGTAATCTTCATATCTCTCATATAATGCAGGAACAGTAAGAATAATGACAAGGCCTGCAAGACAAGTTTATGTCAACCATCATAAGTCCCAAACCCAAGAACATAATTCCACATATAACAGCCTTGCTTTAATACTTGCCAAAGTGTTGTGTGCAAATTCGTACCCTTTGAAATCCAATCACCATATCCTTAATCCCATTGGTTTTGGAATAAACAGTGGTCCTGACTACCAAGTCTAAATGCTTGTGGGTATCCAACTACTTAAATGTAACAATTTTGTGATCCCAACCGCTGATACAGAGGGCCACATCAGGGTTGGGATATGATCACACACTCCTAAAATGGAATCCTCAAAGTCTCTGGTAAATGGCTCACAAGTATTCGGTAGACTATACACAACTGTCAAACGAAAAAAAAAAATGATTTAGGATATTTTATCTAAGACAATTTTGTGGCATGCCCATTCCCTATAGGGTTCATTATCATATTGATAATCTGCATGGATAAAGCCATAATTATAAAAATAAAAAAAAAAAAGGCCCCACAAGTAAGCTAATGGGCAACTCAGAAAACAACAAAAAATTTGCTCATATGTGGGCCTCTATAATTCCTCACAGTATAGTTCTTTAAAATTCAGGAAAACTATGTTTAGCTCCCAATATCCAGAAAAAGAAGCTAGATAACAATAACACATATAATAATATATTTAAGGACCAGTATTGATGGCATAACTGTTACCACCGAAACTGATAACTGATGCGGAAGATGTTTTGACTACACAATATATACACATAATGGTTAAAGATAATTTTCGTCGTTGTTTGAGTTCGACAAAACAGGAAGGCAAGCAGTATTAATCAACCAGAGAGACATGCTGTGGCCGACCAGTCAAAGAAAGACCAAACTCAAAAAACAACAGCACTACAAATATGCCAAAGCCCACAGTTCACACAACAAAAAACAGGCAGGGGGACCACAGTTCCAGGCCAGTTGTATTCCTGAAACAGTGCAAGTAAAATGCTCTAGCATAAAGAAAAGCAAGCCGATTGAAGTCTTCAGCCATGCACCAGTCTTCAACCATACCAAAGCGAGAAGCATGCATGATGAATTGGGAAACCACCATGATGGCTGGGAATAAGAGATAAAAAAAAGGTGAAATGGGAAGTATCATGTTCCATTTGGTTCACCTTTAATGTAAATGGTGCAGCTAAAGCAGTGGAGGGTCAGGAGCTGGAGTTGTCACACAGTCTTCTTGACCTTCTGGCCTTTGGAATCATCACCATAGGTAGCCCATGGAGTCATCACATGAAGGAAGCATGCTTGATCAGAAATCATATTTGAGAAAGAAAAGACCCCTTCTCACTGAATGGATAATTGAGAAAATACAGGGGAGATTTGGGACTAAATGGCTTCAATGTCAATGGTCTTCAAACTTGTGTATAGGAAGGCAAATCAAGTTGAAGCCATTGGCAAAGCAGAGGTGGACAGAGACACAATTACTACCTTTTGAAGTTCTCTATTCAGAGATGAAGTAAAGGTGCAGGATTGATTTCTTCTTCGTAACATAAAGCAAGTCCCAACCCTGACTTACCTAGTGCACGTGCTGCTGTGGGGTAGTCTGTGCGACTGGGGGAATAGTCCTATTGGGTAAAAATACCACATGGGAATCCACGGCATTTAAAAGAAACTTGGGTGGTGGTTTTGTGGGGGTCGGGGGTGGTATTCCAGATCGGCATGCATTTTTTTCTCCGTTACATTATAGGCCCCTTATAATGTAGAGATAATAACTTGAACCTGATATGGTTATCAAAAAAAAAAAAAAACTTGAATCTAATTTTGCTTCTTTGATGAATAACTTTTCCTGTAGACCAAAAAGAAAGGGGGAAAAGGTATAATGGTTGCAAATCTAATGTAAAACTCAAATTTGACATTTCCTTGACTGTTTCAGGGTCATGTAGACATCTCCTTAGAATAATGGTTCATACCAGATTAAGGCCCGTATCTAAAACCATGTAAATAATACTAGGGCTGAATGTAGACTGGAATTCAGTGGAACTGAAATGTCATTCAGTTAACTATCCTATTTGAAATAGTAAAAGAAAACCCACAAAAAATTTGCACGAACAAGTCATCAACTTAGCCAGCCGTAAACCGTTAAAACAAAAGGAGCTCTAGAATCAACATGATACTGTCAACCTGACCAACTTGAGTGGATTAAGCTGAGTTTTGAGCCAATCAGCGAGCTTTGAATATTTTCAGAAAAATAATAATAATAATAATAATAATTAACTCCGACTCAGTAAACGGGACAATACTTAAATGATGATAATAGTGATGTAAAACATAAACTAAATAAGAACAGAAACATACTTGTGTAACCTAGAGTGAGGAAATCAGTCAAGCCACCAACAATAGCGATCAACCACAGACAGACAGCTACTTTGAAGAAAAGCTTAGAGTTCTTCCCAAGGGCAATATCATGAGACATCAAGAGTAAGCTATTCACATGCAAACGCACAAAAGTTGCTGCTTCATTCACTGCCTCTTCTGAGAGTTTCAAATTTGGTAAGGGTGGAGGTGGCCTGTACTCAAGGCCATTTACAACGTTAGTCTGCCATTCAAGGATATACTAGCTCGTAAGAATACATCACTGGAATAACAGATATCAAAATTACCACTGATCTGAAAAGGGGAAAAATGAAAAGAAAATAAATGCATTTTGACAAAAAAAAAAAAAAATCCTTTCAGAGAGGCTGTTATGCCAAATATACCTTCCAGAAAATACAATTAAAAAAAATCTTTTAAAGAAGAGAAAAAAGAAGTTTACAAAGAATGCATCACCAAACAGGCTCCAAAACAATAGCAAACAAAACAGATTTAAAAAAGAAGACTGAATCTATATAACTCGAAAACTCATCCAAGGAATGTTTAAGAAGAGTCAATTAAAATGATGTATCATTGTATCTGCTCAATCCTACTGAACTCAATGCGGCAGAAGACAAATCCTGAGAGATTATAAAAACCGCGCACTACAGATTTACAGAGAATACCGTATAATTTAAAAGAAATCCTGAGATTTGTCCGATCCTGATCCCTATTGATTAGAGTAGAAGAAATAATAATAAGGATTACCTATTGAGAATGGCTGCGGCTTTAGCCCAAAGGAAAAGGATGACAATCAAAAGCAGGAGAACATTAGCAACAAGGGACAGCAGAGTGTATCCAGATCTTTCAAACACCACCCAAGCGGCCAGAGTGACAAGCAGTATGCCTAGTGTTACATTTTTTCGTCTCCACAGCATTACATCTGCCACTGTTACACCGCACCACCATCAAACCTAGAGTCCATAAACCCAAGGTGATGAAGAAAAAACAGATACAAATAGAAGAAGACCATTATGACAAGAAAAAAAAAAACCATTTTCATGATCATCCCAGTACTATGGGTTTTTGAGATCCTAAATCACCATAAAACAACAGAATCAACGACAGGGAAAACCATCAGTCACCATGAATGCAACAAGTTCAGAAAATCAAATACCGAGAGGACACCAACCCCACCCCCCACCCCAAAAAAAAAAAAAAAAAAAAAGAAACCATGTGAAATAGAGACTTTTAAATTTTTTCCATCTCAAGAATGTCAAAAACAGGCTCTCTGAATTCCTGGACACCATAGGACCACCTAAAACCCTAATGCCTGATAAGCAACTGAAGAATCCTTTGCAAATTTGAGGTAAATTAAGCATAAGTCAATAACATCCCATCTTGTTCAAATATAGAACCAGGAACTTAATCAGCAATCCAGTCTAGAGGTCAAGATATAATAGCTCAAACTTGTAGACGTTTTTCTTTTCTTCACCAGGAATCTAACTAGCATTCTTCACAACCTCAAAAGTTCTAATTCCAATATATGATAAAATTTAAAAAAAAAAAAAAAGAGAACCTAAATCATGATTCTTTAACGAAACTTCCATCAATCAAACGATCGAAGAAGATTTTAGAGGAGAAAAAAGAGAGAGAGAGAGATTTCCACGGAAAAGCAACATAATTAGACATTCTAGATCCTGATCTCATTACCGGTGCCTCCACCGAGAATCTGATGAACGGTTCGCTGTCTGTCGAAGAAACGTTTCGATGAAGAATCCATCGATCGATTCGATGGAATAGAGGAGGAAGAAATGAAAGGAACAAGGCAATACAACAACTTAGAGACTGAGTAGATTTGGCTGAGGTCCGTTCGATGATGCCTTCTTTTTGAACACTTTTGATTTGATGGGTTATGTCATCATGAGAAAGAAAAGCTGCAGCAGGCGGTGGGCCGGGGTGGGTTGGTAGCGCCTTTGCAGTACTTTTCCGTTTTTATATTCGCCTTTTTCGGTTGAAAAAGGTGGAGGACATGACATGGCTCCAGCCACACCCAGTCTGTCGTATATACATGCGGGGGGCCCTCAGGTCTGTCACCTCACAGTCACTGCTCATTACGCCACTTCTCCAAAACGCCCATCCTAGAGTTGTTTTTTTTTTTTTTTTCTTTTTCATCTATGATAATTAAATCTTAAATCTTGATCTCTTACAGTTGGCGTAGGACGCTGATCAGTGATCACGGCTTTAGTCGCGGCAGAATTTTAACGTAAAACACTTTTCACTTATTTATTTCACATTGAACACCTCAAATGAAAGTAAAAATTTGTATAAGAATCGCAAGACAGCCCAGCTTCTTATCTTCACCCAAGTGTTAGGCAACCCATGGCGCCGGCAGTGCAGGAAAGAGGATGTTTTATGGAATGGAATAGCACTTGATGAGAGTACACTCTGGTAAAACACTAGAACCAGGAGTACATTAGCTAAGCACTGCAGCGGGAGCATGGAGCACCCCTGTATAAGCCCTTCATTGTACATTGGAGGCTAATTTAAGAATTACAACATTTTGTCATTTATATTTATCATTATCTACATAAAACTTTATTCAAATAGTTTAAAATTACATAAAGTAAGAATCAAAAGTTTTGGTTTGTAGTTTTTAAATGCATCTTAAGTTTTCCATGTGATTTTTTGTAATACTCAAAATTATTTAAAACAGTTTAGCTCTACAAAAAAAATAAAAGTGAAACCCAATAAACTCTGTATCTCTTTAAAAGAAAACACATTCAGCTACTAGGTCTATCAGTCAGTTAAAAATTCCATAGCAATTGAAACAAAAATTACCTTCCACTCTGCAATCATAAATTATCAACAATATCCTTGAAAGCATATAAATAAAATGGAAATTCCACTTTCCTCATTTGGAGATGCTCTGAAAGAGCCAACAAAATAAAAAGCGATACAATTATTCAACAGATTTTACATTACTTAAATTAAGACAATAACCTCACATTAACGTGAAATTGATAATATCTAAGAAAAATAGCAACAGAAGAAAACAAAAGAAGTTCAAAAACATACCATGAGATTGTGGATAAGTAGTAAAAGCTGAGCTTACTGAGAGTTTATAAATTTAAAAGAACAAAAAAAAAAGGGATAGTATTTACATAATATAATAATGTATCACGTTTGTGAGGAGACAGTTCCATGGTATTTAATTTTCTCCAAAGTCCAAACACATAAATTTGTTTCCCTCACTTCCTTTCTATCAAGAGCTTTTAGTAGATTTATTTGGTTTAAATGTGTAGAGCCTATTGAGAATGATACTGTATTACTAATTCAACTTGCTCCTAAACTTCTAAATTTATGATGTGAATTGGATAGTTGAGCTCATGAATAAAAAAATGTCCACTAATTCATTGGGGTTGCACTCATTTGTAGGTGATGAGTTTTCATGTGTTTGGAGGATCCCAAGTTACATGTGAATTATAGGCTGTTTTGATGGGATTCAATTGAGTTCTATGAACAAACTTATATAAAGGAATTGACTACTATAAAATTTTAATATTACATGTGGTTTGAATCATACATGATAACCCAAAGCTTTATCCAACCTATGAATTAGCCAATTATAAAAATTACAAAATCCTTACACTTGATCAACAATTATAAAAGATAAAAAGATTGGGGAATAAAAGGCTAGCCTTATGAATAAGGCACCTACTCCCATCTCACCCACTAGGTATCAATATTTGGTGGGCACCATTTCGTTACTACGTCTTGGCCACAAAGCCAACCATCAAAACAAAAAAAGATAAAAAGATTATCAACACAAAAAAGAAAATAAAAGAAAAACAAAGTAGACATTTACTTCCTAAGCTGCCTAAGGGAGCACCCTAACAATCTAATGAGGGCTAGAGAAAATGGGTTTCAAAATCCGTGAAGAAGAAGATATAGTTATAAAATAATAGTTGGTAATATGGTTATTCAAGATATAATATGATGCGAGTCATGTTCTTATTGCGGGGGTCAAGAGTTCAAAACTTGACAACCCCTCCCCCCCCCCCCCCCCCACTTGTACCAGCTATCTTCCCACTTAAGTAAGTTTGCTCCCCTTTATATATATAAGACAAGCTGACCTATATACAAGCACTTAGTGCCATAAAAAACTTGGCCCCCCCCCCCCCCCCCAAACAAAAATCTTCTCCTGCGTGTACGGACTACCTTTCCACTTACGTTAGCTTCCTTTCCTTCGTATAAATAAGACAAGCTGACCTACATACAAGCACTTAGGGCCATCAAAGCTAGGTCCACTTCCAAAGCCCCACTTCCAAAGCCCATATGAAACTTTTGGGTTCTCTTGTAAAATGTAGAGGATTATACCATAAAAATTCGGTTACATCCACCTTATGTAGAAAATGACCTAAAAGATATATATCCACTATAGTAGTCCCAAGGGCCTTTTTTTGTTTGTTTTTTTTTTTTTTTTTAGCGACGATATCCCCACTTACTTGCATACACAAGTGAGGATATCCTTATTCATTTTTTTCTTCTTCTTCATAGTTAAGCAGCGATATCCCTGCCTGGGTCAGATTAAAATAATTAAATTTGTTCCTATGAACAATTATTCCATGGAGGCTAGATAGTAATGAGTGAAGTTGAAGATAATGATAAAAGAATAATGTGAGAGATGAGTCTTGGTAATAAGTAGGAGTTAGTTTATATATTGTGAATTGGATTCGTAAAAAAAGGGAGATGAAGAGGGAATGCAATGAGATAGTGATGAGGTAGAGGTGATATGGAAATAAGCATCGATGAGAAAAAGATGCTAAGAAATGATACTGAGAAAGGTAGGTTGTAGAAAATAAGAATGGAATGGGAATAAAGAAAAAGAAAAAAATAAAAGAAAGAGGAGAGGAAAGGATGGATTCAAGAGAGAGATGGTGAGTTCTATAAGATGAGGGTGATATTTTATTCGTTTAGTTGAAAAATGATGAATGAGTTCAGATGAATTTATTTAGGATGTAGAAGAAAAAGAAATGAAAAAGATGATGCATTTAGATGAGTATGTGATATTAGAGTATTTTGGTAACAACCTCCCACATGTGCCCAAGTCCATGACCATTGAGGTGACCATATCATAGAAGGAAATATTGTGTGAGTAAGGGTTTAGCTGGTAGAATTGACAAAAGTTGGAAGATGAAGGAAAATGAAGAAGAGCAAAAAAGGAAGATGTGCAAGAAGGAGAAAAGGCGAGTGTGGATATTCCCGCTCATATATGCTAATGAGCAAGGATATTGCCACTCGACATAATAACAAAAAAACAAAAAACAAAAAAGGTACTTGGGATACATGAATTTTAGGCCATGTTTGTCTACGTGAAACCTAGAGAGGTTTTGTGGTAAAATCCTCTAAAATCTATATGAAATTTCATGGTACTCTTCCAAGTCCCATATGAAAATTTTAAGTTTTCCCCCAAAACCTAATTACTTGTTTGAATCCATGCCCCTCAAACACAAAAAATTCTAGGTTCTTCCCCAAAACCCAATTACTTGCTTGGATCCATGCCCCTCAAACACAAATTTTGGGTCCATCATTTTAAGATGCATAACAAGTCTCCTCTCATAACAACAAAACATCTATTTTATGCAAATAAATGAATAGCATATATACTTTTTAGAATGGTATTAATACGCAGGCCCCTAATGTGCTAAATCTAAGTAATAAACCAGATTTGAGAGCTTAAATTCTGTCTTCCAAAGCAGGAAGTCCTCCTGAACTTGTATTACCAGTTTTGTATTGGCCACTCATCATCAAGGTCATTTGACCAAAACTCATAATTAAGTGGTGTTGACATTCGAGTATAACACATATGTCCAAAAATTGATATATGGTCTTTCAATTGGAAGTACCTATGTTGCCCAGTATCCCAACTTGGTGAAAGGAAAAAAAAATTATGACAAATACCTTCCAAATATGGTAAAACATGTAAATCATTGGAGACGGGGGTTTTGAAAGGCCTTGCATGACCTACAATACATGAAGTGTGGACCATCATCTAATAAAAGGGCATAAAAATTGTCCGAATCTTAAGGCGTTGAGCCCAGGTGGCTGCCACATTTGCATGACAAACCCTGGGACACAAGGATCTACAAAGCTCTCATGGCTATGAAAATTTAGATGAATGCCATTACATGGTTCACTAATCACTACGCCCAAATGACTAAATTTATCACCGACCCAACCAAAATTGAAAGATGGCTGCATCCAATTCAAAGAAAATTTTTATTACATGGATTATCATTCATTGGGTGCTTCACTGACAAGTGAAATCACAAATACACAACCACACCACGAATGACCCCACTCTGAAGTCGGAAGAAGATGAGAAGCGGGACTGACATTTTAGATGTTGATGGATCTGATCAAATCAATAGACGAAGGGTATGATGGCCTTCCGCGATGGAGGGTAGTCCTCCGGAAACTTGTCGAGGTACCAGCGTCGATGGGACCTCGCCCTGGGCACCAGATTGGCCCAGGTGTTGAGGAAGAAGCCGAGGCCCACCCAGCTCCACGTCATGATGGCCCACCCCAGCCACTCCATCAGCTCCCCAAGATAGTTGGGACAGCTCACGAGCTCAAACATCCCGCCACGTGGCACCCTGTAGCCCTTTCCTTGCTTCTTGAGGCCCACCAGCACCCGATCGGACCACACGTTGAGGGCGAAGCCGGCGGCGAAGATGGCGGAGCCAAGCAGAAGCGGGGGCCACGAGATAAGGTGGAGATGGGCGTAGTGGGAGATCCATCGGGTCTGGAGATAGGCGTTGAGGAGGTTGAAGAGGAAGGCGAAGGAGGCGATGGAAAGAGGGAAGGAGGAGGTCTTAGCAATCTTGAGTAGGTAAAATGGGTAGATGCAGGTTCGATGGAAGTAGTGGAGGAGGTACCAGGAGATAAGGAAGAGGGCGAGGGGGCTGGATCGATTGGAGCCGAAAGGGAAGATGGAGAGGGTGATGAAGAGGGTGGGGGATTCCATGATGGCCCAGGCGATTGTGGGGTTCAGCGACGGGCCCCACCCGGAGCGGAAGTGCTTGCCGTAGGGGGCTTCGAGGAATTGCAGGGAAAGGTAGGTGAGAGGAGCGAAAATGTAGAAAGAGATGAGAGAGATGGAAAAGAGGGTTTCGTCAGGTGAGGTCGATGATGCCATTCTGCTTGCTTGTGATTGAGAAAGAGCAAAGCTGCAAAGGGCCACTCAGGCCAAGCCAGGCCACTCACTTTGCGTTTTGGGGATCTTGGCTTTCCTCTTCTAGGGTTTTACAAAAAAATCTTCCCCAAAGCCCGAACCGGCACCCCATATTTCAAGTTTTGTTTCTTTTTTATTATTTTTTTTGGAAGGTTTTTTTTTTTTGGAAGGTTTTATTTTTTTAGAAGGTTTGATTTTTTTGGAACAATCTAAACTAAATATACAAAACCCTAGTGGTAAACTGAATCATTTCTCACCCCGGCCCATGGTTGTGTATGCCACTTTTGTGTGGGTTCCTTTCCTAATTTTGTTGTAGGCTTTTTTTTTTTAAGGATTTCATGGGAAAAAGCCTTTAAAAATTGCATTCCAATTTTTCACTTCCAAGAGCACCTCGTCTCCTATCCCACATCAACATAGAAATCTACAAAAATAAAACTTCCATCATCTTAGGCCTCAGCCACCACCGCCCAAATTTCATTGTCATCAATACTTTCATGAATTATGCAAGTAAGTAACATGGAATAAATATTATAGGAGGAATTTCTACCCAAAAAAAAAATTTTATAAGAGGAAAGAATGATAGGAAAATGATGAAAGGATCGCAGAATTTGCATCCATAAAACAAAAACATATTCCTATGAGAAAGTCTGTTGTATTTTCCCAAGATTTGAGATTGCTAATATGAGGTAATTAGACACGAAATCTGAGTAGCTGCTAGAGTGCTGTGAGAACTTGCACATGCCCCAATAGTTGTATATGTAACAACCCGTTTAGTCATCTAGCCTAGTAATTTCTTGAGCCTGTCACGTAGACCAAAATACTTAAGCCCAAGTTAGTAACTTACACGGTTTATTATATACATGACTTATATTTCATTTATAAGCAATGTGGGATAAGGTGTTACAATCTACTCTCTTTAAGGCCACACATCCCTATGACCCATGCCCTTTGTAGATTCTCTTATCTTGCTTCACAGGCTCACGCACTCTGACTCTGGTCCGAATCTTGTCTCAAGGGATTACCCAGTGGGATTGAGGAGTCCCACATTTTCAACTGGTGATGGTCTCTGATACCATTTGTAATAACCTAAGTAGCTACCTGACCCAGTAACTTAGTGAGCTTATTACGTGATTCAAAATACTTAAGTCCAAGTTACTAGTAATAACTTACATGGTTCATTATGTACAAGACTCATATTTCATTCCTAAGCGATGTAGGATGGAGTGTTCCAATCTACCTCGCTTAAAAATATGCCACACCTATGGCTCCCCTATATAAAAGGCGAAGGGTTCATGATAAGTCCTTAAAAATGCATCAATTTATGTGTATTTTCAGGAATTTTAAGGACTTATTCATTACAAATTTCTTTATTTAGTTGGAATTCATGTTTTTATGATTTTATAAATCATTATTGAGTTTTCTTGCAAAAATTCATTTAAAAATCATAATTTTCCATAAAATTATAAAATTTTCCACTTTGGATTTCTATTTTTAGAAGATTTTTTTCAAATTTATGATTTTACATGAAATGATGAAATTTCTCATCATCATTAGTTAATTAAAGATAAATCATGATTAATGATATGAATTCATTGTGTCATTTTATGTAAATTGGGCTCGCATTAGTGTAATTGTGACTTTCGGTCAGAATTGTTATTTTAACTAATAAAATGTTGTTTTTCTTTGTAGGAAAATTGAAGAAAATAGACCCCACACATCACATAGGTGTTCACATATGCAAGCCATGTGTTTGGAGGGACCCACTTCACTATAGTGCAAACAATTAAAGGCCAAATCATGAGTATCCATTGAAGATCAAAAAAATCACAACTTAAGTGAGGGCCAAGTCTTTGAAGATGTGCATACAGTGAAGAGAATTATAAAACGGGCAAGAACTTATCATATATCTTCCTAGAGATTTGAAAAAAAGATGCTAAAGAGGGAAAGTTCTTACCAAACAAGAACTCTCACAAGATGAGATGATAAGATCTCCAACTCTTTCCATGACTAATTTCCACATCCCACCAAAACATGTCAGAATTTTCCTCCTATCATAAATAGTATTATATATATTATAACAATACCCTCTTTAGTAGGACGGCGACATGTGGCACAATTCTCTTCGTAAGAAAGTGACACGTGGTGTAATCTAAGGAATCCATCCATATTATCTAAACTGTATCCTTACCAAATTTCTAAAATCTCTCGATTTTCCTAAAATCTCTCTTTAGTTTTCTATAAAATCTCTCCCTCCCTAATTTCTCTTTCCCATTCCTCTACAACTTCATCCCTATCTATTCTCTAAAGAACTTTTATCTCATATATCAATATCACCTCTCTAAAATCTCTTAATTTTTTTCAACCTTTTTTGGAACACCATGTCATCACCTTTTTAATATTTTTAATGAAAATAGGGCGAGTGGTAAGGTATGAAATTTTTATTAAAGACCTACGAATCCATAATTTGGCATCCATGAGACACTGTGTGTTCGCCGGTAAATTCCATAGTTGACCCATCATCATAATAGGATTTAGTATTATACAAGCAAGTAGGCCCAGAGCATTTGCTCCGAAAAGGATCCGAACATCTTCATACGAGAATGTCAGTGTCAAGAGAGAGAGTCCATGTGACTGTAGACACGTGCAAAGAGCAGCCGCATGTCGGGCTACATGCAGGTGGGGTCTATGTGTCACGTGAAGGCTTGAGCCGTGTGGCCGACTCTCCCGGCTTACGGATCTTCTCATCTCCTCTCCTCCAAACAACTCTCATTTAATTTTTAACTTTTTTATTTATCCATTTTCCTTAAAATCTTTCAAATTTAAATAGAATGCCTAAAACATTTCATGGATACCCACAAATGCTTTCTTTGATGTCTATCAAAGAAAAGTTGTTGGCCTTGAAATCAAATAGTAGTTAAAAAGACAATGGGTCCACAACTTCGGTTGGGATTACATTCAAAAACTAAATTATATGTCATGGTTTTCTCTACATATAACATTAGAAATATTGTTATGGTGAATAAAGTAATCCCTTCTAAGAAAAAAAAATGTCATAGGGTAATTTATACAAATGGGGAATAAAGCCACCCCTTTTCAGAAAAAAAAAAGTTATGGGGTAATTTATACCTACGATTTTTATTGTTTTTTATAAAAAACACTGTTGAAATAATAATTTAATTTTAAATTAAAATAAATATCATCAAAATATTACATTTATGCTTAATATGTTAAGAAGGAAAATGAAACAAAAAACAAAAAAGTTAGCATTTGTAGTTCTCTAGGCTGGTAAGTATTGCACTACTCCTTTTAAGTTATTAGGACTTTTCAACAAAAAAAAATGTCGTATAAAATTGATAATAATTGAAGTTGCTGTGACAATATTTCGATGAGGCATTCTTTAAGAATACAAAATATATATAAACCTCTGTCGACTGCCGGGTGCTCACGATAATTCTAATAAGATAAGAATTAATGTTTAGGGGTGTTCATGGGCCAAGCTTGGCTGGGTGACGCTATATCTAGGCCCAGCCCAGATTTTAGAAGCCATGGCCTGCACCAAACCCAAGACCGACACGGACAGTAAAAGCTAGGTCTAAGCCTGTTTATTTAATTAATCAGGCTGGTCCGAGTGGTAAGTTATGAGCATTTACTTTTTTGATGTTAATTAATTAATAGACATAAAGTTTTAGAGATTTGTATTTATCTTTCACGGTCTAGGTTATAGATATTACTTAGTTAGATTAAAAGATTTGAGTCCAAATTCACATATGAACCTTAGGTACTCTGTCTGTGCAAGTAGATGGACGAAAACATTAAACATGAAGACGCAAATTGCATCTCTTGATCCCTGTTAAACATGAAGGACCCAAATGACACTAATATCTTATCACTAAAGTAATTATTTATGAATGGTGCCACTGATTTTGGTCACACCATCCATCTTATAGTCCCATGATTAAAAAACAAAAACTTAGCATCCTTAAAACATTTTCATTGATAATTTATTTAAATATTTCCATTTAAAAATATATGTATTTTCTTATAGAGTTGGACACGGGCCCCTCTGTGAGAGAACAACTCATGGCACTCTATTATTTATTAGGAATTTTGTTTCCTTCTTTAATATCGATCGTAAATTTTTATAGCCTAGAGAGACCATGATTCAGTTGGTTGGTTGTGGTGTTATCATATGTTATTCATGCACATCCTCTTAAGATGGAAAGGACTCATTTCCATTTGATTATTTATTGAAGCATTACACTGGTTTTTTCTTTTTTTTTTTTTTTTGAGAATTTAAAAAGTTTAGGATAAATCCTTATTTTACTTCCTCTTTATCTCATTATAGTCAGGCTTGACTATGCCTTAGCTTGGCCTGCCCAATAAGACCCTTACTAAAAATTCTCGACACATCATAACACTCTTTATGATTTGGTTATTTTTTTTTTCCTAAGTTGCCCCAGTGGCCATAAGTGGGAACGCAAGGCGCCCACCTACATATATTTATCAAACAGACAGCATTGGACATTCGTTTATTTTCTTTTCTATTCAATTTCAACTGATCAATTTTTTTCATAGTGAAAGGGTTGGTTGACCTAATGATTCTTGTATATTGAACTATTCTATCTAATTTTTTTTTACCATATAAAATTTCTTTTCCTCTTAAGTTAAGCTTCTGGATTAAAGGAAAAATGATCTAATTTTTTTATTAATATTATAATAAGACTCTATGGGCATAATATTTTTACAATTGATTTAAATGATTCTATTTTAAAATATAATTGCTTTTTTATAACTACTGAACTGGACTTTGTTGAACTTGGCCTGGCCTAACATGGCCTAGCCATTGGCAGTGCATGATCATATATGGGCTTTGCCTAAGCCCAGCATTGAAGCCCTCATTGTAGTGGTTTGGGCTATGTTTTTATTTTACTTATATGGTATATATATATTTTCAAATGGGTCGCATTTGGTATGACTCATTTTCTTTTCTATTCAATTCCAAGTAATCAATATTTTTATAGTGAGTGGGTTGATTGACCTAATGATTCTTTGTATATTGAGCTATTCCATTTAAATTTTTTTACCATTTAATATTTTTTTCTCTTGAGTTTAGTTTACCAATTTAAGGAAAAATGATCTAAGTTTTTTTAATAATTTTTTAATAAAACTCTACGGTACATTATTTTTTTTATTTAGTTTTACTAATATGATGTTTAATTTTTAAGTGTCCACTAAAATACTTAAAATTATGATTATGTAGTGAATTTGATGTTAATATTAATTTAAAAATCATTTAAATATTTCTATTTACAAATAATATAATTATTAAACAAGGCCTGCGCCAGAATCAAATTATAAAGAAAATGTGAAATTTCAAGATGTTAGACCAAATACTTCCATTGCAATACAAAAAATAAATAACTTTATTAAGATAAGCGCACAAATTAAAACAAGTGCAGGAGTTAAAAAATCTGCACAAGATGAAACAAGTGCAACTGTCGAGACAAACGGAGAAGATGAACCAAGTATAACTACTGAAACAAGTGCATGCCAATAGACAAATATCAATGGTTGTTTTTTCTTTAAACCACATGTAATTCCTTTAATCATTCAAGGATAACTTAATATCAATGGTTTTTTTTTCGTTAGACCACATATAATTCCTTTAATCATTCAAAAATCATTTAATATCAATGGTTTTTTTTTTCACTCTCAACTTTTTATATATGATTCAAATAAAATATTTTCTCCTTTTAGAAAATCAAAGATTCAAAATTTTAACTATGTTTTTGCTATGATTTATGTCAAAGAATCATTAATATTTTATTTAACTTAATAATAATTTTTAATAAAACTTAATTATTATTTTTCATGGCTCGCACCCAAAGCGCTAGTTTCAAGTTCAAATATCCCCACGATTCAGATCTCTCATATACATTACTTCCTAGCCACATCACATAAAAAAAAAAATTCCCAGCCATCAAACCCACGCCAATTCCTCTCTTTCTTTCCCATATTTATCGCAACCCAATCATTAATCCAAGGAGGACAGCCACCATTCCAGGAAAGTCCTTCATCACGTGTCCCACCATCCATATCTCTCTCCCTCTGATATATATTAATCCAAAATCCCACATACTAATTCCACAGGCCAATTTTTCGTCCCAGATCAAGCCAACAGTCCCATGCCACCTCATCTTCATCAGGTCATCTCCATTGTTCCATAATTCTTGCCTTTTTTTTTTTCTCTGTCTCTCCTCTATATTTTTCAATACCCATTATTCATATCGACATAGCCACTTCACCGTATCACCCATCTATCTCACGTCCCAAATCCTTCCAGATGCCCTTTCTCTAATTAGCGACTGACCATCTCAATAGCCCCTCTCTCCATCTCTCATTATCACATGCATAAATCAAAGTGGAGTTTAGCCAAGCCCACTTTTGATATTCCTTCTCATCCATCCATCATCTTCTCTTTTCATTTATTCCTCCTTGGTGATGCACGAAGATAAAAACATGGATTGCTCGCGAAGTCCTCTCTTTTTGATAACTTGATCTAGGATAAGGGTAAATTTTCTTTGTTTAGTTTTAATTATTTTTAGGGTATTATTAGGTGTATTGGTTCGTTTAATTTTAAATACACAATTAGTGAGGTCAAGGTATTTCATCTTGGATCGACACTGTGTGTTTGTGTGTGGTCACAACACGCACTTGGTATAGTTTTTTTGTGGATTTTTATTAATTCAGCCCATGCAGTGTTTTAATTTTCAAAACTGAAAGAAATTAGAATTCTTTTTATTTATTTATTTTTTATTATATCTGCATGTTTTACTTTTGATTTTTAATATAGTGCATGATTATTTATTCCTTTACATTAGTGGTTTGATTTAGTTTATTGTTTTGCAGTTTCTAGTTCTAGGATTGTTTTAATTTAGGATTTTTAGGTTATATTTAATTTGTGATTTTTTTTTTCAGATTTGGACTTATAATTTAATGTTAAATTTCAGAAGTAGTAATGTGTATTTTTGTAGATTTTATTAGGATAGTTTTAATTTTTCAATTAACACAGGTTTATGTGAATATTAGCTCCCTGTGGAGACCATCCAGGACTCACTAGTAAAACTACCTCGAAACCTTATACTTGGGGTCCACGTTGATCAGTTCGGCTAGCATCAGCCTAGAGAGAGGCAGGAAAAGCTCTTAAGGACTGGGTATATAAGGCCTTTTAAAACTGTGAGTGGACGAATCATATGGGTAATGGGGGCAATTTGTTGCGGCTAAATAAGGCTCTGGGCACCGATAGGACTGACCCATTAGCTCCTTTAGGAGGTCTACTGCTCACCAATATCCCCTCTTGGATCACTTCAGACCGCTCAATTACTCTCCTGCAATTCAAGGCAAAACACCCACTTAATCATTTGTATCAATTCATGCCTAGTTTTGTAGTAGTGCGGGAAAAGATTAAAAAGGGGAAACCCTCTTTAATTTAGGCGCTGTCAAATGTCTCTATTCCTGTAAATCTAAAGTACGGGGTGCTTCAAATTTCCCCATTTTGGGTGCTAGACAGGATAGGCTGGGCGGGGCAATTGGGATGGTGTCCATGCCAATCCCATACAGTGAGAATGACATTTGCTTCTGTACTTTTTCAAGAATAAAAAAGAAACCGAAAGAGAAGATTAGAAATGGAAGGAAGAAAGAGTACCGAGTTTAGGTTTAGGTTCGAATTTTTATAGAGAAGTTTTTTATAAAAATTACAAGCCTATATAAAGCATGTCTTGAAGAAAAAATAAAGTATAGGAGAACATTTTAAAACCTGGGATAATATGTTAGGTCTTGAGTCCATAGGTAAGAATACTCAAAATCGTTTAGGTCAGGAGTCTAAAAATAAGATTCAAATCGAGACTTGTTTACTTATAAGGAATTAAATAATAATCCAAATTTGATTATTAACGGGTCAAAACCTTTAGGTAATCAAAAAATTGATGACCTATTTACAAACCCTAATACATAGGATCTTTGCTGGGAATCAACCTCTTTAGCCGGATTATAAAAAAAAAGAGAGCATATACTATACCTTAACTAATCGATTAAAGTATTTGACCATTACATTTTTTTAGAAATGAAGGAAAAAAAAGCCCTTTGGTAATATTCAGTGATCAATCTAATACTTGATCCACTAACACTAAGATTGACTTTAAAATATTCATTCAAATACAGTAGAACCTGCGCCAAAGAGCAGATTGCATATTGCTATCAGCATGGCATCTTCGACTGTAGTTTTGTTTTACTAGATTGAATTTGACATGAATGAAAACTCAGTTAAGTGTAAAATTAAGCCCAATGCTAATCAAAAGGGCCCCATTAACATTCTTCTCCAAACTAAGTTAGTTTTTTGACTTAAACCAAAAAAGAAAAAAAAATTCATGGTCAACATTAGTCGGACTGCTGAACGTCGCTACTGCAGTACATGGAGTCCAGTAGGCAGTAGGCAGTAGTAGCCCAGGCCCTCGTTCAGTCGCGTGATTTATTAAAATCTTTCTTAGCTTTAGCTTATTGGCTCCTCTTGTCGAGTGCCACTTCTTCTTGAAACGGATAAGGAAGGGTTGATAAGAGTGAGAGGAAGAAATCATCAGCATCACTAACGGTCGGGCAAATGGCCTCCATTTCCTTCTTCTCATCTTCCATCTTCTTCTCTTCCCCGAAACCAACCTCTTCTTCTTCTTCTCCGAAATTCTATCCCCATCCTCTTAAAACCCTAACCCTAGGCCCCGAGACCCCGGCCCCAATCTCCTGCAAACTCGCCACCCTCCCTGTCATCTCCTTCGCCGGCGAACAGATCGGCGAGACCTTCCTCGACCTCAAAACGGCCAGGCCGGAGACGGCGCGCGCCGTCGTCCACCGTGCCATCCTCACGGATCTGCAGAACAAACGCCGGGGAACCGCCTCCACCCTCACCCGCGGCGAAGTCCGCGGCGGCGGAAAGAAACCCTACCCCCAGAAGAAGACCGGCCGGGCCCGGCGCGGCTCACAGCGGACCCCGCTCCGTCCCGGCGGCGGCGTGGTCTTCGGGCCAAAGCCTCGCGACTGGAGCATCAAGATTAATAAGAAGGAGAAGCGGCTGGCGATGTCGACGGCGATTATGAGCGCGGCCGTGAACTCTTTCGTGGTGGAGGACTTTGCGGATCGGTTCTCGAGGCCGAGGACGAAGGATTTCATTGAGACATTGAAGAGGTGGGGGATCGATCCCAAGGAGAAATCCATGTTTATGTTTACTGGAGAAGTGGCTGAGAATGTGAAGTTATCGGGTAGGAATATCGGAACTGTTAGGATGCTGACACCGAGGACCTTGAATCTGTTTGATATATTGAATGCGGATCATCTGATCTATTCGCAGTCTGCCATTGATTATTTGAATGGTATGTATGGGGTTTCTGCGCCTCAACCAGAATTAGAGGAAGAGGAAGAGGAAGAAGAAGAATATAATGATGAAGAAGAAGAGGAAGGAGAATTCCAAGGTTAGTCATTTTTCTTTTTCTTTTTCTTTTCTTTTCTTTTCTTTGTGTGTGTGTGTGTGTGTGTAAAATCAGTCATTTGGTTTTCATTTATCCTCTATTTGGATTGCTTCTTCCTTACATTACATGACATTGTGAAAATTCTCTTTCGTGACAATTTATCTCAGTGGGGGAATACTATTAGCACATGTAAGTATGCACCATAACATTGATTAATGGGTCATCTATTCATTTGCAGAGCAAGAGGAAGATCAAACTTCAGGTACAACGGAATGACAATGCTACTGTTGCCTCCGAAAGACCATAGACACAGCGTGATTGCCTTTCAATGGTCAGCAACCTCTCAAGCGATCAGGATGCAAATACCTTAAGACTTCTTTCTTTCTAAGACTTCTTTCTTTCTGTTATTTGTACCTTTTAGCTGGGATATTATCCTTGTTTTTTTCTTTTAATTTTTTTTTTCTTCTTTCTTTTGTTAAACTGTACTGTCCATTTTTAAAGCACTTGTGGTAGTCTAGATGGCCGGATGATCTGATCAATCACCTAAATGCGAAATAGATGAATTTAGTGAGTCATCTATCTAGACTACGGTGGTGTTACGATTGCTGGCACTATTTCATGATTGACGCCAAATGTGGTATGGGTAAACATTGAATTTTTAGTTGAATATATAAAATCGTATGCACAATTGAAAGACACAGGCGCTGTTGAGATAAATGGTTTGTAGATTATAAAAATGTATTTTCCATGTGTTGTTAGCTGTAAATTTGTCCAACACTCTAAAATTTTAAAATATTCAAAGACCTTTATTTGATCAAGTTCAAATGAAAGATTGAACTTGTCAGTGTTGCTTGCTACACTCAACTTTTGTCCCCTTTTGTCTTTTGCTTTCTTATTAACTTGAAACTGAACTATCTATCTCTCTTGGATTGGTACGGTGGTAAAGACAACCAAGGGCGGGGGTTTCAACTTGCCGTAGGTCATTCTCATGCTCTCCTAAAGTCTTAAGAAATTCCAATAATGAATAACCACTAGGGTGACACACCGAACCAAAGGGAATACCTCGGTTATCCTTTTGACCGACCCAAGTCTTGATCAAATCGAATTAACCTTGTAATTGATTGACCTTTTTGAACACCGATAATCTCCATCTGTGCTTGTAGCTTAGTTTATATACACTACACATGCCTGGTTATCAGTTCCCTTGTTTTTTCGGTCTTGCATGTCCTTAACATCTTTTTGGGCTTGGGAATGGCTTACTTAGGATGGATTTTCATAAAGCCACAGCCCCACAGCATGTATGATATGCAAAGGTTTAATACATGTTTTACCATTTGAGAGCTAGGGAGAGATGTGATAAAAAGATAGCTAGAGAGCGATGTGATAAAAAGATTTATCTGGTGGATATAAATACATTGCAATATTTGTTGGTAGTTGTGGGCAGATGATAGGATCTTTAGAGTCATCCATTGGATCTTACTTGTGATTCATCGGTTTGATATACGGCTTTCTGGAATAGATGGGTTAGGCTTTATGAGGTTTATATGTGCTGATTTTGTGATCATAATTAGAAGCAATTTATCAGACATGGAGCCCAGATCTTCTAAGCTTAAAGCAGGCCAAAGCAACTTCCTGCTTGCAAAGATGGCGTCTTTTTATGGTTTACGCATGAAGTGGTAGTAACATTTTTTGCTTGCTTACCTCAAGGAGCTATAATTACTTTAAAATTAAAATAGTGAACTGAAAAGAACTTGTCTTTTTGAGTGATTAAAAAAAAAGGAGCTGGAAGAGCACATTCCTATATTGCTAACATACGTTGATTGGTTTCAATAATTGTCAAATGTTTTGACTTACTTGTCAAACTGTTTGACTACTTTTTAATATTTCAGTTGAGATTGCTGTGAGGATCAATGAACGAAACTTGGCTGGTAACTCTTCTAAGCTGCCAAGATTCTCTAACATACACTTGCTGTCTAAGTGGTGCCAATCCTTAATTCGTTTCTGCGTAAGGAAAACCAGTCCATCTCCCAAAGTGCGTTATTCATTTGATATATTTTCCATGTTCCACCGACGGATTCGACGCTCTCAAAAAGCCTCAACCTGGAGAGTAGTGACATTACTGCACCTTCTTTTTTCTTTTTTTTTTTTTGGTCTGGCCATCATCTTGAGGATATTGAATTTCGATGGTACTCTTTGACCATAACTTCTTCACCATTGATACAAATAGTGCTGGTGGGTTAATAATGGAGGGGTTATTAATTGGGAGATTTTCAAAATTTGCCTTTTAACTGGTTTATTAGTTGGAAAAATACAACTTAAAGGCCTACTGGTTGCATGGAACTTCCATCACTCTACACGGAAACTTCAAAATAAGCAACATATCATATCATATCTAATACTCAACTTTTTTGCAAAACTCATGTCATTGCCATGTTCGTGGCATTTTCTTTCTATATCTGGGCATCACAGTAAACTGAAATGAAAATGATTATATCGTAACAAGAGTGCTCTCGCGATCTGTGTCTGAAATACGACCAGTATGCGTGCAGAGTGATTGAAGTGCAAGCTAAAAATGAAACACGTTTTTTATATTACATTCAAACGAACTCCCTTTAACACAAAATACTTTCTTTTTCTCCGCTGAGACCTGAGAGGCCGTACACAGGATCAAGCCCCTACAGAAAAAAAAAAAAGTGGTTCCAACCAGGCAACTCCGTATTCTCCTCGACATTTGACCCATTAAATCATACGCTGGGCCCCTTGAATATGGAATTCAATAAAAGCAGCCTAATTCTATTCCTGACATTGCATATCAAATCCCTTTAGATTGTGTGATACTAACCACTCAACCACGAGTATGTTGATAAATAATAATAATATACGTCTAACATGTTAAATTATCAGTTTCACTTTAATCAACGCTAGTCTACGAATCCCTCCCACGCTTTTGTCCAAATGGCAAGCAAATGGCAAATCGTTCATATGGACACCAAAGTAATTGGTAGGCCTCTCTCTGCCCTACTAGTTCCTAAACCTTCAGAAGGCTGAAGCAATAAAATCTGTCGAATTCCCACTGTCTGCTCATGAACAGATGCGACCTTTTCAATAAGCGGTCCACCTGAAACCGTATTATTTATTCATGCATAATAGTATCCTCAAGCACCATTATGGAAAATGGTTCACATATCGGACACCAAATATTAAAAAAAAAAAGTTCCAGATTGGAAATCCCAGCGGCCCATTTTGAGGGCTAAATATAGAAAACTAAAATATGAAGGCAGCAACATGGTCAGCAAGGCCAGCCAAGATCTGGGTCATTCCCACTAACACGTCCCAACAAGAGCCAAGTTGCTCAGATACTTTGATTAACCATTATTGATATTGACCCTTCTAGTGGGTAGGCATAAATAAAGACGAAATGAAACCAAACTTATAACACAACATTTATCCAAGGTTGGTTTCCAACAAATATTAGTACAAGAAAACATACACGTTCCTCTTAGAAATCCCTTGCGATGGGAGCTATCCACTTGTGATATTCATGATTTCCATTCCCCATCGTGGCTACCAGATATTCAAAATCAAGACCCAAATATTGTGCACAAAGCATTAGTGCAGACACTCCACACTTTGCGATCCAAGTGGAAACAAATGCAGGTGGGCATGATACTTACCAAACAACTATCACTGCTTATTTAAGATTGTGATCGACGAACACGCCCAAACCTGGCCTTCATGTGCACTAAGAAAGTGGCTGCAAAGAGCAGGTAGGACTCGGCTGCAACAGCATTTTTGGGAGAGGAGGGAGCAGGGATTTGGTTTGCTGCCAAAAACAAAAGCTAAAGAAGCAGCACACTCCCTACGCAGGCATTATCCTGGTCAGGTCCAAAGGGACTTTCTCAGCCTGCACCTGTCTTTCTGCATGAGCAGAGCTCCAAAGCAGACACAACAGCAAGCACCCCTGGTGCTGGATTCTTATCAGTTTAAACTTTAAATAGAAATACATGACAACGTCCAGTTACTAATTTCTTTTCTGCCACAGAAGACAGACCAATATATTTTTGCTGATAGCAGACAATGGCAGCTCCAAAGCAGACACAACAGCAAGCACCCCTGGTGCTGGATTCTTATCAGTTTTAACTTTAAATAGAAATACATGACAACGTCCAGTTACTAATTTCTTTTCTGCCACAGAAGACAGACCAATATATTTTTGCTGATAGCAGACAATGGCAACTGTAATTCAGTTTTCTAAATCAAAAACTAGAATAGGATGTTTTCATGGATAAATCAGATAAGTCCAACAGTTCCAATGTAAAACTGGACAAGAATGAAGTAACGCAAGGAATAAACTAGTGCAGCAAATGGATGGAGTCGAAACTGCAGAGAAATCATGATGACAGGAAACTGACAGAATACACATCAGGTGTCCTAGATGTATGTTACTTCTGCCCAAGGGCATTATATAACATGGCAGTTAGACCTACTTCGCTGGGGAAAAGTAAATGTTTGACACCGGAAAGAAGACAAAAGGCTATATAGGCAATGGTAAAAGGGATACCCATGTCACCCCAGGGTAATAGCCCTGTTGGGTCAAAAAGCCTACCAATCCCACAAAAAATGTAGAGCTAAATACGTATGTGAATAGGGATTCATAAATTTACAAGGATTAAATTAGGAACAAATCATATGCAAAACTCAACATGTGGCCCACCTGAAGATATAATCTAAGGATGCTACTTTAGTTGGTTGTGAACATATAGAGAAGACCATAACAACCTAGTATTAAGTATGGAAGCACATGTTCACGTATTATACATGGGGAGCAATAGAGAGCTATAGTAAAGTAGTGAGAAAAGACATGTTAAATTGACATGTTGAATTGTGGACTGTAGATGACATTGCTTTCAATAAGGTTGGGTGGAAAAGCAAATCTCACAAGGCTGACCAGAGAGTTGGATGTCATCAATGGTGATGACAATGCATGTGGGACGACACATTTTTCCTTTCCAAAGTCTTTAATTCCATCTAGAACATGTACAAGTCACTCAGCTCCCAGTAGAGAGGAATTCAAGGGTACGAGTCCAGGATCCTGCCAATCATTCATGTGGTACCAGTGCTTATCCAAATTATTAACCTGATGGTCCTATCATGGATGGAGAATGCACCACAATCTCCCAGACTGGAAGAATCTAATCCTTTGATCAAATTCCCATCATTGTGTCAACCAACAAAGCCAGCTTCTGTCCTCATTCAACAGGATTAGGTAAAGGATCAAAGAATCAAATTCTACCAACGCCTCCATCAATGCTAGGTTCTATTTGGCAATCCAGACTGCTGAAAATTGGCCCAGCACATACTGAGCCCTACATCCAGCAAACTATGCATATGCTGAGGGCTCAGGTTCCCATGAACTGCTCATTTGGAATATTATTCTATTGACCCATTGTCGGAAACCTCAGCAAACATATATCAGTCTTCTTCCCCATAAACGACAACAAGGAAAAAAAAAAAAAAGGGACTGGAGTATCAGTTACTTCCCAACCATTGACGGATTAGCCTGACTCCGATGCCTGTCTCACATGGATCAACTTGTAGGAACCATGGTCAGCCTCCTGTGCAAGCACAGAAAAACAAAAACAAAGTGCACACTCCCTACGCAGGCATTACCCTGTTCAGGTTCAAAGGGACTTTCTCAGCCAGCCCTACTAGCATCCAGGCCTAATGGCCAGGGTTGTAGCAGATGCAGGCACCCCCGGTGCAGTTTTATATCAATAACAGTATCCGACATAAATGAGAAATGGATAAGAGTGCATTTTATTACTGATTGTCGCTAATTCAAACAACAAAACGAGTACTGCCCTCATTTAACCAAATGAGCAAATCACTCACCCAGACTATACGTCACTACTACCAATAGTCTGCAGCAGAAAATCTCCCCAACGCACCAGACCATAACTGCAAATCAAATTGATGAAGTTGCTCAGATGAATGACATATTTAGATGAAAGAGAAATACACTAGCATCAACAAGTAAGCTAAAGAACAACAAAGTGTTGATCCTTCATTGGCAGGGAAGTAATCTCAAATTCTCAACTTACTTCAACCAAATTAGGAAATCAAAGCTGTGCATCTGTTCATACAATATAATTCCCAACAGCGTATCAAACAATTAGAAGCACGGATACATAAAAAAAATACTGCTTGGAAACCCTTCTCCCTCCATTTATTTGCAAGTTTTAGGACTGACCTGCTCAAATCCAACCTTATAGCTCGAGACTTTATTTTTAGGTTTCCATTGTTTCTAGATACTAGGTATTGTTAACTGTTTCAGCATAATCAGTAAATAGAACAGTTGAAATTTTTGCCGTCACACATCAATGTGCAAGGCTATATGTAAAACTAAATGGAGCACCCCCCCCCCCCCCCCCCCCCCCCCCCCCCCCCCGGGCGGCCCCCCCGCCCCAAAAAAAAAAAAAGAAAAAGGAAAGAAAAAAATAAGAAGAAAAAGTCAATTTGACATGCATCTAACCTATATTCACTATCAGATTGAATCTCAAAAAAAAAAAACCTACAGTAAAAAAAAGGTTAAAAGACTCTTAAGGCCCTTCAATTAATGTTATGATAATTAGAAGATAATTTTTTACCAAACCTACTCCATGAAGAGATCTTTACATCCCCTGACTCCAACTGATTAGCAAGTGTCCAGGTAACCAAAAGGATACTAAGTCATAGTTTCTGCTTAGGGTGTGGTCCTCTAGTCTTCTAGAAGAACTTTGGCAGATGCCAAAGAGCATCAACCCTTACATCAAATGTTAGGATAATTTGATGAGGATATTATTTGCCCAACCTCACTCCTTGATGAGACATTTCCATCCCCCAACCCCTGCATATAAGAAAGCATCTAGCCAACCCAAAAAGAGGGCTGATCACCCGCACGCTCATGCACACCTCATAGCATGGTCGACATGGAGCCCCACCAATCAATGGGACCACCAGGGATTGAAAGACTGGATCAGCCCTACCCCTTTACAAAACTTTAGGCCCATCAAATCATTCTAACCCTTTAATCCATGGCCCACAAGTTCAATGATTTTATATTAAAAAAAGGGAGAAGTCAATCCAATGGTCCAATCCATTCAGATCGGTGTAAACTAACAAAAATAGGACTGGTGAACTACTTCCTCTCTTTTTTGGTGTTTGATCCATTCGGATTGGTGATTAGGTGGGTTCCACCAGTTTTGTGCCCGAGATTTTGTGTGGTGTAGGATTAACAATTGTAATTTGTAAATGTTAATTTCAAAATATTCCTTTCAGCTATTCATGCTCCTAGAGCTTTTCCAGAACGTAACCTTTCATACTTGGCTTCAAGCACTTGACATCAGATACACCAACAGCCGATATTCTCTGCTTAGGGTGTGATTCTTCAGTTTTCTGAAGTTAGATACATGCCATAAAAGTCTCAATATTACAGAAATGCCTTTTTCAGTGAAGAAAAGAGAAAGTAATTATGCAAGATGCTTACAGTGTCAAAAACAAAACAGCAGTTCCTCATGAAATCTCTAAGTGGTAGTTGCATTGTCTTCTAGTATTCTAGCAAAAGATCAGTGTCTAACAATAGCCCGATAATTATTTGTTTCAAACAATTCAGACCAACAAACACATATTGGCAATGCAAAAAGGCGAGCTATAACAGACTGACAAAAACAAATATTTTTTCAATTTCGTAATAGTTATATTGTTTTAATTTCTCATCTTCAATATTTGATGCACTAAGAAATTGATATTTCTAGAAATCATATTTTACCTCCTAATTGGGATGAGTTAATATGTGATGAGAATAGTACTTTCCAATAAGACAATAGCAACAAGGCATAAGATAAAAGATATTAGGAAAGCAACATTCAGGAGCCCTGACCTTCATCATTCCAATGTGCCCTTGACATAACTCTCTGGCAAGTAGATCTCTCCTCCAACTTCACCATGCTGTTCCCCACTAACAGTTTTCTTTGCAGCCAAAAACTCTGCACTCATTGCATCCATCCCATTTTGAACAGCTTCTTCAGCACTCCCATACCCATGTTCCTCAGCATATTTTCGCACATCCTCTGTTATTTTCATAGAACAGAACTTGGGGCCACACATGGAACAGAAATGTGCCACCTTTGCACCCTCTGCCGGAAGGGTCTCATCATGGAAGGCCATGGCAGTCATCGGATCCAGAGACAAGGCAAACTGGTCCATCCATCGAAATTCAAAACGTGCTTTGCTCAGTGCATCATCCCATGCTTGGGAATGAGGATGGCCTTTCGCTAAATCAGCAGCATGAGCAGCAATCTTGTATGCTATAACTCCAGCCTTCACATCATCCCGATTTGGCAGCCCAAGGTGTTCCTTAGGAGTAACATAACAGAGCAGTGCAGTACCAAGAGCTCCAATATTAGCAGCACCTATGGCTGAGGTGATGTGATCATATCCGGGAGCAACATCAGTGGTTAATGGGCCAAGTGTATAGAACGGCGCTTCATTGCACCATTCTAGCTGTTTTTCCATGTTCTCAGGAATTTTATGCATCGGAATATGTCCGGGTCCTTCATTCATAACCTAACAAAACAAACCACACCAAGTTACTGACTAGATGGTATCAATCAATGAAAAAATGTCTAACTAACTTGACCTGATTGTCAAACAGAAAATCACTAACCAAAATACAGTTCATGTTTTTTAATTAACGATATAATGAAGCTGAGGATACAAAAAGGCTAAATGTGAGTGTGCCTTTAGAAAGAGGAAAAGCTGTGGATTCTTGCTTTCCAAATTCCCTTCTATTCCAAATAACCACAACCCAACCCCCCCCCAAAAAAAACCCCCCCGCCACAAAAAAAAAAAAACCCCAAAACACACACACACACACATCCCCCCTAAAAAAAAGATACATTTTTAGTTATTTTTAGAAACACAGCTGAAAAAAGATTCCTCCAGGAGAAAAAACAAACAGAATATAACTTTTGTAGGGCCTTCAGCTTACAAATTTAACATAGATGAACCTCATGAACTAAGATACTAGATAGGAATTATTAAGCTCACTATGATATAGAAAAATGTTATAGTGTCTCTTCCTTCCTGCCAAAGTAAATGACTGAAATCCGATTAATGAAAAATAAAACCAAATTGAACTACTGAAAGCATCGTGATGCTCCAATGAATTTACAAGCTGAATCCTTAGTCCTGAACAGCTTCTGTCAGTTTAATTACTTAATAGTTATACAACCATTGAAACAAGGAAATTACATCCCATTACATGTAGTTGCACTGGTAACATATACTTTTTAACACATACATCCTTTTTTTAATTCTTGAAAACTTTACTGAAAATAGTTAAAAGCTTCCCTCCCTCCCTCCCCAGAATTTCCCTACTTGATTGATGGCATGCCCCAATATCACTGATATTAAGGCATGCCCTAGACCATGCAGAGAGGACTTGATCCAGAATGGTAAAGCTTGAAAGAAAAAAGAACCCCCCAATGAAAAGATTGGATACATGGCTCCCCACTTGATTTATGATGCATCCCCGGACCCCGACTATCATTGATATTCAGGCATCCCCCAAATCAAGTGCAGATGACTAGATCCAATGTGACAGAACTTGAAGGAAGCAAACTCCAAAATGGAGATAAGTGATACAAAGGAGTTTATGGTGTGGCTGGATACAGATGATTACTTTGCAGCTGAATGCCACAATTGTAAGAATAACTAAACAATTGAAAATTTGGTTAACAGTAAAATAATTATAAAAAAAAAAAACCATTCCAACAAGAAATCAACTTATGTATGATGCATCTACCTGGACATCCTTCTCCCATGCTCGACGTGTCAATTCCCCTTGCGTCAAAAGCTCTGCAAACTGTGCAGAGTCATTAGCATCAAAAATTGATCCAGGCCTCAGCCCATCACCGATTGATAGCGCCACATCATATTGATTACAGATGTCAAGGATGTCATCCCAATGCTCATAAGCAAAGTTTTCCTTGTGATAAGCCAAACACCATTTTGCATGAATAGATCCTCCGCGGGAAACAATACCAGTCATGCGCTTTGCTGTTAGAGGGATGTAGCGAAGCAATACCCCAGCATGGATGGTGAAGTAATCCACACCTTGTTCAGCTTGCTCAATCAGTGTGTCCCTGAAAACCTCCCAGCTAAGATTCTCTGCTATTCCATTCACTTTTTCAAGTGCTTGGTAGATGGGCACTGTCCCTACTGGAACGGAGGAGTTACGCAGGATCCATTCACGGGTCTCATGGATATGACGACCAGTCGAGAGATCCATGATAGTGTCAGCGCCCCACATGGTTGCCCATTGAAGCTTATGCACTTCTTCCTCAATGGAACTCACCACAGCTGAGTTTCCAATATTTGCATTAACCTTGACTAGAAAGTTTCTACCAACGATCATTGGCTCCAACTCCAAGTGCTTCTTGTTGGAAGGGATAATAGCCCGTCCACGTGCAACCTCTGATCGCACGAATTCTGGATCCAACTTCTCACGAGTAGCACAGAACAACATCTCTTCCGTTACAAGTCCGTGCTTAGCATAGAACATCTGGGTGTATCTTGGACCACCCAACTGTTCCCTCCTGTCAACCCAGTCCTTCCGTATCTTGGGGAGGCCTGTCAAAAATATAAATGCAACAGATTATTTATGAATAAAAATCATAAGATAGTTTTAGATAAAATTTTGAGACACATAGGACACTTCTACAGAAAGATGAGTAAAGCCTAAAATAAAATGAAAATTACAATGCTAAATTTAAAATATATATATATTGAATGGTCCAAACGTAAAATAAGTAACAGTGTATCAAAGAAACTATCCCAGCCAGCAATTAAGACAGCAAATTCATTTTGCAAATGGCAGTCTCTAAAAAGTAACCAATTCCCTACTTCAAAACTTAGAACAGCAAACTGGTATGAGGAATATAGAAATGAGCGGTTACCATAAGATAATTTGCCACAAGCTTCTTCTTTTTTTTGTGCTACAAGCAACATTTTGAATGCAAATGCTTAAGGAAGATATAAAAAAAAACACTCTAAACAAGACCTTCCTAAGGATACAAATATGTATATATATTGTATCTCAATTTCTCAAATAGGTGAGAGAGGCAACAAATTCCAACTCATACCAACAAGTGGGTTGATATTCTGAGGGCCACTGGTGTCATATGTGTCGAAGTACTGTTCCTCTCCAGCCAAATGAACACGTCGAAATGGCACCTTTAGCACGTGACCAGATTGCTCATGGACAATTTCCCTAGAAGCAGGATTAAAATATTAAAGTCATCAAAATGAATAAGAAAGGGGGGCTCATGCTAGCTTAAGTAAATAATTTCAGAATGGATCACATTATACACATTATGAAATGTAATAAACAGAGTGGAGCAAAAAGAAATGGAACTGAATACATGCCTGCACTCCTTTGTGCTCTTGGGGAAGCATTCTTCAAAGGAAGGAAGTGGAAGAAAGTCAGGAGCCGCAGGGTTCACAGTATGCTTTCTCTTGTTGGTTTTCGCTAGGTCAGCAGTCTTAGGATCAAACGTTAAGGTGGCTCTAGGCACAGTGTTTTTGTAACTGTGGCATACTTCCTTCTCCCATTTATTTGAAACACACCCGACCACTTCAAACCCAGTTAAGAAATCAGTACCAGGCAACTTGGGAGAAGAAAAGTTTCCCTTCTTACAAGCAACAGAAGTCAAGCCAGCATGCATCGATGCCATATCTGAAAAAAGCAACTAGTGAGCAATCAAACAAAAGTATAAAGGATAAATCTTGCACAATTAGGTGCACTATAGTTAACTCAGAGGTCTGGATCTGAGAGGATTGTAAAGTAGTCCATGAGACAGCTTCACCGTGAATATCTGAGAAGTATTTAACGATTAATAAGAAGAACAGGTCTTTAATCAGGCAAAACACATTCACTCAGACTCATCTGGTGATTAAGTTTCTCAAAAAATACTTAAATTGATGTGGAGACCAATTTATTTGGATATAAGCTTTTGCAATTCAGAAATATTAGATTACATACTAATATTTCACTATACCAGCTAATGGAGCACTGCAAAACAAAAAAGTCTCTACAGTCAAAATGGCAATGCATCCGCATAGATTGCAAGGTACTTGAACCCAGCTGCTTAATTGTTGACTTTAAAATATAAAGGTCAACTAAGGGAGAAAGAAAAGAATATAAAAAGTTGTAAGTAAAAAGTCATCTTTAATGGATTCTACAAATCAGCAACATATTGTGTACCGGCAATGCCAGCAGACTCATCTATTGCATGATACTTGAAACCAGATGCTTAATCGTAGACTTTAAAATATAAAGATCAATTAAGGGAAAAATAGAAGAAAAGAAAAACTTGGAAGCAAAAGGTCATCTTAAATGGATTCTACAAATGAGCAACATACTGCATATCAGCAAAGCTGGCAGACTCATGTTTGATTCTTCATGACACCATCTCAAAATTTTCATGACATAACAGGATTCTTCACGTACCAGTTGGAAATTTGTGTTGCAGTTGACAAATCTCACTATGTTTTTTTTCCTCCCCAAATCTAAATAAAATATCGATGTATTTATCTTTTAATTGTAAAGACTTAAGAGTAAGCTTTGTAGTGAATGGTGTACAGCTCTTCAAGAATTTCCATTTCTTTTTATATCCATCACCACAGGAATTGGGTTCAAGGTTTCCAAGGGTCCTTGTCATCAATGGACTCCTAAAGCCGAAGAAAGAGTGCAACTTGTTCAGCAAATTCCTACCTCTACATTCATTTCCAAGGCGTTTGAGCATTTTCAAAGCACCATGGACATGCAGAAGAGAAATGATATCCCTAGCAACACAAAGACGTGAATTCTACCAAACGTTGATGTTTTTGTTCAAATTATGGTAAGGGTGAAGTATGGTGAGGAACAATGAATCTCATTATGATAAAGAGACCCTAAAATATTCCTAACACCCAATTTTGAAGCCTCAAAATTCAATTGATCTTTAAGTGCGTTTGCTTTTACAATTGAATCCAATAATGGTTAATAGTTGGGTCGATGCCAAATTGGGGCAAGCACGATTCAGTGGAGGAAGGTGAGTGATGGCTTTGATTCAGCAAAGATGGGCCCTGCTGCTATACAGGATAAAAACAGAACACAGAGAGAGCTTAGATACAAATTTTCCATTGAAAAATGTGTAAGATCAAAGATGCCTGCACAAATAGCCAGCTGTCAGTCTGACTGATATAATACGAGATAAACAAATATGATAAAGACAGAATATAATCAACAAACACTGGAGCTACTCATCCCTTATAACGATGTATGGGGTGTTAAGTAAACGATGTTTGTCGAAGCGCCACTGTTGGTGACCTCTGCAGCTGGTTTTAATAATAGTAATAGTAATAGTAATAGTAATAGTAATAGTAAAACAACATCAGTAAATGGCCACATTTTGTTTTATTTTATTTTTTTCATGAGAAAGAGAATCAGTTCATGACCGATAAAGATGAGGCCCAGATCTCAAATGTAAGAGATAATCTAAAAAGTTTTATGAGATGTGATGCTTATCCATCCATAATATTCACATCGATATATAGCCCTTGATCTACTTATGAATCCCAGCGACTGAGGAGTCCTTTCAGCAGATGTTCCATTAAGTAAAAATAATAATAAGTAAAATAAACAAATAAATGTAGTTTCGATCACGCCTATTGAAATCCCACGAGATCGGAACAAAACAGCATAGATCCATCTCCTTTTATCAGGAGAGCGGTGAGTGACACTAATCCGTAACATGACATCTAGGGTTGATGTTGTGAAGCAGATAAGATCCAAGGCAGCAGTGAACTCGAGAACACGAGCTAGGGTTTCAGAGATAGAGCGATTTTACCAAGAAGAAATCGTCACGTGAACGAACTATAGAAATAAACAAAGGGAAATCGTACCCTGCGAAGAAGCTTTGGGAGATCGATCTCGCTCTCTCTCTCTCTCTCTCTCTCTCTCTTAGAGGAAAACTAATGAGACGAACGCAGGAGCTGAAATTGGGGAAGATATTTCCAGGATATTTATGGAGACAGATTGCGGTGCATTATTAAAAACCTAAGCTACGTGGCCGCTGGTGATGTGAGCTTTGGCGGGATTGGGATAGAGATTTCGCGGTTGAAAACGCATGCCGTCACTGAGGCTGCAGTATACAATGAATGAAGATGTTTTTATACCATACGATCTATGTCTATCTATAACGGAGGATATTAAGCAAGGATACTCTGTTTTTTGAAAAATATTAATATACAAAATAATAAAATTTTTAAACTTAATAGGTCTAAAAAAAAATGTCCCTCGTCAAACTAGTAAATGACATATACACATAAAGACTCATCATCTATATATATCGAGGGAATATTTATATGGATATATTTCTTATCATTTTTTTTGTTAGAACTCCTAGTGAAATCCCTTTAAATTGAACTCGTTTACCAATTTTTTGTTAAATTCAAATTTATTGAACCATTGAATCAATTATACACCCATTCGAATAAAATGAATTTATGAATCATGGAGTAAGGAGTTAAGGACATGTGATTGAAACCAAACTAGGTATATAAAGTAGTCCCGCGTGCATCTTTCTATTCCCCACTCTCATCCTTTGGTGGGATCCACCATAGGCTCTATAGAGGAATATGTACAGTCCCTTAGTGAGGGACATATATATATAAATATTCCCATATATAAATTTAGATATATAAATAAATAAATAATAATAATAAACTACGTCATCAGCTCGAGACTGGAGAGACAGAAAGAAGGTCGTAGCCGGTTGGAATTGAGATTAATAATTGTATAAGTGAGGGAGCAGTAGACAGAAAAATTAGCAGGGACCTAAACCCGAAGATGCCAATCAAGAAGCGCCACCACATCAATTGGATTTCTACGTCAGCTCGATCTTGTTCGGTGGGATAAATGTGAATGCGGATCTTCGGCCACACATGCGGATTCTCATGGCCCCGCTCTAATATCTAAGATTTTTTTTTTTTTTTTGCGCCAACTATGAGCAAACGTGACGGCAATTCATTCTCTATTTTTATTTACAACACTTTATCTGGTTCAAAACCTGATGTGGAAAAGCAATCTCGTGATGCGACGTCTTTACTTATTGAGTCCACCTTTTTATTCATATATGCTTAAATAAATGGGATAAAATAAAAGAAAAAAATGGTTTTTACTCTTTTTATTTCAAAGTAAATAATTTGGACAAACATTTTATCATATACCTACTTTCACTTTATCATGTTTTATATTTATAATTTTTATTATTTTCATGATGTAATATTAGCTTCACCCATTGGGCAACCGGAAATTTTATATGATAGGTGCAAATAGGAGTCGTTTGTTTCGCTCCATTTACATATATAAGCATCCCACATGTGTAATGATTTCACACCATTTATGTTTGTTTGCAACTTCTACATATGTGGTGTGTAAATTTGATGTAATTGAGTGTAAAATTGATGAAAAAAGGGGCTTTCAATTTCACACCTGATGAGGATGTGGTGTGTAAATTTGATGTAATTTTGATGTCTACAATTGATGGAAAAAGGGGCTTTCAATTTCACTCCTGATGAGGTGTGAACTTGGTTGACAGCATTCTCAAAATGGCGGTGCTAAGTGCCATTTCACCCATGACAGTTTTTTTTTATTATTTTATTTAGCCACAATCAATATTTAAACCGTGTAAAGTGTTTAGAATGCCCAAAACGGCTATGATACAAATTTTCAACCATTTGATCATCTTAAATTCTGAAATATAAGTAAATTCAGAACGTTAATCTTCAATTCTATGATTTTCTAAGCTCGATTTTCACCATTCGAACCATTTATCTCGTTCAAAAGGCCATTTTCACCTATGGGGTTAAAATTTAGGAGCTGATTCAAAGTAGATATTGAGATATCTTCAAAAAATATATCAGTCATTGGATGTGTACACTATTGTTCATAGAACTTAATTTGTTGAATAGGTAGTCTGCTTTTTTCAAATTTTAGGATAATCATAGACTCAAATTCCAGATATGAACCGTTGAATTTCTCTATAAAGTCAAATACGAGTAGTGGATCAAATTTCAACCGTTGATCCTTCATAAATTGTGAGATATTTACACAAAATAATAGACCTTTTGATCTTTAATTCTATTTTTTGTGGACCCTTTTTTCTAATCCAAACCGTTGATCTTATTCAAGAGGCCAACATTGCTTACTAAATTAAATATCATCGCTTAATTCCCCATGGATTTTTCAAAATTTGCGAAAAACTATAAAAGACATATAAACCATTGGTGCAATAAGATTCACATCGGAAAAGCTATGAAAATAACAAAAAAATAATTATATTTCATATGTAAGTCATTTTGCATATGTAAATGACTCACATATGAATCATTTACATATATAAAATATTTTCGCATCACACGTGAAATTAACAAGCGACCCCTAAGTGCATGGGGTATATTGTAAAAGAATTCATATCATTAGCACTGCCAACGAATTTAACGGTTTTAACTGATTCAAACTGTTGATCCATGGTTCGACTTAAATCTGTTGTAAAAAGCAACAGATAGGTGATGGAATACAAAACTGTTAATTTGTAGGTAACGATTTGGCAATAGATTTAACTCAATTCGATCCAATCCAAACCGTATACATCCCTATATAAGAGCAAATTGAGATATATGATTTTGGGGCTGAAGCCCCCACCCATACCTAAAATAATGTTAAAATTTTTAAAATTTCCTTACAAATTTTGTATATATATATATGGCTCTTTCCCGATACTTCTTTTTGCATAAAGCTCCCCTCCCCCAGTTAATTTATTGGGTACGGACCCAAATATGTACTTGGACTTTAAGAACAAATTCATAATTTTCCTTGTAGGTTTTGGGAGTAGACGCACAGCTGTTATGCGAATTCTCAAAGTGAATCAAATTTGTAATTGTTAGTTTAGAATAAGGCAGATGTCTAACTAGTGGAACGACCTCCACGTGGATGTACTTTGGTTTACAATTGACTTCACTTTTATTATAACACATGTAGATTGAAGTTACCATCAGAGCTTATGTTTCGCATAGTTTTGTGATACAAGGGAAAATTTTATTCACTCAAAATAACATAATGAATGAATGAATGGTGCATTTGACTTTTACCAATGTAGTGAGATGGTGATTTCAGTGATATGAATTTTAAATGTGAAGCTCACTTGTGTCTTGCTTCATGTATTTGAACATATTTGAGTGGTTAAAAATGAAAAACTAAATGTAGATATCAAAAAATCGTGATCAAGAGACTTTTATTTTAATATAACTTGAATTGAGAAACGATAAGAAGTAAATAACCAACCATTGTATCTACAAATCTACCTTATATTACTCACCGTTAACATATTTAATTCCATCAAGACAACCCTCCATTCCCTTATTTAATAATATTTTAATGGAGCTCATTTCACCACGAAAAAGTAAGCTAATGTGTGTGGCTCAAGCTTATGGGCCCACCCATGGACCCACTTGGGGATGGGGATGGGGGGGGGGGCTTTTGAAGGACTTCCTTGAACCCTTATCCCTGAAAAAATTAGGCCCAAAAGTGGTTTTTATCATTTTCAGATGAGAAAAAAAAATTAATGGTTAACAGTCAATTCGAATTTGTGCATAGTCGATTAAATAGTCAAGATTTAGATTTGATAAAAAAATTGGTGGACATGTGCTATTTGGGGGGTTGTGAGGTGGGTCATAAGGCTCGGAGTTACGAAATTTCTTATATAAGCTTGAGCTTATGATAGGCTTACCCTATATATCATGCTACAAAACTCATTGGGTGTTTTTTACAAAAAAAAAAAAAAAGAGCCCCATTTTTAGCCTATGATATGATATTTCAATAGTGCATACTCTTTTATGGGTCCCATTGTGGACCCAACCAAGGGGGATGAAAAGATTCATGTAAGACCATCATAAATATCAAGTTTGGCCCCAATATCCTTAATCCCTTCATCCATACTTACAAATCCATTTTATTGGTATTAGTGCATAGTCGATTCAACGATCTAATAAATTCGTATCTTATTGAAACTTAAGTTGTGTGACTATTAGGAATCCCCTGTGTATTGAAAGGTTTAGATTATTCACCTAGAGTTCTTAAAAAAAAAGTTGGTGAGGGATATATGTGCATAAATAGTGTCCATTATCTACATCTTCAATCTCCAACTTATATTACCTCATCTCTAACTTATTTAATGATTATTTATCCAAGCTTAGTTGACCATTAAACCAAATATAGCCCAAAGGGAAAGTACTTGGAATAACTTTGTTGCAGTAGCGTTGGCCCCGTGAAATGTGAGACTAAACTCATGTCTCATAACAAATGCATAACTTGTGTGAGTTGGGTCACGCTCCTTTTGGGGTGGAAGACAACGTTGAGCATTTTGAGATGAAATACTTATCTTTAATACTTGTATACATATTATTAATTAAAAAACTAATTAAGGTCATAAATAAATGCAGGATTTTTGTTTAGATTTTAAAATTTTTATATAGCTTTTAGAAGTACAGCACCGCGGTTTGACAGTCGCAGCACGTGTCGGTCCCTTGTTTGGCCCTTTGCCCAAAACCCCTCCTAACATTATTCTACCCAGTCCCATATCCGGTGGGGCACACCCAGCAGCCCATGAAACGTCACTGCAATCAATAAGTCGATAAGCCGGTCCCGCCAGCACAGCTCGTTATCTTATTTTATTTCATACAAAGAGGAAAGGAGAGGAGAAAGAGAAGAGAAGAGTAGAGAAGATTCCATGTCTTCGAATCCAATCCGAAGATCGGAGCCTACACACATCTCATGACCCGACGTGTCAATTAGCTGGCGTCGTCTAAACGGGCCCAGGGCAGAGCCATCATCAACAGGAGGAATAGCTGACGTGACAAAATAATTGGTGCCGGCTGGACCGGACGCGAAGCTAACAACATAACCATAATTTATAAACAAAGTTCAAATCCGGATTTTTTAAAATCATCATTCACGCAAATATAAAGAAAAAGAAAAGAAAAATAAAATAAATAGCTAGCCCAATCGTTCTTCTCAGATATATATATATATATAGAGAGAGAGAGAGAGAGAGAGCGAGCGAGCGAGTCGGCAGTCCTCTTTTTTTATTTTATTTTATTTTTAATATTTTCTTGTTTGTGCTACAACGCATTTGGGGGGTTGAAATTGAAGTTCCTCCGCCTTGTACGCTTCTTCCTCACATAATCACCAACAACGGAACCAACCCTTTTTCGATCCAAATTGCCGCTTCGATTGATTTGATTTCACGGTTCTTTTTTTTTTTTTGTTTGCTTCGATTCCAATCCCGATAAGATTTCGGTGCGAGGGTTTCCAATCGGACTGGACCGACCCTCGTTCGTTCGTTCGTTCGTTCGTTTCTAGGTTTTCTGGATCGGGCGGCAGTTGAAGCTGAAATCTGATTATTGGTTAATTAGTCAGTGAGTGATTGGCGATGGTCTGCTCAAGGAAGGATGATCTCACGGCAGAAGATGATGGGAACATCGAGGGTGAAAATCAAGTCCCAGATGAACAAGTTCCCGAGGCAAATGGATCCCAAGTTGATGTTGGATCTGAGCATCGTCAACAAGGCCGAGGGACCGCGACGAGAGAGGTGGGTCTGGCCGAGCGTCTTAGGGATATTTTCAGAGATGAAGGGGATGGGGATGGGGATCTATTGATTGATCAGAGCGGTAGAGATGATGGTTTTCTGCAGTGGCTCCAAGCTCTTGACTTACATGTGGTGGGCGCCTGCCGTGCTGATGAGAGATTGAGGCCCTTGCTCAAACTTAACGTCTCAAGCGGTGCGGCTGAAGATCGCCTGCTAGCGCATCTAAGTCAGGTATCTCAAAAAAGAAAAATTTTTTTTTTCTTTTGTTTTTTGTTATGACATATTTTTCCATTTTCCCCCTTTTGACCTGTACACCGTAGGCCTTATTATTATTATTATTGCGCCTTTTAAGAATACTTTCTTTTAATTAAAAATTCGAGGAAGCAATTATTATTAATACAAAGAAAAAACATAAAACATGAAACATGAATCAACTCTGCATATATATTTGTGTGCTCACATATCTGTACTATTTGATGGGTCTATCTGGGGCATATGAATGAATAATCACATGATTGATTGCGAATCTAGATTTTTCCAGAAAGGGTGCTGATGAATGCTGTTTAAATTGATGGGTTCGTGGATGCTGTTTGGATTGATGGATTCAATCAGCGTTTTAACCATATTTGATGTGTCCAACTGCTGTTTAGAAATTATAATTACTTTGATTCTAGATATCGAAGAAGAAAAGTTTGTTGATTGATGGGTTTGCTTGCTCCATCAGCAAGTTTCATGTGTTGTGGGCCTGCCAAATGGCATCTGCTCTGGGGTGGCAACAGACTCCCACAGTTTGTAATTTGACATTCAGAAATGATCAAATACAGTTAATATTGTGATAATGTGGCATGGAGCATGTGAGGAGGATATCTTGTATGGAAAGAGACAACAGCCCATCGCTTCTTGTTACTGGAAACTTTCCTTATGAGCCTACATCCATTAAACAATGTATGTTTTATGATGCCTGACCTTTTTCTTTGTAATTCATGGCAGCATTTTGAGGCACCAGAAGTTGGTATGCTGGCCAGATGCTTGTGCGTTCCACTTGTTTCTGTTCGTGTTGGAAAGATTATCAAGAAAGGAAATCTTTTATGCCCCACTCAAGCAAGGTAATTTGAGTTATTTTACTGAAACCATTATTGCACATAGAAATGCATTTGTACGCATCCATATCTCTGCCGTTATTTTAAAATCTGTACGCATCTGAAATCTGCATGTACATAATATGTATTACTAGGAGATGCACAACTATATAAATCGACTGCAATTCTAATTGATAATGTTTTTCTGCCACGTCTATTCAGACACTTGCTATTTAATTACTTTCTGTTACCTTGCATTTTGTCTCGTTTCAAAGATTCACTTCTCACTCTTGACCAGCTTACCATGGATTAGCTTGTCTTTCCCTCGGCGGTCCATGAATAAGGTGGCCCCAAAGTTCACATGATTTGGTTGAAGGTGTTGGAAAAACATCAACATTGTCTTGGCTTGGCTTGTGATTTGTCCCTCTATCTTCCCTTTTTTAATGAGTTTTTTCTTTTTTGGGTGCCCATCTATCAATTTTAATCATTCCTTTATAGTTTGCCCGGTGATTTTATCAAGATTTTATTTTGATACTTAGCTACTGTTTTGGAGGATCAGCTTTCATACAATGAATTAGGAAATCAAATTGCAGTTGATTCTCTTTATGTGGAAGTTGCAAACTTCTACTTTAGATGGGTTCTTTTGGTCAGATCTCTCAGAAATTAGTGAGATACTTGTGCTTTAGGGCTGTATCAGGCATATGTTGCCATGCACGAACTTCATCCACTATATTTTTCATGGCAACGCTGGGCAGGCTTGTGCTATTTTCATACAAAAGTATACTCAAATTTGGTTCATCGAGTGTTGTTTTAGCCAACTTCCAATTTGATGCACATGCCAAGTCACGATGTACTGAGAGGAGCTAATTGTAGTGGGACATTCAATCAAGGGTACAAAATTGATGCATTATAGAGGCCAACATATTGCTTACACATTGTTACACTTAGAAAAGAGACCATCATAGATAAACATACATGGGGTATCACATTATTCAGGGTTATTTATTCTATTTACTGGCATTCTGTTATCTAATGCATGTTAAAGGCTCTGGAGATGGTTCATGTGAAATTGAGAATAATCTTTACTAAGTTGTATAAGATATTCCATTTAAGATTACATTATGCCTTGTATTTATGCGTCAAGACTTGCACATTCATGTTATTAGTATTATAATCCAGCCCATGTTAATAATATTCTAATTGTTCAGAGTAAAATCCACCATCAATAAAAAAAAAAAAACCCACACACATAGAAGCGTGCACTAATTTAATATATGCAGAATGCAATATTTGTTTTACCAGTGATGTATTTAGTATATTGCTTGATGTGTTATGGTCTCTATTATAGAAATACAATTAGACATGTAGCAGTTTCATAGAATCCATTAGTTATTTCTGGACCTCTTTGGATAGTATTTTTAATTTATCGTTGGTACAATACAGAAACTTATGTACCAATTGAACATGCAAGTTAAAATGCATTTCTGCTTTGAGCTTCACTAAAACTTGGCATGTTACTGGTGCTATTTTAATTCCTTTTCATTGTGTCTCTAGCTTTGTCAGGAATCTTGAAACCCTTCCACAAGTAATGTTTCCACTTATCGTAAACGAAATGTTACTTTATATAGGTTTTCTAATATGGTTATTGTTCATCGTTGAATGTATTTATTGCCATTTGTCCATTTTAAGCATTATACTTTAGGAGATTTTTTGTAATTTTTTTTCTTTTGAAAAAAGCATTCCAGAATGTGCTTGCTGCTGAGTTATTCAGAGTTTCAATATCATGTATGCTTGAATTTTAACTGCAGAGTGGTAAATTTATTTTGCACAAAATGGGACTCATTTAACTTGGCACGCACACACCAGTAATTTACTTTTGGTTATTATTATTTTTTTAACTTTTCAATTTAGTTATTGATGTGAATTGTGGGTTTCTGGCTTAACCATCTATTGCTTCTTTACTTCAGAAAACTATTTTTCTGCAGAAAGTGCCTTTATTTGATTTGAACTCTGTCCACCGGTATTGACTTTATCAGATATTGTGTAGCTGGAAAATGTATCCTGTATTTGTTGATGTTCACCGGAAGTTGCAGGATTCTATATTTCAGCTTATTAGTGGTGACATTGTTCATCCCTCCAAATAAAGCTGTCTTTTGATTTGTAGGTAAAGTGGGCGTGTGTGATGTTCTGTTATGATCTCTGAAATAAGAGGAAAAGAAGGTAGTTCCTTTCATGGCCTTGTAATATGTAGATTATTTTCTTATTGCCCATCCACTATTCCTTGAACTCACCAACCTTATTAATTTTAATAAATTTCGTTGCCTAGAGTGGATGTTTGGTATTGAATGAAACTAAGAATATCTTGAGCTACTCTTTCATATGTGAAATGAATTTTATCTGTGTACCATCATATTTTACATGAGATGAATTTTTATTCTTTATGCATGTTAGTGGATAAGGCTTTGATGATTATGATGCATGTTAGTGGATATGACAGATGCCAGTAGCACAAATAAAAGGCGTTTATTGTTGCAACCACAAGGTGTGGGTTAAGTCGTGTTGCATGTACATAAAAAATGTCTTTGTAGTTCCAATTCTAATGCAAGGAAGCTCTGCATTGTGCAAATTTGCTTGCTGGTAGCCTTTCTGTGCAACTGTACTTCTTTTATACTACTGAACCCTGGGTAGATTTTGAGAATTTTGTTTAGAAAGAATTCATGAATAGGTTAAGGATCTCATTGCTGATGTATGGTGCTTGATATTGCTGGATGGTCTATGCTTCTGTCTTTCTATAATATTGAGAGACAGTCATAAACTATTGTTGCACTTCTAATTACTGTGTAATGAAAAATGTGTGCATTAACCATTCAAAAAAAGAAAAAAGAAAAGAAAGAAAAGAAAAGTGTGTGCATTACTACTTCGCTGCTGTTAATTTGGTCTCTTTGATTTGTATTCCTAAGAAAAACATAACTGAAGCAGAAAGTGTGCATCAATCATCTGCTTATGTAACCATGATAGAGGTGTCTGTATTCTACTAGAGTGAATGGGTTGTCTGTCACCTAACTCATTTAGAGTTTAATCATTGTTTTATTATAGTTGGGACAAGCCCTTGATGTTGATGAGTAATCATCATTGTGGCCCAAATATTGCGTGGTGCCTGAACCTTACTCGTTTACATCCAAGAGAGAGAGAGAATAGGGATAGACCTGAACAAAAGAGGAGTTCCTATGGCTAAAGCTGGTCACTTTGCATATAAAGGATGATCTGCAAATGCCTTTCCATGAAGTAAAACACAGGTTCGTTTTGTTGCAATTGGGAAAAGAGTGATGGTGTATGAACTACTCATGAGATTTTTGGCTTATTTTTATTATTCGGAAATTGTCGCTGAAGCAAATGTTGTGCTTAAGCTTCTATCAACTGAAAAGTGATAATCCTACTGGAATAAAAATTGCCCACTGACAATGTCAGCCGTAAATGGACTTTTCTAAAATAGTTTCCATCCTTTTTAGTTTTTGTTGTCTTTGTGATTAGTAGACCATATCAGTATTGTATTTTTTTTTTGTTCCCAGAATTTTCTGTTTGTTGCCATGACAACTTTTCTGAAATATTCTTTAATTCTTGTTTATCTCCTTGTTAGCATATATTTAGCAATCAAGCCTGTAGGGAGCTGGAGTTATGGGAATTCCCTGTTCATGTTGTCTTAAATGAATACTGGTGGCATTAAGCACCCAGAGCACTTCTGTTTATATAGACCCTTGCATAAAATCTTGGATTTTTCAAATTTAAACCCTTAATAATGTTACTTATACTAGATATCCAATGTGAAATTTACGGTTCATCTGAATTTCCACTATGCAGGATAATGAATTTCTACATTTTGAACTAGGCTATACATATTTATATAAATATATATGGGAAATAATCTTATGAGAACTAGTTTTCACCATTTTTTTATGAGAACTGTAGGTGGGGCTTATCTATCACCCAATTCAAATCTTGCAATATATAGGGACCCCCTTGGATAGTCACACGCCTCAAGGTTTGGTCAAATTTGAATTTACTGGACTGTTGGATTACTTGTACACCAATTCAAATGGATTGAATTTGTGGGCCACAAAGAATGTGTTCTCACGCACCTACAGTGAGAACTTTTTATTAGGCTCACTTGTGGGTCCCATTTGGGGATGAGACTTAGGAGGATGGACAGATCTATGTGGGATCACCCTAAATATTACGTATGGCCCTAAGAACTTGTCCCTAACTTTTTCATCTGTGGCTTACAAATCTAGTCCATCCGGATTGGTGCACCGTTGATCCAACGGTCCAGTGAATTTGGATTTGACCAAAACTTGGGGCGTGTGACTATTTGGGGGGTCCCTGTGTATTGTAAGATTTGAATTAGGTAATAGATGAGCTCCACTCAGACTTCTCACAAAAAAATAGTGAGAACTAGTTCTCATAGGATTATTTTCCATATAATATATATGGAGAATATTAGTATGCATCCACCCCTCACCGTTGGGTAAGGGATACTTCCATATTTAGATAAATTAATATGCAAAAGACAAAAAGCTATATGAGAAAAAGAAATGCTCAAGTACAAATAGGGAAAGTTATGTAAGCATCCCTCACCCTATAGTAAGGGAAGGATGCATACTAATATTTCCTTTCTCTCTCTTATATATATAGCCGGCTTCCCTAAGCTCAAGCTTGAGCTTAGGGTAAGGAGAGCTCAAGTGTGTGGTTTCCCCATGTGAGGCCCACCTGGGGATGGGGATTTGAGGGACTCCTTCGGACCCTCCTTTCTGCAAAAATACTTCCCCAATTGTGGTTTCTATCATTTCTAGCTGGGGCTTCAAAAGTTTAATGGTTAACAGTCCATTCGGATTGGCGTTCAGTCATTCCAACGGTCCATTAAATTTGAATTTGACAAAAAATTGGTTGACATGTGGCATTCAGGGGGTTGTGTGATTAGTCCATTTGGATGGACTAAGGGTGGGCCCGAAGGGCTTGGGCTTATGGAATGTTTTATATAAGCTCGAGCTTAGGAGAACTTTTCCCATATATTTATCTCCAAAAAAGGAAGTGTCCTTCACCAAAATGGTGGGGGACATGCACATGAATATTCTCTATATATGTATGTATATATATAAAAGAATGTTAGTATGCATCCGGGTGAGGGCCACTTGCATAATTGGAAATATTTATATGTAAAAGAGGAAATTTCATTTATGCTTGAATACAGACGATGAATGCTCAAGGAAGGGAATCATTCAAGAGAAAAGAAAAAGGGACAAATAGGGAAAACCATGTAAGCATCGCTCACCCTATGGTGAGGGACAAACTTGATAGGGCTGTGGGACTTCGAGGGGATGGAAAAAGACATCTTGGATGGCCTACATATTAAGTTTGGGGTCAATCCCATGCCTCTAACTCCTACATCCGTTGCCCACAGATTTAATGACTTTATATTAAAGAAAAAATTTTATCATCAATCCAACAGCTCAATCCATTCGGATCAGTGAAAACTCAATGACTAGCGTAATTCAACTATTCAAGGGGCCCCATGTGTGTGGATGGTTCGGATAGACCATAAAGTCGGCCCTACTACGTTGTCCCTTCCCGTAACATGGTGACGGATAGATGCGTATGATTTTTTCCCATATATATTATATTTGTGCTTACAATGGGATGATACTGTAAGAATCTATTAGGTATAGTTCTCCATGTTTAACAATTTACTTATATTCTAACCATCTGTGTCAATTACTTTTGCCTTTTTGATGTAAAATGAGTTTTGTTGTGGGCTTGCGCCTTTTTTTTTACACTAGTCTTCAAAATAGAAGTGCTGATAAATCAGTCCCCGAAAAAATTGGCAAGCAAGGTTGCTGATAAACACTGCTAATTTGAAGAAAACAACTCAGTGACTCACACTGAGGAAGCCAAGTTCTCCGTGCATGAAAAATTGCTTTAATTCTAACCATCTGTGTCAATTGTTTTGTCTTTGAAGTAAAATGCATTCTAATGTGGATTTGCACCGTTTTTTCCCCTAACTAGTCTTCAAAATAGTAGCGCGGATAAATCATCCTCTAAAAGACGGCAAGCAAGGTTACTGATAAACATGGCTAAATTGAATAAGACAACTTATTCTTAGAAAGCCTAGAAAACAGTTTCACACAAGGTTTCCATTGTAGTTTCTGTTGTTAACCAATTATTATGATTCAGGGTTTTGTAAGATTCGAGGACAATGAAATCATGGGTATCCTTACATTTTGTGGTTCTCTTTTTGTTGCTAAAATTTACATGCATCATTGCAAATTTGGATGAAGCCAAAAAAACGAAAGAAAAAGGAAAAATAAAAGGCTCAATGGGCTGCCGGTGTATTGGGTAGTCCAAGATTTTCAAGTCCTTCAAAGCAAATAGGCCAAAAATGTCGATGCTAGGTGGAGAAGCACATTGTTGAGAAATTCAAGTTTAATTGTCATCTGCATAATTAATTCATTTTCCTTTAGAAAGGAAATCCTGGAACACCTTCTGTTTTTGGGAAGTGTCGTAATGGAATACCCTCTTCTTCTTCTTCTTCTTCTTCTTTTCTTTTCTTTTTTTTTTTTTTGAAAAAGAACACCCTCTTCTAATTGTCTTGGTTTCCAGTCTGTTCCAGCCTGGTGCTATATTAAACCCCATAGAAGCAATTAAGATCATGGAATAAGGGTCATTTGACCCTCTGAAGACAATGAGATTGGTTATTTTGCCTACAGACATCTCTCTCTCTCTCTCTCTCTCTAATTACCTGAAGAAAACTATAAATCCCCAATCTGTAAGAAGTGTTTGGAAAAGGAAATGGGGTGCAAGTTCTCAGTAGGAAAATGGCCATTCGTAGAGTGCAGTTTATGTTGAATTAAGCAAATATGAATATTTTGTGTCCATTTAGATGCTACTTTTTTTTTCTTTTTAAATCTTAATTGGTTTTTCCATTCAGTCTCTTCTGCAGTGGAACTATAATGACAGAACTGCTGCCTGAGCATTCCATTCCATGGCCAAAACATATGGGGACTGGAATGGAATTGACAAGTTTGATCACCTGTCAACTCATGCATGGGTGCACCACAAATGGCTGGCAGGATTGATGTCTCATGATTTTCTGCTCCTGCTCAAATTGAAACAGATAATGATTTCTGTGGAGAAGCATCAGTCATGTTTGTCTTTTTAGGTAGACTGAAATGTGGCCATAAACAGTTACTCCTTTTTTTGTTCGTGGAACTAAAATACATTCATATTTCATAGAATTTGAACCATCTTTCAAAATGGGCTTTCCATAAACAGTCCCTAATTATCATGTTCAGTTGAATAAACTTTTGTTTTGAATTTTCTTTCCAACGCCAAAAAAACATCATTTTAATGTTGAGCGTTCTTGGAACACTTGTATCATGTGGATATGGTCACCACCTGATGTTATTCCATAATATAATAGTGCCCTCATTTTTTCTAATCATTATTTGCAATATTTGAATCATCATTTTGTTGTAGGATATGCTCTTTAATCTGAAACTCCTCAACATGTTATAACATGGTCATAGTACTTACAAGTGCTAGAGCAATATTCAGTTAACTATTTGAAATTTGATTTGGTGTGGAATTTTCTTTGCATAGGGAGAAAAGATGGAGAAATCAGAGTTGGGAAACAATATTCGACAATACAAATTTGAGCTGTGCATAGTTCCTTTCTCCGTCTTTTCTCCATATCAAGGGTTTAGTGTTTGTTAAAAGCTTCGTCTGCATTTTTAATTTTTATGCTTCTATTTACCTCCCTCTATGTCTATGTATATATTTTGAATTTATATGCTTGTATTTATGTCTCCTTTAAACTATTTTATCATGTTACATTTTTCTCCTTGTGACAGGGGAAACTTGAACCTCACACTTCTGCCTTCATCTAATCTGCGTATATCGTTTATTGGTGACGACGGCTGCACTGAGAAGCTGTCCTTATTGGGTAGTGATTCTGAGAGCTTCACAGTGACAATTGAAGACATTTCTGCCGATAGCTCTGGTCGTTCATTTCTAATAAGGTTTCCAGGAGGTCAAATTTCATACTTTTGGTGCTCTGAGAAGTCAAAGCTTATTGGGGCTGAGTTGTTGACTAAGGTATATTTAAATTTTACCTTTTTTTTTTTTGAATTATTATTGTGCACTCTGGTAGTTATCATCCTTCTGGGTTAGTTATCATGTTATTGTTTGTGTATTAAAATCATTAGAACCATTTTTTAAAATAATTTTGAAGGTGCTCATTTGTGTGTCTTGGCCAGATGAAAGATTTACTTAGGAAGAAGCCGACCCTTTCACAGCTAACGGGAATCTCAGAGTCACGACTTGATCGCTTTGCAACCCACCTCCGTGCTTATCTTTTGGGTTCGGGAAGTGCCATTCAGTCGGTTCCAACAGTTTCTTTTGCCACTTTCCTCTCGGACCCTCCAGAACTACTGCCAAAAACCCAATCTACATTTCCTTCGTTGAAGCCTTCCCATCCCCAAGCCACTGCAAGTCAAGCTGCAAAGTCACATTCTGCACTCCATCAAGGCAGTCTTAGTCCTAGATTGAACACATTTAAGGATGGCCTTTCAAGAAACTCACTTTTTAATAGAAGTGGGGGCCGAGAGAAGTTCAAGCGGAGGGGAGATGGCCAATGTAACAATGTCTCGGCACTTGACAATGCATCTATGACTCCAACTTCCACAGGCAGTCCTACCCAAACATCTTCTGGTCAAACCGAAGATGAAAAGCTTTCAGAGGGCTGCAGCCATTTCCTGCCATTAAGCTTGCCTGACACACTACCATTTATCCCGCCATTATCCATCAGCCCCTTGTCTTTCCATGCCCCACTTACCAAAATTGCCACCTCAAGCCCTTCCCTTCTCTCCCCATACTACTGCTGGTGCCCCCCCTGTCCATCAACCCTGCAATATAGAGTGGCTTCTCATCTGCCGCCATCGTCTTCAGAGCCACAGTCCATGCCACCATTTACATCCATATTAACTGCAGCAAGATCCTCAAGCTCGTTGCCGAATCCGCCTTTCAATCTTGCTGATGTTCCTTCATTGGATCTTCCAGCATTTTTTCCTGATCCGTTAGCTGACATCTCCATTCCTGTCTCTTCCTTTGTTGCTGTCCCAAGTTCACAGCAAATCCCAACATTCATTCCATTCATGTCGGATCCTATTGTTCACATCCCTGTTATTGATGTGTGCACCTCAGGCCAAGGCTATCTTGTGAGTGCTGGCACTTCTATTTCCACCACCATTGCGCCTCTTCTTCCGAACCTTGTAAACCCACTGATTCCGGAAGCTGAATCAGTGGTGGAGAAAAGTGCGAGGGAGACACTACGGCTGCTGATAGGTTCGGCACAGACCAATCCAACATTGATGGGGATGCTGCCTTCTGCATTGGCCACCACAGACTCTTGCATTCGCGTAAGTAATTGATAAATCTAATAAGTTACTGAAAAATCTTAGATTTTTGTTTTGTGCATTTTTTTAGTCTATGTTTTGCCCACCATTGGGAATCGTATCCCTGTTAAATATTTAACTTCTGAAGACGGGAGGGAGAGAAGCATTTTTTAATGGTTATATTATATTTTGGGAGTTTTTTTTTCCCTCCCAAAATCATGATGCAATAGGAGAAAAAAAGAGGTTTTGCATTAGAACTAAGATTTTTTTCTTTTTTTTCTTTTTTGTGTATGTCTTTGGGTTGGGGCCTTGGGGGGTTTCACAGAGGTATTATTTTTATTTTGTTAATTTACATGTCACATGAGCTATATATATATATATTTATTTATTTTTGTGTGAGCTTTCATGTCAGTACTAGTAGAGCATTTGAATATTTAAGCTTACTGAATGTCAGAGTATAAAAAATACCATTAAAAAGGAATCCTTGAATTTAAAAGGGATTAATACTATTATTAGCAATTTCCTTCATGATTTTGTATCGTAGACTAATTGATAAGGCGACATCTGGATATAACATGGGCATTTTGGAGGAAAGGGTAAAAAAGGGGCGAGAAAAAGAGGAGTATATGTTTTGTGAGTGTAGTAATATGGCTAAATCATTGACTTGACTCCTGTGTTATAGCTGTCAATTTGTTATTTTCATGACACATGTCCATCGTAGCAGTTCAATTGGTACAACTGGAAGCTAGCCTGCTGGTGGCCATTTTTTTTCCTTCAAGATTTGTGTGGTTAAGTGTAAATAATCATAATAAAAATACAGTCCAATTTTGTTTTCATTAGCATTTTATGAGTTATGATTCTTTTTGAATTTACAACTCCATTTTGTTTTTCATTAACACTGTTCCTTGCTACTCTATTTTATGCATTTGTTCGTAGAATAGTTGTTCTCATAAAATTCTGTAAGTTTGAGCCCTTTAAATTCATCAATGGAGTCTATCTTATAAGAACAAAATTCTCTAAGTTTGAGCCCTTTATATTCATCAATGGGTCCACCTTAAAAATCCAAGCCCCTTAAAAACACAGTGGCCCTATCTATCAACCGTAGTTCACATCCTAACTCAATGGAGTTGATCCCATGTTAAGAGTTTTTTGTAGAGGATTGATCACTTGTTAAATCTGAGTTGCACATCCTTTGGCTTTTATTTTAAGCATGTATTTCCAGTTATCTGAGCATGAAATTTCATCCCGAGTTGATACAACGGAGTTATTTTGAATGGTTTTGATTTTTGATGCAGTCCCAGTTATGGATTTAGAGCATGGATCCTAGTTATGGATCTAAACTATGGGCTCCAACAAATTAGTTCATATAACTTGTTGAACATGGACTCTAAATCAGACAAATTATGAAATGGAAATCAAATATGAATTGGTGGAGAACCAGTGAATTATTCCCTGTACAATAACCTACATGCAGGCACAATTGTGATTGGTTTACATCTTTCGGATTCTGTGCTTTCTCAAATTTCATTTTCTTGCAATCTTAACAACTGTGTTGGAATGAAGCATATGATGAATAATTAAATGTTGGATCCTCGATGTTCTAAATTAATTGCTCAAATTCAGTAATAGGGGATATCAGACCCACTTAAATTTATACTGGGGTATTAACAGTTTGGGGTGTGCATGATTAGAAGTTGTCCTTGCCTAATTCATTGACTACAGTTCTGGAACAATACTAGCTGTATAATCAGTCATGTTGTTGTCTTCTTTTTTTTTTTTTTTTTCTAATTTCCCCCCTTGGGTTAGCAAATCTTGTTGGTGTCTATTTTCTTTTACAAGATATTATTCTGATGTGTCTTGCTCCACCATTTCTATTTTTGCTAAGCAGGGAAGGCAGCAGGGTGCATTGGTTGCAGGAAGCCGAGGCCTCTACAGTGGAGTCCTGGATGTTGGTTCAGCAACGAATGGAATTGCTTCCATGGGATTGGTGGTGTCTCTGCCAGCAATTTCTGTTGTAGGTGATGATGAGGGCAGTTCCAGAAGAAATGGCAATGACGACTTAAAGAACTGGGAAGATAACCCATCTTGCATGGAGTCCCATGGGGAAGTTTCCAAGACTGACGAGTGATCTACATAGGGTTGTAGGTATTTTTTGTTCTATTAGAATGCAGCTTTGCCTCTAAGTGGGTGGTTGTGAAAGTGTAAATACGTTGCTGTAATCCTATCAATCTCTTAGCATCAAAGTCTTCCCCTAGTTCTACTACTTGTATCAAAGCTGTCTGTTGCGATTTCCCTTCCCTGTTAAGTGAACAATGACTTGTTGCCCATAAGTCATAAGAAAAAGGAAAAATGAAAATGAAAATTTCAAGATTTTTTCGCACTAGAACCTTATTGTTTACTTATTTTCACTATTCTCCACCAGAAGCTGAGGGTGACCCGGTCGAATAAAACAAAATGCCATCGATTTTATTTCTGGAAAGCCATCTTACAAAATAAAACAAATAAAATTGTACCCTCGCTGTATTGAGTTAGAACTTTGAGTCGCACGGTAATTGATGGAAGGATATTTGAACTTCATCTTGGATCCATGATGCACGCTCCCTTTAAAAATTTGTCTCTATTTAGAAAACATAATTAGCTCTAAAGTCAGTCTAACTATTGGTTATTGCTGTGAATCCCCATAATCACTTCTTATGTATTTGCAAGTGTCAGTTATCATCATTTGCTATTATCATTATCACCATTCACCAACTTAGCAAAGAATCTTGCTAAACCCGGAAAAACTGTGCTCTCTTTATGCCAAGAGCGAAGGAGGCTGTTCCCAACGATCTGATCTGTTGGGCCCACTTGGAATTATATGGTTATAGGGGGATTTCGAAAGTTCGTCTTAAGACATAATAACCATGTGGCGAGAAAAAAAGGAAGACCTTGACTTTTTCAAATTGCACCCGTTAAATAAAGTTGGATGGGTGCCCAATTTGCATGTACCAGCCAAGGCTTAGATGAGCATCAAATTTCTTGTGAGTCGCCTGTGGTGTGGGGTGGAGACGAGAAGGGTTTACATTGACCATAGGGTGAGCCAGATTGGCACCACAGGCTAAGCCATTCCTTGATTGAGGTGTTTCCCATCCCTTGGCACTTGGAAGCTGTAATCTGTAGCGAGATCATATTTTTCATTGTGAGTGCACGCGTGCATGCATGCGTTCCTGTGTTAACCTATGAAATTGGCCTTTGGGATTCTTCATAGGTCAAACTAAAAAATATCATGATTTATACAAGTACAATAGTTAAAAAAGTTCTTTGTGATACTTCGTTTTATACTTTAGTGCATCTAAGGGTAATTAATAGGTTTTAATTATAATGTTGCGTCTACTGGATACTGATAAGCCATTGATAAGCGCAAGGAATGGATGGCTTTTCTTTGCTCTTCCGGATTCAAAGAATCTTCCCCATGCACCTAGTTTTCAAAAAGATCAAATTAAATAATACTAATTTAGGTGGAGACACGTGGAATTCTACAGAACATTCCCTTCTTAAAATGCCTTTTCATACCCTGTTTTTCAGAAAGAAGAAGAAAAAAAAGAAAGTAAAAACTTGACGGTAGGATTTTATCATGAAAAAATTGCAGTGTATGGCAGTGGATCATCTAATGGGGCCGATATTATGTATTCACTTCATCTACCCGTTGTCCCTTCCCATCCCCATCCTATGATTTTAATGCATGCCTTGCTGATTTTCCTCTCTCTCTCTCTCTCTCACACACACGCACATCTGTGGAAGAGAAGAAAAAAGAGGCCATGATTCCCAACCATTGATTTTACCATGCGCACACATTTCCCTTCACATTCATTAAAGAACAGGTTCTTACTATCAAATGAGACCTCCAGGGCCAACCCAATTGACGATGATGCCCTCTAAAGAGTAAAAAACTTGAATGGAAACAAGCCACTAGATCTTCCTTTACAAATGCCGCTGATGCATGGGCCATTTGAAAGGCAATTTGCTTAAAAGGGAATCAGAATAAGTTTTATTTTTCATTTCCTACAAGAGAAAAAACTAGAGACTGAAAAAAAAGTATAAAGCTGTGAGACCATGTATGTGGTCTTCATCCACTTGAGGGCAGATCAAAACTAGAATAAAGTGACCAAAGTGCTTTTCCTATGCAAGTTGCAAGAAAAAGGCTGCTTCTTTGAAAAAGAAAGTGGGTACTCTTGTCATTTACCTTAGAAAAACAATTTTGTATGAATGATCATTTTGCTCAATGGGTGGTGGGCCAAAGTAAAATGTGGAGGGCACCATTTTTCATGATAGTTGCAGAGGCAGCAGAAACATCAATCCACAGAAATACAGCAGTGGTACTAATAAACAATAAAGGAGAAAACACAAGTTAAGAACCAAACAAAAATCACCAACAGCAACACTAGGAATTGAATATTTTGTTTCTTCTGGTTGTCATCTGTGCTAATATAGACATGGACAAGTAGTCCTTTATTCATCCAATTCCAGCGTGGTTCTTGATGGGTTAGGTCACTCGTAATAAATTAAGTATGCTACTCCTTACCACAATGCCACTGGAAAGCCAAGAACTTAAAAAGAAAAAAGAAAGCATGAGTGTATTAGTTGAACCATGACTGCGTGTGAGCATGTGTACGAGAGAGAGAGAGAGAGAGAGAGAGAGAGAGAGAGATCTGTAGCTCACTTTTGCTTACAATCAATTAATGGATCAAGAAGGGTCCCTGTCTACATCACCTGATATGAACCAATCAGGGTGGTCATTTGGTCAAGGTGCAACACATACAACCCACTCACTTATTATTATTATTATTATTATTGCTACATGAAGGAGCCAAACTCACTTACTGTTATTATTAGTTTTGCTACATGAAGGACCCAAACTCACCTGCTCTCTACACACACAACCATGTCTTTAACAATTAAACAGCGGAGCTACAACCGGGGACGACATTTTGCCATCAAGAATAAAGGAACCGTGTGGTTTCCTCCGCTTTCCTTCTCAAGTGACTTGGGTATCTGCTGGAAATGTGAATCTGTGAAAACATGTCCTCGAATGTTCTTGGAACCAAGTTGCAAAAGTTAGATTAGCCCAACTTGATTCATCAGCCATGGAAACTGGGACAGCCCACTCTCTGGTCATGTAACAAGGAAAAAAAGACTTGACAATAAAATTCTTGGAGCCATATGTTTAGAAAAGCAATAGAGTTGATCTTTCCTGACGCGTCTTCACTCTTTCAGTACCTTTCAGAAATTAATATTTCCGTCACAGGTACAATGCAGTATTCAACTCAGTACAAGGAGGCACTCAATTAGCTTCCAGTTTTAACAGGGCTGGAGGAAAACTAACACGACAGTGCTCTAGAGAGAGAATCTGAAAGCCCATTCAATGATACAAAATTTTAAGCCACCAGGGTTGAGAAATGAGATGGGACTTAAGAGTTGATCCCCCTTAATGAAAAGCAAGATACCCCATACCTAGAGTGGCCATAGAGTGACTAAGACCACGACTAGCTATGACCTTTCTTTATTTAGTTGTAGGAGCATGAAACCACAGCGCAGTATGGTCAAGGAGACTCAGACAATGGAATAATCAACATTAACAAGTGCATTGGCAACGGTCGAGAGGATTAAAAAGAAAATAAAAAAATAAAAAATCTCAGACCAGGGAAAAGGAATTAGAAAGAAACATAAAAAAGTAGAGGTGATGTGACATGGATCATTAATGGTTCTATGCATTGTGTCTTTAATCTAAATATTAAAAATGCAGATATTGGATTTTCCTCTTTCTGAGCATTCATTCCTTACGAAGAAAAGTAGCCGGGGAAAAGGTAGATTGAAGCATGAGATGCTGAGTTGAGTGGAATGCAGACTAAGCCCCGACTATGGTTTGCAAATGGCGGTCATGCTAGTCAACAAGGCCATGTTGGAGGACGGTCGTCATGAGAGAGCGAGAGTTTGTGTAATCGCTTGTGGTAGTAAAGATGGTATTACCTTTGTGCCCGTGGACTATATAATGCCTAGATATGGTATGAATACGGTGGAGACATACATCGAAAACAATAAAGATACTGATTTTACACATGAAAATTGAAAAATCAGATACGATACGATATAATATGTTGTCCATTTTGAAGTATCCGTGCATCATAGATGTAATCCTTACTGGGTGAATCACGTAAATCCTATATGTCTCGTGTTTATTGTGTGAGATAAACACGAGACATATAGGATTTACGTGATTCACCCAGTAAGGACCATGTCTACATGCACAAAGACGATACCATCTTCGCTATAACAACCAAAGGATTACTACCACCTTCATTATAACAAGTAAAAGATTACAGAGATTCTCATGCTCTCATCGTCCCCCCTACGTGGTATTTAAGACACTATAGGCAGGAGTGCTCTTAACTCTCTTCCAGCAAAATCTAAGGTTACAAATTATATAATACATATAACCCTCACTTTATTGACCTCCAAGAAAGCATCGGTACAAATACCAAAATACCTTTAATTTTAACGTGGTCCTTGGCTAACCCAATGGACCTATTTGGTTAACGCGAAATACAGGAGATGTTACCTAACATGTTGGAGGTAGAAACCTTGTAATGCAAGTAAAAGGTTGCACGGGAAAGTAAGCCAACAGAGACAATAATAGGTATCATTAACTATTGGGACGGCATCGAGTGATTTGGCTTCTGATCCACATTCCAACTGTTGTTTTCAGCTTTAGTCTACTGAATGGGCTTGGAAAGGAGAAGAAACCCGACAATGGGCTGCTCCATAGTGACCAGATTACATTCCAAAAATTTAAGCTGATTGGTGAATCATCAGTCCTCTGCTCCTGAGTTTGTGGGGTATGATGCGAACTGCACAAGTTGAAGCCAAAAAACAGTTTCTGACAATGAGAGATGTCTCCAGAAACTTCTGTGGTAGGCTAGCATGAATTTGGGAAGCATATGTGGTGGGATACAGAAAACTGCTTTTGAGCCCTGCTAAGTCAATATCACTAATTGGTTTTTGATATTGATTTAGAGTGGTTGATTGGAAAAAAAAAATGCAACCAATGCGACTTCCAATTACAACCACCACCCCAGATGTCATGGTCCAGCAAATAACCTTCGATTCAGCCTAAACATTTCGAATGATTGTGATTTAAATAATTCATTCTCCATACAAAAAAAAAAAAAAGGAACCATATCCACCCTAAATAGCTCATCACATAGGGAAGGGGAAGGTCCAAAGGGGATATGCAAGCATAGAATAAAATTGAAAAAAATAAAGAAAAGTAAGATTCCAATTATATTATATAGATTATGATGCTTCATAATTCAAATATAGAACTTAAGAATAAGCACCACAAGCTTTGACATCTCTTCCTTAAACACCGCGTTGATAAAAGAAAGAACAAACAAAAGCAGTTCTCCATGCATACCTAAAAAAGTTGTCTTCAATGTCTGCAATCCAAGATCCATGGAAATAAAGAGTGCATGCTTGTTTTGTGAGTGTCTAATGCTCTAGCTTAGAAGAATCAGCCTTCACATAAAAAGCTTTACACCTTAAAATATGTAAATATAAAACATACGACATTCGTTCATTTATGATTCCCTTGAAAAAGCATAAACCCCCTTTAAGCAAAGCGAAGCACCTTCAATCCAAAGAAAAACCTCAAATTTCACATGAATTTACCATCCATTTTGATATGATGAAAGACAAATGCCAAAATATTCCTCTGAATGAAATTGAAATTCAAAGCACAACACAGTTCTCTTTCTCAAAATTCCAAAGACTACATTAAATGTCTTCGTGCCCCATCTACATATTCACATAAAACCCAGGAGAAGAGCATAAACAACAACACAGCATAACAGAATAACTATTCAAACTTTTCAGTCATCAATTCAAGAAATTGCAGGTTATCCATGAGGATGGAGGTGTGATGATTGCAGTTGGAAGACCTGAGATTGGTGAAGTGTGCTTCTCTGAAAATTTTGTGTTTGTAATTTCATTCCGTATGAAGTTATTCCAAAAGGCGAAGTTGTGAAAAGATTCCCATGTGCATGAGAAGATGTTGGGCTACAAACCATAGCTCCTTCACTTGATTGATTAGAATCATATAATACTGAAAATTGGTCTGATGTTTTACACGCACTGGTTGAACCGGGCCGTACTGAGATATTTGTCGATTGAGATGGTGAAGGAGGTCTTGTGTCTGTGATATTGACAGTCGTGATGTCATGGATGCTTGATCTTCTCTTATCTTTGCCTCCCGAACATTGCCGGATGAAATACTTTTGAGCATGACTGGCTACTTGAGTTGGTGTCCTTGTGATTACATAATTACGAGAGATATTTCTCCAGTCCCCTTTACCATACTTTTTCAAACCCATAAGAAACAATCTGCCATTAACAACCACCAAAATGATTGTCACCAACTAATGAGAAAATACAGCTAGAGACTAAATCCGGAAGAACTCAGCCACTTAGGCGATGATTTCACGTATCTCAAGTTGCAATCAATTTGGAAGTTTAGGTAAAATTTTCGAACAAAATGATTGTCATCAACTAATTGAGAAATCATGGCTAGAGACTACAATCCTGAAAAAATAGCAATTTATGGCATATTTTGATGTATATCAAGTCACAGTCAATTTGATTCTTTCGGTAGAAAGGATGGTTACCCAGCTTGCTATACATTTGGCTTGGCATGGGAATCAGATATACAACATTACGTGGGATAATGCAATTCAAATATTCTTGTTTCAAACCAATATAAGTGACCTATGCGGATTAAGATTTGGTTCAAGGAAGGCAGAAAGATAGTCCTAGTTAATGTGATTCTGATCTGCATGTCTCCACAAATAAAGAGAAGCATGAATAACCATTTGTTTAAATAAAATAACTAAATTGGTTGAGATTAGGTGCATCAAAATGCACCCTGGTTTACAATCTGAACTCCAGAAAATGGCATTTATTTAACTTTCAAATCTGACTGAAAAATGACAATATGAGCTATGTTGTACTTTCAAATACTCTAACAACAGGGACCAAGATAAGCACTAGCGAACCCAAGATTAGAAAGAAAAATGTGTTCAAAATAAATGTTATTGGCTTTTAGAACAATTAATCAACATTTTTATTGAGACAAAATAACAATCCTTTCAGATAACTAACTTATTTCAGAAAACAGTGCCCCGCCTAGTATACATCCTTATTGGCTTTTAGAACATTTGATCAACATTTTTATTGAGACAAAATAACAATAATTTCCCACAACTACCTCATTTTGGAAAACAGTGCCCCGTCTAGTATACATCCACATTCCAGACCACATCACCAAATTCACAGCCAAGTGTATATTCACAGATTCTGCTTATGCATTCTAGCCATTTTTAATTTGGGGTGAATCAAAAGACAGAAAATAGCTTCTTCACAGACAAAACAAGCAGCTAGCCTATTATTCTTTGGGTGGTCATAAAAGCTATATGTTTTCACATGCTCTGGCCACAGAATGAAGGTTAGCAGGGAAAATGTGTTGCGAGTAAATGTTAATAGCTTCAAGCGTATCTTAAATAAACTTTTATGCAGAAAAAACTAGCGAAATTCCAGTGAAAAAAAATTTGCTTTTCATTTAATCAACTGCTATTTGGAAAACCAAAGCTGCCTAGTGCCATATCCACATTACACACCACACAACCAAATTCACAGCCAATTCGATAATCCTCCATTAAGCTTAAGTATCCAAACTGTTTGCTATAGCAATGCATTGAAAGGCAGCAAACACTTTCTTTACTAACAAAAATATGCAGCTAACAGATTCTTTAGGTGAGAGTCAAGAAACCGTCCAGTGGAAAGGGGTGTCTCATCCAACATAGATGCAAAGGGTCGATCCCTGGGTGGATAGGCTATCTCACATCTCCTGTACCACAGACTCAATCTAACCAATATATATATATATATATAGTTGGTTTAAAGGACAAATCACAATAAAAGCCATCTTATGCTTCCAACTGCTCAACTCCCGGATCAGGATTAACAAGTGTTAGAATAAATGTTATTAGTTTTTAGCACCTCTTAAATAAACTTTAATGATACAAGATATCAAACTTTCAGTGGACAAATTGTTCTTTTTCATTCACTCAACTTCTATACAGAAAAAAAGCAGAGACGCTAGTGTCATGTTCAAAATCCAAATAACACCAAATTCACAGCCTGATAGTTAATCATCTTTTCTACTAAAGTAGTAAAAACTGTCTGTGACTTGGGGTGCATCAATGAATGTGTTTAGTAACAAAGCAATCAACAAACATATTCTTTGGGTAGTTGAAGGAATTTTGAATTACCTGTGCTCTTCTTCTGTCCAAGGGACTCCCTTCTTTCTTTCCTGATCAGGCCTTGCTGCTGATCTCTTCCCACCGACCGCATATGGAGATTTCAACCCCTCGAAATCACGGTTATTAACCCATTCCAATGTGAAAGAGGAAGTACTGTAACCTGGAATTGGGATCAACCCGGCTTCTATATCGCTCACATCGTCTTCCAAATCCTTGTAATGCCTGTATACATCATCAACAGTCTTTCCTGGGATCCTGGCTGCTATTTTCTGCCATCGATCTGGGGTGTCCTTGTCAAAGAAGGCGAGGGCATTCTCAAACTCCTTGTTTTCTTCTTGGGTCCAATTCACCATCTTTCCCCCATAAAATAACCAGTTTGAGTTGGTCACAAAGGATGCAGGGGAGGAGCGAACCTCCCACTTCATCATTTCGAGATCAGAAGCCAAACTACTGTGAATATGAAGTAGAGAGCATGTCTATTACAATAAACCAATTCGAGGGGTTTCACTAGAGCAAGAAGCTCTTGATTGACTATAATTAACTAAATTTCAGGTATAGTAGTTAGTTCTCACGAGGGGGAAAGGAAAGGAAAGGAGAGAAGCCCAGAGAAGGAATACAAAGATGTGGGATTTTTCACGACGAGAAATGAGAACCAAATGTCCACGCATTCACATAGAATCAGAATACCCTTTTTTTTAAGACAAGCACCAACTGAGGAATCTAGCAAAGACCCTCCCCCCGAAAAATGCAGAAAAATTTATAGAAGCCAAAAAAAAAAAAAAAAAACTGATCTTGCTACTTAGAGATAAAGCTACACAGGAAACACTAGGGAACAGCAGGAATTAAGGACTTGTAGCTGATATCTCTGAAAAAGCCTTCCTTCAAAACCCTGATCAAAAGAATATAGAAAGGTCATAAAACAGAAACCCAATTCATAAAACTGAAGCAACGTAAAGAATATTGAGGAAAGAACTGATCTTTCTTCTTTTTCCTTGGAGCCTGAACAAGGAAAGAGGAGAGGGAGAAGAATGGAATGAAGTTGTTGAGGAAATGGGAGGAATTCTCTCACTCTTTCCTTCTTCTCTCCCCTTGGATCTAGAGAGAGAGAGAGAGAGAGAGAGAGAGAGAGAGCTACAGGAGTAAAAAGGTGTTGGGTCCTGATTGGGTGCTTGTGGCGTTTGTGCCCACTGCAACAGAAAGACAAGAAAAGAAAAGCTCTTCTGCTTCTTCTCTCTCTCTCTCTCTCTCATTAAAATAAAATAAAAAAAACCTTACATATTACTATTAAGTTTCACCATCACCTGTGTCTCATATAAAAAACCAAGAATCTTTTTAAGCAACTTACTGGAAAAGACTACACAAAACCCAGAAAATGAAATTTTTGGTTGTTCTTGCGTTTTAGTGGAAATAATATCAAAGCCTCCCAGGATGAACAATCATGTGGAGCCCACTTGGATGAATAACGTTGGGCAGCTTGAGAGAGGAAGAAAAGGACGGCTGGATGAATCATTTATTGCGATTGTTCAAACCTTCCATCAAAGGCCTCGATCAAACCCCTCAAGGTTCGACAATAAATTAAGTGCACTTGTTCTTCCTTTTTTCCTTTTTCTACTGCGAGTTGCCTAGTTGGTCTAGCCATTGAAAAAATTTAACGAGCATGGCAGGATTTACATGGATCATAGATGGGTCCTACGCTGAGGGAGAGAGATCTTTTTTCTAAGATAAAACTTGAGCCCCTCTTGGAAACTATTGCTCGTCTAGTTAGCGTCGTGATAGTTTCCATGCAAGTATGAGCTTAAAACAAGTAGAAGAATAACCCGTAGAGCTGAAGTACTTGTATATTGGTAACTAGATTGGAGTCTAAATGACCTTTAGGATATATTTATGCAACTAGGTTGTCACAAATAATAAAAAGAAAAAGGAGGAATAATATATACACACACTAAAATACACATAAGCTTATGTGACATCACACAATAGTAGATGTCACAATAGTATCTATACTCCACTTTTTATTCATTTCTTTCATACACACTAACATTAATGCATGAGATAAATGCATTAACTTGTATCCCATAATAAGTGGGCTCCACCATTAGTACTGTTACTTTACGAATCATTATAAGAGGGCACATGCAATTCAAGGTGTGCCCCATCAAGTGAAGGAACCTAATTCATGCATTAGGCCGATTTGTTATTGGGTATAAATATATTTATCCCATACATTTGTGTTGGTGTGTGAAAGAGAGGAATAAAAAGTGGGGCATAAATGCTATTGTGTAGTGTGTCAGGATTTTTGTATTGGCAAATTCATGGGTTGGACAAAACTTGAAACTATTAGTGTTGTATTTTACATATATTTAAGTATGAACAATGGTTTGAGTCGTCGGATGCACTGAAGTAAAGAAATAGAAAAAAGAGCAACAAATTGAAGTGATTTTCTATAGACATCATGGACTAAAAAGATCATATCTCACAAACTAAGCGTCAGGTATGGGCATGCAACCTACTGTTGGAAAGTTCGTTTCGAGCAAATTTTGTAGAGCCCAAGATTGCCTCAATTGGAACTGAAATGAGAAAGTTATGGCCTCCGGAAGTTTGCAGAAAAGTGCTGAAATTTTAACCTGGTTAGAATGGTAATCCGACCGATCAGGCCGTTCATCCAACCGATCGACAAGTGCAGAAAGTTCGTCGACTTGCGATTTTTCAGTTCGATTTAAAGGGGAATTTGCCTGTTTCATACTAACTTCTTTTCTGTTTGAAATATACTTATAAGGCACGAATTTGGGACTATAAAAGAGGGTTCTCTCTCAACACTAATGTGTGGAACATAGATCTCATTGTTCTAAGAAGAGATTATTTATTGGAGATCACCTTCTCTATAGTTTTTTCATTGGAGAGTTGAAGGGCTGAAGTTCTACTTTAGATATCATTGTTTTCTATTTCTCAAAGTATAGAAGATTATTTTGGGGAGTCAAGTACAACATCTAGAAGCTGTCTAGGTGCTTGGATCTATCATAGAGAACGGCAGAGAGTTGTTGTAGTAGGGAGCTGTGTAAGGGAATTACAAAGTCCTTAGGTTGAGGGGCAACTGGATAAGGGTTATGAGTATTCTCTTATAACTGTAGTATGATTCATAGTATTTAATTCTTGATTGTAGCTTTTTCCCAGTTTGGGTTTCTACGTAAAATCTGTGTCTTCTTGTTGTGTATACTTGTGGCTTGTTTTATTTCTACTGCGTGGTTGATTGTTTGCACACATAATATTGAGATTGACTACATTAATCCATTCTAGAAGCTCTCTCCCAAAACCTTCATGGTGCCATATAAGCTTTTATACATTTTGTTTGCATTTTAATGTGTGCGCACGTATCATTTTTCAAAGAAAAAGCGCAAAGATTTCTAGTCCAAGATTAGAATACATTTAGTGCATATGTGCCTTTTTAGCCAAATTTTGTATTGTGTTGGACACTTTTGATCTTTAAATTGTTGCGTTGGAAATGCAGTTTACGATTTTGCCTTGCATGCACAAGCATTCTCTTAAGGGTGCAAGCCTACGAAAACTTCTTTTCAATCCATATCACCTTTTAGTTATTTGGTGTTGGCCTATTTCATTGCAGAAACATAATAGAGAGAAAAACTATTTTCAATTTTCAAGTAGCTCAATTATCATGTTGTATGATGCAACATATTTTCTTTATGGAGTACGAAAAAATGAACAATTTCTCTTAATGGGGAGGATTTTGAATTTTAGAGAGGTTCGGAATGTATAAGTCTTCTCTTCTATATTTATATGCATGTGTGTGTGAATATATATGTGTTCATATGCAAAAGACAAAAAAATATACGCTTACATAGCTTTCCTTATTTGTATATGACTATTCTTTTATTGCATATGCTTTTTTCTCTTTTGTACATGAATATATATAATAATCCTATGAAAACTAGTTCTCACCATTTTTTTTAAGAAGTCTAGGTTGGGTCCATCTATCTCTCAATTTAAATCTTGCAATACTTAAGGATCTGCCTGATAGTCATACATCCCAAGTTTCGATCATATTTCAATTTATTAAACTGTTGGATTGATTGTGCATAAATTTAAATGGGTTGAATTTGTGTGCAATAGATAAGTGAATTAGGGACATGTGATTGGAGCCAAATTTGATATTTGCATATCCACAGAGTTCTTAGTAAAATAATTGATCATGCCTAAAACATGCAATTAAAGTAAAAACAAGGAAAGGGTTAAAATCACCTGCCTTCTACCATCATTAATCCAATGTGAAGGTGATTATCACTTCAGCTGAAATGAAACCTCCATCAGGGCCCATTCTGTCACTAAAACTCATAATTCATATCTATCCAAAAGTTATTCTCTAAATTTGAATAGAGAAATTCTTTTTCTAGGAATATTCTGATGGGTAAAGACTATTTTTAGGGAGTACATACATGCTGCACACATAGTACCCGAATAATAAAGGGAGTGAAAGTCAAACTTAAGATCATGGGAAGCAAACCAAAGGCTCAAACCGGCTTATAGCAAATTTCATATATCTATATATAATTTAAGGTTTTCTAAGTTGCTAAATTTTAAAAATTTTTAAAAAATATAGTACTTAAAATACCAAGAGGACAAACCATCACATTGTATTTATGAAATCTCAGCATCTTTATAGAACCTTAACCATTCACAACAAATGTCTCTTGCTTATACATGGTCCTGCTAGTTTTGTTCACTCTAGTAGGTGACAAAGATCGGGCACTCCTTGAAAAATATGCTTAAGCACTTAATAAGTTTTACAGGTGATTAATCTTAATCTTGTCATAAGTTTAACCCCAGGATTTTTTTTTCTATTCAGAGATTTTAACAATTAGTGAGCTCATCGATCACAAGAACACGACTCAAAAAAATAAATAAATAAATAAATAAATAAAATAAAAAATAATGAAAGGTGTAGAGGCGTCATTCTGCAGCACTTCGTTGCATGCCACAACCGACAACAAGGCACTTAATATTTGGCACCGACTTCGATGCAATTGTTAATGGGAGGATGCCTAGATTGTCCCCACCAGGCCGGCCCAATGATGAATTGCTTGTGGGGTCCACTTAGCCACATTTGCACATCTCCAGTTTTCCCAATTATTTTATTTCATACCAACCAGCACAATGGACCCATGATTGTGGTTATGTCCTTGATCTTTCTGTGACTAACATTTCCCGGGCGAATCCAATTGATGTTAGCTCCAATCATTTTTACCAGTGGGCGCGGCGTGGACCCACTACCATAGAGAATCTTAACCGTACATTTTCTGTTAGGCTTGGAGCCTTGGAATAATTAAAATAATTTGTACCAAGTCCGATTTGTAAGAGTTATTGAACTTTTAGTTCAGTGGTTTTTTTTTGGGAGACGCAGTCCAATGAATTGTGTTTCAATTTCATTCTACTTTTTTCATTTCATTATTTTTTTATTATGCCCCTATTTTAATTTTTTGCTTTGACAGTTTTTTTTTAATAACTATCTTAGTGGTTTAAGTCCATGCTATTCTATCACTCGGATATCACACACGCATCTAGCCTTTTGCTCACATATAGAGTGTGTCAGAAACAAGAATATACCATATGTAAATAGGAATATTACGAATTCTGAATGACCATGTAGGAATCATCAATTGGAGATTTTTTGCATGAATATAACGAATAAAAACATTAATAAGAACTCAATTTTCGGAGGACAAATTGAAGAAACAAAAATATATGTTAGTGTACATGATAAAGAGAAATATTGATCGAGTGTGTTAAAAATAGGAATATGAGACACAAGGATAGTAAGAATTTTAAATTTTCAGTGGACAAATTAAAGAAACAAGAATATGTGCTAGTAGTGTACATAAGAAACATAAACATTGGTGAGGCGTGTTGGAAACGTGAACGTGAGACCCATGGATAATAAGAATTCTGAATTTTCAATTAGCAAATTAAAGAAATATGAACATGTGTTAGTGTTGATGATATATAAAAATGTTGATTAGGTGTGCTGGGAACAGGAACATTAAGAATTTTGATTTTTCAATGCACAAATTGAAGAATCAGGAAATGAGACACAGGTGTTGGAAATTTATATTAAAAGCATATTTTTATTTAGTTGTCTTTGACTGATTTATTTATTAATAAAGTTTATTTTTTCTTCTTAATGAGAACTTGTACGGGCAAATGGTTGTATTGTTATTTATTATGCATGTGTGTGTCTTTTATTCAATAAAGTAGATAAGTTGGTGTGTAGAGTTCAGCTTACACATGGACGACTTGTTTGTCAGTACTTATAGAATATAAGTTGTTGTTCACAATCCAGATGAAGTTGGATACACCATCGGTATGATTGTAGCATGATGTTTAAGCATGCTTATCTGGGCTGCAAGAAACGGTATAGTTTCGACTCGTTATGTTAGTACGCTTTGAGTATATTGAATAGGACCACTTTTAAGTTTATTGTCTTTATACTGACTATATAAGGCGATTGACATCCAAATGATTATGATGAGTATTTGTACTCTTAATCCTGATATAAATAATAGATACATACATTTAGTGTTTGGTATTTTAATTTACAAAGGAGTAAAACCTTTTATGGGTCAATAATCTCAGTAAATTGGATGACTACACTGCGTGTATAGTGGATATTAGTTTATTGATAAAATCCACATCTCGTAAAAAGGATTGATGATATGTCCTTGTTGAAGCTTATGAATTTTGATTATGTCAAACTTTGCAGGTGGACTTGTGTCCAACATATCAAATAAGTTAAGTGAAAGGTCTCAAGGAATTATAAAAATATTGCTTAAATATAGATGTCAGTAATTATTTAATCGATGGCTATCTAAAATCTTAATGTGGGGAGATTAATAAGCATTTAATAACAAGAAGCTCGAAATATTATTGAAAGAATAAGGATAGAAGTGCAATTATAATTCTTTATTAGACTGAATTGTAATTTATGGAACTAGGATTCTAATTTTGGTTGAATTAGGGTTTCCTATGTCCATAAGAAGCTTATTCCATATTTCCTTCTTAAGGTCCCTATTGTAGCCTATAAATATGCGCTATTAATCTTTAGGAAACATAGCAAGAGAAATCTTGTTTTTTAGAGTAAAGAGAATTCGCAGAAGAGGCCTACACCCCAATGTAAGTTTGAGTATAGAGGACTACAGTAGAATCTCTTGAGATTTTCAGGTTATTGTAATACCGATATCAAATCAAATAGATCTCACATGTATGGTTCTTGAATCATCATCATCTAAAATTATTTTCGCAGTAATTTGTACGCAATATCAAGGGATCTTGATGGCTTCCTCCCAACAACAGAAACATTAAGAATTTTGAATTTTCAGTGTACAAATTGAAGAAATAAGATTATAAAGTAGTGTATACGATAAATAAGAACATCAATCAAATGTATTAAAAACATGAACATATTTGAAATTGATGAAACAAATTACAAGATTAAAATAGGAACATGTGGTCATGGTGTGTGTATGTAGACGTGTGTATGTGAATCTGTATGGAGAAAAAAGAAGAAGACATGGAAGATATCTTTAATCCATAGATTCCTTTAACCAGATTTGGCCATGGGGTATTTACTATTAGATCCGACCACCCACAAATTCTTTTCTCATCCTTCTCTTGTTTGCTTGTAGACTTACTAATAACACCATGAACAAAAGTAAGCTTCCATATGTGTCTTTTTCTTTCTGTACAGAAAGGTTTAGAGAGAGAGAAGAGTACACGTGTGTGTATGGAGAGAGAAAGAGAGAGAGAGAGAGAGAGAGAGAGAGAGAGAGAGAGAGAGATGGGGTCTTTGTGGCAATGGCAGAGAGTTGCAGTGGTTTGGGTGGGAGCGAAGGCTGTGAGGAAGCAATTTGGGAATAAAACGGAGGTAGCATTTTGCTAGGGTTAATGGCATGGTTGTAATATTTTCTATTTTAAGTGTCCAATGCTATCTTTTATGCTCGAAGTGGATTGGAACAGTTAAAAGTTTGGCATGTGGACTACAAAGGAGATAACTTATAAAAATTGAATTGGAAGCTAAAAACCCCTTAAAACCATTGTAAAAAAAAAAAGGAAGAGAATGGCAAGCTATTAACATAATTATATAGTGCTACACCCACTACATATGGTTTTCTAAAACCCCTTTATATTTTTGGTATCCATAATACTTTGGTTACTTTTCCTACAATATTCGCCTGCTAATAATTTGTGAAAAATAATATTCTTTTCAACATTTATCTTGATAACCATCTTGTTTCTTTGTGATGTAGCATAGAGTAAACTCCAAATCAAGAGAAAACAATATATGATGGGGTTATGATGACTTTTTATTTTAAGTTGCTTGATAAGAAATCTTTTTAACTTTTTGTATAAAAAGTAAATAGTTTTTTGTAATTTAGTGGTTGCTTTTTAACTTTTTTTTGAAAAAGAAGGAGAGAAATTTGAATTTTCTTTAAAAAAAGAAAAAAAATTTGAATTTCAAATATTTCACTTTACTCTAATTTACTCTACCCCACAAAAAGGGTAATAAATTCAAAGCTTTTACGACAGAAATTAAAAATTCCAACTCGACTAGTCTTGATTGGGTTTGAAGGATAGTGAGGACAAAGCAAGTCTAACAGAAACATTGAAAGTTTTAGAATGCCCGGAATTTAATTTAGATTGTGATTCGATTACTACCTTTATGCAGTGGAAAAATAAAAAACAATTGATCACAGAAAGAAGACAACACACAATTTAACGTAAAAATTTAAACGGGAAAAAACCATGAGTCCAAAATGAACGAAATCAATCACTAACTTCTACGGTGCAAGATATACTCACAATCCTACAGTCAGTTTTTCGACACAAAGCATTGTAGTTGTTCTTGATAGATTTCTACAGCATGTAGTCCTTGGTGCCCTTCTATTAGTAGTTTGAGCTCCACATCGAATAAGTTTCTTTAACAAAAGAATAATCTTCTATAAGAAGCAACAAATCTCCTACGATAAAGTAGAAGCATCAACTCTAAAACTTGAACCTTCAGCTCAATATCTCATGAAAGTTTTAGATAATCTCTCCAATGGAAATCTTTATTCAGAACTTGAAGAGCTCTATGTGTTGTATTGTATTTAGGGTTAAGAGGAACACCTTTTTAATAGCCCATAACTTGTACCTTAGGGGTAGAAGACAAATCTAAATAAAATAGGTAATTCTGTTACAAATGGGAAATGTTTTCATGCAAGTTGGTGGGTTTCTGTCGTCCATGCACTTGAGTGCGGTTAAATAAGCACTCAAGCGTGCTAGCCACTGTCTTGAGCATCAACAGGCGCTCGAGCATGCTTAATTTTATTGCGCGCATTAGCAAACTTTCCAAGGCCATAACTTTGTCATTTTAACTCCGATTTGCGCAATCTTTGGCACTACAGATATTTACTTTAAATGAGCTTTCCAATTGTTGGTAGTTTACCTAACCGATGTTTGGTTTGTGAGATATGACCTTTTAAATTCATATTGTCCTTAGAAAAATACTTTAATTTGCATTATATTTAATTCAGCTTATCCGGCGCATAAGCACAATCCATTCTAAATGTAAAATACAACTTAATGGACCCAAGTTTTGTCCAATACATGAATTTAGCCAAAACAAATATCCTTACAAACATCGAACTCAGTTGAAGGGACATTGTAGGAGTTTTAGAGCTATAATGCCTATAAAAAATGCTTTGTTTGTAATTCAGTTTCATAGATGGTCTTAGAGAATTGGGCACTACAAGAAGATATAAATTCCAAACTGAGTGACACGGGTGTTGGTGAATTATAGAAGAGAATATATAATTTAATTAAGACTTATCCTCAGAATTTATGTTGGACATATGATAAAAGTTTTATGTTGGCTAAGAACCAGGCACTACAAAGATTTTGGGATTTGGCGACGAAATGTTTCTTCGCTGAAAATAGATATTTCGTCGCAAATTACTAATGCCGTTTTGTCGCCGTTGTCTTATTTTTAAATAAATTTCACGACGGAATATGATTTCGTCGCCGTAATATCGTAATCCAAGATATCTTATTTCGTCGCCAAATATACTAAAATTTTGTCGTTATATATTATATTTCATTTTAAAAAGCACATAAAGAAATAATAAAGAATTGATTATTCGTCGCCAAAGATTAAAGCTTTTGGCGACGAAATAATTTCATCTCTAAAAGTTGCTAAAAGTATTTTCAAGAATGATAAAAATACCTTAAGCGACGAAATTATTTTGTCCCCAAAAGGAATTTTTTTTCAAAAAATTATTTTTAAATTTGCTACCCTCCCACATCCTGCGCCCCTCTTTTTTCCGCTCTCCCTCTCTTTGTTTTCTCTCCCCTCTCCTCATTCTATTTGCCTCTCTCTTCCTCCCTCCTCTTTGTTTTCTCTCGCCTCTACCTCCATCTCTCTCTCTCTCCCTCTCTCCCTCCCAACCCATCTCTATTCTCTCTCTCTCTCCTTGCCTCTCCCTACCTTTCTCTCCCCTTTCCTCTCTCTCCCTCCCTCCTCATATCTATTCTCTCTCTATCTCCTACCCACTCCCTACCTCTCTCTGTCCCTCCTCCCTCTATTCTCTCTCCCCTCTTTCCCTCCCCATCTCTCCCGAGGCTTCCTTTTATAAATTCTGATTTTTTTAGACAAAATAAATTTCATCCCCAATCCTAGCATTTTTCGCAGGAATAATGGCGCGTTTTTTGTTTGTATTTTCTGCTTTGGCGACGAAAGTCAAAATTCGTCACCAATAGTACACCTTTGGTGACAAAATCTAAGTCTTTGTTGCCAATTCTGAAAAAAAAAAAGCCAAATAGGGTGCCATTTTTTCTTTCATATTTTCATAATTGGTGTTGAAATTTGAATTTCGTCGCTAAAAGTACCCTTTGGCGATGGAATTTAAATTTCGTTGTCAATAGTACACATTTGGCAATGGAAACTTACATTTTGTTGCCAAAGGTGTACTTTTGGTGATAAAATTAAAAATTGAGTCGCCAAAAAAAAAAAAAATAGTGCCATTAGTGGCAATGAAAATAATTTATCTGTCACATATGTTACACTTTAGGTGACGGAATACTTTTTCGTTGCCTTATGTAGCAACGAAATAAGAGTTTTGTTGCAAAATCACTATTTAGTAATGATGAAAATAGATATTCATCACTAACGGTATGTCCTTTGGCAACGAAATGCTACTTCGTCGCTAATTTTGAATCAACAGTGACGAAATATTCATTTGTTGCCAACTTTCATCGCGAATACTGTATTTTCTTGCAGTGAGATAGAACCATCCTCATTTATTTGAGCTCAAGATAAACTAATTGAGTCTTAGTTGAGAACATCCAGGAGCATTTTTGAATAACAAGATAAGTGATAAAATTAAGAGAGACTAGTTTGAAATAATTTGGACATGTCTAACGATGTAGGTGATAAATATTTGGAGTTTCTGATGAGAAAAGAAAAAAAAAACTTTTTCTAATGCCGGTGGATGACACCTTTGAGGAAAAAGATAGGTTGGATAGGAAATGAATAGAGTTAGTAATAATAGATGTGAAAAATTACATACTCATCAAGTTATCTTAATGCATCCCCTGTTTTAGCGAAAAAAGAAAAATGAAAAACTACATACTATTCAATTTGGCCTATTAGACTAAAATGATGAAAAAAAATTTAGATAGTCAACCCTAATATAATTGGAATAAGACTTTAATAATGATGGTGTTGGTGGTGAGACTGCCTCATATATTCAGTCACAACGCTCTATCTAAAATGTGGCTCCATCCCATGTGTGCAAAGCCCAGCTGAGTTGAAATACAATGATTTTGATTAGTACTTACAGGAAAATTTCTTCTGTGAGAGTTTGACAGGTCTGAAAGGCATTTTAAGGTTTCGATTGAGAAAAATAATTCTAATCTGGCCACATGTCCCTCTTGAGTAGGGCTGTCAAAGGGCCGGGTCCGGGCCGGCCTTAGGTAAGCCCTTATCCTACCCTCACATGTGCGGGCTGGGCCAAACCGAGCAAAGGCCCTCGACTTTTACGGCGGGCCTATAATTTTTAGGCCCTTACCCAACCCTCAAGGGCTAGGGCCGGGCCAGGGCTGAGCCAGGGCCAAAAGAAAGGGGAATCTTTTTTCTTTAATGGAAATAAATCTTTTATATGCAACAGCCTATGCCACCACCACCAACCAACCTTATACAAACCCTCCTCCTTTGCCTGGGCTGGCGACCGACAATGCAATGCAAAAGGCAGCATGACGGAGTTAAAAACTTTTTTTTTAAGGCATTGGTGGTGGGATAAAATCATTTTTACAATATAAAACATAAGGTGGATAATAATAATTCTATAAACTATAATAAATATATAACAAATAACAATAATTCTTTATTTAATTATTTAATATACTTTTAGAATATCTAAAAGATCATCGAATGTATTACTATCATTATGTTGCTATGTACGTATCCAATCTTGTATGCAAATTAAGATTTCTACAGTCTCAGATTTTAAATAACTCCTATATTGATCAAGTACTTTTCCTCCCGTATTAAATGCTGATTCAGAAGCAACTCTAGAAACAGGAATTGCTAAAATGTCACAAACCATTATGTAGATAACCAAATATTTTGTTGAATTAACTTTCCACCAATCCAATATATTGAAATTTTCAGATTTATCCCTTGGCTCCTCCAAATAACAATCTAATTCCGATTTTTCCTCTACAACTGTCTGAGTCATTTGTTCCTCAAAAGCTAAAAAATCATCTTCAAACTCATTAGATTTCTTTACCAAATCAACTTTTTCCACATTTGACAATGTTTTGGTAGGTGCATCATTTACCAAATCATTTTCAAACTCATTGTGTATATTATATATTTTATATTAAAATTTAATAAACAGCGGGTCGGGCCGGGCCCCCTCGGGCCTGATTAGTCAAGCCTAAGCTCAGCCCTCTAGATGCGGGCTTTTAAAAATAGAGCCCTACCCTACCCTCGGGCTTTAAATGAAAAAATAAGCCCTCGTTTTGAGGGCTTTTGCGGGCCGGGCCGGGCCGGGCCCCCTCTCTAAAGGGCCGGATTGACAACCCTACTCTTGAGGGTATCATTTTTATTAAAATAAACATCATTTCAAGGGCAAATACCTTTTGGAGTTGGTGCTCTTTTGTCTTCACACTCTGCATTTGTAGTGATTGCTTAACTTATGAGTACAGTATTCTATACAAAAAATAAAGGGTTCTCCAGTGATTAAAATAATATTTTTAAAAATAAATGAGTTCTTGGTGGGTGCTTAAAATAATCATTAAAAGTAATAGTCTTCACCAATGGCATCCATCCTACCTGTAACTTCATCAGTGGTTGGCTCTACTCCTTACGAAAATGCTTTTAAAAATGGGATTTTTTATGAGAGAATTGGTCTCAAATTTTGTATAATAAAATGGATTACGTTCGGTAGATTAACAGTGAAAATTATTCTTATATCATTATAGTACAAAACACAGATTTTAAAGACCTTGTTATCTAATTAACAAAACGTGTCTCGAAGAGGAAAGGGAAGATAGAAGTCTTACTTTACTAAAATCAAGCTAATTTAAAGACCTTAGATACTTGTTTACCACGTATTTTTGATTTAAAATTGGATTCTATATAAGTTTAGGCAGATAATCTATATACAGGTACATGTATTCTCACATGTGGCATATGGTTACATTGATCCAGACCGTCCAGATCCTGCAACTGTACTTAGATTTGTCGTAGCCTCAAAATTAGATATATTAGAGAAGTACATAATTCATAATGGCTTGTTTTTTATAAATATTTCCACAGTAAAAATGTCAGAGAAGCCAAAATTCTCTTTTTGACTCAGTCGGTTGAAAGCTAAATAGTGGGAGATATTGATCGTTAGTTCCAAGTGTAGAACCACGATTTAGTAATAAAAGCTGGTGAAACCAGGTCAATCCACAGGGAGCAATGTTTTAAGATTCCTTTTCAACTTGACTTGCCTTAAAATAAAAATCTAAAACTAGCTTAGTTTAAAATCTAACAAATACAAGCATTCTATTTGTCAAAATTAAATTAATTATAAACCAATAAAAAGAAACTTTTATAAATCTAGAAAGCCTAAATCTAAAATTTCCTAAAAAAAAACTAAAGTTGTTGCAAAACTAAAATAAAAGTTAGAACTTCCAAAAATAAAAATAAAAATTAGAAACCAACTAAACTAAACAATGTTAGAAACAAAATAAACAAAAGTTAAAACTTTCCTAAGTTAGAATTTCCAAAACTAGAAAACTTTTCAATTTAAAATCTTCAATTAAAACAAGTTTAGAAAGATCTTTTAATTCTGGAAATTATCAAAAACAATAAAAAATATACAACTAGAAACAAATTTAAAATTAGAAAGTTAGTAATGCAATGCATGCCATGAGATGTTTGAAAAATTCTAAGTCTAAAAAACTAGTATGCTGATGCAAACATTATGCATGACTTGAATTATTCTAATGCATTATAAATCTAAGTTTAATGGTTAGAAATTATGCTCTACTGATGCAAAAAAAAAAAAAAAAAAAAAAAGAAGAAGAAAAAAACAGAAGTGAAAAAGGATCTAAAATGAAAAAGTTATGAATACATGAACATGATAACTTTGTAAAATTCTGTGCAGAAATCCTGATCCGAGTTAACTGATTGGCAAAGTTTAAGCTTCTGGTTCACAAACCTTCCGAAATTATTTTGATCTGAAATTCTGGGCAATGAAATACCACATGCTAAACTTTAATTTTCCCAAGTTTCAAAGAAAAATTTTATGATTTAACTGGTCTACCTACTTCGAACTTTTTATCAAAAACTGTTTATGCAGTTTGCTGAAACTGTTTTAAGTTGTGCTATTATGTATTGAGTCTGAATTTTATCATTAGATTCAGATTTGAAGACCTAATTTTTATTAACTTAAATATGCACAAAAATCTTATGATATGAAAATACATGCAATGACCTCTAATACAACCATCAAACTATGTAAAAACAAAACTTAAAATCAACATGAATATAACAAGAAAAATAACAAAAGTGCAGAAAATAAAATAAAAGTGTAGGAAGTCAAAGGTGGTAGATTGCTCCTTTTAATTCCTTATCTTAATTTGGGCTAAAAAAAATTAGAAGTGATGTCCCTAGGCCTTATTCTTCATCTTAAGTCGTCAATGTAAGTGAGAATAACAAATTTCCATTTTATGTAGAAATAAACTTCAGAACTGGCCTCTAATCAAACCTCTTTAACTCCATCTTGCATTGCCTCCAAACATACAATGTAACTAAATAAATAAAGTATATTAAAACGGTTACTAAGATGGGTTGCTAGTTATGATTTCAATTCTATCCCAATATTTAAACAAGAATGAAAATTAACCCAATCACAAATAAGACTAAAATTATGAACACCACAAAATCAAAGACAAAAACAATTGAAAAGAAACAAACTTTACTAGCATGAAATTGCTTTACAAAAGATTGAAAATAAAAAGCAAACAATTACTTACTAGGATGGATGAGAATTCCTCCTTCTAGTTGACACTTCAAGGTTGGTGGTGTGGCTTTAAGGCTAAGCCTCCCTAATGACTTAAGATGGAAAGACAAGAGAGGGAGAGGTGGAGTGTAGAAATTCTAGAGGTCGGAGGTGAGCAATTCTTCTATAAAGAGTATAGGAGAGGGGTTCCCTATTTATACATTTTTTTCTTCTACTCCTGTTCAAAGAAGGTCTCATATGTGGTTTTCCTTCTTTAGACAAGTCCTCTCCTTGGCCAACAAGTCTTTCAAGTTTGAGATGAGATAAAATTCCTTCTCTTGTTGGAATCTCAAGTGTATCCATCTTTCTTAGCTAACACTTGCCAAAGGATATGGCCTACCTTTGATGAGACAATCTCAATCCTGAGTAGAAAATTACAGCCATCTTCTTAGGACCTTATCTTTGTCATTTTAACTTTGATTGGCGCAATCTTAGATCCTACGAATATCTATTCGAAAAAAGCTTTTCAATGGTACTACAACAAAATACACCTTTGCCTATGCAGAAAATTTGTAGGTAAAGGATTAAATGCGTAGGTAAAACTCTTTGCCTACTCAATGACATGCGTAGGCAAATCGTAGCCAAAGGGTTGTGGGGAAAGGTCTTTGCCCACGCATCGAATAGTGCGTGGGCAAAAACTGAGTTTTTAGCTACGCTTTCCGGTAGGGTAAGAGTGTTGCTTTTGGCTACACAAAATCTTCGTAGCCAAATGTTGTACTTTTGCCTACACCAACTTGTCGTTGGCAAAGGTGCAACTTTTGGTTATGATGCTTTGCGTAGGCAAATGTACAGCCTTTGGCTACGAAGATTTTACGTAGGCAAATGTATAGCCTTTGGCTACGAAGCTTTTACGTAGGCAAATGTACAGCCTTTGGCTACGAATATTTTATGTAGACAAATGTACAACCTTTGGCTACGAAGGTTTGTAATCTTTAGCTACGAAGGTTTGCATAGCCAAAAGTCAAACACAATTTTTTCTAATTTTAATTAGCACTTTTGCCTATGAAAAGTTCGTAAGCAAAAGTAAAAAATATTATTTTTTATTATAAACATTACTTTTGCCCACTCAATACATGTAGCCAAAACCTCCATCTATTCTTTACCTTCATACATTGCATAGCCAAAAGAGATAATGAAAAAATTATTTATTTTTAATTTTTTTCAGCAACCAGTTTATACCAATCTCATCTAGACTAATTCAATAAACATCCAAATAGATTAAAATCCAACCAATTATGAATCTCAATGAAAAAATATTAAAAAATTACAAAATATCCAATACATATCATCCAAATAAGTCTCAAATATATTCAAATATCCAAAAACAAGAAGATAATGTTCAACAAGTCTAAATGCTTGTGATAAAAGAGAAAATAAGAGAAGAGGCCATCTAGTTGTTAAGCTGAAGACATCCTCCATCATCAACCTGCACAAAAAAAATACAGAAAATTGTTAGCATTTTATCAATAAACTAACTTCAAATCTAATATATGCTTTTGCTATCGTCACTCTTCAAGTTGATCAGAAATTCAAAAGTTAGCAAATTACACTAACCATGCCCTTTGAAAATAAAGGAGCAGCATATCCCCCTAAAATATTACCCAAAATGTGTTTCAAAGCCACAACAATATTCTAAGGGCCTCACAGTGTCCATATTGTCAAAATGAATTATCACAAAGTTAGCCACAACAAAATTTGGCTTAAACAGATGAAATAATTTATTTACTTAATTTTAGATACCTCCTTAAACTCAACATTTAAGTCCAAACCACTCTTTAGAATTGAAAAGAAAATTTTAATTTACTAACCAAGGGAAGTCGCATCCTGCCCTCCACTCGATGTGCCATCTTCACCACCATTCTCTAGAACTAACCTCGGAACGTTAGTTGGATCCACTAACCCTGGTACACTGGCAGGATCTATCCCAATTCTTGTAGCCATCACTTGTAGTAAGCCCCGCCATGCTGCCAAGGTCTTATCTTGGTCAGCTATCTTCTGCTGCAAAGCGATCACCTCAGAATTAGGTTCTTGAGACTGTGTGGAAGATGAAGCGATGCTGCGGATCCCAAATCCCCTTGAGAAACCTGATCTTTTCCCAAACACATCGATGGAAACTTGTACCTCGGTTTGCGGATTCTTGACACCTAGCTGCGACTGTGCGAGAATCTTCTCTTTTAGCATAGCCTGTCATTTTCATTATGTAAACCCATAACATATGTAAAAAATGTACATTTGATGATTTAAACAAATGAATTAGCTAGTACTTACATGATGTTGTTCAGCATGGTCATTTATCCACATCCCACCATGCCGACCACGTCTGTGAGTTTGCTAAAAAATATCCGGGATAGATGGTCAAACACCACCATTCTTTGATGCCTATTATTTATTAGATATTTCGGTCAGATTAACTAAGTATTGAAATTTTATTAAGAGTAAAAATTTACAATCATATACTTACATCGATAGATGCTCGTGATGCATACGATCTTGAGCCACTCGTATGATTGTATTTTTGGGCGGCTCGTGCCTTTTTTCCACTTTCAGACTTTTTCTATGAGGACAAAATTAAAAAAGAAAACAACAAAATAAGCTTAATTATCACACATGCAGTTGGTTTATTTCAATCTAGTAGAAGCCCAAACACCATATATATGTATATAACACCAATAAGAAAGACCTTAAAACTGTCGCTCTCCCACACGTGCTCGATCATAAACTTCCAGTCATCCAATTTACAAGGATATAATGGATGGCTTTTGATGTCTGGCACTCCATCCTTTTTGAGCTCAAGATAGTGCTTGTGCAATGTGCTTTTCCAATCTTTGTATAAATCTTGGCACTTATGGTCAATGATAGACTTGAGCACCAAATCTCTTTCATAGTCCCCGCCAAGGTCAAAGGTTAACTGCAATTGGTAACAATAAAATGCAATATGAATTAAGCTCTCAGTTTAAGAAATTAATTAAATAACATGTTAAACAATTTTCCTTTTATAAATCAATTTATATTACCCCAACTCTCATAACAATGGCTAGCCTGATCTCAAAATCAATGTCTACCCAACGAATGTCTCGGATTGGTGCATGATCTCGAATCTGTTCCCCAAGAGCAGATGCCACAGAAGAGGCCCACGTCCCCTCTATTGCCCCTTCCTCACGATTGATATCAACAGGAATGGGATGACCAAGCACTTTCCTAAGCCTATCCACGTTCTTCCCCCTGGTCGGGCCCCGTTTACCAGTTTTGCTAGAGACTGAAGTCGATGCTGTTAAGAACACAAATTTATTTATGTTAGTAGACATAAATCATTAAAGGAAAGCCAATTTTATTTATATGTAAATGGTGTACATTTCTTACCCACACTACTGGCAGCACTACGTGGACTAGTAAGCTGGTCAGGCCGTGTAAATGATGAGAAGTGAGCTTGGGTAGGCTGTGGCTGTGGATGTGGTTGTGGATCATGCTGTGGCAATGGATCATGGGTAGGCTGTGGAGATGGCATCGGTATCACTCGCTCGAGGGTCTGTGTAGCTCCTGAACGACTAGTAGCACCACCTCTTTTCCTAAGCCACGGAGGCATATTTGTGACCTGACATAACAGTAAACTTAATTATTAGTAATCAATAATTGAAGTAATCAACAATCAAACATCAAATTAAGTAATACTACATAGTGTAATTATCATAATCATCATATAATAATAATATGTATAAAATGAAAATGTCAACAAAGTTACTATTACTAGTCAATGTTTTAACCTTTGTAGCATCTAAGCATGAGCAGAAAAATAAAGGTTATTACCTTATTCAACTGGGGCTCAGATTCATCATCCTCATCATTAAAGGAACTTTCACTGGAAGAACTCAATCCCTCCTCACCCTCAGGTGGAAGATAAGCCTCATCATCGTCACATCCACCCTCCTTTCTCTTTCTCTCCATGGTTTTTTTCTTCATGGCCGTCTGACCCAATCCAAATAACAAATTTGCCTTATCCGGAACCCCTAGAGCATGCATTCTCGCAATATTCTCTTTAATCCTTTTATCTCTCTCCTCCTCGATAGGTAACTTCTTCCTCTGGGTCGCCAAAAACCCAGGCTTCACAAATAATTTACCACCTTTTTGCATATTTGGCAACTATATATGACAAACAATGAAATGAAAAAAAATATAAAATGATGCCAATAACTGGAATGACATGTGAAACAACAAAGCCATGATATGTAAATGAAAAATCTTATAAATTTATAACAGTTGTCCATATAATCAAAAGCTACTAAAGTATAAAACAAAAGCTACATATCATATTCTATATCAGGTTCTATATCATGATAGACATCATGGATGGGTCCTCTTTGCTGTTCATCTTCTTCGTCATCTATATATTCCAAAATTGTGTCATCCTCGTCATTATCATCGGAATAATGCTCAGTCATTAATTCATTAATGGGAACAATATCGAGATCCATATCATCTCTGCTGTAATATTGAATATCAGTATCTTGTTCAAGAATTGGGACACCATTGGTTGATTCGTCCTGTTGAAATGCATCATTGGACGCATCATCCCGCTCTGGTACATCCCATACTCCTCGATGATTGACCTGTTCTACCACTCTCCAATTCTTACCTTTGATGGTGTCATTGACATAGAATACTTGTTTGACATTACTTGGAAGGACAAATGGATCATCTTTATACCAAAGCCTCCTAATATCAATGGTTTTGACATGTTGATCGGTATGTATTCTACTTTTGTGACCGATGTCATACCATTCACATTGAAATAGAACCACTCTACCTCCATGCAAGTATCTCAATTCCAATATTTTGCACAAATAACCATAGAAGTCAATTTGCTTCCCTTTATGCTCCCCTTCTACGACCAACCCACTGTTTTGGCACCTCCGACGGCTCTCATGGTCTCTACTATGGAACCGGACACCATTGCAGATGTAACCAGCATAAAGATCAATTATCGGACCGGGACCTTGTGCTAATGACCACAGTTCTTGGGTTGCTTCTGGTGACCGTTGATTTCGCAACTCATTCATCTACATGAACAAACATATTGCAAACATAAAAAGTTAATTTCAAATTAATTTAAGCTAGTTAGTGTTTACCAATATGTCTAAGCTCTTTCAAATATATCTTACATGTTTTTCAAACCATTTTGGAAATTCTGCTCGTTGTATCTGAGTTATATCACGTCCTTGAGGATTTTGATTCTTTATAATATTCTTGTGTTCCCTATTCAGTGAAATGTGTACATAAGCATCTTAAAATAGTGTTATAATTAATAGGTTTATACATGTAATTTAACTAACCCACATACTCTAGATATGGTTCCACCTCGGCGGTATTGTACAGCACAAACCAATGAGCCATTTCCCGTTCTTTCTGGGAAGGATCAGGAGCCCTTAAGATCGGTGAGAAGAGTTTGACATTTTGGGTAAAGATCTCCATTCCAGGGCCACGATCACCACCATCATAATTCCGTCCTGGTTTATCAGTCCCTTTTAGGTACATTGAGCAAAAATTGAGACACTCCTTGGAAATGTAAGCCTCAGCAATTGAACCTTCTGGACGTGCTTTGTTGGTGACATACCCTTTTAGAGTCTTGAGAAACCTTCAAATAAGCAACAATCACAATTAAGATTACATATGCAAGATAATTGCACGACTAAATCAATAATTCACCATAGGATTTGTCACGACCCGAGCCCAGAATTCGGGGGTTAGCGAAAAGCTAAACTGGTGACACACGTACTCCCGTGCACGTGAATCCAAACCCAGTCCAGATGCACGCACACAAGGGATCTAACACGTGCGAACTAAGCGTACGCGGAAGCTGTACATATCATAGCAAGCAACAAAGGAAAATAGCGGAAGCCAAAACAAATGCGAAACAGAAAAGACAAGATAATTACAACTGGAAAACCAAATACGAGTCTGAGTACACGACAAAATAAAGATGTACAAATATACAGAGTACAAAGTCCAAAGTACCAAAGTACCAAAATACAAAATCTCAAAAACCAAACTCAAAACAGAAGGCCACGGAAAATATGCATGTGCGCACTCGGCAGAGATGATCAGGCCCACTCTGTCAAACCGGAGGGTGCCTCTACACTCGGCCCTGCAGCCTCCTCGACCGCCGGGGAGCTGGGCAAGGGATCTGTGCCTGCAACACCACAGACAACACAAATGAATACAACGATCCAGCAAATACAAGTAACAAGGATGAAACACTCATAGTATCAAAGCGAATAAAATAATGACAGAAGATTAAATACAGAGTTTCATCTTAGTATGCTAAGCAAATCGTGCATAGAATTAAAGCATGATAAGGGAATCAAAGTATAGAAATACTGAACTAAGTGGCTACTACGTTAACCATATTCTCTCCAATAGAGAGCAAAGCAGAGCAGATGAGAACACCACTGACCGGGCCAAGGGTACAAGTGGGTCTCGGTTTCCTGGGTTCCGGGGTCCCAAGACAAAGCGACACTGCAGTTATACAGAGATACAGAGATCTAAGCCAGAGGTAACCTCGTCGGGCATCCTAGGGCTGAGGCTGAGTAGAGCCAGACTAATACCAATCAAATCAAATCTAAAAGAAGGGAGATTATCCGCTTTGGACTCACCGATGGCAAAGACCGGATCTTATCCTCACGTGTAAATCTCTGGGCAGAGCCACCAGGGAATACCCAAAATCAGAAACAGACAAAGCCAACAAAGCATATATATTAAGTCAAAGCACAGCATAGATCAAAGCTTAGCGCAGAACGAAGAATAAAACAGATATACAGAACGAAAACAAAATGACTGCGGAATGCATAAACATAGATTGGCAGAACAGAGGGCAAAACTATAAACAATATGCAATGCATCTCAGATTAATACGGAGTCAAGGTTTATTACAAGCCAACACTAATCTATGGTTCACTGTCACTAACCGTGCATGTTGATGTAGTTTTAAGTTAGTCAATGCACCGTTGCCATCAAAGTGTTGTAATGTAATCTTTGCGTGCACCGACGTCCCTTAAACCAACACCCATGGGGAGGTGCTTAACAGTAATCAACGCTGACATGAATAAGTCACAGCCTAACAGACTCTTCATGGGATCCAAAGAATCCATTGGGCCGGTTTACATGGGTGGTTAACCTGTATTTGAGCCCTACAAGTCTCACCATTATCCCAAGTTATATTTCAGAATTGCCATGCCTAACGGTTTAGCCATGAGGGACCTATGGTTGAGCCGAAGACATCTTACGCGCTCGTCGTAATATGCACTACGGCTTCACCTTGGCTCCATTCAAAACACAGCTAAACTGGTCATCTTCCACCTCTGATCTGATGTCTTTTTCGGCTGGGCTACAGTCAGTATACGGCTTAGCCGTAGACCAATCCACGGCTTAGCCATAGCAATTCACGGCTTAGCCGTAGCCACACCGTAGGAACATTGTCTCTGGAAAGTTTCGACTGATCAGAGGTTTAATCCACGGCTGGGTTACGGTTGGGTCACGGCTAGCTTACGGCTCAGCCGTAGGACAAGTTACGGCTCAGCCATAGCATAGCCGTAGAACAAAATCGAAATTTCAAGTCTCTGGAACATGAGCCGTAGAAACTTACGGCTTAGCCGTACAATACAGAACACGAATTCGGGCTGAGTACAGAAACTGAAATTTGGTACAGAAGCTTATTAAAACAAGTTACAGAGGTTCCAAATTCACAAAGATTGGCTGTAAAACATTCTACACAAAGAATAAGAAGGAAATCAAAGCAATCAAACAAACACCCATATGTGTTATCAAAGCCTGTACTTATACTTGCCTCAACTCTGGAAATCCACTGAATCAAGCTCCAAGTCAACTAAAATTCAAACAAAGCAAAGCAAATGACAAATCCATGAGCATGCACAGAGAGAGGAAGAGATGGGAGATCAAATTTGGAGAAGAAACACAAAGAACCCACTTACCAAAACAAGGACATAGATGAGAGGAGGGAAAGAACCCCAACCAAACAGAGAGTAACAACCCAATCAAAAGAGAGAGAGAAAACCGAAGTGAAGAGGAAGGAGATCAACGTGGCTCTCCTGGAGTTCTTGCATGCAGTCGATCAAGTGAATGAGCAAGAGAGAGAGACACCTGGGATATGACTCATTATATAGGTTTTGCAGTTTAAGTCAAAGTCCGGTAAGTTTCGGTTATTTACAAATCAAGTCACACGAAGGTCCAACTTCTCCAATTGACTCCAAATGGATCTGACACAATTACGGAAAATAACGAGCTCAACAAAATACACATGCTGACACCAAGATGATGCAAATATGATGCAAGCAAAGCAAAAGCAAAATTACGAAAAAGGGCTTAGAACTACCTATCTCAGGTCAAAGGTTACTCAACTACCTGTCCAAGGCCCAAAACCAAGTCCAAAAGAATAAAACAACAGAAACACACACTAATGAGCCACTAATCCGGCTCAAAGGGGATCGGAGTGTTACATCCTCCCCCACTAGGAATCATTCCGTCCTCGGAATGACTACCTACCTGTGCAAAGAGCTGTGGGTACTGGCGCGCTAGCTGCTCCTCTAGCTCCCATGTAGCCTCATCTGGACCATGATGTTCCCACAACACTTTAACCCATCTGATGGTCCTGGTACGGAGAATCTGCTCTCGTGTCCCAACGATGCGAAGCGGACGCTCAACGTAAGTGGCATTAGGCTGAATCTGAATATCATCGTAGCGAATCACATGGCTCGGATCTGGGACATACTTACGGAGCATCGACACATGGAATACATCATGAACACCGGAGAACTCGACTGGAAGCGTCAACCGATAGGCTAAATCTCCAACTCGGCTCTTGACTTCAAACGGTCCTACATATCTCGGAGCTAACTTGCCCTTCTGACCAAACCGCACCGTGCCCTTCATCGGAGAAACTTTAAGAAACACCCAATCTCCGACTTGGAATGCCAAAGGTCTCCTCCGAGTATCCGCATAGCTCTTCTGCCTGGATCGAGCAATCTTCAGATTCTTTATCACTTTCTGCACTTTTTCTGTCGTCTCAGCAATGATTGTCGGACCATGGAAACTTCTTGTTCCTACTTCTTCCCAGCACACAGGGGTTCTGTACTTGCGTCCGTATAGAGCTTCATATGGTGCCATACCAATACTCTCGTGGAAGCTGTTGTTGTAGGCAAACTCACACAATGCCAGATGCATATCCCAATCTTTCTCAAAGTTCAGCACGCTGGCTCTGAGCATATCCTCCAATGTCTGAATGGTACGCTCCGACTGTCCATCAGTCTGGGGGTGGTATGCCGTACTAAAACTTAGCTTCGTGCCCATAGCTTCCTGAAATGCTCTCCAGAATGAAGACACAAAACGACTATCACGATCCGACACAATCGATACTGGGGTGCCATGCAATCTGACTATCTCGTCAACAAACTTCCTGGCCATCTCTGTGAATGTCATCCCTTTCTTGAACGGAAGGAAATGTGCTGACTTCGTCAATCTGTCCACTATTACCCAGATCGCATTGTTCTTTCTGCTGGTCGGCGGAAAACAGAGACGAAATCCATGGTAATGTGCTCCCACTTCCACTGCGGAGTGTGTAATGGATGCAATGATCCTGGAGGTCGCTGATGGTCAGCTTTCACCCTCTGACAGGTCAAACATCGAGCTACGAACCCTGCGATCTCTCGCTTCATGTTGTTCCACCAAAATCTATCCTTCAAGTTCCGGTACATCTTCGTACTCCCGGGATGCATCGCATATCGGGCATCGTGCGCATCTGTCATTAACTTATCTTTCAGCTCATCCACAACGGGAACACACAACCTATTCCTGAAGTACAAAACTCCATCTACCAGGCTGAAGTCAGGTCGGTCTGAAATCCGATCTCTGAACTTCACAAGGAGAGGGTCCTCAAACTGGCGATCCTTGATCTGCTGAATCACCTCAGGCTGAAATACGACGGTAGTAGCTAATGTCACCAATGCGCCTACCATCCGAACCTCTACGGGCTGATCATGCACAAGCATATAGAATCCTGCCAACACCTGAAGACTGTCTGTCCTCCTGCTGAGTGCATCTGCAACTACATTCCCCTTGCCTGGGTGGTACTTGATCGGAAAGCCGTAATCCTTGATGAACTCCAACCACCTTCGCTGCCTCATATTCAAGTCATGCTGATCAAACAAGTACTGCAGATTGTGATGATCGGAATGGACCTCGAACTTCACACCGTACAGGTAATGTCGCCACAACTTCAGTGCAAATACAATGGCTGCTAGCTCCAAGTCATGTGTGGCATAGTTCTTCTCATGCTCTTTCAGCTGTTTGGATCCATAGGCAATCACTTTCTGATTCTGCATTAGTACACAGCCTAGTCCAACTCGAGAAGCATCGGAATAAATCACGAATCCCTCACTACCATCCGGGAGAGTCAATACTGGCGCCGTAGTGAGCTTTTCTTTCAACATCTGAAAACTACGCTCACACTTCTCCGTCCACTCATATGGAACCTTCTTCCAAGTCAACTGAGTCAGCGGGGCTGAAATCTTCGAGAAGTGCTGTACAAACCTGCGGTAATATCCTGCCAAACCCAGAAAACTCCGAATCTCTGTCACTGATCTAGGACGGGGCCAATGGACTACTGCCTCAATCTTAGCCAGATCCACCATCAATCCCTCTCTAGAAATCTTATGACCCAGAAATGCAACTTGCTCTAACCAGAAATCACACTTAGACAACTTAGCATACAACTTGTGATCTCTAAGCAGCTGCAATGCTTTCCTCAGATGGTCTGCATGTTCCTCAGCAGTCTTCGAATAGACCAATATGTCATCTATGAAAACCACAACAAACTAGTCCAAGAAGGAAGTAAACACCTTATTCATCAATGCCATAAAAGCTGCGGGTGCGTGTCACAACCCGAGCCCAGGGTTCGGGGGTTAGCAAAAGCCAAACCTAATGACACACGTACTCCCGTGCATGCACACGTAGACCGAGTCTAAATGCACACGCACAAGGGAACATTCACACGTGCCAAGCAAGTACGCGGAAGCTGTAAATATCAGAAACATAAAACTAACAATGTAGGAAAAGGATACAAAGGACGAACTGACATAATGACATATGAAAGTCTTATAAAAAGAACAAAAGAATATATACAATAATGACATGTCCTGCCAAATACAAGTCCAAAATCCACAAGACAAGACTCCAATGATGCATGCCAAGAACGCTTTCCCGTGGAGTGATCACATCCACTCCTCTAGGCCTGATGGGACCCCGGGGGTCTCATCTGGAGTCTGGCCGACCGGCGAGGGTTCGGCAGGGGTATCTGGGCCTGCAACACCAAAAACCACTGTGAATACGAAGATTCAGCAAAGTATAAACCATAGCAAGTTAACACACGCTGTGTCTAATAGAAGAAAGAACATCATGTGATTAAAGAAGGCATTTTCGGATACTAGGCTGTCATGCAAGAAAGAAATATGCTAAGTGAATCAATGAATACATGCTGTGTACATAACTAGTGGCAACTACATTACCATGTGCTCCCAAAAGAGGGATCTTATAACATGCAAAGAACACATTGTCCGGGCCAGGGTACAATGGGTCTCGGTTTCCTGGGGTCCGGTTCCCCAAGACGTATCCATACTGCAGCAGGCCATATAAACTATACCAAATTCACCCCGTCGGGATCCTAAGGCTGAGGCTAAGTAGTGCCTGACTATACAGAGTCAATCATGAAACCCTGAGTAGATCGTGACAACATATCACACGTGCAAATCTGTGATACTCAAGGGAAGTAATCAAAATGTGAAAGTAACGAAACATACGTAATCATGTCAGAGCGTTGAGGTCAATGATCGAATGCAATATGTTATGCAACAAATCATGCGAAATCGAATCATCTTTATTTACAAACCAATTCTAATTTAATTATCCGGTGTTTCTAACCGTGCATGATGATGTAGTTTTAAGTTATTCAATGCACCGTTGTCTAGTGTTGCCTTGAATCTAGTAGTGCACGAAGTCCCTTAAACCAACACCCATGGGGAGGTGCTTAACATCCGGATAATGAACATGAATGATTCGCAGCCCTCGAGATCATTCACGCGTTGTATCACATTCCGTTGGGCAAGTCTAGGTGCTCTACATTCTATCATGAAGGCCATATCGGTCTTTCCATTACACCTATCCTTGTTTTTCTTTCATTAGTCTAGCGTGGATACGGCTTAGCCGTGTGTGTGCTACGGCTTAGCCGTGTGTGGTCTACGGCTTAGCCGTGGCTGGGCCGTAGAAGGTCTGTCAGTTGCTGACTCTCAGTTATTCCAGAAATTGCACCCTGTATTGATCTACGGCTGGGCCACGGCTGAGCTTCGGCTTAGCCGTGGGCAATCCACGGCTTAGCCGTGCCTTAGCCGTAGAGGAAAACTGGGTTTTTCTCCTCTCTAGATTGTGAGCCGTAGGTGCTATACGGCTTAGCCGTACCTGCACAAAGTTAAGTTTCTGAAACACACACAGAAAGTCTGGAAACTCATCAGAATTTGCAAATTTACAATAGACAGGAGAAGAATACTACTAAATGGGCTGTACATACATTTTTCCACATCAATTCATGTAAAACTAACCAAATCAAATGCATACCAACATGGGTTCTCACAAGCTAGGGTTATACTTGCCTTAATTGGAATTCAATTGCCCAACTGAAGTTCTTGGATCCAAACACAACCTAACACACATCAAGCCACATGCATGCATGAGGATTGGAAGGAAATCCACAACACAGACACACCATGCAAATGAGAAACAAGAAGGAGAAGAACTAGAGAAAGGAGATGAGAAGAATGGAAGGGAATCCACTCACCTCACATGCAAGACCCACCTTCCTCTTGATCGATGGAGGAGAGAAATTGGAGAAGAGAATTCAAGAGAGAAGAGAGACTCCACGTGCAGTGCAGGAAAATTGAGAGAAAACGAGAGAGAAAACCAACTTGTCGATGGGTGAGAGTATATATATAAGTAATGGGTTGATCAAAGTACAATAAGGGCCAAGTTAAAAGTGTATTTTCAGTTTGAGTCAAATTCGGGTCCAATCGAATCACACGACATCGGTTGCGAATGACGTAGTTATGAAAGTTAACGAGCTCAACAAAAGACACGTGTTGACATCAAGATGATGCAAAAATGACCATGTCTAAGAAAAGCTAAAATTACGAAAAAGGGCTTGGTCTACTTAATCCAGGTCAAACTCAACCCAACTACCTATCCATGACCCGTAATGAAAACAAAACACAAACAAAACACGATTAGCAACGAAAACAAGATTAACTAACCGCTAAACGAGGTCAAGCTGGGTCGGAGTGTTACAGTGCGTTCGTCAAACCAAATGGCATGACAAGGAACTCGTAGTGTCCATACCGCGTCCTAAAAGCTGTCTTAGGAACATCCTCATCCTTCACCCTGAGCTGGTGATATCCTGACCTCAAGTCGATCTTCGAGAAGTAAGCTGCGCCCTGAAGTTGATCGAACAACTCATCGATCCTAGGCAATGGATATTTGTTCTTGATAGTCACTTTGTTCAACTGCCTGTAGTCAATGCACATCCGGAAACTGCCATCCTTCTTCTTAACAAACAATACAGGAGCTCCCCAAGGTGAAACACTTGGGCGTATGAACCCCTTATCCAATAGATCCTGCAACTGTTTCTTCAATTCCAACAATTCTGCAGGTGCCATACGATATGGAGCTCTACTGATGGGTGCTGTACCTGGTATCACGTCAATCGAGAACTCTACCTCTCGAACTGGAGGCAACTCTGGCACATCCTCTGGAAAAACATCCGAAAACTCGCTGACTACTGGGATCTCACTGAACTGTCGCTGATCTTTCTTCTCTGAAATGAATGCAAGAAATCCCTCACATCCCCTACGAAGCATCCTGTCTGCTTTACAAGCAGAGATCACACGCCTTGGGCACTTCGTCTGGCTGCCCTCAAATCGAAATCCGCTGCCCAAATCAAAGTAGATAGCCTTGCTGTAGCAATTGATACAAGCATGATATCTCGCAAGCCAGTCCATACCAAGAATCACATCAAAATCCAGTGTCGTGAGCAACACGAGGTCTTCCGGGAGCTGATGACCAGCTATCCTCACATCACACTGAGGGTAGAAAACACTGCACTCCACCCGTTTACCAACCGGAGTGGATACTAGCAACAAGTATGGAAGTGGTGTGGGTCGCTGTCGAAGCTGCACAGCAAAATGGGGTGCTACGTACGAACGCGTAGACCCGGAGTCCAATAAGGCTAAAGCTTCAGCATCAGAAATTAAAATTTTACCTTCCACGACAGTAGCTTCCTCCGCACCCTCATGTGTAGTAGCATAGGCTCGGGCTGTCTGGCGGTTCTGCTTCTGGGCTGGGCGAGTTGGCTGAGATTTGCCCTGCGCTGTAGGTCCTGCCGATCTCGTCTGTGGAGAGGACTGAAACTTCGGGCATTGAGCCCGCTTGTGATCCGTGGAGCCACAACCAAAACAAGCTCCACTCTTCCTCCAACATCTGTCGGTGGGGTGATCCTTCCCACAGTGACCACAAACTACCTGAGAATTGCTCGAACTACCCTGCTTACCCTTGAACTTCTTCTGAAACTGACTTCTGCCACTGGAACCTGCTGCCCTCTTAGCCTCTGTTCGCTCCTCCTCAAATATGGCCTCTGCATCATAAGCCCTGTCAATAGCGTCATCCAAGGTAGCCGGCCACATACATGCAACTACGTGGCGTTTATGCCTCGGGTTCAGACCGTTGACGAAGCGAGTCACTTTCTTATGCTCAGTGTTCACCATGTCCTCTGCAAAGTGGGACAGCTCTGTAAACTTGTGTACATAATCTGCAACTGACATCTGTCTCTGCTGAAAGTTGAAGAATTCCACTTCCTTGGCTCGCTGAATATGGAGAGGCATGAACTTCCGACGGAATTGCTGCTTGAAGGTCTCCCAAACTGTGGCACTGGGCATAGTCTGGAATGAGCTCTTAACACTCCTCCACCATGTCTTGGCTACACTCCGAAGCATAGAAGCTGTGAGAACTACCTTCTGTTTGTTGCTGCACACAATCGTATCAAATAGCTCTTCAGTCTGTTCCAACCATTGCTCAGCTTGTAATGCATCCTCTATCCCATGGAACTCAGTCGCCCCTTGCTTACGGAACTTGTCAAAAAGAGCATTTGGATCTGATTCCTTGGGCTGGAAAATCACTTGCTGATCTATACGAGGTGATGCTGACGTAGCAGCCTGACTTTGCCTATCCACCATGGATGCCATCTATGCCTGTAATGACTGCATAGACTGCATCATCATCATCATGCGCTCCTCACTACTGATATATGGGGGTACCGATCCACTATCACCGTTATGGCCCTGTTGATTCTCATCCCGAGATCCTGATCCTGATGCCATCCTGCAAAAGGAAAAGAAACACAACACACAAATATAAAATGCCCTGAGTTAGTCAAATCCCACTTCAACATATTAGACTTCGAGTCAAATAGTTGATAGCGTTATCTCACCACGATCTTAGATGCCTACATGCCTATATCTAGCATGCTCTGATACCATACAATACGTATGTCACGACCCGAGCCCAGAATTTGGGGGTTAGCGAAAAGCTAAACCGGTGACACACGTACTCCCGTGCACGTGAATCCAAACCCAGTCCAGATGCACGCACACAAGGGATCTAACACGTGCGAACTAAGCGTACGCGGAAGCTGTACATATCATAGCAAGCAACAAAGGAAAATAGCGGAAGCCAAAACAAATGCGAAACAGAAAAGACAAGATAATTACAACTGGAAAACCAAATACGAGTCTGAGTACACGACAAAATAAAGATGTACAAATATACAGAGTACAAAGTCCAAAGTACCAAAGTACCAAAATACAAAATCTCAAAAACCAAACTCAAAATAGAAGGCCACGGAAAATATGCATGTGCGCACTCGGCAGAGATGATCAGGCCCACTCTGCCAAACCGGAGGGTGCCTCTACACTCGGCCCTGCAGCCTCCTCGACCGCCGGGGAGCTGGGCAAGGGATCTGTGCCTGCAACACCACAGACAACACAAATGAATACAACGATCCAGCAAATACAAGTAACAAGGATGAAACACTCATAGTATCAAAGCGAATAAAATAATGACAGAAGATTAAATACAGAGTTTCATCTTAGTATGCTAAGCAAATCGTGCATAGAATTAAAGCATGATAAGGGAATCAAAGTATGGAAATACTGAACTAAGTGGCTACTACGTTAACCATATTCTCTCCAATAGAGAGCAAAGCAGAGCAGATGAGAACACCACTGACCGGGCCAAGGGTACAAGTGGGTCTCGGTTTCCTGGGTTCCGGGTTCCCAAGACAAAGCGACACTGCAGTTATACAGAGATACAGAGATCTAAGCCAGAGGTAACCCCGTCGGGCATCCTAGGGCTGAGGCTGAGTAGAGCCAGACTAATACCAATCAAATCAAATCTAAAAGAAGGGAGATTATCCGCTTTGGACTCACCGATGGCAAAGACCGGATCTTATCCTCACGTGTAAATCTCTGGGCAGAGCCACCAGGGAATACCCAAAATCAGAGACAGACAAAGCCAACAAAGCATATATATTAAGTCAAAGCACAGCATAGATCAAAGCTTAGCGCAGAACGAAGAATAAAACAGATATACAGAACGAAAACAAAATGACTGCGGAATGCATAAACATAGATTGGCAGAACAGAGGGCAAAACTATAAACAATATGCAATGCATCTCAGATTAATACGGAGTCAAGGTTTATTACAAGCCAACACTAATCTATGGTTCACTGTCACTAACCGTGCATGTTGATGTAGTTTTAAGTTAGTCAATGCACCGTTGCCATCAAAGTGTTGCAATGTAATCTTTGCGTGCACCGACGTCCCTTAAACCAACACCCATGGGGAGGTGCTTAACAGTAATCAACGCTGACATGAATAAGTCACAGCCTAACAGACTCTTCATGCGATCCAAAGAATCCATTGGGCCGGTTTACATGGGTGGTTAACCTGTATTTGAGCCCTACAAGTCTCACCATTATCCCAAGTTATATTTCAGAATTGCCATGCCTAACGGTTTAGCCATGAGGGACCTATGGTTGAGCCGAAGACATCTTACGCGCTCGTCATAATATGCACTACGGCTTCACCTTGGCTCCATTCAAAACACAGCTAAACTGGTCATCTTCCACCTCTGATCTGATGTCTTTTTCGGCTGGGCTACAGTCAGTATACGGCTTAGCCGTAGACCAATCCACGGCTTAGCCGTAGCAATTCACGGCTTAGCCGTAGCCACACCGTAGGAACATTGTCTCTGGAAAGTTTCGACTGATCAGAGGTTTAATCCACGGCTGGGTTATGGTTGGGTCACGGCTAGCTTACGGCTCAGCCGTAGGACAAGTTACGGCTCAACCATAGCATAGCCGTAGAACAAAATCGAAATTTCAAGTCTCTGGAACATGAGCCGTAGAAACTTACGGCTTAGCCGTACAATACAGAACACGAATTCGGGCTGAGTACAGAAACTGAAATTTGGTACAGAAGCTTATTAAAACAAGTTACAGAGGTTCCAAATTCACAAAGATTGGCTGTAAAACATTCTACACAAAGAATAAGAAGGAAATCAAAGCAATCAAACAAACACCCATATGTGTTATCAAAGCCTGTACTTATACTTGCCTCAACTCTGGAAATCCACTGAATCAAGCTCCAAGTCAACTAAAATTCAAACAAAGCAAAGCAAATGACAAATCCATGAGCATGCACAGAGAGAGGAAGAGATGGGAGATCAAATTTGGAGAAGAAACACAAAGAACCCACTTACCAAAACAAGGACATAGATGAGAGGAGGGAAAGAACCCCAACCAAACAGAGAGTAACAACCCAATCAAAAGAGAGAGAGAAAACCGAAGTGAAGAGGAAGGAGATCAACGTGGCTCTCCTGGAGTTCTTGCATGCAGTCGATCAAGTGAATGAGCAAGAGAGAGAGACACCTGGGATATGACTCATTATATAGGTTTTGCAGTTTAAGTCAAAGTCCGGTAAGTTTCGGTTATTTACAAATCAAGTCACACGAAGGTCCAACTTCTCCAATTGACTCCAAATGGATCTGACACAATTACGGAAAATAACGAGCTCAACAAAATACACATGCTGACACCAAGATGATGCAAATATGATGCAAGCAAAGCAAAAGCAAAATTACGAAAAAGGGCTTAGAACTACCTATCTCAGGTCAAAGGTTACTCAACTACCTGTCCAAGGCCCAAAACCAAGTCCAAAAGAATAAAACAACAGAAACACACACTAATGAGCCACTAATCCGGCTCAAAGGGGATCGGAGTGTTACAGGATTGTAGCATTCACCTTTCGATTGGGTACATCCACCGATATTGCACAGGTCCACCAAGCATGGCCTCACGAGGCAAGTGCACAGCCAGATGGACCATCACATCGAAGAAAGCTGGAGGAAAGATCATCTCCAGCTTGCAGAGTATAAGCACTATTCGTTCTTCCAATTTCTCCAAATCACTACGCCTTAATGACTTCGAGCAAAGTTCCTGAAAAAAACTGCCCAACTCAAGCAGTGCGGTACATATCTCTTTATTCACAAAACCGCGCATGCCTATTGGAAGAAGACGTTGAAGGAGGACATGATAGTCATGGCTTTTCATGCCTGATAACTTGCCATTTTTAGAGTTCACAGACCTTGATATATTAGCTGCATAGCCATCTGGATAACAGATGGACTTCAAGAATTCACAAAAATCATCTATCTGTTTCGAGCTCAATGTGTAGACTGCCCTAGGCTTCAATACAGATCCTTTATCATTTTTCTGTAGATGCAATTCTGGTCTTATGCCCATTTTTTCCAAATCCGCACGCGCTTTTGGAGTGTCTTTGTTCTTGCCTTCTATGGCCAACATCGTTCCACAGCAGCTTTCACCTATATTCTTCTCTATGTGCATGACATCAAGATTATGTCGGAGCTTCTTTGACTTCCAGTATGGAAGCTTCCATAAAATGCTCTTTTTTGTCCAGTTCAATTGTTCGTCGTCACGGGGCCTTTTCCTTTTAGTATCACCCTTTCCGAACTTGGTCTCTGGTAACTTATCCAATTGAGCCATAACTTTATCCACGGCTGGTATGTCCAAGGATCTTTTGTCAAGCTCGGGAAAACCATTAAACTTATTGTCCTTCCTCCAATTGTGATTCTCAAGCAAGTAAGATCGATGTCCCACCCAACCGATCTTATCTGTCAATCTTACTGATAAATTATTATCATTGCAAGTGGGACAACCCAAATAACCTTTTGTACTCCACCCGGACACGTCACCATATGCAGGGAAGTCATTTATGGTCAACATTAAAGCTGCACGCATCTGAAAGTTCTCTTTAGTGGAGGCATCATAAGTCAGAACCCCTGTCTCCCATAGATCATTTAACTCATCAATCAAGGGTCTCAGGTAGACATCAATGTTACTCCCTGGTTGACTAGGTCCAGGAATAAGTAAGGACATCATGAAAAATGGGTCCTTCATGCATTTCCAGGGTGGTAAGTTGTAGGGCATAATAATGACAGGCCACATACTATAAGAAGTGCTCAAGTTTCCGAAAGGGTTGAACCCATCAATGGCCAAGCCCAATCTGACATTGCGGGTCTCCTGTGCAAACTCTGGATAATTCTGATCAAATTGCTTCCACTCTTCAAAGTTTGCTGGATGCCTTCCTACCCCGTCATCCAGACGCTTATCACTGTGCCATCTCATGTCTTTGGCTGTCTTCCGGGACATGTACAATCTTCGCAACCTCGGTGTCAATGGGAAGTAACGCAGTATCTTGTGAGGGATCTTCTTACCCCTACTATCGTTGATCTTATACCTGGATTCCTGACATGTGGGACATTTTTTCAATCTGCATTCTCCTTCTAATATAGTGCACAATCATTTTTACATACATCAATGAGCTCATATCCCAATCCTAAGTCTCGTAGTAACTTTTTGGACTCATAAATTGACCCCGGAACTTTGTGTCCCTTTGGTAGGAACTACCTAAATATCTCTAAAACTTTGTTGAAAGATGTATTGCTCCACCCATTCTCTACTTTCACATATAACATTTGGATGACGAATGATAACAAAGTATCTGTCTCTTTGCAGCCAGGGTACAAACCACATTGGGACGCCTCCAATATTTTCTCAAAGTCTTGCACATCATCCATCTCTAGGGTATCACCCTCGATGTAAGTTCCCATGTGATGGTCCTCTAATAATTGATCATATTCATCATGATCCTCATCATATTCATCATCTTCCTTGTCCAGCTCATCACGTTGTGGAAGTTCTCCGTGTTTGTCCCAAGTGGTGTAGGATGCCATCATCCCTCTTTTTAACAGATGAATATAAACAGTATCATACTTATGCTTAAAGTAGTTACAACAATGGCTACACGGGCACTTAATCTCCATAACCTCCCCTGAATGTGCCTTTGCAAACTCAATAAATGACTTCACGCCATCTTTATATTGCTCACTGAATGTGTCACGAAGCAACAACCAACTTTTGTCCATATCTGAAATTATGCGGTTCAGGGTTAAGTCAACAAATTAATGTTATGCATAGTAGTGAGTTCTATCATTTTGAACTCTAAAAGGTTTTAAAAAAATGTGCAAAGGCATAATCATGCATTTTATCTTTTTACATTTTTTACCTTTTTTTTTAAATTTTAAGTATTTTTACAATTTTTATTACAGTCACAATTGTACCGATTCGACATGGATGGTACAGATTAAGCTGATAGTTAGGTAAATATTTTTCATCTCCTTTCTAAGTTTTTTATCATTTACAAATCTTTACTCTTTTCTATTTATTTTTTTTAAGTTAGAAACTTATGAATTATTACTTTTATTTCTTTAATTTTAGTCATTCCCAAAAATACATTTCATATATTCAAGGGAATTCAAGTCATTTAATTCCATGAAAACAAATGGGTGCAATTATATATCTTTACTCTATATGGTTTTAGGCCCAAATGATATGCAAACCTCATGATATTTAAATGGATGCACTATGACATCATTTTAGGAATGCCATAAAATTTTCATCAGGCTCTGACATTGAAAAGTGGGTCACACAATCTATTGACTTTTGGTCAAAGTGGGCCCATGCTTCAATTGTTTGGGGCCCAAAGATCTCAGATAGCCACGGAATTTTGAGATTTTAATGAGGAACCTATTTTGAGGTCTCTATCCAATTTCCAATTGATTTGGCCTTTGGGAAGTTAGGCTTGTATTCAGTGCCCTCATAGCCCAGTGGGTATGTTGACTTTGGGTCAACAACATCCAACTGACCCGAAATTTTGTGGAAATACTCTAGAGCATTATTGAGGCCTTCCATAGGAATTTTAGCCAATTTGGTCTTTAGGAAGTGAAGTTTCACACAGTGTCCCTAAAACTTTAGATTGGGGCTCCATAAATTTGAACTTACATCCAATGGTGTCTGAAAATTCCGAAACTCTGAAGGAATGACCTAGAGCATATTTTAAGTCTTCCCTGTGAGTTTCAACTAATTTTATCATCGGAAAGTATGAGTTGCTCTAGCCTGGGTTGCCACTCAGGAACACTGACAAGAGTCATTTAAGCTTGATTTTGGTTGAGATGAAGTCTGTCTGTTTTAAAACTTGGACCCATGTTGTCTACATATATATGGAATATCTTGAATGAATTAAAGCATATTTGGATGCCCAAATGATGAATTTAACTCAAAGTTCTACAACAGTTGTGACATTTGTTTGATTTTTTTTTTGTCAAACCAACATAAAGAAATAAAATCGACCTTATTATTATTATTATTCAAGGGAATTCAAGTCATTCAATTCCATTCAAACATATATTCTTTGCATAGTTTTTTTTCTCAAAATGTTTTTATTTGACTATAAATTGTAGTCTCCATTTTTAAAAAATGTCAAACTTACTTTTTTTTAATGTAATAAAATGTAAATGTTATTCCTTGCCTTATGTTATATAGTATTTATTCATTTCTTATCATTAGTCTCTTGAAAAATGTCCCCAAATTGAGTATATTTTTATTTTTAGGCCCAAGCTTAGTATGGGCCTATCGCAATTTCTACTTGATTTTGACCATTCAATTTTAATTTATTATTCAATCTATATGCGACACTAGCTATACATAACACGATATTTTATGCTAGTCTTTACTCATATTTCTTCAATTTTAGTCATTTTTAAAAATATATTTCATGTTTTCAAAGGAATTCAAGTCATTCAATTCCAAGCAAACAAATGGGTGCAATATAGATTTTTACTCTTTTCTATTTCTTTTTTTTCCTACTTAGACACTTATGAATATTTCTTTTTATTTCTTTAATTTTAGTTACTTCCAAAAATACAATTCATGTGTATAGAAGCAACCCTCGAATTTTCAAGTGTTCATGTGCATGTTCAATTCATGCTATCACTAACTAGTTATAGGTTCTAAATATAACTAGTCTAAATTAGTTTATGGTATAGGCATGGTTAGAAAATTGGTTTGAGGTTAAGACCGGATAAACACATGATTGTGGTAGTTATTGTGGTGAACTCAACTTTGTTAATATATATAGATGGGATTGGGTTCTAAGGGGTTAATTTCAAAATTGAGTTTTATAGTTTTGCTTTACACAAAGAGCTTTGTGGTTTTTCAAAAGTCTCACATTGGAAATGTATAAATTCTTTGAGCACTATATATGTATATCCTTGTCCTTTATACTTCAAGCTCTTTTGGACTCTTTTGCTATGAGCCATATGCGCGCACACGAGCTGGGCTTGGCCCGAGATTCTCGATCAGAAAAACGTTTAACTAGGTGCGTGCCCGCATCGCGCGTCCTGCGTGATTATTGCGCGCAGGGGGGGGTGCAAATCCCGGCCTGGCCTTCTTCGGTGGGGGGAGGGCCTCCCCAACCTTTTGCAAAAAACAACAACAACCACCACAGACTTGCATAACGTGTGCCAACCTTTTGTCACAGAAACAATACAACAGCAACAGCAGTAGATCTGTATGCATAAGCAGCAGCAGTTGCTGTTTGCATAACAGTGCAGTGCAGTAGATTTGTATGCCTGTTTGCATAACATTGCAGTGCAGTAGATCATTACAGCAGCAGCAATTGTGTCTGCCTATTTGCATAACATTGCACTGCAGTAGATCTGTATGCCTATTTGCATAACATTGCACTGCAGTAGATCTGTATGCATAACATGGTAGCGCAGAAACATTACAAATCTACTGTATGTCTGCGTTTAACAATTCTACAGAAACATTGCAGTAGATCTGTATGTTTAACAACTTTACAGACAGATCTACCTGCGGCGCATATCTTAATTACTGTGATAAATCTTACTGTTAAACAGATGCAACACAGATCACGCACGCCAGATCCATATATAGTTTAACAAAACAACACAGAACAGATCAAATAAAATGGATTAATGAACACAGAACACTAATGGAACAGCACATGGACAAGAAAAAAATCATTGTGATGCATGTTTTAATGAAGAAAGATTTAAAAGATATGTGATGAACCTAAATTGCTGCTGCACTTCCTTCTTCCTTCCTGTTCTTTCCTCTCCCTCCTTTCAGTTTCCGTTCTTTTCTTCCCTTTCCCTCGTTTTTCTTCCCTTTCCCTCGTTTTTCTCTTTGTTGAAAAGAAAGTGACGCAAGTTAACTCTTATTAAACCCTAAATCCTATTGCACGTAGGATCACAAGCATGTGCATATTGTGGGGTCCATTAGGTGCCCATGTGTCCTATTTATTTTAAATCAAATTTAATTAGAATGGATGGTATGTACTATGTTTTATGAGATTGGCCAGATTTAACTTTTAAAGAAGGACCCAGTTGATACATTAATAATGAAACTAATCAAATTTTACATAGTTTTCTAAAACATGTGATAGATCCACTATTAAAAAAAAACTGCACTTAAAAAAGACCCACTATTAAAAAAAACTGCACTTAAAAAATCTACATCAAGGAAAGCTAAACTCTAATGCAGCTTACTTATGAAAAATCTACAATAATAATCAATTCCATTTTTAAATAATGCAGCTTACTTAGAAGCCCATCAAGTTTACACCATCCAAATACATGGCCCTAAAATATCCTCACACCAAAGTTCTTTCTCTCATATAAATGACTTTTTAAATAAAAAGTACAGCACAAAAAAAAAAAAACAGCTTTGATTTTAAAAGCACGATTTTAGCAAAAACATCTACATAACCCAATAGTATTTAAAAAAAAAACAAAAAGAAGAGGAAGGCATGGGAATAGTTTCATTAAAAAAAATAAAAGAATGGAAATGAAAATATTTGGATTTGCCCATAGAAAACACGGTGTGGTCAAAAGTCTTGGCCTTTCCCTATGAAAAAATAATCGTGGCGAAAGGTTTTTTACTTTGCCTACAAACTATAGCGTCGCTAAAGGATATTGCCCATAGAAAACCATGCGTTGCCGAAAGTTTTGGCCTTTCCCAACGAAAATATATTCGTAGCCAAAGGTTTTCACTTTGCCTACAAAATACCGTGTCGCCAAAGGATATTAGCCACGGAACACCATGCGTAGCCGAAAATCTTAGCTTTTCCCTATGGAAATATATGCGTGGCTAAAGGTTTTTCACTTTGCCTACAAAATATTGCGTCGCCAAAGGATAATATCCACGAAAAACCATGTGTAGCTAAAAGTCTTGACCTTTCTCTACGCAAATATATGTGTGGCTAAAGGTTTTTCACATTGCCTACAAAATACTGTGTTGCCAAAGGATATTGCCTACAAAAAACTATGCGTGGCCAAAAGTCTTAGTTTGTCCCTATGCAAATATATGCGTGGCCAAATGTTTTTCACTTTCCCTACAAAATGACGCGTTGCCAAATTATATTTCTTCGTGGGTAAAACTTTGACTCTTAGTTTGGAGAGAATTAAGACTACTTTTGCTTACAAAAATATCTTGCGTCGCCAAAAATAGGAGATAATTGTGGCTTTTACTTACGTAGATTCATTTTCGTAGGCAAAAGATAACTTTTAGCCACACAAAATGGGCTTGCGTGGGCAAAACCGTAGCCAATAATGCATTTTGTTGTAGTGTAGGTAGATTGTCAAAATCCGATGCTGAGTTTGAGAGTTATGACCATTTTAATGTATGCTGTCTAAAGAAAAACGGGATTGACTTTTTATTTTTGAATTTTCTTTCTTTGACTTTTCTTTCCGTGAATTCTCTCCACCTTGGCTTTCTTTTCTTACATTAATTTTGAATTCTTGCAATGATTGGAGAGTGAGACCTCTTTCTTAAACATTCCACAAGTGTGTCCCCACATATGTGAATATGTATGTGGAATCATAAAGCCAACTTTGCAAATTTTTCTTTTTTATTCTTTTTCTCTTCAATTCTTCTCTCCTTTCTTTTGAAAATCATTTCTTTGCCTCAATTTTTTACAAATGGGACCCATATCATCAATTTCCTATAAAACAAATGTGAATTCATGTGAAAAGATAATTTTAACCCTAAGATTACAAATGCATCACAGTGGGACCATCTTTCATGAAATAATAATGAAAATGCACAACATTCTATATGATTTATGTGAATGAACTAATGATGATGAAAATTGAATTTATTTCATAAGAAAAATTATTTTCACAAAACTGTCCAAAAATAGACTTTCCAAAAATGGCAGGTTTTATGAATGTAAACAAAAAGTATGATTTTTAAACAAATTATGTAGGAATGCACTACAATGAATTTAAAATGTTTGAAACAATGATATCACACTAAATGAGGCTTTATCAAGTCAATAAGTCCTTAAAATAGTTCAAAATGTATATGAAAATATCCATTTTTAAGGACTTATCAGATATTCAATAAGGCAAGTATTAGTTGCCATTGTATAAGTGTCATTCTGGCTTTTAGGAACAGCTTGTTTCATATAATTGAATTTTGCCTACTATATTTCTATTAAATGGTTAAAAATGAAGAATTAAAGTGAATATCCATAAACTCCAATAAAAAAAATGAATATCCTTAAACGAATATCAAATAACCGTCTCTTTAATGGGAATTGAATAGAGAAAAAGATGAAAATAATTACTAAAGCTTCATCCTAAAATTCAAATCCTAAAAAAGTTAAAAGGTCATATATTTATACCCGTTATCCCTCATCTCATGTCCTTCATCCTTACCTCTTTAGTAATCTAAAGTGAGTAAGGAGGACCTTGTTGTGGATATGATACCACCGTTGTGCACGTGTGTGTTTGAGCAACCAAAATTAACAATCAACCATATAAGAAGACAAGATATTTACGTAGTTCGGCAAAGATGCCTACGTCTACGTAAAACCAATTCCTACTAGATTTCCTTCTAATTTGTGAATCCACAACTTTAGAATCTCAGCATATTTCTAGGGTTACGGATTACATTATAAATATAATTATCACTCCCTTATCCCCAAAGAAATCTATTCTTATAAAAACAAAGTCCTAACATATTAAGAAACTACTATTTAACAAATAAGAAATTCCTACTACAATTAGGGAAATTACCCAAGACACTAATCCCAATTGGTCTTGACCCACTTGGCCAACAATCTCTCCCTCCAGACCATGGGAAAAACGCCCTAAAACCTTTACTAGGAGTTCAACCCTACCAACTTTGAACATAGCTCCAGCTTTTCCTGAGACACAACCTTTGTCATCATGTTCGAAGGATTCTTGTCAGCGTAAATCTTTTCCAGCTTCATGAAGTTTTTCTGAATCACCTCATGTAACACTCCGACCCAACTTAATCCGAATTAGTGGGTAATTACGTGCGATTTTGTTGTTAAGAGTGTTTTGGTTTTGCTTTTCTTTGGTTTTGAGTGAGGGATAGGTAGTTTGGTTGAGTTTGACCTGGTTTAGGTAGTTCGAGCCCTTTTTCGTAATTTTTGTTTTTGTTGGACCTTGTCAGTTTTGCTTCATTTCGATGTCAACGCGTGTCTTTCGTTGAGCTTGTCAATCTTCGTAATTGACTCGATCGCAAATGACTTCGTTTGTTCTCGTTGGATCGTCAATTGACTCAAACTGGAAATTGTGCAATATGTTGGGACTTGTTTGCAATTAGTCTCATTTTCTCTTATAAATATCCTACCTACCTCTCTCTCTCATTTCTTCAGCGCTCGTTCTCTCTTTGTCTCTCTCTCGTTCAGCTCTCTTTCTCTTCCTTTCCTTTCTGTCTTGTGTACGTGAGGAAGAAGAAGAGCAGTGCCTGTCAGTTTGTGTGTGTTTCAAATGGATTGAGCCAAGGCAACGACTGTGAGTGTGTGATTCTATTTTGAGGCAACTATAAGCACAAGTAGCTTTAACACTTATTGGTAACACTGTGATTGTATGTATGTTTTACTCTTTTTGCATGAATCAGTGTTATATAGCCCTTCCGAGTGAGTTTTGTTCTTATTATCCTGTTTTCGTCGAAGTTAGCCATTTTTGTATTTCTGTAACTGTTTCCGGAAATTGACTCATCGCACTCACGGCTAAACCGTGAACTGTGCTACGGCTGAGCCGTGACATGCCTTACGGCTAAGCCGTAACCCAGCCGTAACCCTAATCGTAGATCAATACAGGGTGACACCTGAAATAACTGAGAGTTGGCACATTTGTTGCTCTTCTACGGCCTAGCCTGATCTCAGCCGTTCGATGTATTACGGCTAAGCCGTGGAACAGGATATGGCTGCGCCGTAGAGTAACTTACGGTTGAGCCGTAAATGCGGATGAATAGTTTGGGAAACCTCGGCTCCGCCGCAGTGCAGCTTACGGCTACGCCATAAAATGCCTACGGCTAAGCGGTATGTTCACCTACGGCTACACCGTGTGACCCCTGAGAAATGAATAAAAAGATGAGGTTTAAGGGACACCTGATATGACTCTCATACTAGAATGCAGGCAACCTGAACATGCCCAATGGAATGTCAGAATGACATGAATGATCTCGAGGGTTGCGTCTCATTCATTTATGTTATGCAGTTGTTTAGTACCTTCCCATGGGTATTGATTTAAAGGATTTCGGTAAACCTTCGGGATTGAATGCAACACTCTCCGAGTGAACAACTGTGTATCGAATACCGTAAAACTACATCAGCATGCATGGTTAGAAACACTGGATAAATAGGTTAGGATTGGCTTGTAATTGACCTTGATTTGTCAAAGTAATCTGCTTTCGTAGCATATTGATTTTGGTTTTGCCATCTTATGTGTTCTGCGCTGGACCTCTCGATTCGGTGGGAAATGCAGCAGCCCCAGAGCGAAGCCCGGGGAGGCACAATCTACTACTATGTAATTGTCCTTGCTCTTGTGGAGTACTTGAGTTCAGTGTATCTATTCTTTACTCCCCAAGAAATAGTCCTTGCTCGTCAGAATCGGGTAACTCCTTAGCCGACGGCCATAGGACCAAAGGCTGGGCTGGCGAGAGATACCTTGGGTCATCAAATAATAATAATAATAATAAGAATAATAATAATAATAATAATCATCTCTTCTAGAAAATCTCTTTTGAAAATCCTAGTGTTACCCTTAAAAAATTTGAAAACCAGAAAATTTTGTATGAGAGAGAGATGGAGAAGATAGAGGGTTGGGACGTCCCAAACTAAGAGTGGATGTCCCCCCATGGGATCTCTTTTTATAATTTTTTCTCAATGTGTTTGCTCAGATTTTGACTTCTCTCTTGTGGATGAGACTTCTGTAGCAACTATGACTTGTTGCCCAAGTTAGAGAGAAATTGGGTTGGTTTTGACTTCCTAGAGATATAGTTTTGCTTGGACAAGGAGAGCTCTGTTACATCATCTTTACATATGGTCCCACAAAAAATGTGCTAAAAATAATTCTTTATGATGGAGATTTTTAGAGATTGCATATGGTGGGACCCGAGAGATGTGAAATAATGAAGTGGGGCCAAAAGTTATGCAATAGTGGGGTTAGGACTCACCTTCATTCTGCAAAATTGGAGGAAACTTCTAATTTGTTTGCAATTTCATCTAAAAAAGCATGACTAATTTTTTGGGGCCATAACTTTGTCAATTCAATCCCAATTGGTGAAATCTTGAGTTCTATGGATATCTACTCAAAATGCTGTCATGACCCGAGCACAGAAATCAGAGGTTAGTTAAAACCTAACCAATGACACATGTACTCCCATGCACGTACAACCAGACTTTATTTAAGTGTACCCACACAAGGGATAATCACACTTGCAAACATGGTGTACGTGGAGCTGTAAGTATCATTGCACACAAGGAAAAGGATCCATAACAATACAGGATGAACCAAAAATGACATCAATTGCAATATATAAATCAAAATAAGATAGAGTTTTTGGATGTCAAAATTCAAGAAGAACATGCCAAGCCAAAATCCTTGGTACAGAATATAAGATAAGAAACTGATGCAATGCAAAGCCGCTCTCCAAGGGAGGGATCAAATCCACTCCTCTAACTCTGACTGGGCCTCCCAGATCTCTCCTGGAGTCTGACTGACCGACGAGAGGTCGGTAGAGGGATCTGAGCCTGCAACACCAAGAACAAATAATGAGTACGATAACTCAGCAAAGCATAAGCAACAATAAGTTAACACGCGTTGTATCTAGCAGAATAAAACGAAATAGATTGCATTGAAGTCAAGTTAGTCTACTAGCCAAATTGGGCATAAGAATAAAACATGCTGTCAGAATCATAAATTAGTTATACTAGTTAGATGGCTACTACATTTGCCATATTCTCCCTGTTGGGAGCAAACAGGATGAGAACACCATCGACTGGGCCAGGGTACGAATGGGCCTCTGGTTCCTGGGATCCGAAATCCCAGGACAGGAGCACTCTGCAAAGGCAACAAACTGACTACGCCATAGTCAACTCCGTCGGGTATCCTGAGGTTGAGATTGAGTAAAGCAGACAATAACAGTCATATCATATTATGTACGTCAAGTCAAAGTCAGTCGGTCAAGCAGTGCAGTGCGTATAGCATATCATATTACAATCAGGCAAAACAGTGCATGCATCACACTGGGGTTAACACCCAAATCAATGCATTCAACACCAATGCAAGTTGAACAATTACAGGGTGAAACCAGAAGAAGAGCATAGAAGGCAATAGTTGAAAGCAATATGAAATGCAAGTTGAGTTATTACTAAGAATCACAATTGTTTACTAGCCAACCATAATCTAGTTGTCCAGTGTTTCTAACCATGAGTGATGATGTAGGTTTCTAAGAACAACACACATGAATGAGTCACAGCCCTGAAGACCATTCATGCACTGCTTTCATTCCACTGGGCAAGTTCCGGTTACCTACATTCTATCTCCAAGGCCCTACTAGGTCTCCTTATCAAACTTATCCTTTTTATTCATTTCTCAGGGGTTGTACAGCTCAGCCGTATGTGAACTTACAGTTTAGCCATAAACATCTTACGGCTTAGTCGTAATATGCATTGCGGCTCAGCCGTGGTTCTCCTTACTGATCATCCTCATTTTCGGCTTAGCCTCATTTTGTTCTACGGCTCAGCCCTGTTTTGTTTTATGGCTAGGGTACGGCTTAGCCGTAATACATTTCACGGTTTGGACAGGGCTAGACCATAGAAGGTCATCTGAAATTTCGACTCTCTGGAACTCCAGCCATAAATTGACCTACGGCTGGGTCACGGCTAGCTTACGGCTTAGCCGTAGTACAATTTTCGGCTTAGCTGTAGCCTTACTGTAAAGTAATTTCCGGTTTTGTAGCTCTCTAGACATTGAGCCGTAAAACTTTACGACTTAGCCGTAAGTTTCAGAAACTGAATGTCTGAAGCTATTATAGAAAATCTGGAATTTGGACACAAATAGAAACAAGATAACAATAGGTGCAAACTGAACACACCAGGGCTATAAAATTATCAGACCTTGCAAGAGTAGTGAGAATAAAAACAATCAAATTATTATCAACAAGTGTCCATCCATATTATACTTATACTTGCCTCAAATGGTTCTAAAGTGTCCATCCATATTATGCTTATACTTGCCTCAAATGGTTCTAACACGCGAATGGTTGTCATTAGGCTCAAATTCGATGTCTAAATCTGATTCTACCCGTTATGCATGTAAGAAAAAAGAGGAGTGTTGAGTACATGCAGTAGTAGATGAGAAAAAGAAGAAGATGGCGCTCAAAAACCCAATTCATACCTGAAATCACACAAGAAAGGAGTTGAAAACTAGTGAACAAAGATCACCCCCTTCCCTCCAGACTTGGCTTGAAGAAGAAGAAAGAAAAGGAAGAGAATGGATGTCAAGAGAAAGAAAGAAGTTTGGAGGGGAGTTGAGGTTAGTGCATGTCTATATATATATATATATATATAAGATAAGGATTGAAATAATTAGATAAAAGTTCAACAGTTTACGAGAATTACAGTTCGAGTCAAAGAAGTCGTTTGCATGCAAGTCAGTTACAGAAGTTAATGAGCTCGACGAAATACAAGTGTTGACGCTAAGATGATGCATGGATGACAACGTCTTACCAAATCTAAAATTACAAAAAAGAGATCATGTCTACCTAAACCAGGTTAAACTCAACCCAACTACCTATCCATGACCCAGAACGAAACCGAAACAAGATCAAAACATAAAAAACAACTAATTCATTATTAATTAGTTGCTAATTGGGTCGGAGTGTTACAAAAGAGCTTATCAATAGTGAGTAGATTTGCCCAATCTAATATATGGTTTGAAAGTTATGACTATTTTAAACTTGAGAAAAAGAGGATTAACTTTCAAACCTTCCTCATTTTGGATTCTATCTCTCACTTGGATTAGATTTTGAAAGGTGAATCTTTACAACTGTTTGAATTCAAATTCAAGGTGAGAGGATGAGTTGGTGTCTTATTCAAACTCTTTCAAGGACCTCAGCAATTATCTCCTTCCTAGAGTAATCCATTTTGAATTTCAAATTAATTCAAATATGCCGCCAATGTGAATCTTGCCATGTGGGACATCTCTTCTGCTGGAATGGTGGGCCGTAGGAGGTGTTTTACTATAACTTAGATTCTTCACAAAATTTTCTTTTAAGCTTCATAGGTCTTAGGATTTTCATTTCCTACAAAAATAACCTCAACTTGGGAATGTTTAAGGAATTCTGATACAACTAGGATTTTTTTGAAAAGAGTCCTGATCCAACTACGATTCCTCAAATTTTTGAAAAATTGCATAAAATCATAAACTTACGCAGAAAATTAAATGATTTGCTTGAAATTCCAAATTTAGAAGTGAAAATGCATAAAATCATGAAATCAGTGAAAAACAATGCATTCAACCTATCCATAATTCTATATGAAATGATGAATTTATGATGCAAATTAATGGACTTAACATGCGACCAATTGGCTCAAATACCATATTAAATTTTCTCAGCTAACCATTCATAACAAAACCTCTAGGTATTGGCAGGGGCAATGGATATGCTTTTCAATATTCCCCATGAGGTGGAGCCCACTCCATACTAACTGAGCTACCTGGTTAATATTAATAGTGCTCTAGAACATGGTTTCATATCCATTTTTTGTTAGGTTCAGAAACAATATGTTGTGATTATTGGTTCAGTGGTAAGCCTTCTCTCTTTATTCTAAAATGTTAAAATAAAAAAAAATAGATATCTACATTCCTAATGGCGTTTATGAGGCATTGGATTTGAATAAATACAAAATATCAAATGACAATGGAAAGAGCTATTGATAGGTTTTAGGATTCTAGGTCGATCCCAACCCCAACAAAAGTTGATATCGACATGGCCAGAATAAATCACAGTCAGGCCAGACCAATAATGCACAAACCCATTCTCTTTCCAGTCCCAATCAGGTGACACATATATGTAGGAATTAGCTCTTTGCCTGTGAGCTACGGTCACATATATCCTGTTTTAATATTCAGCCAAGTTTTAATTGGTTTCGCCTTAGCCACTGGCAAGTCGGAGCGTCTAATAAGATCGAAAAGTGTGTGATGTTAGAAACCTATGAACGAGGCGTAACTATGATGCAAACAAATTTAAGTAAGCAATAAGTTACATGAAGAACACCCTAACAAATTTAAGTACTATGTCCATGAAAGAAAGCCTTACATCTATAGCATTTTCTTCTCAGAGGCAGGGGTTATAAATTATGACAATATATAATGTATTATTTCTTGAGCCTTAAGAAAACCTGCTAGAAAGTACCAAAATACTCTCAAACTCTACATCTTGGTCTTGACTGGCATAGAAGAATTAATGCAGTTAACCTAGAATACATGACATAATCCATCATGCAGAAGCGCCAGATTGAAAAAGCCATTTCACTATGAACAGAGAGCTAGTTCATACGGGATTTATTGGATGCCTAAAGAGAGCTGGTTCAACTCTGCTAGTTTCACTTTATTCTCTCTATCTCCCAAAGTTTCTCTTTCCCAGAGAAGTGCGTAGCATGCTTGAATTGCACATCCACTCTCCCTGTGTATGTTCTACACTGCTTTTTCGACTGGGAGTGAATACTTAATTCTCAATGACAAATCCTAGATATTAGAAAGTTCTCCACATGGAAACCACGTAATCCCAGTTAGACAATAGCTTAAGAAATAGAAGGATTAAGGCATGCTAATTTCTTAGCCCCACAGTCACATCCCTCCAATGCGCACAAATGACTGAGTCCTATATGAATAGATTTTCTTTCCTAATCATTTTGGAGAGGGTGCGAGAGGTATTTGAGTGAGTTTCGAAGATTAAAACATTATTTTTCAAAATACAAGAATGCAAATATTAAGGTTACTATTCATCTAAACAAAAAAATAATGAAGATCATAACCAAACCCAAACACTTATAGCCACTAGCATTCATTAAAATAATTATAATACAATGAACACTAAAATTGTAAAGGGAATTTTTTAATTTTATAGTCTCAGATCATCTCAATCTTGAAGATGGGAGGATATTGGTGTCTTGAATCAACCAAGAAAACATGAATTTTATGGTCATTTCAGATGTGACTTCTGCTCCATTATCTGAATTAATGGTTTTTCATGGAATCAAAGTAAGTTACATTGGACATTAAAGACCTCTCCATAGAAACTAGGGCAAAAATAGTGGACATGAAAATGATTGGTGGCACCATTGAGCACTGTCTCTATAGATGGAGAGGTAATAAAGTAATCTATGTGGTCATCAATAGTTACTTCAGTTACATCCCTAAAATAGGAATTGTAATTTGCAGGCCATATGAATCCAAACAGAATGTCTATGCTATTTAAAAAGAAACACACCAGTTCACTCCACCAAAGAAAAAGTTATACGAAAAGGCAAGCTTTCAAGTAATAATGATTGAGAGCACTTCCCATCGCCAACTTGAATCATACAGTCCAAAATCATCAAATTTGTTTAGAAATAGGAACTTCTTTTGTCTTCTTTACCTTACACTTGTGACCATGACAGGTTGATTGTGAGTCTCCTCATTGCTAGCACCATAAGTAGCTACTATTTACCTACAAGAAATTTATGCCATTTTGTATTCTCTTGCAAATTATTTAATAAAAATTTTTAACCTATTTATTGATATATATAGATTTTATATAAGTTTTCCTTACAATCTTACGGTACAAATCAGCTACTCAAACCCACTTAGGATCCCATAGATTATGAAATGGTGAGAGATTGAAAGATTCAAGTGGGTTAAATTAGATATCAAATTTGAAGTTAGGCTAACACTTTTAACCCATTTATCTATGGGCCACAAGTTTAGCGGTTCTATATAAAACAAAAATATTGGCTCTCGATCTAACTGTCTACTCCATTTGGATCTATCAAAATCTGGTGAAACTTACGTAAATAGGAGGTGGGAATATTGGATGGTTTGCTAGGATAGACTAAGCTTGTCAATATGGGTGGGCTGCTCAAGCATGGCACGACCTAGCCCTTAAAAATGTGGGTCATGGCCGACATGGCATGGTCCTAGGGGTGGGCCACACAGTCACGGCACCGCCCAGCCCCCAAACCGTGGGCCGTGGCCAGAATGGCACTGTCCTAGGGGTGGGCCATGCTAGGCCAAGGGACCCTGAGTTGCGGGTCAGCATGGCACTTCCCGTGTCTTATCTGGGTCGTGCTGGGCCAGGGTGCCTGGGCCTTGCATAGCACGGGATTTATATTATTTATATATTTATTTTTATATAAATTGAATACAAAATTTAAAATCATTAAAATTATTTCTGCATTTATAAATTAGCGTCCATAATTGTGCATTTAACCTACTAGTTTTGATTTTATTTCAAGTTAGGAACATTAAAAATACATAATCTCTCCTTCAATTTATATTAAAAAGTTTTTAAAAATTTAGGAGTATGTGGGCCGCCCATGGGCAGTATGGCCAACACGACACGACTGGGCCGTGCCCTAGGCCGTGTTGGGTGGCCCCTAGGTACCTGGGCATGACATGGCACTGTTGGGCCAACACTGGCATGACTAATATTTGTATGCTTAGGATGGATTAATAGTTGGCCCACGTGGTAACTTGTAGTGTAATAACAAAAAAGAAAAGTGCTATAAGATCATCACTCTCTCCTAGAAAAGAGAGAAAGAGTTTGGCCAATTGGTTAATTGGACTCCAGAACATTGACAAGGGTGTTGGCCCTACATTTCTATTTAAAGTTAAAGCTAGGTGGGGTCTACAACATAGAATCTTCTGGGGATCCGATGTTGCAAAATCTGTGCGAGATGTAGATAAACCATCTAAAAAATCACATCTACATGTAGTTCTGTAACTTAAAACGAGAGCGAGAGATTTTTATCAAAAAAAAAAAAAAAAAAACGAGAGCGAGAGACTTTAAAGTTTCAACCATCAAATCTTCATTTCCTCCTTATTCGTTGCATAAATTTAACCATCATTTAACTTTATATAATAATCTTGTCCACAGTAGTTTAAGGATTAGTCTTCCTGATTATGCTTTAGATTCCATCGATTAAGATATTTTCCCTAAAGTAACTGATCAGAAAGATTCCATGGAAGCGGGTCCGGAGGAACTCACATTATTGGGGGGAAAAGTATCAAGAGCTGGGTACTAGGGTTGCTCAAGAAAGCGATCCAAACTGAACATTTTGTCTGAAGTCAAATAATTTCCTAGGACATGTCCACTTTCTTCGTCAATAGGTTGTGGACTTGCTGCACTTGCAAAAGTGAGTACGGATCACATAAGGGTTCACCTGACAGTGGTAATGAGTGGACTTATCAAAATCTGCCATATCACTTGTAGGTGGGGCAGCTGCCCCTACCACGTAAAGGGCTTCCCCCAAAGTGACATGTAGGTCTACCACAGTCACCATGGGGAAAAATCTTGAGAGGATCTTAATACCTTTCTGAGGGTGTCCAATTATTGGAATTTCTTCATGTCTGTATGCCTAAAGTTTCTTGTACATCTACAAGAGAGAGAGAGAGAGAGAGAGAGAGAGAGAGAGAGAGAGAGAGAGAGAGCTGCTGAAACATGTATGTGTGGACAATGCGTAGGATTTGTCCCCAATTCAAGTTGGGGCGGGCTTACGGTCTCGTGAGCTACACTAGGTCATTTGCTGGTTGAGCAGTTACTGGGCATGACCTGGTCCGTAAAAGGGTACACAGTTCATTTATGACTCTGATGGTCAAGGATTGGGCCTGTGTTCAAACCATGGAAATTTGCTACTCAGTCAGACTCGATCGTCTGATTCTCCCTATCAAGGTGAGTAGATTTGCCCCAACTCAGTGACTGTGTAAAAGTTTAGCACTTTGCACTGAAGATAAATTAAATTGCAGGCCAATAATAAACGGGATGGGACCGTTAGAGGGCTAAAATTAAGTTTGATTAATACATTGGCCGAGTGTGATTCATCTGAACCTGGCTTTCGTTTCATTACCATTCCAAAGAAACTGCATACAATTCATATTTACGGGAGAACTTGGTTGATCATGGAACATTATCACCTCAGAGATCCCTGTAAACTTTTTTTTAATAAAAAATGCAAAATCATGTACATGGATCAGTAGATACATACGATTGTGAAAATTGAAACAAAGTAACATTAAAAAAAAAAAAAAAGAGCATTCAAATTCATTCGCATGCAGATTCCTCTTTTATTGGCCGCTATAAAACTCCGTGTCTCATTAAACTCGATCGATCCCCAACATTGAAAACACTATGGGCTGAGCTGGGCCACAATATTGCCTTGATTTCCGTCGTCTAACAAGTTGGTAGGTCACTGGGAGGCGGTAAAAGCGATTCGTTAGGCCCGTTACCATTGTCCACTAGGAATGCCATCTTTAGACCCCATGTTGTGTGCACTTCCAAATGACAGTGCATGAACCAAACACCTACAAATGAACCCCAAAGCCAAAAGGCGTTATTTTGAGACAAGTAATATAATACATAAGAGCAGTAGCAGTAGGAACGCTAGCTGCATCAATCAGCAGGACAAAGTTTGAAAAGAGAAGAAAATTAAAAGGCCATAATTAGATGATGAGATGGAGAGAGGGATTAACTAATATTTACCAGGATTATCAGCTCTGAATCTAATAGCCGTCCATCCACCGGAAGGAACTCCGATTGTATTCCTCTCAACAGGATCAAGGAGGTTGAAATTGGCGGGATCGGTGTTGTTATTGAAATTCCCCAAACCCCTTCCAACAGCGAAGAAATTGAAGCCATGGAGGTGGATGGGATGGTTCTCCGGGGCGATAAAACCGGTGTCTTGGAGGACGATCTGCACAGTGGAGTTGTAGGCAAGCCTAAAAAGCCTCGTTCCAGTCATTGTCTGGGGGTTGGTTGGGAGGCTTGCGGCCGTGCCGGTGTAATTGAAAGCAATGGGAGGGTTACCGGGGAAGTCGGTGGTGAAGACGCCGCTTATATTGAAATAATGGGCCTGGAGGAGGGCGGTGGTGGGCATCACAAAGCTCACATTGTTGATATCCGCCACCACCCGGGATCCATTGATGCAAGTGGAGCATGGATTGACTCCGAGGCCAACGGTGAAGAGAAGGGAGTGATCCACCGTCAAAGGGACGTTGGCCGGGTACTCGTTCGAATTCAGGCTGCGAAGCGCTGTGGTGAAGTTGGTCGCAGTTGGGGTGGCATTTAGGGGAGGTGGCTTGGTGAGAGTGGTGGGCGATGGCGATGAGGCGAGGCCACCCGAGTAGCGCAGGAAGGCGGTGGCCGTTGCATTGTCCACAGCAATATTGGGAGAGTCCATGAAGGGAGAGGCCGCCATTTGGTAACTGCCGGAGCTCTTATGGGCACTTACAAGGACGTTGGTGGTTTGGCCGGGGGCGATGAGTACGGTGTTGGTCTTGAAGGGCTTGACATAGGTGGCGTCAACTTCCACAACGGTGAGAACATGGCCGGCCACCTTGAAGAAAAGCTCTTCATTGAGTGCAGCATTGATCAGACGCAACAGGTACGTCTTTCCACTCTCTACTTGTAATGTGAACCGTCCTGTCCCATTCATTCATACAGCATGCACGAGACACATTGCAATCAATTCAAATTTAATTTTCAGAGTGTTGTGCTTGTTAATGAATATTAACACTGGCTCTCTCACCGTCAAACACCTCTATTACCTTGGGACGAAGAGCAATTTGATGATGATGAGAGTAAAGGGCCAGGATGGCCATTGATTGTGTGGGCATCGGATACATTTGGTGCCCGACCCAACTTTAGAGCCTGATTGATCACAGCTTCCGTATCCGACTTCCACCATTCACCTGCAATTCATTCATTCATTCATTCATTAGGATTAAATTTACCGAACACTATGAAAATTTATTTCAAATGACAAAAGAAGATAAATGAAGTAATTTCTACTTGGCGCTTCTTAATTTGCTTGCTTAGAATACATACGGATCGATGATGAAATGAGCTCGACTCACTGATGGAATTTTTAATCATGTTATCTGGAGTTGAGGATGCAAAGTGGAGGTGTATAAGGACCTTACACTTTTCTAGATATTGAATTGCTAGGGTCATTCATTGCTTCAACATTTTTAAAGGAGAAATTATATTTGACAGTCATTTTTTGGATATTTACAATTCACCTTTGGATATTTACATCCCAAAAAAGGAAAAAACAGAAAAAAACGAACGGTCTAGGTATTCAATTACTTGAAACGAACAAGCCCTCAGCAGTAGCAAGTAAAGTTCACCTAAAATGACGACCACTTCCTTTTTGGGTTTGGGAAAGGGATAAGGAACATGGAGCTTGGGTTTGATGACAATGGCACCGTGGAGGGTGGCCCTTAGCCAGAGGATGTGGGCGTGCCACAGGAGAGTCCCTCTCTGGCCTGTGATGGTGAAGTTATAAACGTACTGCTTCCCCGGCTGGATCGGACATTGTGTGATGTATGCCGGCCCATCTGCCCAGCCCGTTCGGAGCTGTCGGATCCCATGCCTGTAACTCAAAATTCATTTTTATTATCATCATCAGCATCATCATCATTTATAGCTCAAAATGTTAACAAAAGAAATGGGCATGTACTGTCTGTTTTCCAATTAAGTAGAAGATAATGCTACATGATTATAAGTTGGTTAAACTGACCAGTGAATGCTGACATTGTACTTGACGTGATTCACAACTTTCACCAGCACGTTATCACCCTCTCTTGCGTAAAGGGTGGGGCCCGGGAATTGGCCATTGACGGTCACGATGGGCTTCGTGTGACACAGCCGAGTTGTATTCTTCATCACCACCTGTGCACATTAGTCCAGACAATTACCGAGTGAAAATTAATAATCGGTGACTGTTTTGACTTTTCAAAAATGAATGTTTAGTTTACTGAGAAATTAAAATCCTTTTTGGGCAAAGAATTAGCTATAACTATGTGACTACGTACTACTATTATTCTTTTAACCATTAGACTACTACTACTACTACTACTAGTAACTCAGGAGATCAAAAAAATAAAATAAAATATCCAACATGTTAAATTTATAGCACATATAATATTAGAGTCGTGGGCAATTGGTCACCTGTAAGAGACATGTGAAGCATGCATGGGTGCCTAAATTCAAATTACTTCTAAGTAAAAAAATAAATAAATATAAATATAATAATTAAAAAAAAACTAGTAGTAACACACTGTAGCTAAGTCCAATTGCCATTTATTTGGAGCTGAGAGGCATACGAGGGTAAATCAACTTTATGATTGCACCCTTTTGCGTGCCACATTGGCAAATTGCCCAAGTACATGGGATCAAAGATTGAGCCCTGATGCACCAAATCCATATCAATGGTCAGTAAGGATTGGTTGGAAACATGATTTATGTGACCCACTACTTACATTAAACTTGTAGTGACGGATCCTGCATTCTACAACAGCAGGAAAAAGAAGGCAAGCCGCCAGCACCAGAGTTCTAACCCAAGACTCCATCCCTCTTTACTTAGTCCTTTCTAACTCTTCTCACTCTCGCGCAGACACTTTCACTCTCTTTCAGTACTGACTCTTGGGCTGATGATAAGCGTGTATGACAGAGAGACCCTTTTAAAGAGAAGTGGGTTTCCGATTGCTGCTACGTCGTTTTTACCAGTTAGGTGGAGGGATTCTTGAGAAACAAGCTGTTTGTTTTGGTTTTGGTAGAAGAGTAGATTGGCCGTGACTTTCTTGCATATTACATAAAGCTGGTAGCCATCTAATTAGTAATAATAAAACTATTGAATTAGCTAAATTAATTAGGCCCTTCTTTTGCCTTTCTCAGCCCGATTCATGCTCTAAACGAAGTTGGGCCGGTAGTTCTGACGTGAAATCTCGGCAATGGAGTATGTGTTTTAGAACGGAACCTTTTTTTTTTTCCTTGTTACCCTGCCTTCAGCTTTTTCAGTTCTTTTTAATACTTTTATGAACCATATTTGGTGGGCCATACCTCTCAACCCACATCGGTTAGGCAATTGTGACTACTGATGGATTTTGCTAGGAATTTGAGTGTAGTGGGTAATTCATGGTTTGAACAAAACTTTGGATCTATTGAATTGTGATTTTATTTTTATTTTAGAATGAATTGTGGTATCTGTCGCCAAAAGAGTTGAAAAAAAGAAAGTGCAAAAATAGAAAAAATTCGTATGAGGCACTTGATTAGTTTGGTATAGTACTCACTTACATGGCAATTGGTATCCACTCGAGCGGCCAACAAAATGTTGCCCACCAACTTTACACTAATTGTTTCTTTTTTGTGGTAGGACTTTCCTATTTGTATTCTATTGTCATTCTAACCTCTTTGCACGAAATTTGGGTTATAAATAGAGGGTTTATCTCAACTGGTATCTATCTCTATAATTTGAGTTGAAATTTTACATTAAAGATTCTTTTTTTCGAAATTTTACATTAGAAATTTTTTTTTTCTTTAGAGCTTCTATTGGAGAGATTGTACTAAAGTTTTGTCTTCTCAAGTTTGCTTTTTCTACTTCCTTTTAAAAGATTGTTCATCCTGTAGAATCAAGGTGATTAGATTAAATGTGGAGAGCAGGGCATGTAAGGTCAAGTTATATCGTGGATTCTTAAAAGAAAAACTACATCATGATCGATGAACTAACTTAAAAGAATTGTGAGTGTATATTGTAACTGTTTGAAATTAATGCTTGTTTTTGCTAGTCCAAAAAATCTCATGGTATTTCCCAATTGGGCTTTTATATAAAAATCTATGTGTGTTTTGTTTATGTGGTTGATTGTTTATTTTGCAAGTTTAGTTTTATTATCCCGATGCATATTGTTTGGCTTTCAATTTAAAATTTTGAGACAAAAAATCTTTCAAATTTAATTATGTGGATAGGAAATGGAAAAGAATTGCCTCATCAGGTCAGAGTTTTGGGTCAATGTCCCTCGAGTAATTCGACGTATAACAGATGGCCTATCTGGGTCTCATGCATCGAACTGTGCATATGATTCCACCTGTATTCTTGAAAAGAAGAACAACAAAACAGAAGCATCAAACATGTTGGTACGTAATGCGCGCAAACTGATGATCAGTTTATGTGTCGGATGTATTAGGCCGGGCGGGTAGCGGCCCTAGCCAGACAAGACCCAACCAGTCCAAGCCCAGGTCCGACTTAGTTTGCTTCTATAACTAGCAAGAGAGGACAGAGAAACTTTTTATTCTAGGGACCACCATGATTTTTTTAAGGGTGGCAGTATGTAAAATTTAAAAAGAACTTTCAAAAGTTTGGGAGGCCTTGGCCAATCTCCTCCCTCCCAGTTAGATCGTTGATATCTAGGATGCATTCTGGATCTAACTGGGTCGGGTGTGGGTTGGTGCCTGTCCCGATTAATATTACAGAAAAAAAAATTACGTTTTTGTTATCAAGACGGGTCAGATGACTCAGATCTACCACTATTTTGGTCCCGGAGGTATCAGCTTCGGAGTCCAGACCCGAACCCATTTTATCGAACATGGACAGCCCAATAGAAATGTTTGGACCCGGGTAGTCACATCTATTAATATTTATAGTCCTACTTACGCACTTATATATTATTATTTTCCGACTTCTCGTTTACAGAGGAAAATGACATCCTCAGCCTATTTGGAGACCTTAGTTTTGTTAAATATGCTGTAAACATGTTTCTCCGGTAATTGTTTGTAGGGATACATCATTACGCGGCCACGTCTCATTCCTGCATGTGATAACTTATGAAGCACGGATACCCATATCGGTACCCGTATGGAACTATATAAGTACATTATATGGTAAAATTCTAAAAAAATAAAATGTGGATATGGATACGGGTAAAGTACGTCCATTAAAAATTATATTTTTTAAAATTTTAATAATGCAACATGCTAATAATTAAAATATGTTAAGATCTTTAAAAGTAATAAGTCAACAATTACTTAATACCATTATAAATTCAACGTATCTAACAATTATTTTATACCATTACAAATTCAACCTACAAAGTATAATTTAATGTCAAAACATAGGTATAAGCCAAGAGTTTAATGTCATTACAAAAAAAAAAAAAAATACAAACCAAAGCACTAAAAACAATGTAAACATCAAAGCAAATTCTATCAAGTTAAGAGTCTTTATGATTCACATCTAATCGTCCATTAACTTCAACTTCATTGTTTTTAGCTTCCATGTCAAGCTCATTAAGTGAAATATCTGTAATTTCAACTAAACCAGTACACTTCAATGAATTAAATGCATTTCCACTAATGTCCCACAACTTGTTATCTCCTTACTACCGACTTTTCTTTGATAGAAGACGAATATCTTTATGCACAAAGATCAAGTCTTCAGAATATTGTAATACCATTTTGTTCATTCTTATAAAGTGAATAAAAGAGTAGGTACTACTCCAATTCATTTTATATGAGAAACATGTCTGACTAAGTAATTTCAATGCTAAAGATCAAAGAATAGATATGGAAGACTCATATACACACCATCAAACAATTCATTCCATTCTATAAAGCAAGGTTAATTCAAAAATATACCCACGATGTACTCAAAAGTGGATTTGAAAGACCAGGTAATACATTCATGCTGTACTTAAAAAGTTAAACTTTTAAATAAAATGCATCAAGTACATTTGACCATGCCCAATACATATGTAGCCGTACCCATATAAGGAATGTACCTAGTAGTACAGATATATATATATTTTTAGAGTACCCATACTTGAGTCCTATCATAACTCTTTTAACATAAGCAATAATTTACTTTTCACCTTTGCAATTGTCAAAGGCATTTTCTATTGAAAATGTCTGTATCTATCTTCCAAAAAATTTTTTTGTGGAAATAGTTTTCCATATTTGGTGCAAATCTCACCACGGCAGAAGCAAGCTTTTTTTTTTTTTTTTTTTGTTTCGTTTTTTTACTACCTTCATTAACTTAGTCGCGCTAGCTGTAGCTCAATGATAGCTGGATGTGACAGAACTGTTGATTCAAGACAGTTTAGTCTCGTTAGGTCAATCAAGGTTATGAGGTCAGCTATAAAAATGGTGTACAGTCAGACGATGGTTTGCTCCCACAAGTTAAGAGTTCGAGTTGTGCTATAGCACACGAGGCCACTATAAAATTAAAAATCAGGAACGAAAAAGATAAAGATTTGGATATAGGCACTCTATTGAATCATGTAAATTTCTCGTGTGATTTTTATTTGTGTATTAGCTTATGTGACTTGTTGAGTAGCAAATTCCTACTAGGCTCTAAACAATTAACATTTGAGATTTTTATGAAATAAATAATTTTAAACTCTAATTAAACCATATTATGAAGAAAGATAATAAAATGACTAATTTGTGGTTCATACCTATTTTTTGACAAAAATACCTCAGTTAATGATATTGTCAACTATTAATGATATGTCAACTTGCTTTTATGGAAAACGCTGCAATATAGAATTCAACGTGCTCGATGAAATGTCTGAATGAACATTGGGCCATGAAGAGGATTTAAATGAAGTCATTAATGTTGAAGTGTAAAATGGGTATATACATATTTCCTTTGGTGAGAATTATAAATTCTTATTGAATTGTAGATGGGTATGTGTTGTTTTAATGGTGATGAAGATGATGTCGAATGAAATGTGGAAATAGTGTATGCTTGTTTGTATGAGTTTGGATGATGAAGGTACTTGAATGATGGGACACAATGTGTTTGAAATGCCTGAATGCACCTTGGGCCATGAAGAGGATTTAAATGGAGGCATTAATGTTAGAGTGTAAAATGGGTATATATATGTTTCATCGGGTGAGCATTATAAATTCTTATTGAATTGTGGATGAGTATGTATTGTTTTAATAGTATAAATGTGATATTGAATAAAAGGTAAAGATGGTGTATGTTGGCTTGTGTGAGTTTGGATGATGAAGGCACACTAATTTTGATGGGAGTAAAACAATGAAGTTAACATTTGAACTAAGAAAGATGTAAAGAACAAAAAAATAAAGAATAAAAAATATATATTGAAAATTTGCTTTGGTAACTAGATTTAAAAAATTAATGAAAAAAAATAAGCTATAAAAAGAAAGAAAAGGAACAAAAAATAAATTTTTTTTATAAAGAAGATGAAATACTATTAAGAATTCATTTTTCATATTGGAGTTTTAGTACAAGCACTTGATGATATTGCCAATCCAGTTGACGATATCATCATCTGAGTTGATGATATCATCAACTTAGGTATTTCGTCAAAAAATAAATACTAACCACTAACTAGTCATTTTATTATCTTTCTTTTTAATATGGTTTAATTAGAATTTAAAATTAATTATTTCATAAAAACCCCTTAACATTTCAATATAAGAAGTTGCAAAAATGCACATGGAGAGCAAATCCTTGTACTAGCATCTATGGGGAATGTTGAGAGATTTTTTTTTTTTTTTTTTGGTAAAAACATCTAAAAGATGATGTTATCTGGAATGTTCAGCGTTAATCATTTATATTGTGAAAGTTGGTTATAGTTATGGAAAAATGCTTTTGATCATTTGGTATAAACTTTTGATTTTGACTTTTTTTAACTTTTCTTATAAAGGGAAGTAAGGTGAATGATCAAATTAATAAATAGAAAAGGAAGGGATGTCAAATCAAAAAGTGATGACTTTTTATTATTTGGTGAAATGAGAACATAGTTTTTTTACGTTTTTTAAATATAATTTTTTTGTCATTAAGTGGCATGAAAAATAGTTTTTTTTTACTTTTTGGGGTAAAAATTAAGTTGAGGTATCTTTTTGAAATATGGTACTTGTGATTTAACTCCTTTTATTTTATTGTCTCTAGAAATGATCCCTCACCTCATTTACTAATAAAGTGAATTTAAGAGATAAGGAAAAAAGATGGTCTTATAAAAAAGTATGAAAATTCAGAATTCCCTCATTCTTAACTTTTTGTTATTTTGTGGCATGTGAAGGAATTTTTTTTATTACTCTTTTGAATAAAAAAAGGCTCTTTGTCTTTTAATGAAATAAGACATTGACTTTTTTTTTCTTTTCTAAAGGAGAGAAGATGTGATTTTTTAAATTTTAAATTTTTCTATAAGACTTATTTTCTATGATTGTCTTTTAAAGTGATCATTCATTTGAATTCATATCACAAATGAATTACCCAAACATAACAAAAATCATTATATTCTATGAATGGATAAAACACATTGAAATCAATTTCAGCAGCATTAACCACTTGCCTAATTAAAAATCGAATGAGGCAATGGAAAAAATGGTCGAAACTCTAGGCATGTTTGGATACCATCCTCCCAGAGGAATCCTTTCTAATTTTCCTCTAATGCAGATTAGGAAAACGCACGTTTGGGTAAGAGAGGAAAAATAAGAGGGGATTGTTTAAATCCTCTAAACCCACAAAAAATCCTCTCTTCCATTGATTCCTCCATCGCCACCTCTCCACTTCCAAACCTGAGATGCACCAATTCATTGATTCTCTTATCAAAATTCCTTAAAGAGGATAATTTAGTTCCAAGGGAATGAAGATATCCTATAAATGGAGGATATCTCTTCGTTTACCAAACATGCCATAAAACTCTACACTGAATGCTATATCAACAAGAGCATCCAATTGTCATCCGGCCGGGCCTTTCAAGTCGCCCATGACATGTGACCCAAGCCACCCAAGTGTGGGCCCATAATAGATCTTAAAATGTACAGCCTCCTAGTTTATGATAAATTATAATGGATAAATAAAATTCATGTAGCCAACCCCAATTTGGTAGAAAGAAACTTTTGATGATGATGATAGTGTCTTAATCTCATGGCGGGGCAGATTCGTTGAATGGTTGTGATGGATCATGGATGGTAACGGGACACAACGATAGCAACATTTTTCACCAGTTGATGGGAATGATTGACGGTGTGTGGATCTATTTGCTGAAATGATGGAATGAAGTGAAATCCGTTATCCATAGAATATGGTTGTGAGATGTTTTTCTGAAAAATGGAAGATTGAAAGCTAAGATTAGAAGAGTTGACATGGGTTGTTGGGTATAACTAACAAACAAACAGCTCAACACCACCAGCATTCAACAGCAACATCCATCTATTTCCCGTTTTGGAAGCATCACTATCCATTTCATGGGCTGTTTCTGTCATCTTCAAGTTCACATATAGGATGTGAAATATATAAAAATATACTGCTACAAGTCGACTCCTACGTGGATCATAGACGTGTTTACTTACACAACAGTTGTTTTTGCTTGGAAGGAAGGTAACGAAAGAAGCTAGGGGACTAGGTGAGGTTCTCAAGCTCCAGATATTCACAATATTCTTCCTGATGGAACGCCCTTAGTTGGTGGTTTGAATTGTTAAGTACTACTCGAAAGGAAGATAAATAGAGGAAAGTACAGAGGAACAACAAAGATAATAATAAGAGGATTTTACTGAAAAATTCTCTTCAGGTTATTCTATACAAAAAAGAACCTTAAATATATGATTCCATAATATTAGTCATAAGGTCCTTTTTCATTTAAGTTTTTAGAATCTGACTTAGGCAAAAATATTCCTTCTCACCTATGTACATGAGCGGGGATATTTCCGCTCGTTTTCTTTTTCTTCTTCTTCTTCCTCTTCCTTTCTCCTCTGCTAGTTCTTCTTTTTCTTCTTTTTCTGCTTCCTTCCTCCAACTTCAACTCAATCTCAAATATAAACCTAACGACCTAATTTCAATATACTACACTCACTCACTAAACCCAAAACCATTAAACCAAACCCAAGTCCTCCCTTCCCTCACCAACCGACCAACTAACATGATTCTTTCTTTGTCTCATTGTCCTCTTTCTCCTCCCCTTAAACACCAGAATCCATTATCATCATCTATATCTACTCTTTTCTCTTCTCTCTCATTTCCCCAACCTTCAAAGCTCTAAATCTCTCTATCCCCTTAAAAGTGATCACTTTCACCTCTTTTCTCATCTCAACTTAGGGCTTTGGGGAATCGTACTTATGATTAGTAATCCTCTAGGATGTTTTTTGATTTTTGTTTAAATCTTTGGGGTTTATATATATTGGGGTTGGAGGAGGAAGAAAGATGAAGAAGAAAAAAGAACGAGCAAACTCATACCCAATTAGCACTATTCAAAAGAAAAAACGAGCAAAAAGGAAAAGAAGAGGAAGAGAAAATTAAAAAAAAAAAAAAACAAGAGTGGGGATATCAACACTCGTGTTAAATAAGTCAAACCTAGGAAAAAAAAAATTAAAAGAGGAGATATCCCCACTCATGTATGTGGGTGAGTGGGGATGTCCTCGCCTAACCCAAATTCTAAAATTTTAAACTAAAAAAGACCCTTGAGAAGACTATGGTAAAATCATATCTTTGAGGTCCTTTTTTATATGAAGTGACTCTAAAAGGATTTTTTCGATAAAATCCTCTAATAATAATAATAATAATAATAATAATAATAAAAGCTTCTTTAAAAAAATTAAAAACTTCTAGCTAGCAAACAACAAGTGAGATAGCTATACATGTCATAAATGTGTGGCCAAATGATCTCACTAGGTAGAAAATTGATTGGGAACCCTTAAATTACTTATATGAATGAAAACATAGTGATCGGATGCACTTTTTTGTGCACCATTCCCTTTTTTTTTGTTCCTTTTTTTTTCTATACTTATTTGAATGTAACCCAGCTTTGGATTGACGTGTCAATTTTTTGAAGGGTGAAAGTTGTTAGTCATTACTGAAGGGGTTAAGATGATCAAATGGAGCCCATATTCCATACAGAGGGAGAGCCCAATAAAGACGAAGAGATTCCACTGCTCTCAGCCCCAAGTGTGGGCCCAGGTGGGCACCACACCAAGGTGACGCAGAAGCTTCCATGCACACTCTGTTCACCGGAAAAGCCCCTGCTTCGTATCATTCATTGCTTTCGCATTTATAGTTTTATTATTATTTTTTTAATGAGGACACATTTATAGGTTTTGATACCAAATCTGTGCGCTTCCTTACCAAACCTTAAATTGAGAGAGAGTGAGGGGCTTTCATATTAAAGCCTTTAAAAGCACAGACACATTGTCTATGATTCCACGTGCGCGGCGCACACAAACATGAAACACCTACACCTTGATGATGATTCCAAGTGCACGCGCCTTGCTGATGGCTTTGAGCGCTATCTGCCAAGCAAAATTTACACTCCTTAATGATTTTAAATGATATCTTCCAAGCCAAAATTTCTATGGTTGATGTAGTCAGACTATTGTTAAAATTATTTTAGAACGGTAATGCAGTCAACTAAATGGTAAAGCCGAGAGTTATCGTAAAAAAGTTTGAGAGAAATGGATGAGTATGAATATGAATCTTTGTATGCATACGTCTCATACGGAGAGACTATGCATACTCTTCAGTGGGGCCTACTATGAACCCCACAAAGGGTTGAGACCATTGGAGATGGAAGGATCCCTGCGGAACTAACATAAATATCAAGTTTGATCCCAATCACATATCCTTAACCCTTTCATCTGTGACCCACAAATTCATTTCATTTGAATTAGTGCATAATTGATCAACGGTCCAGTAAATTCGGATCTGACAGAAACTTGAGGTGTGTGACTATTAAAGGGTGTCCCTTTTGTATTGTAAGATTTAGATTAGGTGCCAGATAGGCCTCACGTAAAGTTCTCAAGACAAAAAATTGGTAAAGAACATATACACATAAATATTATCCTATACTGGGAAATCTTTGTATGCATACATCCTCACAGATAGACCGTGCATACACTTCTATAGGGCCCACTATGGACCTCACCAATAAATAAGACCAATGGAGATGGAAAGATTCATACAGGACCACTCTAAATATCAACTTTGGCTCCAATCACATGTCCCAAACCCCTTCATCAATGCCCATAAATTCATTTTATTCAAATTGATGCGCAGTTGATCCAACAATTCAGGACAGAAAATATATTGCTTGAGACATCATCCTTCCCTGCCACATTTAGCAGTTGCAAGATAGCCACGATTCTCCCTTATTATCATGTCTGAACTATTAGTTGCAAATTGCAATCCTCTTATTTTTTATTTATTTTTTTATGACCAATGCATCCCTCATCAACCTAGCCTTCAAATCTTTAGCGGCCCATTGCAATCCTCCTAATCATGGCCCCAAAGTTTACCAAGAAGAGGCAACAAAGCATGTGGATTTCATCAGCCCCACCAACTGGTTTATAAATAAGGCATCTAATAACAACCAGCTCCGACCAAACTCCATTCCTCAAAACTCTTCATTTTCCCAGCCTACAGAAATGTTGGGAAGAAGCCAAAGTGAGCCAAACTATTTCCTTCGGGTGGCGGCTTCTGTAGGCAAAAACTCACTAAAACAGGGATGCCCGAAGACCAAAACTTGAGTCACTGATCCTTCATACGAATAAAAAGAAGTCTTTAGAACGCATTCAAAGAACTTAGCCATCAACATTTAGGAAGGATGAAATCGGTCTGTTGACATTATCTACTTATCTCCCGTGTACTCCACTATATATATGATGATGGTGCCGCAAGAACAACCCCACAAGCCGAGGGGTGCAAAGGCCAAGGCTTTCATTGTAACATAAATTTTAAACAAAATTTGAAAAAGAAGAAGAAAAGAAAAGAAAATCCCATAGGTTTATTGATTCCAAAAAGTGTACTTGCTTTTGCCTCCTTGAGGCGGTCAAAGAATGGATTCCAGACATTGGTAATTTCTCCCCACATAGGGTGATTACATCCCATTACATTCCACTAATTTCTCAACCGAATGGACCAATGTACAAATTCACCTTCCTCTTAAAAAGTAACTTCTAGCACAAACCTTCCATGAACCTCTCTTGATGACAAAAAATGGCAATTCACCAATCTCCAACAAGCTTCTCCCATCCAGGAATTGTCAAAAATAGATGCCCAAATCATGTAAAATTGACCAGTTGATCATGTATGAGACCCAAAAACACGAGTAAACATAACTCGAACTAAAGCTCTGATACCAATGTATATTGATGTGGAGAAGTGCTTAAGCTTAAGGAAAACAATCAAAGGCACAGTAAAGAAACTTAGATTTACATGGTTCACCGATAAGGACTGTCCATGAGAGAGAGTACCACGACTTTCAGTGTCAGAGAAAACATGTGCAGTGCACAAGTCAGACAGATAGTGTAACAACGTTTCTGCACAAAAAAGTCTCACACACATAAAGGCTCTTATAGAACCTTTCAACTCATGCAAAAATACCTGTTGCAGAAAGTATCAACACATACAAACCACAAACAAAATTCTACCAAGAATTCACTAAAAAAGTAACTCCCTTCGCTCACTTCATCTGTGTGCATGTCATTTTCCAATGGTAACAACTTTTACTCAAGAAAACACTGTAGAGTATAAGACAGCTATATTGACATTGTTCATATGTATGCACTTCTCTATAAAAGCAATACCATAGAGACAAAAGGTAGGCAAGAAGTCCTACTAGGACTTTCTCAGAAGGCTGAGCAAATTTTTTCCAACATGATCTGCATTGGGGAAAAAAAGGAAGAAGGACGGACCTATGAGTACAGTTTGTATTTGAGTCAGAATCCTCCTCTCCCACCAGGGTATACTCAGAAAGGACATGCGGTATGCCTGTGGGATCCACTGGCCCCATCAGATACTAACAGGAGGTCAACAGCATCTATTTGATCAGAGTTCTGATAAATGCTTACACGTAATGTCTGTAGGGACCACTGGCCCCTCTGATCAGATAGTCAATAATAACCAATTGACCAAAGTTCTAGTAGATGGCTGATCCACAACCCTTGTGTGTGTGGCAGTGAACTGGTGACCCACAGACAAGTCACTTGGTGACTGGAAATCCGCCCAGCAAAGCTCTGGGCTCCTGAATCAGCTCAGTAAGTTATCAAATACTGCATATTCCCCTCTTTTATTATCATCATTGACTAGCGTATCCGTTCGTTATTAGCAGTACTAAAGAACATTGAACATCAAGAATTCAGGCTTTTAAAAGAGAATGAAGAATTGAACCAACGTGACGGAGAAGACCAAATGGAATTTTGGGGGCGAGGGGGAGGATACCCTGAGGAAAAATAGAAGCTCGGGAAAGTGGAAAGGAAGTGCAGGATGGAAAACACACAGAATCATTTACCCGGCATTCATTTGCTTGCTAGCTGCCATAATAGCTCCACCTGTGTAGAAGTGGCAGCACATTGCAACTTTTGGGTGATATTCGTGGCCATAACTGCTCAGTTCAGCTACAAACAAGAGATACAATCAGCAACTGTAAAACCAGCAGAGGAAGAACGGCAGTGAGAACAATGAAAAAGAATGAACTCCATGAGCCACGTTTCTAGGGATGGAGTTCCAAACATTTAGGTGGGGCTAATGGTTTGGTGATCACAGTTATTGATTCATGGTGGTACCTCGAATATGAACCAGAACTGGAGATGCAGACCCTTTGATCATTTATTTTCCACTGAATGTTGAGCCATTCTATTTAATAGGCCACTGGTCAATGAGTTAAGAATTAAGATATATCTTCCAATCCGGTAGTTTTTCGAGCATCACCATCAATTAGGGGTCCTATCAGATCAAGAGTCCATGTCAACCAACCATGGCTCCACATATACAAAAGCTTGCAGCTCAGTAAATTATGCATGTCTAGTGGCTCAGGAGTCAGGACCCTATAATCCCTCTCTCTCTTTTTTTTTTTTTTTTCCAGTTATGGGTACAATATGAAATTTGTTCTCACAGCAAAGTAAATGACTTGATCAGAAAAATTTTCACGCTGTGCATTTGATAGACCAAGCTAACCTCTGCTGTTGCATCAATGCCTTGTCCTAGCAACATCTCTGCCATTGCCAAGGCCCGTTAAAAAAACAAAAGAAAGAAAGAAAAAATCGCTGATGTCCTATGATAATTTGTAATATCATTTACCTTTTCTCTAAAAAGGAAAAGGAAAAGGAATCTTCTACTCCCCCATTTTCAGAAACAGTTCCAGAAACAAAAAATGATAGATATTTCCCTTGACGAACAGTAGCAAGTTAAAACAGCATATGCAGCACACTAGTCATGCACCTCTCACTGCAAGAGCAGGTTCCTGAAATTAAGTTGTGAGGATTACTGCATTCACCCTCACCTAAACTGATAATGCTGTAATTGAGAAATGAGGAACAAAGTATAAATGCATTTTTTTAAAAAGGTAGAAATATATGAGTTTTAGCGTACCTTCAAGTGAAGAATCACAGATTTGCCTATGGCTGGGGCCTGTTCCGCCAAAAAACACCTATTAACTTAACATTAAAAATTAGACAACACTAGCAAAGGCCGACCAACATATATTTCCTATACATCGTTTTGGTCATCCAACAAATCTCCGCTGCATTGCCTCCCTACATGATATGCTAGAGGCATGTAGCCAACAATGGAAATCCTACTGCCCCGCATTCACCCAAAATGATTTACAAGAGACTGAACTTAATCAACAAATAAAGCCAATCTCCAGAGCTCACGACTGCTACCCAAGGCAATGCATTTTGACTAGATGAATCTGCTTTAATTACAAGATGCCCTAATAGTAAAAAGAGGCCCCTTGAAAAGCCTGAATATTCCTATAGGGCTTGCTGCCTCTGTTTGGTTTGAAACTCCAGCTTTCAATCAGGCCAAACAAAGTCCCAAGTTTGTTGCACCTTTTCATCATGAAGCACCCCTGAATACCCCAATGACCTGATATTCCCCTTGATGCTGCTTAGCGTCAGGTTTCCAATGCCCCATTTGAGGGAATAACCACTTCACATCCCTAAAACATCTCTTATCACAATTTATGGAGTTTCAACAGAAAATACTAAACTGTTGGATAATACAGGAACACAGAAATTTAACATAGGAAATGAGTAGCATACTATCTCAACCCATTTGGAAGATATATGTTGAGATCAACAGTGTAAATGCAACATTGTCAAACCAGGTGCATTTCTACGTGCAGCCAGCAGAAATGCAAGTGCAAAGCATGGATGGCTATCCACTGTTGTATATTGTGGCCAGTATGGATATCAGAAACGACTGTAAACATGTGCTTATGCAGTTCCAGGCAGGGAAATGCTAACCAGTTTTACGTGCTGCCCTCTAGCACTGAAATTGTGGATGGAGTTTCCTAATTAATTTGGTGTGCAGTGGGTTATGCTGGTTTTGATTTCAGACCTCCTTCAGTCTTGGAGTGCAGTCATCACACTTGCAGGGGGTGTATTATTAGGATAGTCTTGGTAGTTATTCTTTTGTCATTTTGCTCCAAAACATAATTATAGGACATTCTGAGAATAAGCTAGGTTACACAGAGCTTTAGGGAAGATAACCTCTTGTGGCTTTGGCTAGAAAGGAGTTTTGAGTGGAGAACATATCCTTCAAGGCATTCTTTGAAATGGGTGCCTATCCTTGGTTGGTTCATCATTCAAAGGTTACTTTGGATGGTAGTCTATTGTAGTGAGCCCAATACAGCCAGCATTGACAGAATGGAATATGAACAAATTGGTATTATTAACTAAACCTTTTCGGGCGTATTCAAAGTTTGATTTTCTTTTTCTTTTTCTAAAGAAAAAAAAAGTAACCAATTATTTAACTAATAAGCAAAGAGTACAAACAACTTAATAAAATACTGAAGGATTAAAAGTATGAATTCTAATTTTGCCGAGACTAATGTGTTACTGGCTTGTTGTAGAGAACCTGAGGTAAGGCCAATCCCTGTGTTAACTCTGAAACAGGTTTTAAATGGAGTCCTCCTATATATGGAGACTATCAGATTGCGTTGATGAAGCTAAACATTTAGTTTGTTCAGGTGGTTTTGTTCTCCATAATATTTTCTGAGAGGTCAATCATATAGCAAATCAGCTGGTTAAAGATGGTGTCAAATGGCCATAGCTTGTTATTTATGTTTGTTTAGGCTCCAGTCAGTCTGTACCTTTTGTTGGTGATAAGATTTCATTTGCCAAAAGAAACCCAAGCCAAAGCTAACGGAAAATTGCATGCTTTTTTGCAGTTCCAGTTACAAATAGATCTTTAATGCAGAACGGAGGGGAAATTGCGGGGTGGGCGAGGATAGGGACGGAGATATAGTAGAAAATTTGGGACTTCCACAAAACCCCGATCCGGAGGCGTGGCATTAGAGATCTCAAGAATGACTTGAAGAAAACTTGAGAAACCAGTCATTTTCATTAATCATCAACAACTCTAATTAGCCAAAGAGGCTTTACATCATTATACATCATTATACAGGAAAAAAAATAACCCTAGGACAAATATGGACCATCCAAACACATTGATGGCCAGGATTAAAATATCCCACTAAAACAACTTAAAACATAATTAAAAAATCTAAATAATATAAAAACAACATAAAACGAATGGGCTGGGCCTAGATGCTTGGTCGAGATGGATGGGCTAGGCCCATTGGCTGGTCAACCCATGGAGACCATGGGTTTGTCCTACATCAATCTTATGATCGTTCACATATCATTAATCCTGCATTAATGAGAAAATTGAAATCTATTACGGTTAAACTAAAAACATATGCATTCTAACAGACTAGATAGCCCACATTAGTGGTCTAATCGTGAACCCATATTTTTACGTTCTACCATTCTACAATTAATAATTATTTGTGCACACGCTAAAATGCACACAAAATGTACACAAGTGTATTTATACCATGAGGTGGTGACAAGTGTATTTTTCACATTATGTGAGGAATAAAGAGTGGAACACAGTTGTTATTGTGTGGTATTTTGTGTGCATTTTAGTGTGTGTACATATCACAAATGATTCTACAATTCTGAGGCGCTAAATAAGAAACATTTAGGGCCCGTTTTGACATAAGAAAACGTAGAGAGCTGGAGAACAAAAATTTTCCTCCAGCAAAATATATTTTCCACTGTCCCATCTACTTTTAGGGATAAAAGTAATTCTCTTCTTAACTAATTTTGCAAAGGAGAAAAGATTCTCTCATCAATGGGTACAAAAAAACACCCTTCTGTCGGTGAAAAAAATTAAAATATATTTATTAAAAATTCACTTAACTATATAACAGTAGTTTTTTCTTTTTCAAATTATTTCTAATATAATTTTATCATACATAAGTTTTCTCCATTCAAATCCAAATACATTGAAGAATCACTACTAACAGAGAAAAGTGGTGATTCTCCACAGGGAAGTCTCCCTTGATTTTCCCAGCTAGTAGGGGTTCTCCAATGGTCAATTTCTCTGCATCAAGATAGGAAGAGAAAGCAAAAAGACAGAAAATTTCAACATTTATGCAATCAGATGAACATATCCATCCTAAACACATGAAAGGTGGCATTACAATTCTCTTATCTAACCAACAGAAAGAAATACTTATGCGCAGTTAAATATAACACTCAATGAAGAACACCTGACTAGGCCTTTCAATTCAGTACAAGCGCGGCATGCCCTTGGCAAAAGAATGTGAACTCTTTGATCTGATCTTGGCAGCAGCAACTCCATTCCTCCGACCGCTTGTCAGGGGGGTCAAATAGAACCGCAAGAGGCCGCCGTTATCAAAATGGCTAGGAGAAAACCTTGCACTTCGATTCCGCTCCAAAACAATTTCTTGCCTTCTCTTCTTACTCTGCCCATTGGCCTCAATGCCACCACTCCTCGCACCACCTCCAAGAGTGCCATTGCTGAAGGAACTCCTCCAACTGACGCTGCTATTGCTGCGCAACAATTTTCTATTGAATGCCGCCCCTTTCAGTTCACCATTCGCCTCTCGCCGGAGCTCCGGCCAAGACTCTGAGAAAGAACGCTCGACGACATTACCTCTGCTGTATCTGTCATCTTCGTCCTCTTTGACGCTTCCCCGCCAGTGTATCAATCCCCAAATGCTCCACGGCTTACTCCACCGTCGCGACTTCTTGGAGCGGTTTCCAGCGATGGCCGCAGCAGAGCCTCTGTAGGCGGAATTAAAGCTCGAATTTGAGTGTGAGTCCTTTGCATCTGCAATCTTGTTTATGAAGAAGTAGTCCATGGTTGCGGGTGAGACCTTGGCGTTGGAGACCCACTTACTCTCGTCGGTCTCACCAGATGTGGCTCCTCCCCTTGGAAAGGAGCTCAAACGTTCGAGACTGTGCCGCCGCCGATGCAGTGACGAGGAGGAATCCATGTAGTACTCCCTCGTCTGTGCCGAGCCACCCGGCAATGTCGTTGTAGTTGTAGTTGTCGGATCTAAGTTGACAGGGGGGTCTTCCACGGGGATCTGGTTATCCGACCGCCGGACAGGGGCAGGGGCAGGGGCAGGGGCAGGGGCATCTTCCACGACACAAGTCATCAATGACATTCGTGGGCGTCCGATCAAGTGGCCGTCCCACGACGCTCGCGGCTCGTCGAACGGATCATCGAAAGACATCCGCCCAGCGTCGAGGGAGTACCGCGGGTCCGTGTCGCAGGACCGCCGCCCGTAGCCGTAGTCGGCCACCTCCGATTGCGTCTCTCGGAAATGCCGAGACGAGGACGCCGGTTTCTCGGCCGTCGCCGCGCCGCCGCTCCGCCGCTTCTTCTTCCGCCGCCATTTCTGCAATTTCTTGCTAAGAACCGACGCCGCGAGCCAGAAACTCCCCGCGATCTCCTTCAAATCCCTCTTCTCCGCCGCCGTCGGATTGTTCATCTGTGCATCCAGATCGATGTGATCCTTCATCGTCTTCAAATCTCGGTCTTCTCCTTCTCCTTCTCCTTCTCCTTCTTGAACAACAACGACCGCTTCTTCAACCCTAATCATTTCTCCTCCTTGATCCTCCTCCTCCTCTTCTTCTTCGATCTCTTCCTTGACCTCATCAAAGCCTAAGTTATTGACGTTTTTGCAGCAGCCATTAGGCGGCAGTTGCTGCTCGGGTTCGCGTGCAATGGCGGCCCCCCGCTCAACTTTCGCCCCATCGTCTTGATAGAACAAGGACCAGAGCGTGTTCCGCACACGGACGTCGCAGGATCTCCTCTGCGGCTCGATAATGACGGGAATGCCATCAGCTCTGGCTCCGGAAAAGGACTTGCTGCGGCGGAGCTCGGGAAAGGAGCATTTGGAGGTGGAGGCGGAGGGTTTGAAGATGGCTTTCAGGGCGGAGGCGGCGGTAGAGGAAGGGGGCGGTGGATTGCGGTGGTTTGAGGCGGGGTCCAGGCCAGAGAGGCGCTCGCGGAGGCAAGAAGCGCAAAATCCGGTGACGGGCTGGTCGGGGTGGAGGTGGCAGGAGGAGGGGCGGGGAGGGGGTGGGAGGGGTGGTGGTTCTAGATTCATAATAGAGACTACAAGGACAATGCGGAGCTAAGGATAGGAATCGACGCAGCAGCTATGCGCATGTTAGCAAAGGAGCCGAATGAGTTTTGCTTTGCAGGAGAAAAACAGAGAGCGAGAGAGCAAGTGGAAGAAGCAGCAGAAGCAGCAGCAGCAGCAGCAGCGCTGAAAAACAAAACTCTGGGCTGAGGCTGGGGCTGCCGCTGGGACCTGGGACCTGGGACCTGTATTTCTCGTACCTGTTTTGCCCTCCAACTCCAACCCCAACCATTTTCAAACATGTCGCCTGTAAAGCGAAAAATATTAATAATAAATAAATAAAGCGAGAGAAATCACACCCCCGCACCCCAAAAACGCTTTTCCCCCTTTTTTTTTTTTTTTTTTTTTCTGTTTTGGCCTCTTTCTCTTTTGCGCTCTGATTCTTTTTAAGATCCAATAGAGAGCCAACCCATACCATCTTTTTGTGTACGGTATTTTATTTGTTCGTTGGAAACTATATTTTTTTTTCTAAGAAAGAGTAAAACAAATGCTCTTATTATTGTATTTCCTTTATAATTTTTTGAGACAGTAACAATAGCTTTTATTATAAAAAAATAAGAGATTACCAAAAAAGTAATAGAAAGTGAGATCCAAGAGTAATGTACCCTATTCCACCCCAATATTACTTACATAATAAAATTCCTCCCAATGAGACACCCTATTAACCACTTTTTTAAGCAAAGCATCAAACATGGAGTTGAACAATCTTAGCTCAAGATGAAATAAGTAGTAATTGAGGCTAACAACATCCATATTTCATTAAAAAAAAGGAAAAGAATTCATTAATTGATTTTCCGATTAGATATCCATGCAATTACATTAAAATAGTCACTTTCTATGATAAGAGCACCTTAGAAGTGTCTCATAAAGCAACGGAGAGCTTCCAAAATACGTAAAACCTCTGTTTTATTAGAAACACATACTTTAAGATGTTAAAAAAACATAAAAGATACCCTTCCCATTATTATTGCAAATAACACACCCTACTCTTACTAAGCTTGATTTACTTTTCGTTGCACTATCCACATTGAACTTGAGCATACCATGAGGGGAAGAAGACCAAAGGACTGTCTTTTTCTATTTTATTTGGTTGCGCCCTATACAAACTTTTTAATTGGTAATGATATCATTAAGAATGAAATTAGGAAATTCATTTCGAATCAAAGCTCACTTCACGACCCTAATGTTGTTGTATTGCTTTAATCGATCCAAATAGAGATATATATAGCTTGAGCAAAAGAAAGTTCATGCATTTAGACTCGAGTCACAATCAAAATGTAGGAATTGAGATGCATCATAAGAATTTGTGATGGTATCGTATTACATGGAGAGTAAAAAAAAATTTTCCTTGCGTGTGTGTTCTTTTTTTTTTTTTTCTTTTATCAGAAAAGTAAAGCAAAGGTGAGAGAACTATGAAAAAGTTGACTTTTTTTCCTTTTACAGTATCCAATGTAGGTTAGGCCACATTTTTTATACTTCATAAAACATATAAGCTGGTTAGTTTATCAATTGTTTCCTTCTCATTGCACTCATTTCATTCATCTCATTCTCATCTATGGCTCAATTTATTTTCACCCTGTGATAACTAATGTATATACTTAATTAACCAAGGGTAGCTTAGTTGGCCTGAAACCATAGCTTGCTTTCAAAGGTTGCAAGTTTAAACTGCATTACCACACTATAGCCACAGGAGATTTACCTGACTTCTTTTGGCCGCGAAGGGATTAGTCCGGTCCAAACGACTTGGACACCCTCCCTCAACCCAAAAAAAAAAAAAAGTATATACTTACCCTTTACATAACCACTACATTTTCAATTGATTTTATGTTTCCTTTAACATTACTTTTTCAATTGATTTTATGTTTCCTTTACATTACTATTTCAATAAATCATTTGAACATTACCCGAAGGACCCGTCTAAAGAAAGAAAGAAAAATTAATAATTTGTGAGTGTCGTACGTGAAATGCTCCCTCGTGTTTATGCTATAATTACATTACATGTGATCATTCTCACTCGCGGACCATCCATGATCCATAATTTTGGGATGAGAAAGATAAAATCCAATGAAGTCAAAAGGAGAGAGCTTCATTACGTGTGGAGTAATAAGAAAAAGAGATCTGTTGAATTATTACATATACATAGATCTTGCTTATGTACATATATTTGATTATTATTCTTCTTTGTATCATTTCATTGCATTTCATCTCTTTGCAACATAGATTCTTAGATACAAGTTCCGCATGTATTCAATGACTACAAAATTTTTAAAAAATGGTGACATTTTGTAATGGTAATCAAGTGGTGTAAAAAATGCAAGCATCACTATATTATTTTGAATAAGAAGTTAAAGTTAAGAATGTAAAATGTTGCAGTCATTGGTAGCTATCTTTAAATATAAATATATATATATATGTGGATAAAACTACTAGACATATGTCCCTCATCCTATGGTTATGGACACTTTCATTTTTGAATAGTATTGATGTGCAAAAGGATAAAACCATCAGTGACACCTTTTTTTACCTTGTTAGGTTTAAAACATGAATTATCCTTCACTTTGTCGTGAGGGATGGATGCATAGTAGTCTTTCCATATATATATTATATTAAAATAAGAAGCTTCATTTTGGTCACAAAGTATTACAAAGCAATTGTCACAGATTGCCATCACACTATCATTGCATGGAGTGGTCGGATTTGAAAGATCATGGAATCATATCATCCGTGTAGATGGCTTGATAGGCTCCACACAGAAATCATCGAAAAAGTGTAAGATTGAAAGATACCGGTGGAATCTATCCATCTCCACATGGCATATTAGAAGTTATGTTTTGTGCGGCCGCTTTTTCATGTAAAGTTAGGTTAAAATTTTAACTGCGTGTACAAAGGAAACGATCATACCTAAAGTTTAATGATTTTAGATAATATAATTTAAAAAAGCAATCAAACAGTAAATCACATTTGCATTTGTATTAATCCAAGGCCCATGACATTCAAGGTAGTAGTTGTGAGAAAGTTGAATTGATTAGAGGAGATCTCATGTCCTGTGGAATCATCTCGAGAAGAGCATCTATCTATTATGTGCATCGATAAGTTGGTTAGATATTAAAAGGCCGAGTCCCTACAGACTATTTCTATTTTAATTTTGTAAGGAAAATTTTCAAATAGAGCCTAACATTTTGGTACATTTCAAATAAGGACACATAAAAAACTACATTTCAAATTAAGGCTTAAGTTTTCCACTTTTCTTTCAGATGAGGACAAACCACCATAATGAGTAATTTTGGGTGACTACTAACTATCTTCCCCTTCTTTTCTCAAAATTCAAAAATTCGTAGGTCTTAAGTGTGAAGCGACCTCTTTCTTTTCTTCTCCTTTTTTGTATCCCTCTCACTCTACGCTTAAAGCCATAAGGGCATTTTTGGGTTTTTGAGCAAAAGGAAAAAAGTTTTCGAAATCACGCATCCCGCAATTTTTTTTCATCCGAAAGAAAAGTGGAATATTTAAATTCTTATTTGAAATTTAATTTTTATATGTGCCCTAATTTGAAATATACTGAAAAGTTAGGTCTTGTCTTGAAATTTTTGCATTTTGTAATGAGGTTGCGTTTCTTTGCTATATGTTCTTGGACGGTGTTTGCCACATGAGTAACTGAGAGAGAGAGAGAGAGAGAGAGAGAAGAAACATTGCCTCTATCTAAAATAGATTTTTGTAATCTAAAATAGATTTTTGTAATGGACTCTATTTGTTATGTTCTTTAAATCTGCACTGCAAACACATCACACAAGAATATAGGCATTTTGGTTGGATGCCTTTGCTTCTATTGTGATCCCCATAGCCATAGGTGATATGGACACCATAATATGAGATGAATATTTTGAACATGCCATGGGAAAGACGCCCTTACCCTTTTAATCATGGCGAATTTTCAATGTTAATTTTAGAAAATGCATATCATATCCACAGGTTTTGAGAAAGATCACTTTTTTTCTTTATGAAAATTGCACTGTTTTGTTCTTTTCATTTTGCTTATGCGAGATTTAAAAACATAATCAAATATAATAGCATAGCATAGAATAGAAAAGAAACGATGTGGAGAACATTAGCAAAAAAAAAAAAAAAAAAAGAAAAGAAAAGAAAACCCATGCTTCATTGATGGATCCTATTTAATTTGGCCAATTAAATGAATAATTATATATATATATATGAGAAATATTCACGTGCAGCTATCCCTCACCATGTTATGATGAGAGACAACATAGTGAGGCTAACTTTATATTTCATCCTAACCATGTACATACATGGGACCCCTTAAATTATAATGAACCACTTGAGTTTTTACTAATCAAACGTATTGGACTGCTGGATTGAGGCTCAACATTTTTTTTAATATCAAGTCATTAAATATATGGGCTACGGATGAAGGGGTTTATTTCATGTGCATCTATATAGAGAAATATTTATGTGCATCTATATATAGATATATATATAACTTAATTTATCTGCCGTATACTAGTTTCAAACATGGGTAAAGGGAGAGAGAGTTGCAGCAATTAGCAAATATTTTATAAAAACAATGGCAGCTGCACATAGAGTCTAGGGTGGTTGACCACCCAGTATTGGAAAAAGTCAATACAATTATTTTTTTTTTTAAAGATAGATTTTGACAACTCCAAAAAAAGAGTAGTGACCATCTTTAAGAGGCTAAGTGTAATTATTTTAATATGAATATGCTACATTTCCTTTTGTATATATTTTCTAATAGAGCTTATAGAATTTACGTTTTTCTTTACTACCTGATAAAAATTTCGAAAGTGGCCAACCATCCTCCACTGTAATTGAAAACACTAGAGAATCTTGAGTTAAGTATGTTTCGCTTTTTTTGCTTAAAGGGCCAGTTTACATGCACTGATGCACATGACCTTTGCAGGAAAAAATGGTATAGGCACTTTAAGTAGGAATCTAATCATACATGTTTGATGTTTCACATAACCATATAAAAAGGTGAGGAAAACAGCTTTAATTTGTACATGTGAAATGGAAGAGAATTTACAGGGAAAAAAATAAAGGAAATATGCAAAGCAAAAGAAAAGGCTTCAAAGACGGAGGATATCACATTGTAATACGAAAGACAACAGTTTTTTTGGGAGTCGGAAAGAACAAGAGTTAAAAAGGATGAAAAAATAAATCAGTGATTCTCTTTTTCTTAGTTTGTGTCAAAGGTGATTAAAAAAAATGATAAAATGCAAGAACAAACGGAAGTAAATTCATACTTTATTGGTAGTTGTATCCGATTATTAATATCAATCAGATGACACAAGTGGTTTAGATGGTGGTGATTCCCAAATTTTAATCCCCCAAATAAGCAATTTTTTTTAATAATGCACCTTGGATCCTTAAAAAGAAAACTCTTTTCTGTTTATTGTGCCATTTTACATAAAAGGGGTGAGGTCATTTTCAAATAATCATTTGTTCACAACACTTTTGCTCATTATCTACCTATTCTAATTTTAATATGGTAAGCAAGGATTTGGATATAATAGAGTAGGGCTTTAATTCCATAAAAAGTGTTCTCACACAAACTTTTTATGGGGCCCTCTCATTTGCGGATAAGACCAGAGGGATAAAAATATTTATACCAGATCACCCTAAATATCAAGTTTGGCCCCAATCACATATCTTTAACTCCTTAATAAATGGCCCACAAATTCAATCCATTCGGATTGGTGCATAGTTGATCTAACGGTCCAGTAAATTCAAATTTGACCAAAACTTAGGATATGTAACTATCAGGGGATTCATACGTATTACAAAATTTTAATTGGATGATAGATAAGTCCACCTAGATTTTTCACCAAACAGTGGTGAGAATTAGTTTCTGTAGGATTATTTTATAATAAAATACAGACATGCCCATTGTATTTAATATTAGTATCTTGTCTGGTAGAAGATAATAGAATATGACAAAGGTATGTCTCATACTACCATCCTGCTGCCTGTAGATCCCAAAGCTGTTGGAGTTTCTCTTCCAAGACCTGTCTTTATTGGCTTTTGTTTTCTGTTCTCTCTGCATGTTTATCCTCACAAGTTGATATAAAGGAGATATTGCTGTTTGAGCATGCACTTAAAAGGTGGGTATGTCCTGGACTTTATGCTATTGTTGGTATTCTCAGGATTTTTTTTACTTTTTTTATTGTGTAGTGAAGATTCGTGGTCAGAGTATTAGTTTGTCTTTGATGCTTTTTGTCATGGGAAGTGGCTTTTCTTTCCTTCCTTCCTTTCATTTTGTTATTAGGAATTCCTTCCTGCTTTCATTTCTCACTTTAATATTTTATATATATATTCTCTCTCGTAAAAAAATAAAAAGGAAAATCGAAGGAGCTTACAGTTATTGGAAACTGGACAGGGTTAATTTGATCAATGATCCGATAGATGGGCTGAAAGTTGGATCACCCAATCTGCTTACTGCAAAACAGTTCAAACAATTGATCCTGATTGTCAGTTTGGTGAGGCCACACCACATTGCAGCATAGGGATTTTCTTGGTGTTACTAAGACTGGACTTGATCTACTGATGGATGGTTGGATAAAATAACCCGGCCATTAGATGGATATAAATATACAGTGTGATAGTTATAGAAATTTACAAATTACTGCATTCTTGTAATTCTTGCCGTAAGTTTCAATGAATGAGAGGTATACATTTATAAGACAATAGTAACTAACCTTATTCTAAGGATAAGAATAATCTATTAAAATCTCTAACATTCTAACAAAACTAATATCAAACTATTCTAATCTCTAACATTTACAAGGTCCTAAATAGGATATGTGATTGAAAACAAAAAAAAAAAAAAAACCTTTGATCTCTAAAAAAAAATAATTTTATTTTTTTGGAATGATCTTCATATCATTTTGGTGATCACTACCTGTCTGTGGATCCATTACTACCGCAACTTGCTCTTTTTTAGTCTGTCAATGCCGGTGGCCCATTGGATTAGATTTGTCGCAATCTTTTGCAGAAGCTTCAATCGTGCAATAGTTTGATAAAGATGACGAGATCTTGAGATTTAGATATTTGGATGTACGAATGAAGTGAGATGGATGGTGGTCATTGCGGGAAATAAGATCATGCCCGGCTTGATCTCAAGATCATCACCAGGCCCAGCTCTAATTCCATATAGAAATTTATAAACTACTGCATTCTCATAATTTTCACGGTAAGTTCCTTTGAATGAGAAGTATACATTTACAAGACAATAGGAACTAACCTTATTCTAAGGATGAAGGATAATCTACTAATATCTCTAACATTCTAGCAAAATTAATAACAAACTATTCTAATCTTTAACAATAGTATGCTTCAAATCTGATCATACAACAGCAGTGGTTTTAAATGTTGCAATCTGGCTGTGATGGCGATAAATATTAAGACAGAGGTGTATGATATTGAAATAAAAATGAAAAAACTTAGAATTTATATTTATAAAGATTGGCTGCCCATTTTGTCTCAGAAGATGCTGTTTTCAAACAAGCATAGAACTCTTCACTTATTTTTAAGCACGATTAGCTTTAAATTTGTTTGGTTCATATAAGTGAATAACTTCTTTTTTTTTTTTTTTTGGTAATATGACGTAATATCTCAAGGTTGCAATAGCAATCACCTTCCATGTGTCACAAGCTCAGTGGTGTTTCTTTTTTCTTATATTTTCTATTAACCAACCGAGGTGGGTCTTGTTCTTGGACCCATGAGAGACAAATGGTAAAAAAGATCTGCTTTTGTAGAAAGAGGAGCCCATGGATCAAACCTTGGTAGTTAGGTGCAAATTGGATAAGCAACCAAATTGGCAACCCGTTGTTTTGGGCTCTTTTCAGTTAATCACATTCTTTGTAGATCGAATGAGTGTATTCTCATAGTTTTGCACCATTGCTTATATTTACGTATAGTTATTTGTTCTTTGGAGATCATAAATAAGAGTATTAAGATCCTCAAATAAATGTGACTTCTTTATAAATAATTCATCAACCATATCAAGTCTGAAATTGATCGTCTTTAATGTAGCCATTTGTCACTTCTTGTCGGGCCCTTTAGGATGGATGAGAATTAAGGTAAAGATGGGATGGATTGGTGATCGCTGTCATCGTGGGCGATTTCATTACCAGTCTAATTAATGATCCTAGCTCTTGCTCTTCAAAGTTTACTCACATGTATTGCAAATTTACAGTGACAAATCCAACAGTTAATTCCTAAGTAGTGTCTAATAGGACTACTGCTCATTAGAAAGAGATGCAAATTGATGAGTGACAGGATCCAAAAATCAATTCCAAATCAGTGTCAAACAGGACAATTGATTGTTGGAAAGAAGGATTAGGCCTTCCACTCCCCCATGAAGACGAATTCTGTGACTTAACTAACATGTATCTTGCTAGGATTAGGGTTGCACTCTGATCGGTTGTGTTACATATTTTGAGTTCATGAGCCTGGAGTTTTATTATAATGCTGCTGTACTCAAAAACACTGATAAGGGCTCATTTGCCGACTATATTTAAGATATACATTCAATACATATTTTTTTTTTATGAATTATAGTTGGAACTAGTAGAGTTCCAAACAAATCAAAATGATTTGAGCTGATCCAATACTAAACATAATCAATGTTGAACTCCTAGGCAAATTGAATTTCTAATCATTCAAAAAAGATCAAGTTGCAGTTTGGTGCTACTTACAACTAATAAGGTAACCAAAGTCTGATGAACCTGATAATTTCTCATTTTAGTTATGCATTTGCAAGCATTAGAAAAATTGATCTGATACAAATTGCAAACATAAAAGACAATTAGATTAAAATATAATAATTTTGTGATTAGAAAGAAGCAACAGAAACTTTTAACTCTCTAAGACAGATTCATGCATCATGTATTCATGCCCACTACTCCCTCTGCTAGTCTGCTACTGGTATTCTTATCCATAGCTCCTTCAATTCTGTTAATGCAAGACTTATAGAGAAAGCCCAAATAATCGATTATGTCGTCCTTGCACACTCCCTCTAATGGATTCACTTCAAAAAACCAATCGATCAACGTTGTATCATTGCCATAATCAAAGAGTTTCAATGAATTTACAGACCCGTCAAGTCCTACATTACTGGCTTCCATCCTGTAGACATAGCTGAATGTGGCTCGGTCCATGAACAACAGTTTCTCTTTGATCCATGATCTTTCTCCATTATCTTGAGGGAACATGAAGCCAGACAATAAGCGGACAAAGCCTGGAATGCCTTCTTCTCCCACCAGTGTCGTACATTTCTCAACCATAGGCATCCATTCTGAAAGTCTGCTACTTTGGGAGACCATGTCCCACACTTTGTCTATGGGTGCACCCACGATTCCGCAGACCGACCCATGCCATTTTTCACTACTGCTCTCACGGTCGCCTGCCTAGAAAGAATTAGCCAAGTTTCAACCATCATTAGGTTAGTAATGCGTTATTATGGGCCCACGGCTTCTGGAATTGAATGCCAGCCAGTTTTTATCACCCGAATCATCTTTTTCAAAAGCCTAACAAAGCGCCAGCCATGTCAGGTTTAATCAAAAGGTGCGAAACAAATTATACGTTTGGTGATTTGATTTCCCAATTAGTCATTAACAACTACATATTCGGAAATTCTTTGAAGAGTAAAAAGAGGGGAAAGTAGATTTTGTTCTGATGTGATCCGCATCCTCTTGATCTTGGTGCAAGGGTTACAAATTGTTTTTCCTCAACATTTTATAAAAGCTAAACCCATTTCTAATGAATTGATAATGCATGATGCATAAAAAAGTAAAAGAGACCTCATGATTGCAAAGATAAATGCAAGCAAAAGGCCACTATTGATAGTCCATACCATGTGATGTTTGTGCCTATTGTTTCTTATGATGGGTCTTCTTTTTCAAACATCTCCAATCAAGACCTTCACACCACATGCTAACACATCTGGGGTTTACCCCCTAAAATCGTTGATCGTAAGAGAGCTTACTATATATCCAACCCATACACATCTGTACAAAACCATGCACAGCATTTTTTATTTTTTATTTTTTTTGGTCGACTATAAATTACACTCACTGTAAAGGAATCCTAGACTGGGGAATTATTCATGTTACAAGGAGGACAAGGTATAGAAGCATACCGAGGGGATAGTTCCTAGGAGCAGCTTCTTGGGGATTTACAATATTCCAAAGAGATCATTTGCTAGATATTTTAATTGTTAGATACATACATCATTCAAAGCATGCCTTGGAATTTACAATGGAGGACCTATAACCTAAGATTTATATTATAAAGTTGTGCATGGGAATCATCACTCCATTTGGACATAAGGGATTAAAGGGGGATGTGTGTTCAATGGTGTTTTGGGTGGAAAAGAAAAGAGTGCTCTGGCTTTTGCCTTTTACTTTTTTAACAATAAAGTGAAGTGCCTTGATGGACTGTGCTTGCAAAGTTAAGTACACAGGAAAGATGAGATTCCTCCATTCACACATGAAAATAGAGGTACAAGGAAAAAAAAAATCATCTTGAACTCAAAAAATTTCACCAAACAGTCTCAAGGTGAATCTGCATCGTTTTCCTTCTAATTCTACTTACAATTTTAGTCTCTGCAGATGCACAGTGTGTGCACAACAATAGCTGGATTCCAATGTACAATAATAAACCAGATAAAACAAATGCGGATAGTAGAACAAGAATTTGAGTCTTTTAACTGAGACCTTTTGGCCTCGCAATGTGAATGGCATTTGTATTAGGCTAAATTTTCCCTGCATATTACCATAATTCCAGCCAACATTGAGAAGCTAATGCAATTATCATTGTCATTGTAAAGTTATGCATTGACAGACTGCAATAGGAAAAGCAAAGCTGAAAGTAAGAACATGTAAAAAAGGACAGCTTTATTTGATACACTGAATGCAAGCTTAGCCCACGGGAGAAGACAATAGAAAGTTTCACTTCACAGTACAAGGAGAAAATTACAGACCAAAGAGCTGAGTTGTAAAATGTGAGTTTCTTTTCTCAAGTTCAACCAAGTAGTTTTAGTCCAAATGCCCAACTTACATACCATACTAGCCTTTTCCTCTTCATTGAGCAGCAACCCAACCCATGATAAGGAAAGACCATCCAGTTGCAACCCCACAAGGAAAAAGGCGCACACACCCTATTTTTGACTCTTTAACTCCATTGGGTGATACAGGAACAGTTCCAAAGACCTAAACACTATAATAGTGCTCTTCTATGAATTCTTGAGGATGTGAATGGGACACAGTATAGGATCCTGAGTTGTTAGAAAGTATCCTAAGCTGTACATTTCATTCCAACGGTTCCCCGGTGTGGGTCCATGTTTAATTGATCCAAATTACTGAAATGATGAACCAACTGTAGGTTTTTTATGTCCAAAAAGACATCCATTCTTCTAAGTATTTTTATAGACCGTTGCCAAGTCTGGATTGCTTAATGATCTACTTTTTAGGCTGCCATCAAAGGGATGTACTTTTTCCAATCCAAAAGATCCCCATCTGTGTAGGGACTCAACATATTTCAACAGTACATATTTCTAATAATGGCCCCACGAATTAAAATTGGGGTGGAACTAAATGTTTGCCAAGCTCAGGCCTAAGAAACAGTCTTAAGAACTTTAAGACAAAATGCTGCTATGCTTATCACATAAGAGGAAAGAAGCCGAAGGCCAAAGGATAAGAATCTTCAACTTCTTAATTTACACGCCCCAAAGGATCATCAGTACAATGGTTTGGGTCATCAAACCATTAAGCACCACTGGTATGATCACACCTAAAGAGCAAATGTGGCCATGAAGAATGCACCATAGGCTTGCTACAGAGCATGAAATATGTTGTATTATAACACCAAAGATTACATATCTGAAAAACACATGCGAAAAAATAACCAGTTTTAGCTCAACCCACTCTTTATCATACAATGCCAGATAAAATAGCTTGATGTGGATTAGAAAAAGCCTTGGGAATACAGCAACCCAGCTTAGGCAGCTGCTCCAACAGGTGCACCAGCTTTGAGCCTGGATGACCCATACAAGGTTTCTTCGAATCGGATAATCTCATTCTTGGAACCATAAGCGACTTGGGTCCTCTCATCAAGATTAACAATAACCTTGTCTAACACAGATTGTGTGCCATCGCTACTGTAGCCTCCAGCTTTCTCTATCAAGAACCCCAAGGGTGCCACTTCAAACAATAGCCTCAGCTTAGCCTTGGAGGTTGGGGATGTCACATTTGTGAAAATACCCTTTTCTTTGACTATGATCTACAAAACAGAACATTCGAATATAACTTAGTATATTGTATCACTCAGTTGTAATTTATTTCGATTAAGTGGTTTAATGTTTTGGTAGAAAGGGATGGTTGTCCTGTCATATTTTGAGTCAGTACAAACTAGCTGTTTGAACTGGTGTAATGTTTAGTAGAATAAAAGGTCTCAGTCTTCAGCAAAAAAAAAAAAAAAGCAAAAAAGGGTTTCAGTCCAAGTGTTAGTTTATGCCCTTATGGTGCAGCTAGTCTAAGAGCCCGTTTGTGTACTTTGTATTGGTGTCCTAGAAATTTACATTAAAATGGGGTCCAGTGAAGGAGTACTAAAGAAGGGAGGAGTGAAGGTGAAAGGTAGAGATCAAGATTGGGCCCTCACTTTCTTAGGATTTTATCCACTAGGATGATGGCTGGATCATTATTTCCTACCAAAGGACAGACTATTTAATGGCATCTTATAGGAAGATATTTCTTAGAATTTCAAGGAATTCAATCCTGAATAAACAAAAAGGGCCTAGATTTTGAAATTGAGTTTAGTTGGTATATAAGAGAGAAATGAATATATATATATATATAATATTGTAAGGACCCTAAAAAACGGTTTAGCATGTGTAATCCTGAGGAACCAAAATCAAAACCCAAATTAAGTGAGATAATGCTCGTTTGTTGCGTTCTCTGCTCCAAACCATATTGATATTATTCTGGTTGAAAAAGTAGAAAGAACAGTATCCCAATTAAATGCAGTTCCTAATCACCACATCATTCCAAGTGCACAATGGAACCAATTAATCATTAATCCTCTAAAGGCATTCAAACTTCAAACTGTTTATGATTATTTCTTTTATGTGATTTGGGATACACCAAGATAGGACATAAACCTCAAATAAACGTCTCTGTGCTCGAAATGCCAGAGTTAAATCAGGTCAACAAGTAGCACGACCAAATACTCTTTACTAATTGCAAGTGAAAAGTCATTAAGCTTGAAGCTTTGATAATATATGTTTAGGTGAGAGTAGCCAGACCTGGTTGACATCAGGGACCATTCCTCCAGTGTACCGCAATGTGTACTTCTCTCTAACATAGTAATTGATCAGCTGTTGTGAAATACGTTCACATAATCTTCAATTAGCATTTTGAGGATCTTTGTTGCTATAGAAAATGCATGAATAAACAGAGGGATGACTGTGCCACAGTCTAGCTGGCTTAGGGTAGGCCATGCCCAGAACTTTTTTGAGTTAGGCTCATGCCTGATCTGTTAATTTACTGGGCCAGAAACCCAGGTTCCAACCCAAAGCATGTCGCCCTTTATGTGCTTGTGCCAGGCCTAAAGAAATAGCAGAGCCGAACCTCATGCTAGGACAGAAGGTCAAGACCAGGGATATAACAAAAGGCCCAAGCCCCGTCCATGCAGGCCCGCCATCCCAATGCCAGACATAAATAAAAAGAAAAAATTTCTAAATACCTTATCATAGGCAGGGTTATCAAATGTAGCCCTTAAATTTCCAGGAGAGAACATCTTTCCTTCACCAATTTCATATGTATCTTTGACATGCTGCCACTTACCTAACCGATGCACCAAGTTGACAATGGTTTCAAGGCAATATTATGAGAAGGAAAAAAGTTATGATAATTAACATCAAGTTATTATAAGGAAAAAGGATCAACCTTCATCCAGAAGAAGGAATTCATGGGTTCCTGGGGCATCTTTTAGAGCAATAATGTAAGTAGTACGAGGACCATAGATCCCCATAGCAGCAGCCACTTGATCTCTTCCAGTCACGCCTGTCAATTTATCCCCAGGCCACACACCAAAGATTGTACCCACTGTGAAATTTGTGTCAACGATGCTGGAACCATCTAGGGGATCAAACGCAACACTAAATCCACCTGTATTCAAATTTTCAACCAAAGGTAACCTACCACAAATCTAGCAGCAATAGATAAATGAGAAAATAGAGATGCAATATCATATTCAAACTGCCGACCTTCCACTGGGCCACCCATGTCTTGTAGCTCAGGCACTTCCTCAGAGCAGGCGTACTTGCAAACATGTGAATATGTCAAGGCCTAGCATCAAAATAAGAGGCCCAAAGCTTAAAATTCATCTTAATGTCAATAACAGCACCGAGTCCAAATCATGAAAATTCAGCTGCAACAAAAATAGACTACCCATTTGAATGTCCCCAGGTAACTATTAGTTTTGATGCTAAATGTTTATCCAATTAGTTTCGATGCTAAATGTTTATCCATTATTTGTTTATAATGGGCGGCATTGAAAATGGAATAACATCAGGTGGGATGATGCATTTTCTGCCATCATGCAACATAATGTCACTTATGATTACTTTGTTCACAACAAACATATTGCGGATCGAATAGGCACTTGAAATTTATGGTAAAATTTAGAGATACCCTACTGTTTGAATGTACCAATTATTTGAAAGTAAGTGGCACTCTGTGATGCAAGTATTTCAGTATTCAGGCTATACACTGATTTAAAAATTCTCAAGTGAGATTTAACCTAAACCACAAATATTCAAGGATAAGAACATGTTAGTTTAGCTTTCCAACCTCAAAAAGGAGCTTGTCTGCAAGCATGTCAACTGCGAGTTGTTCATCTCCAAATGAATTGACGCAAGCTGTTCCTCCACACGAAGCAGTTCTCACTTTGAAGGAGATGGTCCTCAGTGCTTCTCCCATGCACACTAAAAGCCTTATCAGGTTCTTGTCTGGGGTGGCCTTTGTCAAGAACTCCTCCTACAGTCCCCAAACTCATTGAGTTCTGAATCTGCCTTAGAAAGTAATATCATACTGTAACTCTAAGATACTTTGCTTTTACCAAAAAGGAAAAAAAAACTCTATGATGCTTTGAATTGAATTTAAATTATATATATATAAATTCCACACAAATTTCATAAAATTTTAAAAAGAAAATATAAAAAAGAAATCAAATAAACCATCTTATAAAAATTCATAAGCAATCCAATATCATGATTCTCAAAATAATAATAATAATAAGTATCCCAAAAGCATCTTTGTGAGGTGATTGCAGAGTACATCTTCTGAGGTGATTGCAGAGTAAGTAATTTTTTTAACTGATGTGAAAAGGGGCTCTTGCATCCATTTTTAGTAATTAGTAGTCAAAAGGTAAGAAATGAAGGTTGATGAGAGTAGATGGGAGTTAAAAAATAAAAATAATAATAATAATAAATTGAAGTTACAGGAGAGAAACAATGATGTCCATTTGCATTTATGGGATAGAAAATGTGTAAGTAGAAATAAATAATTTGAAAAGATAAGATTGAACTTTAATGGTCAAAGTCACACTATAATCTGGAGAGAACCATTTCACCTGTCTTTGTGTGAGATTAAAACCTCCCAATGACTGGGCACACATTTTCCCTTTGGATTAGGGAAGTCTAATGGGTGAAAACTCAATTATCAAGGAAAATCTATCTGTGGGTTTTCACTGCATTCAAAGGCACCTTCGTGAACAAAAAGAGTCTTCTGTTTCTTTCCAGTTCTGATGTTTTTGGGAAGGGACCTCATTGTCCTTGTGCCAGTACAGCAGCATACAACTTGTAGAGACCCTCAATTGCTTAGTTCACATAAGTTTCACCTGAATCATTTGAACCTATTGATGCAGCCCAGTTTCCAATGCAAGATTAACATTCTAACTCAAATTATATGGAGACCAAATCATGCATAGTTTTCTTTAATACAGTGTATAGCTTTTCACTTGTTGATTGAGCTTGCACTTTAGGCTTGACAAGGTGTGACAATGACTAAGGAAAGGTGTGGAAAGAGAATTGTAGTTTTCACTTTCTCCACACGCCTATTAAGGAAAACTTCTCCATGTGTTGTTAACTAAAGACAAAAGTCTCTTAGCAAGAGATTAGTCAATATATTAAGTTTGCAGGCAACACCTCTCAATGGAAGATGTTTCTGTTCTTAAGCCTTTTAAAATAGTAAAAGATTTTCCATATACAAGCATAATTCGTGGCATGGTTTTCACGAAAGATGTGATCAAGTGAGCCCACCAAATTGGATTTCATGGAAAAACCATTCCTCATTAACAATGGCATCTTAAAAGCCATAACATTACACTTGTTCAGCCCTATATCATGTCCCTACCAATACATCTATCTTTACATTTAATAGATGTGGCTTAAAGCTTTTGCCATCAATGACTAACATTGATAAATTGATCTGCAAACCAAACAAAATTAAATATTAAATTTGATTTGGTATCTCAGGCTCTCAGCCATTGATTCGTGTGCCCGTGTGTTATCTGCGACTATGGTTGTCTCTAGATAGCAAGGTGGATGGCACTTATCCACATGGCTTAATGCACAGTCAATCACACTGCACCATCGGCATTGTAGGCCACACTGAGGATGCGGGGCTAGCTCAAAAGATAAGGCCAATTGGACAGTCAAATTGGAGCAAGATACTGATTTCAAAACCAACCGTACCAACAAAAAAAAGAGCAAAAGTCCTACTGATCCCACAAATTAACAGTATGTTGAAGGTGTTTGTTATTATAGTTAATAATGTTACTCATTTATCTAATCCAATCTAACATATAATCATTAATGTTTACCAAGCTATCGCCAATTTCACAGCGGGTGACCGTGGAGGAGGGACCCTTCATCTTGGACATCCTGGGCGATAATTTGGACGATGTAACCCGCAATGATTCTCCCAAGAGAGAGCTGGACTTGAGACTCTGCAAAAGAACAGTTCACATTTAATTAAATGTATTTAATCTACTCTCTCTGATACGACGTCAGTGCTAGCTAGAAAAAGGCAGGAATGGAAAACACTACTTATATATGAGCTATGCAGTTCTATAAAAAACTATATGTAATAGTAGCAGTAGTACCCGGGAGCTGAGGAATGGAGAAATGGAAGGAGGAGTAGAGGCCATTGCCGTACTAGTCGAATGCTTAGAAGAAACATTAGTCAAGAATGACCCTCGTGAGTAGCACGTGATGCCGGTCTCCATGCTATCTGCTAAATGGAGATAGATATGAGAGTGTGTGTGTGTGTATGTGTGTGAGAGAGAGAGAGAGAGAGAGAGATGTTAGCAGAAGAAGACCTTGAGAGCTGCAAGATAAACAGGTTACGTGCTTTGCCACGTGGCATGCTGAAGATAGAACTTGAACCTGTGGCTCTTGCTCTCTGCTCGAGATGATAGGGTACGGGCCCCACACTTGGTTTGGAATGTGCCTCTGTATTGCAACTTGCAAGACGGACGGCTTTGCGACTTGCGTGCGTAGGATTAACGGCCATCCTTCCGGCCACTAATTTACGCCTAGTGCGCACATGGCAGTTTTTGTTTTTCAACTCCCAACTGTCCAGCCAAGGGTATTTCAAAATTGAACGACGGGAAAGGTTCGAGTGCTTGTTAATCCATGATGAGGAAATTTTCCAAAGGCCCACGGACATGGGCTAAAAGATGAAACCGGATTATCCAAATATTTCAAAAAGAAAAGAAAAAAAAGGCAAAAAACAAACAAACAAAAAGAGCTTCCGTCAGATGTTTGACACACCTATCTGAGGACCAAAGCCACGAGACACTCTGAATAACGAGCCACCATCTCAGCTGACCAATTCAAAGCTAGGTGGAAACTATTCCATCATTTATTTCATTTGTCAATGAACGCCACCGTGATTTAATCACGTTGGGATATGTCTAAACTGAGCAGAATTTTAACAAATGAAAATTTTTGCACCATATTGGTTCCGTTAATTTGGCAGTGAACCATCTCCTGATTGAACCATTTTGCACGTGTGGGTCCGTTTGCTGCGTCCCAAGATGGTTCCTTCATTTCAAAGGTTAACCTCCTTCATTTCAAGGGTTAACACCCTTCATTAAATGTGGTTCCCGACATACTTCTAATCATTTTCATTAAAAAGAGGGGTATCCCCCTTTTTTTTTTCCAGCTTTTCCCCCTCTTTAAGTGTCAATTTATTGACTTAACTGAAATCTCTTGAGATATTTTCCTAGTCGAGGGGGTTGTCAGGGATTTTTCAGATTAGGTAACCTGTTCTGGAAAGTCCAGAGAGGGCCATATTTTGAAGGTCAAAGCAATTAGACCCAACCAACCATTTCAGTTCTAACTGCCACGGTGGCACCCGACCTTACGAGTCCACAATCATTATTAGGCATAACACAGGCAGATGAAATCATAAGCTAGGAACGATCAGAATCAATACTCGATGGCATTCACGAATTGTTCAGAAAGGTCACCAAAGTTTGACATTCGCTGATCATAAATCCACCACAAGGCCCTAGACAAAGGAAACCTCGAATATCCACAGCTAGATGGCTGGAGATTATGATGAATCCAAGGGATGGAGGTTGAGACCGCAAACTCACACTATGACTGCAGTTGCTGGAATGACTTCTTCAGCCTTGCAGAAACGGTGCTCGAAGGGCTCCTCGGCCTATGAGAAACGCTCAGTGGTATTCTCAACATGGAGAGAAATCCTCCCACATTAACTCCTTGCCTGGGAGAAACACTGTGGATTCTGAAATAAAATCTTGACACTGGAAGAAAGATTGTGAGAAAGGCTATTGCTCCCATGGCCTGAGAGAAATTTTGCCAGACAAGCTTCTTCTCACCGTTGGTAAAACACTGCACGGAATTGAACGATGATGACACGGATAGTATGAGTGTGACACTCCCTCACAACTTAATCATGTTTATTAATAATTAAACATATCTTTATTTTAATTAATCTTGTTTGGATGTCTAATTATATTAAATTATTTTAGCTTTGTCTTATTATTTCTCGTGGGTCAAGTTCGGATCATTGATAGGCTGTTTGGGCCGGGTTTAATTAAACTCACTAAGCCATATATTCATTAGACACACCATTCAGGCATAATCTTGAGCCATGAAATAGAGAAAATCACTTTATCTGACTTTCATACTCACCTCATAACCAGTTGATGCCCTGAAATCGCATATTTTATAATTTTTGCACAAGTGAGGGTAAACCAGTCTTTCATTTAATCTGAGCCAAATTTTTGAAATTCCAAAAGGGTGCCAAAATTATATTCATTAGAAACTAGATTTAATTTTAAACACATTTGTCCCTTACACCGAATTGATCTGAGGCCTAGAAGACTAAGTTTTAATCCTTCAAAGTTTACATATGGTGGGCCCCACATGTACAGCTATTAATTTAAATACCCCAATCCCTCTTTTCTTCTTCCTTCTCCCTCACTCGACTAGCAGCACCACCGAGCTCTTCTCTTCTTCCCCTTTTTGCTTCTTTCTTTCCCAAATCAACTCCAATCTTCACTAAATTGAAGATCCAACTCTATCATGCTGTTCTTCATCTACCCAACTCTCCAAGAACCTCACTTTCATAGAATGGAATGCTTAGACACTCCACCATTTTCAACCTCCTCGCTGGTTCGACCACTTACAGGTAAGAAATCACTCTTGTTTCCTTATACTCCGAATCTACAATCCATAGAGAGCCCAAATCCTCACATGCAAGGTCCATCTCCATCTCTTTCTCCATGCTCCATTTTCGGTTTGATTAATGGGCGGAATTTGGGGCTTTCTATTTTGGGGTTTTCCAACAGCTTAGGAGAGTTTAGAAAGGCTATTTAGAAACTTGGAAGGCAAACGGTCCAACACACTATGTGATGTGCATGTTTGGATTTCCCTATCTTCACATTCATTTCTTGTTGTATGTCTAGGGTTGACATAAATTGGGAATTTCTACATCAAAGAATATAAGAGAAACCAATTAAGGTTGAAGCTCTCAGTTAAAAAAGCGAGTATAATTAGAAGTTAGTGCATGCATGCTAATAGTATGATCCTTTAAATGAATTATATTTTGTTTATAGTTACATTCAGCCCCTCTTATAAATTGATTTGTCATATTGGATGGATGTGCTTTTAATGAATTAATGAATTAGGATGGAATGGAAGGTATTGGGAACTTGTAATCAATGCAAGAAAAGGGGTGTTTCATGAAGTTTCCATGTAGGTATTGAGAAAAGGAGTGGAAAATGGACTTCAGAAAACCTGAAGCCAATCTATGACCTGCCCAACCGATCGAACCACCCTTCTGGACGAGATCCGACTGATCAGACTTTAAATCTGATCGATCGGCTAGGCTTTTGTGCATAGGGCCCTATTTGGGGTCTTGAAGCCTATTTAACTCACCTTTTCTTACTAAAAACCTTTTATAATTAACTGTGTATTACCTACTTATTCTGGCGCCTAACTGTTAAGGGTTTAGGGGACTTTGATGTACAGTTTGTACATAATGTAACATCAAATAAGGATAGCTGTACGTCGAATAACCTAAAACTACATTGAATGGACGGCTGGAGACAATAGGAATCTAGGTTAGGATTGATAGTAATTTAACCTAATCTTGTCAACTTGTGGAAAATGTAATTATATTGTCTTTCCATGAATTGATATAGTGGTAGTACTTGTTTTACTATGTATTGATCTTCATTCCTCTATTTGTATTCTTTTCCTTATTATATGGAATTTGAGTTGTAAAATACCTAAGACTAGGACGCTGATAATATCCCATATGATTTGTTTAAGCTCTCATGTAAGAGCACAAATAATCCACCCAATAAGTTTCCAACCACAGAGACTTGTAAATAACCTTTAGGTTAAGTTTGGCCACTGCAGCGGACAATAAGAGTGTCCAAAACTCTAATTGGGAAATCAGTTGTACCTGGGCCTAGACACTGAGTATATCCCACACGATTTGTTTAAGCTCTCGTGAAGAGCGCCCATAAGCCACCAAATAAGTAAACCTCACATGAATCGTTAAGCTCTCGTGGAAAAATATAATTGAGTTACTTACTCAGTTGTTAACCAAAATCATCAACTGATGTATGATTTAACTATTTAAGTGATGGTGAGATGTATGTGGTTGTTTGATTGTTTATTAATAGTATGTTCTCAAATGTTCAAAGATGCAATATGCATTACACTTTTGCTTGTACTTGGCTGAAACATCATATTCATAGCTATCCTATTGATGTTACAGACACAGATGCAGGTCCTGGTCTTACAGAGACCGAGGAAGGGCAGGAAGGAAACTCTAGAGGTTCCTCCAGATTTAGAGCATGGTCGATTGAGGATGTTATTGTAACACTCCGACCCAACTTAAGCCGAAGTAGTGGGTAATTAAGTGTCATTTTTGTTGCTAAGAGTGTTTTGGTTTTGCTTTTCTTTGGTCTTGAGCTATGGATAGGTAGTTTGGTTGCATTTGACCTAGTTTCGATAGTTCGAGTCCTTTTTCGTAATTTCTGCTTTTGTTGAACCTTGTCAGTTTTGCATCATTTTGCTGTCAACATGTGTATTTCGTCGAGCTTGTTAATCTTCTTAATTGTTTTGGATCCAAATGACTTCATTTGCTCTCGTTGGATCGTCAATTGACTCGAACTGTAAATAGAGGTAAATGATAGACTTGGTTGCAAATTTGATTTCTTTTATCTTATAAATATCCTACCTACCACTGTTATCTCTCTCATTTTTGCAATGATCTCTCTTTCTCTCGTTCAAATCTCTTTCTCCTTCTCTCTCATTTCTGTCTTGTTTACGTGAGGAAGGGAGCAGCGTGAGTTTCGTGCGTCTCCAGCGGATTGAGCCTCTAGCAACGACTGTAGTGTGTTTGATTTCGGTTTGAGGCACGTATAAGCACAAGTAACATTAATACTGATTGGTAATGCTTTGATTGTGTGTATATTTTACTCTTCTTGTATGAATCTGTCGCAACCCGAGTCTAGGGTTCGGGGGTTAGCAAAAGCCAAACCAATGACACACGTACTCCCGTGCCTGTACACGTAGACCTGATCTAAATGCATACGCACAAGGGAACATTCACACGTGCTAAACATGTACGCGGAAGCTATAAATATCAGAAACATCAAACTAACAGTGCAAAAAGAGAATACGAAGACAGAACTGACATAATTACATGTGAAGGTCTTACAAAATGAACAAAATAATAAATACAATCATGACATATACAAGTGTGAATATCCTAAAAAACAAGACTCCAATGCCATGCATGTCAAGAACGCTCTCCCGTGGAGTGATCACATCCACTCCTCTAGGCATGATGGGGCTTCGGGGGTCTCATCTGGAGTCTGGCCGACCGGCGAGGGGTCGGCAGGGGTATCTGAGCCTGCAACACAAAAAACAACTGTGAATACGACGATTCAGCAAAGTATAAACCATAACAAGTTAACACACGCTGTGTCTAATAGAATAAAGAACATCATGTTAAATTAAACAAGGCATTTTCGTATACTAGGCTGTCATGCAAGAAAGAAACATGCTATGCGAATCAATGTATACATGCTGTGTACATAACTAGTGGCTACTACATTGCCATATGCTCCCAAAAGAGGGATCTTGTATCGTGCAAAGAACACCATTGTCCGGGCCAGGGTACAATGGGTCTCGGTTTCCTGGGGTCCGGTTCCCCAAGACGTTTCCTTACTGCAGCAAGGTAATGAAAACTACACCAAATTCACCCAGTCGGGATCCTAAGGCTGAGGTTAAGTAATGCCTGACCATACAGAGTCAATCATGAAAACCCTGAGTAGATTGTGACAACATATCATACGTGCATATCTGCGAACATGTCTTATACGTGAAATTACACATGCATACTCAAGGTAAAGGACCACAATGTGAAAGTAACGGAAAACAAGTAATCATACTAGGGAGTAGAGATCAATGATCGAATGCAATATGTGTCACGACCCGAGCCCAGAATTCGGGGGTTAGCGAAAAGCTAAACCGGTGACACACGTACTCCCGTGCACGTGCACCCAAACCCAGTCCAGATGCACGCACACAAGGGATCTAACACGTGCGAACTAAGCGTACGCGGAAGCTGTACATATCATAGCAAGCAACAAAGGAAAATAAAATAGCGGAAGCTAAAACAAATACGAACCGGAAAAGACAAAGACAAATACACTGAGATAAAACCGAATACACACCAAAATCAATATACACAAAATATACAGAATACAAGTCCCAAAGTCCAAAGTCCAAATACAAGCTCTCAAAAACCAAAATGCAAAATAAAAGCCACTGGTATGCATGCACGCACTTGGCAGAAGTGATCAGGCCCACTCTGCCAGACCGGAGGGTGCCTCTACACTCGCCCCTGCAGCCTCCTCGACCGCCGGGGAGCTGGGCAAGGTATCTGTGCCTGCAACACCACAGACAACACGAATGAATACAACGATCCAGCAAATATAAGTAACAGGAAAGAAACACGCATAGTATCAAAGCGAATGAAATAGGGACAGAAGATTAAATACAGAGTCCATCTTAGTATGCTAAGCAAATCGTGCATAGGAGTAAAACATGATAATGGAATCAAAACATAGAATACTGAACTAGTTGGCTACTACGTTAACCATATTCTCTCACATAGAGAGCAGAGCAAAACAGAGCAAAGCAGATAAGAACACCACTGTCCGGGCCAGGGCACAAGTGGGTCTCGGTTTCCTGGGTTCCGGGGTCCCAAGACAAAGCGACACTGCAGTGAATACAGAGAACAGAGATACAGAGATCTAAGCCAGAGGTAACCCCGTCGGGTAAATCCTAGGGCTGAGGCTGAGTAGAGCCAGACTAATATCAATCAAATCAAATCCAAAAGAAAGGGAGATTATCCGCTTTGGACTCACCGATGACACAGACCGGATCTTATCCTCACGTTTTAATCTCTGGGCAGAGCCACCAGGGAATACCCAAATATCAGAGATATACAAAGCCAGAGACAGAGCATAGATTAAGTCCATCACAGCATAGATCAAAGCATAATATAGACATACAGGACGAAAGCAAAATGACTGCGGAATGCATAAACATAGATTAACAGAACAGAGGGCAAAATCATAAACAATATGCAATGCATCTCAGATTAATACGGAATCAAGGTTCATTACAAGCCAAGTCTAATCTAGTTGCATCACTGTCACTAACCGTGCATGTTGATGTAGTTTTAAGTTATTCGATGCACCATTTGCCATCCTAGTGTTGCAAGGGAATCTACATGTGCACCGAAGTCCCTTAAACCAACACCCATGGGGAGGTGCTTAACAGTGATCAACGCTCACATGAATAAGTCACAGCCTAACAGACTATTCATGCGATCCAAAGAATCCATTGGGCCGATTTACGGGTATGGTTAACCTGTGTTTGAGCCCTACAAGGTCACACCATTATCCTACGTTTAAGTGTTATTTTACAGGTCTTACGGTTTAGCCATGGGTGACCTACGGCTTAGCCGTGGCATCCTACGGCGTAGCCGTATTATGCACTACGGCTTAGCCGTGGTTCCCTTCAGAACACGGCTAAACTGTCATCCTTTCCCCCTCTGATCTGATACATCTCACGGCTGAGCTACGGTGGAGTCCACGGCTTAGCCGTAGACCATCACGGCTTAGCCGTAGCCTCACCGTAAGAACACTGATATCAGAAAAGTTTCGACTGATCAGAGATTAAATTCACGGCTTAGGTCACGGTTGGGTCACGGCTAGCTTACGGCTCAGCCGTAGGACAAATTACGGCTTAGCCGTAGCCTAGCCGTAGAACAAAACTCAGATTTTGAGTCTCTGGAAAGCGAGCCGTAGAAATTTACGGCTTAGCCGTACAATACAGACGCGAATTCGGGAAGATTACAGAAACGAAATTTTGATACAGAAACTGAATAAAACAAGCTCAACTGATTCTCATAGCTTAGAAAATGGCTGTAAAACATGCTAAACAAAGAATAAGAGTGAATCAAAGCCATCAAACAAACACCCATATGTGTTATCAAAGCCTGTACTTATACTTGCCTCACATGTGACAAATCCTCTGAAATCAAGCTCCAAGCAACTAAAATCAAAACAAATCAAAGCAATCACACATGCATGAGATGAAGACAAAGCAACAGAGAATGGGAGATGTAATTTGGAGAAGAAATACAAAGAGTTGGGAAAGAACCCACTTACCAAGCCACAACACAGATGAGAGAAAAGAAACAAAACCCAATCCAAAGAAGAGTAGCCAACCCAAATCCAACAAGGGATCCAACCCACAATCGAGCAAGAGAAGGAAAGAAGAGAGAGAAAGAAAACGTGGAGAGCTTCTCCTGGAGTCTCCTCTGGAATTGCATGCACGTTGAAGAGAGAAATGAGCAAGGGAGAGACATCTGTAAGATGACTCACTTATATATGGGTTTTGAAAGTTAAGTCAAAGTCCGGAGAGTTAAGACTAATTACAGTTCAAGTCACACGAAGGTCCATCTTCCCCAATTGACTCCAAACGGTTCTGAGACAGTTACGGAAATTGTCGAGCTCAACGAAATACGCGTGCTGACACCAAGATGATGCAAAGATGATATGAGCAAAACAAAAGCAAAATTACGAAAAAGGGCTTAGAACTACCTATTCCAGGTCAAAGGTTGCTCAACTACCTATCCATGACCCAAAACAAGTCCAAAAGAAATAAACAAAACGAAACACACACAAATGAGCCACTAATCCGGCTCAAAGGGGATCGGAGTGTTACATCCTCCCCCACTAGGAATCATTCCGTCCTCGGAATGACTACCTACCTGCGCAAAGAGCTGGGGGTACTGGCGCGCTAGCTGCTCCTCTAGCTCCCAAGTAGCCTCATCCGAACCGTGATGCTCCCACAACACTTTAACCCATCTGATAGTCCTGGTACGGAGAATCTGCTCTCGTGTCCCAACGATGCGAAGCGGACGCTCAACGTAAGTTGCATTAGGCTGAATCTGGATATCATCGTAGCGAATCACATGGCTCGGATCTGGCACATACTTACGGAGCATCGACACATGGAACACATCGTGAACACCGGAGAACTCAACTGGAAGTGTCAACCGATAGGCTAAATCTCCAACTCGGCTCTTGACTTCGAACGGTCCTACATATCTCGGAGCTAACTTGCCCTTCTGACCAAATCGAACTGTGCCCTTCATCGGGGAAACTTTAAGAAATACCCAATCTCCGACTTGGAATGCCAAAGGTCTCCTCCGAGTATCAGCATAGCTCTTCTGCCTGGACCGAGCAATCTTCAGATTCTCTATCACTTTCTGCACTTTCTCTGTCGTCTCAGCAATGATTGTCGGACCATGGAAACTTCTAGTTCCAACTTCTTCCCAGCACACTGGAGTCCTGCACTTGCGTCCGTATAGTGCCTCATAAGGTGCCATACCAATGCTCTTATGGAAGCTGTTGTTGTAGGCAAACTCACACAATGCTAGATGCGTATCCCATTCCTTCTCAAAGTTCAGCACGCTAGCTCGGAGCATATCCTCCAACGTCTGAATGGTACGCTCCGACTGTCCATCAGTCTGGGGGTGGTATGCCGTACTAAAACTCAACTTCGTGCCCATAGCTTCCTGAAATGCTCTCCAGAATGAAGATACAAAACGACTGTCTCGATCCGACACAATCGATACTGGGGTGCCATGCAATCTGACTATCTCGTCAACAAACTTCCTGGCCATCTCTGTGAATGTCATCCCTTTCTTGAACGGAAGGAAATGTGCTGACTTAGTCAATCTGTCCACTATGACCCAGATCGCATTATTCTTCCTACTGGTCGGCGGAAAACCGGAGACGAAATCCATCGTAATGTGCTCCCACTTCCACTGCGGAGTGTGCAATGGATGCAATGATCCTGGAGGTCGCTGATGATCCGCTTTTACCCTCTGACAGGTCAAACATCGAGCTACGAACCCTGCGATCTCCCGCTTCATATTGTTCCACCAAAATCTATCCTTCAAGTTCCGGTACATCTTCGTACTCCCGGGATGCATCGCATATCGGGCATCGTGCGCATCTGTCATCAATTTCTCTCTCAACTCATCCACAGCGGGAACACACAATCTGTTCCTGAAGTACAAAACTCCATCTACTAGGCTAAAATCCGGTCGATCTGAAATCCGATCTCTGAACTTCACCAGGAGGGGGTCCTCAAACTGGCGATCCTTGATCTGCTGAATCACCTCAGGCTGAAATACGACGGTAGTAGCTAATGTCACCGAGTCTCCTACCATCTGAACCTCTACAGGCTGATCATGCACAAGCATATAGAATCCTGCTAACACCTGAAGACTGTCTGTCCTCCTGCTGAGTGCATCTGCAACTACATTGCCCTTGCCTGGGTGGTACTTGATCGGAAAGTCGTAATCTTTGATAAACTCCAACCATCTCCGTTGCCTCATATTCAAGTCATGCTGGTCAAACAAGTACTGTAGACTGTGATGATCGGAATGGACCTCAAACTTCACACCGTACAAATAATGTCGCCACAACTTCAGCGCAAATACAATAGCTGCTAACTCCAAGTCATGTGTGGCATAGTTCTTCTCATGTTCTTTCAGCTGTCTGGATCCATAGGCAATCACCTTCTGATTCTGCATCAGTACACAGCCTAGTCCAACTCGAGAAGCATCGGAATAAATCACGAATCCCTCACTACCATCCGGGAGAGTCAACACTGGCGCCGTAGTGAGCTTTTCTTTCAACATCTGGAAACTGCGCTCACACTTCTCTGTCCACTCATACGGGACCTTCTTCCGAGTCAACTGAGTCAGCGGGGCTGAGATCTTCGAGAAATCCTGCACAAACCTGCGGTAATATCCTGCCAAACCCAGAAAACTCCGAATCTCTGTCACTGATCTAGGACGGGGCCAATGGACTACTGCCTCAATCTTAGCTGGATCCACCATCAATCCATCTCTAGAAATCACATGTCCCAAAAATGCAACTTGCTCTAGCCAGAAATCACACTTGGACAACTTGGCATACAACTTGTGATCTCTAAGCAGCTGCAATGCTTTCCTTAGATGGTCTGTATGTTCCTCAGCTGTCTTCGAATAGACCAATATGTCATCTATGAAAACCACAACGAACTGGTCCAAGAATGAAGTAAACACCCTATTCATCAATGCCATGAAAGCTGCGGGTGCATTCGTCAAACCAAACGGCATGACAAGGAACTCGTAGTGTCCATACCGAGTCCTGAAAGCTGTCTTCGGAACATCCTCATCCTTCACCCTGAGCTGGTGATATCCTGACCTCAAGTCAATCTTAGAGAAGTAAGCTGCACCCTGAAGTTGATCGAACAACTCGTCAATCCTAGGCAATGGATATTTGTTCTTGATAGTCACTTTGTTCAATTGCCTGTAGTCAATGCACATTCGGAAACTGCCACTGAAACCTGCTGCCCTCTTAGCCTCTGTTCGCTCCTCCTCAAAGATGGCCTCTGCATCATAAGCCCTGTCAATAGCGTCATCCAAGGTAGCCGGCCACATACAAGCAACCACGTGGCGTTTGTGTCTCGGATTTAGGCCGTTGACGAAGCGAGTCACCTTCTTATGCTCAGTGTTCACCATGTCCTCTGCGAAGTGAGACAACTCTGTAAACTTGTGTACATAATCTGCAACTGACATCTGTCTCTGCTGAAGGTTGAAGAATTCCACTTCCTTGGCTCGCTGAATATGGAGAGGCATGAACTTACGACGGAATTGCTGCTTGAAGGTCTCCCAAACTGTGGCACTGGGCATAGTCTGAAATGAAGTCTTAACACTCCTCCACCATGTCTTGGCTACACTCCGAAGCATAGAGGCTGTGAGAACTACCTTCTGCTTGTTACTGCACACAATCGTGTCAAATAGCTCTTCAGTCTGCTCCAACCATTGCTCCGCCTGCAATGCATCCTCTATCCCATGAAACTCGGTCGCCCCTCGCTTACGGAACTTGTCGAAAAGAGCATTCGGATCTGATTCCTTAGGCTGGAAAATCACTTGCTGATCTATACGAGGTGATGCTACTGCAGCAGCCTGACTCTGTCTATCTACCATGGATGCCATCTGCGCCTGTAATGATTGCATAGACTGCATCATCATCATCATTCGTTCCTCACTACTGATGTGTGGAGGTACTGATCCACTATCACCGTTATGGCCCTGTTGATTCTCATCTCGAGATCCTGATCCTGATGCCATCCTGTAAAAGGAAAAGAAACACAACACACAAATATAACATGCCCTGAGTTAGTCAAACCCCAAATCAACATATGAGACCTCGGGTCAAATAGTTGATATCGTCATCTCACCACGATCTTAGATGCCTACATGCTTATAACTAGCATGCTCTGATACCATACAATACGTATGTCACGACCCGAGCCCAGAATTCGGGGGTTAGCGAAAAGCTAAACCGGTGACACACGTACTCCCGTGCACGTGCACCCAAACCCAGTCCAGATGCACGCACACAAGGGATCTAACACGTGCGAACTAAGCGTACGCGGAAGCTGTACATATCATAGCAAGCAACAAAGGAAAATAAAATAGCGGAAGCTAAAACAAATACGAACCGGAAAAGACAAAGACAAATACACTGAGATAAAACCGAATACACACCAAAATCAATATACACAAAATATACAGAATACAAGTCCCAAAGTCCAAAGTCCAAATACAAGCTCTCAAAAACCAAAATGCAAAATAAAAGCCACTGGTATGCATGCACGCACTTGGCAGAAGTGATCAGGCCCACTCTGCCAGACCGGAGGGTGCCTCTACACTCGCCCCTGCAGCCTCCTCGACCGCCGGGGAGCTGGGCAAGGTATCTGTGCCTGCAACACCACAGACAACACGAATGAATACAACGATCCAGCAAATATAAGTAACAGGAAAGAAACACGCATAGTATCAAAGCGAATGAAATAGGGACAGAAGATTAAATACAGAGTCCATCTTAGTATGCTAAGCAAATCGTGCATAGGAGTAAAACATGATAATGGAATCAAAACATAGAATACTGAACTAGTTGGCTACTACGTTAACCATATTCTCTCACATAGAGAGCAGAGCAAAACAGAGCAAAGCAGATAAGAACACCACTGTCCGGGCCAGGGCACAAGTGGGTCTCGGTTTCCTGGGTTCCGGGGTCCCAAGACAAAGCGACACTGCAGTGAATACAGAGAACAGAGATACAGAGATCTAAGCCAGAGGTAACCCCGTCGGGTAAATCCTAGGGCTGAGGCTGAGTAGAGCCAGACTAATATCAATCAAATCAAATCCAAAAGAAAGGGAGATTATCCGCTTTGGACTCACCGATGACACAGACCGGATCTTATCCTCACGTTTTAATCTCTGGGCAGAGCCACCAGGGAATACCCAAATATCAGAGATATACAAAGCCAGAGACAGAGCATAGATTAAGTCCATCACAGCATAGATCAAAGCATAATATAGACATACAGGACGAAAGCAAAATGACTGCGGAATGCATAAACATAGATTAACAGAACAGAGGGCAAAATCATAAACAATATGCAATGCATCTCAGATTAATACGGAATCAAGGTTCATTACAAGCCAAGTCTAATCTAGTTGCATCACTGTCACTAACCGTGCATGTTGATGTAGTTTTAAGTTATTCGATGCACCATTTGCCATCCTAGTGTTGCAAGGGAATCTACATGTGCACCGAAGTCCCTTAAACCAACACCCATGGGGAGGTGCTTAACAGTGATCAACGCTCACATGAATAAGTCACAGCCTAACAGACTATTCATGCGATCCAAAGAATCCATTGGGCCGATTTACGGGTATGGTTAACCTGTGTTTGAGCCCTACAAGGTCACACCATTATCCTACGTTTAAGTGTTATTTTACAGGTCTTACGGTTTAGCCATGGGTGACCTACGGCTTAGCCGTGGCATCCTACGGCGTAGCCGTATTATGCACTACGGCTTAGCCGTGGTTCCCTTCAGAACACGGCTAAACTGTCATCCTTTCCCCCTCTGATCTGATACATCTCACGGCTGAGCTACGGTGGAGTCCACGGCTTAGCCGTAGACCATCACGGCTTAGCCGTAGCCTCACCGTAAGAACACTGATATCAGAAAAGTTTCGACTGATCAGAGATTAAATTCACGGCTTAGGTCACGGTTGGGTCACGGCTAGCTTACGGCTCAGCCGTAGGACAAATTACGGCTTAGCCGTAGCCTAGCCGTAGAACAAAACTCAGATTTTGAGTCTCTGGAAAGCGAGCCGTAGAAATTTACGGCTTAGCCGTACAATACAGACGCGAATTCGGGAAGATTACAGAAACGAAATTTTGATACAGAAACTGAATAAAACAAGCTCAACTGATTCTCATAGCTTAGAAAATGGCTGTAAAACATGCTAAACAAAGAATAAGAGTGAATCAAAGCCATCAAACAAACACCCATATGTGTTATCAAAGCCTGTACTTATACTTGCCTCACATGTGACAAATCCTCTGAAATCAAGCTCCAAGCAACTAAAATCAAAACAAATCAAAGCAATCACACATGCATGAGATGAAGACAAAGCAACAGAGAATGGGAGATGTAATTTGGAGAAGAAATACAAAGAGTTGGGAAAGAACCCACTTACCAAGCCACAACACAGATGAGAGAAAAGAAACAAAACCCAATCCAAAGAAGAGTAGCCAACCCAAATCCAACAAGGGATCCAACCCACAATCGAGCAAGAGAAGGAAAGAAGAGAGAGAAAGAAAACGTGGAGAGCTTCTCCTGGAGTCTCCTCTGGAATTGCATGCACGTTGAAGAGAGAAATGAGCAAGGGAGAGACATCTGTAAGATGACTCACTTATATATGGGTTTTGAAAGTTAAGTCAAAGTCCGGAGAGTTAAGACTAATTACAGTTCAAGTCACACGAAGGTCCATCTTCCCCAATTGACTCCAAACGGTTCTGAGACAGTTACGGAAATTGTCGAGCTCAACGAAATACGCGTGCTGACACCAAGATGATGCAAAGATGATATGAGCAAAACAAAAGCAAAATTACGAAAAAGGGCTTAGAACTACCTATTCCAGGTCAAAGGTTGCTCAACTACCTATCCATGACCCAAAACAAGTCCAAAAGAAATAAACAAAACGAAACACACACAAATGAGCCACTAATCCGGCTCAAAGGGGATCGGAGTGTTACAATATGTTATGCAACAAATCATGTGAAATCGGATCATCATTATTTACAAGCCAATACTAATCTAATTATCCGGTGTTTCTAACCGTGCATGATGATGTAGTTTTAAGTTATTCGATCCACCGTTGTCTAGTGTTGCATTGAATCAGATGATGCACGAAGTCCCTTAACCCAAACCCATGGGGAAGTGCTTAACATCCGGATAACGAACATGAATGATTCGCAGCCCTCGAGATCATTCACGCATTGTATCACATTCCGTTGGGCAGGTCTAGGTGCTCTACATTCTATCATGAAGGCCATATCGGTCTTTCCCTTACACCTATCCTTGTCATTCATTGTTCTAGGGTTGATACGGCTTAGCCGTAGGTGAACGTACGGCTTAGCCGTGGGGCATCTTACGGCGTAGCCGTAATATGCACTGCGGCTCCACCGCGGTTCCCTTTACTGTTCATCCGTAGTTACGGTTTACCCGTATTTTATTCTACGGCTTAGCCGTGTGTGTTCTACAGCTTAGCCGTGGCTGGGCCGTGAAGGTTTGTCAAATTGATTGCTCTTAGTTAATCTAGAAGAAAGCACCCTGTACTGATCTACGGCTGGGTCACGGCTGAGGTTTGGCTTAGCCGTAGTGCAATACACGGCTTAGCCGTGCCATAGCCGTAGAAGAAAACTGGGTTTTTACCCTCTCTAGACTTTAAGCCGTAAGTGACATACGGCTTAGCCGTACATGCACGAAGTCAAGTTCTGAATCAAGTACAGAAAACCTGTGAAACCATCAAAATTACAAATATCCAACAGAGATAAGATAGAATACTAACAATTTGGGGCTGTAAACAAGTTTGCCATGCCATTTCATGTGAATTAACCAAAACCAAACAAATACCAACATGGGTTCTTACAAATTATGGTTATACTTGCCTCAATTGAATTCAATTACACAACTTGCTGTCCTTGGGCCCAAACACAACCTAACACTAACGACAACAACATGCATGCATGAGAAACAGAAAGAATATCAAGACACAGACACATCATGCAGCAAGGAAACAAGAAGGAGGAAAAATAGAAGAAGGAGATGAGAAAGAGATAGAAGAATCCCCAACTCACCTCACAATCAACACAACAGAGCATGCAAAGAACCCTCCTTTGGCTTGATCGATGATGGAGGAGAGAATTCAGGAGAGAGAGAGACTTCACGTGAACAGTGAGAGAAAAGAATGAGAGAAGGAATGTGAGTCGATGGGCTGAAGCTATAAATATATACGTATAAGGTAAGTGGAGATCACTTTACATTCAAGTTCAATGTTAAGACAAATTTACATTTCGAGTCAAATCTTAGTCCAATGGAATCATACGACATCGTTTGCAAACGCCGTAGTTACGAAAGTTGACGAGCTCAACGAAAGACACGTGTTGACATCAAGATGATGTAAAAATGACCATGTCTTAGAAAAACTAAAATTACGAAAAAGGGCTTGGTTTACTTAATCTAGGTCAAACTGAACCCAACTATCTATCTATGACCCGCAACGAAAACAAAATACAAACAAAACACAATTAGTAACGAAAACAAGATTAATTAGCTGCTAAACGAGGTCAAGCTTGGTCGGAGTGTTACAGAATCATTGTTAGACAGCCCTATTGAGTGAGATTTGTTAGTATGTGTCTGTATTCAATTGAGAGTTAGCCATTCTGTACTTCTGTAACTGTTTCAGGAAATTGACTTAGCACACTCACGGCTAAACCGTGAATTGTGTTATGGCTGAGCCGTGAAATGGCTTACGGCTACACCGTGACCTTGACCGTAGATCAATACAGGGTGACATTTGAAATAACTGAGAGTTGGCACATTTGCTGCTCTTCTACGGCCCAGCCATATCTAAGCCGTATAATGTGTTACGGCTAAGCCGTAGAGCAGGATATGGCTGCGCCGTAGAGTAAATTACGGTTGAGCCATAAATACGGATAAATAGTTTGGGGAACCTCAGCTCCGCCGCAGTGCAGATTACGGCTACGCCGTAAGATGCCTACGGCTAAACCGTATGTTCACCTACGGCTACACCATGTGACCCTGAGAAATGAATAAAAAGATGAGGTTTAAGGAAGAAACCTAATATGACTCTCATACTAGAATGTAGGCAACCTGAACATGCCCAATGGAATGTCAGAATGACATGAATGATCTCGAGGGCTGCGTCTCATTCATGTATGTTATCCAGTTATTTAGCACCTTCCCATGGGTGTTGGTTTAAGGGAATTTGGTACACTTTCACTAGAAGATGCAACACTCCTTGATGGAACAACTGTGTATCGAATATCTTAAAACTACATCAGTATGCACGGTTAGAAATACTGGACAACTAAATTAGGATTGGCTTGTAATTGACCTTGATTCGTCATGGTATATCTGATTTGCATAGCATATTGATTTCGGTTTTGCCCTCATGTGTTCTGCGCTGGACCTCTCGATTCTGTGGGAAATGTAGCTACATCCCCAGAGAGAAGCCCGGGCAAGGACACTTCATTTCTGTGTATTTGTTATGGTTCATATGGAGTACTTGAGTTCAGTGATTATTTGTTATTTGTACTCATTTGTCAGTGCTGATTCGTATTTGCTTATGCTCATTCGTTATTCGTATTGTTATTTGTATTGCTTATCAGTATGAGCCGTATTACTTATCAGTGTGTGATGCACTACTATTGTTCGTTTATTGTGATAGATTGTAATATGAGATCCGTATGTGATATTGCTTGATGTACATCATCTGATTTGATTGTAATTGCGATTGTCTATATATATGGCACTACTCAGCCTCAGCCTTAGGATACCCAACGGGGTTGACTTTGGTTTAGTGTGTGTGATCGCCTCTGTAGAGTGCTCGTATCCTGGGCTTCCGGAGCTCGGGAAATTAGAGACCCATTCATGCCCTGGCCTGGTCGATAGTGTTCTCATATTTGTGTGCTCTCGAAAGGGAGAATATGGCAAATGTAGTAGCCAGTTTAAGTGTGTATTTTTATTGATGATTCTAACAGCATACTTATTCCTATGCACGATTTGCCTAGTGTACGAACATGCTCACTATGGATATTTGCTTTACTACTTTTACTCATTGATAGATACAATTCGTGTTATCTTCTTGTGGCTTATATTTTGCTAAGTCGTTGTACTTATGAGTTGTTCTTGGTGTTGCAAGCTCAAATCCCTCTTCCGATCCTACGTCGGTCAACCCGACTCCAGGAGAGGCTCGCGAGGCCCTCTCCGGCCTAGAGGAGTGGACTTGACCCATTATTTATTGAGTGGTGTGCATCATTTTGTTTTCCCTCCATTGTGTCTGAGCGTATTTATGGGATTTTTCTGTAGACTATATTTTGGGTTTGATTTATATCTGTATTTTGATTTCGTGGACTAGTCTCTCTATTTTGTTGTACATCTTTGTGAACAGTCCAATCTTTTGTAATCATGGTATCTTTTATTATTTTGTGGTATGCCTTGATACTTACAGCTTCCGCATACACTTGTTTGCACGTGTGGTTGATCTCTTGTGTGTGTATATTTGAGCGAGGTCTAGGTGTACATGCACGGGAGTACGTGTGTAACTGGTTAGGTTTTCTTTAACCCCCGATTTCTGGGCTCGGGTTGTAACAGTTATTTAGTCCTTGGATCCAAAGCGCGTAACATGAGTTTATAGTTTGGGTTTACTTTGGGAATAATAATTACATCAAACATTTTATTGATGTTACTTGCTTTACATATGGTGATGGTATCACTTGTATATTATAGACTTGTACAGATTTGTGTACACAGACCTCGAAGCCAATGACTTCAGGACATGCACTAAAGTTCATACAGTATATCATGGCATTACATACATATCATCTATGGATAATTTGGGGGTCCTATATTTATATGAATGAAACCATTGTTATGTAAAAATTAAAATATTTTAAATTATAGACTATTTATACTGTGATATCATTTGGAATTTGGATTACACAGGTGATAAATACAGACTTCCGCATTGAATACTCTTGATAGTTGTCATAAAGTGACCTCACATGTGCTGAAGATTTGTAAGTATCCCTTGTGGATTCTAACCTGACATGGAGTTGGAAAAGAATTTCATGGGAATATGTGTCGCACCTCGAATATTACTTTAATTAAGGGAAGCCCGGCTCGGATTGCAACAATGAGTAAGGTGGCATTTTGAATAGGATTCGGAGGCATGTGGAGAATATGACGATAGATTACACCTGCTGACCGGGAAAGAATAGGAGCAGGAATGAGATCCTGCACCTGCTGTACGAAAGTAGGAATGATCCCTTTCATAGAAGCAGGATAATAATCTTGAATCCTGCCACAAGGAGCGTAATTTGATAAACTCCAGAATGGATGACAAAAAGCGAGCCCCAAAGTTCTACAAGGGGTATAGGTGTGGGATCACATTGCAGGCATCGTTTTCAGGCGACAGTACCAGCCAGATATTGGTGTCCATCCTCTTTGCCTCCTCAAGTGCAAAAGAATTAGCACAATTCCTTAATAAAACTTGGGAAACAAACTACTGCAGCTCTGAAAAGGAAGAGGGAGATCATTTGAAACTCCAAGAATATTGATTGTGGAGAGGATTTGAATGCATTGCACCCCCAAACCGTGACGGTTTAAACATTTCAGGCTGAAGGGATGGATCCTGTTCCGCATGCATCTTTAAGTGGCACAAAAATCACTAATTATAGGGGGAGCAAAGATAATGGGGTTGACTCAGATTACGCTGATGGTGAGAGCAGAACTTTGTAACATCACAATTCAAGATTGGAGGATGAAGAGGCAGAATAGCATTGCATGTGGCATGTTTCCAATTTCAGCACCGTACCATACGCAGTAGGAATGTCCAAACCAGAAAACAAACAAACAACAATAAAATAATAAAAGTAAGAAAATATGTATATACATTCCAATTACTCAAAAGAAAGAGATGCAGGGCATAGATGATACACCGCTCTGGTCAAATAGTCTGAAATTTGCCTGAGAGGGTGATTTTCTTGTTTAGGTTGTTGTGCTGAAGGCTTTTGAAGCTTGGTGAAGAGCTTCTCAACACACAGATAGCCTGCTTCCAAAAACAGGTGAAGAGCATCATGGCTGAAGTTATCAAAAATCCTTACGGAATTGTAAAAGTTCAGACAAAAACTAACAATTTATTTCACTACTGCAGAGCTTGTTAGATAAACACCCGAGTGACGCTGATTTCCCATCCCCACATAGCTTGCCCTTCAAATTCAGATCTATTCAAATACTTGAGCACCTCCTTTGCAACCACAACAGTAGCCATTGGTTTTTTTTTTTCCAACAAAATCTTTCATTAAAACAAGGAGAGAATATAAAAGGGAAAAAAGAGAAGGAAAGGAAAAAAAAAACAAAAACTGTAAAGGGAAAGAATACAAGAGCAATGTACCCACTCATAAGAAACTAATTAAACAACACCCACCCAAAGAACATTTTGCTCAACCCCCAATTTTGCTAAATCCCCGGCCACAGAGTTGGCTGACCTAAACACATGATGAAACATAGTAGCCATTGTCACAAACTGACAAACCCAAAGCTATTGGGCTCCCTTGTCCATGGATCAACCTCAATGTGCATGCCGGCGGTCTGCAAGATCAAATCAGCCCATCAACATGACACGACAATAATTAACTCAGAATGCTGTCACCGTTCACTCCACAGTTTTTTTGTCGAATTCACTGAGAATGCTCGCTCCACAATTTTTTGACACATGAGGCTCTTATTAGAAATTTTGGGCTTATGCATGGCCTAATGACAACATACCATGTGGGTTCCCCACTTTAGCAGACCACCATCTGTTGGTAGGCCTATGCTGATAAGTCTCTTTCGAATTACAAACATATGTGAAGGGATGAAAATCTATATATATAGAGTTTAATTGTTACAGCTCTTCTCACGTTGATGAGTGCAGTACATTCCCAATTAAAATCCAATAAAAGTCATATTATTTTCACACTGACAATTTTCTCACAGAAATATGATACGATGGGCTTCTGTAGTCATATTACCATACCGTTTGCATGCTGTGTAATCACAACATTCGATTAAGGTTACGGCCACAACCAACCGCCCTCATTCGAGAGTTTTCCCTTTTGCCAAAATCTATCCCGTTTCACATGGCGTTAGAACATCCGGACTGCGATAAAGATTATTATAAAAAAAGATCAAATAAATCACATCTGATTGAAATAATTTGACAGTGAGGGCATGTTTGTGCGGCTACGTGTCCATGCCACAGAAGCGGAAAGGCTATATTTCCCAGGATTCCTCGGAAAAAGCCTTTCCTAATGAAGTCTGCAAAAAAAAAAAACGAAAATCCTGCGGTTTCCAATGGGGTCTGAAAATCTGTTTACTGTGGACGATGAAAATCTGCATGGAGTTGTGGAAAAATTTTCGCATTCTCTAAAAGCGAAGAACAGAAACGAATGTAATGTAATAATGAAAACGAGCTCACCGTTTGCAAGATGGAAGGGAGGTTTTTCTGCCTTTCCAATGCAGAAGTAGATACAGACCCAAGAGAAGCAAATGATTTTATATAGGAACAACCGAACGAGGCAGCATGGAAGATTTTGGGCTGTAACCTGGAAGAACAAAAGTGGAAGTACCGGCTCTAGTCTACAAATGTTCGCGCCTGTTACTCCGAGTCCCATATTCATGTAGCCGAGATTGTCGAGAAGTCTCAACGTTCGATGGACAGTGAGACAATTGACATAAAAAAAAAATCTTTATATGCCCCCTAATATTTATAGAATTTGTAAATATATTTCTATAATGTGAGTATTATCCCTCTTTTTCCATTTAATATCTTTTATATCTTATTATCAGCTTTCCAAACGAGAATGGGCACCTTTCATGAGGTTATGTCGTGCATTTTGATAGAAATGTTTGCCTTTACATCCATTGAATATGCTCTCCTTAGAGAGAAGATAGCCAAGTGAAATGCCAACTAGTATGTTATTGTATTTCTGTTTATAATTTATTACTCATACTTATTTACATGCACAACATACCTAGCTTCTGATATTGCTCTCTTTTAATCAATATGTTTTTAATTCAATTGATGCATCATGATGGTCTTATGCACTCTTACAATTGCATAATCATCGTGTTAACAGTGTTACCATTGGTATTACAGGTGTAAAACTCGATACTGGTACGATAGTAAATGTACCCTTGAAAGGAACTCTAACGGTACCTCGGCATGTAAATAAGTGGAATGAGGATGATGTCTTCTATTAATCATCCAGCGTAGAGCGTCGCAGGGTTTCTTTGGATTTTGTAGTGAGTAGATCATGTCATCTTCATCATGTTATTTGGACTCAGAGATTGATGAACATGCCCTTTTGTATTTATCCATATGTTGTGTATATCAGCATTAGACGTGCACGTGGATGGTTTAACTAATGGATTTTGTTTATATTAACAAATGGTTGAATGTAGTTTTATTAATGCCTATAATGATTTGCAGGTGAATTCTTTAGGTTTCCGCTTAATTATGCAAAGTGAATGATAGGTGTACATAGATTTTCCTCATACGTACTAATGAGACATCCCTTGTAGCAGTTCATATGTGTTTTGACACGACACGGGTTGCTATGGGTTAGTGTGTCACGCCTCAGGATCTACTTTAATCCCCAATTATCTAGTTTAGTGTTGACGGTAATTGTGGGTTCAGACCTATTACGAGATTGCTTAGTCTTAATGAAGATGATTGGAACAGGTCAAGAGAGAACTTGTAGGAGCTCATTGCAAATGTGAATCATTATAGAGCATTGTATAGGAAATAGAGTTGAACATCTAATAAAGTCATTATAATATTATGGGATCACCCATTATATGATAATTGAGTGACTTTGTCTCATATGGGTCATCTTATAGCATCTCGTTATAATTTAGTTTTATATTACTTGAGTAATGAACAATGCAGTACTTTTTTTTCTCTAAGGTTAACTCTTATGCCTATTTCTAATAGGAGGGAGATAATTAGGTTCTGTTGGCAGTTGTCATTTTGTTCAGGTAAAATTCAACACGATTCAACTCCTATGCCAATTGATGTCTACTTTTTCAGGTTTTATAATGTCGACGTTTATTTTTTTAGGTTTTCTTAGTACCCTGTCATTTAACACTGCCAATTGCATATAACTGATGAGAATCTCATTATTTTCTTGCGAGGGGATGAGAAATTGTATATACAGATCGGATTGAGTGATTTAGACAACTCATTAGTCTTAACGTAGCCACATGTGAAACAATTGATTTGGAATGAATGATGTAGAGTTTAAAGATTGATATAATGAATTTTGTAATGGAAATGTAATATTTTTTGGATTATCAAAATATGGTTGAGAATATTAAATTTGAAACATGTTGTACAGAGAAGACATATTTCATTACATTGAATCATAGTTAATTACGTAGATTTCAAGAAATGAAAAGTAAGTTAGATACAACTCAAATTAGCACTCAGCTCTCCATTATAAACTAACGAGGCTAAGCACGTGATGTCATATAGGAGTTTTTACTTGTTTCACCCTCATCTTCAATGGTAAGTTCGGGCTTGGCCCGGACCATATAATGAACATATTGATACAAACCATATCTATCTTGTGCGAATGCTTTTTCAACCCTTGGCTCTATTCTTTCATAGATACGAAGAACTTTTGTGTTGCACAATTCATAGTCGATTACATTATATACTTGTAGTGCTGACTCACTTTAAAGAAAATTGGACTATAACTCAGGGTTTGTCAATGTTCTCCATGACACCATTGTGCACTAATCCATATAATTTGGCATGCAACCCCAAGGGCGATGGACAAGTGTACTCCGATTTACTTGGCTAGCAATTGATTATGCCATCCCTCCCATATTTGATCATATAATCTGAACGAGACATTATATGATTGGGCTATATTACCCTTCGAAGCACGGACCAGCTCTAAAGGTGATGAATGAAAGGTTTGGATCCAACTAAACTGTTGAAGAACCCTATCTTGATGGTAGGGCTCTACAATATTCATGTGCATTAGGCATCCACATTAGAAAGCAAATTGATGAATGGATGTTCTCACTTGCAAGAAAGATAAGGATCCTAAATGACTTGCAGACATGAGAATAATTGTAAATTATATGATGCATTAGGATGACAATATGTGCTTTCAATGGAAATGAAATATTTTGCAAACTAATTAACCTTATCAAGGCCCAAGCAGTCTAGTTTCTCTCGTAAACTTTGTAAAGTTAAACCAATCTCCCTATGAGGAATCCAATGCATCACACTAGGTTGCCTCACTAAATAGGATATGTCGGCTATAGGACCTAGTGTTTCAAAATGCTCGTGTACCCACGCTTCTAGTAGAGTCAAGTATCAAGCAATTTGTTTGACCTCATTACGTACAAATATGCTAGAGCACGTGCACCACATGAGTAGTTTTTGACATTTTCTAAATCCATCAACATCTTCAAGTATATTCATGGAACTTTTGACCCAGTTTTATCAGTAAATATAGTACAATCAAGTAAGTAAAGAAGGTAAGCTCTTACCGCACAATCAACACCATCTTCTCCAGCATCATCATTTACTTCAACAAACTTCTCTCTAAGCCATTCTAACTTTAGGGATTGGCCTTTTTGAGCAAAAAGTTCTTATCTTGCCTCATCGTTAGAGACTCCCAATGCATTAACGACGAGATCTATGGTGTCGGGGTACGATAATTATCGACATTTGTAGTAGCAGAATAAATGGGAGTCTTCAAGATGCATGAAATTATTGTCTAAGGTGATGTTATCCTTCAAAAAAGCCATGTGGAAGGAGTTTGTTTTAGGGTGCCACCTTTCAACAAAACTGGACACAATGGTTTTGTTCACTATCCGGTGAGAACAATCAATCAATGGAGACAACAAAGAAGCTTTCACCTGTTGCTTAAACCATTCACTATCATTCAATGACCAAATCTAGTTTTTGCCCATGGCTTAGGCATTTTTGTGTTCCACGATCCTACATTCAAATACAAATTTACAATTAGCTACCCCTCTATTAACAAATAAATTATTGTTTAGGAAAAATATTTATACTAAAACACATTTTGCCCTTCTATAGAAAATATGCAACATGCGTATCAAAATTCTTAAGTAAGCTTCAATTAAGTAGCCCACTTGTAGGTTCCTCCTTTTGTTGTTCATTTTCTTTAGAAGATAAATGTTCTTTAATTTTAGGTTATTGCATGGACTCTTCCACCCATGGATGACGCTTCTTATTGGAGGTTATAGATAGTATTCTTAAAGAACTAGGTCTGTCCATATCTGCAATTTAAATTAGTAAGTACATCATTTATGTGAATATATTAAAAAATTTTAGAAAAAAACACACTTTCGGCCCTTGAAGGCCGAACACTATGAGCTGTGTTTGGCCTTCTAGGGCCAAGCAGCAATAGTTTCATTCGGCCTCGCAAGGCTGAACATGTCGGAGAAGACAAAAATCCGAAAAAAAGGGTTATAAACCTCGGTTCATTCTAAAATACACCTTACAAGCTTAAAAAAAGATCTAATAAGATGTAGATCACAAATCACAATCAATTTCATGATTAATAGATGCACAAAACCAAACATACTTTTAAAACCACAATGTAATAAAAGAAGATAATAAAAAAGAAGGCATACCTTGAATGGAAGAGAGTTGATTATAGGGAGAAATGAGGCAATGTGTTTAGGAAGGAAGAGGGATTGGGTAGTTTAGGGATATTGGGTGTGTTAAGAAAGAAGAAATATAATTTTTTAAAATTTTACTTGTGTATGGAGAAAATATGTGTGAAGAGAGCCAAATTGTTGTTTATCATTTATTCAACATTTCAACATTTCTCATTTATAAATGTTGAAATTATAGGGGCTTATTTACAAATATTAGGAATCTTAGGGGTATATATATATATATATACTCTTTTTTCATGAAAAAAATAAAATCCCTGCCAAAAACACAAGACCGTAGTTTCTGATTTGGAGTCGTTCGCTGGTCCTGCGGCCGTCTTCATCCGGACACGGGAAAAAGGGCAGAAAAAGAAGAGGAAGAAGGAAGAGAAAGGGCTGTGCTTGTGCTTGTGCTGGTGCTACAGGGCCATGGCGTCCGGCTCGGAATCTGCTGCTGCTGGAACAACCCTCATGGATCTAATCACTGCAGATCCCTCCACCGTTTCCCAATCCAGTCAAGCAGCAGCAGCAGCAGCAGCAGCGCCTTCCACACTCGGGAAGCCCCCTCAGCCCGATCGAAGGCCCCCCAAGAAAGGCACCTTGATGCAGATCCAAAGCGATACCATCTCCGTCGCCAAAGCTCTCAACCCTGTCCGTACCAACATCATCCCCCAGAAACAGAGGAAGAAGGTATTTCTATTTCAATTTTCTCTACTGATCTCTCTCTCTCTCTCTCTCTCTCTCTACTTGAACTGGGGTTGGTTTCTTTATAACTAGCTTAGAACACCTGCATCTGTTTGTTTGTTTGTTTGTTTGTTTGTTTGTTTTCATGGAGTGAGATCTGTCAACCGGTGGATCATAAAATAACTTCATAATGTCTGTGCCTGTGCGATGATGATGATCTATCTACCATGCATTCACCCCGGCGTTGAGAATGACAATTCGCTATGTCCAAAAATGCAAGGACCTAGGAATCAGAAGTTGAGATCTGAGGATGATAGTAAATTGTTGAGACTCGAGGAGAGAGTTTGGATGATGATATTTATATAGACCTTTCTCCACTGTCCGTCATCCTTCTCTTACGCCACTGATCACGTGATTTGGATCTTTCCGTCATCCTTGACCACTGCAGCTTCCATGTGTTCTGTGATGCAATGTTGATGTGCGATGTGTAAGGATATGTTTCGGTGATACTTGTGTGGGCTGGGTGCATCGGTAGGCAGCTTTCTCTACCTCGGAGTTTCATAATTCCTGCGCTTAAGCTCCTGTCACTGCTTCTTGCTGCCACTCTGCTCCTGTCAATTGTTCTTAATCCTTTCATGCTATTGGCAATGAATGTCTTTTTGCTCTTAGATTGGAGATTTGTAATCTCAAAATTGCTTCATCGGTGATGGGCTACTAGCCCACTATTGCAGCTGCTTTGGTGAATTTCACAAGTATATTCTCAAAGATTTACCTATTATATTCTCTGTATGACTAGGAAGACGTCCGAGTATGGCCAATTTAGCGACTCTCTAAGCTTCATCATGTGTTAACTACTTACTTGGGGTGTGAAATGCCTTGGTTGGTGATCCATTCTTTTTGCTCAGGTTTGTCATACGCATGTGAAACAGACTTTTCTTTTTGTTTGGTCCTATACGTGTGTGTAGAGTGTAGACACAAACTCACACACACAGATATAATATTATATTATGGAAGATGGCGCCACACATGGGTCCTGTGAAAAATCAATGTGGAGGTAAAAGAACAATATAAATATTTAACTGAAAATAAAGTTGTCCAGAGGACGTCCTTGAGTTAATTTTAGCACGATTAGCTTATTGGTTTTAAATAGGAAGACTATAGAGCCTGAGGTTTGAGCCTGCCTAACATTTTGGGTAAATTGGGGGCATCTAAGATGGGATTTAGAACGGTGAAAAGATAAAAGGCAACACACAGTCAGCTGAATTGGGATGGTTTATTTGACTCTAATTAATTGTATATACTTGAACCTGCTCCAATTTGATGGACCCAGGTCTTCTGAAGTGACTCAAAATCATTGAGTTACTAAAAGTATCCTCACAGTGAACTCAAATTATGGGTATGACCTGATTAGAATCCTGACCAGATCAATATTAAATTACAGAAAAGGGTCCATATGCTAAATTCTTTTATGTCAGAACCTTTGGTTTACTGGATAATCATAGGTCCATTGACATTCCTAGTGTTGCTTCATGCAGTCACAGCAGCAAGAGGCAGCCTTGGACTTGTTGGGATATGTAGGAGGAGGTTTTGCTTATTTTCTCTAGATTCAGTTAGTATAATGGAGTCCAAAGAAGCAGTAGTTCTTACAAGTTACAAGTTGAGAGACATTGAGGCTACGTTGCATGGATTCTTTCATATAATGAACACGGACATGTAAGACACGCCTCAGTCAGGATACCATCCCAGATCCTTTATTGAATCTTCTAGTAGTAATCTGAACTACTTTTTGTAGCAGAGAAAATATTATTACTCTGTTTCTTAGTTTGCAAACTAATAAAACATTGACAAGTTTATTACTTGATCATTTAGTGTAACAACCTGGACATTTTTTTTTATTGGTGCTATTCTTGCTTTTTTTATTTTATAAATATGTGTTTATTGAAACTATTTGACACAGTATGCTCATTGCATGAATCCTACACTTTGGGTTGTGCTGAATAGGACAAGTCATACTAGGATTGGATTCCAACACATAAATGTATCCAAACAACTTAGCAATGAGGATATTCAAGGGGAGGCAGGTTGGAATCTCATGAGCCATAATAGGGGGATTAGTAAAATGTTATGAAGTGGTGTAGGAAGAAAGGAGAGCCGTGGAGACTTATCATCATCAATGACATTGTCCTTCTGCATGTCTAGATAGAGATAAATGAAGTAGTGGATCTTTTGTCATAGCAAGAGGTTGATATTGTGTAAATAGTTAGACATTGATCTTGTTCTTCACTCCACAATGGCAGGATCACATATTCTTAGGACTGACTTCTTTTAAGTTTCCCATTTTTTTCGGTGCTCATGTGGGAATGGATCTACCTTTCTATGCATATATATGGCTTGCTTTGTGATCCAATCATCATCATCGAAGTGTTGTCCCATCCACCTGCCGTTGCTTGCCTTCAACTCCATTTTCATCATTTATATGTAGGTGGTGTTGATTAACATGCATTGGTTTTTCTTGCTGTTTTTTCCCCTGATGACACATTTTATTGCTTCGGCCTATGAACTATTATTATTGTTATAGTCGTCATCTTTAGCATTATTTCTAATAGTTTCATGCTAACATGCCAGCTGCAGTGTGCACCACATATAGGTAATCCAAATTCTAATGACCTTCTATTTGCAGCCTGTTTCATATTCACAACTTGCACGGAGTATTCATGAACTTGCTGCAGCATCAGATCAGGTATCTATTAGTTGTCTTCTAGGTGTTTTCCATTTCATTGTAAGTTATTAACAATTAAAACTCTGTTGTTTCTATTTTTCTGTGTAGAAAAGCTCCCAGAAGCAATTAGTTAATCATGTATTTCCAAAACTGGCTGTGTATAATTCGGTAGATCCTTCGATAGCACCATCTCTTCTTATGGTATGATCTTGTCCATCTCTCCCTTTCAGTACATTTGTTATTCTCATAATGATGTGTTTATTCATGTGGTTAATGATTCTGTTCACATGGTCTATCCTGTATGGCCTCTTAAATTTAAACTTAACTGGTTCTTGAATCCATGTGACTTAGCTGCTTTTAATTAAATTATTCAACATTTATATGGTTGGGACTCGGAAGGGTGGCTCCGTCAATCTGATGCATCTCTTGTGGTGCTAGCTATGTACATTTGGGTTTATTTCTATTGAAACCCGAGAAACTATTTGTGTTTGGTTGCATTTATTATATGGCCAAAAAAAAAAAAATGTACATGTCCTTGCACAATGTCATTTCATTGTTGTGTGTGCCATTAGTTGGTAGAAATACATTGGTACTCCATAGTATCGAGATTTTGCTTCTGCAGAACTTTTTTTTCTCTATTATTTTCTTTTTGACAACGAGTATTTGATTATCCATAGTGGTGATGATGGAAACTGGAAAGTGGAGCCACTCGCTTAATCTTGACAAGTTGTGGTTTGTGATGTGCCTGCTTACCATCATCATCCAATATCAGTTGTCCAGTGATCGTATCTGTGCTTTAGTGTCATCCGATATCAGTTGTCCAGTGATGGTATCTGTGCTTTAGTGTATCTTGTGTTTCATTTTGTACACTAGAATCATCTATGCTTTTGAACTCAAATCAAGTAGAAAACCAGGCTAGAGTTTGCAACATAGAATACTTTCTGATTTGAAAGAGTCGCAGCCCAGCACGGGTTATGAACTTTGTGCCATTTTTTGTGTGTCAAATGCATTGCAATGTCAGGAATGGAAGCTGCTCTAGTGCACTCTTTCTTGAAGCTAAATACCAAACAACTTTCATATTTTTTCTTTAGTTAAGGGTCTGGTGAATAAGCTTATAGTTTGTATGCTTTGGTTGATTACTTTAAATTGTAGGTGCCTTTCTAAGTCAACCTGCTATATTGTTTTGCAATCAATAATCATATCTGTCTCTGTTTGAACAATGACAGAGCTGTTTACTGTTTGATTATCAATATTTTCCCTCTCTATTTGGTGTGACTGTGAAAATTATTGGTGTCTTTATCATGGATTCATGATCTTCTAATTAAGAGCTTATTCTCCTTTCCCCATGTACCATCGAATGGTTAGATATAACTATAAGAAACCATGTACCAACCCAAAAGCTTAAGCTAATTGTTGGAAGGCCCACATAGGTATTAGGATTCCATTTCAAACCCATTACTTGGGTGATGTGGGACGTGTGACTTTTTTCCAACACTCTCCCTCATATGCAGGCTCAATAGATTTTATGGACGAGCTTGCCACGTGGGTTGCATAAAAACGACACCCGCTTTGATACTATGTAAGAAACCACGTACCAACCCAAAAGCTTAAGCTGATAGGTGGAAGGCCCACTTAGGTGTTATGAAGCCATGTCAAATCTATTACTTAGGGGATGTGGGGCGTGAGACTTTTTCCTAACGCTAACTGGGGTGCAATGTCATAAATGTGAGTGGACTCAGATGTATTGATGAAAAATGATTCACAAGTTTTTCCTTCAATTTTTGCAGCTTGATCAACAATGTGAAGATAGAAGCGTCTTGCGTTATGTCTACTATTACTTGGCCAGGATACTATCGGATAATGGTGCTCATGGTTTAACTCCTGGTGGTGGGATCCCGACGCCGAACTGGGATGCTCTTGCTGACATTGATGCCATTGGAGGGGTGACGAGAGCAGATGTTGTACCTAGAATTGTAGAGCGGCTTACTTCAGAGGCCTCCAATGCTGACATTGAATGTATAGTACTTTTTGCTTTTGACTTGTTGTACAAACTTCCCTATCTGTTGTCATCTTAGCTTTTTGATAGCCTCTCTATCATCTTCATTTTAGTACATACTAGTTGGCAGAAGAAATTTCCGTACATACAATTCCTTCAACTGGTTGTCTGCATATCGCTAATATGCAGACTCCTTGGTGCTCCTATGTGGATGCAAAGCCCACCAGCTGGGTAGGGGAACTAAAATGTGCTGTAGTTTGTATGATTTAAAGGAGATGGATCGACAGTGGGCCTCACATATGCAGTTGCCCCATATAATATGTCAAACAAAGGGTTTACTCATTTTTGTTTGTGTGGCTGAAAGTAGGGAGCAGCAAATGATGCTCATTCTTTATTTCTTTATTTGTATTCTTCCTATTTGCTGGGGAATAATTCCCATTAGTCAGGGTCTTAGTTGCTTTTAGAGTTTCTTATGTTAGTGAAAGAGTTTTACTTCTTTTGGAAAGATGTTAGAAGAGTGCTTGACTTGATTAAGAGTACATTTGAGGTGAGGCTTCTGATTTATTTCTAAAAATACTGTTAAAGTGGGAGTGTCAGTCATCTTTTATAACTAGGCTTCCATCCTATATGTGCAACAAAGACTAGACCCAATTTGTTATGTAACTTGGGAATATGTCCTGAAGTTTTCAAATTTCGAATTATTGTGAGATATTATTGAGAACATGTTATGGAAAATAAATTAACTTATAAAGATTAAATAAACTAAAATCAATATAAAATACTGTAACAAATATTCTTTTTAGAGTCTCCTATTTTCCCTTTCTTATTTTGATTTTCTCATGATTTCCACCTCATATTTTCATTCCAGTGATATTTTGAAAATAGTGGTGCATTATCAGGGAAATGCCAGTTCATGTATACATCTTGATATTATAAAAATATTTCTGGTATCTGTAACAGTGCCTGTGGCAATGGCTGTTGTCAAGAAATGAAATTCTGTTTAGGTCTTTTATGTATGTTTCTATCTATTTTGTAGCTCAGGATAATGCCAATTATGATGAAACAGGTCTTTGGGCCTTTGGGCTTGAGTGTGTGGTGATGATTTCGGGAACCCTTGGTGCAGGATTTTCAAATTTTAATGGGGACTGGTGTCAGCAGTATTAGAGTTTTGAAAGGAACTGAAAAAGGAAAAAGGGGAAGGAGGGGAGTAGAAAAATGATGAAGAGCAAGAACAAATTCACGACAGGACTTGCTTTGATACCAGACTGATGTAGGATAGGCATAAAAGTGAGCATTATAGGAATCTTCTACAGGATAATAGCCATATGTCATCACTTAGGGGTTATTTGTTTACCACCATTTACATGTGTGAATATTACGTTTGCGTAATGGTTATGCACGTTCATGCATGTTTGCACTGATTTATGTAGGTGTAAAAATGGTGTATAAATAATAGCATTTATGCATGAGAATTTACACATCTGTAAACGTGGTAAAGTGGATTATGCATGGTACTATAGTAAACTGCAGGTACACATGGTGATGGTCACCTGACCCTCGTACTATAGTAATGTGCAGGTACACACGGTGATGATCAATTGAAGTTGGTTCGAATCCCACCACCAACATCATCATCATCATTATTATTTGAGTTTGTGGGTTCCAAATTCATGATCCTAGCCTTTCATCTTCTTTATATGGCTAAAAATGGCATGTAGAAAAAAAAAATTCTCATCTTTACTTTTAATGGATTTTGAGAAATCTGTGAAAAATGTCCAATAAATCCCATGCAGAAATATCTAATTTTATGCACTTTTGTGGGCTCCCAATTCATGATCTGAACTATTCGTCTTCTTTATATGGATAAAAATAGCTAGAAGGTAAAATTTCTTATCTTAATTCTTCATGGATTTTGAGGATTTTGTTAAAAATTCTTAGAAAATCCATGGTACACTTAACACTGTTGCATATACTCATTTAGACGTGAAAATGATGATTTTGACAAACATGGTAATGTGTTCCACACGGGTAACACTTGCATATGTAAATATTCCATATGTAAAGACCATTTTCCTATCACATGTGTAAGAGACAAATGGCACTTCAGAGAGGGACTTAAGATTCATCATTGTCAAGCTGGTTTCTGCAATAGTAACATTTGTAAAAAACTGAAGAAGGCAAAAGGGGAAGAAGGGAAGCAGAAAAATGATAGCAGACAATAAAAATTCCATGAGAGGACTTGTTTTTATAACAAACTGATGGACTTGTTTTTATAACAAACTGATGCAGAGTAGGCATAGACGTGTGCATATAGGATCTTTTGCAGGAAAACTTCCAATTATCATCACTTCAGGAGGGACTTAGAGTCGCCTCCAGTTTTGTCGGTGTCAAATGACACTGCAAATACAGCTAGTAGAATGGCTTGAATTTTGTGTGCCTTTCAATTGGTCACGACACATCTTACACGATCTTTCTCCCTCTCCCTCTGCCTCCCCCACCCAACCACCCACCCACCTATTAAGGATCTCATTTATAAGAATTAGTTGATCATACGCTGGCTCAGACAGGCACACAAGGATGTCCACATGTCTTCTAGCAGAACTTAATTTATGCATTCATACGTACAAGTGCAGGCACACACATGGACCCCTCCCTCATAGTCATTGGACTCTGGGGTTTACACCCACCAAATGGACTAGGCTGTTGGATCAAGGATTATTATTATTATTTTTTTCAATACAAAGCTTTGAAACTCATAGGCCATGGATCAACATGTTAGAGGCATGAGATTGACGCCTTTTTTTATATGTGGATCCATCATGAATGGATCTTTCCATCCGCCTTATGTCTCATAATCTATAGGGCCTTGGGTGGGCCTAGTAGTAGGTGATCCTTAGAGAATTTGACTGCTCCTGGGTTTTTCCAAGGTCCTACGTTGATCTGTAGGATGCTTGGGTATGCCCCACAGGCTCTCCCAATTCCCAAAGGAAAATATTTGTGGCAATTATGAATTATCCTTCCTTGCTTGTTCTTGGTCCAGCTACTGAGGGAGAAATCGACGTTGCTTTTAAGGAGCCGTTTCTCCCCTAGAAGATGATCCACAACCTTAGATTCTGTGTCGCATCGTTGGCCTCCATCCTCCCATACTTTTTGGGGCTTCCCTCTAGATTGCATGATGTACAAATGGAGGGCTGTTGCTGATTCTTGATAAGGGATCCCCCCCTCCTCCTTTGCTTTAGGGCAATTGTTTCCCATCTTCATTTGTTTCCTATTTTGTGTCTCTTTGGGTGGCACATATCTTTTTGTGGGATTACCCTTCGGCTGCATCTCAGTATAAATTTTTTATATTGTAAAGCCTTTTCCTTTAATTTAAGTTTCCATTTCAAAAAAAGATTGTGCGCACTACAGGAGCATGAATATGTATAGTAGTCATCCAATGCGCGATGACTGTGTGCACCTTGATGTGGGGCCTCACCTTGGATTGGAACTTGGGGGGATTGAACGATCTCCCTGGGCTCCTCCTCTCCGCAAAAAATTAGCCCGACTGATCATCCCATCATCCTCAACAGTATACAATCAATTTGAATTGGTGTATAGTCGATCTAACGATGTATAGTTTATTCAGATAGGTACAAACTCAGTGGGACCTGTGTAAATAAAGAGTGGGGGGATTTTTTATCCATATGGATGGACCCTCAGGTGGGCCTCACCCCAATAACCATTATATATATAGTGAAAACTTTTATTACCCATAAGAACACACACAATAAGAGGTTGTCGGCATAAGACAAGTATATTGACACCAACTACAAACATCCATACATCAATACACACCCAAATATGTTTCAACCAAGTTATATGAACTTGTATCTATATGCTTCTTATCCAAGTGGTGTGTGATAGTATTTTGACCATTTTATTTTGTATTTTGAAGTTCATGCGCGAAGACTAGCAGCTTTGAAAGCCCTTACTTTTGCTCCGGCAAGCAATTCTGAGATATTGGTGAAACTATATGAGATTGTTTTTGACATTCTTGAGAAGGTTTGTTCAGTATTTTAGTTTTATTACCTATATACAGAAAATTTGATAAAAGCCCTTGGGTATCTCTTACATTTCTAATGGTGATCAACAACTTAATTTTTTTTAAAAAATTCTTTTTATTTATTTTTAACTTTTGGGTGTTGTAACTTTGACTCTTTAGATAGTTTTTGAGTTCTTAAAAGTTCTTTTGTGTATCTTCATTGTTTTTTGGGTTTCAGGTTGCTGATTCAAAGCAAAAGCGTAAGAAGGGTGTGTTTGGTAGGCAGGGTGGAGATAAGGAGGTATTGGATTCGACTACCATTGTGAATTAGGATGAAGAAATGTGTTATGGCTTCTGTCATGTGTTGGGAAAAGTCCCACATCCCACATCGCCCGAGTAATGGGTTTGACATGACTTCATATACCTGTTTGGGCCTTCCACCTATCAGTTTAAGTTTTTGGGTTGGTACATGGTATCTTACATATTATTAGAGTGGGTGTCGTTCTTGTGTAGCCCATGTGGCAGGCCAGTCAATGAATCTATTGGGCCTGCACGTAAGGGGGAGTGTTGGGAAAAGTCCCACATCCCTCATCGCCCAAGTAATAGATTTGTTAGCTTAAGCTTTCGTGTTAGTACATGGTATCTTACAATATGTACTTGTCTTGTTATCTAGTATTGACATGTTGCAAATGCATTCATATGCTTAATAATGCAAGTTTTCTAACCATTACCTTAGTGGTGATTTCTGATGTTTAGTTTGTGTCAGAGATTCTTTTTGTGTCAGAGATTCTTTTTTATTAGTTCTCATCATATGTGACACATGGAGCAAATTACTTTTGCACATAGGAAAAATTGATTGTTAATAATTTCCCACAGTTGCTTTTGATGGTGCATATATACAATGAAACAGTGTATGTCATCTTGGGAATATGTAACCTATTTCATGATTATGATCAGTAAGATTTTTGGTATAGGTCAACACTGTGTTTGTATGTGTAAAGTGTGCCTATATATGAATCATAACCCCCTCAATCAAATGATGAAAGCAAGAATAAGGCAAGAATAAAACAAAGAATGAGAGAATATCTGTCAGTTGTCTGGACCTTGAGGTTGTGGGTCTTCGTCTATTTTCTTAATGTGAAAAAAGGAAGGAAAATCCAAAATCCAAAATAGCCATTTATTGTGTTGGTTGGGTCAATGAGGAATGTGTTAATCTTCTCTACGTTGTCAATTTGTTTTACCAATTTGGTTCCTCCCCCTCAAGTTGTTCTGAATTGATTTGGTTATTTCAAATTCCTTTCACTCCCACATAAGTACTTGGGCCTTGGTTTCCTTCAAGGCAGTCAAACTTTGTCGAAAGTGGTACCACATGCAATTGCATGGGCCATGTGGAAAGTAAAAAAAAAAAAGAAAGAAAAGGAACCAAAAAGAAAAAAAGAATAGTTGTAGGCAAATGCTCCTCTTGAGCCACAGTTGTGAGGATTAGGGCTTCATTCAGATGATGCTATGCAAGATGAGTTCCAAGGAATCTCCGAATGGGATCTTTGTAGATACTGGAAGTCATGCATAATTGCCCCCTAAAATGCTACACCAAATGTAGGCTACAAGCTGGATGTCCATGGTAGCTGTAAAAGGAACCTCGGCGCTTAGGTTTAGGTGGGATGAATGGAATGGGACGCAAAAGCTCATCTTCGGCCACAATTGTGAGGACCTGGGCTTCATTCAGATGATGGGCTATTCAAGATGAGATCCTAGGGATCTCAAAATGGAATCTTCGTAGGGACTGGAAGTCATGTGTAATTGCCCCCACTAAACCCTGCATTAAATGTAGGCTATTGCCCAATAAACCCTACATTAAATGTAGGCTCGGGTTTAGGTGGCATTACGAGGAATGGAAATGGAGACATGTTAATGGTTCAAGGGATTCCATTAGGATGGAGATTATGGCCATTCGTAAAAGCCTTTAGCTTCTTTCTTGCATGGAACGGTGCATAGTAGGAGGGTTCTTGATTTATGCAATTAAGTGGGCCAAACGGAAGTCAAAACAACTATCATTATCATCATCACCAAAGCCTTGTCCCCACTATGTTGATGTCAGTTACATGAATTCTGTTTCTCTATTCTGACCTATCATGAGTCAAATCCTCATATAAGTTAAACTTCTTCATATCCGATTTTACTACTACCATCCACATCTTCTTTGGCCTATCCTTCCCCGTGGTGGGCCATCAACCTTCATAGCCAAACTTTTTTTTAACAGGTGCTGTTGCCGGCCTGCATTCAATATGCCCGGAGTATCTCAAGCGGGTTTCTCTAATCTTATCTCCTATTAATGCTACCGCTAAATGCTTTTGAAAACGCTCATTTTTTATTTTATCTTTTCTAGTTTTACCACACATCCACCTCAATGTTGAGTTAGAGGAGATTTGTTTAAGCATCGCTTATTAGAGAAGGTAGTTTGACTATCTACTCTCTAGAGATATTTCAATTTAATGGAACATTTGATTTGCTGTTATCTTTGATTTTTGTGGGTATCCAACTGATCGGTCAAGATTGTGTATTACTTTTGCATTCACATAGATTGAAACATTTAATTGACTATGGTTGTTATCTTTGCATCATCCATCAGCTGTGGTTTTCCGTTTAATATAACCCATTTGTTTCCTTGCTGTTTTTGTACTGCATGTTTTTGAAATAAGATGTGATTTTTTGGTAGCAACTTTGTTTGAATTATGCTTTTAACAGATGGGTCGGTGATTGAACTTTTGCCATATATATATATATTGAATGATGTACTTCTCTGTTTCAATTATTTATTACTGTCCTGTCCTTGCTAGTCATGATATGGTAGTAAGTGATGTTCAAAACTTGTACATTTTATTATTTGGAGTAATTTGTGATATGGCAGTAAGTGATGTCCAAACTTGTACAGTCTATTATTCGGAGTAATTTGCAATATGCTGCTATTAGTGCTCTGAGAAGACTTCCTTTGGATCCAGGAAATCCAGCATTCCTGCATCGAGCTATACAAGGGTAATTACAGTTTCACTTTATTTGCTTTGACATTGTATTATGTCTACATTATGATTGAGTCATTGTAACTGATGTTCTCATCTATGGGATGTGTTGGTGTTTTTGTTCATTGTTATATTTGGGATGCTGTTGTGCTGTAATTACTAATCAGTGAGGCCCAAATAATGCACAAAATAGAATGCATATTTAGCTCTTTTTTTTTTTAAATTATAGAACTTTAAACCCTTTCATTTGAGAAAGGAGCAATTTTCTCATGATATTTGAGCAAATGATCCATACACGTCTGCCTGCCTCTCCCAGTTGCTAACTGACCTAGAACTTAGAAGTCCTGGGAGATGCAGGTAAGCTTCTTGGTTGGAACATGGATCCATCAGCCTGTAGCACTCTCTTCTCAAAATTAGGATCGCTGGGTGGAAGTCAAAAGCCCCATGAATGTTGGTCACATGCCAGGGCCGCTAAGAAGCATGGACACGGACACGGGACATAGATACGATACGACACGGACACGCCGACACGGCATTTCTCAAAAAAGTAAGACACGGATACGTCGGGGACACGTTAATAATATATATTAATTTATATATATAATCATCTACTGAAAAAATAATATCATTTTAACTTTTTTAATCAATTTAGCAATCAAAAAATAAAAATTCAAGTACCAACTAACAAACATATTAAATTATCAAATATCAATATAACACAAACATAATTCATAATCATTAAACATGAAATATCCATAGTTCCATAAAATCCATATAAAGAAAAGGGTGGATCATCTCTTTCCCCTCCCTAGAAAAAAAATATTTACAAAAAGCAAAAAAGCTAATAATCTTGAGGCCTATTCTTTAGTGAAATATTTATTTGTCTTTTGCTTGTGATATGATTGATATTTACAATCATATATTTTTCCATGGTATAAAATTGTTATATATTAAGTTTATAAGTTTTAATAACCACATGTTAATAAAATGTCCAAGAGATATGAGTCGCATGTTTATTTTTTAGTCATAGACACGGGCTAGGAATTGCGGGACACGTTGCAAAAAGAGTGTCAAACAAGTGTCCGAAATTAAAATTTTTAATTCTTAATTATGGACACGGCTAAATAGTATCGGACACGTGTCCGAGAGTGTCCAAGGAGTGTCGGTGTCCGACACGTGTCCGACACGGACACGTCACTTTCTTAGAAGCGACACGTGTCCGACACGGACACGTCACTTTCTTAGAAGTGTCCGTGCTTCTTAGGCCAGGGGTCTCTTCTGGGAATAATGTGGAGGACATGAGATCATCCTTTTAGGTTTTAGGGAGTTGTTTGGGCCCATACATTTGGGCTCTCTTGAAGACTATATGATTTAATATAATGGCTCATACATTTTTCCTTCTTGCATTTGCTTATATTTGATATTTCTCTTACTCTGTAATATTGTTGGTTGATATTTTTGAATTATTTAATGATGGACTGTTCAAAAATAATTACTCAATAAATGGTTTTATCTCAGTAGTGGTGGCTTATTTGTGCCACTGAGTGTGTCAGCTTAACCAAGTGGCACCATGACTTTGGTCAAGCTGCATGAGATGAGGTCGTGGACTCAATAGAGACTGAGTACGAGTTGACCAGGACCAGCAGATTTTAAATTGCTGACATCTAGTTTCAGTTGGTTAGTTTAATTTTGATGTTTGAGCTTCCTTTTTCCCCCCTTACTGCAGGGTTTCATTTTCTGATCCCGTTGCTGTGAGGCATGCTCTAGCAATGATTTCAGATTTAGCTACTAGAGATCCCTATTCTGCAGCGATGGCACTAGGTCAGTCTATTAGCTTTTCACTTTAATTTCTTTCACATTCAAATAGTTTCCATGATTCCATCTTTGTCTAAGGCTGCTTGATCACCTGAATATGCAGGCCCACAAGTCATCTACAATGTTCGCTTGCACATAATTCATGGAAATATTACATATTGATATTATGTTTTTGTGCATGTATATGCCTAGTACGTTTAAGTAAATGTATAGATGATGCGGGCCAGATCTATAATTGGCCAGCTCATTGGGTCTAAATCCAAAGCCCATCGGTGAAGATTATTTTATTAATTGTAGTTGCTTTCTTAAGTTTTAAAAATTGATTTTATTTTTGAATTAGTATTTCTTATTTGGATTGAACTAGATTATTTCCTTACTTATGGAGTAGTTTAGCTATAAATAGATATAATTCCTTCTCATGGGATAGACTACATTATTTGAATAAGATTTCAGTTTCTTTTCCTTGTGGGTTGAATTCTTGTTTTGGTATGAGGCCTAAACAGTTATCCCTAAGCTTTTGGCTTGGAGAATAGTCTATTAGTTATTTTTTCTTTCCCGCACTGTGTCAATTGGTATCAGAGAATAGACCATAACCAAGGTCTTCCTAATAAAACCATCGAACTCCACCTAATCTCATCCCCCACCAACGACCTAGATCAAAACCAAGATTCCAGATGCTTGATCAAGAACAAAACCCTAGCCCTTTAGCAATCCCAAACCTAGATCTTCCAATCGCCCACCAGCTCTCTCGATAATATCTCAACATCCAATTTCCTGCACCACGCTAACCAAAAAAGAAAAGAAAAGAGGGCCAACACCACCAAACCCATCCCAGACCCTGCCCCTCCACTGAAACCCAGCTGGACCCCTTTCTCGATCACATCCTGAATCCCCGGCCACTCCATCTCACATCTGCAGGCACCCATCGCCATTTCCACTATACCCAAACCCATCTATTTCCACCATATCCAAACCCAACCATAGAAAAAAAAGGATTAATGACAGAGAAGAAGACGAGCTCAAAAAAAAAAAAATAAATAAAAGAAGAATGATCATAGGAGAGAAGAGGAGCTACAGAGAACCAAAAAAAAAAAAAAAAACCCACTGCATACCTGCACAGTAGACACCACAGCCTAGCCGCCTAGAACTAGCGAGTCGCCACACAGCAACAGCAACTATCTCCGTTGGCTGCCATCATCACCAACATCTCCCATCGCCGTATGCTCTATCTCAGTAGCTCCGAACTACATAACAATACCTCACCCTCTTTTTCGTTTTTTCCTGGCAGTTGTAGTCGCCTGCAGCATGCGTAGCACCAACTCCAACTCCATTGTCGTCACCTTTAGAGCTATCGTCATCAACACCATCGTCAATGTCATCATCTCTTTTGCCCGTTGCCATTCCCCTTTGGCCACCCTGATCCTATAAGTTAAAAGGCAGCATCGAAAAGGGTTTGAAAGTCTTTGTTTCAATCATGTGTTTATGCTTTTGACATGTGTTGGGTCACTTCCTGTTGGGCTGGACTTTTAGGCGAGTTTGAGTTTGGGCCAAATTTTTTTTCAAAGATACCAGAATATCAGGCCAGATCAAAAGCATCCAACAGGCCAACCCAACCTGATATGTTAGCAGCACAACACCACTTTATTGGGCTAGAGTTCTGGTTCGACCCATGTAGTTGATAAATCCAAAAAAAAAAAAAAGAGCAGCTAAGGCAGTAAAAAAAAAAAAACTACAAGTGAGCCAGCCACAAAGTCTTCACTTGCATGTTTTCGTCATCAAGATCAAGCCATTAGGTTAGTCCCATGTTTGAGTATTTTAAGAGTTCGAGAATATTTTTCTTGCATTAAAGCCAATATGCATATCTTTGGGTCGTCCAATGAATTTCAAAGAATGCGGTATGAGTATACGTATGGCAATTGGTATTTTGAGAATCAGTTCCTATTCGAACAATTTCTGAATTTGAAGCAAAATAATTTGATAGTTAATGCGTATACCCGTCAGTTTCAAGAATTACAATATTCTCTTACACTTGATGAGAATGAGTTGCATGATTTAATTTGTTACATTAGAGGTTTGAAGCCAAGCATTTTAGAGAAGATGAATCATTGTTACACCATTTTTGAAGCGTATAACAAAGCTATTCATGTTGAGCACATGCTTGGATGGTCCTCCATGCGACAAGTTAAGCCTCGGAAAGAAATTTTCCGCACTGAACGAAAGCTCATATAGTGGAAACAAGAGAAGATAATCCAACACTTGTCATTCGCAGACTTCTCACCACCCTTGAAATGGAAGAAGAAGAGTGGAATCAAACAATGATATTCTGAACACGAGCAATATGTGAAGGCAGGTTAGCCAATTTGGTTATTGATCATGATAGTGCTATCAATTTTGTGACACATGAGGTTATTGACAAACTCAATTGGTCTACAGAGAAGCTTCCAAACCCTTACAAAGTTGTATGGTCTAATGGTTCTGTCATACCTATCACTTACAGATGTTTGGTATCTTTCAAGATTAGTGGATATAAAGATAAAATTTGGTGTAGATAAAATTTGGTGTGATGTAATTCCTATGAATATAACTCATATTTTTTTGGGAAAACCATGAATTTCAAATCGAAATGTGCGCAATAACAATGAGAAAAACACAAATACCTGCAGGTGGTAAGAATGATGGGTCACGTTTCTTTCATATTTTTCTACACCGCCCCCTTCAGTTGAAAAGCCAAAGGAAGAGCACAAAGAGGAAATAGATATCAAAGCTAAGATTGCAGAGCACGTTCAAGGAAAGGATGATCTCATGATAACTTCAAGTGAAATAAGTTGCATGACTCCCAAAATGGGTTATGCTTCATCTGAGCTTCGAGAGGAAAAGGATAAATCTCTTTCTAGGGAGAATATTGATTTACAAAAGCAAGAGGTAAAGCCAAAAGAAGTACAAGCGAACATTGGTCATCCAATGGATATTATTGCACCATCAATTTAAGAAAAGCCAATTGAATCGTCAAATGTCAAAACAATTGTTCCAATGGTTTTGCAAGAAGATCAAGCTATTGAAATCCACTACATTGACTTCATCTTCGGAGATCGAACATGGATGATAGACAGCCAACAATTGAAGCATCTAATGATCAGATTACAAATTCAAGACACATGCAATTCTTAGAAGAAGCAATACCTTCAACCTACTTCTAATTAGGAGAAAAGATCAAATCACGCTTTCAAGTCATGTCTTCAAAATGAAGCTCAACAAGCGATTCAGAAGTTTGTTCGAATGATTTTCGACCCAGGTGAACATTTACTGAACTCGAGGACGAGTTCTTCCCCAAGAGGGGGGGAACTGATGTAGGTCAGATTCATGATTGGGCCAGCTCATTGGGCCTAAGTCCAAAGCCCATTAGTGAAGATTATTTTATTAATAATAGTTGCTTTCTTAAGTTTTCGAAATTGATTTTATATTTGAATTAGGACTTCTAATTTAGATTGAATTAGATTATTTCCTTATTTAGATAGCAGTTTAGTTATAAACAGATGTAATCCCTTCTCATGGTTAGACTATATTATTTGAATAAGATTTTAGTTTCTTCTCCTTGTTGGTTGGATTCTTGATTTTCGTGTGAGGCTTAGACAGTTATCCCTAAGCCTTTGGCTTGGAGAATAGGCTGTTGGCTATTCTTTTTTCCCGTGCTGCGCCAATAAACATATATACATGGAACTATTACTGCATAGAGCATGTGCTCTTCATTCCCACAAATGTAAGCACAATAAGTAAATTTGTAGTGAATGAACATCCAGTCTCACGTGAAATTAGCATAGTTCCTGCTAATATGCATCAATTGTTTGAGTTCCTTATCTTTTTCATTAACTGTATCTCATTTTCTTTTGGTGTGCAGGAAAGCTCGTACTTCCTGGAGGTATGGTTATTGTTCATGTTTATAATTGTTTCCTTTCATGTTTTAATATCAGATTTAGCATGGCCAATTTCAAGGTGATGTAGAATGAGCATTTACATTCACTGCTTTTTAATTCTGGAAATGCAACTCTTCCATGCACACCTAGGCACCTGTAAATACAACTCTTCCATACCCACCTAGATGCCCACATATTAGTGTGTTTGGTGAAACTGTATTGACAATGTTAAGAACTGCTGTTAATATGTGCCCCATTACAACCTTGCCACTATAGAACAGATTTTTATAATTAATATAAATTACTGGTTGTTTAATTTTTTATTTACATCTTCTGCATGAGTTTTTAGCTTTAGCTTTAAAATTCAAAATTCTTGGTGGACTAGGGATGCGAATGACCTTGTAACTATTATAGTGATACCGAGTCAAGAATTTCAATGAACTGATCTGTAAGTGGTGGTTCATGCTGATATTGGATCTGCCTGCATTTCAGTGAATTAATAAGTGGAGCCCAAAGGGCTCCATCACTCTGTCCTAGTTGCCTCTGGCCCGACTAGGTTTTGCATGTTCCTTAGATAGTCCAACTTGCTTAATGCACACTCATCATGTTCCTTTGATCGTCCAACTTGCTCAGTGCACACTCATGGAAACTTACAAAAACATAAATGGAAAGGAACAGTTATCAGGTTTTTGTTTTTGGATGGCATTTGCTTGGATTATACTGTCTGCCTTCTGTGTGGAACTGTAGACTCTGAGTTCTCGTTTACTGTTTTTGAGCATAATTTTTTTTTCCATGAATCAGGTGCTTTGCAGGACGTTCTCCATTTGCATGATGTGCTTGCGAGGGTTTCCCTTGCTAGATTGTGTCATACATTGTCTAGAGCTCGCGCATTAGATGGTAAGTGAACCTTCTGACTGTCTTTGGGTTCCAGACAGTACCTTTTTCCCTTTCTGTAATGCAGACTACTGTTGGCTAGCTGATTTTGCTTAAAATTATATGCGCAGAAAGGCCTGACATAAAATCTCAGTTCACCTCTGTGCTCTATCAACTTCTTCTTGATCCTAGTGAGAGAGTTTGTTTTGAGGCAATATTATGTGTATTGGGCAAATTTGATAACTCGGAGAGGTGCTTCTTTTATCTTATCTTAACTACTTTAGCAGTTGCTGTTCGGAAGGAAGTAGCAGTTTTTCCTTTTCAAACATATTACACATGCACCCCACACTTTCACTCTGATAGATGTAGTGTATGTTTAGGACCGAGGAGCGAGCTGCTGGTTGGATTCGATTGACTAGAGAAATTCTCAGGTTGCCTGAGGCACCCTCTGTGTCATCAAAGGAGAATAATGTTCAATCAAAAGATGCCCTCCCGCCGAAGTCTGCCAATGATAAACCTGCTTCAAAATTGAGGCGCCCTCAACCTCTTATCAAACTTGTAATGAGAAGGTGGTTGAATTTTATCATTTGTCAGTGACTCTTCATTCTTAACATGTGCCAATCAGGCTGTTGCATATTGTTTGCACATAGTACATAATAAATGGGTGTTGACTCTTGTATATGCAATGTCCCTCATCTTGACAGTTTGTACTATTGATTCATATGGTTTCTTCATATATGAAATTATGAATACATTTGTATCTTACCATTCACCACTAAAAAGGTTCCACTGTACAATTTTATTTGTCCCAACAAAATTTTGTCCTGTCTTTTAGCAGCCTGCTCATGTGATAGGCCTTATTGTCTTTGTAGGTTACTGGTCACCCAATAATTTCCCCGATGAATGATCCTAATCCTCCACTTTTAATCTAGCTTAATTCGGGGTGTTCACTAAAAACTGTACAATTGCAAGCCTAATCAGATGGTGGAGATGTTATTGTCTTATATAATCTATGCTGGACTTGTATTATGTATGTATCTATTTATTGGCTTCCCTTGGTTGAGCACTTATATTCATACGGATTATGGTATTCAAAATGGAGTAATTCTTGTTGCGTTTGATTGGAAAAGAATTGTTGCATTTGATTGCATTTTCTTTTGCTGTTTGTTATTTGTACATCTCTTTGACTTTTCTCTTTTTCTGTCCTAGGCTGGAGAGTTCTTTCCGAAGTTTCTCTAGGCCTGTTCTTCATGCAGCAGCAAGAGTTGTCCAGGAGATGGGTAAAAGTAGGGCTGCTGCTTTTTCTTTAGGTTATGAAATAGATGAAGGAGCCCATCTTCAAGCATATTCTGAAAATGCTGAGTCTACTGATCCCGATCTCGATGAAAGCTCACAATCTGAAGGTAGCTTTTCCTTTAGATAGAGTTTTAATTACCCATGAAAAATCTTCATGTGCACTTTTGTGGATTTCTACTGGTCCCAATCTCAATGAAGGCTCACAAACTAACGGTAGCTTTTCCTTTAGGTAAGAGTTTTAACTACCCATGAAAAATCTTCATGTGCATTCTTGTGGATTTGTGGTAATTGATGTTTATGCCCTAGCTAAGAAGCATGGACACTTGTAAGAAAGTGACGTGTCCATGTTGGACACGTGTCGGACACTGACACTCTTCGAACACTCTCAGACACGTGTCTGATACTATTTTAGCTGTATCCATAATTAAGAAATAAAAATCTTAATTTTGGACATTTGTCCGACACTATTTTTGCAACGTGTCCCACAATTACCAGCCCGTATCTATGACCTAAGAAGCATAGACACTTCTAAGAAAGTGACGTATCTGTGTTGGATATGTGTTGGATACCGACACTCTTCGGATACTTTCGGACACGTATCCGATACTATTTTAGCTGTGTCCATAATTAAGAACTAAAAATCTTAATTTCGGATACTTGTCCGATACTCTTTTTGCGACGTGTCAAATAATTCTTAGCCTGTGTCTATGACTAAAAAATAAACGTGTGGCTGATATTTCTTGGACACTTGTTAACATGTGGTTACTAAAACTTGTAAATTTAATATATGACAATTTTATACTATGAAAAAATGTATGATTGTTAATATTAATCATATCACAAGCAAAAAACATAAATCTTTCACTAAAGAATAGATCTTGAAATTTGCTTCTTTTTTGCTTCTTTTTTTTTTTTGTTTGGGGGGTGGGGGGTGGGGGAGATGATTCTCCCTTTTCTTTGTATGAATTTTATGTACTTATGGATACTTTATATTTAATGATTATGAATTATGTTTTAGTATTGTATTGGTATTTGATAATTTGATATGTTTGTTAATTGGTACTTGATTTTTTATTTTTTGATTACTAAATTGATTAAAAAGTTAAAACGATATTATTTTTTTAGTATATGATTATATATATAAATTAATATATATTATTAACGTGTCTCCGGACGTGTCCATGTCCTACTTTTTTGAGAAATGCCATGTCGGCATGTCCATGCTTTGTCGTATCGGTGTCCGTGTCCGTGTCCATGCTTCTTTGTCTATGACTAAAAGATAAATATGTGGCTGATATTTTTTGAACACATGTTAATTTAATATATGACAATTTTATACTATGAAAAAATGTATGATTGTTAATATTAATCATATCACAAGCAAAAAACATAAATCTTTCACTAAAGAATAGATCTTGAAATTTGCTTCTTTTTTTTTTTTTTGTTTGGGGGGGGGGGGGGGGGGGGGGGGGGAGATGATTCTCCCTTTTCTTTGTTTGAATTTTATGTACTTATGGATACTTTATATTTAATGATTATGAATTATGTTTTAGTATTGTATTGGTATTTGATAATTTGATATGTTTGTTAATTGGTACTTGATTTTTTATTTTTTGATTACTAAATTGATTAAAAAGTTAAAACGATATTATTTTTTTAGTATATGATTATATATATAAATTAATATATATTATTAACGTGTCTCCGGACGTGTTCATGTCCTACTTTTTTGAGAAATGCCATGTCGGCATGTCCATGCTTTGTCGTATCGGTGTCCGTGTCCGTGTCCATGCTTCTTTGTCTATGACTAAAAGATAAATATGTGGCTGATATTTTTTGAACACATGTTAACATGTGGTTACTAAAACTTCTAAACTTGATATGACACTTTTATACCATAGAAAAATGTATGATTGTTAATATTAATCATATCACAAGCAAAAGATAAATAAATCTTTCACTAACGAATAGGCCTTGAGATTGGCTTTTTTTTTTTTTTTTTTTTTTTTGAGGGAGGGGAAAGAGATAATCGTCTCTTTTCTTTGTATGGATTTTATGGACTATGGATATTTTATGTTTAATGATTATGAATTATGTTTTAGCATTTTATTGATATTTGATAATTTGATATGTTTGTTAGTTTCTACTTGAATTTTTATTTTTTGATTGCTAAATTGGTTAAAAAGTTAAAACGATATTAGTTATTAGTATATGATTTTATATATAAATAAATATAAATTATTAACGTATCCCCCAACGTGTCCGTGTCCTACGTTTTTGAGAAATGTCATGTCGGCATGTTTATGTCATGTCGTATCTATGTCTCGTGTCCATGTCCGTGCTTCTTTGTTCCTTAGAAGAAGTGGTTCTAATGTGTCTCTGTGGTTTATAAAATTTGGTTGGTGATTTCAAGTTCCTAGATATTTGTGTTAAATGTGCCAACATGTTTAAGTTCAACCATAATTTAACCAATTCTAGTTTCTTTTTTTTTTTTAATACTAAAAACACCACTAACTTTCAAATGTGAGAAATTTGATTGTTTGTAACCATGCAAAAATAATTTTGTAGCACGAGCAGACTGAGATTATAAAATGCCTCCTACATTCAGTCATTTGAATTATTCCTGAACTGATAATAAAAGACGGTTAATAGCATAGTTGATGCAGCCCAAGGGTTAGGGCTTGCGTGGAGGTGCCTAAGCACGTGTCCAAGGATACTTCAATCGTCAGGATGACTTCAACACACACGAGGACACGCCTCTCTGGGAAAACCCAATTCTATTAATCAACCAAATCTGAGAATCTCTTCTCTACAATGCCATATATATAGTAAAAGCAAACTTAATGTGTAAGAAAACCCTACGCTAGTAATGGAAACTTTCATAATAATAAGTTAATTAGAAATCTACTAATAATAATCCTAATCTAATTTGAAGATGGACTGCTGGGGCCCAGACTGCATCATCCTCCCCGGGTCGAAAGAAGAGTTCGTCCTCGAACTCGATTCTGCTTGGGATTGCCTCTATAAATGTGGTGAACATGAAGGACTTCCTTTGTGGCAGCTTTCCAGGAATTCTTCGTCGGTGGTTGTGGTTTATCGGGATGAAGAGTAACTTGCTGTCCACCATGCATAAATGTATATGTGTTGTCGCGCATACCATGAGTCCCATTTTTGTCATACATCCAAGGATAGCCCAATACGATATCACCACTATCCATAGGTAGCACATCACACCAGATTGTATCTTTATAAGTCTCACCAATGGTAAAAGTAATTTTGCAAGTATGTTGAACATACGCTTGATCACCATTCATTAGCCACTTGACAAAATAAGGACGGTTATGCTTATAAACTTTTAATTGGAGGCGATTAACAAGGGCTTGGAAAATGAGATTTTCACAACTTCCGCTGTTAATAACAACTGTGTAATTTTGTCCCTAAACTATTCCCACAGAACGGAAGATATTTTTTTTCAACTACTTTTTCTCAACAGTTGGTGGAGCGTCCTTGATGACAATAAGAGCTTCACCTGTGGTATCTGCATCTATTATAGTAAGCTCCTTATTGTCAATATCCTTGGGATTTTCACTTTCCTTAGGATCAGTGTCTGTACCCTTAATATCATCTGGGATATTTTTATCAGCACCTTCAATCTCAATCAAATGTATTCGCTTTGGATAATCTACTGTGTGATGCTCGTGCTATTGACAATGAAAACAAACCATCTTATTTTGACCTTCAGTCCTTGCAAAAATCTGTCCATTGGATTTAGCTTCTTGTAGAGGGGAATTCTTTGGTGGAAGCCATTTGAATTTTTGTACTTGATGATTTGCAATTCCCTCAGCTTTGATAGCATGTTAGATGAGTTCATCGACATTATCAAAACTGTTGGAAGGCAAGAATATGCTGAATGTCTATTCTCAACCCATTGAAAAATCTATCAACTACCACATGATCTTTATTCAAGCCACAACGAGCTTGCAGAGTCAAAAATTCCTCAGAATATTCAATTAGTGTTTTGGACTTTTGTTTCAAGTTTTGAAAGCTGGAATGGATATCTCTTGCATGGTTGACAGAGAGGAATTTTTGCTTCAAAATATTCTTCATCTCAGTCCATGTATCAACAGGATCCATATTTTGATTCTTCCGTTTTCTTTGCAATTCAGCCCACCAAGTTGTAGCATAATTTCGAAATCTAGTAGCAATCAGTGTGACTTTATGATGCTCAGTCATTGGCTTGTGTGCGAAAATATTTTCCACACACACTAACGAATCCATAAACTCCGCGGGCTGTAATTTTCCATCATATTCAGGAATCACAATTTTAATCCCTAATTCTCGATCGGGATTATTGACTGGCGGATCCTGTTGATTCCGAATATTTGTACCATCATCATAGTGGTGATGCATACGCTGGTTATTTTCCAAATTTGTCACTCTAATATCTAATTGTTGCAGGGTGGTGTGCATGTCATCAACTTTTGCAGATAATTCTCTAATGGCACTAGCCAAATCTTCAAATGAAGAAGATGAAGATTCAGCATCTACTTGCTTCTTAGGAGGTATTTTTTTTTTTGTTATTGCAAAAGTTAAATCTGACTGACCTGATGTGTAGATCGATTCTCCAGGAACACGTTAATTGCTGATGTCAGATGGTTTCAAAAGAATAATTTCGGGCCGTTGATGGATAGGTACTGTATCAGTTCAGTTGACTGGAATTGCAATAAAGTTGCTGCAAGTGGGTTGAACGAATCTGTCTGGACCCAACAAGGACTTGAATGGAATTCAAGCCCAAAGGTCTTGTCATGCACGTGTCCAAAGTCACGTGTGATGCTGTCGTTAAAAACCAAAGAGAAAAATACGCAAGGGAGCTTGTTGCGGCCTGCTGACGAGAAGAAGAGCTGCGTCTCAGCTAGTGATGACTGCAAGCGGTAGCGGTGAAGGGGTGGAGTCTCGGTGTAGGTGGCGATGGGCAGCGTCAGGTAGAGGCTGGCAACGGCGATGGCGGGCAACGATCAGCAACGGCAGCAATGGGAGGCGGCCCAGGTACGTTGTCTCTCTGCTGCTTCTTTCCCCACCTTTTTTTTATACTCTGGGTTCGGGAATTTTCGGCCGGGATGGAGGGGCGAGGCGGAAACGGCAATGGGAGTGGGGTCTAGGGTTTCGGTCGGTTTTTTTTTTTTTTTTTTATAAGAACAGAGGATGGGTTTGAGCTGTTGTTTTGTCGAGGAGAGGATGATGGGGTTTTGAGGTGATGGGAGAGGATGATGAGGTGATGTGTTCTGTAAGGGGTGTAGTTCTAGGCCGTGGGACTGTTTGGGGTTGTGAGGCACGGCAGTGAGATGGGGGTATTGTTGGGAGAGAGATAACAGGAGGCAGATGGGGTTTTGTCTAGATTGGCAGACAAGGGGGAGAGTAGGTAACATGCGGACGATCCCTAATTGTGTAGCTTTGATACCAAATTGATGCAGCCCAAGGGTTAGGGCTTGCGTGGAGGTGCTTAAGTACGTGTCCAAGGACACTTCAAATCGTCAGGATGACTTCAACACACACGAGGACATGCCTCTCTAGGAAAACCCAATTCTATTAATCAACTAAATCTGAGAATCTCTTTTCTACAATGCCATATATATAGTAAAAGCAAACTTAATGTATAAGAAAACCCTACGCTAGTAATGGAAACTTTCCTAATAATAAGTTAATTAGAAATCTACTAATAATAATCTTAATCTAATTTGAAGAAGGACTGTTGGGGCCCAGACTGCATCAATAATCGACAAAATTATCAACATGTGGTACCCCTGATTCCAATTTATGATGTGAAAGTAGCTTATGTTTGTATACTCTTCAATGCTTTCAAGTTTCACCAACCGGGAAGATTGGTTCTTTCAGTACTTGTTGTCGTCTTTACAATTCTGATTGTTATGCATGGGCAAATGGGTTTAGGGGTTGCGGAGGAGGCACATGATGCGTTATAGCAAAGGATGTATCCAACCTTGTGTGTCATGTTTTTCTTTTTTTTTTTTTTAAATCTGTTTAGGTACACGTACAAGAGCTTCTTCAATATCTTTGTCTAATGGGACTGCTGGGAAGGATACGATTGCAAGCTTATTAGCTTCATTAATGGAAGTAGTGCGCACAACTGTAGCATGTGAATGTGTTTATGTTCGTGCAATGGTCATAAAGGCTTTGATCTGGATGCAAAGCCCATATGAATCATTTGAGGAGCTAAAGGCCATCATTGCTTGTGAGCTTTCTGATCCAGCTTGGCCATCTACATTATTGAATGAAATCTTGCTCACATTGCATGCTCGATTTAAGGTAATTCTGAACAGCTGCAGATTATTTTCTATTTTGTCTCCTTTCGTGCCTTGACTTTTTTCTTTTTGACATTAACTGAAATGTTATCAATTGAAAGAAAGGCAAAGGGCTGGGGATGATTCCTGTGGAAGGCAATGGAACCAACCCTTCTAAACAGAAAACAGGAAACAATTACATTAAGTGAACCAACAATCACTCATCAAAATGCAAGACATATTGCAAAATACAGTCTTTGGCTGGAGTCAGAGGAGGAATTAGCCACTCTCAACACATAAAGACAGAAACTTCCCTGTTGGATAACAAGTCCTTTCTTTTTCTCTTTTTTTAATTTCCAAATGGTGGATAGTAAGCCATTTAGCTTATCTGACCACAAATCCATCTTCCAAGACCAATGTTCTTCTCCTTTGCCTAGTTAACTGCATGCATTGAGTCAATTTCAGTTACTAAAGGAAGAAAACCCAAGTTATAGGCCTCTCACAGTCCCAAGTGCCATCAAAATATAGTATTTGTTACTGAATTTTAAATTTCATGCTTGTTATGCCTTTTAGTTCCTGTGCTAATGGTGTTTGTTTTATTCTTTGCTCATCAGGCAACTCCAGATATGGCAGTCACACTTCTTGAAATTGCAAGAATTTTTGCGACCAAAGTTCCAGGAAAAATTGACGCTGATGTTTTACAACTACTTTGGAAAGTGAGTTGGCATTCTTATTCTGATTAAGAATGGCCATATTTACATATTTTATTTTTGTAAATTGTAGCTCTCTGCTTTCTTCTGTCGTAAAAATTCTAACTTGATCTTTTGCTTATGGAGAATTTTATCTCCTCAATGAAGTCAAAGCCCTTAAAAAAATGCACATTTCCATCATGTTCCTACTTCCCAGAGAAGCTGCCAAAGAAGTAGATATATTTGCTAAAGCAGGTCGACAGGGTGGATGTTGTGACTGGAAATGGCATCATGTCGTGAAGAATTCCTGCAATCCTTGTATATTATGGCACCACCCTCTCCTGGTTAGGGTGCCTATTTGAACATTTGTTTCTACTAGATAGTATTTCAGTTGACAGCCTATTTTGGACATTCATTTCTATTCTATAATATTCCAATTAACTCAAAAAATGTTAAAAAAAATTTCTTCTTCCTACCTTGTTCACTGTAGAGTTTTAGATCCCTTAAACATAAGGATGTCAATGTTGAATGCTATCTGTTTTCCAACTTATGATTGTACTCTATTGATAAATTTGGTTGATGAAGCATTTTTCAGGGGTATATGCAAATGTTAAGTTCATCAATAAAAATGCTCGAAACTGATTGTTGATGAATTCCAGCGAATTGAGGGAGGCTGCCCACCATGAAGACCAGGGTTCAGGCGTGTATTAGTGCGTCCCTCTTGATAAAGTGACCAGTGCAGGGTTTCCAAGATGATGACGGCGGCGGCGGCAGCAGTAGTAAGAGGAGGAGCAGCAGTAGCCGATTCTTTTGCTAACGAGAGTGTTGGTGTTGACAACTGTGATGGTAGTAGTAGTTGGATTTAGGAAGATTAGGAGCAGCAGCACTAGCCAACTTTTTGCTAAAGAGATGGTCGGAAATACTTCTTCTCTTTGGCATTTCCCTTGTTTATAGTTTTCCTTGCCAAAGTCATGATCAATCCTGAAGGAGAATCTCAAAATGTCAGTGCTGACAAGTGACAACAGTGATCAACTGGGGGACTTATGAATAAATATCTTGATCTTATTTTATGATTGTGTTAGCTTTCTATTTGACTTAAGATATTTCGAATCTGTTCAAAGATGGAAAAAAAGTTATTGGTTGTCTAATAAATGGTGCAATGTAGATAGGTCCTTGCTATGATTGGATACTGAGCAAGAGGGATCCATTGCAAAAAAGGAATTTTAGGAAAAAGAAACTGATTATGAGGGATATATATAAAGTGGAAAATGCATGTGTTTGGCTAACTGTACAGCATGATATAATCAGGATGACTGGATTAGACAGCCGTCAACTTTCTTTTCCCTGTTGTCTGATTTGCCCACTTGGTGGGCGTGATATAACCATGGAGCTATTGCTTTAAGTGCTCAGTTGGAAGGGTTGATAGGTACTTTTGAAATTGATCATAATGAAATTGTGGTCCCTCAATTCTTGTGTTCTGCAAAGGTAACAGAGAATAGACTGTACTTTTCAAGGCGTTCCTTTGATTGCTTGTGGAAAAATCTAGTATGAAAAAATAAATGCACATGGGTTGTTAGGTATGCAAATGGAACAGAGCATTTTACTTTTTGAACAAATAATTTTGTGTCATCTGGGTAGGTAGATTCCCATCCACCTATTTAGGTCTTCGTTTGAGTACTGGGAAGTCGAAGAAAGCTTTATGGATCTGGTGTTCAAATGGCTTGAAAGGATCTAGTTTGATTTCCTTTGCAATGATACTGGGGAAAAAGCAAAAACCATTTGGCTTGATGTGGCAAATCTGTAAAAGAGGGTTGTCTGGGGAATCTGGCATTTTAAAGCCGTAAATCCATCTATATTGGGGAAATGGCTGTGGCATGTTGGTATGGAGGAAGATAGCATGTGTCTCTATAGTATCATTAACAAGATCCGAGAGATTTCTATAAAAAAAAAAGAAAAAGAAAAAAAAAGAAAAATCTGAGGGATGGCTGATGGTTGGTTCCCTCTGTTCACTTTGTGTCAAGTTTATGGAAGGCTGCCTTTAGTGTTAAGGAATAAGGAGTTCTTCGTCACATGCATAAGACCTTTAGGGTTGGTAGTGTTGTGCAAATTCATCTGCCCATCAGACTATTCAGGAGTTGAGTCCAACCTTGAAAAATATCTGAGCCAGCCAGGATGGAACTATTTGACTATTGAGTTTATTAATTGGGTTGTCTTTGTCATGATCAACTGTTACGAGTTATGACTTATGAATGATATGTCAACTTTGGTTGCATGAGAACATCTTATTATTGTTTTCCTGGTGGTTTTTGAGGCAATATTATCATCATTATAAAATCTCATGACCTTTTAGTAAGGGAAAGAGAATTAATGTGAAACCCTTGTTTGAATATACTAAATGGGAACAATTATCTGAATTTCTAAATAATCATTTCTAGGAGAAATCATCACAAATGGCATTTGGGGGTCATGAAGATTCTGTCTCTAAAAAACTGGATTTTTACTAGCTAACAGTCTGCAGTCCAGACAGAGCCAAAAACCTAGGTTAAAATTCGGAGGCTATTAATCCTACATTATTTTTGTTTGAGATTTCCTTTCTTGGTATGGTGGGCCAACTCTTTCTGTGATCGGCACTATGTCATTGTGCATTGAGACATGACTTGTGTATAATCCTAGTTCAGTTTTAATAATTGAGCTTGACGAGGTAGTTGCATCATTTGGCTGTCTCTCTGCTGTGTCTTTCATCATCTTGTTACACAGTTCATCTTTTTTTTTTGGATTTTTTATAATTTGTTCAAATCAGTTAATCTTACTGATGTTAGTACTATTTAATTGAATAATAGCTGTAAATCTGAACTGTTGACGATGTTACGTAGTCTTTGGCTCTCTGATCTGTGTTTCTTTCTAGACATGTCTTGTTGGAGCTGGACCGGGCGGGAAGCACACAGCTTTGGAAGCAGTTACGATAGTACTTGATTTACCCCCGCCACAACCTGGGTCAATGTCGGGAATTACTTCAGTTGACAGTGTATCCGCATCAGATCCAAAGTCAGCTCTTGCATTGCAGAGATTGGTTCAAGCAGCCGTAAGCTTGATGCTTGTTGCTTTTCTTTATTTTAAGAGAACTTGTAGATGGAATGCACTACACTTATTTTCATCTAAGAATAAGCCACATGAATGAAATCATTATTTTAAATAAAATGAATGATGATACATCCAGGTGTGGTTTCTTGGTGAAAACGCAAATTATGCTGCATCTGAATATGCTTGGGAATCTGCAACGCCCCCTGCCACTGCATTGATGATGTTAGATGCAGATAAGATGGTGGCTGCTGCTAGTTCTCGCAACCCTACACTTGCTGGTGCTTTGACACGACTGCAAAGGAGTGCTTTCAGTGGGAGCTGGGAGGTACAAATTTTTAACAACTTAGTAAGGCTAATTTTTTTCATGTGCAGGTCATCAAATATGAATGTTATAATAATATATATGTTGTCCTTCACTTACATGAATGGCTGTTGCAGGTTCGGATTGTTGCGGTTCAAGCTCTCACAACTATTGCAATACGGTCCGGGGAACCCTTTAGACTACAAATTTATGAATTCTTACATGCTTTGGCACAAGGTGGTGTTCAGGCCCAATTTTCAGATATGCATCTTAGTAATGGAGAAGATCAAGGTGCTAGTGGCACTGGTCTGGGGTCTCTTATAAGTCCCATGATAAAGGTTCTTGATGAAATGTATAAAGCTCAAGATGATATGATCAAGTAAGATCTGGAGGATACATTTGTTTCCTTTTAGAGATTTGGTTTCTTTTTTCATCCCTCTTTTATGCTCATTACTGGATATGCAGAGATATGCGTGATCACGACAATAACAAGCAAGAATGGACTGATGAAGAACTTAAGAAGCTCTATGCAACCCACGAAAGGCTTCTTGATCTGGTTTCCTTGTTTTGTTTTGTTCCAAGAGCCAAGTATCTACCTTTGGGGCCAACAAGGTATGCATTTCATAATACTACATTGAGCGGTTAACGTTTAAGTGGGATCTACAATTTCCCCTATTTTTAAGTGATAAGAAACCTCTTCATCTCAGGCCTCACCCATCAATCTATGGCTGGCTTAATTCATTCTACTCATACGATAGCGAGCAAGCTTTTGTCAATAGATCTTATTTTTTTTCTTACATTTGGATTACGAGAAACCTCACAAAGGGAGGGAGGGGAGGGTGGGTGGCAAGGAGCCAACCACTTAATTGACATCCTAAGCTAATATGAATTTATTCTGATCACCTATGAGAGTTTTCCTTTTCCTCTTGACCCTCTTGCAGCCATGTTGTTGGCGACTCCACTGTCTAAAATGTCTTTGCTTGCTTCTCCATCCAAGGTCTTTAACATGTTTTTCCTTACTACTGCATCCATGGACATAATTGGTCTACTCCTTTTTCTAATTCTTAGGACTTCTAGTTGTAACCCTTTGACGCATCAAACAAGAGCTTATTCCAATCTTCTGTGTACATTTCCAAACCATCTAAACAACCGTTTCTTGGTTTTATCTCCTATTGAAGCCACTCATGGGTTTCCTGTTCTCTGAAATGGCTCTTTATTTGGAGAGGTAGTCAATACATTTTTTTTAAAGAAATAAAACTACTTAGGAAAATCCAGATTTTTTTATACATAAAAAAAACTTTTAATGAGTTAAATTGGGAACCAATTCATCTCCATGTGTTTTGGGCGAGATGACTCAAATCGAGACTGAGGCACCCGAGTCTGAATATTAATAAGTTGCCAGTGTTGCTATTTGTTCCCTGATGTGTGCTTTATGTACACTGGTGAACTGACTGGGAAGTGACCAATGGTGTGGAGTTGTTGGCTCCATTTCCTTGTAAGCCAAGTTCTGAGATACAATCCATTCACTATCAAACATAAAAGTGGGGAGAGGAATTCCATGTAGCTGAAAAGTTTATTACTGTTAAAGAGACTTGACATTTCACTTTGGATAAAGAGGACGTGTTGACTGAAGCTTCTAACTATAAAATTGTGTCCGCAGTTTTGTATTTTTGCATAAATTAATATTTTAGTTATGGGTTGGAAACATCATCTTTTTTGTATGGGTATGCAAGTGCTATTCAATTTTTCCTTCCATTCCGCTACTTTTTAGAAGTTAGTGGTGATAACTGATATTTGATTTTTCATTTCTAAATGAGAGTATTTTTTTCATAGCTTTCCTGGCTTTTTTTTTTCTGCTTTTCTCAGATCTGTTGGTTATTCTGTACCCTTATCTGATACGATGTTTTCCTTTTCTGATTAATACCAGTGCTAAGCTTATTGACATCTATTGCAACCGACACAACATAAGTGCATCAACTGGTCTCAAGGATCCAGCTGTAGCTACAGGGATCTCTGACCTTGTATATGAATCTAAACCAGTGTCTGCAGAGCCTAATCAACTTTCTTCCGATCTGACAAATGCCTGGGCAGCACAGCTGGATGATGATGGTTTGTGGGGAACCAATGCACCAGCAATGAATAGGGTGAGGAACCTATTATGTATATCCTGTATGAATCTTTTTTTTATTTTTGTGTGCATGTGTGTGTCCGGGGCGGGGGATCTGAATTATATATTGGCGCAGAACGTCACATCGCATGTACTGCATTTCAGGAGATGAAATTTGATTGTGTTTTTAACCTACAGGCTTTTTGATGTACCTTTCATTCCTACCTCTGAATTGGACTATGTATTCAAGTTATCTGTGTTCTTTTCATACGTACATATGGCTTGTCCTTTATGTACTCTCAGCAAGGCTTACCCTGTGCCTGCATCATGTTAGGTTAATGAATTTCTTGCTGGTGCTGGAACTGATGCTCCTGATGTTGAAGAGGAGAATATAAACTCCAGACATTCAGTTAGTTATGATGATATGTGGGCGAAGACGCTTTTAGAAACTACTGAGTTAGAGGTATTATTAAAATTTCAATTTGTGTGTAGTATCTAACTTATATTGATATTTCTGTGCCACTTAATAGCTCACTGTAGAGGCATTTCACATCCCTGGGACGACAGAGGGTCAATCCGAGGTACTCTAGATTAGGCACACTATACTGCACCACTCATCCAAACATATACTGATAAGCTACTGTCATTTTGAACTTCTGGTTGTTGAAAAAAGGAGCCATCTTGCTTTTTCCTTCAGTTTGACAATCAGGGAGGAAATGAATACATGAATGGTGAGCTTAAGTAGTATCTGGGATGTGGCTAGGAAAATCAGACAGGTTGTCACATATAGTATTCCTGTTCTTGCAGGAAGACGATGCTAGGTCATCTGGAGCATCTTCTCCGGAGTCTACTGGATCAGTTGAGACTTCCATATCTTCTCACTTTGGTGGTATGAGCTACCCATCCTTGTTCAGTTCACGCCCATCAGGCTACGGAATTCCACAGCATTCGGTAGATGCTTTAAATTTTATCTTTTTAATCTTACTAGATCTTTTATTATAAATATAGAACAATAGCGTGTGATGATTGGGTCAATTACTTGTTTCATGTTTTAGTTTGTTTGTGTTTCAGTATGGAGTTCTGCTCCATGGCATGCTTGGCAATAATTTAAGATGGAAAAAAATAAAATGAATAGATGTATTATGATTTTTATACCCAGCATGCTCCTGTTTGCTTTCATTTTTTGATAATGATGATCTATTTTGGAGAAACAGGGTTTTATAGCTTGTGTCTAATTCACTAACCTAAGCAAATCGTTTAGGCAGTTGGGTCCACTTTTCGAGCTTTATTCCTTGTCAGCATACAAACAACAGTATGTTCTTCAAGAATCCAGAGGACTACATTTTGACTTATGAGTCTTGTGAGCTGAAACTAGAAAGCTAAACATGGCAATTTTTTGTGCTGCTTAAAATGGGTTGGACAGCTGTCATAATTCTTGACGATGAATAATGGGGCTTGCAAATGAGGGCTGTTATGTACTTATCATTTTATCTATTTTTTATTTATCTAAGGAAGAAAACTTGTTAATAGCTGTGACATGGAATATTGTTTTGCGTTGTATTTTTGGGAGAAGGGTTTGGCCATTACAAGTTTTGTATGAAATTGTAGGCCCAGATTCCCCATCTTGTATCTTTTGCAGAATGTCTTATGCCTCTTTTGGTAACCTAATTGGTTGAAATCATCGTTTGAGTTTGTCGTAGTTTGACAGCTCTAGAAACAATAGGAAATATAGGCTTTGACTGCTTGCTTAAGTATAAATTGGACTTTCATTTTTTGGGTTCCCCAGCTAAGGGGGTTGGGACTCCATCGAGCCCTCGGGTGAGGGAAGGAGACATCGGGTGAGGTAAGGGAGCCCTCAGGTGAGGGAAGAAGACCTCAGGTGAGGTGAAGAGCCCTTGGGTGAGGGAAGAAGACCTCAGGTTTGGTGAAGAGCTATTGGGTGAGGGAAGGTGGCCTGCCTAGGCAGTTGGGTGAGAATTGCCACTCTTTACTATTAGGATAAGGTGCCGTTCTCTAGTATAAATTGGACTTGCAAATTAAATAGACAACGAGTTCATGTAATATTGATTTTAAAATGTAACCTCTTATAGTCAATCTTAGTACTCGCCTTCTACCAATTAAAGTTCAAACCCATTGTTGAACTTGAATCTTGCATGTCTGAGTGAAGTTGAGACAGCAATGTTACAGCTCACCGGGCAAGGGCTCTAATTCGACCTGATTTTTATCCAGTGAATTAGGCCTGGCCTATATTTAGGTTCAACTAATACAGGCTGGACCTTGTGTCTATGATGCACGGATACTTCAAAATGGGCAGCGTATCGTGTCGTATCGTATCCGATACTTCACCTTTTATTTGTAAAATACGTACCCTGCTGTGTTTATGGCATGTCCTTTCCGTTTCCATGTTGTATTTGGGCATCATTGCCTTGCCTAGGCATGGCAACTTTTTATTGAGCTCTATTTATTTGACTTGCTTGAGTCTTAGGCCTCCAGGATTTACAGCTGTTACAGGTTTGCTTGAGACTGGAATTCAGACTATTGATAAATAGACCGTCGTTTGGTCTGTTGTTACCTTTAATGCAGTCCAATGAATCATCATAACCGTAGGTTTAGCAAGCAGGTTTATTTTCAGAAGTTCTGATCTGAACCAAATTCTTCCCCCTTCTCTCTCTCTCTCTCTCAATTTTTAATTCTTTTTCTTCTTTGGGCTATACCAGGAGAACAGGACAACAGCTGCAAGCAGGTTTAGCAACACTTCTATTGGTGCATCAAATTATCCAGGGCTAGGATCACCGGTTAGTTCTTATCTTAAGATGCAACTAAACCTCTCTATTGTATCTGATTCAAGTTATTAAGTAATTTTAGTTCCATCTATTCAGGTCAGAGAAGAACCTCCATCATATACAGCATCTGTGATGCAGAGATTTGAGTCATTTGAGAACCCTCAAAGCTTTCGCTCACAGGATGAGGAACCTGCTCCTGAAAATCCACAGTTTGGAAAAGCACTCTATGACTTCACTGCCGGTGGAGATGATGAGGTAAGTCGACTTCCATTGAGCATGGGTTGCTATTTGATAAAGTTCTAAAGTACTTTGAATGATGTTTCATTAACTGGTGCTGAGTACAATTCATCAGGTGTTTTGCTAATTGGCTTCTCTTTTTTGCAGTTGAACTTGACGGCAGGGGAAGAAGTTGAAATTGATTATGAAGTTGATGGTTGGTTCTATGTAAGTATGAAAAATAAATTAGTCAAATTCAGTGCAAATGATCACTTGATTTGGTTTGCATAATACGAATTGCATTTGACTGGGGGTGTGGCATTTTGACATTCACTGCAGGTTAGGAAAAAACGGCCTGGCACTGATGGCAAAATGTCTGGGCTGGTGCCTGTTCTTTATGTCAGTTCATCTTGACAGAATGTATCCTACATAAGGCTGATTTCCCCCACTTTTCCACACAGTGAGTGCCCAAATTACCAGAGCTTTGTTTATGCCTCTGCTTCTTTTACTAAATGGGTTTTTCATACTTACCATTGGTGGAGGAGAGGTACAGCTGTGGAATTGCCAAACGTTCTTGTCGCATGACATTGACTTGTCAGTTGCGGTGATGTTGTGAGTCTCGTTTGTGTAATCTGCCAAACTGTATTAGTATTGTAAGTTTTTTTTTTTTTTTTTTGGGGAAATATTGAGGTTGCATTTCCTCTGTGTGGTCAACAATTTGTAGAAGGCATCTGTATAGCATTTGGATTTGTAGGAGGAAACCTTAGAACTGGCAGCTTATTCCATAATAATTTCTCCTGTCTTAAAAAATATGTTTGATTCAATTGGCTAGAATCCGAGTATCCGCAAATATTAATTCATGGACTAGTTTAACCGATTCCTCGCACTTATATTTGAGGAGTGGATACATAAAGCGTTTAATGAAGTGATCGGGAGGCTTCCCAAATGCTTTCTTTATTTAATAAATGAGGGAATGCGATAAATGCAACAATTTTAGTTCTCATCTAAAACGGCATATATCATTCATTTTTCCACTTCCACGGAGTAACAAACGGTTAACCAAACTATGTCCTGACCTAGGATTCAGAGGCGGCTACGAATGCAATACAGTTATGGGGCACGCAAATCCTGACACTCAAACCAGCTACTGCTTTTGGTTGCTGTTCTGGGCATTATTGGCCCACCAGGACATAGGTTGAAGTTGGCAGAGCCATATTCTTCTTCTTACTTTCCCTTCTCCTATCTTGGAATTAAGTTGAACTTTACTCTATCTACCCAGCAATTGTGTTATTATTATATGAAAATTTGTTTTTCTTTGAGAAGAACAAGAAAAAAAGAAAGCGGCATGGAAAGGCATGGTAGGTCTTATAGGCACGCACTCAGCAGTGCACTCCTACTATTCTGTGGTCGTCGTTATCTTCTCCCTGGTGATATTTATTTTTGGGATCGGTTTGTTTGTTTCCTATCCAAATGTCTTTTGACTCATTCCTCATTTCATTGATGTCCCGTCCTTCCCTTCCAAACCTAGTCATGACTCATGAATTGAATGAAAATTGCAACAAAAATGGAAGTCATGTTTCCGAGTAGAAGAGTTGGGCGGAGAGGGAATTTGTGTGATGGATATCCATTTCCTTGCCGTTAAGATCTGCCACACCAACTTAATGATATGATTTGATAATCAAGTCTTCTACTCGATGGGATGAGGCCATGATGAAGATTTGATAATATATCACTAAATATCTGTTATTGGGCCTCTATCTATAATTGAATTCAGATAATTCTCCTTTGGAGAAGTTCAAAATTTTCAAAAGTGAAATTTCTGAATGTTCCTTTAAAACATTTGATAATCTTGTAAAAAAAGCAAAGAATCTAGAATTTTAGAAACTCCATGTCAAGTGAAATCCTTTTGAAGTGGCTAAAATCCTCTTTTTTATCCTCTGAGGGAAATCCTCATACGATCTGACTCCGTGTGATTTTGCCAGCCACAATCGCAAACATACACGTGCATTCTCCCCTTCCTGTTTTTTACAACTAGTTGTTGTTGACATTTTAGCGGGAAAAAAGGATTTTTTATATAAAAAGTGGGCCACCGAGATCGTTGTTCCATTAGCAACGGGATGAAGTAGTGAGCCTTAAAAACAGACCGGATTAAACTCCGGGGCCTTTCGGATTTTGTATATACTTTTATTTTGATAATATATATATATTGGGGTGGAAAAACTACTATATATTCATCCCTCATCACATGGTGAGGGATACTTTTTTTTTAAAATCTAATAATGTAAAAAAAAACATCATATAATGATTGTATCTTTTTACTCATGAATACTTTCCAGAAAAAAAAAAATGTCCCTACCCATGCATAGTAATTTTGCATATTTTTCCAGTTTTCAAGATGGGGAAATGAAATAGATCTCGTCTTTATATCTTCATCTTTGATATCCCCATTTGATATATTTAAATAAAGAGGAAACTGACAAAGTCTACAACCATTCTATTGTTTATGTATAATAATAATAATATTATAATAATAAAAAAACCCACGGCCCACTTCGAACCCTGCTCCGCAGATAGCCACACTCCAACTCCAGGAGCACGCGATGAAAGCATTTGACAAACCCGTCCTCACCAGTTTAGAAAGAAAAAAAAAGAAGCAAAACCATTGTTGACCAGTACTGCGTTTGAGTAAAGAAAGACAAAAGAAAAGACCCCCACACTTTCTGCTTCTGTCTCGTTTTGTTTCAATAGAAAAGAGGGAAATTCAAGAAACAGGTTACCCTCAAAACCAGGGAACCGAACCAGAAACCACTCCTCCCCTCTTACCCCAAACCCTCAAAAAAGGGAAAAAGAAAAGCAGAAAAGAGAAAGGCCCACAGGTGCTGCTAATTTGTAATTTTGGTTTTCCACAAGCAGAACGAAAGAAGGCATCCGGTCATCAACAAAAAATTTTCGTGTGTGCTGTGAAGACATGAATTTTAGAAGCCTAGAAGAGTTCTGGCCTTTCTATGTCACTCAGCATTCCAAGCCCTCCACGCGACGGTGGCATTTTGTGGGCACGCTGACCGGCTGTCTCCTGCTGCTTATGTCCGCCCTAGTCAACTGGTGGTTCCTCTTCTTCGTACCCATCTTCGGCTATGGCTTTGCTTGGTACAGCCACTTCTTCGTCGAAGGCAACGTACCTGCCACCTTCGGCCATCCTTTCTGGTCACTCGTGTGCGATTTCAAGATGTTTGGATTGATGCTTACAGGACAGATGGATAAGGAGATCAAGCGCCTTGGAAAGAGGCCCGTCGTGCAGGCCTTTTGAATTTGATTGATGCTCTTCCGATTGGATCTCTCTTCTCTTCAGGTCTGTGTCTATGGCTTATGGATGCACTCGGCTTCTGGGTTTGGCCCAATTTTTACTATCTATTTTTAAGCTATTGTTAATGTAATTGTTACTGGTCCCTTTTTTCTGACCACACCCCCACCCTCTCTCTCAACCTCCCTCCCAGGGCCATGTTTTAATTTTGATAGAATTTCTCAACTAGGTCTTTATAGTTCTCTAAATATAGATGTCTTTGTGCTGTTGAATTCATTCGGTTGTCCTCTGGAGTTCTTTTGGCAGTGCCTGTCTTCTCATGTTTTCCCCTTGATGTTTGGTTGCAGGTCTTCGATTCTGGTAACGGCATAGAATCATTCAGTGTAAGTGATCATCGCTCTACCTATTTCTCGGTTTGCCTCATTTCCATGTAATTGCTTATGGGTTTGGATTGCTTTGTATTGTAATAGCTCATGCTGGCTTTATAATCATGTTCTCTGCGGCATTGTTATCATGTATGTACTACGCCCGTTGTACCGAATTTTAGAAAAATTTTCTTTCTATGGAGTATGGACCTTGTAAGCTGTTGTCTTGCAATTGTTGTCGCTTAGTTAGATCCATTCTGCTTGTAGCACTGCTCATCTTAATTCCATCATAACTTGTCTTGTCGGTATTTAGTCTCCAGTAGGCATACAAACCAATACAGACTGCTATTGTGTGTGCGCGCGTGCTGCTCACACAAAACTAGGTCAGTCGCTTCATTAGGTACAACCGTACAACCTCACATGTATGGAGGTAGTTTATGCTTTAAAAAGATTAATCACTGGTCCACTTTTGACATAAAATTATGTTTCACTTGATGTGTGGCCTGCCCCAACTTTCAGGCAGGTAGCGTTGCACCTGATTGGTGGCCTTGATATTTGATCTTGCACATGCTCCATGATGCTACCAATTCTCAGAAAAGGAAAATAGCCTTTGCACTTTGATTTGTGCACCTCCTTCATATTTGTGTGGGGACCATGCTCACATTCTCTCTAGTTTCCATCCATGTCCATGGATCGACCTAAACAACATTGGTGGGAGATGTAGGATTGTTATGTATTTATTTTATTCTCTGGGAACCGATAAGTTAGACTGGCGCCTTCTTCCATTAAGTGTGTAGACAAATGCATAGGACACCATGCCCCCTTAGTGGGCTTTATACCCATTTGGTAGGATCAATCCCACATCAGTCATGAACCTTTGGTTTGTTTCCCTATTGTATCTTTGTTTAATTTTGAAATTTATGGAAATTCTACTTTAAGTTTTGTTTACCTATTGATTAGATGAATCATGAATCTTTGCATGTATAAGAACCTGTATGTTCCTTCCTTCGTTTGCCCTAGTTGAACTGGTTTAACTATTTGATTTGCTGTATCAATTTTGAGTGGCATTTACTCATTTGAGAAACTTTTTTTTTTTGAAAGATAAAGAAAAATTATTTAAAAAACAAAAAAAAAAATACAAACAGCAAGGGTGACCGATCAAGGAGATGGATCCACTGGATAATATGCAATTAAATACCCCCACTAGACTATAGATCAATCCCATCTCATGGTCATGAACCTTTGGTTTGTTTCCCTATTGTATCTTACTTTAACTTTGAAATTTATGGAAATTCTACTTTAGGTTTTGTTTATCTATTGATAGATGAATCGTGAATCTTTGTGCTTATAAGAACCTATTGGCCCTATTTAAACGGGTTTAACTGTTTGATTTGCTGTATCAATTTTGAGTGACATTTACTCATTTGAGAAACATTTCTTTTTTAAACAAAACCAAAATATTATATAAAAAAACAAAAATATTGGCAAAGAGCAAGGACAGCCGATTAAGGGAATGGATCCAGTAGATAATACACGATTAAATACCCCCACTAGACTAAATTTAAATCAACTTCTAACAATATATTCTTCCTTCTAGCAACTGCTTTTGCCAATCTATAAGCCAATGAATTTGATTCCCTCCCCACAAGATGGAAAATAGCATTTGTTTGGGTGGCCGAAGCATCAGTTTGATTTATCATAGAGAATAAACACCAAGGTCCATTTACTTTACGACTTGCCCAAGTTATTGCATTGATTGAATCACCTTTCTGGTCCCTCACCCTTGAAAGTAGACAGAAATTAAGGTGAGGTCTTCTCAAGCACAAGGATCTTGGCTCTATTTGAATCCCCTTTTCCAACTAGACTGGAGAAGGATAACTGAATTAGTCAATCACCATTTGAAATCACTCCATCCATGCCCATGAACCTACTGGGTTACCTTTGGTGCTCTTGTCTATCTCTAGCTTGAGACCCTTGATCTCCTAATGAGACTGGCCCATGTATGGACATTGACCTGCATCCGTGGAAGTCAAATATTGATGTAAGAGACCATGTATTAACCTAAAAGCTTAAGCTGGTAGGTGGACGGCCCAAACAGGTATATGAAGCCATGTCAAACCTATTACTTGGGCAATGTGGGACTTTTTTCCAATACTTCCCCTCACGTGTAGGCCCAACAGATTTCATGGATGTCCCACATGGGTTGCACAAGAACGATTCCTGCTCTGATACCATGTAAGATACCATGTACCAACCCAAAAGCTTAAGCTGATAGGAGGTAGGCCTAAACAGGTATACGAAGCCATATCAAATCCATTACTTGGCCGATGTGGGACGTGGGACTTTTTCCTAACAATTGATAGCCCTTGGAATTTCTTAGCTTGAAAACCACAGTTAACCAAAGATATTTGAAAACCACAGTTAACCAAAGATATTTGATGTTAAAAGAACACCACATACCAAGGAGATCCTTTCAATATTCTTTGGTTCTGTTCCTTTTGTACTCCCCATGAGAGAGCAAGAGGTAACTTTTTCATTAAATCTGGCCTCTTTTTATGAAGGAACCTGAAACCCTTCATCTGTAAGGAACATTGAGGAATTTGGAAAGACCCAAAGAATGTCAAATAGTTGAAAAAAAGCATACAATAACAAAGGGTGGTTAGCTGACTACTCAAATGGCTTATTGAAGAAGATATTCTTCTCCAATTACTAGTTAGGAGAAGAAAGGCTCATATAGCCTATAGAAAGTGGTGGTGGCATTTAGGTGACTGCTTGGATGGGTTGTGGAAGAGGATAATCTTTTCCAAATACAAAGTAGAGAAAGAAGGGTGGGAAGTGGTCGTATTGAATCGGTTTGACTCAGTTATCTAGCGAGGAGATTTGCAGGCTAGAGAAGTTTTTTCTTTTTCTTATTTTGCATATCAAATTGAGATTGTGCAAAGGGGGAGAGAATCCTCTTTTGGAAGGATGGATGGATGGTGGAAGAGCCTCTTGTGACCTGCTTCCTGACTTTGGCGGCCTTACACTTAAACACTAGATTGGAAAAGGCTTTTGTGGGGAATAGGTCCAAAGCAATTTGGAGCTTGCGGTTTAGGAACCTTACACATATGTAGACACAGCAATTTATCCAGGTGCAACAACTTTTGTGTAATACCTATGATTACCTCGGAAGAAGGTAGAGTTCGGATTGCGTCAATTTCATACATTTTAAAAGTAAAATATTTTTTCAAATGCCTATTAGCATCTAGTTTGAGATAGCCTTTTGAGATGGCTCATATTGGTGATATGGAGGCCACTTCCAAGACGGTTACCTTCCATTGGTTAGTGTTGGAGACTTGGAGGATAACATTTTGTGTTTGGATTATCTGAGGAGCAGGGACAGAATTGTTATAATTAATGGACAACAAATGTGCCCAAGACTAAGAGATGAGGAGTATTTCAGCCATCCTCATCCTCTTTTATCTTGCAGGGTTGCCAGGCATATGTACTCTCCTCTTACAAAGTCTCTTGGGTTTGAGCCATGATTTTGGATCCTCATTTCTCCTGTGGGGGTTTGGATATAAAAAGGCAATGGGTAAGAATGTTGTAGATGATGTCCTTTCTGGTAGCAATCTGGTTGATATGGATAAGAAAGAAACAACCGTTGCCTGGAAAAAAAAAACCCAATTCAACAAAGGATTTGATTGCTAATGTTTGAGGAAAAATTATTTCATGGGCAATAGTCCAAAAGGACTTGAGGGAGTTATGCTTCACATATAAGATCATCATTTAAAATTGAGGATGGTTTGTCACCAATTCTTTCATTGTGAGATGGTGGCCATCTCAGGAAGGCTGGTTCTAGTTGAACTTAGATGCAAGTGCTATGAGGCTATGAGCCACCCAAGCTATGCAGACATTGATGATCTTATTAGGTCATCTTTGGGGAATGCCTTCTCTTTCAGAGCTCTGTTTAAGAAGCACCAGTGAAGTGGAATCCATTGTTTTGTTGGTGGGAGTGGAGGAAGCAATCTCCTCCAGTTTTTTCCCTTTACTGTCTGATGGGGATTCAACTTGTTCGATGTGGTGGACGAAGCAAGAAATCTGGTGCCATGGAGACTCCAAAAATATTTACATATCTCCAGGACTTGCTTGAAGGGTGATGAATGTGTTATTACATAGGTGTGAAACTTGGGTTGGGCCAAACTTTAACCTGCATGACCCAACCTTAACATAATTGAAATTTTGGGCTTGTTTGGCGACCAATCTGGTTTAAGCTTTAAATTTGAGGCTGATGAAGTTTGGTTAGGTTGAAGTTCAAGCTTTAGGTCCCCAAATCAACTATAAATATATGTATGTATAATGTATAGTGCATAGTATATACTTTATATACTATGCACCATAAATTAGTTCCACTTCCTTTTTTTTTTTTTGATGATCGGTAACAATAAATTATATTAAAGGAAAAGAACCAGATACAAGAAGCCCATCAAAAAACCAAAACGGGCATGATGGTGTAAAAGAATTATACCACTTCCTAAACTTTTTCCCCTTTGAAAAGCTAACCAAACCCAAAAAAATATTGGTCCTTGACCTGACGAAAGTGAATCCAGCTCGACTCAAATTGTACATGGGTGGGACTTTAACAATTGGTTTAACCTCAGTTAGGGTTACAAATGAGTATCTGATTATTCAATAATCTGAAGTCTCTGGTTCTGAATAAACTGGGTACGAAATCTGCTTTTGGATCCGGGATCAATTCGAATCCAGATCCATCTATATAGGTTCCAGAACATTGGGATCTGGAACCAAATCCCTGTATGTTCCACCCCAATGATCCGAATCCAGGACGATTTCATTTGCATATTAAAAACATATTTAGGTTTAAAGGGCCAACATAGCTTGAGTTATATTCATATTTGAGAGTTTGTTTAGCTTTTATTTATTATATAATTTAATTTCTCCAATTGTGTATTTGAAGAAGTGACCTCTTTTATCCAATTGTACTAATAGTGCACCCCACATCTTATTTTGGATCTAGATCTGGATCTGTTTGTTTAAGTTGACGCTGGATCTGAATACAAAACATGGGTTCCTTGTTGGATCTGGATTTATTAAGCTGGATTGAGGTTCATATCTAGATCCACCTGGTTCTACGCAGGATCCGACCTGTTTGCATCTCTAGCCTAGGTCTATTATCTTTCAGTTCCATCCGATTTGAGTCCAGGTTTGGGTTTGCCTACATACAATTTGCACTAAGCTTGGGTTGGACCATTACCCAACCTGACCCAGCCAAGCTGCCACCTAATTCTCACATTCTCATAGGAGTGTATTTCGCAGTGAATGACTTGGCGAATGTTGGAGCTGTAACCCAATCTTTTCTATTGAATTATGATCTATTTTTCGGTTTGTTGGGTGTGTGGGTTCAATTCTTGCAGGTGCAAAGAGCCTCTGCTTGCCCTGCTTTGTTGTTACTTTCAGGTGCAATTCTTCTGTGGGTTCTATTCTCGAGATCTTGTTCCTTGTTTCTTTGTTCTTTTCTTTCGATAAAATTAGGTACCATTAGGGAAAGGAAAAGGACATATTTGCTAGAGATGGTGCCACTCTCCTAGAAACTTATCAACACTTGTTTATTTTTTCCTCATATACCATAAATTTTCTTCTAAATGATAGCTTTCAATGCTATTTTCCTTTACTCCTCTATAATTCCAGATGAATTGTTTTTTTTTTTTTTTCCATTCCAGATGAATTGTACTCAATTTTTTGTTGAGTTAGTCCCCACACATACATCCAAAATTTGACTTGGTCCCCACTTCCTACCAGTAAACAATCTTCCTTTTGAGTCTCTGGTTGATGGGAGGTGCATATGCATGTTTGACGTGTGTGTTTATGTGTGCTTAAGGGTAGGGGCTTATTATAGGTTGTCTGGTGCTTGTTCAATTTAGACCATAGTTTGACCTGGCTGACTCGACTCGGACTTGGCCATCACTGAGTCTAGTTGAGTCAGACTTGGCGAGTTCCAATCCCAGCTATATCTTCTTCTTCTTCTTCTTCTTCTTCTTCTTCTTCTCTCTCTCTCTCTCTCTCTCTCTCTCTCTCTCGGGGCATTCAAATCACCATCACTATGAAACCTCAAGCAAATTACCTCAACCTTTCAAGCCTTCAAATCATCCTTTCCAATGTTTCACACCACACCCATCAAAATCCATTGAAAACCCAAACCCTTAATGTATTTCTTCTTCCATGTCTTCTAGAAGACACCATCAACACCACCCCAATCAAAATCTTAAATCCTAAATCCATTTCTTCTTCTTCTCGAGTTGCCCCAATCTCACCTCTACCTCTACCCTAAACTCTCATTCAATTTCTCTTCCAATCTCCTCTTTTTCTTCATCTCTCCTTCATCCTCGTCTGCTGCTACATCACCAAAACCTACTCATATTCTTACTCAGAACCGACTTGTCCAAGTTAGGGTCTGAGTCTGAGTTTTTAAATACTGATTTATACGCTAAAACCATAAAACAATCCTTGAAATGCACATGTTGACAGAGAGGATGAAATGGTGATGACAGAGAGAGGGAGAGAGTAATAAATATGCCGCATTCTTTGAAGATTGCATGAGTAATAAATATTTTGCATTCTTTCTCCTGAAATCCTATAGGATTGTAATAACTACTTTTGCATTAATGAAATTTGAGAATTTCTCCATCGAATGTAAAGCTATGTTTATTGATTTTACCCTGAAAATAGAGCTGGTAGGATGACTAACTATTGATTTTTTTTACTTGTAAATTGCAACTAATTAGCTCTCAATTTTTGTCTAAGAGTTGCGGGTTTGGACCCGCATCGTCAGTGTCTATGGCTCTATGCCCCAACCATGTTTGCCATGGCTTGGCCGGTCTGATTTGACTTGTATATAAGCCATGTATAATAGAAATGACCTGTCAAAATTTTCCTCCCGAGAGAAGGGCCATGGGATATCTGTAGAGACACACCCACTGTCATTAGACATATATCTAAGGCAAAAGTAAAGCCTACGTTGGGTTAAACCACTTCAAATGCATCCCAACTGGGCTTGTGGTCAATTCTTCATATACCTATCTATTTTTCACTTATTATTATTATTTTTTGGGAAACATTACAGTAGTATAGATTTCCTTGGTTAATTGACACTTGGGGTGGTTTATGATGCTTCCAATGTGACTGTGGAAGGTATCTTCAGGTTGTCAGATGTGTGCAGTAAACTTCCTTGGTTTGATTTGAGGGGTTGCGGAAACTCATAGTGACTACCCCATCTTTGTTTTTTGGTTCTTGTGGTTAAAGTTTTCTCTTCTGCTTGGTACTAGAACTCTAGTCATCTAGCAGCTCTATTTTCTCGTTCCATGTGCTTTGTTTTTTCTCCAAGCAATATCTTGTCAGACATCACATCTAATGATCTGCTATAATTACATTTATCATACATACAATTCGATTGATGGATAGTGTTGTCAATGAATTTGTCGAACCTCGACGTAAGTCATAACCTGGCAACACTAGCTATGGATGATTATGGAGGCATGGAGTAATCTTGTCGAGGAAAGAAACCCAACATGTGGCATTATTTCACTAGAATATTTGGGAGGTCTCTCTCTCTCTCTCTCTCTCTCAGCTATGGTCTCGTTGGTTTTTCTTTGGTGCAGACGTGAGCCAATAAACTAACAATGGAAGACGATAAACTTGTGTCACTCCAGTAAGGTTCATTGTTGAAGGAGATGGAAAATGCCCACATTCAGACCCTCTCCATTTCTTTATACCTTGTAGTAATTGAACGGGTTGACCTGGCACAAAAGGCCAAATAAATAAGACAACAAAGATGAGGGGGAGATGGATGATTCCATGGAGAGGAGGATGAAATGATGGGAATGTAGCAGTTGTCGGCCTGCAACTTTATGGAATACATGAATAAAATAATGCGGTTTTTGATAATTAGAAATGCAAATGGAAGAGTAAGATGATGAGTACAGCTTAGCTTTCTTGGAGAACCGGAATTAGTAGGCCAGAAATGGATGGGCCCGTGGGGTTGGTTACGAAACTGTGGATTGGACTTGAGTCGTCCTCATAGTTGATAAATTCATTGTAAAATCAATCCGTTTTGGCTTGGCCTTCAAATCAAAATATTTCAGCTAACTTAGAATTTTGATGAAATATTTAGGAGTTACATTTCAAATTATATATATATGTCCATATATATATAATTACTACTAAAATTTAAAACATATGTTTTGATGTTTTTAGTTTATTCTATACTAAATGAACTTATAATATAGCATGTATAATATAAACAATTAAGCATGACAAAATAATGCCATCATTATGGCTCATAATTATAAAATTTAACAAGCATAAAATTTAAAACTTCAAATAATCATCACAACCATAGACTTTAGAATATACCGGGATGGACCAAAATTTTGGGACTAAATTTTATTTATAGCCATTTGTGAAAGCCATGAATTGGAGTGTGAGTAGCTGGAGGGCAAAGTCTATTTGATGACCTTCCATCAATGGTAACAGAGCCCATCAACTCCGTTTTTCTTCTTTAGCCCTTTAGGGCCCTATTGACATGCCACATGTCATGGGCCATTTTAACTCCATAGTGGTCGCATGAGTGTTTCATGGTTTGGCAGAAACAGCTGGTAAACTTGGGACCCAACCCACGTCTTAAGTTTAAAATGGGCTAAAGTTGAGCTACTTTTTTCTTTTTATGTCAAAGTTAATATTCTTTTAACTCCCCTTTTAACTCTGTCCCCACTGTCAATGTCAAGTGTCATTTGTGCAAGGCATATCTTCCTATTAAGGGAAAGTGGGATGTAATTCACTAATTTGTATAGCTACACGCCTACATCGTTTGGTCCAAGGTAACCTCTAGCCTGGAATCAAATTCTTTCATGTTGTCATCAATAAATAATATATATTTATATATAAGGTAACCTCTAACCTGGAATCAAATTCTTTCATGTCGTCATCAATATATATATATTCATGTGGCAGGCTGATATGTAGTGTACCACTGACCCTACTGGGTAAGGGAAGAAATTTATATTAAGCACTACTTATATACAACAGGTGCTAACAAAACATGCTTTCAAACTGTCCGAACAGTAAGACACAAGAAATAAATGTGTCAAGGGATCAAGGGCATTGAGTTGAAGCCCCACTGTGCTTAACCCAAACCATTGAAGATGTCAACTCACTTTATAGTAATTGAAGAAACTGCATGCAGTATTATATTTATATTAAAACGAGAGCCCGGATCCTCCAAGTGTTTACCTTATGCTTCGATTTCCCTTTGAGTGGAACGACTGGAACTCAATGGTGGCCTGGGGTCCTCCCATCTCTGGAAATCATAGCTGCACGAAGAGAAAGCATTTCCTCCCTCCAGTACCCTCCCTGCACTGTGATATTTCAAAATTGTAATCGTATTGTAGTTGTTCCCGCCGTAATGCAGTGCTGACTATATAATTAATAATTGGATTATAATGCTTGATTAATAATGTATAATCAATTGTGTTAATTACTTGTTAATGATATAATCAATTATATGGTGGTGGGACTAAGCCTTGCTGAAGTAAACCAACTTTGGATATATCTCACTTCTTTAGGGAGGGTGTTCATTTTTGAGGGTACAGATTTTTAATTGATGAGCCCCACCATGGGTGAGAGTTATACTCCTTCCACTTTTCAAGGCCGGGTCATCCTCGACCCAACCCCAGCGTGGCCTCCTCTGGGTACTCTGCTGCTTTCGTGGATGGCTAATTTAGGGAGGTCTAGCTTTTGTGGATATGACCGGGATTGTAATTTATGTACTATGCACTTTCGTCGCCTGTGAGGTCTAGGTGAGCATTATATTATATTTTTCAGGCAACTGACAATTAATGAGTGAACACTCACTTATAAATTAGCGGTGGTCATGATGATTCTACTTGGCGCCACCCCCTAGCGGTTTGAATTGGGCAATTTAGGCGCACATCAGGTCCCTGGCCGGCTTCAATGAATGTATAAATAAATATGGAGTAACTTCTTTCATCGGCAAGAGAACGGCCATGTTTTTTTTTTTTTTTTTTTTTTGTTTGAATGTTGCGATAAAAAGTTGCCGGGCATGCAGTGGCATATTAGGACGATCATGTGATTCTTAATTGCTAAACATTTTTAGATCAGCTAGTTTCAAGAACTAAGCACCAACACATTCATGGTTAAGTTAGGTCATCCAATTTCAAGAAATGATGGCGACCACAGTCATGGGCGGTGGTGTTGGCACATCTGCATCACACACACATACACATGCCAAAAGATTAATCACTAAATCTGTAAGGAAGACACCATCACCTCTCTCTCTCTTTGCAAGTAGGCAAATCTGAAGAGGAAAGAGGAAAGGAAAAAAGAAAAAGAAAGCAAAAAATCCAAAAAAAACGAGCGTGATGTGATTCGGGATTCATCTTGAAAGGTGGGCCTCCAAGTGAAAGGAATGAAAAAGAGACCGCCAATAGGAGGGAGGTTGTTGTTTCACATTGATTGCAAATATCCTTTTTTTTAGTAACGTCCTTCCGACTGCTGGTGACGCCCGTATGTTGTCTCACTCACCGTCCCACATGTGTATCGTTCAGTTAAAAACGAGCACCAACTGAGTACTGACGCCTGAAACGTAACTGTAAATGCATGCACCCGCCCAGCTCCTTTCTCTTTCTGTTAACCTCTCAGTAAAATTCAGAAGAAAGCCTAACCAAACAATACACAACATGACCACCAACCCAAATGCATGAACCACACTTCCCTTTCCTTCCCTTTATAAACTCCACACAGCTCCACTCTTCCTTCTCATACTCCCAAAGTCCAAACTCCAAATTAACACTTATCATCGTCTTCTTCTTTTTTCCTCATCATCATCGTCTTCTTCTTTTTTCCTCATCATCATCGTCATCAGAAGCAACAAGCACAGAAAGAAGGGGAAGAAATCATGTCTTCTCAATATGAATCATCATCATCTCCAGTTCTCAAATCTAGCTCTTGTCTTGTCTATCCTGAGAAGAAATCTAATCTCCCAGACCTGAAGCTCTCCGTCTCAGACCTCCCCATGCTCTCCTGCCACTACATCCAGAAGGGAGTCCTTCTCCCGCCCTCTCCTCTCCCTTCCGACTCTGCTCTCCTCTCCCACCTCCGCCGCTCTCTCTCCCACACTCTCACCCATTTCCCTCCCCTCGCCGGCCGCCTCACCACCCACCCCTCCTCCGGACACATCTTCATTGCCTGCAACGACGCCGGCGTCGACTTCATCCACGCCACCGCCCGCCATCTGACCGTCCGCGACCATGTCCTCTCCCCCGTCGACGTCCCTGACTGCGTCAGGGGCTTCTTCACCTTCGCCTTGGACGGAATTGTCAGCTACCAAGGCCACTTCCAGCCCCTGCTGGCCGTCCAGGTGACGGAGCTCTCCGACGGCGTCTTCATCGGGTGCGCCGTCAATCACGCCGTTGCGGACGGCACCTCCTTCTGGAACTTCTTCAACGCGTTCTCGGAAGTCTCGAGGACCAGGGGACTGGGAAGGATCTCAAGGCCGCCGGTTTTCCACCGGGACCTGTTCAATGATTCGGAGTCGGTGCTCAAGTTCCCCGAGGGAGGTCCCGTGGTGACTTTCTCCGGTGGTGGCGGGGCATTGCGAGAGCGGATCTTCCATTTCAGCAGGGAGGCGATCCTCGATCTGAAATCTCGGGCGAATGCCGGCGGACGAAATCGGAGGAGGGAGGTCGAGATGATGGGGAAAGAGATCAACGACGGCTGGGAGATGGCCCGTCGGGACGAGAGCAGAGGAAGGGTGAAGGCTGCTGACGAGAAGAGCGAGATCTTGTCATTCCAATCGCTGTGCGCGCAGCTGTGGCGATCGGTGACTCGCGCCAGAAGATTATCGATGACGGCGGAGACAACGTTCCGGATGGCGGTGAACTGGCGGCACCGCGTGGAGCCGAGGCTGGATCCCTGGTACTTCGGGAACGCGATACAGAGCGTGGGGACGTCGGCATCGGCGGGGGAGGTGGTGGGGAGGGAGCTGGGTTGGTCGGCATGGCTGCTGCACGAGAGCGTGAGGAGGCACGGTGATGGGATGGTGCGGAGCTGCATGGAGGAGTGGGAGAGAGAGCCCAGGTGCTTTCCGCTGGGGAATCCTGACGGGGCGTCGATAACGATGGGGTCGTCCCCTCGGTTCCGCATGTACGACAACGACTTCGGGTGGGGCGGGCCCCTGGCAGTGAGGAGTGGGAGGGCTAACAAGTTCGATGGGAAGATGTCTGCTTTCCCAGGAGGAGAAGGAGGTGGAAAAGATGGAGGGAGCGTTGATTTGGAGGTGTGCTTGTCCCAAGCTACAATGGCCGCTCTCGAGTCAGATCCCGAATTCATGCAGTACGTCCACGTGGTGGCCATTTAGCCATCTATCTCCTCTTCTACCACTACTAGACTACTACCTTAATTAACTTCGCTTGCCTGCTCTCTCTCTCCCCCTCCCTCTCCCTCTCCCACGTCGAGTTGTGATTTGTGTGAGATACAATAAAAGAAAACGGCGGGACCGGTCCATGCATTGTAAGTTGGTCGTTTAGTCAACCATATCTTTCTCTTGTCTTTTTGTCTCTCTCTCTCTCTCTCCGTCTCCTCCGCTGTTCTTTCCTGGGCTGTTTCGATAAGACAGCAGGGACGTGTTGGAGATCGTGTGACTTGGGACTTGGGAGTCTGCTTGCTGTAAAGATTATATAGATCAAGGTCAACGACTCTCTCTGTCGCTAGCGTCACATATGATGATTAGTAAGTGCTTGAATATTGGCATTACAAGTCCAGGCCACTAGGCCACTCAGCGCGAAAAAAAAAAAAAAAAAAAGCTTGAATATTAGCGGAACAAGGAACGCCCAACAACCCCGTTAGTGGATTTTTATTTTTTAAGATTTTACTAAAAATTCTCCTTTTCCCTATAGACTAAAAGGACTTAAAAAATATACATCTATCATAAAAGTCTTTAAGGACTTACAAAATATGCATCTATCATAAAAGTCTTAGGCCTCATTTTACATTTATTTATATTATTTTATCGAATGGTGATATCTCTGCTCACCGGTATATGTCCCTATTCATTTTTTTTTCACAATAAAGGGGTGATATCGCTGCCCAAGTTAAATTTAGAGATTTTTTTTAGTGGTCCTAGGTGATAATTGATGAAATTAAAGATGACGGTAAAAGAAAAATATAAGAAATGAGTCTTGGTAACATATATATATATAGGAGTTGGTTTATGTGTTGTGAATTGGATTGGTAAGGAAGAGAGATGCAGAGGGAATGAGATAAGATAATGATGGGTAGAGGTGGTTAGGAATTAAATGGATAGTAGTTGTGCTGGGAGATGAGAAAAAGATAAAGAGAAAGGTGGGTTGCAAACAGTACAAATGGAAGAAGAATAAAGAAAATGAAGTAAGAAAAGAAAATGAAATAAAGAATAGAGAAATGAATTGGCTCAAGAAAGGGAAGGTGACTTTGGGGGTTGAAGTTTTAATCATTTGGTCGGAAGAAGATGAATGAGTTTAGCTGAGTTTATTTAGAATGTAGGAGACAAGGAAGATGACCAATTTAGATGTGTTACTAAGGTGTTTAAGTAATAGACTCTCAGATGCACCAAAGTCCATGACCATTGAGGTTACCATGTCATGAAGAAAAATGTTACGTGGGTAGATGGTTAGTTGGTAGGAGTGGAAGGAATTGGATGAAGAAAAAGGAGAAGAAAAATCGAGCGGGGACATCTGCTTGTATATGTGAGTGACCTAGGATATTGTTGCTCAACAAAACAAAATAAAAAAATAAACCAAAAAGGATCCCAGGACCATTATAGTGAATACATACCTTTTAGGTCTTTTTTTTGGTAAAATCCTAAAAAATAATATAAAACTATAGACGGAGTTTGTGGAACCCAACTCAGGAGAGTGCATATGCAGAAGGAATGCTAGGCTTGCAAGATAAAACGTAATAAAATTTTCAAACGTATGGATTGATGTATGATACTGATGGTATTGATATTAATGATATATCCTTACACCAAACAGCATCCCCCAATGCATGGCCTATCAGTCAATTTGTCTTTTTGTCTTTATGGATTAATGTATGACTTGATGGTATTGATGTATCCTATTCCTAATGAACACAACTTGTCTTACCACATATCTCTCTACAGCTTGATAGCTAATTAGAGAGGGGTCATAACTCAAATCTCACTCACTTTTTTTTCCCTTTTTCCTTTGAAATAAAGAGGGCAAATGATCTGCAACCTTTTCACACAATATTTTCATTCATGTCTAGATAAACTTAAAACTAAACGGTAACACATACACAAAGCTGTGCTGCGAGCAAAATGCAAGCACAATAAAATGACAGAAAAGAGAATTAAATTAAAACGGTCATCGGGCGGAATTGGGATTCGAAAAAACATATCAAATGAAGCTTAATTTACATCTCTCTCCTACCTGCTCCCATTGTAAATTTATAAGGGATCCGAAAACCTATCGGTCCCTCCTGACTGGGCCTAACCAAGATTAGTATACCAACCAACCCAAGCAAAAGCGAGAGAAAAAGAAGGGAGGTGGATTGGGATAAGGTGGCCCAGCTCACATGGTGTGGTTCGTACATGCTGTTTTCAGCTCGCTCACTGTTCGTTTTTCAGATAAAGCAACTAGAGCTGCTGCCACAGCTACAAAACGACAAATGAAAGGGAATAGAAAAGAAGTTCACAACAACAAAGTCTGGCTGGCAGTTGAAAAAATGGACAGCCCTTTGCCCATTGAGTTCTCTAAATGTGTAAAAGGTACAATGTGCCACACAAACAGAAACACGTTATGTGCAGAAATTCTAAATTGTTGCCTCCAGGGATCATCGGATGGTTTTCATAATCAATCTCATTTGTTCCATCCTTTTCTACATCAACAGGCACGCCATTTGCAAAATCTGATAGTCATATGGTTCTCTTGAGTTGATACATACCACAAGCATTATTTTTCTATTGGGCGGTTTGGCATCTAAAAGAGCAGTTATGTCCTTACAGATACATTGTAAACCCAAAAAAGGTTTTGAGCATGTACAGTAGGGTCTGTGTTGAGTCGTGGGCCTCCTTTGGATCTTCCATGATTGACAGTTTGTTGCAAACTCACCCTCCACTTCGTTCCTAGTTCCTTGAGCTTGTAACCCTCGTTAACATCAACATACAAGGTAGTTTTTGATATTTTGTGCCCATGATGAAGCCAACTCAGATGTTCTTGAAACAGATAAGCTTCCATAAGGGTCTCGAGCCTTGAAGACATGGCCATCTCAAGTTTGGACACAGGCCTCTTGCCATCCAGGCTAAAGGCTGATGACCTGATCTTTGACACGCTTGAAAAGTTATCAGCAACAGAAAGTAATAAAATTTAGATGCTAAGCACCATTCATGAGCATGCCTAAAAGTTAACAAGACAAGCATGATTGATTCTCACCACATTTGGTATAGTTGGACTTAATTCAAAGGAGACAGAACAATTCGAATGCATTTTGGAATACAAATGACACTCTCACATGATTTTTTTTGATAAGAAATGAATAGAACAAAGATGTTCACTCACCAGGAGCCATTTAGACCTAAAACAGTGGAGAACCATTTATTATGGAAAATAAATATCGACAATTACATGATGGATGAAACTAGACATGAATTTAGAAAAATAGTTAAATGCACAATGCAAATTCAAGTGTTAAAACATGGAGGCACAAACATTAGAAGCAATTGCAGAGCTACTGTGTGATAAAAAATGAAAATAAATTATGATGCCTAAAGTTCAAAGTATTGTACAGAAAGCATGCTACAGGTTTCAAGCTCAATTTTCAGACCTAGTCATAAGTTGAAGGGCTACCCCTGCAATCAAAGGGTAGATTGTCTAACCATGAATCATCCAAGAGAAGAAAAGAAGACTCGGACTCTGTAGGCCATTCAGAACTAACATCTATTTTATCAAATATAACAGGTTTACATCTACCATCCCTATTTTGACTGATTGCCTGTAACTGGAGATTGCAATGCACGAAAACCAAATCATTGAATTTTTCTTGCTCCATCCTGTTGCGTTTTTTGGCATGTATGTTCTCGAAAGTGCTCCAATTCCACTTGCACCAATAAGAACTACAGGGTTGGCTTAGTATCCGTATTGCTACCCGCTGATGTGTAGGAACTTCATAACCATAACCAGCCCACCAGTCACCTGAGGATGAATTTAAAGATGATGATGAGAGTAGATAAAAGATGAACTGTTCCATGAATCTGAAAAAAAACTTAGTAGCCGTGTAAGTTAAAACTTTACTGAGAATGCCAAACCAAAACCATGAAAATCAACGAAAAAAGGATGGGATAGATAACCGTGTGTGCTTGGATATAACCAAACCGCAAGCTAATGCATTTTGGTAGAATGGATGGTTAAATACTCTGCTATTTGTATAAAGTCACGCACACAAATTCAAAGTCACATCAATGTGGCGGGGGTGTTCTGTACTTTCTGCACCAAGTCACTGTCAAACAACTGATGATATTGATATCAAGCAACAAAGTTCAATAGCAGTATCATCTATTGCCATTTTCAATTTCTGCACCTGACACCATCCCAAATGCAATGCATGACCTATGATACCCCCACCGGATACTTCAAATTGGGCAACCTATTGTATCATGTCGAATCTGACACTTTCATATTTTTTGTGTAAACTTTGTGTTCCTCTTGTATGCATTACATGTCATTTCTGTATCCATCCCGTATCTTGGCATCAGGGTGCAAGACCATCCATCTACCAAAATACGCAAAATTACTACAATTTGGGGCACACATGTTATTCTAAGAATCTAAGAATAGAAGTTTAGGATTAATGTAATGTCGATGCACAAATGAAAGAATCAAGACGTGTACCAGGGGAATTCAACGTCCTTCCCAAGATAGCAAACTCGGTTCCTAGAACACCTTGTGCATTTATATACAGTGGATGTTCTTTGGTAAACTCAATCTTATCTTTCTCTTCTGTAACCATTTTCAACATTGCTTCTTGAAACCCAGTTTTCATCTTCAAATCAACCTTGAAGTTTGGATTGTGAAAAATAGAAGGATTGAGGAAAGCAGCAGCTGCATGTAATGGAGAATGCAGTTGAAAATTCCATCTCCTGTCAATTATTTCCCAGATTGGCAAATATTTTTCGTCAATCCCTTTATAAAAAGCCTTGATTGCAGCTTTAGCCCTTTCAATGCCCTCATAAATATAGCCCATTGCAGGCATGTCCCCATCCACCATCCTCAAAACTTTTACAAGTGGCTCAGACAAGCTGACAGCTTCGCGTGCTGACTTCCAAAACCGCTCCAAATATAACAATGACCTAATGACCTGGGCATCAGGTCGTCTACCATATATAGATGACAACCAATCTGGATGAGAGAACATATGCTTCAAATTGTCTTCTTGAATTACAATGGACCTTAAGGACAAAAAATTTGTCACAAACCTAGTGATTCTAGGTCGAATCAATTCCCTTCCCCCTGTGAACTTTCTCATCAAATTCAAAATCCATGCATTACTATAAATGTACCGTGTGATCCTCCTTGCCTCCTCCATGACCATACTGATCCACTCTTGCTTACTGATATCTTCCAACATCTTGTCAATGCAATATGAAGCACATGGAGACCAAAATAGTGAAGGATACTTGGATGTGAGAAGCCTTCCAGCATAAACATAGCTGGCGGCACTATCTGTTATGACCTGAACAACGTTTTCCACACCAACATCTATAACAACTGATTCAAGTAACTCGAACAAGTAATGAGCATCATCGGCATGTGAGGAAACATCTACTGATCTAAGAAACAGTGTCCCTTTGGGGCATGTAACTGAGAAAACGATAAGTGATTTGGACCTACCATCTGACCAGCAGTCAGACAAAATTGTGCACCCTGAATCTTTCCATTCATCTCTATATTTTCTGTAGTTATCATTTATTTCACCTTTCACCTTTTCCAACAGAGTGGACCTCAATCTTTCATAACTTGGAGCTTTGTACCCCACCCCACACTCTGCTATTGCATCCACCATTGGTTGATAATACAACGATTTGGAAGCACTAAAAGGGATAGAATTGTGAAAGAAAAACAGCGCAATTTTTTTATCGGCATCGTCTTGCTTTTGTTTTTGAGCATCGTCCATAGTTGGCTGTGGACTTGGTGAAGGACGTGGAAATAACAATGATGGGCAAGTGCTGCCATGTTGTCCACTAGATCCAACATGAGGCTGCACACCGCCACTAGCAGAAGAGCTATTTTGTGGACCATTAAGCGTCCGATCTACCTTAGGCTTCTTGGGGATCTTCTGCTTTTTGGGAGTACTTAGGATGCTTTGAATCAAATCCCTTACATCATTTGGGACCTCAGTGCATGGGACTATATCTTTGTTCTTTATTTGAGCAAGATGAAATTTCATTCTATAAACCCCTCCGCTAAATTCGCGCTGGCAATAGTTACACCTAACTTTCTGTCTTGTCGCATCAACCAACACACAGTGCTCCCAGCAAGCATCTCTTCCTCTAACCATTGTCCTGCAACAAAGATCAACTATAACGTCAACTCTAATGTAACATTCATTTTTCCCCTAATAAAAGCATAACAAGAGACTTTAACAAAATGTGAAAAGAGTAATTGGCTGGATACTTGCCCAGGCTACACATGAATGCTTAATATAGCAAGAATAAGAAAAAACTAATAAAAAGGAAGCAATCTTAAGAACTCGATGGCAGTGAAGCAGATGCATTGCATCTATATGAACATTTTGTTAAAACAATGAAAACAAAAAAGAAGAAAACCAACTTTTTTTTTATCAGTGACAAGAAACAGTTTATTCCAAAGAAGACAATCTCACACAAAAACCACCAAGAAAGAATAAAAGGGGGTTACAAGAGCATTATACCCCACCAAAAAGATTATATTGCATAAGCCAACCAGGGAGAAACACTATCCGCCCCCTGTTAGCTATAGCATCCACCATACTAAGTTCCTAGAGCGGACAGTTAGAAAATCTAAGCTATATAAGGTTAAGAACACCCATCATTTTGCATGTAGCATGGGCCTTATTCCTATCAGGCAATGTTACCCGGGTAAGATCAGGCTTCGATGATCATGACTTCCACACCTGGAAAGTTAAAGATCCATGCCAAGCCCATGCCCGCGACAAGACTTATGGATCATCTTGACGCACCTCATATTAGTGTTGTCAAAGGCAAAAGGCGCATTGAGGCGCCAAGGTCTCCTGGGGCCTAGGCGCGAGGCGTTGGCTTCATTGAAGTGAGGTGCACATTGTAGATAAAAATAGATATTTTAGCATAGACAAATAATTTAAAATTCAACATTGGCAAAGTGAAAATAATTCACAAATTATAACAAATAAAGGCAAAGAATAGTAGAAGAATTCCAAAAGCGATAAAGCATCCATCACTCCAAATGCTAAACACTCAACAAAAGTACAAAAATCCCATAAAATAAGTCACCGACATTCTCATTTAACCAACACATTAATCTAACAATAATTCGACACTCATCAAGGAATCAATCAAATTAGTGATTGAATCAGTACATTATTTTGAAAGAAAATTGAAAGCATACAATAATTTTGAATCAATACATCATTTTGAAAAATGATAGAATCAATACACCATTTTGAAATAATGATTGAATCAGTACATCATTTTGAAAGAAAAATTGAAAGCATACAGCAGCAGCAGCATGATGGAAGAAAAAGGGGAGGCCGTAGTAGCAGTAGTACAAAAAATGAAAAAGAAAAAAAAATGAAACAAAAAAAGCAATAGCAGTAGCAGTATCGTCTGGAAAAAAAAAAGGGGAAACAACACAAGTGAAGAGGCGTGAGCCTAGCTGTGCCTTGTGCGCTTCAAGTGCATTTCACTGAAGGCCCCTCGCCTCAAAGTGGCTAAGGTGCACAAAGTGCGCCTTGGTGTGCCTCGCACCTAGGCATGCGCCTTGGTGCCCCTTTTAAAATTTTTTAGGCCCAAAGTGGACCCATGTTCAATCCTAGGGAACATTATCTTGATGTAGGACAGACCAATGGTCCCCTATGGGTCAACTTGTCTTTGGGCCCAGCCCACCTATCCTACTTTATTTAGGATTTTATTTGCTTTAATTTATTTTAATAAGATGTTTTAACTTTGACCATCAAAATGTTTGGATGGTCCAGATTAGTCATATGGTTAAGTCTTTTATCTATTTAACCATTACAAAGCCTCTTTGGCTCAATTAGTTATGAATAATTAATGAAAAGTTGTGGGATTTTCCCTAAGTTTATTCGAGTTCTCCTCGAAATCCCTAATGCCTCTTGAATTGGAATGTGGTGCAAGCCCAATTCTCTAACACCTCCTGGATTGGAGTTTGGTGAGAGCCCAATTTTCTAATATCTCTTGAATTGGAGTTTGGTGAGAGCCCATTTTCCCCTCTACCTTCATCTTCTACTTGCCCGCCCCGCGTCATTGATTCTATTCCGCATTATTTGGTATCAGAGATGAAAATCGATCCTCTCCGGATTTGAGATTCGGTAATCTCCACGCCTCTTGATCGTCGCTAGCATTCATCTTCTGTGCGGCCAACCACATTCATAGTCTTCATCGCCGTCGCCAAAGACCAACCCATAATGGCTGATAATAACCACAAGCCTCAAATCTCGTCCCCAAGAAACCCCATAACAGCACCAGAACCCAGATTTGCCATATTTGAAGTCTTACCACGCAACCCTTTGCGACACCCAAATCCTGCCTTGTACAATGATCAAACCTAACAAAAAAAAAAAAAAAAAGACAGAGAGAAACAACAAAAACAAAAACCAAAGAAAAAAGAAAAAAGAAAAAAGAAAAAAGAGAGAGAGGGAAGGAGAAGCATACCTGTTTGCTAGCGTCTCGACGGTCATCGCCGTCGACCATTTTCCACTACCCTTGTGGCTCTTTGTCTAGCGCACCATTGACAAAGGAAGAGGGCAAAGTGTTAGGCCCATGTTTGCTTTGTAGAAACAGAAATCATGAAGCCATTTGGTTTATGGGGTTCCTTAGCACCACAATATTTTGTGGTCCTCAGTTAAATGATCTAGTTTTAGGGCAGGCAAGTTCCAGTTCCACGTCAAGATGAACCCAACCCAATACAAAAGCAGCCCAGTCCACCATCATCATCCTCAGCATGACGTCAGCTATGACGTCAAAACAGTCAAATGGGTTGTTTCACCAAATCGGACACTAGAATCTTATTTTTGTGATATCGAGGCCATTCGAACTCCGATTTCAGATCTGTTTGATCCAGTGCACTTGTTTTGAAGAGATTTACACAACAAGTTAGATTGATTTATTTAAAAAAAAAAAAAGAAAAGAAAAAAATGAATTATTTTATAACTCTTCCATATGGAATCAAAAGAAAAATTATCATTGCAATTGCACCATGCTGTGCTTGGAGTGACATATTCACTTAAGTACGACCAATGGTATGCTGATAATAAAACCTATTTTGATTAATTTCTGAATTTGAGGCAAGGCAAGCTATTAGTTCTTGATTATGATGCCGAATTTTTAATGCTACAAGCTTTATGTGGACTTCATGAAAGTGAGGAACATTATATTACTATCTTTGTTGGAGGTTTGCGACTAAGTATACAAAAAAATATGAAAAAAAAATGTAAAGATATGTGTGAAGCACTTGGGGAAGCGATCCGTGTCAAGTGTTTGATAAAACGCTATCCTCTTTCAACAACAAAAAGTGCAGAGAGAAAATCTCCACAAACTACTGAAGCTCATGTTGTTGAACCCATTGTGGAGAATTTTAAGGCTGAAATTGAGGAACAAAAGTATGAAAGAAATAATTCCATAATCAATTCAAATGAAGTATCATGCAACACTCCTTCAGACATTTCTCCTTCAGATGAATTGGAAGAAAATGAACCTAAGGCTCATCCTTTGAAAATTGTGGATCAACATATGCCAGCTAACAGTGAAGACCTGGATAAGACTCACAATTAACCTGCAAATCCAATGGAAATGAATGTAGGACCACATTTAAAAAAATCGGTTTCCACTGAAACAGAGGTTAGTATTGACCAGATTGGACAAGCCAATACTAAAAAGGTTGAAAAGGCTAGTGTTGAAAATGTTAAGCAGCTCATTGATGTCCCTTACATTGATTTCATCTTCGGGGATAGACTGTTGACAATAGAAGACTATGATCTACTATTTCAATACTAACAATTCTGTATCTAATGGTCAGATCACACATCGATGTTCAAGTCAAACATCAGCAGAAGCCATGCCTCCAATCCCCTTTTATCAATATGAAAAGATTGATTACAACTTCCAAAGCATACCAAGAGGTTGAAGATTAAGAAGCACATCGAATATTTGTATGCTTGATATTTGACTCTAGAGGATTTCTACTAAAACTTAAGGTTGAGTTTTCTCCAAAAAGAGGAGAATTGATGAAGGATAAACCTATGGTTCCCCGCAGGTCGATCCATCTTTGGGCTCAACCCACCTATCCTACTTTATTTAGGGTTTTATTTGCTTTAAGTTATTTTAATAAGATGTTTTAATCTTGACCGTCAAAATGTTTGGATGGTCGAGATTAGTCCCATGGTTAAGTCTTTTATTTATTTAAGCATTGTAAAGCCTCTTTGGAACTTATCTAAGGATTTGGCTCAAAATAAAACGGAATGGAGAAATAGAATTCATGTAGTTGACCCCAACAAGGTTGTGATAAGAATTTGATGATGATAATGATGATGATGAAAGCCTCTTTGGCTCAGATAGTTATGAATGATTAATGAAAAATTGTGGGATCTTCCCCAAGTTTATTCGAGTTCTCTTCGAAATCCTTAATGCCTTCTGGATTGGAGTTTGGTGGAAGGCCAATTCTCTAATGTCTCCTGGATTAGAGTTTGGTGAGAACCTAAATTTTTTCTCTATCTCTATCTTCTACTTACCCGCCCCACATCATTCATTCCATTCTGCATTTCCTACCCATCACCTTCCATAAATCCTAAAATTGTCGTCTCAACTATAACAACTGCAACCTAGCAACCTTAGCTCAAAAAGGACAAGAACCTCAAGCTTAATAGAGAAAGTGGTCCAGACCTTTTAGTTTCTTCTTATTCCTCTTTATCTTCTCATTCATCTCTCATGTCATTGTCAAGCCTATTTTCTCTCAAGCTCTCAGTCACTCTCCAGCATATTTGACACTCCTTCAATCCCTCTATCAGTTCTTATAAATTACTCCTCTTGTCTCAATCACTCATCTCTCCCTCCATCCCTTACTGTGTCAATTCTAGCAACATATCATCCCTCAATCTCCCACGGAGGCAAGTAAAAGATGCAAATTTCATTTCTTCACTAAAATTTTATGCTTCCTATGTTAGGTTTTGCTCAAAATGTTTAAAATTTGAATTATTATTGAATGACTGCTTGCTAAATCTTTGAGACTTTGACTAAACCAAAGAAATCTTCTACTTGTTGACTATTATTTAGAGTTTACCATATTTTTAGGAGTCTCTCCATGTTTATAAACAAACATACACACGTGGAAATATTCAATTAAGAACAGTTCTTGTAGAGTTTTTTGTGAGAAGTCTAGTTGGAGCCCATCTATCACCTAATCCAAATCTTGCAATACACAGGGACCCCTTGATAATCACACGCCCCAAGTTTTGGTTAGATCTGAATTTACTTGACCGTTGAATCGATTGTGCACTAATCCGAATGGACTGGATTTATGGGCGACTGATAAAGGAGTTAGGGACATGTGATTGGAGCCAAGCTTGATATGTGGCGTGGTCCTACATGGATCTCTCCATCTCCCTGGTTCTATCCCCAAATGGGACTTACAAGTGGACCCTATAAAAAGTTCTCACAGTAACTCCGTGAAAAATGTTCTCATTTTAATATTACCCATATATATATCACACACAGACATATTAAAAGTTGAGTAAGTTTTAATATGAGTAAGTATTGACCTTTCAACTAGTCAAGACCTGGCCAAGTCTTTGAATTGAATCAACTCAACCGGGTGGATGGTCAGGATTGAATTAAGTTTTTAATTTTTTGTACATTGGTGTAGCATGGTGAACCACTATCGAGGTATTACACTTGAAATCAACTCATTTATCCACAGAACATTTAGTATACATGCGCAACTTATCTATCCACTGACCATTTAGTATAAATGCACATGGTCATAGATTTGGACTTAATACTTAAACCAACTTGCCGAAGTCATTTGTTGAGTCATGCTGATCAACACAATTTTCAATCTAAATATATAAAAATGACTCACAGATCATCAACATCATCAAAAGCCTTGTCCCAACCATGTTGGGATCAGCCACATGAATTTAATTTCTTCATTGTATTTTCTCAAAATTCATGTTGGTGTTGTGACTTATGACAAAAGTTTTACACTGGCTGTCAACTTCAACCCTCCCCCATTATTTGAGCATTGGAACGGTAGTTACAACAACTGGTGGAGGTGTCAACTTGTGAATAATGCATGAAACAAGCACATTTAATTGATTTTTTAGAAAGTTAATCCTTCGGAGCCATTTGGATCCATAGAAGGAGGCTTTGTTTCTCTCTAGAGAAAATGCATAGATCGTCCGTTTAAAGAAGGCTAAGAGAAGAGGATTCCCCTATGACATATTGTCTGTAAAATGTAGGAAAGATAGGCTTCTGCTTAAGCAGGGTGATAAAATCACCCACTTCACTTGTTAAAGCTAGTCCTTTAGTTTAAAACAATAAAAAGTTTTGTCCTACGTCTTGCTTTCTCCAATAAAGCCCAAACACCACTAGATGATCACTACTAGTGAGAGGGGTTGACTCTCAACAAAAGGATTCTCTGCCCCAAAATTTCTTCTCCTCTCTCCATTGGGGCCACCCCACTTTCTTTCTCCTCATTCAAAACACCCCTAGAAATGACTGCATATACATTTGTGACAATTTTCCATTGTATTATATGGCAATAGAGTTCCCAAAATATTAAAATCCCTCTGCTTAAACCCTTACAGAAAGACAAATTCTCAAAAGTCAAAACCATATTTCCTCTGGTTATGACTCAAACTAAGTCATGCCATGCAAATTGTTTGAACAGGTGGGACACCCAAAGTCTCACCAGTTCCATGCGCTTCCAAGCATTAGCTCTTGGACTATGAGTTCAGACTGAGTTCGAGACACCAGGCGCTTGGCCATGATTTGAACTATTGATCCAAATCATGGGCCCCATTAAGAACAGAGCATGATGTTTGATTCATATTATCATTGACCATAGTACCAGACAATCTTAGCAATTGTATCTGTATAACTGCCCATCAACAATTAGACGGCATTGGAGGGTGTTGTCCAGTCAAAGTGATTTTGGACAGCACTTTAAAACCAGGGTCATTACGTGATCCATTTTAGCAGGCAGTTCACTCGAATTGGTTCCAGCAGGACAGGTTGATATGTGATAACAATCATGACATTACAAAGGTTTTGACTGAAGAAAGGAAAAGAAAATTTAAATTAAATTCAAGAGAGAGAGAGAGAGAGAGATCCTATCACTGCAGAAGAACCTACACCATCCAGCACAGTCAGATTTGAAGCCATCCAATCTGAAAGTGTATTTTATATCCCAGACCAGAAAATATCTAAATCTAAACTCTACAGGTAGGAGGTTGAAACAGTTAATGCATACCTAACTCGAACCAAATATGGATCTAAGCAGCAACTACATGAAATGGAAATAAACAGAAAACGTTTATAAATCATATAATATCAAAACTGGCAAAATTTCAAAAGCAAGCAGTTAGTTACAGCACTTACTTAGCTTGAGAGGAGCCAGAAACCAGTTGGGCAAGTTGTTAGTTTTTGATGAACTCGAAAGCATTTGCAAGAGTTAACATCCAGAAATCCAAAAGAATCCAGATTGATGCATCAAACACTACCTGAGACACCAAAAGAATAAACATTATAAAGTAATAATAATAGTAATAAATTTCTTATTTTCCTCTAGAAAAAAGAAGAAGAAAGAGGAGAGGGTGGTGAGGGATTTTATGATCTCCATCCAATACATTATACATACACACAACACAGAACGAGAGAGATTAAAAACGAAATTGAGAGAGGGCAAAAAGCGAAGAAGCAGCGAGAGATTGAATAATAATAATAATAATAACAAGAATAGAAAAAACACAATAAGTTACCGATGCAAGCAAGCAGGCTCTGGTGTTTGAAAGCTGAGGGTGTGGGCGCGCGTTGGGGATCCCATCGTTAAGGATTGTTAAGCTGGCGATCGACGATCGCTAGGAGTGGAAGCAGAGCACCAACCCTATCTCTTGCGCGTTAGGCTGGGGCTGGGAAAATAGTAAGGGAAGAAGGTGGAAAACGCAAACTTAGAGCAATTTTATTTTAGAAATGTAACAGGGGGCGGAGGGGGACGGGGAAGAGGAAAAGAAGAGAAAAACTACTTTTTCGTCTGTTTTAGGGAGTGTAGATGAATATGATGGAGGGCCGAGGGGCTCTTCCGTTTCTACTTGTTTATTTATATTTACAGGTGACTTTAGATAATTTAATTTCTTTTTATACAAAACAAAAACTCATATAATTCTCAAAATCTTCCCTCTCTTTCACATCTCCTTAAAAAAAAAAAATCCTTTCTATCCATCTATCTATTTGCAACTTACCATTATTTAGAGATTATGGAATTGGGAAATTTTCAATTTCAACAGTCAAAAATGTCGTTTCAAATATCTGTTTCTTTTAAAAATCTATTAATCAAAATTTTGGAATTTCATTGAAAACCAATTACCTACGTAGAACAACTGCAACTTGGTTGGCCCCAGTAGTCAAGACATATGAAGTAAAGAGCTCTCACTAGGACTTATAACTTGGTAAGAGCTATCGGAGCAGACACCTTATTCACAAGGCTGGCCCTCTATTTCCGTAATTTCATATCCTTGTCATACCAGCCCACCTGTGAATTCACTAAATTCCAATTTTAAAAGCTTAACTAGATAAAAATATGATGTTAGAGTTTTTCCTGACAAAAATTTGGGGATGTTGGAGATTCTGCTTCTAAGAATTTCTTGAGTTGTTGCTATCAAGGGGACTCTGGAATCTTCCTATTGTGGGGGCCCGGCTTGTGCAATGTATGCCTAGGCCATTTTGCAGGGGAACTTAACTGGAACTACATCTCAACCCGACAGATCAACCGGACTTCGGGCTAATTTAGAAATGTTGGGCTCTTGATAGTATGCTAAATCTTATTTAAATATTGTTACTACGCAATGCTTTTCAAATTAACTTAACTGACAACTTTGAAAAGATTCTAGTTGGCTGGCTTGGGTATAGTTGGTTATTACAAGGTAAGAGTTAGCCGGGGGATCCCGGTGGTTCACACTTGAGTGTATACGAAGTTGGGTTGATCCACTTCTGAGTGATCCCCAGTGATTGTGAGACCCGTTTTAGAAGGGGCGTAACTTACTTATGATCATCAACCATGGGCCCCATCTAGTTACAACCGTCATCAGTGAAGCCATCAAATTTGACTGCCTTGAATAGAACCATCCATTTCGATGATTATATATCTACTATGCATCATAAGCACATGCTTGGTTGATCCTGGCCATAAAATATGAGCCCGAAGCGCCAATGCATGAATTCCTCTAAAAAGTTTGGTAAATTAATGTGAGAAACATGAGATGCCTCAGTGGTAGAGGCATCAGCTTCTCACCTGGCAATGCCAGGGCCCAGAGAGTCTAAACTGGTCAACTAATATATTTCTTATTACCTCTCAGCCAATGCTATTGCAGTTATTTATAAACAAGAAGAGAATGAAGTTACTAAGATAAGACGAAATACAAAATTGTAGGAGATGGGTGATTAGGATAGACTAGACATAGTTAAGGCAGTTGAGGTGATAGCTGATGTGTCCTTAACACGCCCCTGCAAGCGTGACTGGCTAACAAGCATAATAAGCTTGCTGCGTAGAAGAGAAAATCTGGATGCACCGAGTGGCTTAGTGAAGATGTTTGCAATTTGAGCATTAGTAGAGACATAGCGTACAGCAAGTTGGCACTTGGATATAAGATCACGCACGAAGTGAACATCAATCTCTACATGTTTAGTTCGGCTATGAAAACACTACAAGAATTTACAGTTTTGCCTACGCCAAATAATCGCCAGTAAATGTGTAAAAAACGCCGGCAAAAATCTTTTCCTGCGATTTCTTGTGCGCCGGCAAGTCGCCGGGAAAAGTTCGCCAGGGAAACATTTTCCCGGCGCTAAAATGGTTGCGCCGGTAAAATTTATATATTGCCGACAAAAAAGATAACCGTTGCCGGCGTATTTTAACGCCGGCAAAAAAATAGAATTTCGAAAAAAATTCCATTTTAAAAAAGTTTTGCCGGCGTTTTATGATGCCGGTAAACCATTTAGAAGATCATTAATTAAATGTTTTGCCGGCGTTATCTCGCGCCGGTAACACATTTAAAAAGATCATTTTCCCAAAATTTTTAATGTAATTTAAATATTTGTGGCGGCACAAAAATCGCCGGCAATGAATATTATTTTATTTTTTTATTTGTTCAATTTTTAGTTTCCTTTCCCTGTATATATATATTAGTTCTCATTACAACTTGCAACCTATGTCATATGATTAAATTATAACAGCTAATTACATTATCCAAAACCAAATTTATTACACAACCAAATTTCATTTCCATTCCAAAACCATCAAAAAATAAAATATGAAAATTCATTCAACTACATATTAAAATTCAAACATCCTTTCAACATTCAAAGCACTTTACCATCACAAAATTAAAACCCATGTTAACATATATTAAAATTCATACATCCTTTCAACATTCAAAGCACTTTACCATCACAAAATTAAAACCCATGTTAACATTCTACTCCATACCAACATTCAAATATCAATGGAAGTTTACATATCCATGTGATGATTTTATTGTTGCATCATTCCAACATCGATTTGCACCACTGTTTAAAAGAATTTCCTGCATCCCATTTCAATATGTAGCAGTCTATTACTCTGAATACTTGGCCTTCATGTTGACTGCATCAACTCTTTAAGCACAAAATTTTCTTCACTTATCATTCAATCTGCATAAAAAAGAAAAAAAAAAGATGCTATAATTTCTTTGATGATATATATGAAGGGTAAACAGAAACTAATAAATTAACAAAAATAGAAATAGTTAGGAATACACCAATACAGATGAATAAAGAGGTAATACACATTTAATATGAAAGAAAATTGGAATTATTCCAATTCATAAGGGAACAAATATGTTCAGTCCTACTAAAATTCATTACTTTCCCAATAAAAATTGAAACTAGAAATATTCCAATAGATTTGTTGGACCAAGTCCCTTTTCTTGCATAGTTCAACAAGCTCACCAACATGGCTTAACTTAGAGAGCAACCTTGTGTAGTTAATTTAGGCTCTCCTACCCTATAAAGTATTATCAGATAGCATTAGGACAAAATGAAAGTATATCTCACCACCCATAATAACCTTTTATGAAACAAAGAAAAATTCACTCACCATAACTACATAATAAGAAAAGCATCCAAGCACCTTAAATTTTTTTTTTTTCTAATACTAGTAGAAAATCTTAATTTTAGAAAATCATACGAATCTTCTCTTCCACCTAAAGTGATCTTCTTTAAAGTAAGCCTTCCATGCCTTTGCTCATCCTCTTTTCATGTTTACTATTTTAATAGTTAGTTTGGTTGCCATATTTTCTTTTGCCTAGCCTTTCATCATGATAGGACTCACCATCACACCTGGGCCACTACATGCATCAACCCTCCTCATGCATCGGAACACCTGAACCCGAGCCATCGATTTCCCCATCACTGATCTTCTTCCTCTGCTTTCCTTTTTCCCCGTGGAACCCGAGCCCAACTCCTCTCCTTATCCTTCTTATTCCCTTCTTCTTGCATTCTACTTTTCTTCTTCTATGCTCAGATCCAAACTGAGGTAACCCAGACCTCGTGACTGTGTTTCTCTTCCTTCTCTGTTTTCTCTTGTTTCCTACTTCCTTCTCTCTTCATCTCCATCGTTCTCTTCTTTGCTTTCACTTATTATCTCCATCGTGGTTGTGAGAGATGGCTGTGATAATGGTGACAGGGTGGGTGTGTGTTGGGTATTGTGACTGATGCAAGGTGATGGAGATAGTGATGACCGTGGTTGTGGTGTATGTGTTCGGTGGTGGTGAAAATGAGATGCGGAGATGGGTTGGACGTGTGGTGCAGTGGGTTGTGCGATGGATTGTTCTCTGTTTGTGATGTGAGAGAAGGAGGAGGTTGGCTTTGGTGGTGGAGTGCAGTGGTGGTAATAGACATGGGTTGAGGGCAATGATGGCGTAGAGGTGAATAAAAGGGAAGGAATATGAAGGTGAGATGAAGGTGGGTGGCAGTACTGTGAGTTGGGATGATTGTAGACTGTGAAGGTAGAGGTGGTGAGTTCTGTGGTATAGATAGGGATGTGTTATGGCGAAGATGGTGATGGGCGGCAATGGTGACAGAGTGGATGTGTTGTGCGTTGTGGCTGTGAACCTGTGATGGAAGTGGATGCAGTGGGTCAATGCAATGCTGTATGGGTGAGCCGTGTAGGGGCTGTGATATGTTAGTGATGGGTGACCAGGTGGGTGTAGGTTGGGTAAGGATATAAGGGTGAAGGTGGTTCGACAGGGAAATGGTGTATGTGAATGGTGATGTGCATGTTGTGAAGGTTGGCGTGAAGCGTGAAGGTAGTGGGCGTGATGTCTCTCTGTGAAGTGAAGGATTGTGGAGATGGGTATGGTGCAGTTGGTTAGGCTATGGGATTTGTGCAGTGGGGTGGAGAAAAGAAAAGAAAAGTGGAATGACGGAAGCGGAAAAGAGTAACGGAAACGTGGAGTAACAGAGAAAATAAAAAAGCACAGGGAGAAGAGAAGAACCTGGCTTCAGTTGGTTGTCCCCAGAATGAAGCAACCTCATTAGCTTACAACTGTGCCAGAATGAATAGCTAAGGCTAAGGCTAGAAACAATTTGTAAATTATTATTATCATCTTACAACTGTGCCAGAATGAAAGCAACCTCACCAATACAACTACTGGCACCTCTAAATAGAGAAAACAACATGACAAAGATGCTGTGACAGAATGAAGCAACCCCAACATGGCACAGATGCTGTACCAGAAAACAACAGCTACTGTGCCAGAATGAAGCAACCCCAACAGCTACTGTACATTTTAGGCGTGGGTGATAGTGTACAACAGTGGGCTCGAGTGTTCAGAGGATCCGGATTCTACCACCATCTTTCAAATTGTAAGCTTTGTTACCTGCACCTGCTTACAAAGATCCATAAAAACCGTATTGATATGTTCACTGAAAAGCACTCAGTGTAACAGCAAATGAACTGCTGGAGTTAATGCAGTCATGGTGGTGTTGGCACCTTACCAGAGCACAGTGCTTACAAATATCCATCCCTGAGCCTTCAAAATATAAAGACCCTATTGATATGTTCACTGAAAAGCACTGAGTGTAACAGCAAATGAACTGTTGGAGTTAATGCACTCATGGTGGTGTTGGCACCTTACCAGAGCACAGTGCCCAAAGATCAATCCCTGAGCCTTCAAAATATAAAAATTCCACATTGATCAAAATCCCATGTGGGACAGAAAAAAAACCAAAACAAAAACAAAGAAACCAACTGTCAAAGGAGTTTGGGGTCCGCTCATTGTTTGTAATCCCAAACAGGTCCAACAATATACATTCATGAATCATTGCATGCCAAGTACAAATAGATCTAAATGTTGAGATGGATGTACAATAAAACTACAGGGCATGCATACAATACAGGGCAACACTACAGGGCAACAATAGTGCCATTCAGGAAAACGGTGCATACAATACAGGGCCTTTGCAGTGAATTTCAGGGAAAAAAAAAATTCATGTAGCCAAACCAATCATAATAAGAAAAAGGCTTTGATGATAAAATTCAGGGCCTTTGTTCAATATCATATCCTTGTCAATGCAAACTCTGATCTATAAATGGTCTCTAAAAATAGAAAATGCATATAGAGGTTTACCAAATGCTCTAATATGTAAATAAACTCTGTGTCATAAAATAAGAGCTTATTTTAGAATTTTCAAATTCCCTCTTAGATTAAAACAAGGGCTTTTAATGTAGCAAATTTTGTTCTACAGGGCAATATTGAGTCAATTGCTTCGAAGAATCCCAAGGCACTCACTGCACTTTTTGAGCTGATATCTGGGTTTGATGATCTTAAGAAAGGATACAAGGACATGGAGGGCCGAAAAGCTAGGCTGAAGAAAAATCTGCACTTGTTTACTAGAAAAAGAGAACAGTATTGATAGTGAGGAAGCAGAAGAAAAGACAGAAAGAAGAGGCTGAAAAATATCTACGGCTACAAGATCAATTGGTATGAGTGATAAATGTTTGTGGCATGTTTCATGCCATGTTTTCTGTTGATATTTATTTAATATGTGCGTAGTTTGGCAGGAGAGTATTATTGACAACAAATTGTACCATTATTTTGTTTATGTTCCATACAATAGAGATATAAAAAGCCCTATAGGCCTATACTGATGAGATAATATCGGATGATGATGATGACACAAATAGAGAGGTGCCTTCATGATATGTATATAAGTCTGTTAAGGTTCTATATCTCATCTTCATTTTCCAAAGAAAGAGGGTGAGAGAGAGAGAAATTATGAATGTATTTGATGCAGGACCTAAGAAATATTGAATGAAATGCAAATAGAGATCAAATGTCCAAATAATATAGACACTAATTAATGTAAAGTACCAACCCAATCAGATACTTGATCACATAAGTCAGTCCAATAACTTGGTGGATGCAGCAACATGCAAATAAATACTATTTTGAAAAGAGAAGTCATATACAAACCTACAGAAGTCGCATTTTGAGCTCTACTAGAGGTGCCCTCCCCACTAACAGCGATACCCGCGATACTTGGATCGATGCCTACACGCTCTGCTAACTGGAGGACTAAGCTCTGAAGAAAACTGATACTCTTGGACTGCTGCGCTACCTGCTCTTGCAGAACAGACACCTCAGAATCAGGGCCTGTCCGAGCCTGGGTCAAAGCTGAAGTGGACTTCGTGCGAATGCCAAAACCCTTTAGGTATCCTGACCTCTTCCCAAGCACCTTAACAGATATCTGTTCCTCGGACATCGGAGAGGTGATCGAAGGTTGCGACTGCTCTGTTGTTAGTCGTACTAGTTCCTCCTGCGATTTTTTCGCATGTAAAATTCAAATAAAGTGAGTTTAACAAATGTATAAAAGGATATTTGTATTTATTTATCAAAAATGACTTAGGCATATGTACATATGTTTTTTGAGCGTCCTCGTTTATCCATTGATTCTTCCCATGCATATAGTGTGTGTCGTGGAAGAAATCAGGAAAAGGTTGTGGTTGTCCAGCATTCTGCGCTCTCTGTTATGACATTAGATTAAATTTCGTTAATAAGCAAAAAATAAATTTTCATAACTTAGTCAAATAGAAAAAATTCTTAAACCTTCACTTACGATCATTGAACCACGTGCTGGGAATGATCTAGAGCCACTTGTATGATTCCACGGCATCTTCGATCGACTATATCTCGCTTTCCTTGACTTCTCCTATGACGAAAAAAAAAACAATATATTGCCCCAGCAAATCGATGCTAATATAATGAACTTTACAAATAAATAATGATGTAGACATATATACAAAACCATTAAAATTTACCTTCCACTTCTCAGTCTCCCACAAATTGTCAATCATCCACACCCAGTCATCTACCTTACAAGGCTTTAGTGGGTGGTTCTTTGGATCGGGTACCCCCACCTCCAAAAGAGACAAATAGTGGGTATGTAAGTCACACTTCCAGTCCCTGTACAACTTCTGACACTTCGCATCAATGGCAGCCTTGATGACCGGATCGTTCGCATAGTCCCCAAACTCAAAAATTTGCTGCAATTGCAAATATAATCATAAATGTGTGAGCCAACAATTAAACATAAATGAGACTAATTGAACCAACAGTAATTGACTTTAAATGAAATTACCTGAACTCTCTTTACCACTAACTTCTTGATACCCTCAGGAACAAACTTCCAACCTTCTTTACGAACAGGTGCCTCATCTCGAATCGCTTCCCCAAGAAGGTTAGCTAAAGTAGTGGCAAATTCGCCTTCTGGCACATGGCTTGAATTTGTGATTGGAACTAGGATGGCATGGCCAAGTTGCCTCCTTAGCTTCGCCACCTTTACCCCCCGTGTCCTGCCTCGTACATTTCTTGAGCCCCCATCTAAAGCTGATGCTGTCACGACCACCATATTAACTGAGTTAATAAGAATATAGCATTAAAAGAAGGTCGATTTTATATGTAAATAGTTATATATTTCTCACCAACACTACTGCCATCCGTATGTGGACTGAAAACCTGGTCAGGCTGGCTAGATGAACTAGCAAACTGTGTAGGATCCATTGGTCTAGCATGGGTCGCCACCTCAAGCATGTTATTCGCACGAGAAGACTGTGTAACTAGAGGCTGTGCTGGTGTAACCTGGGCCGCCCCCTGGGGCATGATCTTTGCACGAGAAGACCGTGTGACTAGAGGCTGTGCTGGTGTAACCTGGACTGGCCCCTGGGGCATGCTCTCTGCAGGAGAAGACTGTGCGATTAGAGGCTGTGCCGGTGTAACCTGGGCTGCCCCCTGGGGCATGCTCTCTGCATGAGAAGACCGTGTGACTAGAGGCTGTGCCGGTGTAACCTGGGCTGCCCCCTGGGCCATGCTCTCTGCATGAGAAGACCGTGTGACTAGAGGCTGTGCCAATGTAGATCGCGCCAGTGCAGCTGCTATAGCGCAAGCATGTCTACTTCGCTTGCGTCGATTCATATGAGTAACCTGTCACAACATAACAGTGAATTATTAGTACATAAATGTGTAATTAAAGTAAATCAATAATATTAGTTGCAAGCATAAATGTTTGCAACTAATATGGCTTATTTAAAATCAATAATTGACACATATTACCATATTCGCGGGAGATTCAAGAGACTCATCATCCTCGTTATCACCTGTATCTTCATCCGAATAAACCAACTCTAAATCACCCTGGGCCGGTAGATACTCCTCACCATCATCATCTTCACCCGATTTTCTATGTTGCTCCCCATTTTTCCTCTTGCTCGTTTGACCAAATCCAAAAACAGTACTGGCTATGTGTTTCACCCCCAAAGCACGACATCTCGCATCATTTTCCATGATGTTCGTATTTCTGACCTTCTCGTATTCTGTCAACTTTGCCTGCTTGGCCATCCATCCAGGCTTGACATATGTTTTACCTCCCTTAGGCATTTTTGACAACTATATATGACATATACGAAATTTTAGGCGTATCATATAAAATGAAATAAAATGAAATATATATAATGAAACATGATATGTAAACAAACAACTTTATTAATTTAGAATACTTGTCCATACACAAATAAAAAAAAAAACAAACACTACACATCATAGTCTATATCAAGATCCATATCTAGATCGAACTGGCTATGCAGATCATCTTGATCATCATCATCTATATGCTCTGCCATAGTTTCATCTTCGTCCTCACTATGCTCCGCCATTGGCTCATCACCATTAACTATCTCTGGCGGATCATCATCCCTACAGTAATTAAAATCGTTATCTTCAACACAGATTGGGACAACATTAGTGGTTTCGTGCTGCTGAAAGGCTTCATTAGGCACATCATCTAGTTCCGGTGCATCCCACACTCCCCGATGCTTGACTCGTTCTACGACTCTCCAGTTGTTGCCTTTGCAGGTATCATTGACATAAAACACTTGCTTCACTTGGCTCGGGAGGACAAATGGATCATCTTTATACCACCGACCCGTAACATCAATGCTTGTTACGTGTTGATCGGTGTATATTTTGTTTCTGGTACCGGTGTTGTACCATTCACACTGGAACATAACCACCCTCCCACCATGCATGTATGTCAATTCCCAAACTTTGCACAGGTAGCCGTAGAAGTCAATTTTCTTCCCTTTATGCTCCCCTACCACAACCAAACCACTATTTTGGCACTTACGCCGGTTCTCGCGATCTCTAGTATGAAAACGAACACCATTGAATATGCACCCTGAATACAGATAAACTATCGAACCAGGACCATTCGCTAACGACCACATTTCATTAGTTGCTTCTTGTGAGCCTCGACTTCGCAAACCATTTATCTACATGAGCAACATGCAGCAAGTTTATAAGTTATTGTCATTTGAGGCCTAGTTAAATAATGTTCACCATATATAACTTACACGTTGCTTGAACCATTTTGGAAATGTGTCTCGCTGTATGTGACTGATGTCATGCCCTCCTGGATTTTGTATTATACTCATGTGTTCCCTAATTAAGGAAATGCAATTCATAAGCACTTAAAAGTAGAGGAAGAATCAACAAGTTCACAATCTTTGCACACATGTATTTTAATCAAACCACTTACTCAAGATATGGCTCTAACTCGGGACTATTATGCAATACAAACCAGTGAGCCATATTACGTTCATTCTGAGAAGGATCCGGTGCCCTTGTGATCGGTGCAAAAGGACGGGCAGTTTGCGTGAAGATCTCCATCCCGGGACCACGCAAGCCGCCATCATCATTTCGTTCATCTCGATCAGTCCCTTTGAGGTACATTGAGCAAAAGGTCAAACATTCTTTGACAATGTAAGCCTCAGCAATCGAACCTTCAGGTCGTGCTCGGTTGGTAACATAACCTTTTAAAGTCCCGAGAAACCTTCAAACAAGGAACAATCAGTATTAAGGTTACATATGTAAGACAATTATACTACTACATGAGTAACGTTTCATGGGATGGTAACAGTTACCTTTCAATAGGATACATCCATCGATATTGCACCGGTCCAGTGAGCATGGCCTCACGTGGCAAGTGAATAGCTAAATGGACCATTACATCAAAGAATGCAGGAGGAAAAATCCTCTCAAGCTTGCAAAGTATGAGCACTCCCTGTTCCTCTAGTTTTTCTAAATAGCTCTGCTTCAAAGTTTTCGAGCATAGGTCCTGGAAGAAACTACCCAGCTCAAATAGAGTTGTACCTAACTCCTTGTCCACATAACCACGCAGGCCAACCGGAAGAAGACGCTGTAAGAGGACATGATAGTCGTGACTTTTCATACAAGATAATTTACCATTTTTTGAAGTCGCACACCTAGAGAGGTTAGCTGCATAGCCATCCGGGTACTTGATCGATTTCAAGAATTCATAAAAACCCTCCCTCTGTTTTGGGTCCAATGTGTAGGATGCCCGGGGTTTCACAGTGGATCCATCTTCATTCCTCTGCAGATGCAATTGTGGCCTGATGCCCATATCTTTTAAATCATCACGTGCTTTCTCCGTGTCCTTATTCTTCTTATCTATGCCAGCCACTGTGCCAAGAACATTTTCACAGATGTTTTTCTCTATGTGCATGACATCAAGGTTATGCCTAAGGTTCAGGTTCTTCCAGTACGGTAACTCGTACATGATGCTTTTCTTTGTCCAACTCAATAGTGCAGGCTCACGAGGTCTTTTCCTTTTGGTGGGGCCCTTTCCAAACCTAACTTCTGGTAGTTGATCCAACTGACCCAAAACCTTTTGCACCGGTAATTCCAAGGAATTCATTGTATGCTCTGGATGACCGTTAAACTTCTTGCTCCTTCTCCATTGGTGGTTCTTAGGTAAATAAGTTCGATGTCCCACCCACCCAATCTTACTTCTCAACTTACATGATATTGAATCTTCGTTGCAAATGGGACAAGCAAAATAACCTTTAGTACTCCAACCAGACAAGTCGCCATACGCGGGAAAGTCATTTATAGTCCACATCACAGCCGCATGCATTCGGAAGGTTTGTTCACTATAAGCATCGTAAGTCAGGACACCATTCTCCCACAACTCCTTTAACTCATCAACCAAGGGCCTCATGTATACATCAATTTCCTTCACAGGTGCATGCGGCCCAGGAATAAGTAAGGACATCATGAAAAATGGATCCGTCATGCACATCCACGGTGGAAGGTTGTAAGGCATAAGTATAACAGGCCACATGCTGTAAGAAGTGCTCATGTTACCGAAGGGGTTGAATCCATCAGTGGCCATACCCAACCTTACATTGCGGATCTCCCGAGCAAATTCCGGAAATTTTAAATCAAATTCCTTCCATTCCTTAAAGTCGGCCGGATGCCTACCCAAATCGCCATCCATGGCATTCTCATGGTACCATCTCATTTCTTTGGCCGTCACCCTGGACATGTACAATCTCCGCAACCTAGGTATCAAGGGAAAGTAACGCAGCACCTTATAAGCGATCCGCTTACCCTTGCCATCATTGACCTTGTACCTAGGCTCCCCACATTCCAGACACTTCTCCAAGTGAGCATTCTCTTTCCAAAACAATATGCAATCATTCTTGCATGCATCAATGTGCTCGTACCCCAAGCCTAAGTCACGTAGTATCTTCTTCGCCTCATACATGGACGCTGGAACCACATTAGCTTCTGGTAGGGTGTCCTTAAATATCTCCAAGACCTTGTCGAATGACTTGTTGCTCCACTTATGTTGTACCTTCACACTTAGCATCCTAATGACAAACGCTAACAGGGTTTTTGGATCTTTACAGCCCGGGTACAAACCACGCTGAGAAGCCTCTAACATAATTTCAAAGTTTCGCATATCATCCATCCCTAAGGTATCATCCACCATATAAGTCCCCCTGCCATGGTCCTCAAGCAACTCATCATATCCACCATGATCCTCATCCAATTCATCCTCACTATCTGATTCATCAGACTGTACAAGTTCCCCATGCTGTAACCAAGTTTCATAAGATACCAGCATCCCACGTCGGAGTAGATGATCTCTCACAATCTCATAGTCATGCTTATAACTATTACAGCAGTTGTTACATGGGCACTTAATCACTCTACTCCCACCCGAATTCGCCTTTGCAAACTCAATAAAAGAATTCACCCCATCTATATACTGCTGACTGAATCTATTCTGATACAGTAACATCCAACTTTTGTCCATATCTGTTTATATATGCAGGGTGATGGTTAACTCATATTCAATTAATAAATGGTATAAAACACCAAACAAGACAATATCTAGACAGAGTAGAAAAGAAATTTATAAAAGGAGGTAAAAAGAATTTTAAAGGAGGTAAAAAGAATATTTGGGAAAAAAAACCAAACAAATTTATAAATATAATATCTTGCTCCCATGAAAAAACTAATGTATAAAAACACCATAGTGAAATCCACAGGATGTGATTATAATCTATTTGAAAAACAAAACACACAAATGATCAACATAAAGAACATTTAGAATGCAAGAAGGATTTAAGTAATTTAGGATCAACAGAAGAATCTAGTAATCCATGTTTAAACAAAAACATAAGCTAACCATTATATAAATGGCCAGGACGCTGATGCAAAATGGTCCACTTCCGATTCAAAATTGTAGTAGCAGCAAAAAAGGATGATCTTAAGCCAACATCCAACAAAAAAGTCCTCCCACACTTACTCATTCAACCAAACCAAAACATAAGCTAACTCGATTTCACTAGCCACATAACCCCATAAGACCATCCATTCTTACGACAAAGCAACCGATTGAACTGCCTCTCCATCTCTCAGCCCAGCAAAAGAAGAAATGCACAAAACCAAACAGAGATGAAATCGGAAATAAAAGACAGTGACAGAGATGAAACCCTACCTTGAGATTGATGCAAGTGGAAGACGACGATGAAAACGGCCAAGAAAATGACGACGATGAAGACTTCTGATCTCTGTCTGATCTCTCCCTCTCGCTGGTGTCTCTCTCTCTGTCTGATCTCTCCCTCTCGCTGGTGTCTCTCGCTGGTGTCTCTCTCGCTGGTGTCTCTCTCGCTCTGCCTCTCGCTCTGTCTCTCTCTCTCTGCCTCTCTCGCTCTGTCTCTCTCTCTCTGCCTCTCTCGCTCTGTCTCTCTCTCTCACTCGCTTTCCCTCTCTGTCTCTCTCGATCTGATACTCATTTTTATATATAAACGGCCAGCAAAATGGCGACAAAAATTTAGTAATTAAAATAAAATATTTAAAAAAATTTTTCCCGGCACAAATAATTCGCCGGTAAAATTAAATGATGCAATCTCAGCTAAAAAAGTGGCGGGTAAATTTAGCGGGATAAATCTGCCGGCGATCTGGGCAGAACGCCGCCATAAATATAATATTTACCGGCGAAAAAATTTAATCGCCGGTGAAAATGTAACTTTTACCGGTGAAATAATCTAATCGCCGGGAAAAGGCAAGGCTTTGCCGGCGAAAAAATAACGCCGGGAAAAATAAAACTTTTTCTAGCGAAAATCCTTATTTCGCCGGCCAAAAGCATACTTTCCCCGGCTTTTAAATATTGTGCCGGGAAAAAACGCCGGGAAAACTGTAAATTCTTGTAGTGAAAACAGGATTAACTGAAAGATAAGTAGCACCTAAGTTGTCATACCAAATTGTGGGTGGCTTGCGCAGAGAGAAACCCAACTCACGAAGAAGGGAATGAACCCAAATTAGTTCACAGGAGACAATGGCAATGCCTCTGTATTCGGCCTCAGTAAAAGAGTGGGCTACAGTCGCTTGTTTCTTCGAACTCCAGCTAACAAGATTGGAGCCCAAGTAAACCGCATAGCCACTAGTAGACTTGTGGTCATCAAGGCAGCCAGCCCAGTCGGCATCTGTGTAACCATGAAGTTGGAGAGGACCAGCAGCATGGAGAAAAAGACCATAAGTAATGGTGTGTTTCAAATATTGTTGGATTCGTTTGACAACAAACCAATGGTCCTCTGTAGGCGAATGCATGAATTGAGAGACCTTATTAACATAGAAGGAGATATCGGGCCTGGTAATAGAAAGATACTGCAGGGCACCAACAGTTCTACGATATTGAGAAACATTAGACAAAGATGGAGAGCCTGAAAAACGTGACAGTGCAGTGCCAGTAGCCATGGGAGTCGAAGCGGGCTTAGGGCCATCCATATGGGTTTTTAAGAGCAGGTCACGAATATACTTAGCCTGGGACAAAAAAAGTCCAGATGACAACCGTGTAGCCTCAATGCCAAGGAAGAAGTGCTGAGATCCAAGGTCTTTGATGGAAAATTTATGGCCAAACTCCTGTAAAATCTAGTCCACTTGCTGAGAGTTAGAGCCTGTGATAATAGTATCATCTATATAGATAAGAAGAATAATGATAGAATTGGCAGTGAGCTTGAAGAAGAGTGAGGCATCATTTTTTGAATTAATAAAGCCACGCTAAAGAAGGAAGCAATTGAGCCGATGATACCACGCTCTTGACGCCTGTTTGAGATCATACAATGCCTTATGCAGGTGACAAATATGAGAAGGATAATTTGGATCAACAAAGCTAGGGGGTTGAGACATAAACACCTTTTCATTAAGAAATCCATTCAAGAAGGCATTGTGCACATCAAGTTGTCGCAGAGGCCATTGAAGTGTAACAGCAAGACTAAGAATGATTTGAATTGTAGTTGGCTTGATGACTGGGGAAAAGGTCTCCTTATAATCCACACCAGGTTGTTAATGAAGGCCCTTTAGCTACGAGAGGTGCTTTATATCGATCAATAGAGCCATCGGCTTTACGTTTGATGCGAAACACCCATTTGCAGCCAATAAGATTAACCTTGGACCTAGCTGGAACCAGTTGCCATGTTTTGTTGTGAAGTAGAGCATTAAACTCCGCGGCCATTGCAACACGCCAGGGCGGGAACTTCGACGCTTGAGTGTAACATGTAGGCTCAATGTCAGAGCATTCGGTTAGGAGACCATGGGGAAATGGGTAACGAGTGGTAATGAACTCATCAAACTACTTGGGTTTTCTTGTGTTATCTCTGGTGCGTGGGACCATGGAGTGACATGGTAATGGTGTAGCATCAGATGTTGACAAAGGTAAAGAGGAAGGAGTGGGGTTCTTTGTGTTGGTCTCTAGTTGAGGTACAAAAGGTATTGCAGGTGCAGGTGAAGGTGGAGTTGGCTGTTCAGGTGGTGCTAGAGACATGTGAGAACTAGCAAGTAACATATCGAAGGAACCAAAGCATTCTGAGATTGACTGGGGCTTACTGCTACAGTAGCTGAAGGCTCAGGTAGTGGTAAGACGGGTGTAAGGAAGATGGGCTTAGATGACCTTGGATCGGTGGGGAGGCAAGTTGAGAACTGGCAAAAGGGAAATTTTGCTCATTGAAAACCAAATCACGAGATATTTAAGTGCGATCGGTAGCACGATGAAGGCATTTGTAACCTTTCTGAGAAGTGGAATAGCCTAAAACGTGCAACGAAGTGCACGAGGTTGCAATTCGTGAGCATTATAAGGCCTGCGATTGGGGTAACATGCGCAACCAAACGCGCGCATAAAAGAGTAATCAGGTGATTGTTTATGCAGTTTTTGGTAGGGAGAGGAATTGGCGAGGACATGGGTGGGCATTCTGTTAATTAAATAGGCGGCTATTTCAAAAGCCTCAACCTAAAAATATGTGGGAAGAGAGGCTTGAGTCAGTAGTGTTAAACTTGTCTCAACCAAATAATGATGTTTGCGTTCAGCAAGACCATTCTGAGCATGGGTATGAGGACAGGAAAACTGATGGGCAATACCATGAAGATTGAGAAAGGTTTTAAATTTTTTTGTATTCACCACCTCCGTCGGTTTGCAATGCTTTAATTTGGTAGCCAAAAAACTTTTCAACATGTGATTTAAATGAAATAAAAACAGATAACACATCATATATACGATGTAGGGGAAACAACCATACAAAGCGGCTAAAGTTATCAGTAAAGTGAATATAATAGTGGTGCCCATTTATTCCTGGAACCAGAGATGGTCCCCAAAGATCAGAATGTAATAATTCAAAGGGAACAGTACAGCGAGACTCGGATAATGAAAAAGGAACTTTGGCACTCTTGCTACAAAGACATGCATCACAAAATGAGAAAAAGGAAGATGAAACTGGGTGCGCAAGGTATCCACGACTTGTCGAGAAGGATGACCAAGTCAAGCATGCCAAATATCGGAAGAGGTCTTCTCACCAATGTATGCAGCTGGTTGATGGAAATTCAATGAGTCTAACACATAAAGACCATTTTTAATTCGGCCTCTGAGAAGAAGTCGACCGTTCCCTTGTTCCTTAACAAGATAGAAAGATGTGTGAAATTCAAAGAAAACTCCATTGTCTTTGGTAAGCTGTCTAACAGATAAGAGATTTTTAGTAATCTAAGAAACATGAAGCATGTTACACATGTGGAGTGCGAAAGATAGAAGAGCCAACATGTTTGATAAGAAGAGTGTTACCATTACCAACATGGACTTGATCTTGTCCATGATATTCAGAAAAGGTGGAGAGATTGGCCATATAAGCAATTAGGCATGAGGAGCACCCAAATTTGGGTACTAGGTATTGTCATAGGGGCCAGTAGAGGAGCTTGACATGAATGTTGCTGAAGGAGGTCCATCACCATCACTCAGATTGCCGGTGTCATACTTATAGTAGCAAGTAATTGCAGCATGACCAGGCTTGCTGTAGATTTGACAGTAAACATGAGGGCGATTTGGAAGCCCAGACTGATTGTAATGGGTAGAGCCACGACTACGACCTCGACCTCCACCTCATCCACGAGAGGCATATCCATGACCACATCCATTGTAGGAGTTATCAGAGTATTGATAGGAGTTATTGCATGGTTGATCAATTGTTTTGGATGAAGTATGTGCAGAGGGTATAGTCTCTGTCAACACCGCATCCTCAAGTCGGACCTCTTGAGAAAGAAGATAGCCTGTCAAATCATCAAAGGATAATGGGTCCAATCATGTAGTCATGGAGGTAATGAAAGACTCATAATCAGATCCAAGGCCGCTGAGTAAACTTGAGGCCAGATCAGAGTCTCAAATGGGTTTTGCAACGGCAGCTAAATTGTCTGCAATGGACTTCTTTTTTTTTAATATAATCAGCCATGGAAAGAGATCCCTTTTTGAGAGTGTGAAATTGATACTTTAATGTCATAATACATGCACGAGAGTGGGCAGCGTATGTTCGTTCGAGAGCGTCCCATACATCTTTGGCAGTAGAAAGCCCGACAACTTGTGCAAGTATAGGTTCAGCCGGAGAAGAAATGCACCAGCTGAGAAGGGTTTGATCTTGGGTTTGCCACGTCAAATAGGCTGGGTTTTCAGTAGTAGAGGGATTACAATTAGTATCAACATGATATTGAGGTGGGCAAAGACATGTACCGTCAACAAGCCCATAGCATTGTGGAGATGCAAAATGGGTTGGAACTGCGACTTCCAGAGAAGATAGTTGGATCTGTAAAGTTTAATAGGAAACATATGGGAGATGTTGGGAGAAAGACTAGAAAAGTTGGAATGGGCATTGGAAGATGGTGTAGCCATAAGAAAAAAATGATGATAGTCCAATGCTCTGATACCAAGTCGGAACTGGTCAACTAATATATTTCTTATTACCTTTTAGCTAACGCTATTACAGTTATTTGTAAACAAGAAGAGAATGAAGTTAACTAAAGATAAGATGAACTACAGAATTATAGGAGATGGGTGATTTAGTGATTAGGATAGACTAGAAATACAGAATTGTAGGAGATGGGTAATTAGGATAGACTAGACGTAGTCAAGGCAGTTGAGGTGATAGCTGATGTATCCTTAACACAGAGTGCCCTGGGCAGTGTGCTCGGGCAGAAGACACAATTAAGGAGTGCACTCAGGTGATGCAAAGGATGGTGGAAGAAGCAAACTCTGGTGGAACATATGCAGGCTAGTTTAGGATTAAAATAGGCTGCCATTCTTTCCCGGGTAAGGCAAAAAAATAATAATAAGAATAATAATGACAAAAATAATAATAATCCCTAATAAAGAATTTTTATGAAAAAAATTTTCTTAAACTCAAATTAGAAGATTTAGTTAAAAATATATATAAGAACGACCGATTAGGGGGTCGGGTCCTACTATTTTTTGTGACAAAAATACCCACTAACGATATCCTCATCCATTTCTACCTGCAACTCCCAAGGCTCGACAATCAATGGCAGAGAAGATGAACCAAATTAGCGCCAGCAATAAGTTATAATCGGCAATGAGTTGCAACGACGCCAAATGACCCCTCCTTTCTCTTTGTATTCCAGTTTCTGCACACAGCTGAGCCACCTTCATGCCTTCCTTTTATTTAATAATACTAATAATTAAATTAAAAAAATAATGTAAACAAGTCAACTCACAAAGTCACAAGCAACGTGAAGATAGATCCCGAAATCTTCAATACACCACTACTCTGATTATGATATTCTTCCACCATAACCATTGGGTAGGTTGTAAAGGGGATGTTGACCTCTGGTCTTTGCATTAGGCAAGTTGAAGGGGTTCATCAGCTAAGCTGCATGAGTAAGCAATATCACATTAATTATGGGCTGGATTTCACATGCGATAAGAGGCAGCGCTGCATAAATTTTGTTATTTAAGGAAGAAATAAAATACTTTTATGTTAATATTATTTCGTTTTACGTTTCATGTACTCTGCTACATTTGATGACGTGAAGAATAAATGAATGGAAATCAAGGTCAATTAGAAGATAGTAACATCATAATCAAAGCAATATATCAGCATTTTAATGCGAGTCGTAGGATTTCAGACAAAGATAACCAATATTGCTCTTTGGATTTTAGGAACGCTTGAGGGTAAGGAGAAAAGGTTGTTTTTCCTGATCAAAGAAAATAGGAAATCAAGTGGGTGCTAGAAGGCTGGAACAGACGTCGTCTTCATTGCATTAGCTGTTTATTTGAGACAAGCTATACGTTGGAGGGGACGATTAGAGATGAGTTGCAAAGGCATGTGTCGAATTTATTGTCCGACTCTTTATCTAGGTCCTTCTAATTAAATATATCCAGTTAAATCTTCTTCTTCTTCTTCTTCTTCTTCTTCTTCTCTCTCTCTCTCTCTCTCTCTCTCTCTCTCTCTCTCTCTCCCTCCGATATGCAGATTGATGTAGTCTTTAATGAGATTTTATTAGAAAAATGTATTGATATGACCGAAATTTGGATCGGCTCCATTTGATTTTTATTACTAAGTAATTAGATATGTGATGCTTGCATTCGTGTTCATATGGTCGTTTGTATGGGCTAGAACTTTGACAAGTAAGCAAAGCAGCTTTTGCCTGTTATGTGTAGGCTACCTAGAGGTTAAACCCTTTATCTCTTCTCATTATAAATGATCTTAGATGATGTTTAGTTTTTGTGCCTTTTTCTTCCCACAAAGTAATTTCTCCAAGATGATTGCAAATTAAAGTTTAATCTCCCAATTAAAATATATTTTACGCGTATGGATAGTTGAATTTCAATCATGCGTAGCCATCCTTTTGTTTCTGTCTTTTCTCCAAGTACCTTTTGAAACATGATATTGGAATTCACAAAGTGATTCTTTTCTTCCTCCAATAGATTTTTGTTTTATGATTGATTTTGGTGAACCAAAAAGTTGACATTATCTCTTAATCTAACATATTCTAGTGGGTCATATGCTCCCTCTGCCCTCCCTGGTCAGCAGGATGCGTCTCCTCCTACACCATCGCACCTCTGATGGATTGGAACTCCAGAAACCACCACCACTAGCATGCAAGTCGAATTGAGTCCACATGGCATTGAGCCCAAACCTCTCAGGGCCAAGTTGAATAGAGTCCACAATCATCACCAATGTTAATAGTAGGTAATTGCGAGCCCCAAGTGCAGGGCTTCCATGTAGAAATAACACCTGATGAGTCCGGGGTCAATTCTCAGGCAATGAATTAGAAAGATAATACAAATCTATCCTAAAAATAATTTAATTATAACCTATCAAAATCTATACAAACCTGATTTCCTTATCTATAAAATCCTACGTAAAAAGTCCTAAACTAAAATACTGTAACCGAAATAAATAGATTAAGCAAACTGGGTAAGAAAAATAAAATAAAGTGCAAAAAATAGATTAGTGCAGAATTTAAAGGGTGATAATTTTTAGAAAGCTAGGATTGGTATCTAATTTGAAATATTAAAAGTATGGACAATTAAGAACCCCCATCTCAAGTCTGGGTCGTCAATCCGAACCAAGAAAGAGAATCAAATTAATGAAAATTTCAAATTAATTTAAATTTTAATTATTAAACATTATTTAGCCAAAAACATCCTTTAACTCATGCCTGCATTCCTCCAGTGCATGCAATAATGTGTCACATGGAAAACAAAATCTTAAAAAGGGTTACAAAAAATATGAAAACTCTCTACATTAAAAGAAGTTCCATTAATTTTTATCCTCAGAATACACATAAAACCAATAAAAAAATACAAAACTCCAACCCTATTCTAGAAAATAAAATTATTCGCATGTCATGCTGTCTACTTCACAACTTAACCTTAACCAAAACAAAAACTTTTGAAAACACAGCTAGGATGATAAATCACCCTGTAGATGGACCAAGGTGGGTGGTGTGGCCAAGAGAAGGGCCTCCTTGGTGAAGTAATATGGAAGAAGAAGAGAGGGAGAGAGGTGGAGGTTGTGTGGAGGAGGAAAGGGAGTCCAAGTAGGGACGTCCCTATTGGTGGTCTCTTTTTATGCTTTCTGCAAATCTTCTTTCCCCATGGAGAAAGATTAGACTTGTGCAACCTTAGTGGACCCCACATGGGATGTAAATTATGGCTGGACTCTTTCTTGCTTTTCAATCTCGTTTGAGAATTTCACTGTTAGCTTTCCGAGACCATATCTTTATCAATTCAATTCCAATTGACGTAATTTTAAGTTACACGGATATCTACTTAAAAAGATATTTTCATTGGTGGATAGATTGTCCCAATCTGATGCTTGGTTTTAAAATTTATAACTGCTTCAAGCTTGGTAGTCTTAAGAATAACAAAAATGATTAGTCTCCTTAATAATCTTGAACTCTTCTTCTTTGATCTTCCTTTTCTTTTCCAAATTCAAATTTGAAATTCAAATTCAAGTCTTCTGTGACAATTATTCAACAATTAATTGCAAGAAATAAGTGGTGGGATCTCCTTAGGCACGCTCTTCAATGCATGAGTGCCCATGCTCATGTGGGTTCGTTCGGCTTCAATTTCTCCTTTTCATAAAATCTTCATAGTAAATTTTGAAAAAAAAATGTTATAAAAATGCTTGTAATCTTTTTCATCCTTGTGGTCCCATTTCCTTGAATAACGTACACAAAAAATGAATTTCAATTACAATTTAACAAATCCATGCATAATTCACGAATGCACAATGTGGGCCCTATTTTACATAAATAATATAATAAATTAACACCATTAAACATGTTTCATATTTCTTTAATCAATGGGAAAAACTAAATTCATCATTTTATGTGGAAACAAAAAAAGTTACAAGCATTTTTCAACATTGAGAAACTATTTTTAGAAAGTGTCATGATTTTATGTGAAAAAGTGATTTTTCAATTGATTTTGAGTGAAATGCATAAAATAATGAATCAAAACACAAAATCATGATTTTAAATAATAACAAAAGAATTTATAAAGATTAAGTCCTTAAAATGTTTGAAAATGATAATGAAATAATATATTTTTAAGCACTAATCAGTAGGCATTGAGTCGAAACCTCTGTGCGCCAAGTTGAATGGAGTCCATAAGCATGACCAATGCCAATCTTACTATCAGCAAGATGATATGGTGGGTGTTTCATCCGTATTGAAAATACGTCACTATGTTTCAATGGAAAAAAAGGGAAAAGTTGGACACATTTTATGGAGAAAGTTTTTCACTGTTTAGTGTAAACAAATTCTGAGATGAAAAGAGTAAACATGAAACTTGATTTTCTGTGCTATAGAAAAGCATTTCTTATGAGGGAAAAAATATTTTTGGAAAAAAGTAAAAGTGGTAGAATTGATTTTCTATGAACGCAACACAAATGTACCTTTACAAAACAGCAAATTAATGCTACTTTTGCTTGATGACATTTTGAGAAAAACGCACATTCTGTCATTACATTTTATGAAAATGAGATAAATTATTAGAAAAGTGCATGGGTGAAATGAGAGTACTTTTTCCCAACTTTCTTTCTTCAGTGATAGAAAGTAGAAGCAAAAGATTAGACTTAGCCTATGATTGGGATCACTATTTTTAGGTTTTATTTGTCTAAATGTTAAAACCGAGTAAAGCTTTGAAAAATAAGAGTATTTGGCATATGTTTTTATGCTCTACCAAGTTTAGATAAATAGAGGCTTTACCTCTATTTTCCACAGCCCACCTTAAGATGCATATGAAAAGTAGATGTTAAAATTAAGAGGTGAAGCTACAGTAACTTGTAATGGATCACGCCTAGATTTTCTTCTTCTTTTTTTTTTTTTTTTTGAAATTTGAGAGGATAAATCAAGATCTAAACTGTTAAAAATGTTTAGAAAACCAAACACAGCTAGGACACTATATTTCAGCCGTTGGATCCTCACCAATCTCGAGATATGTACAAAAAAGGTGACTCATTGAATATTATTTTCTAAATTATGTGGGCCCCAAAGACATGATCCAAACCGTTGGATATGTTTAGAAGGTTGAACACGGATAGAAGGTCAATTTTCAGGGCTTTATGCCTAGTGGATCTCGAGAAATTTATTAAAAACGTTCAACCATTGATGTATACATGCTCAATTTTAATTTAGTCCATAGGCAATACCTTTTTTCATTATTATTATTTTGGGGGGATAATAAATCACGATTAAACCATTAAAACTGTTTAAAGGTCAATGTTTACTATGAGATCAAATTTTAGCAGTCGGGTCATCATCGATCTCTAGATATTTGTTGGATATTATTTTTTAAAATTTGCGGTGCCCAAACATAAGATCTAAGCCGTTAGATTTATTTGAAAAGATGAACATGGCTATGAGGTTAAATTTTAACGCTTGATATCTTTTAGATCTCGATAAGTTTGTAAAAACTTTCAACCAATGATTTAAAAACGTCTATTTGAAATAGATCATTGCATTACTAAACACATACTTTTTTTTTAGCTTCTTTTTCTCGTAGCTTCTTTTTATTAGCTTTACTTTGAAAGGTCTATAAGAAAAAGAGTATACCTAACAAATATGCCCTTAAGAAAATTAGGAAAAGACTAAAACTATTGTTACATAGAAATAAAACCATCCAAACTTTTTTTCTCACATGTTTCTGAAAGTAAAAGATGAAATACTCGAGTAATTCATCTGCTCTCATGATCTTGTGTTTGGCATGGTGGATGGGTTGGCCAAGTCGGCACCATACGTTGAGCGATTGTGAAAAAATTTCAATTTAATATTACAAGAGAAAAGCTTGACCGAAACATCGAAAGAATTTGTGGGGTTGTGATGAATGGATGAGAGGGATAATAGGAAAGGTGCTTACAAGCATAAGCAGAGACAGCCCTGTCTGCTACCCGCAATGCATTTCCAAGGTAATAAAGGATTCAAGTGACTGGCTCGTTCATTCGGGTTTCACATTAAAGTTAGAATTTGATCAGTCGAATGCAATGTCACTGTTTAAAATAATAAGGAATTGTTTTGGGAATATTTGGAAATTTCTTCTAAAATAGAGATAGGTGGATGGGCCCATGAATGCCCCGCCAGATTCCCAGATTCCCTTTTCTGTCCAGGGATTTTGTCTGCAGTCTGCACTATGCAAAGGAACATTGACATTGGGAATCTAGCAAGGTGATGGGCCATACAAGGGGCCTGCATATTTCTGTTTTGGAGAAATGAAATTATGTGTTTTTTTTTTTTTTTTGTCAAAATAGTAACTGATTGCTTTGTTAAGAAAAACTAAGGAGAAAACGAAGAAGAAAAAGGCGCAAGAAATTAGAACACTTTAATTAGCAAATTATGGACATACAAAACGACACTCCACACAAGTCCTATTGAACGCCACATATCAGAAACATTGGGCTATTGAACCCTGCTATAAAACAGTGGCAAGAGATTATGAAATGTTATGATTTCTTCTCTCTTCAGTTCGAAATGCAGTCTTGACAAAATCATTCTCTTGATATGTATATACCTAATCAATCGGTTTTGATAACTTTGTTATAGTCAATCAAAACGAAACGCAGCAATGGAATTTTTAGATTTTAGATGCTACCATCAATGAAGGTGGTGAGCTACTGATTGTTCCGCACAACAAAGAAATAATTCTCTCCTCCTAAATTATTCGTTCATTTAATTGATAGAGATATGGTTCTCGAAGTTTGTGAAGAAGTAGATGACACGCATTCGTTCCAGAGTCTGGGTCTGTAAGTCAAAAATTCAATGGTGACGATAAGTGAGACCTGTCAGGCAGCTCGCGGTGGTATGGCGGACTCTGATAGGTCCACCCAGGTCGCCGTGGGATTTTTCACTCAAAGGATCTCAATTCAAGCGTTCTAATGATACTGATCAAGGATGTGTGCATACATATGAAGTACAATTATTGATCAAGATTATTGGCAATGTAGTGCAACATCTAGTCAAGTACAATTATTGAAAACATTAAAGCTACAAATGATCTTAAGAGTATTTTAATGCTAAACACTTATGTCTTTGTTTTTCATAAAATTATGGCTAAAATCATACCTATGGAGTTCTCTCTAGGTGCCTTTTTTTTTGTTCTAATTAATTCTTTGTATTTAACTTTTCGTAATGATGAGTACATAGCAATGATCATTCTAATGATCTCTTGTTTGCATGGAATAAAATTCTTAAAAAAATGTTGCTCAAAGTTGCTCAAATTGAAGAAATTAAAGTGAAAATCCTAAATAGTCAATCACCCCTCACATTTATAAAAAGGTGAGGGTGAAAGATGTACGAGGCATTAACATTCCTAAGATTTGAATTACTAAGTATTGTTGGCACCTCAATATTATACAAATGTCTAATGATTGATGTACAAGTCTTTAGATTATAGTATTACTTCTACCTAATAGGCCAACCTGGCAAAAAGAAAAAAAAAATAGGACGGTGCTTATGGGTATTCATTTGTCAAACCCAAAACACCCCCCACCCCTCCCATTCTCATTCTCCATTGGAGGAGAGACAATTTGATGGCCACATTGGGATATTCAACTTGTTTCTTCAATTTAACAACTTCAAGTAGAAGCTTTAAAATTCTTGTAGGTTTTTTTTTTTTTTGAAGTGGAAAATTCTTGTAGTCAACTACATGAAACATTAAGTGTTTTAGTCTTAGATACTTTCATTCTTAAGATTTCATTTATTCTCCAATATCTTTCATCTCAAACGTAAACTTCAGAAATTTGTTAGTGTATTTAACATAGTTATTAGTTAAAAACAAACATTAAATATGACATTTTCGGATTCAAGTGGGACTCATGTACCCGCTGGTGTCGGCTTCACCTTTGCCAATCACATTTATAAAAGGTGGGTTCCTTACTGGCGATCCAGAATTTCCTATATTGGGAACCATTAATGCTCCAATAATTGAGTGAGCAAAATTTTGTCATTGAATAGAGAGCATGTGGGGGCTGTTGTCGATGTTGGTAGGAGGAAAAATATTGATCGATGTCGATTTTGATAGTTAATTAACAGATGGAACATTAACAGTTTGAGTAAGGGCTCCTTATGTAACTACCTATACAAAATGGGTTCCATCGTATGAATTTGGCAATCAATGTCTAGATCCTGCACAGTTCAGAAAGTAGGGAATCCCACAATGGGAGGGCGGAGTACTGCAGCATTCTCTGCATATGAAGAGAGCTAATGGTGGAATTACAATAACAAGACCTTGGAAGTAGTTGTTGAGATTCAGAAAGAGAGATAAGAATGATGGTAAGAACATCCTTTGCGCTTGCGCATCCACCATAAATTTCTGTTTGTTACACAACCAAATGTCGTGTGTTGTGATCACCCGTACACATGATTCAATGATGCAGTTCCTCCACTCCCGTTATCCAAAGGAGGACTGTGGGCTTTGAGAAAGCGAAAGGGCCTAGGACGGGTGACCTCAAAAGCAACCAATATTCGTGCCAAAGCCTTGTGATCCTCTTGTCTTCCACTCTTATTTGCTTCTCCAAGCAGAAAAGACGGAGCGGGGAGGCCTCAAAAGCAACGATGATGGGAGACTTGTTTTGTCTCTTCCTATTGTTCTGCTTTTCTTTTATTATTACTATTATTTTTAAGATGGCTTCTTGTGATGCAAAACTTACCCTCCCAAATGCCACTAGATTCTTCTTTTACTTTAAATCTCTATAATCCACCTCGGATGCCCTTATCAGTACCTACCTGCGGTCTCATCAATTTTAATCGATCGTTGTTTGAGCATAACCAATTACGGAACAAAATGTTCTTTTCTTGGTTGGGTTCTTTTTTTTTTTTTTTTCTTTTTTTAACAAACCTACTTACCTTGAATTTGCAGTGACTTTCATTATTGATTTTGACAAAATAAATATGTGTGAAACGGTGCAAATATAAGCCCTCTAATTGCCCTGTCTCCCTTAATTTTCGTGCAGAATCGAGTCTTTTAATGGAGAACAAGATATATAAGAGAGTTTTGAGAGATAAACCACTAAGGAAACCAGAAGCTGTTATAATCGCACAATTTAAGACTACTAAAGTGGACAATCAAAATTTGAACTTTTGACTCTGTCACTAGTCATTCGAAAACAGCCTTATATTGGACAAATTGAAACGTCTTTTGAACTTAATCTTTGCGAATATCCATAATAAGATTTAAAAAAAGAAAAAAAGAAGAAGAAGAGGAAGAAAAGCTTTTCTTTATTCAAAAAGTGGAGTGGAGTGATCTCACAACTAACCTAAACTTTTACTCTATGGGGTTAAAGTGTTTCAAAACAAAGCTGGTGTTCTTTCGTTGGAATGACTCGATCCATGCACCGACTATGCTGCAATAAAGCAATGCTGTAATGAAGCAGTAGTTGAATATTCATAACCGCCAAAAGCTGGTCCCGCTCTCGTAATCATTATCTTAGTTGCATTCAAATTAAGCATGGCAATTGGCATGGCGCGGCATGCAGCTTTCCCTTCCTGTAACATTGCTCCCTTTCTCTTTCCCTCTATTTGTCGTACGCAATTCCTTTCCCTCTTTTATTTATATTCCTTTGGCATCTTCTCCCTTTCTTCTCCATAAATCACACGCTACCACCTCACATCGGAATCATATCCCTGCGCGTCACATTTCCATCCATCATTTTTCAAGTTTCCATTTGTTTCCCTTGCTTTGATCACTACCATCTCCCCCTCCTCCTCTTTCTCTCTCCAACCCGATTTGATTTGCTGCATCAGGATTCAGGAAAGACAAAGAAAAACAATGTCGGCCAGGAAAACATGCAGAGGAGTTCGTTTCAGTCCCCACATCACCGAGACGGAGATACCCAAACCACCTCCGCTCAAGCCTAGTTCCACGGTCGGGAACTGGAGGAGAGTAGCCGGGATGTGCAATTTAAGGCCGCCGGTGAGGTTCCTTCAGCAAGCCAGTGATCGAGTTACGAGAGCGATTCGTTTCATCTTCGTGAGGAGGAGGGTCTCCCCCAAATCGAGATCTCGGCCGTCGGTTTTTCCGCAGCAGGATTCACATAGGACGGAAGCGATTGAGGACTGCATCCAGTTCATAAACTCGTCTTGTTCCTTCCAGTTCCAGAGGTCCAACTCCGTTCCCATCAATTTATCTTATTATTAGAGTCGGTGTCAGAGTCACGAGTGTGTGTGTGTGTGGATGGAAATGTGGAAAATTTTTGTTCTAAATCTAACCATGACTCTATTTAATTTTGCCGTCAATTGCTGATAGCTGGCCATAAATGTAGGATTCCTAGGATTGTCATCGAACGGACTGGATTTCCCCAATTTTCTTTCAGTACTGACAGTAGTTCAGTTCAATTGTATTGTATGTACAGGATAATGGAAAAGGGGCTTTCATGATGCTGTGTCATCTCGCTTGGACGGTCAAGATCATTGCTTTTGTTTGCTTTTGTCCTTCTTCTATGTCCGTTTACTTTGACATAAAATGCATGCAGTAGGCAGACTTTCCGTACCTCATCGGAGCCCAGCAGGCGGGCATCATGGACCTAGACTCAACGTTTGTTGTTTTATTATTATTATTATTATTATTATTATTATTATTTAATTTTCTGTGAATTACCCGATTGATAGTCTGGCTTGGGTTCAATGAAGTCGGAGTAAATCCATTTATAATAAAGAATAATAATTTAAAATATATTTATAAATGTAATAAAGTATTAGATTAGCATTATGATATAATATAATCCAATAAAATAAATATATTATAAAAGTTGGTAGAGTGGCATAAGGATTTGGGAGGCAAACTCATGTCTTGTGTTTGACATTTCTTAACTTGTCAAGGGTGCATTTTTGTGAATTTGGTGGATGCCAACTGGGCACTTGTCCCATTGGATTAAAGACCTGGTAGATACCTACATCAACTAAAACGGAGGAGATGGAGAAGAAGAACGTATAATAATAACATATTTGAGGTAGAGTTGGTCCAAATTAATTAGGCTCATCATAGCCGGGTCCCGTAACATACATCAGAGTTAAGACGTATGTAGGACCTCCTGATCAGGCTTCACAGAAAACTAATGAGGTCAAGGTCCATCATGGACCCGATTACCCGATTCTTTCTGTCCCTAACCTTTTGTCATTTCGGCAGGACGGGACGCGCTCCTGCCCTACCAGGTATTTCTGGCGCTTCTTTTCTTAATATGGATTTCCACTTTAGTTTGGCATGTTTTGCCACAGTTAATTCCAAACTTGAGCAGGGCACATCTAAAACTAAATGGCTCTGGCACGCTCCTAAACTAAAGCTAGACAATCGATTGAGACATGCCCAGCCATTTTACTTGTTAAGTCTGAAATCAGCTCATAGCTTTTGGTCCCGTAAACTTGACAGAGGCGTAGCAAATAATAAATTTATTTGCCTTTTTCATCCTTCATTGCGAGCAAGAAAATATTTATTTCAACGGTCAAACCTCCCTTTTGAAGGGGAAACCATCTTCAGAAGGGCACAACACATACGAAGAGCTGCTAAATATTTCACCTGGACCGGCAGCTAAAGTCTCCTCTAAATGCGGTAAGACTTGGACCACACCATGGGGCACATTCGGGTCACTGCGTTTTTTATAAAGTGTTAATAATAATAAAAATGGGCTCCTCCTTGTTGACCAACTAGACACAGATTGTTACATCTCATCTGTCTAAATTTGTTATATGCTTTTTTATCCGTTAAATGGGCATGGATTAGAGCTAGGTTACATTTGTTGGCCTTAGGGATCTGGATTTGTTGCGCTAAAACCACAACAATCATGTAGATTGAGTCGCATATTGGATAAGATGAAGTAATTTTCATGGAGATCTAATAATTTTTTAAAAAGAAAGGATTTTGATATATTAATCCTCTTTAAGTTTCAATTTTCCAATTTCATGATCAAAATTCAAGTAGGGTTGCCAAAGTTGCTTGACCGTAGTAAATATTTTTTTAATAGTTTTTTTGTGTCATATCTTACATGATATCATGCGATTTATTAGTTTTTATATCATACATTTTCTGCAAGTAGCGAGGGCATTCTTTTTTTTTAATGAAATATGAAAAATAATATTTTATGAAAAGCAAAACCACATCTAACCACAACTTTTGAATTCTACCGTTCGAAAAGATTTTTTTCAAAGATGATGTATAAAATGTTAACCAAAATGGCCCATTCTAGAAACTCTGAACGGATTAGATTCGCACACCAATGGGTATGATTAAATGTACATGGATTTCCAAAAAATTGCATGGCATACCTGTATCCATCGCTAATGGAGACGGAATGGATGCCAAAGTGGGTCTTACAACTCCCTCAGTCTTCTCTTGATGCCAGCAACTCGATGGTGATGCTCAGCCTTTGATTTGAATTCGTATGAGTGTATGTAAGTGTGAAGAAGAGGGAGTTTCCCGGCTTTTATAGCCATCTCACCATCACTGATGGCTGCAACGTCTCCAATTCATTATGGACCGTTACAAGCTTTCATTCATGGAGATTTAAGGGAGGAGAAACTGAAGAAACGTGCATGGGCAGTGAATGGCAGTGAAGAGGAGAGAAGAGACGTTACATTCATGAGCGGTGGTCATTTGGACCACCACTCTCGTCTTCCAACAATCTCCCACTTGGTCCATATGACCACTATACATCCACTTAATATATATATAGTGTATAGAAAATACTTTATTTTTTTGCAAACGAATTTTGAAAACGACTCTAACTGATGCGCATCATTTGAAAAAACACCGATTATCCATGAAAACTGTAATGCTAAGATCTTTAATCTGAGATTAGGTTAGTTTACTAGTGCGAACTGTGGCGGTTACACATCTTTACGATATATTTCCTTCCACAATCACAGAACCAGTATCCTTTCCTAATCAAGAACTTAACTTTAATATGACTACTTTAATGGGAACTATTATGTCATAATACTTCTATATTCTTACTTCATTGCATAATTATCACATGTGAATATATAACAAAGTAAGAGTTGCAAAATCGTTTCTTTAATTGATCATTGAATAGTGTCATACATTATTGATTCCTTCAAGGCATATCTTTCAATCCCATACTCAATACATGGTCTTTAAAATCATTTGGCGCCAATGCCTTTGTTAATGGATCAGCTACCATGAGCTTCGATGGAGCTCCAACAATTGACACTAAACGATCTCGCACCTTTTCCTTCAAAACAAGGTATTTTACTTCCAGAAACTTTGATTTACTGGAACACTTGTCATTCTGCGCAAAAAGTCGAGCAGCATTGTTATCGCAGTAAATCTTTAGCGGTTCAGAAACACTGTCCATAATTGTAAGTCTCTTGATGAAGTTACGCATCCATAATGCGTGACCCGTGGCTTCAAAGCACGCTACATATTCTGCATCAAATGTGGATGGAGTGACTAGCGTTTGTTTTGCACTCCTCCACGACACTGCCCCGCCAGCCAACAAAAAGATGTATCCAGATGTTGACCTTCTAGTATTGAGACAACCCGCAAAGTCAGAATCTGAATATCCAATGACCTCCAGTGTATTGGATCTCTGATATGTGAGCATGCATCTTCTAGTGCCGTTGAGATAACGCATCACTTTCTTGACAGCTACCCAGTGAGGTATGCCTGGATTACTTTGATATCGACTTAACATCCCAACTGCAAAACTAATATCTGGCCTCGTGCATGTCTGAAGGTACATTAGATTTCCTACTGCTGCCGCATAAGGATATTTATTCATTTCTAACTTTTCTATATCAGTCATGGGGCATTGATCTTTACTAAACCTATCTCCCTTAGACATTGGGGCAATTTGTGATTTACTCTTTTCCATTCGAAAACGTTTGAGAATACTTTGCACATAGGCTTCTTGACACAACCCGAGTAATCCTCGAGATCGATCTCTGAATATCTCGATTCCTATTACAAAAGTTGCTTCACCCATATCTTTCATGTCAAAATTATTCTCAAGGTATACCTTAGTTTCTCGGATCATACTAAGGTCATTGCTGGCTAGTAAAATGTCATCTACATACAGGACTAAAATAATGAACTTGCTCCCACTGATCTTAAGGTAAATACAATGGTCAACTGGATTTTCGGTAAAAACGAAAGATGTAATAATATGATTGAACTTTAAGTACCATTGTCTGAAAGCTTGTTTCAGCCCGTATATTGACTTCTTTAACTTACAGACCAGCTTTCGATTATTACCTTGTTGAACAAACCCTTCAGGTTGTTCCATGTACACTTCTTCATCAAGATTCCCATTCAAAAACGCTGTTTTAACATCCATCTGATATAGCTCTAAGTCATAATGAGCTACTAGAGCCATTACAATTCTGAATGAGTCTTTCTTAGATACCGGAGAGTAAGTTTCGTGAAAATCGAGACCTTCTCTTTGAGTGAATCCCTTAGCCACTAGTCGGGCTTTAAATCGTTCAACTTTACCTTTAAAGTCCCTTTTGGTCTTAAAGACCCATTTACAACCGACGGTTTTGGACCCTTCAGGTAATTCAACGAGGTCCCAAACGTCATTTACAGCCATGGATTCTAATTCTTCTTTCATAGCATCTAACCATTTATCAGAATTGTCATTGTGTACAGCTTCATTAAAAGTTTTTGGATCTTCTTTAATTCCAATATCCGATTCTTCTAGATACACAACATAATCATCCGAAATAGCAGGCCTTCTCATACGAGTCGACCTTCTCAATACTTCCGGATTTTCTTCAGGGATGTTTGGTTGTATTGGAGGAGTTGGTTATGTATCTTGAGGAATTGGATCAACAGATCCTTCTGGGAATATCCTTATATCAAGTGGAATCATTAATCCATCTTGAGTAAAGGATTGAGGCTCATCTCTAATCTCCTTATATATAATGTTTCTAGCCTCGCTACTCCCACTGTTGTCATGATTCTCCAAAAACTTAGCATTATGGGACTCAACTATTCTTAGTGAATGATTAGGACAGTAAAATCGATACCCTTTAGACCTCTCTGGATAACCAATAAAATATCCGCTTACAGTTCTAGGGTCTAACTTCTTTTCTTGTGGATTATAAACTCGCACTTCAGATGGACATCCCCAAACTCTGAAATGGTTTAAGCTGGGTTTCCTTCCAGTCCACAACTCGAAAGGAGTTTTGGGAACTGCTTTACTGGGAACCCTATTTAAAATATACATTGCCATCTTCAGTGCTTCACCCCACATAGACTCGGGTAACGAAGTATTACTAACCATACTCCTAACCATATCTAAAAGAGTTCTATTCCTTCTTTCAGCAATTCCATTCTGCTGAGGAGTTCCAGGCATTGTGTATTGGGCAACAATACTTCGGATTCTAGGAATCTTGCAAACGGACCTGGGTTACGGCCCGCTTCAGTGTACCTACCATAGTATTCACCACCACGATCCGATCTCACAATTTTGATCTTCCTATCTAATTGCTTTTCTACTTCTGCCTTGAATATTTTGAACATAGTCAAAGCATCAGATTTTTCTTTAATAAGATAGACAAAACCAAAACGTGAGTAATCATCTATAAATGTGATGAAATATTGTTCTCCTGTAAAATAAGGTATATCTATCTTTCCACAAACATCCGTATGGATTAACTGCAGGAGTTCAGAACTTCGTGTGGCAGTTTTCTTGACTGTTTGTGTCTGTTTTCCTTTGATACAGTCAATACAGACACCGAAATTAGTGAAATCAAGGGTTGGTAATAACCCATCCTTCACTAATCTCAACATCCTCTCTTTCGAGATGTGTCCTAACCGTTTATGCTACAACATGGAGGAGTTCTCTTTTATCAGTCCTCTTTTCATGCCAACATTCATTCCACAAGAAACTTGGTGTGTAGTCAGTGATTGTGTATATAAAATATCTAACTGTAACTTATATAAACCATCACACAATAAATCACTACCAATCATTATATTATTAAAAAATAGTTTCAAAGATCCTCTATCAAAATTAAAGACATATCCTTTCACATCCAATTGAGAAATGGAAACCAAATTTCGGGAAATCTCCGGAACATAGAAGGTGTTCGGCAGTTCTAAAATGAATCCGGTATCTAGCACCAGCCTATATGTGCCAACTGCCTTGACTCTTGACTCCTTCCGGTTCCCCATAACGATGGTTCGTTCCCCATCACTTGGCCTCCGGGTTGAAAGGAATCCCTGCATACAACCAGAAATGTGAACGGTTGCACCAGAGTCTACCCACCATGTATTAGATGGGACATTAATAATATTGGTTTCACATACAAGAGATAAATTTCTTTGCTTACCTCTTTTCTCAAACCAATTTTTCCTTTTGAGGCAGTCCTTCTTGAAATGTCCTTTCTTGCCACAAAAGTGACATTTTTCAGACCCTTTCTTCCCCTTTCTCTTCATCGGTTTCTGACCTTTCGGATCTACCTTGGGCGTGTTGGCATTGTTCTTAAGGTTTCTAAAACCTTTCCTGCCCTTAAATTGGGAGACTAAGTTTACTTGAAATTGCCCCTCAGCCTTAAGCCTCCTCTCTTCTTGATCACATCTTGCGATCAGTTCAGTTATGGTCCACCGACTAGAGCTCTGATTGTGAGTAACCTTAAACGGGCCAAATGCAGGAGGAAGGGAATCCAGAATGAATTGGATCAAATATCCATCTGAGATACTCATGTCTATATCCTTCAACTTGGATGCAAGATTAGACATGAGTAGGATATGTTCCCTAACTCCCTTCGTCCCATCATACTGCATGTTTGTTAATTTGTTCATTAATGTGGCACCTAATGCCTTGTCAGTCACTTCAAATTGTGACTTGATCTGTTTTAAGAGTTCCTTGGCATGTTTTCTTGGATCAAGTGATCCCCTAATACTCTTAGAAACTGACGTCATTATGATCTTTTGGCATTTCTTGTCACATTTGTGCCACTGTTCATGTTTGGCCTTTTCAGTTGCAGAACTCTGTTCGGTGAGGGCAGGAGGCATGGGCTCATCTAAGGCCATCTCTAAGTCGAGAAAAGTTATGGTCAATGCTAACATGTCTAACCACTCGGGGTAGTTTGATCCATCTAATAAGGGAATGGTTCCTAAACACGAGAGAAGAGTCAATAATCTGGAGGAAGAAGCTGTAAAAGAAAGAAGATATAAATTATTACTTTCACAATTCTATAATGCTTTGAATTCACAGGGAAGCTTACAACAAAATAATAATTTGACATCATTACAAATAACCTTTGGGTCAAATGCAACATGTTAATTTCATTATTCGCAATTATTTGATAAAACCACAATTTATTAAGTGAATAAGTGAGATCCCACCTTTGGGCATAGATCAGCACGAATTCACAAAATATCTTAATGTGTTTGTATCCCAATTTTCAAATAATCGAAAGATAAACTCCTTTGGGTCGATTATCTATCCTTTAAGTGAAATTGCAATTTAAGTGTCATATGTGATATCTCTTATTCAATATGAAAAATATGAGTTTCATCGTAACTGGGCCACTTTGGTGACTACCTAGTTAACTCATAATTTCAAATTGAAACCTATGACACTAATTTATTTATCAAACATTCATGCATGTAACAAATTATAACTCAAACAACATTAATCATGTAAACAATAAGCGGAAAACATGAATTTAAATGAGTTAAACATGCATAAAACCTTATGATGTTATCATTAAACCATTGGATCGAGAATTACATTCACTAATATGGTAGATCTCATCATAAGGAACACAACAAAAGAAACGGATCGAAAATCCGATATCATATGTGTCCGTTATGATCAAAATAAGGTTTTGATCGTCCATTTTTCCTTGATCTGGCCTTGATCTGATCACATTTAAATGATCCAGTCCCATCAGAAAGATTACAGCATTTAAATATATCAAATGGACGGTTTTGATCGGAACGGATTAATTTTATAATGACCCAATTATTAAAAAAAAAACATTAATACTAACATTAATAATAAGTTATTCAAATCAGGCCAGGCCAGTGGGTCGGGTCAGACCCAGGTCATAAAGTGACCTGTTCAGTCCAGTTGGGCTTGACAGGTTGGGCTGGGTCTGAACAGACCCGTGATATAACTGGAAACCCAACTGCTGGGTTCAGATCAGGTCGGGTCGGATCTGACCTGTCATTTACATATGCCGTTATGTTGGGCTGGGCCAGGTCAGTCGACCCGGGTCAATCTGAAACCCGACACCGAGGCCCTGTCTTCTTTAATTCCAGTTGAACCGGGTCCCTTGGGTCGGGCCTGACCTGTAAACCGAAACTGCAAGCCTGACCCGTAACTCGGGTCGGGTCCAAGTATACGGTCCGGGTTAGGAACAGCGGGTTGGGTCAGTTCAGTGGGATTGACCCATCTAAAAAAAAAACCCAGACCCATATTTGCTTGGGTTACCTTCCAGGTTATCGGCCTGACCCGCATAGCGACCCGGCTAACCTGAAAACTGACCCGCAGACCGACCCGCACTGTTCATCATCTTCTTTACAGAGACGATGACAGGGGGGGTTCCAGACTCGCTGGCATGGCTGCGGACGGCGGCTGGGGTCCCGCCCGAGGCCGACGACGGCAGCGGCACGGACTGCCGGCCCTTTCCTGTCGCCGGCCGGCGGCTACAAAATTTTTTTTTTTTTGTTTTGCAGCGCTGCGCGTGCTTGCGCCGCGCGCAGCCTGCGCAGTGGCTGCGCGCCCCTGCGCAGCGTCAGGGTCGTCGCCTCAGGCGACGGCCCAAGGCCCCAGCATCGGTTTTTTTTTTTTTTTTTTTGTTTGCTTTGTGACTGTGCTGAAAACCGAAAAACAGAGGGTCCATTTTTTTGTGATTCTAACCCGTTCAACGCAAATGCCATTGGCTCTGATACCACTTGTTAACCAAGATGGCCCATTCTAGGAACTCTGAACGGATTAGATTCGCACACCAATGGGTATGATTAAATGTACATGGATTTCCAAAAAATTGCATGGCATACCTGTATCCATCGCTAATGGAGACGGAATGGATGCCAAAGTGGGTCTTACAACTCCCTCAGTCTTCTCTTGATGCCAGCAACTCGATGGTGATGCTCAGCCTTTGATTTGAATTCGTATGAGTGTATGTAAATGTGAAGAAGAGGGAGTTTCCCGGCTTTTATAGCCATCTCACCATCACTGATGGCTGTAACGTCTCACATTCATTATGGACCGTTGCAAGCTTTCATTCATGGAGATTTAAGGGAGGAGAAACTGAAGAAACGTGCATGGGCAGTGAATGGCAGTGAAGAGGAGAGAAGAGACGTTACATTCATGAGCGGTGGTCATTTGGACCACCACTCTCGTCTTCCAACATAAAATCCATGACATCATGAAACAATCCCATGATATCATAAGATTTATCCATTTTGTGACATAAATTGTTCTCATGATATCATGGTACCTGAATCAAAAAGTTTGAAAAAAAAATGTTAACTAGAGTAAGTGACTCTAGTAAAAAAAAATAAAAACCCAACTTCATCTAAGTAGGGTCCAAGCCTTAGCGCTTGGTTTCACCACTATATGCTTGTATTATTCCTTGGTGGAGACGTTGAGTTTCTCACCCCACTCTCTTATAATAGAAGTGGACCACGTGGCAGAGGCAGCTCTGCAAGTGCTTTGCCCAGGATCTCGGAAAAATATTCCACTTTAAATTGAATTTTCTCAAAACCTATTAAGGTCTTGTTTGGCAAATTTGATCAATATAAAGTAGATCTACTGATCTACATAAAATAGTTTTATTTGAAATAGATATATATATATATAATATATGTTTTCCAAGTATACCGTTTGGTAAGATGAAAAGACTATTTGAAATTGACATTTTTTAATCCAATGGTCTGTGGATTTTCACAAATTGCTAAAGATTCACAATGAATCTCGTTATGAAATTTGATGACCTAATCATTTTCAGACTTCCAAAGAGGATCAACGGTGTGGATCATGATTATGGGGCCCATAAAAAATTCAAAAATGTATATCTAAGGTGCTGCCATTTTCATGAATATCTTCAAATCCGTGATATATCAACGGTTCAATTTTGATATATTGATTTTCCTTGAGGTTCTTAAGAAACTCAATGGTCCAGATCTTATAGTCGGGTCCTATAATTAAAACAATATATATATATATATATATCAAGACCAGATTGGGTGTAATCATGTCAAACCCAGCCACTCAACATATCCAAAAATCAATGGGTAACATATTTTTAAGGATAACTTCATATCCTGAAGAAATTAATGGAAGAAATTTGAACTGATATACACTTGTACCTTTCTAAAGAGGTTCAACCATTTAGATCTTAATCTTAGGGCACACAAAATTCAGATATTCAAATCCAATGGATCACTTTTAAAACAAATATTTAAAGTTCGGTTAAAGGTCAACAGCTATAAATTGTCATGTTGGCTGTGTGTAAGCTTCTTAACATATCCAATGGTTTGGATTAACATTTCCAGCTCTACAGTAAACAGAGAAATCCAGAAAAAACATACTTGGTTGAATAAGGTTAAAACAAAGTCCATTTTAAACCTCTTGCCATCAGCGGTCAATCGGTTTTCATGACTATCTTGATATCCACAAGGATTCAAAATATGAACTTGATAAAGTAACTATAATATGGCTTTTAAAAAGGATCAATGGTTTGGATCTTGATAAGGGGTCCCACAGAATGCAAAAATGTAGATCTAATGGTTGATGATTTTTTACATGTAGCTCAAGTTTTATGAAGAATGATCGGCTGAAATTTGGTGTCACTATTATCATAATTCTAAAGACTTTCAATGGTTTGGATTATCATTTCAAGCCCTACATTTGCACAAAAAAAAAAAAAAAAAAGAAGAAGAAGAGAAAAATAGACTACCAAAAAAATGTACTATAGCATGCATGTCTATCTGCATAAGACATTCCAGTTTGTGGCAAAAAGCATCATTTTGGGGCTCATATGAAATAGTCATTTTATGTGTATTATCTAGTTCAAAGAGACGTATCAAGTGCACTATCCAAACAACCTATTACCTCTAAAACTCTATTTCAAAACAAATTAAGAGAAATAGACACAAAAACTAGACTTCCCAAAACCCTTGAATTCCAAAGCGTCTTTACCAAAAAAAAAAAAAAAAAAGGAAAATCCAATGTGCCCACTATAATAAGAGAGAAAAAGAAGGCAATTGCTTGATGTCATGTGATATTAAGCATGTATATAACTGTAACACCACATGCCCACGAGTCGAGTTCCTTTCATTAAAAATCTCATTGCATTCCAACAGCCTTTGGTTATATTGGTCCTGCTATGATTATCATAAGGGTTTTTCTCACTTAATCTTAATTCCACGCCCACCAACTGATGGATCGGAACAGGACGATTGTTGCATTTGTCCGTTAGCTAGCTTATTACTCGTGTAGTATATTTAATTATTTGTGGTGCATAAATTAAGTATTCAAGACAGAGAAGAAAATTAAAGTTCAACGCCGCATGGGTCGTTTATTTTGTTTTTGGGAATCCTGAGAAGCTTCTTATCTCTTAATCTTGTAACTTACGTTGCCACTTTTTTTAACGGTATCTTACTTTACTACTTATATGACATATCCTTTTACTGCAAAAAACAAAAACAAAAACAAAAAAAAGAAAAAAAAAAGTGCAACTCCGCACAAAGAAACTCAACCATGAGAACAGTAAGGAAAATGGTAACAGGGGCTTCATTTGCTTTGTACATGTGATGACTACGGCCAGCTTCTTCTGAAATTAACATTGACATAATGTGGAATGATAGAAAATGGATGAAATGAATTTGCGAAAATGAAAGGAATACATGACTTTGAAAAGGGAGTGAGAAAGACTTTGAACGTGGAATGGATATATGCTCGCATAGACCAATTTGCGTAAGAATCAGTGTCTCACGGTCACACTCATCACGTTGCATTGCGGTCATCACATCACGGTTTGCGATTACCGTAGTCCATCGTGGTGTAAATTTTTATTTGATCCCAAAAAATCTCTTAAAATATCCAAAAAATATAAAAATATAATAAAATACTAGAAAATGATATATATTTTTCCATTAGTACACACTTGAAAGCTAAATAACTGTCCCTCTAAGTTACAACATCATGTATTGTTGTCCTATTTGAAGCCTATTAAGCCTATTTTGAATTTAATGTATCTACATATATATATACTTAAATAAGTTCAAATATCACAAATTTTACATAATGCAACCATTTTAAACACATTTAATAAACTGATTTGAAATGATTGAAATGATTTCAAAAAAGCCCCAGATTTTAAAAATAAAAAAATTATATCTCAACTAAAAGACACTATATCTAAGAAAAACTAAGTGGATAAGATCAAATTTAACTCAAGATATGCCTATTTTACATGAATAAAAATAAACTTTTCAAAAAAAATCAGATTTAAATAAAAAATGAGAAAAAATACCAAAATTGCTCTAATCTACACTTTTTTCCTCCAAAATCCTAGATCTAACATCCCTCAAACATTTCTAAGCTATTTTTTTTGTTGAATGTTGAAAAAAAAACTCAACAAAGATTAAAAAAACTTTTATCAATGATATTACTTTAAGCTCCTTGTATTTTTTTTTTTTGTGGTGAAATGTACTCAAATATTGTAAACCAGAGTCTTGAAGCTTGAGAAGCTCAACCATAGCCCCAAGGAAGGTTCACAGCTGTTTTGGAGAAGAGAGGAGTGAAGGAGGTGAGCTTTTAGCATTTTTAGAAAAAGTGCCTATCACCGATATTTTAAAAATATCAACCATAAGGGGTGATATTTTGGCGATATTTTTGGCCTCCGTGATGATATGGTGTCATTTTCAAAATATCATAACATTCATGTCTTTTACCGTTTCATAACTGCCGATATTTTATTCCATGCTAAAAATGAACTAGTGTATGAACACACAAAAGCCCCATAGCACCACCTAATGTAAAAACACCAATGTGACTCTGACATTACTACAAAGTAAAGAACTGCCCTCTTACCTCTTCCTACGTGTGTGGGCTCCTTCCCATCCCATGTGTACTAGCTCTTTGTTTGGATCATAATCACCTTGCTGGGTTAAAAAAATAAAAAAAATAAATAAATAGACATGAGTACCAATTAAAGCAACGGTTGGAATTGTGCCACCCTAGGCATGGCAATTGGCTAAACAATAGACATGTCCACGCATTTGATTTCGAAAAGTTGCTATCTAATATGGAGTTTTAATTGTATAAAATGTTATTCCAATCGAAACTATGCTCAGTGTCCTATTGGTCACAATGAAAAACTGAATGGATTGCAATGATGTGATTGGGAGGATTTCTCAACAATGACCTCGGAGGATCTTACGATCATCCTCAAAGTAACACTAATCTTATGTGTGATTATTTTCTTGAACATGAACCTTTGATCATTTCATTATACTTATCAAATGTCTAGACAATGAAAATCGTTTGAACAGTGATGATCAACGTCGTAGGACAGGATTTCATACCATGTGATTCCTGTCCAAGCCAAAGAAGAAATAGAGGACCCTTTTTAATTTCTACAGAGAAACTTGCATGGATATTCCTCTTCAAAATCGAAGAAATAGAGGACCCTTTTTAATTTCTACAGAGAAACTTGCATGGATATTCCTCTTCAAAACCGCCGGGGTGATGGTCCACTAGCATAACGTGTGGGTTTGGTTCCACGTTTTGTAGTCAAGTCCCACAAAGACTTACCTGGCGTACGTGTTTTGTGGGATCATGAGTACCAATAGCGAAATAGTCATGTCGAGTAAAAATATGACCCAAATACTAATGTTATAAGAAAAAGACTAGTGTCAAAATCAAGTCTATCTAATTTTAGTAAACAAAATGAGAATCTAGGGTCTGCAGATCAACATTGTTATTAAGCCGTGATTTCATATTGCTTTCAAAAGTGGAAATGTTCCACAAACATAAAAACAGAAGAGAAAAATAGAAAGAAAGAAGGCGACATCTAGTCTCCCTTGACCTTATCAATCCCTTCTTAATTTTATGCTTAATTCTAATCTTTTGATTCTTGCGAATCCTCGCCCTTGATTGATTGGTTTCTTTATTTATCCGCGTCCAACCTTCTGTCAAATTAGAAAGTGAGTCAAATGGATTGATACCATTGGTATCTAGAAAAGAAAGTCTACAAAAGTCAAAGTCATTTGCAATACCCTCACTTGAAGCATGTAGTACCTCTAAAGTCTAGTCTTTATCCTAGCTACCAATAAAATAAAGGGATTTTTATGAATAAATGCATCTTAAATATGGATTAAACAATTTGTTTATGAAAAACATATATATAACGAATTAGAGTGTGGTACATTTTTTTGGAAAAATCTACACTCATAAAAAAATGGTAACGATAGCATTATTTGAAAATTATATAATTGTGGGGAAAGACTATATTTGGGTTGAATTTTAATATCATTTCTTGTTTTTATTTACCTCAGTATAAGATATTATTAATCAGATGTTATAAACCAAAATTGAGCGTAGAATCTATAAAGAATGGTAACGATATCGTTACTTTAAAATTATATACTTGAAAGAAAAACTATTTATGGGTCAAATTTTAGTGTCCTGTTCAATGTTTATGCACCTCAATATAAAGATATTACGAATTGGATGTTGGAGACTAAAAATGAGCGTAGAATCTATAAAGACTCGTAATGATATCATTACAAAAAAATTATTTAGTTGTGTGAAAAAAAATCTGGGTTGAATTCTAGTGTCTTTTCTAGTATTTATGTACCTCAGTATCTTGATATTACGGATTGGCTGTTTGAGACCAAAAAAAAAAAAAAAAAAAAAAGGACATTGGATCAAAAAGGATGATAATGATATTGTTATCTGAAAATTATATAGTTGTAAAAAGAGTACCTTACTTGGTCAAATTCTTAAGTGCCTATTTGGATAAGCAAAAGCTAGAATGGAGTGAAGTTAAGTGGATTCTAACAGCTTAAAATTTCAACTCTACCCTATTTGAATGAGTCTTGCCGAAAGATAAAGTTTTATTGTTAGCCCATGTATACTTAATTTCACTTTAATCCTAAATACTTCAATTTCCTTGAGTAAAAGTTAATTCTACTCCATAATATTTTTAAATTTCACTTCACATCAAGCATACAAATAGAATGAAGTGAATTAATTTACCTTAACTTCAACCCACTTGTCCTCCACTCCACTCTTCACGCAAAATCTACTTCACTCTAGTTTACTCCTTATTTATCCAAACAGGCGCTAGGGTAACTGCCATATTGGGTCTTCTGTATCATTTGGGGTGCACTAAGCAGATAGTTAGGCTTTTAAATCTTTTATATGGTTGCGCTTTAAGAATATATTGGCACATTTTTTAGGTAAGAACTTTCTATATGTTGATACTTAAATGGGTTTGCTTTGAGTAAAGTAAGTTGCTTTTACTTAAAGAAATAAATGTTGGTAACAAATAAAATTTTTCTAAGTTGAATGTTTTACGCCATTCTTTTATATGGTTGCTCATTAGTTTATTTTCAACCGAGGTGCATAAACACTGAAAAGGATACTAGAACTTGACCTAAAATTATTTTTTTCTTGCAAGTATATAATTGTCAGGTAACGATATCATTACTATTCTTTATTGATTTTGTACCCAATTTTGGTTTCCAACATTTGATTAATAATATCTTTATACTGAGGTGAATAAATATAGGAAATGACACTAGAATTTGATAAAAATATGTTTTTTTCTGCAAGTTTATGATTTTTAGATAACGAAATTATTACAATTTTTTATGAGGGTAGATTTGTTAAAAATATGTATATACTACACACTAATTCGTTATATATGTGTTTTTCATAATCAAATCGTTTAATTTATATTTAAGATGAATTTATTTGTAAAAATCCCTAAAATAAATAAAGAGTTTTTTGCATATACCTCCTAAGATTTCTAATATTTGTAAATAGGTTCATTTGGTTTCAATATTGTAAATTGGCCCCCCTTCATTGCCATTTTAATACCTTTCATATCCCAAATATGTGGATTTGATGGTAATAAGTAACCACAATGAGAATTTTGCTCAATTCTTTTTATCACAATGACACTTTTGCCCTTGCCCTTACAACTAACTTTGTATACGACCCTCTCAAAGTTTCTAATATTTATTAATACCCAGTATGGGTTGAATAATAGATCCATTAAATTACCTCAATACTACAAAACGTGTTCTTTACTCTTCTCTTTTTTTTTCTTCATTTTGATTATTATGTTTAATCTATTTCCTGTCAATAGTACGAGTGTAAACCGTGTTTTGAATAGAATTATATTTAGGACCATTTTAGTAGAGCAAGTGATTAAGTAAGGTTTCATTTGAGTTAATATGTTCACTAAAAAAAATCATATATTCATCTAATTGGGTGGCTCAAAAGTAGAGCCCCTTAAAACTATTATTTTTTTAAATCATTGTCTCCCTTATAAATATAATTTTTTTCTTTAAAGAATAAAGGCTCTTTAAAATACCTTTTCAAATGATTGAAATTGGAGATAATTGATACAAGAATAGACTATAAAGACATGAATTTACGAGAATCATTATGCAAAGAGATAACCAATATAAATTTCTAAAATCCACGAGGTGCTTCTTTTTAACTTAGAACTATTATATAGAGAGGGAGAGAGGGGCCTTGTGAGAGTAACATCCAAACCCATTTCTAGTATCCATTGTCACGAAATTTTTCATACCAAAAAGGCCCTAAGATTTTAAAAAAATTAACAATATCAAGAAAGTAAAAACCTATGAAAAAATTCCAATGTTAAAAAAGAGGATGTCACTAGCCACCTACCATGAATGACTTCATGTGCTTAAGTTGAAAAAAAGAAACTTAAATTGAAAATGATTATAAAAATAGTATGAACGAGAAGGATTTTCATAGTAATAAATAAATATATCGGCAAAACTATTAAAATCGGCAAAAACCTAATAAACTATTTTGTTTATTGCAAAATTCACTTAACTGAGGATATGAAAAGGTATAAAAATGTCAAAGGAAGAGCCTATTTATAAATGCTGAAACTACATAGGCCTATATATAAATATTAAAAACTTTGACCATGTAAGTATTTCTCACCGTATAATAAGGGAAGGATATTGACTCACATTCCCTCTCTCTCTCTCTCTCTCTATATATATAGGTATATCTATATCTATCCTCATATATATAGAAAGAAAGGAATCAAGGCAGTTTCTTAGCATTGATCAACCATCAGTACCCGTGGAGTAGCGTGCGTGTCCTGTTTCTCTTGTTTCTCCTTTCTCTGACATGATGAAGACCACATACTTGCTCATAACGATTTTATGGTCATTTTCCCTCCAATCAGTGATCTTTTCGTGCATGTGCATGTGCATGATGTCTCCTTTCGGAAACGAGACGGATCGGCTCGCTCTCCTCAACTTAAAGAATGAAATAACGGGCGATCCGTTCCAAATAATGAGCTCGTGGAACGACTCTCTCCATTTTTGCCAATGGAAAGGAGTCATCTGCAGTACTACAAGGCACCATGTTGAGAGGGTCAAGGCATTGGACCTCAGAGGCCACAGCTTGGCGGGAACCATATCACCCCACCTAGAAAATCTCACCTTCCTCACCACCATCGACCTCTCCAACAACGCCTTCCACGGCGGAATCCCCCAAGCAATCGGCCGTTTGTTCCAACTTCGCCATCTCGACCTGACGAACAACTCCCTCCAAGGAGAGGTGCCGGCCAATCTCACCCACTCCTCCAATCTTCTTAAGATAATCTTGTGCAACAACATGCTCGACGGTAACATCCCCGACCAGCTCGGTTCATTGGCGAAGCTTCGCGAGCTCCATCTGGACGTCAACAATCTCACCGGAAGCATCCCGCATTCGCTTGGAAACCTTTCGTCGCTAACCCAGCTCTCCTTGGGCTACAACAATCTGCGCGGGAGCATTCCAGACGACATTGGGCGATTGGCGAACTTGAATTTCTTCCAAGCTGGTGATAATCAACTGTCCGGTGTGATTCCTGCTCCGCTTCTCAATCTCTCGTCCCTCATTTATTTCGCCGTGGCGGGAAACGAATTGCAAGGGAGATTTCCAGCAGACTTGGGCCTCACCCTTCCGAATCTGAAAGCGGTCTATTTAGGAGACAACCTGTTTTCAGGGCCAATACCCGCATCGATGTCAAATGCCTCGGGCCTCTCCTGTCTCGATCTCACAAAAAACAATTTCAGTGGACCCGTGCCTTCTAGTCTAGGAACCCTGCAGGGTCTTACTCTGCTGGGTTTAGGCGATAGTCGGCTTGGAGGCCTACAAGGTGGCGTGGATTTGTATTTCCTCACTTGTTTGAGCAATTGCAGCCATTTAGAAGAACTAACACTGAGTGGGAATCAGTTTATGGGTGAGCTACCTGTCTCTGTGACCAATCTATCATCCCATCTCAAGCAGCTGAGGTTAGCAAGAAACCACCTGCGGGGAGGCATCCCGGCAGGGATTGATCGTCTCGCAGGTTTGACCCTTCTGAGCATGGAAGAAAACACACTGACGGGTACCATTCCCACTGGAATTGGGAAGCTTCATAAGCTGGGGTCCTTGGATTTGTCTGGAAACGGATTGACGGGACAAGTTCCATCTTCCATTGGCAACCTCACTCAACTGACTTCTCTTAGATTGGGTGGAAATGGCCTCGAGGGAAGCGTTCCTTCCACCATCGGAAACTGTCAAAAGCTCAACGAATTGGACCTCTCTGATAACAACCTCAGTGGCACCGTACCCACACAAATTTTTCGCATTTCCTCGCTGTCTTTTTTCTTAGACCTCTCCATAAATTCTTTCAACGGCTCATTACCATTGGATATTGGCCACCTAATAAGCCTCACTGACTTGGACGTTTCCATGAACGCTTTGACCGGCGAAATTCCCAGCACGCTTGGCGAGTGTAGTAGCCTGGTCACACTGTATTTGGATGATAACCACTTCCAAGGAGCCATTCCTCCATCTTTAGATTCTTTAAAAGGTGTCCAGCATCTGGGTCTTTCTTGCAACAACTTTTCCGGGCTCATTCCGCAATATCTTGAGGTGTTTTCATTCCTCCAGTATTTAAATCTTTCATTCAACGATTTTGAGGGCGAAGTTCCGAAAAGAGGCGTCTTTGCAAATGCAAGTGCAATTTCAGTTGTGGGAAACAAGAAGCTTTGTGGGGGTAACCCTATGCTACTGCTGCCCATGTGCTCAAAAGAGCAACAAGACGGTCTACGCTTTCTTGTGATCATACTCCCATTGGTTGGTATGATTGTATTAATAGTTCTATTGTCTTGGATGTATGTTGCCTTTCCTACTGCAAGAACATTGCGAAAGAAGCCATCATCTAGATCTGCCTTTAACAATCGATTTCCTAAGGTTTCTTATGCGGACCTTCTCAAAGCAACCGACAGTTTCTCTTCTGCCAATTTGATTGGTCTGGGAAGCCATGGCTTTGTATACAAGGGAAATCTATTCGATCCCATGAAGGCTGTGGCAGTGAAGGTAATCAACCTTATGCAAAATAGAGCTTCTAAAAGCTTCACAGCTGAATGCGAAGCTTTGTGTAACATTCGACATCGAAACCTGGTTAAGATAATAACCGCTTGCTCGAGTGTTGATTACAAAGGTAATAATTTCAAGGCTTTAGTTTATGAATACATCCCCAATGGGAGTCTAGACAAGTGGCTGCACCCAGATGTGGATGATGACAAGAGTGAATCGAGGATCTTGACTCTTCTTCACAGAATAAATGTTGCCATTGATGTGGCATCTGCACTGGATTACCTTCATCATCATTGTCACACAACAATAGTTCATTGTGATATAAAACCAAGCAATATTCTTCTTGATGATGATATGAATGCCCATGTGGGAGACTTTGGATTGGCGAGATTACTTTTGAAAGGCACAGATCATTGCCACCAAGTTCAACCATGCTCGATTCAAATGAGAGGATCCATTGGCTACATCCCCCCAGGTAATCCCTTGGTCTACTTTTCTTAGTTCCTGTTTCCTTTTTCTTTGAGAATGTTAATCTTTCTTAAAGTTGAACGATCATATAATATTGTGGTGAAAGCTTAGGTAAGCCAATGTTAGTTGAATTTAATTAGTTACTAAATGTGAAACAAGCAGACCGCATGTCTAGTCCAATTCTATGGGACCACCTTTAATTAGTGAAGCTCTTTACACACTCTCAGCCCCTCATGCACCTTGCTCATTTTTAGGCTAATTGGACCTGTACTCAAAGTTGCATTAAAACTCAATGCTATTGTAAAAAGATCTTTAAATGAATTAAGGGCTGCAATAATTAGATGGGGATGATTTTAAACATGACCCCCTATTTATAATAAAACCTTTCCATCTATCCTATCCCTAAAGTTAGGAAGGCATCCAAGTGTGCCCCACAAGGTGGGCTGCATGATGCACGGTATCTCTCATGCATGTAAGTGCAAATCTGTTGTGCATGCGTGTGTGAAAGCATGAAGCATACGATTGATAATTAGATCACACTAAAGTAATAAGAATTTACATGATTCGACATTGCGCCTACATCCACAACAAGAGAGCACTAGTAAACATCTTGATTTTCTTCAAAGTTTAGAGTTAAAGATTGTATTATACATTTAATATCATCCTTCTTAAGACCTAAAAAAGTCCCAATACAATTATCAAAATGCCATAGACCTTGAACTTGTTCCCCAGCTAACCCAATGGAGCAATTTAGTTAATTAAACCGAAATATATGACATAAAACGAACAAAATTTTATGTTAAAATCTGCTTCATCAAATAGCAATTACCCATATTCCCATGAAAGCAATAATACAACTATTCTTCCATCAATGGAATTGTCTTTAATTCTTTTGAAAGACAAAAGTTGTCAATCCAATATCCACTCTCCACTATTGGTATTTGTTATTTTCCATCTGATAAGAAAAAAATGCATCTCCTTTGATGCAGAGTATGGTATAAGTGGGGACATATCCACACTCGGCGACGTGTACAGCTACGGCATCCTTGTGTTGGAGATGTTTACTGGAAAGAAGCCTACTGATGACATGTTTAAGGATGACCTAAGCCTTCATCAGCTTGCAAAGGCATCATTACCCGAACATGTGATGGACATTGTTGACTCACAGCTACTCTCGGAAGTGATAAACTGCGAGAAGAATTACAACAATGAAACGGATGGACTGCATGCTTGTTTGGTTTCAGTAATGACAATAGGTGTCTTATGTTCAGAAAGCTCACCCATGGAACGAATGGATATTAGGAACGTTGTTATGAAATTGCATTCGATTAGGGAATCTTATCCTAAGACTGTTTACTGTGAAAAATTGGGTTCTGTATTTAATTAGGTGAGTGTTGGTATTCTTGACTTTGAAAGCACAGATCCAAAGTGTCAGTACTTGCTTTTCATGGAACCACTGTGTAGAAAGCTACTGTTTTATGTATGGATCACTTGGTCCATATGATGTTTTTAATAAAACTCTTCCCTTTCTAGCCAAAGAAAAAATTAGAAATAAAATAAAAGAGGCTGAGACGTGCTTATGGACAAGCAACCTTTTTATATGTTGATGAGAGCAGAGCATAAAGATCTCTCTCTCTCTCTCTCTCTCTCTCTCTCTCTCTCTCTCTCTCAAATTTTTTCTCATGCGAACAGTGGCAATAATTACGTACGTGTATATTGTATGTGATATTAGGTGAAGGTAATCAAAACGATCAGATTTACATGTGGGACTAGAATAGCATCAATATTAATTTCGTATCATGAAGATGGCAGTAACAAATGTAGTAACAACATCAACACGAAAGTTTATCAACAGTACTAAAATTGAATTGTTCTCTGTAGAGCTCTCCTTCACTTCGATCTTCACTACTACATGTGTAACATGTCCAAGTGATATGACTATAGACATGGTGTGGGCTATCTAGTTGAAATCAACGTAATTGGATGATCTTAGGTTTGGTATTATAGTGAACTTTGCACTTTTAGAGACTTACAAATTTCTTTTTGGCTGCAAACGTACAGAGTTAAAATCTATGTAATTGCAGCAGCACACGCAGGCATCAAATGTTCAAAACTCAAGAGCTGATTGATTGTGGGCTCTGTGTCTCACCAAGCAAACGAATTTGTCCCACAATTACAGACTCCGGCCATGTTGAAAGTTCATATGACCGAGGAAGATTGAGAAAGTTGTAAAAACTATGTACAATTTGAAGGCTATCGATTGGGGAGAGAGAGAGAGAGAGAGAGAGAGAGAGAGAGTCCCCACTCCAACATCTTTGCTAAAATTTTTCCCCTTAAAAAACAACCATTTGTGAGTGCGAACTTTTTGAAAATGCACAGGCGCTGTCACACCCCTTTAACAAAAAAATCCATGCCCCCATTACATCCCCTGCATCTATTATTATTATTATTATTATTATTATTATTACTACAGAAGGGCTCTCCGGAAGCGACCCCAATTGGGCGTGCTGGTGAGTTCATTTAAGCTGCATGGCAGCGGGTCGAGACTCGTTTGCTAGTGGGGTTCTTGTCTTACGGTTGCACTTAGACCCGACCTGCCAATTCTGTTTTTAATCTTTTTTTTATTATAAATATTTCATAAGCATTGCAAAGGTTTAAATGGCAAAAATGATAGTGGAGGGCATAGGTGCAGGAGATGATATATTTTTGAAAATAAAACAAATCAAATAAGATTAAATCAAATTTGTAAAGATAACTAAAAAATTCCATACTATTGAAAAAGTGTTAGAAAATATTTTTTTTCTCATTAGCGTGTACCATAAACAAAAATATTTATCTCCCCTGTATCACTATTTAATCTTTAACTATGAAATATGTCAAGTTTTAATGTTTGGTCTATTAGAAAAAATGGGTTTCGCAATGGTCATGGGACCCACTCGTCCTCTGTATCGGGTCCGGATCGTAATGTGCTCTCCTTCAAAAGTAAAACAATAATCTTCAATTACTTGATGAAAACCATTAAAGAGTGAATGAAAAATTAACTTCAAAGTTACCCTTTTGAACTTAATTGAAGATGACAATAGGTATGGCTTGTGAGAAAACTAGATGGGCCGCGTTGGGTTGGGTTCACATGTAGGTAGGCCTAAGCTCATATATGTCTTTTTGCCAAAAGTCACAAAACTTTAAACAGTCATGTCTTGTCCAAAAAGTCGCAACTCAAAGTCATGTTTTTTCAACTGAACAGTCATGCCTTTTTTGGAAAGTTACAAGAGTTGCATTGTTTGATTTGAACAGTCATTGGTCACTAGTAAATAGTCGCATGAGTGTTTGGAACAGTCACCTTGTTGGCTATAAATAGGGATTCAAACTAACCCAATTTTGCACATTGAATTTTATTTCTCTCATTCTCTCATTATTGTCTGCATTTTGAGAGTAATACTATCAGAGTTTGGTTCGCCGGAACGTGCAGAAAAGTGTTGCTGCTGCTCGTTGAAAGATCATTATATTCTGGGAGACAATCATTCGAATCAACTAACACCACTGCAAGGGACGAATTTTATCTTAAAGACATAATGTAATACACTAGTCTTAATCTATGAGCCAGTCATTTATTTTAATTCGTTTTTCATTTTCATATTGGTTACTGCAATTAATTAAAAGTACTACCTTAGATGCAATCCTCATAACGTCTTTGTATCCATCTTCTATAAAATTTAAACCATTAAAAATAACTATTCACCTTTTAAATTAGCTTTGTAAAAATTAAAAATAAAAAAAAATTACTCAAATCAGAGTTGAGGCCACAACTGAGGAATCATTAGCCTTAAGCTGATCATATATTACTTTAGGGTCTAGCCATTTAAATTAAACCAGTTTAACTAGGATGAAGCCCATTGTTGGATTGCCGACACCTGAATTTCAATAATATGGAAGGGAAGTGGGCTTCACTTTTACTAGAGTATAATTTATCGAGGGGCCATTTCGATTTGGACATTTATTCTAAGTGCTTTAGAGTGATAAATATATTTTAAATGGTTTAGATTTTTTACAAGTTTTATGAGCGATTAATTTATCGGGCGCAACTCCTATTTTTGAGTAAATTTGTTGAGAGTCTTATGAGGCACAATTAATTATTATGGGCTAGATTTTAAATGAGGTGAGTCGCAGGAAATTGGCACTTGAAAAACAGTCAGAAGTCGGAGCTGGGAAGGAGAATGCAAAACAAAAACCCCATGTGAGGCCCGCGTACTTAATTGTGGCTACTTAGTGTACGAAAAAGTGGACCCGACGTTCGGCCCATTTTCGTCCAAGAGCATCTTAACGAAAACAAAAGAGGGAGGGAAACGAAAGGAAAGCGAAGGAGAAAAGTACGAAGAGGAAGAAGAAGAAGAAGAAGAAGAAAAAATAACATTACCGTCACAGCCGCAGGCGGGTACTTCTGATTCTCTTCTTCCCCGTCTCTCCTTCTCTTGTTTTTTTTTTTTTTCTGTTTCTATCTACCTTTTCACCTGCACGTCTGATTGTCTTCAACCCTAGGTTTTCTTTCTTTCATATCCCTCTTTCTTCGCTTCTTCTTCTTCTTCCTCAGTGTGCTGTGTGAAGTCATTCTATTCTGAATGAGTTTTCTCCTTTCATATGGAAATACTAGCGTTAGATGAAGGCACTCTATCAGCACTATCGATATTCACAAAATGCCTACATTTTCTATCTTTATCACAAGACCAAAGTCACAAGTCACAAGCCACAATCAATTAATTAATTTGGAGGAATGAATCTTAGCCCAATGACTATGTTCTAGAGAAATTTATTAAATAATTTTCTCATTTCCTATGAAACAATCAATCAATCATATCAACTAATAATAAACATGCATTGCTCACAACTGTTTCATTCATTGTCTAACACTGAAACAAAACACTCTTCCTTTTTTTTTTTTTTTTGGTTTGCTAACATTTCATGCTTAGTTTAAGGGGATATATTAAGATATAACAGGTAATTCATTCAAGCTATTTGGATATTAAATCATAACCACTAATTCTATGCATTTGGGCAGTGATTAGTAACCGCCTGCCATCCTCTTTCTTATTGTTTCTTCCCTAATTATTATTGACTGCTAGGAACAAAATGTGAAACTATTGTTATGAGAACGAAATGTTGAACATCTATATACTTCTCTTTTACTGCTAGCTTTCTTTAATGAATTCAACTATTCATATATATATATATATATATATAATTGTTGAACATCAAAACTTTTATTATGTTTTAGTTTGCACTTTGGATATGCTTTGATTTAAGTTATGGAAAACTGCAAAAAATAAATAAATAAAAAGTTTCCATTATAGCTTCTTTTGATCTATGACAAAGTGCTGTTTCCTGCAGTTCTACGAATCGTTAAATGCTATTCAAAGAAACTCTAAATGGCAGCTCAGACACCTTTTGTGGTTCAAAATGAAAATATACTTTTCCATTCTGGTATGTTTTCCTTCGATTTGCTCTTCTAGAGTTATGGCTCTGAAGTTTGATGACTTATGCCAAATCTTACGGATCAACCTGTGAACTCAGCTGATCTGGCTCAGTTTGGCTGATCACATGCAATACTAAGTTTACATCAAGTTAGTAATGTTTTCTCATCCACATACTAAAGTGACAATCCAAAAAAAATAGAATGAAGGAAAAAAAAAAAAACACTCATTTAACTTATATTGTGCACATACTAAAGTGACAATACAACAAAAATAGAATGAAGGAAAAAAAAAAAAACACTCATTTAACTTATATTGTGTCTCATACTCCTCTACATGATTTTTTTTTGATGTGATCTAATTTCAGGAAAGGCTGCTGGTGGAGCAAGGATTGATGTGCCAAAGTCCGAGCAAAAAGGGAAAAAGATTCGTAAAGCATTAGCAGACATTTCGAAGAATGGGAGGCCTTCTCTCTCCACTGCAGCAAAGGCATCCTCCTTAAGGGAAAGGTCTGTGGTACATGACAATCAGAAACCCAAGAGCATCCCAAAAAAATTGGAGTTGACTGAAGAGGAGATCCAGAGATGTTATGAATGGGCCAAGGAAGGGATAGAGCATATACATTTCTCTGGGAATGACTTGCTTGCACTTCAGAAAGATGTTGCAGAGGAACGTATGTTGTCCATTTATCATGAAACCCATTCATTTGTTTATTTTTACTCTGTTTAAATCCCTAGTATTAGATTCTCATAACATTTTGAAACATTACCATCAGCATTACCTGCTATGAATAACTTTACATACATCCTGAAATGAATCATGTTTTTGGAAGCGTATGACGTCTGTTTTGCATTTTTTACAACAAGTCAATTAGTTAAAACATTTATGGTCCATTTTTCTTATTCTTAGAAGGGCCAATCTATATTGTTGGATGAGTTAGTGACAATTGGTAATCATCCTGACCTTGATTTCCCTTGGAAAGCATTCCACTACTTTGCTGCTAGAGTGTTAGTAACAATGCCCACCATTATGTGATTGTTGTTGTCAATGCTGTGCCATCAGATCTTGCTGGACCTTTTAGTTTGACCTTAACAATGCCCACCATTATGTGATTGTCGTTGTCAATGCTGTGACATCAGATCTTGCTGGACCTTTTAGTTTGACCTTAACAATTACCTTTCTGTGTTTATTTTTATTCTATATCAGTACCTTTTTTTTTAAACAGTAAATTTTATTGCTCCGCCACACCCCCCCCCCCCCCCCCCCCCCCCCCACAAAAAAAAAAAAAAAAAGAGAACAGAACCAACACAAGCAACCCACACACAAAAAATAAAATAAAACAAAACAAATAAATAAACAATTTAAAATAAACTAAACATAAAAACCATAGAAGAGCAAAAAACTCCCTTCTTTGTAAGACCAGCTGCCGAAGAATTTGCCTTGCTTAGAACATGATGGAATAAAATGCCCAACTTACCAGTAACATCTTGAATCTCCTCACCCCAATCCACAAATCTTCATATAAAAGAGGGCTTCACTATATAGCTGAAACCTTTAACAACTGCTTTAAAACATCCCAACCTTCTCAACTCACGACAGCCAATGAGAAGCACATAAACTTCAGCTTCATTAGCATCTGAAGAATCCATCGGCCCTTAAAAACTCCTAAGAAGTGTGCTAGTCCAATTTCTAGTAGCACCTCCTACGCCTCCTTTGTTGATAGATTTATCAAAACTACCATCAAAATTAAATTTGAGAATTCCCATTGGAGGACTCATCTATGAAACTCGTTTTGAGCTGTAATTATTCTTGGGCAGTGTGGGTGTTCCTTGTATATCTTTGATAATCTGAACCCTGTCTGCCATAAAATATTCTTGTGCAGTGCGGGAGGGATCCTTGTGTATCTTGAGATATGCTGTGGGGTATGGTCAGAACATTTTTCCTGTTTACAGATGTGGCACACAAATGGGTTGCTAGAGATACTTACAATGGTGCATGAGCATGATGCAATGAGGCCTTTTGGGTTACATAGGGTAACAGAAAAGAATTTACTGAAGTGTTGAAAATAAATGAGGCAAATCATCATAAATGTAGTTACATTTGTATAATGTTCAGAATGGTAGGAAATGCTGAGAACAAATATATATATATATATATTTTGCTAATGGAGGGTGTCCTAGCCCTTTGGGCGGGACTAATTCCTTTAGGCCCAGGGAAGCCCGGTAAAACTCCTGTAGTCCCAATGTGGTAGTGCAAATCGTAGTCCTAGGCCAACTGAGCTACCCCTTGGGGTTGTTGAGAACAAATAGTATTTCATTTTGGAAGCATCTGTTGTTGGAGAAAGATATGCTGTAAATTTTGTTTTGTCAATTAGTCTAGGTATGGTCAAGGGTGATGTACTTAATTTTCATCTGTTAAGAAAGCCTAGTCTTGTGGTTTAGCTTTGCTCCTATTAAATGGGCATAATGGCCTCTGACTGGGTGTTTGCCTATAAGGTGAGCTCCTATTTAATGGGCATAATGGCCTCTGACTGGGTGTTTGCCTATAAGGTGAGGTTCCTTCTCTTGTCTTGTGTTTTGCCATGTGAAAGTACTCTGATACATAGTTTTGAAAATTGGAATTATATTGCAGATTGTTCATACCAATGAATCAAATCGAATCATGGTTCATACCAATGAATCAAATCAAATCGTGAATTGTAGGATTTTTTTATATTTTTCTAATAAAAATGATAAATAATTAAAATTAAAGGAAAAAGAAAAGAAGTAGTTATTCAAAGCCATCCATTTCTCCATTTATAGCAATATAAATAGAACGACAAACATGTTCATTATATAATCATATAAAAAACATCATGAAATATATTAACATATAATAAATGATATGTAAATAGTTAAATAAGTTTCAGGCATCAATATACATTTATTTTTATTTATCTTTAAATAAAAGTAAAAGTAAAAGTAAAAGTAAAACAATAAAATCCAAACCATTGATCTTATATAGTAGGATATCTCTTGAAGTTTTTTTTTTTTTTTTGAAGACATGGAAACCCCCAACTCCACCTCACAAACGTTGTAGGGCCGCTGGTAAAACTAAAAAACAAAAAGATTAAAAAAGATTAAAACGAGCATATATAGATAAGAACCATACATATAATCGTACGCTTTAATTAAATGCATGTTCTTTATTCATTTCTAAAACCTCCTCAAAGCTGAAAGTTTCTTAAGAGGTTTTGTTAACTAGTAAATAACATTCTAAAAGTAAAAATGCTGAAAGAATGAAAGAATAAGGAAAGAAAAAAGTATTCTAAAAAAAAAGGAAAAGTAAAAGGTTGTTATTATTAACTTATTGGTTTACCCATTCTCACTAAGCTGAATCACTCGAATCACAAGATTCAATGAAACGAATATTGAATCATAAGATTCGCACATGAATCCTAAGATTCATCTATAAATGGGAATCGTTGCATATATATTATTTGTTTTCCTTAAGATTCGGGATATGAATTGGGATTCAGGATATGAATCGTAAGATTCTAATAACTATGCCCTGATAAATAATGGACTTGCTGGAGCAGCGCAGGGGAAGAAGATTAGCCAACGGGCTACTCTCCAAGCCAAAAGGCTTAGGGATAGAATGGCTAGGTGCCTCACCAAAAATAAACAAACTCTCTCAACTGAGAACCAAACTTAAACTCTTTATTCAATATCAATGTCTTATCCCATGAAGAGATTACATCCTTATTTATAACTAAGACATCATCTAAGAAATGAAATAACTAATTCTAAACAAATAAGAAGTCACAAACCAAACATGAGTGGAATTGCCAAATAGTAAGAAAGCAACTAAAATAACTATTAATAATATAATCTATTTTAATCTACTGGGCTGTATTGATCTTAGGTCTGCGGCTATAGACTTTCAGAAGGGGCCCATTGATATGGTCTGCACAAGTGGCTCAATCATATAACCAAGGTCAGGCAAGCAAAATGTGAGCAATATTCATGGGAATAATATCGCACCGTATTTCATCTTCATATATGCTAATTTTAAAATGAACCAAGTAACAATGAGTCACAGGGATTGAATGATCATCTACCCAAGCGACCTTGTAAGGTTTTGGGTGCTTTTCAATAGGCAAATTGAGTTTAGTGATCACTTCCTGTGAAATAACATTTATTGCACTTCCTCCATCAATAATTAAATTGCATAACTTACCTTTACATCTCACGCGTGTCCTGAAGATTGAAGTACGTCGCCAATCAGCTTCTTCTTGCTCATTGGTGAGGAGAAGCCTATATATAACTAGGACAGGACCACCTTTTTCTGCACCGATGGCGGCGTGAGGAGGAGGATTAGATTGAGCCTCGAGTTGTAGATCCGGCTGAGCTTCTGATTGGACGTGATCAGAAGGAGGCTCCATCTCAAGATGCTCGTCATATTCTTCTAATGAATAAGGATTTTCATCACAAAAATAAAGATTGTGAACCTGAAGGCATGCATTAGCAAAGTGCCTTGGTTGACCACATTGATAACAACCATCAGTTCGTCGATCCTAACGAGGAGGTCCGTGATTTTGCATATCTTGCTCTTGTGGCACAGTCCCCCTTTGATTTTGAACAAAAGGACGCTGATTGGGGTGATTGTGCTGATGTTTCGGAGGTGGATGATAACCCACTGGTGGAGCACGGTTATATTGAGAACTATTCTGATTTGGTGGATAACCAGCTGGTGGAGCACGGTTATATTGAGAATTATGCTGATTTGGTAGAGTACAATTATTATTCTGAAGGGCTAGGGCTCGACGAGTCGTTGACTCCCCGGCTTGAGTGCCAAATCGTCTCACAAAGTGGATGACCGCAATTCTAGCTCAACCCGTTTTGCCTTGTTATAAATATCATCAACAGTTTTAAAATCATGCATAAGGACCTCACGTCTTATTTCATCTCGCAAACCAGTTCTGTACCGGTTGACTAGCGTGAAGTCATCATATTGAATTTTACATTGAATAACATAATCATTGAATTTCTCTGTGTACTCATCCAGTGATAATGGGCCTTACTTGAAAACAAAATATTCTTGCTGAAGTAGACTTAAATAATTGGAGGGCAAGTATTTACCTTCAAGCTTTTCACGCATATCATCCCACTTGGTAATAGCAGGGCGGCCCATGACAAGATTGTTGTGCTCAATGCTGTACCACCAAATTCGTGCTGAACCTTTAAGTTTGACTTTGACAAAAGCAACACATTGTGCATCATCCATATGATACCAAGAGAAATAATCTTTAAGAGAATTGAGCAAGTCAATAAAAGCTTTTGGATTGAGACGATTGGAGAAATTAGAGATATCAATTTTGACTCGTTTTGTGATATCATCAATTTTTGGTGTAACAGGTGTGTCTGAAGGATTTTTTTCAGTAAAAAGACGCTGAATGAAATCATGAATAGATTCTTGCGGACCTATTTTTGCTTGCCGGCTAGTATTTTGTTGAATTCCAGCACTAGAGGATGCTTCTACAGCAGGAGGCCTTTGTGAACTGCAGGACAGTTCTTCCATCACATGTACTCTTTCAGATAACTCCATTAACATAGCATCACGTTGATGATCATAAAATCTGCCCCGATATGATTGACCGCTTCGTGTTGACATGGCTTGTAAGAAGCAAAGGAAAAGAAAGACTTTTTTTTTTTTAGAGCTGCTGTGGGCTTGGGCTGGGTCAGGTCAAATCCGGACCGAACCCAATACTGGTTTGATCTCGGGTAAGAGTTAGGTCAGCAGTTTTGGCCCAAACTGCTTTTGGCCTAAATAATGACAGGAAATAAAAAAAGAAACTTCTTCTTTTTGTTTCAGAAACGAAAGGAAAGCGAAGAAGGGGTTTGAAGCTTATCTGTGTGACGAAAAGGCTGAAGAGGCCGTGCGGCTGCTACAACGTCTAGCGATGGCGAAAGCAGGAGGCGAAGGGGCTGGACCGACGGTGCTAGAGTCTGGCGACCGACTGCGAGTGGTCGGATGTCGTCGGTGTACGGTACGTCTTCTTCCACGTTCTCTTTTTCTCTTTCTCGCTCTCGTTTGCTTTGCTTCCTTTTTTTTTTTTCTTTTTTTCTGGGTTTGGGGATGGCTGACAGCAACCGAGGGGATCAATGGTTTTGAAGCTTAGGGTTTTGGAAGTGGGTTGTGGAAGAGGGTTGGTGGGCGGTTATGGTGTTCAGTGGTGATGGGGGAGAGGGCTAGGGTTTCGGTTGGTCTGAGTGGTGGTGGGTTTTGTTGGGACAGAGATTCTGGCGAAAGGGGTGAGGGTTGGTGGAGGAGTTTCGGTGGCTACGGAAATGGATTTAGGTGTCAGTGGGGGGTATCCTTAGGGTTTGAGGATTTGGGTTCTCGGATGGTGAATTAGGGCTTATAAAAAGGTCGGTTAGTGGGGGGTGGTTTATGGGTTCCGGTGGGATTTTATGAGATGCGAGGGGTAAGGGTCGCCGGTGAGGGTTCCAGAGATTTGAAAGTGGGACGTTGGGGTCTCGGGGTTGGGGTTGGTGGTGTGGTGGTAGTCCGGGAAGAGTTGGGGATAAATCGGCAGTGATGCTAGGGTTGGTAATGGGTTGTGGATGGGTCCGGTGAGATGCGGTTTTGGATGAAGATGATGGGATAGGGACTGACGAGAGGAGAGGAAGATGGTGAATGAGGACTGGCAGAGATCAAACAACCAAAAAAAGGGAGACAGTTACCTCGAATCGGCAACAGATGTACGGTGATCCACGAGTAGATCTTCGTCTTTGATACTAATTGAAGCAGCGCAGGGGAAGAAGATTAGCCAACGGGCTAATCTCCAAGCCAAAAGGCTTAGGGATAGAATGTCTAGGTGCCTCACCAAAGACAAACAAACTCTCTCAACTGAGAACCAAACTCAAACTCTTTATTCAATATCAATATCTTATCCCATGAAGAGATTACATCCTTATTTATAAATAAGACATCATCTAAAAAAGGAAACAACTAATTCTAAACAAATAAGAAGTCCCAAACCAAACATGAGTGGAATTGCCAAATATTAAGAAAGCAACCAAAATAACTATTAATAATATAATCTATTCTAATCTACCGGGCTGTATTGATCTTGGGCCTGCAGCTATAGACTTTCAGATGGGACCCATTGATATGGCCTGCATCACTTGCCTAGGTGATTAACTTAATTTGCTGATTTCTTGATTCTTCGGCATTCTGGATAAGACTTCTAAGTCACGATGGATTCAATTGTTTGTGCTATTCATGCTTCTCATTTCAGTTGGTTTGCCCCTTCTTTCTTTTTGATGATTAGGTATAAACAAGAAAGTCGAGAAAGTGATCTCTGCACTGAGAGGATGGACCCAGATGTCTTATGGTTTTGAAGGGTCAGGAGAGGTGTGTGGCTGAATCATTATATAGTTGACTCTTGTCTTTATTATGAAAAATTATTTTTCCCCAACGGGACTCCTGCATAGAGCTTTTGTAGGGTTTTGAATCTGAGCCATTCAAGGACAGCTTTCTCGGTCCAAGACAGCTGTCCTTCATTGATTCTAATTCAGTATCCCACTAGAGTATTATGCGGGAGTCCTGTTTTTTAGTTATCATAAGCACTATACTTGAAATGTGGTATGCATTTACAATCTAACATTTAGAAGCTTGAGCTTGATTTTTTAATTGGTTTTTTTTTAGAAGCTTGAGCTTGATTTTTTAATTGGTTTTTTTAGCATTTAGGTTCTGCACATAAACAGAAAATTAGTAAAGTTCTCCTTTATAATATTTTTGTATGAAGAGGACATCCAGATTTCTTAACAGTTTTAACATATGGGTTGTAGAGAAAGTTTGATGTTCATTGGTTCTGAATCAATTAGGGAGTGGGCCTGTATTGCATTTGCATTTGATCTTGAGCTTGATTTTTAATTGGTTTTTTTAGCATTTAGGTTCTGTGTGTGTCGGGGTGTGTTTGCAGGTCAGGGGAGTTGGATGGATGGGAAGATCGTAATGATGCCTAGGGGTGTGCACAGCCCCATTAGATCATCTTAATTCCTAACCCCTTGATCCACCCTCTAGTTTAACAGTTTTAAAGGCATCAATTTTTTTTTCATTTCAGTACAATGGTGAGTAGTAGTTGGATGAGCGTCAAGTTTGAGCGTTAGCTATTTGGGAGGGCTGTGTTAAGGGGGTAAGTTGATCATTGATGGGCCAGATGCCTCCAAAAATAGCTCACATAATATTTCTGACCACAACATATTACCACGTAACTTGGGTAGACTGAACCAGGTTCACCAGTATTGGCTTCAAGTTTTCTTTCATTCAGCTCTTGGAGGATCATTGTCAATAGTTGGACATTTTGATGGATGTAGGAATGACCTTTTTTTTTTTTTGTTTAATCAAAACTCAATAAATGATGGGGATGGAATCATGGAAGGCGCAATTTCAGGGCTATAACAGTCTTGGGGATGATGCATCTGACAGCTCTATCCTCCAGAAAGTGGACGAGGTGATGTGAGCATCAACCCAGTGTGCAAAATGCAGAAACACTGAAACAGATCCATGAGATTTATATGGAATTTCTCTCTATGTTTTCATTGTGAACCAAATCGCTATCAATCTTGAGGCTTTTGAAATCTTATCTTACCATATCAAAAGAACATGTGTTTTTAATGGAATTGGTGTGATTTCCAACTTCCTTGCCTTTTTGGATAAACTTCAAGGTCAAGATAAAACATGTCCTTCGGATATCAAGGAAAAAACTTGATCCTTTTTTTTTTATGATCAATAACAAGAACTTCCATTAATTAAAAGAAGAATACAAAAAAAAAAAAAAAAAAAAAAGAAGACAAAGAGATACAAGAGCATTAGCTCCCAAGGGGAAGCCCTGTCAACCCTCTGTTTGGAATTGGCTGATCTGAGGACACATTCTTAAAGACGATATTAAGTGATTGAGAAATAACCCCAATCTCATTAAAGAAAAATTGTAATTTCTAAGGAAAACCTTCTGATTGGGACCCTAATTGATCGCATTTGAGGAATCACTCTCAACAATAAGATCTCCTTGAAAATTCCTCGAAAACGACCACAGAGCTTCTTGAACACCACCACAAAGCTTCCAAAATAGCCAAAGCTTCTGCTTCATTAGAATCTGGAATACCTATCGGTTTGGAAAACATAAAGAGAGCTTCACCCTTACTATTGCATAGGAGACTTCCGATACCTGCCAGCGCCAGTTTGCCTCTCGATGCCCCATCAACATTAAATTTCAACACTCCTATAGGAGGAGGAGACCATTGAACAACTCTCCTTTCCTTGATTGGTCCACACCCATACAAATCTCCCAATTTAGAATGATATCATTGGCGTTGAAAGAAGAAAACTCCTCCCTGACCAAAGCCCACTTGGCCATCCTCAGTGTGATAGAGGCAATCAAGTTCTCCAAAGTTGAAGAGGCACCCCTGAATATTCTTTCATTCCTCTCCAACCTGCAAAGAGGATGCCCACACCCTTTGAATTGGCCACCCATCCGTGACTGAGCTGCATCCTCAATCTTCTTAGGAAAACACCAAACAATGCTACATCTATTAATAAAGTGAGCCCAAATAGTTGTTGCACACTTGCAATGAAGAAAAAGATGGTTAATAGATTCCACTTTTGCTTGACACAACACATAAACATCAGGCTAGAAGACCTCATACCTCTTCTTCTTAAGTTATCAACTGTAGAGACCTTTGCAGCAACTACTAACCAACTGGGGAAGGTGGGTTCGGTTCGAAAGGGGTTAGGGTTTGCACATGGGCTTTTAGGAGGGTTTTATGGGGAAGACAGGGATCGGGAATGGGTTCGTTTGGGTTTTGGGAGGGGATGGTTAACGGTGAGTGTGGTGAAGGGCATTGGCAAATGAGATGGGAACGATGGATTAAGGATGGATGACTGATGAGCTATGAAGCATGGGTACTCCAAAAATGTACACGTATCGGTACCAGCTACGGCTATGGATACAGCTAAATACATACCGGGTATGGTCAAACATACCCACTACGTTTTGTTTAAGAGTTTGACTTTTTGGGTACGACATGGGTACGTACCCAGTATGGCATGGGAACTTTTGGAGAATTTGATTCAAAATTTGATAGAAAGGTAATGTAACCAATTGTTGGGTGGTGTACATATGGGTCTTCTGCACATATTCTCCAATCTTTAGCATTGAAATTACTTAGCCAACCATATTCCTCAGTATGTTGTGAAAGGAATTGGAGCACCTACTTTTTCATTCACACCATGAGAAGGAACAAAATGGCACCACAATGTTGTGAAGACTTGGTCTTTGTGCATAACAATATTCGTCTCCTATCAAGGAGGAGTCAATAGTATACGGAAGGAGAATGCAAGTTGTGGGACATTGGTGGATATGCATTTGATTCATTGGAGGGTGCTGGCTTACTTGAAATTGTAGATCTTTCACTTGATGAGTTGAACATAAAAGCTATAGTATTTGATGAAGGCGATGAAATTGAAGTTGCTGAATGACTGGATGTTAATCGTAAAGATTCTTATCTTGATAGGACTTGCTTTGATGTTTACTTCGTTGTTTGTAGTTTGGTTTGTAGTTTTTGTTGTAATGACATTAAACTCTTGGCTTGTATGTGCCTTTTGACATTAATTTATGGTTTGTAGGTTGAATTTATAATGGTATTAAGTAATTGTTGGCTTGTTGCATCTAAGGATTCTAACCTATTTTAATTATTAGCATATTGCATTATTAAAATTGTAAAAAATATAAATTTTAATGGCCGTACCCTAACTGTACTCGCATCTTATTTTTTTTTTAGAATTTTGCTGTATCAGTGTACTTATACCATACCCATCTCGGTACCCGTACTAGTACTCGTGCTTTATAGCTAATAAGGGAAAAATTTCTGGGGAGGACATGCATCTTTCTGGCAATTGCTCTTCGTCTCTGATACTAATTGGCGCAGCCACAAATCCATGATCGATTAATAGACCAATGCCCCGAAGGATTGATCGAATCCAAGAGGATTCAGCCACTAGGGCATCTTCATAAGAGGAACAAACACCATAAGAGAAAACGTGTCAAATTTCAAAGAGAACTTTATTGATTTAAACTGTGCATGCATAACAATGAGGCTTAACATCCATATATATAGGAGTTAGCTTGATCCCTAAGCAACAAAACTTACTAATATTAAAAAAATCCTAAACAAGATAAGAATTGACTAATATTAATCTTAATCAAACTAAACTACTTATAATATCCCTAAATAACTAGATGTCCTATTGAGCTTATAGATTGGGTTCAACGGGTTGGCCGACCTATAGTTTGGCCTGTATCACCTCCACTCACGGACGAGCAAGCCCCAACCAAAGAAAAGAAGTAGTAGCTCTAGAAAAGTTGATCTCCTCCAAAGCTAGGTAAAAAGCTTTCACCGAGAATTCTTCGGATACAGTGGGCTTCCAAATTCGAATATCCTTGGAGAATGTACATAGAAAAACATTGGAAAGAGGCAAACTGGAGAAAACTTAAATATTATGACGTTTCTATCTCATTCCTTCTGTGCAGATTAACCGATGACAAGAGAACTTTTTTTTTTCCTATTGGAATTATTGTGACTACCTATTGACGTGCTTTTTTAAATATGCATAGGATAGATAATAAGAAAACACTTGTTGTATAAATTTTCTTTTTTTTTCTATTGTTATATGCTATTCAATTCCAATTGCATTCCTTTTTGTGCTCTTGTACTTGTATTTTCTAGTACTCACCATTTTTATAGAACTCTGAAGCTTTGCTATAGAGTAACAGTGTTGCACTCTCATGCTAACGATTTGCTTTTCAACTGTATTGAGTTGGATTATTAAGAGAATCCATTCATCTGATTTTTGGCCTACGGTTCAAGTTCAATCGCACTGGGCCCATAATTTCAATGATCCTGGTTAATACTAATGCACATCATGCCATGTGTACTGTTGATGAGCGGCAGCCTCAAAACTGTAGTGAGGTCACTGAGTGCCTTAGCAGTAAGTTCTTTTTTGGCATATGAGGATGCATTTGGTAACATCTGAGGAAGAGGAAACGCACTGTTTCCTCTTCCGCGGAACTTGTGTTCCTACCATCTTGATTGGAATTTAGGATGCCATCTCTCAAGGAAAATAAGTGTTAAAAACCTCTTTCCACACTTGTTTCTGTGCTGCACCAAACGGCGTTGAGCAAGGCAATAGAAATTCGGGCACCTTGTCTCTACCCATTTCAGTAGAACATACCGCTACACAAACAAACCCTAAAAGTGATTGGTTCAGATTGAATAGAACCTTTTATATCTCATATATACTGTAAATTATATTAGAAAAAGGAAAGATACGATAACCTTACAACCTCAACACACTGAAAATGAAAACGACAATGGCTAGATGTAGGTAAAAGAGAACATTATACCCTACACAAAATGTCAACAACCAAAGAAGCCAAAAAAACCACATAGAAAGGGGAGCACCAGAATCCATAAAAGCTGCTCCTTGGTTGGTCAAACCATCTGACACTTTGAAGGAAGAAGGGAAGGATTTGATCTTTTAGAGCAAGCTGTGGTAATCACACTTGAAACCCAAGAAGTTGCATGGACGAGTTGCTTTCTTCTTATCAGAGGATCTTGAAAAGAGAGCCTATGTACATCCTCAAAAGCTTCTAACACAGCCATAATCTCAGCTTTATCTAAATCTTTAACATCGATGAATTTAGAAAAAGGCCAAAGTCTGATCCTTAAAATCTCATAGGAAGCACAAACATGCGCCTAGGGTCCCATTGTCCATGTCGGACACGTGTCGAATACAGCTAGACATGTGTCTAACAGGCCATGAAACGTGTTTATTATTATTATTTTTTTAATTTTCTAATTTGGACATGACAAGGACATGGTAAGGACACGGCGGGGTTATTTTAAAATTTTAAATCTCTCTTTTTTTTCCTTTTTTCTTTTTTATTTTTGTCGTTGAGTGTGACCAAAGCCTGTTACCAAAAAAGGAAAAAATATAGAAAAAAAGAGTGTTAAATTAAGTTACAAATGTTCATAAATAATTTAAGAACAACTTCAAACCATATATGAAATTTCCCAAACAATCTTTATTTATTTATTTATTTTTTGGCTACCCTTTGTTCTAACTGTTTTTTTCTTGTTTGACTTTTCTAGTATTAGTTATGTTTTTCTTTTCTATTAATTGTGACATTATGCTTCTTAATTTGGCTAAAAATATAACTATTCTTTAATTTTATGATTATATATAAATATATATATTTATTATTTGCCATGTCTGTATCCTACTTTTTTAGGATTTGCCGTATCACAGTGTTTGTCCTGTGTCCGTCTCCATACTTCTTAGATCTTCCGCAGAACTTGTGTTCCTACCATCTGGATAAGAATTCAAGATGCCATCTCTCAAGGAAAATTAGTGTTAAAAACCTCTTTCTGCGCTTGTTTCCGTGCTGCACCAAATGGTGCCGAGCAAGGCAACGGAAATTCCAACGCCTTGTCTTTGCCCATTTCCGCAGAAGCACAAACAGACTCTAAAAGTAAAGGGTCCAGATTGAATAGAACCGTTTTATCCTATCTCATGTGTACTATAAATTATATTAGAAAAAGGAAAGATACAATAACCTTACAACCTCAACACACTGACAATGAGAATAACGACAAGGGCTAGATGTAGGTAAAAGAGAACATTATACCCTACACAAAATGTCAACAACCAAAGAAGCCAAAAAAAAAAACCACATAGAAAGGGGAGCACTGGAATCCATAAAAGCTGCTCCTTGGTTGGTCAAACCATCTGACACTTTGAAGGAAGAAGGGAAGGATTTGATCTTTTAGAGCAAGCTGTGGTAATCACACTTGAAACCCAAGAAGTTGTATGGACGAGTCGCTTTCTACTTATTAGAGGATCTTGAAAAGAGAGCTCATGTACATCCTCAAAAGCTTCTTAACATGGCCATAATCTCAGCTTCATCTGAATCTTTAACACCAATGAATTTAGAAAGAGGCCAAAGTCTGATCCTTAAAATCGCAAGAACTCCACCGATGCCTGACAGTTCAGGTTTACCTTCAGCTGCCCTATCCACTTTAAATTTCAATGAGCCCCAACCATCTGTTGCACTTCTTTTCTGTAATGGGACTGCAACCAAAGACGCTTCATTCTTCCTTATGTGTGAAGAATAGTTTCTAAATTCCTACACGTGTGTGTGTGTTTGTGTGTGTGTGTGTGTGTGTGTGTGTGAGAGAGAGAGAGAGAGCAAAAAGAAATTTTATTGTTCCAAAAAAAAGTGTCTAATTTCAGATTTTGACATTCTTTCTGGAATAGCCATTTACGAATTCTTACAAACATTGCAGTTAAAATCTCAATTGAAACCCTTTAGATCTTAATTTTATTGTTTCAGGAATTTGGAAATGATCCCGAAGATTTTGTGAAGTTGGAACCAGACCCCGAAGTGCTTCTTCCCTCGATATATGTTTCAATGTCAACTTCAGGTTCTCCCTCTCCCTCAAAGTGTGTGCATGAGCGCACGTGCTCTTTGTGCATGCGTGTTCCATATTTTGATAATCTAATTCAACATTTCAGTTGGCGATGAATTTGACGATCCATTCCTTGGAGAAACATATGATGTTTGGCCAACTCCAGACTCGATGTTTGACTGTGATCTCAAGCTGAAGGAGGAATATGAGTGAGATCTTTGCTTGTGATATGGTTATGTCTGAGCTTGCTTTGGATGGTTTTTACTTTTGGGCACTGTATTTTCTAGTTCTCTGTCCGTAGGGCATTGGAGATTGAGTTCAAATTTTTGTAGATTCATTTGTCATGGTTGAGTTCAGATACAAAACTGATACTTAGTCTATGCAACCATCCTTGGATACAATTCAGGTTTGTGAACATGAATTCTAATTTTTCTGAGATAAATGTAGCTGACAAGGAAATGCTCCTACTTTTTGATCTTTAGGAACGTCACTTCTAAAGATTCAATTCCTAATGCATATGTACCATTGATTATGCAAATGACCAAATGGCATGCTGACATTGGAATTACTCTGGAACTCCACTTTATGCTAGGCCTGAAAATGGGTTGGGTTTGGTCCCCAACCTGCCCTATAAATGATGGGTTTAAGGTATGTGATGTCAAATCCATCCATCGGTTCTCTCCCCCTTCACTTTAGCTATTTGCATAGCTACAGTCTGAGCAGGGTTGAAGCCTCATCTACTGGGAGAGGATGCCTCTGCGACCAGGTTCTGCCTCATGTGGAGGCATCCCAGAGAAATATTGCACATTTGAATAAAGTTTATTCCTTTATTCCATTATACCAGATATAATAAATAAGTCATAAAGCAGGGGTTGGTTGGCACAACGAAAGGTCAAAGCTGCTTTAAATGCCACCTGTGTTGAAATCTGAACAGATTGTTGAAGGCTCCTCAACGTCATAGGCTTTGGTTAGACATGGGCTCCTGAAAGCCACGTCTGTTATCAGGAGTGTCAGTTGGGGAGCAACGGGCCATCGATGGTAACCTCAAAATAACAATGGCCTTCTTATCATTTGCATTTATCCTCAACGTTAAACAAAAATAAAATATCATTTCAAAACCATATAATTTGAGTGGATGCATGCTGTTAGGTAATCTCTTCTGAAATCCTTTGATATTAGAGACCTTTGTTAGAACATCAGAGATGTTTAGACAGATTGGGAAAATTGGATTTTTTTTTTTTTTTTGGACATTGGATTTCTTCCATCTCAAATGGTGGTGGACCTCATTCCTTCAAAGCTGAATATATATCATGCACACATCATCTGCTGCTAAAAGTTAATTTTAACAGAATCTTTATGCACTAATTTAGATGGACTCGATTCCAAAGAAGAATTCTGAAACAATAAAGAGCTGAATTGGAAGGAGCGAACATCGCAACAGAACTTCTTAGAAGAAGGTTAACTAACTGAAATATATATATATATATATATACGATAGAAGTAGAGAAAGGTTGAAAGAAGAAGCAACAAAGTCCAATTGGGAAGCAAAAGATAGGGGGGAGGAGGAGGAGGAGGAGGAGGAGGAGGAGGAGGAGAGGCTTCTGGATTGTTCATTTCTTGGCGAAGAGGCCTCCAAAGCCGCCCGACTTCTTCTTGCTGGGTGGGACGGAGACGGTCGTCGTCTTCCGGGTTCCCCCAGTCCCACCATTCTTGTCCTCCACCTTCTTCAGGATTGGATCCGTCTCCAGTAGCTGGTCTTCCTTCTGCAGGCCTCCAAGTATCCAATCCAGGAGGCTCTTCTCCTCACTGCTACCCCCTTTTGCAGCAGTTGCCGCGAACACTCTCCCACTAGCTGCTGCTGATGCTGGCCCAAAAGCTATCACGAAAGAAGCCATCCTCTTCCCTTCCTTTCCTTTTCCTTTTGCTTTCTTTCCTTTCCTTTCCTCAACAACAGCTAGAAAGAGAGAGAGAGAGAGAGAGAGAGAGAGAGTAGTACTACTTCTTCTTCTTCTTTCTTTCCTTTCCTCAACAACAGCTAGAGAGAGAGAGAGAGAGTAGTACTATTTCTTCTTCTTCTTCTTCTTCTTCCACCATCCACCCTTAATTAGTAGGAAGAAAGAGAAAAGTGGGATGGGGTTGGTTGATATATGGCTAGCCTGCGTTTCACATAGCCTGTGGATGGATATATCTCTGGACGTCCACGAGTGGGTGGGGCCAGTTCGAATCATGAGCACGAGTTCTCCACAAGTGTCTTATCCCAAACAACCACAGGATTTTCAATTTCAATTTTTCTCTCCTTCCTGCACCGGCTACATGTTTCCGATAAAATTCCTCAAAAAAAAAAAAAAATTTTTTTTTTTGGAGGTCGGACAGGAGGGGCCTCATCTTCAAGTTTCGGACGCCAACATGACACGTGGAAGTCTTATGTCCTATGGGATTAAGAGAACCTATCACGGATCTGGCATTGGCCCTTTCCCACTTCACAACAACTTTAAACCAGTTCAGCCCAAGTCCAACTCCACTTGGTAGTGACTTCACTACAAATTGGTTACTCCGTTTTTTTTTTTTTAACCTCTCTCTTCGGTGAAAGCTATTTCCTACTTTGGGAGTTACCGGGAATCATTTGATCAAGTTATCACAGTGGATACACCAATTTAAAAAAAAAAACCAAGAAAAAGGATACATGGTGGGTCCCGGCTAAATTGAGACATAAATGGTGGTCCCACTACCCAGTTACGAAGATATGTATCTAAATATTGGTTTGAAGCATTGTGTTTAATGGCAATGGGCCCCGGTGATGAAGTTTTCATGACGGAGATAAACAATTTTAAAATGCATACGAAGGCACAACCAACGTCGATGCACGGTAGATTCTAATCACTTGTGGCCGCAATCATTTAACTATGTTGGGGCCCAAATGATGCGATTGCGACGAGCCCACCTAGTGGTGACTACATCCTGGATTTTAGTAGTTGACCTTTTCATGTTTTTCACAGTAGGGCACATGCAACGATGCAATCATAATCATAATGAAAGCCAGCCCACCAATTGATCATAAACATGCGGGGCATTTCCAATTAAAAGTTCAACAATCTTTAGAAAGGACCTACATATTGCTAGCTTCATTGTCCAATAGGCATTGTTTCATCATTGTTGAATTAAACTTAACTATATAAAATGAAGATAAATGAGATGTGTCTTTTTGGTTTTTTCTTTTAAAGACTTAATTTTTGATAGATGATTCACTGCCTCTTTTCTTCTTCTTCTTCTTATTATTTTTTGCTAACAGAGGATGTCCTAATCTTTTAGGCTGGATTAATCCCTTTGAGCCTAGGAGAAGCCAGGTAAATACCTTGTGGCCTGAGTGTGGTATTGTAACTCAAACACGCAACATCTGAAAGCAAACTGTGGTCCTAAACCCACTGTGCTACCTCTTTTCTTATTAATTCCTAAGCAAAAAACAAAGGACACTTATCATCTTTCTAAGGAAGGAGTTGAGATAGAGCTACAAATGGGTATTCCATTATTCAAGTATTCGCTCTAAGTCTTTGGTAGCAAGTGTTGTGTGCATGCGTGCGTAAACAATCAAGATCAACAATCAACTACACAAGAAAACAAGCAATTTACGTGGTTCGGCAAAGATGCCTACATCCACGGAAAACCAATTTCCACTAGGTTTTCCTCCAATCTGTGAAACCACAGCCTTAAAATATCAGCCACTCACTCTATCCAAGGTTACAAATTACATTATATATATAATCATCAATTTCTTATCCCTCAAGAACTCTATCTTAGAAAAAAAAAAAGGAAAAGTCCTAATCTATTAAGAAACTACTGTTTAATCAAATATGAAATTCCTAATATAATTAGGGAAACCACCATAAATACTGAACCCACTTGGTTTAGACCCACTTGGCTAACAATCTCCCCCTCCAAACCATGGGGAAGATACCCTGAACCCCTTACTGGGAGTTCAGCCCTACCAACTCTGAACACAGCTCCAGCTTTCCCTTAGACACAACCTTTATCATCATGTCCGAGGGATTCTTATCTGAGTGAATCTTTTCCAGCTTTATGAAGTTCTTCTCGATCACTTCACGAACCCAATGGTACTTGATATCAACGTACTTTATGCGACCATGGTATGTAGCATTCTCATTGAAATCCATAGCACTCTGACTATCACAGTGAACTACATATTCTTCTTACTTCAAACCTAGTTCTTGGAGGAATCTCTTCAACCAAAGCATCTCTCTCCCTGCTTCATTAGCAGCTATGTATTCCGCTTCAATTGTAGACTGTGCTGTACACTTCTGCAACTTCAATTGCAAGGAGATAGCTCCCCCTACGAAAGTAAACAAATAACCAGAAGTCGACAACCGACGATTAAGATCGCCTGCAAAATCAACATCAGTATAACCTTCCACCACTGGTTTTGAGCCTCCGAAACACAAGCACACCTTGGAAGTACCTCTCAAATACCTAAAGATCCACTTCACTGATTCCCAATGCTCTTTTCTAAGGTTAGAGAGAAATCTACTCACTAAACTTACAACATGAGTAATATCTGGTCGTGTACAAACCATGGCATACATAAGATTTCCCACAGCAGAGGATTAAGGAACACATGCCATCCGTTCCTTTTCATCATCTGTAGTAGGACACAAGCGCTTACTTAGTTTGAAGTGACTGGCTAGAAGCATGCTAACTGGCTTAGCATTATTCATGTTGAACTGCTTAAGTACTCATTCAACATATTTCTCCTGTGACAACCACAGTTGCTTGAAACTCCTATCACAACATATTTGCATGCTCAATATCGTGCGTGCGAGACCCAAGTCTTTCATGTCAAACGACTTTGACATCTCTTCTTTCAACTTGCCAATCAACTTACTATCCTGTCTAACTATCAGCATATCATCTACATATAAAAGAAGGATGATGAACCTACCATCCATAAATAGATGAACATAAACACAATGATCTGCAGCTGTCCTCCAGTGCCCATGACTCAACATGAATGAATCAAACTTCTTGTACCACTGTCTCGGTGCTTGATTCAGCCCATAGAGACTCTTCTTCAACTTGTAAATCATTTGTTCTTTTCCTTCTACCTCAAACCCTTCTGGTTGAGTCATGTAGATCTCTTCTTTCAAGTTGTCGTGAAGAAACGCGGTCTTCACGTCCATCTGTTCAAGCTCAAAGTCCATGCTGGCGACTAGACCCAAGACGACTCTGACAGAATCATTTTCACAACAGGAGAGAAAACATCACTGAAGTCGATACCCTTCGTTTGTGCGAAGCCTTTTACTACTAACTGTGCTTTGTGTTTCACCAGTTTTTCATTCTCATCCTTTTTCAGCTTGAACACCCATTTATTTTTCAGAACATTCCTATCTTTAGGAAGTTGCATCAGCTCATATGTCTGGTTCTTTTTTAAAGAACTCATCTCATCCTACATAGCCTTCATCCACTCATCTTTATCATCATGAGTCATTGCTTCTCGTAAGCTCTCTGGCTCCCTCTCATCAGTAAGCAAAATATATTGGGATGCAGTATACTTAGTTGATGGTTAACGCTCTCATGTAAACCTTCTAACTTGAGGTTCCGTGGTTTCCAACTGAGAAGACTGCAGCTCCCCTTGCTCAACACCCTCATCATCTAGCAATCCCTGTGCCTCATCACCATCCGGATCATTTTGTCCACCTTCTCCACCTGTAGTCTACACCGGAGAAGGAATCGGTGTGAGATCAACCACTCCTTCAACTATCTTAGAAGACTTATCAATCTTCTCAACATCTCCAAAGAACTGGTCTTCATGGAAAACCACATTCCTACTTCTAATAATTTTCCTCTGCTCTGGATCCCATAACCCGTAGCCAAACTCATCTCCACCATAGCTAAGAAAGATGCAATTCACTGTCTTATCGTTCAACTTGGAATGTTGCTCCTTTGGCACATGTACAAACGCCTTACACCCAAACACCTTCAAGTGTGAATATGAAACATTTTTATCTGTCCATCTTCTCTTTGGAAAACCATAATTCATATGAACTGAGAAAGATCTATTAATCAGATAAACGGCAGTCAGAATAGCTTCACCTCAGAATGACTTAGGCAACCGTGTTAATCTCATCATACATCTCATCTTCTTAAGAATAGTGCGGTTCATTCTCTCTGACACATCATTGTGCTGTGGAGTACCAAAAACTATCTTTTCATGTTGAATGCCATGCTTCAAGCAATAGCTTCTAAATTAGTTGGATGTGTACTCACCCCCATTATCTGTGCGGAAACACTTCAAGAGTTTACCTGTTTCTCTTTCAACCTTGGTATGAAACTGTTGAAAAATCTGGAACACTTGATCCTTTGATTTCAATGGATAAACCCAAACTTTCCTGGATGCATCATCAATGAACATGACAAAGAACTTATTGCCACCCAATGATTCTACCTTCATAGGACTACAAACATCAGAATCTACCAAATCCAACACATTTGATTTCAATTTTAATGTCGAAAAGAAAGCAACCCTATGTTGTTTGCCATATAAACAATAATCACAAGGGTCAAGGGATATACCTTTGGAGCAAGGAATTAAATCCTTTTTTCCCAATATCTGCAGGCCTTTCTCACTCATATGACCAAGTCTCTTATGCCACAGATTCAGAGAGAAATTGTCTTGTACTGCATTCAACACACCTTTGCATAGCTTTACTTGTGTTTTATAAAGCGTATTACTCCCTTTTCCTCTCGCAATAACGAGAGACCCTCTAGTGAGCTTCCATCTGCTATTTTCAAAGTAATTCTCATAACCTGCATGATCTAATGTGGTCCCGAAAATCAAATTCAACCGCAGATCAAGAACATGTCGCACATCTTTCAGCATCATTGTGCAACCAATATCGGTTTTAATGTAGACATCACCAATACCAATAATCTTTGAATGACTTGTGTTGCTCATCTTCACAGTATCAAAGTCACCTGCTTTGTACGTCGTGAACATCTCTCTGCAAGGAATAACATGGTAGGATGCTGCTGTGTCAACAACTCACTCCACCTGACCATCTGCAACACTCAAACACTTATCATCATCGCCGGCGAGCACCACTACTTCCTCTTCCAAAGTAGCTATCATTCTTCTTCTCATTGTTGGATCTTTTTTGTTCCTTCATAGCAAAGCAATTTTTCATAATGTGGCCTATCTTGCCATAGAAAAAGCATTTTACAGACTTTTTCTTAGACTATGATTCACTGCTACACTTGGCCTGTGATTCACCTCTAGACTTGCCACGACTCTCTTTGGTCCTCTACTTTTACTCCTCCCCCTGTTCTCAATAACAAAAGCCTGTGCATTATCTGTCCCTTTCCTTCTAGTTTCTTCATTCGTAGACTACTGGTAACCAGACTTCTGGACAACACACCATCTGGAGTAAAGTTGCACACAGAAACAACTAATGTCTCCCATGTATCCTGCAAAGAACTTAGAAGTAACAAACCTTGCATCTCATCATTAAGGACCATCTTTATAGTGGCTAACTGGTTTACCATACTTTGGAACTCATTGATGTGATTTTCGATCTGACCACCATCCTTGAATTTCATGTTCACAAGCTTTCTAATCAAAAAGGTTTTGTTCACTGTGGTCTTTTTATCATACATTGCTTCTAACTTTTTCCAAAGGGTATTCACATTGGTTTCATTAGACACGTGGTGAAATATACTGTTATCAACCCACTATTTGATACGACTAATTACTTTTCTATGCAACTTGTTCCATTCAGCATCTTACATATCTTTTGGTCGGGCACTATCTCCCTTAACGGGATCATGAAGGTCTTTACAATAAAGAATATCCTCTATCTTCGGTTTCCAGATCAACTAATTGGAATGGTTGAGCTTAATCATGGTAATGTTGATAGTGTTGTTCTCCATTTTAATTAAATTAAGCAACAGGAAAAACAAATAACTAACACTGACCTTAACTCCTGCACCAAGCTGTAGATCTCGTCAATACAAGCATGCTGAAAAAAACGGATCTGAAATCTGACTCCGGATGGCTCCGATATCGCAAAAGCGGTTTTCTGCACTTCTGATTTGGTCAAACTCCTTGTTGACGTCAAACAGCCAATCTTCTTTCACAAACACATAGATCTGCTCGAAACGAGTCCGTAGGCGCAAAGAGATCTCCGATCGGACGTCGGATGATCAAGCTATCGCAAAAACAAAATTCTGCCGCCAATCTGGTCAACTCTGGTCTTTGACTGTGTGATGACGTGGGCTGACGTCACTCTGCTGACGTCGTCAGCCGCTGACAGGTTAGACGGACTGCTACTGGGTTTAGGTTGACCTGACTCGAACCATTAACCTGCACATGTGCTTCTGGGTTTGCACCACGAGTTGGGTCGAAGCGACCCGACCCGAAAAACCCAAAACCGGAAACTACTTTGCTAGGCTTATTCTCCACAGGTCAGGTCAAACTGACCTAACCCAATACCCAAAACCAGTGAGTCGTCTCTTTCCTATGTCTGCACTCGACAACAGAGAAAATGGATGCCTGCGTTTCGTCCTCGGCTACGGTTCGACGATCAACAGCAGTGGGAAATGGCTGGTTCGACGACGGGGACAGCCACGGTGACAGCGATCAGCGTCTGGCAGCGACGACCGGCGACCGGTGAGTGCAGTTTTTTTTTCCTTTTCGGTTTTCCTCTTCCCAAGAAATTCGACTGGCTTTCTTCTTCCTCAGAAATTCCGGCAACCCGAAACACTTCTCCGATGAAGTTCTGTAGCCAAAACCCAACCAAAACCGAGAACCCACTCGTGTCTTCTTCTTCCGGTTCCGATTTCTCTGTTTCAATAAACAGAGATCGCCAAATGCGTGTGTGGCCCAGCAGAGATCATAGCTGATCTCTTGATTGCGTAGAAATCTGGATCCACAGACGAGATCCAGGCCGTCGATCTTCCACGTAAAACTTCCACGCTTTGATACCACTTATTGTGCATGTGTGTGCGTAAGCAACAAAGATCAACAATCAACTATACAAGAAGACAAGTGATTTACGTGGTTCGGCAAAAATGCCTATGTCCACAGGAAACCAATTTCCACTAGGTTCTCCTCAAATCTATGAAACCACGGCCTTGGAATATCAACCACTCACTCTATCCAGGGTTACAGATTACATCATATATATAATCATCAATTCCCTATCACCTACGAACTCTATCTTAGAAAAAAAGGAAAGTCCTAACCTATTAAGAAATTACTATTTAATCAAATAGAAAAGTTTTATGGGACTAATTAAATTCCGAGGGATAGCTCAGCTGGCCTAAGATCATGATTTAATCTCAATTAGTTGTTCGAGCTGTACTACCACACTGGGCTACTAAAAAAAAAGAGAAATATCTAACCAAATTTAATTAGTCATTCATCATTTAATAGCCTCACTTGTGGATTTGAAAAACCTAGTTTAAACCCAACTCATCCAACTATTTACTAAAGCATTTTACATCTTATTTCATTTATGTATTTTTTCTATAAAGGCTTGCACAGTTCGAGCTCAGACCTTTTCTTTGCATCCTTAAAAGGTTAAAAAACATAGCATGTCATGGGGAGATTGAACCTGCTAGAAATGGCCCATTAATTTATCAAAGAAAATGAGATTATTATATGTTTTAAGCTATCTAAACGAAAAGGCAATACAATGGTGGCAAAATAGAAATGCTCTCTATCTACCAGTCGTGGATTTTGTTTCTTTATATTTGATTGAATAAGGACATTCCAATAGATAGCCAATACAGAAATCTTCACTTCATATTGGTGGCCCAGGCATGACATTATCCTCCTCAGTAAGTGGAGAATCCTGATTCCTCCGGACTATAAGGTGATTGAAAAACGAGATTTTGTTTTATTTTTGTAGAAATGAACGGAAAGGAAGGAAGTAGGAAAAAAAAACACCGAACAAGCAAAAGGAAAAACAACAGTGATGAACAGAAAGGGGGAAAAAAAACATGAACGAACAAACAAACAAAAGCAATGCTAAATCTTAGGAGTACAGCGACCATTTTCTACTTTACCTTTGATGAGATCGATCACTTTGCGGGTACTCGTAAGTGCCTTTAATCTGTTCTTTCCTTTTCTTTTCATTTCTTGTGAGAGAGAGAGAGAGAGAGAGAGAGAGAGAGAGAGAGAGAGAGAGAGAGAGAGAGTGCGCGTTGGGGTGGACTGGGCCCTTCGTGGGATTTGGAGCAGTGGGACCAGGCATTCTCAATATTTTGACTTTCTTGGTCGGTCCATGGTCGGTCGATTGATATTCCCGATCGACGACAACTTATTTATGGGAGGTGAGGGACGGCAGGGCACGCATGTATGTATGCCGCCATCTTTAGTACTTAGCCTACTACGATCCCTCGTTGGTTTTGGTCTGATTGGTTAATACCACTAATCAGTTTAGTCAGGTCGTGTGACTAGGGATGGGACTTTGGGTTCTCTTCTCACATCCATCCAGTTTCCAAACATGGATAAGGATTACACACAAAGCAGTAGGAAACAGTTGAATAAAAATGAGGATAAGGGTTGGGTAAATACATAATTAACATAATCAGTACCGGCGCGCTCCCTCCTCTGTTCACAAGTATAATTTCACTGCATGCACTTGCGAGTTGCGACGGCATACATTGGAAGAAAATTGAAACATTTGCAATAGTACTAGTTGAAACCGTCTGTTAATTTTCCACGGCCCATCGAATGGACCAGGAATAGCATGCATGAGCTCTCAAGTCAAGTCTCCACCAGTCTCGTGAGTAGAACTTATAAAACTACAGCGACGACAACAATGAAGGAGTAAAGAAAATCACGACACATTTAGGGGGGAGAGAGAGAGAGAGAGAGAGAGAGAGAGAGAGAGAGAGAGAGTAAAAATGTCGTACGTAAGTAATCCACTACTCATTTCGTTACTTTACTCCCCAGACAAACAAAGGAAGAGAAACACCGAACAAAATTTCTATTTCTAGTTCTATTTCTTTCTTTCTTTCTTTCTTTCTATCTCTCTCTGTATATCTCTGCTTCTACAGAGAACTTAACCGGAGATCCAAGGGCGGATGATCTTCCCCATGAGTCACAGGTAAAAAAGTAATCTCCTTCCACTCGCTTCTCCTGTAACGGCACTTGTCCACTGGTACTTGCGATTCCTCCTCATACGTATTCAGCGGAAAGAGCTGCAGCGTCTCGATAGCTCTCTCCTGCTCCAATACCTGCACATCTGCCGCCTCCCCACCATCTGCCAATCAAAACAACTCTTTTTATTTTTATTCTAGCAAGATGGAAAAAAAAAAAAGACAAGGAAATTACGCATTCAAATCATCATCCTAATTAGTTTAAACGAACAATCAAACAATTTTTTTTAATTCACGCACGCTTACGTTTCACGGCAAGGTGATGATGATGATGATGATGCTGCTGCTGCTGGTGGTCGCGATGGTCGACGTGTGAGATCCTGCGCCGCTTTTGCCTTTCTCTTGCCTTGTGGTTTTGGAACCAGTAGAAGACGTTCTTGCTCTCAATCTGACCGTAGAAGCTGAGGTGGGAGGATATGTTCTGGATCTGATCAGTGGTTGGGGTCCGGAGCCCAGATCTGAACAGATCCGTCAGTACTTTAACCTGTTCTGCTGTTGGATTCCAACGACCACCACCGCATTTCCCACCTTTCACGCGAACACCTGCCATTCGTTCCTCCATACCGGATTCGATCCGATCCACTTGTTCTCTTTTTGCCACCTCCACTCTCTATTTATCTTAGCAGACTCAACTTACTCTCCCCTGCTCTCTGTGGAAGATCCTCCGCCCGACTGAGTGTACATTCATCATTATATGTATATATATAATTATGTCATGAGGGTATTACTATTAGTGAGGGTGAGGACTGAGAAGATGTCCCTTGTTGCCTCGTGGTTAACTTCATGTGTGTTAATTGTTTTTCCGGTCTTCATTAATTAACAACACAACAAAGACAGAATCACTGTCTTTGTTTATTTCCCCAGTGCCTGCTTTGGTTTTAGGGCAGAAGATGGATGGATTTGGCTGATTGCGTTTTTTTTATTTATTATTATTTTTTTTATATTCTTCTTTTGAAGGCATGGTTTTTAGTGCAGACAGAAAGAAGAGACATGAGCAAAAGCTGCCATTGTTGAACGTTTCGGTCGGCGCGTAGACTTTTTAGTAGTAGTAAGTTTTCTTTCTTTGTTTTTAGTTTTTGCTTCTTTTTCATTTTTATACTTTTTCCTCTCTTCATCGTGTTATCAGTGAGTGTGTGCTGCTGGATTGCTCGTTGATGGCGTCTGCACTGGGCACGTGGCAAACACATAGACTCTCGCAATGGTATTCTGTGATTCATGGCCCACCTTTTTGTTGGATAGTGGCCAGTCCTTACCACGGGAGATGATTGACATCTGTAACCGTGAGATGGAGATCCGGTGGGTAGCAACACACTCTCCAGCAACGCGCTTTCATGTGATGTGTTCTTGTTCATGAAAAACGCTGGTGACAGACTGACAGTGCCCTAATAAATTTGGCTCACGATTTTGTCCGGTCAAAGGTGTGTCTCCTCATGTGGTCCAGTAATGTGGCATATTTAGGCTCACCTGTGGTGAGTGCAACCCTCTTTATGAAAAATATTGAACTTGTCTGTAGACTTCCATGGTCTACATGATCAAACAACCATAATGGGCTCATACATGGACGAGCCATGTGATTGAGGTGTCTGTTATTGTTTTTTTATTTATAACTTCGAAAATAAAAGTGGCTGCCCAGATCAAATTGCTAAGTAACAGGGTTGTTCATATTATAAGTTCTATGATACTAAGGGAACTGTTTTAGGGATTATAGAGGGAGTAATCCCTTAAATCACAGTTGGATTGATTAAAAACACTATGGTGAATAGACCAGTAGACTTCTAAACCCTTGAACCATATGCTAAGATAATCAGAAGGGGCTTCTTCTTCCTCTTTTTTCTTTCTTTTTCTTTCTTTTTTTTTTTTTCATGATCCTTATGTAAAAAGAGAGGTTCCATCCATTATACCTACAATGATATGTAAGCTTTCAAGTGAGATCAATGAGCTAGACCACATAGCCCAAAAGAATATATCATGTAGTCTGCTGGTTGGAGAAAATTCTCTTCAATTGAAATGGGTGTGAAATTATTTTCTATAAACATTTTAGCGATAGAATTCTATATTGGATGGATCATGCTAAATTTATGCCGTTTATATTTTCTTATTTGACTGTTCATATAATGGGCGCATATGGTGAGAGTAGTCTATTATCTTGGCCACACATCGTAAATTATGGTCATTAGTTTATTTTAGTTCTTTCGGCTACTTTACATGAACGAAGTTGGTGTCAAACATTATAAAAAAAAAAAAAATCCCCACTCAAACATATACTTACACCATTTCACTGGGATGTTGAGGAAGGCAACCTCCCTGTTAATATGGGAACTAACAACGAACGTGGGCTTTCAAACTATATTAAAAATAATGGAGACCACTCTATGTGGTCTGGTTGGAGATTTCGGAGAGTGACCAAGTAGATCTTAAATCTTAGACTCAATTGTTTCGTTTTGGCCGAGTTATCCTTTTCTTCTTCCAACAACTAGGTAATTATTTTTTAAGGTAGGATCTGAACTAAGTTGCAGCAAACACTTACAGTCTTTTGTACTCGGGTTCTCACATTATTTATATAGGTTGTCTTTTTCGATAAAGTAATTATATAGGCTTCAAAAGGTATAACTTAGGGCGTTTGGTCTGTCCCAACTCCCAGACCAGTATACCCCTTATTCCCTCTCTCATGCACACAAGCACACATTTTTATAATTCCAAGCACGGAAAATCCGTTTTGCGTGCTTCTACAATTCCCAAGGCATACACTGAGCATGTAGACGGCTTGGCACATTCAGCAGTATGGTTTAATATATATGTATAATCACTCGGATTCTGATGACCATAAAATAATTCTATTGGTGCAAATTCGAGGGTAGACCTGTAGCGACATGAAGCGTTGGTAGCACAGCAATCTCTTTTTTTTTTTTTTATGACTTAAAGATATCACTCCAATAATTCAATCTTCATACCTTGGCCTTTGGCCAGTAAGTTATTTGATTTTAACGAATAAGGTTTAGTGCCTAAAAAGTATATATACAATCGTACATATAATATCCATATAACAAAAGGGATAAAAACTAAATTTAAGACCGTAGAGAGTTAACTTAAGGCTCAAACTAACTGAGCCACTTACTTAACGGCACACAGCACAGCAACCTTATAATCCCATCCTTTAAATTTTTTTTACATAATTTTTTTGTGAGCCACAGTTAATCTTGTGTTGAAGACGTAGTCAATCCTAGTGGTCATCTCACTAATCGGAGCAATAGTTTACATATAACCCCTTGCAAGGACTTTAATTAAGAGTAAATCAGCAATTAGCGTTGTCAAAAGGTGGCACCCATTCATTCCTTTAATAGGGTTGCTACACCAGAGATGCTGCTCCTCAGTGGTTTGTATTACCATATATATCCGACTGATATCCTTAGTATATTTGTCTTTGCATCTACAATTATCACATACACTATCATGACAATATCAAGGTTCTATGACCACACTGTTATTATGTGAGGAAAAACTTAGAAGAAGGCCTAGTCTTTCAACTTACTAATAACAGAATACAATTTTTGGGTAGTGTTTTTCTATGAGCAAACTGCAAGGTTCTAACAATCCAATTTGTGGAGCCTACTTACCCGCCTACTTATAAGTGAAAGTGAGGTACATGAAAAAATCTCTTTATAGATAAGGGTAAAAAAAAAAACCTCCTTTAGACCATCCTACCCTTTGACTTAATTGCCCAAAAATTTCGTTGTATTTTAATTCATGTGAATTCCTTGAAATTAATCCAGTGGTTGATAAAAATGCTTTGATGAAAGTGAAATTGAGCTCGGTGTCAATTGTGGGGGGTTAGAGTGTGAAATAGCTTGCAATCAAAGGTGAATTGCATATACTGCTGCTCGTAAGAGAACATTGAGCATTTCAATCCCTACAAAGAAAAGGGATTACTTCCTTCATTCCCAATATTTCATGGGAGATTTGAAATATAATCTCCTCTACTAATGGTAACAAGTATATGTACTCCTTTGAACAACATAATGATTTAATAATCACATATCATGAAATTAAAAGCCCGTCCTTTCATAAGAATTCTTGTAAGAAATTTGGATGATTTGAGTTTTTGGGACATGATAAGATATCTTATCCTTTGATATTTTTAAATTCCTTATTTCTTTATAAGTATTTTTTAATCTTATTTATTTAAAAGGTCTTAAATAGCTTTGAGAATTTTAAAATTTCACTTGCTTCACCCTTTTATTGAAAATTTTGAATGTCCAAGCACAATGGAAAATTCCAAAATTCCATTACGTCTTGAAATTTCAAAATTCCTTACAAAATAACGGGGGCCGTAAGTTTTACACGTCAAAGAATTGCTTGGCTTTGGAGTACGGGGATTACCATTGGGTAATCCAGGAAGTCCGTCCACATGGCAGAGCTAGACCGATAGAGATATTACATCTTGAGAGGCGTTGGAATGTGGACCATTACATTTCCTGGCTTTATTTACATGTAAAAAATGCAGGACTTTGGAAGACGAACACAGCGTGCATAAGATCGACGAGATAATTGTCCATGGGGTAATGGCATCTTGCACATGAAAAGGTAGGAGCTGGAGAGTCAAAGTATTCTCTCTCTTGTATGACATTGGGCAAGTAAATGGATCATTTGGTACGAGATGTATGCTTGCAGACAGAGAATGGTGCCCAGATTAGATTAGATTTAGAGAGAGAGAGAGAGAGAGAGAGAGAGAGAGAGAGAGGAGCTGGAGTTGTATGAGTATTATAGGTCAGAGTAGTGAGACTGACTCGCACAACAGTAGAATCGATGAAAGCAGATGGTTAGGTTTCCATGTCGTTTTGCAGCTCTGGATTCTCGGACAGTCTACTTGCTTTCCCCCGTATTGAAATGGATTCTCTAGCTCTGTACGTTTTCCGAGAGAGTGAAATGTTTTTCAGTGAAACTCGCGCAGGAGCAGACGACTTGGGGGCGTTTTTCCCTGGATTTCTTTAATGGCACGCGTGAATACAAGGTGACTCCGCTTCTCTGTCTCGCTCTTTTGTCACCATCTGGCTTCAATCTTTGTGTAGCACAACCACCACCAAGTTGCCAAGTGCACACTATTCACGCAACGTCAGAGAGCCCGGCCCAGACGGATTTAGAGGGTGTGGCCTACCAGACTGCTTGAAAATGAGAGCAGCTAAATCAACACTATTTGGTGCAGTCTACTTAAAATAAAAATAAAATTTTAAAATACCCCCACCCCTTTTTCTTCTTGCACCCCTTTCCTTTTCTCTCCATCCCTTCCTCACCTTCCCCCGTCGGCTGACGACATAGTCTGGTTTGAAGGGAAGGCTCTACCTATACTTCCCCCACCCACCCTATCATTCTCTTCCTCTTTTTCCCATCTCCCTATTGAAGGGAGATCGTCTAATCTCCCTGCTTCAGCGAGATGAGGGAGGGGGAGAAAAGGAGAGGGAAAGAGAGAAAATACAGGGAGAGAAAGAAGAAAAAGAAGAGAGAGCGGAAGGAGAGGGAGAGAGGAAGAAGAGGAAGAGGAAGATAGAGAGAAAGGGGAAGGAGAGGAAGAGCCCCTCTTTGTGCCAGACCTCGTCGCCAGCCGAAAGGGGAGGTGGGGAAGGGGAGGAGAGAGGAGGGAGGGAGAGAAAATGGGAGTGGGGAGAGAAAGGGATGGGGTATTTTGAAATTTTTTTAATTTTAGTTTTATTTATTTATATGTTTATTTATTTTTTGCTGTGTAAACTGAGCATATTGTTTTAGCAGCTCTTTTGAAAATTCACACATTTCAAAATGAGTGTCATGCTCTTGAATAGCAATGCCTTGGTCCCGCATGTGTAGGATGCATTCCAATTATTTGGGCTCTCTTCTCGTGTGTGGTGGGCTTTTTTTCCAGGTGTGTTGAACTCTCTCTTAGGTCTCAACACCCTTAATTGGGTTACCAAAAATAGAAAGCAATGTCTTGCTCCACAATGAGATTGAATATGATTGATTATTTTTTTTTAAATAATAGAAGAATACATTTTATGAATCAAATACGCTGAAATTGAGCTTTTGCATTCACATAGGGTTGTAGGGGTAGTGGTTGCCGACCCAATCCAACCTAGTAAGTCAGAGTTTGATCTTGACCCAGACCCTTCCTTATTTTTAGGGGGGATTCCAGTTGACATGACAACATATATAGATTGAGTTTAGATTATGTTTATTAATTTTTTCTTTCTAAAAAGGAAGATTTTATTAAAAAAATCATATTAGATGTCCGATGAATCAAAAAGTCCCTCTCAGTTTTGTATAATAGCATCGGCCATGCCAACGACATGAGTGATGATATTGTCACTCATTTCAGTTAAGTGAAAATGCACTTGTATGTTCTTATTTCTTTTTTTTTTTTTTTACTTTCATACTAATATGATCCAAACCATCCATCATGTTGTTCCTCATATATGTTGAGATATTTTAAAAAAGTCTAAATCATTGGATCATAATTTATGAACTTTTGTAGGGTGTGACTGCAAAATTTGAACCATTTACATCCGTCAAAAGGCATAAAACAACTATAGTTTCAAATTTGGCTGGGTAATTCATCATGGATTGTGAGAAAATTATTTAAAAAATCATGATTGTTGATCATATGCACAAAACAAAAATTCAGATGTTAATCTATTATTACCCATTTTTACTTTGAAAACCTACCTCATAGGTCCCACAATCACAATACTAAACGTCCATCATATTTAGAAAGTATGAAACAACTAAGATTCAATTTTTAACCATTGATTTTCATTTGAGATACTTGCAAAAAGTCCACACTTTAAAATTTTCATGATGCTCAATCACAATTTATTTTCTCAAATTTCTCAAAATCTATAATCCATAATGAATCTAAGTTCTAAAATTTAAACCCTATGCTGTTTTTGGCCTTCTACATATGATGGATAGAGACGAAGATTCAAACCATGGAGACGACTAAAATACTTATCATGATTTATAACTTCGCTTTTAACCTGTCCATCGTCATCCATCCCTCCCGCTAAATACATTTAAGAAAGGGGCACTGGTAGGAAGAAAATGCACTTGTCACTCGCCCCAGTAGTTAATACAGCAGTAATACTCAGCTTTTGAGTTTCATTTACATGGTTTTAATGTTTAAGCCTCGCTGAAGTAGAGTGGCACGTTCCATCGATAACGGCCTAGGGGATTTGTGTCGCTCTTGCTAACACAATGTCTGTGTTTGTGTTGGATCAATGGATGCTCTTTGCTATCGAAAAAGCAGGCAGAAGTTTCTGATTGGAAAAGATTATGACTCCGGTAATTTGCAGTCGAAAAGATCGATGGTAAAAGATGGAGCAACATTCGTAAAAAGGGAGTACATTGGAGACTTGTTATACGATTGTGTCAATCAAGACACATTGGGATGTGTTAGGTCTCACCGACATAAGTTGAATTTGATGATTAAACAAGTATAGAGATCTATTTTTTTGAAAGTTAATTTTGCTGCCTCGAATCACATGTGATAGAAGTTAGCATTGAAAGTTGGTTTTTTTGCATAAAGGTAAAGGTAGTCTTTATTTTATTTATTTAGTTTTATATATCTGCTGCAAAGGGCTATGCCCCACCATCGATAGAGGGCAGCAGACTTTATAGAGGTAGGTAAAGCCCTCAGGTGAGGAGAGCAACTATACTTCAGACTAGGTAAACATGGGCCCTCTAGGAAGAGAAAGGTGCCTGCTTAAGTTTGAATCCTAGTCAGGAGATAAGAACTGTCACCTCTTACAAGTGAGACAAGAAACCGTTCACTAAAGATAGAGTTGTAAAGTGGGATGAACCCCAAGCCCAACATGCTGGTCAACATGCAGTGGCCTTATTAGCCTAGCATGGTCCAGCCTATCCCAGTCACACGCCATACTAGGTCCATGGCTGGTGGCATGGCCCGGCCCAATAGACGATCAATGGATTATGGGCCTTGGTTATAGGTAGGATTGTATGGAAATCATCTTTCCCGAGATGATATTAATTCATATGGGTATTAACATAAATTTATGTAGATATAAATTATTTTTCCTAAAATGGTAATCAATGTTGGACAGGGCTACAGTGTAGCACCGCTATATCGTAGTATGGTGTAGAGCCCCATCTTTAATTTATGGTGGGGCCCACCTTTTTAAAATCCGGACCATTCATTAGCCGTAAGACCCTTTGTCATGATCACCTGATAATTTATTATTTAAATATCTAATATTGCCACCATTAGATTAAACTCCATCTAAGGCCGATGATGAACTTGCCTTATTATTCTCTTGTTGGAAAACAAATTGAGAGAGACATTTAGATGTGATCAATCTAAATGGTTGTACCGTTGAATGTTTCTTTGAAAACTTAAATATAATGAGTATTAAGGGTCTTAGAGTTGATTTAATGACTCTGATTTAAAAAAAGTGGGCCCCACCATGTTTTAAAATAAGGTGATGTACCATACTACAATGCAGTGGTAGTGCACTGTAGCCTTGCCCACCAATGTCATTACCCCTACTTAAATGGGTAATCAATGTCATTATCCCTACTTTAATGGGTACTAGCATTTAGAAGTTACTCTTTCCTCCAACCCAATGAAATTATTACTCACAATTAAGGGCACATTTGGTAAACGCAGGCAATCCTTTGCCCCAATGAGTCCCAATGATTCCTTTTACATTCTTGGAATCATTCAATCCTCACTAAGGATATTTGAGGAGACAGAAACTATAATCCAAGTTTGGCAAACAAATGGGATTTGTACATTTACATATGCAAGATCCAATGGTCACAAGTTTTTTACATTTTTCTCACAATCCGTAAAGAATCAAGCCATAAGATTTTTTCTCCTTGTAGTTTTGGCCTACTACAAATGATGGACAGTTTAGATTTTCATTGTGGTTCCCAAAAAAATTTGAAAAATTATTCTATAATGTGGACTTTTTCATAAATATCTCAAGATAAATGATGAATCAACGGCTTAAAATCCACCTAATAGCAGTTTTTGATCTTCTAAACAAGATTAACGGTTTGGATTGTGATTATGGGACCCATAATCACAGTTACCAAAGACCCATAAGCAATCTGGGTGAGTCACACCATTTCATTATTCATCTGCTTCCCATAAACTATTCAACTGGAAATTTGAATAGGAGATAATAAACGGTCATAAATTGTTTGACCAATTTCTTACTATTCATAATGAATTAAGCCTCCAAATTTAAACCCATTCATGTTTTAGGCTGTTTGAAGAGATTGAATGATTTGGATCTTATAAAACTAGCCCACAAAAATTCAAAAATTATGATCAATGGTTTACGTGTTTTTGAAAATATCTCAAAATATATGACTAATCAATGGTTGATTTTCTACTATAGAGCCATTTGGGACCTTTTACACATGATAAATGGTTTGGATCTTGACCTTAACACCTATTTGGTAGGTTCTCACAACAAAAAGAGTAGCTCATAAACTACCCCCCAACACACTATACATTCATTGTAGTGCTGCTTTTTTGTGCTTGTGAGGATAGAGACAATCCAATATGGGGAGGTGGAGACCGAGGATTCACTATTGGCAAATATTTTATGGGTTTGAGAGCATTATGATAATCCTCTCTTTATTTTCTTCTTTTTATTCAAACTTGAGTTTTCTCATAAATCAAGCAAAACCACAAAGGATTCCCTTTTGGGGAAGTTACCCAAATGTGCAGTACAGGTGGAGCATTGGAAAGATACTTTTTATAATCCATATGGGCTCGGCCTGTAGTACGACTGGCTCACATTGGACTAGATTTGGGGTTATTATACTTTTTATAATCCATATGGGCTCAGCCTATAGTACGACTGGCTCACATTGGACTAGATTTGGGGTTAGTAGACCTGTGGGCTCAACAGCGTATAGTGAAATGGCCAAGATTGTCCTATTGATGCTTTTAAGGATAAACCGGCCCAATTTATTTATTTAACACAAAGAGCTGGTGTCCCTTTTGATAGTGTGCCCACCCGAGACCCAAAGTTCAGCTAGTGGATCTAACATATTAGGAACAATAAGTACACGGGCACGCTTGGACAAGAATCAGAGGTCAGACCAGGCCCATGGATGGGCCTAGCTTCCTCGTGGCTTCCATGACAAGAAGCCTTCTCAGTTTGGGGTGCATCCCTTGCAGCTTGCTAGAACTGCAAGCTTTCTGCTTCTTTGTAAATATGACATAATCAGTGTTTTTTTTATGTAGTTCACTTGCTTGAATATGTGGTATAGTGAAGTGTAGCCAAGTGAAGCCTCAAATCAAGAAAGAATAAAATATGATGGATTTAATCTTAATATAATGACTTTTTATTTTTAGTAGCTCGAGCAGAAATTTTTTTGACTTTTATGTAAAAGGTAGAAGATTTTTGACATTTAGTGGCTATAGAATATTGCTTTCGACCTTTTTTTTTAAGGAAAAATTTTGAATTTTTATACTTCTAATGCTCCACTTCACTTTGATTTACTTTACTGCAGTGTTGAATTAGTCCACTTCACTCTACTTTGACATGACCCACACATATTGGAGTCTATTGAAGAGGGAAAAGTCAACCCATGTTGCATTACACGGATATTGCTAGCTTTCTTTCTGATGCCATGAAATGTATGGTGGTTATATATATATATGTATGTGGAAAATGCTTTGATAAGAGACATTTGCACAATTAAAAATATTCATGCATAAAAGATAAACAAGGTATATGGAAAAGATAAATGTTCATGTACAAATAAAAAAAGCTATATAAGCATCCCTCACTCTACAATGAGAGAATGATGTATATATATATTACTATGAATCATTTCCTCACCATGTGATCAAAGACATGCATATTTGAAAAGATTCATGTATCAAAGAAGAAATGTTATTTATGATATTATAAAAAAGAAGAATCTTCATATGTAAAGAGGAAAAGTTACATCATTGTTTCTCACCACATGGTGAGGGAATGATGCATAGTAATATTCTCTTATATATATATTAAATTTGATCATTCATTTGTAGGCCTCCAAACAATTACAATTGATCTGATATTTTTAGTCAAGAGTATTTTGAAGGAATAATTACTGTACGGATGCCTTTATACTTGACCATTACCAAAAAAATGTCAATAAAAAGAAAATTACCACACAACTGTTTGAATAAGAAATGATGTTCAACAGATGACAATTTTATCCTAGTAGGATACTAAACGGTGCAATCTCCTATAAAAGTAGGATATCGCAAGTTTTACCACTTCCTCCCAAACCTAGAGCATATTTTCACCATGAAACTCTAAATTACCTTTATCATTTTTTATTTTTTTCGGATTCCTGAGTTGAATCTTTTTTTTTATAGGTTTTTAATTATCACAAGAGATATATGGCCTCTATTTAGCTTATCTTCTTCGTTTATCAGAAAAAGAAGCAAATCATTTTTCATTCTCTTAAATAGAAAGGAAAGGGTGATAAAAATTTGAGTTTCATTTGATATCCTACATATCCCATAGTTATAAGATATCTCAAAAGGTAAAATAGTCATTTGTAGGGCATCAAATCTTGCACGGATAATTGTGTTGTAATTATCTTTTTGTGGATAGCTTTTGAGCAAATGTGGAATAGAAGGACATCTGTGAGGTAATTATCCTGATCTTAATAGTCCTTTTCCATCCAATAGGTTAATGATCATAGAAACACTCGCACACGTTATCTAAAAAAAGAGTAGAAAGCTTCCTGTGCGAAGTTGTAGAAGACACCATGGAAAATGAGCTCTATCATCAGAAATGATAAAAGGGTTTCAGGGATACGTGGGCCATGTCTTCTGGCAATTGGAATATATAACAATCGGATGGATCATTTGCTTCTCAACTCTCGAGAGATGATGATTTTAAAATGGGGGCCATAGGGGTTTGAGTAAGCAGAGGAACCTAGTTAAAATTATTAGCTTTTGAATTTTTAGAAATAATTTTGAAAATACTTTTTATTGGATGGGTATTTGGTTTTTATTTATTTATTTCTTTTACTGGTTGTATTTTTGGACATGAGATGCCTCTCCATTTAAAAGCTACAAGTTGATTGGCAGGAGCATTGAAAAAATAAAGAATAGTATAGGAATTTTCTCAAGAACCAGATGATTAAGATTTAGGGAAAAAGAATAGCGAAGAAATTATTGAAAGCATTGGCTTATTTAGTCAAGGCGATTAAAAAAATTTGAGGCCTAAAGCAACAGTCTTAAATGAGGCCTTTTTTATTTGAAGTGATATGTAAATCACTAAAATTTAATCTGGCCATTCAAAGAAATTAAAAAGTTATAAATGGTGGCAAATGATTGAGTGTAATCAGATAGTTGTGCCTAAAGAAGTAACATTAGATGGTCAGTTATGATTTAATTATTTATAACAAGCATAAATGACAAGAAAGATGAGGTTTCATATGGAAATGAGGAAGTAATTACCTCAAAAGACAGGACTTTTTCCTTCTCTTCTTGTACTTCGTGCATGTTTTTTTATGTAATAGCTCTGAAAATATGAGAGAACGTGAGAAATTACAAGAGAAAAGATGCACAAAATATATAAGAGAATGAGAGAGTCTATAAGAGAATGAGAGAGTCTGAGAGAAAACGTTGCAAAGGGGAAAATAAAAGATTAGAATGTCTCATCATTTTTGGCATATGAAAATATTAGAAGGCTTCATTTTTGGGAGAAATAAGGTTTCATTTATGGGGAGAAAATAAAAGCATTACAGTTGACTATTTTTTGAAAATTAGAAATGATACAGGTGGCAGTTGACTTCAATTACTATAATGAAGCCTTTTTTCTAGGAACATATAGTGAGGACTTTTCTTGCCTCGGCCCTGTTTTTGTTGAAAGTAATTGACTTGATATTTTATTTAGCATGCATGAGTTTTGAAATCATTGGCAACAAAAATTCCTAATTCATTATCAAGATATTGTGTGTATATTGCTCGACAATTTCAAAGACAGAAAGCCTGCATATGAGCATAGACCACCCTTGCATTATATATACCTACACTCCCTTAGTCCCTTGGCTTTAACCTTTTTGGAAATTTGGTTGGCTTCAATGCAGGCGTGTAAAAAATGGGTTGTTTCCTCATCATCATAAAAACTGAAAAAAAAAAAAAAAACACAAAAAAGGGGTTCGGCTTTGGAAATCTTATTTGAAAGCCAGCACATCTATGGGAAGGGTTGGGCCGACGATGCTACTTAAGATAAAATTAGTTTTTCTATTTTGATTGATTTAGTGTTTTTCTTTACTATTGTGTTTCATATTTTGATTACCGCTTTAGTTAGGGTATATGTCAGTTGCTATTTTGGTGAGGGACACTTTTTTTTTTTTTAAGCTAAAAAAAGTGTGAAATTTTATCCTCTTATATATTAATATTTAAAAAAAAATATTCCTCTTTAAAACAGGGAGGGAGATATGCAGATGTATATTCTTTATATATATATATATATATATATATATGCACGAGAGATAGAAAAGGTTTTACTTAAGTGATCAATTCTGCTCTCTCCCTTTTCCTTCCACAAGTATCAGCACGTACAAATCGAAGGACAGATTGTGTGCAGATCGAACTTCGATGCGGGATCCACGTTGATCATCGACGGTTCTTGTGTGTGGGGTTGGGATCCAAGGGGAGAAAAGAGATTTGATTCGGATTGAGGTGGTTCCGAATCATCAGCCTTGTCCCGAGGGTTTGGTGTTTGAAAACGATCGGCAGAGACGAGTGCTGATCACGAGCTGGGCCACATGTGCAGATTGGCCTCTACAAATTGGAAGAGAAGAGAGTGTTACTTGCTGTGGTCGGTGCCTGAGAAGGGGGGAGGGATTTCCAGTGTCTTGCTGGTGCAAGAAGAAGGAGGCCGGATTTGATTCGGGTTTCTTCGTTGTGGCCTGGTCGTCGCGGTGCCTGAGAAGAAACAGGGGGCGGTGGGGCTTGGATTTTCAGAAACCAGAGCCATCGATCGAAGAGGTCACCATCGCCATGGTCGGAGAGCTTGCCGACTCGGAGAAGGAAGGTCGGGTTGCTGTCCTGACCCGCCGTTGCCGAGATCGAAGAAGCCAGACCTGAGAGGAAGATTAGGTCGGCCGGTTTTGATTTGCGCAGATCTGAGAGGCAGAAACAGAATGAATACAAGGAGAAAACGCCTGGGTTCTGGTCTGGGGCCAGGCCACGTCACGTCACGGGTCAACTTGATCTGACTTGCAGGAGGACAACCCAATCGACAGAAGCGCCTGGGTTCAGTTCGGGTCAGGCGGACCCGACCAGCCCAGTAGCAGTGGTGACATCACTAGCACGGTCAAATAGTCGTTTGACCTAGATCGATGCGCAGAAATTTTTTTTTTTTTGGCCATATTGGGTTCATCCGGTCATCCTGTGCACGTGGACACCAGATCTACACAGTGGTGTAGATGTTAAGACTGATCAAACTAGATCAACACCGATGGATTTTGCGCCAAGTTTATTTCTCTCTTTCTCGGTAGTGCGCCACGGTAAGTCCACGAGTCTTTTTTGGTGAGTGATACATTATGGGATAAAACGTGTGGGGGCAGAAACCATACCACGAGAAAAGACATCCACAAAAGAGGCATCCATAAAGAAACAATGGATTATGAAAGGAGCTCGGGCTCTATTTGCAATCAAAGCGTTTGTGAATGGTGACATGTTTGAGTATATGATGGATGATGTGGAGTCTCCAAAAGACGTGTGAGACTTGTATGAGAGAAAATTTGGCACGTAGCCAAATCCCAAAGTGGACATGGTGTGTTACCAAAGTAATGATGCGGGTTACGTAAAATGAAGATGGTAGTCATTGAAGGAAATTTAACTGCAAAAGACTTGAGACAACGGGACGCCGCCAATGGGTATGAGAGAGCCATTGAGGAGGATGGTTGGACTTAGTGGTGAATTTTACTACCATTGTTGAACCATTGAAATATGTGAATATGCATTAATGTCAATAATTTATTCTATTGATGTTGTGGTGTCTTTAAATCGTTTAAAGCTAGAAAATGAAGCACAAGATGTGTTTAAGGAAGAAGAATTGACAGTAGAAGATATAGATCAATTGGGAATTGTATCAAATCTTCAAGGGAAGTCAGATTTTAAGGGGCTTAAATATCTTAGAGGAGAAAGAATAGGAAAAAATGGAGGAGGATTAATCTAGGATTTAACCATCAATTTGATGGGACTGCAACTCATTATACAACATGGTTGAAGTCATCGTTGACTGAGTACATTGGTGGGCACTATGTGGGATGGGATGGGATGGGATAGGGTTTTCTAATTTGATTGGTTTAGGGTTTTCCTTTATTATTGTGTTTCCTATTTTAGTTAGGACTTTATTTAGCAGTGTTGCTTAGGGTTTTTTATATATCGGTGAATGTAATTCGGTTTTTTTTATAATGCACCCTCCTCCTTCTCCTACAGTGGTATTGTATATTCCAACACTTCCTTAGTACTTTGGCTGTAATTTTTTCGAAAAATTAGTTGGTTTGGGGATTTAGGCATGTAGAAAATGGGTAGGTTATCTCGTCATAGGTTTCATTTTGAAAATCATGTTGAGCTGAATAGAAAAATGCATATTAGGGTGTTGGCATCCATTTTAAAGAAACTTGGGTTGCTAGTCGCGTTTGCGCCTCCAATCCAAATATGTAACAATTAAAAGTAGATAAGACGGGGTAGATGTCAATTAGCATCTCTGTGTCGCCTCTCCACCACATGGTATATGCCGATATGCTATGGTGCTTTCTTCTTGAGACTATCTATGACATTGATTTTCTTCTTTTCGGTGCCCCGTTATTCCCCTCCCACTTGTGTGACGTGACGGGAGAGACGGAGAGGCAGAGAAAGATATTAAGCATCATCATATGTTTCCCTCTCGTCTTTTTGAAAGAAAAGGAAAAGAAAAAAAAAAGAAATTAAAAAAAAATAGTGGCAGAAGCTAGTATATTATTATTATCAATCCCACGCTCTGCATTTACACGTGTAGTAACGGCCACCACTCCTCTCACCTCCACTCGTCCCCACCTCACGTTCTCTCTCTCTCTCCTAATCCCAGGCTCCCGGAGAGAGCAAGAAAGAAAGAAGCCCATCTCTTCTCAAAAAGAAGGCAAAAACGGAATGCGAAAGAAGGAAAAGATCGGTAACGCAAGTGGACTGGAGTGGCCGAGGCGCTGTTAACTGATTTATTTATTTCTAACAGGTACAAGAAGAAGGAGAATAGATGAAAGCGGGAGTTTTTCTCCTCCTTCCTCTGGCTCCTCCTGACCTCCCTCTTATTCACCTCCACAACAGCAGCAGCAGCAGGTCTAACAGGAAGAGGACGAAGAGGGTTCTCCGCCACAGCAACTGTTCCCATTCCAGAATCGTCGAGACGTGCTCCGTTTCCTTCCTCTGCTCCAACTCGTCGTCGATCCTGCCTGGAAAGTCGAAGGCCCTGCGCCTTCGTACCACCGTCGGGAAGACTCTCGCCGATGTGAAGTCGGATCCGTACGATGTTGCCGACTCGGCGCCGGCGCCGGCGTCGGTGAACTTTCGGGAAGGTCAAAGAAGCGAGGTGGTTAAAGCACTGCCGGATGAGGAGCTGCTGAGGCGGGGCTCAGTTCCAATTCCGTGGTGGGAGCAGTTACCGAAGCGATGGCTGATTGTTATCCTCTGCTTCTCCGCATTTCTCCTTTGCAATATGGATAGAGTAAGGTTTTTATTTTTAAATGAAAATCGATGGCTGCTTTGTTAAGTTGTTTCCTTGTTTCCATCTAGAAAAACTATTGTGGTTGTGATTGTGATTGTAGTAGATTACTCGTTCGCGGCCATTTCCTTTCTATAAATAAAAATAAACTTGCTGCTTCCCGAATCGAATCCTTTATTATTGGAGTTCGACAGTTGAGGTAGCTGCACCTAATTAACGCAGTGGTTGTTTGAGACCACCTAATTCATATCTTCGATTTATTGTGACACGTGGCTGGCGAACGGCAGACAGCAAACTTGGGTTGACATTTTCATTTCTTACAACGCTATATTTATTCTTTCCCGATATAAACCAGCCGAGGCTGGAGCTGTAGCTTGGCCTAGGACTTAATTACACATGGACTTAGTTCCTTCAACTTAGCGCTAGGCATGTCAATTGCATTCCCATAACTAATCTACTTCCCCAAGGCCATTAAAAAAAAAAAAAAAAAAATCTAGTTTCATCCTTCCTATCAACTTCACGCATCCACTTTAGAGTTTACAGTTCAGTCACGTGTAATTTCTTTTTTACATCAACATTTCCCTCCATGCAACAAAGCATCAACTGTACTCTTTATCACAAGAGAAATAGTCATGTGCCTTCTGTCAATGCCTTCTCGTTGCAGCTAACAACCTTAATTGATCTGTTTGGGGCTCACCTTTGCTTGATCTAGATTGCTCCCACCACTGGCTTCCTTACATACAGGTGTTTGGCCCAAATTTCAAGGCATTTAAAATGATATGCATTGTTGGATTCAAGTATATGAATATATAGTTATGTTTTCAGCACTTGGTTCAAGCATCCAACACATACAGTGCTCTAATTGGTGAGAAATTTGGGCAAATGCCTTTACACATGGAGATGTGTGATGTAAGTGAGCTAGATCAATCAAGGTGGGCCCTACATAGTCAAATCATTTAATTAGCTTAGCTGTCATCAATATGTCATTAGTAGGTAGTGTAGGATCATTTCTCATTATATAATGCCTCCTTCACTTGAAGTGGGCCATGATTTTTTTTTTTTTGATCCGTAACAAAAATTCATTAAAAGAGGAAGAGAACAACAAGAGAGAAAAAAAGTACCAGAGCATTGTACCTTACCAACAGAAACAATAACATACAAATACCCTCCCAAGGTAACGCTCTCTTAGTACTCTGCTTAACTAATGCATTTGCCATGAAATTTGTTGATTTGAACACATGATGAACTTCAACATTGATATAAGAAGATGACACTCGAATTTCGTTAACCTAAAACTACAATCTCTAAGGAAATCTCTTTTGGTTAGTCACCCATGCAACAACATTTGAAGAATCACTCTCCACTAGTAAAGTACCAATAAAGTTCCTCGAAAAACAACAGAGAGCTTCTAAAATAGCTAGCATATCTACTTCATTAGAATCACACTTACCAATATGCTTTGAAAATATGAAAAGAACCTTATCTTTGTAGTTACAAAGCACTCCACCAATACCTGCTTGCCTTGGCTTTTCTCTAGTACTACCATCGACATTGAATTTAAGCACACCAAAGGGGAGAGGAGACAAAAAAATGTACCTCCTCACCTTAATAGGGCCACAATTCATATAAGCTTCCCAATTAGAAATGATATCTCTAAAATTGAGGTTAGGGAACTCTTTCCTAAGCAAAGCCCACTCTGCAATCCTCTGGCCTATAGTGGTAATCAAATCAACAACAGAAGATCAAGTTCCTTTGAAGATTCTGTCATTTCTTTCTCTCCCAATAGACCATAAAACTGCAAAAGGAACCAACCTCCATAGACTACCCCCACAGCCAAATAGAGGCCCTCCCAACCAAGACTCTATCGCTTCCTCTGTAGTCTTTGGGAAACACCAAGCAAGCCTGCATCTTTTAATGAAATGACTCCAACAATAGCTGCCACCTCACAGTGAAGGAATAGATGGTTTACCATCTCCTTTTCCCTTGGACACATCACACATATGTTTGAGATATTAATTGAATGCATATCCCTTTTTCTAAGGTTGTCAACTGTGGAAACCTTTGACGCGACTGCTAGCCAACAAAAAGCCTCTATTGAGGAGGTGCCAACCCCATCCAAACCAAGGAAGAAGAAGCCCTATGATGCATGTTCCCCTCTAGGTTTGAATAGAAAGTTTTCACCGAGAATTCCCTAGCAATGGAGGGCTTCCAAATCCGAAAATCCTTGGAGTTCCTGCATTAAAAAAAAAAAACATTAGAAAGAATATTAAGTAACCCTTCAAACATAACCTTCTCCAAGGGGCGAAGAGTTCTCCTGAAGGATATAGTCCACACAAAACCACCATCCCTTTCTTCAACACAATCACTAATAGAAGCCTCCTTATTGGATACTATTCTAAAAACCACTGGAAATAACCCGCACAAAGGACCCATTCTCACCTAGTCATCCAACCAGAAACTGACTTCCCTCCAATCCCCCACCACAAAGCCAACCCAATTGAACAAAATTTTCCCACTCTCACTAGAAGCATCTCCAATTGAAACAATTCCACCCCACAAACCCTATCTATTGTATCTAGGCGTAGGTTTTGGCCACCAACCCCGACTGCCTTTACCATACTTTGAAGCAATGATTTTCCTCCATAGAGTATCCCTCACCTCCCCAAACTGCCACCACCATTTTAGCTAGTAAAGCCTTGTTTTTGTTATCCAAACACCCTAAACCCAAGCCTCTGCTCTATTTCGATTTAATAACCTCACTCTACTTCATTAAGTAAAGTTTCTTTTTATCACCTTGCCCTTCTCATGAGAATTTCCTACGGATTTGATCCAACCTCACCATCACTATTTTCGGCATTCTGAAGAGCGACATATAATACACTAGAAGATTGAAAAGGCAAGCTTTTATCAATGTGATCCTTCCACCCAATGATAGATATTATTTCTTCCAATTAGACAATTTCCTCTCAAAATTTTCAATAATTGGCCACAAAAGTTTGGACCTCGGCTTTGCCCCAGTAGGAAGGCCAAGATAAACAAAGGGGAGAACTCCAGATTTGCAATGAATAATCACTGCCAAAGACTAAGGGGTCTGCTCTGAACAACCTATTCCTAACAATAGACTCTTAGAAAGATTAATCTTCAGTCCCGAAACTAACTGAAAACACCACAAGATTCTCTTGAAGTGGGACATGATGATCGGACAACACTCCACTTGCGTGTCTCCATTTTGCTCGTCTGCAACATCGAACTCGAACTCTCCACTTTGTTATAAAGTAGCTTTCACCGATATCAAAATGTATCTGCAACATCCAACTCAAACTCAAACTCTCCACTCTCTAACTCTTTTGCCCTTCCTGTTTTCTGCCACTCTTTAGAATCAGCTCAAATATGCTAACATAATTTGATGGAAGAATATATTTGATATTCTTACGCTGTTAAAGCAAACAAGAAGGAAGGGGGTGCCAATGATGACTTGCAATGAAAGTCAGAACTGATATGAATGATTTCATGACGGCAAACCAAATAGGGCTGAATAGTAAAGTTGGAACTCAGTAACTAACCATAGATGCATGGGATGTGGCTTCAATGATGACAACACCAATGGTGATGATAGTGACATGAACTCCTGCACATGTGGAAAGCCTCCAGAAGAGAGATTGGACATACCTATCTAATTTCAATGAATTTTGTTGACAATCACTTCTGTAGCTGATCAGCTTTTATATATATATATATATTCTATTAAATGTTGCTTTGGGAGCTGCTATGTTACTGATCCACCAATGGGATAGCAAATATTGTATTGTTTTGACCTTTTAGCAATGTCAGTATTCTCACTCTCAAGCTTTTCATCAAATCTACCATCATTAAAACAATGGACATGATATAGCTGTTTCACTCACATATATTTAGTATTCACAGCACCTATGTAAATGATCCTAGTAGTTTTATTTGAGACTTCTCTATCAAGAAGTTGGTTTAGTCGTTCCTTTTCTGTTTTAAAGTTAGATTTATTTTGTAAATCCATTCTTTATTTTGAGCTAACCATTACTTTGACTGTAGTTTATTCCACATTCTTACATCCCTGTTACTTATGCCTCATCCCTTCAGTGCAACAAGAGCTCAAAATTGTTAAATAACTTGTTCTGTTTGGCAGGTAAATATGAGCATTGCCATTCTTCCTATGTCTGCCGAGTATAATTGGAATCCTGCAACTGTTGGATTGATCCAGTCTTCTTTTTTCTGGGGTTACCTTCTCACCCAGGTTTGTCACCATATAATGATGAATCTTGTTTTGTATTGGCATCTTGAGATTCTCTTTCTACAGTTCGGCAGTACGTTCTCATTGTTATTGTGATTACTTGGTGAAAAAAAGAAGATTGCAGCATTCCTTGACAGCTGAAATTTTGATTGATTGATGAAATATGGGCAAGTGTTTATGTACTCAACAAAATTGTGAACTGGGTATAATTGCATAGATCTCAATTCAAATTTTTGGGTTATGAAAATGCTGTGTCAAGCAAATCTGTTGCAAACTGCAGATTCTACCACATCCTTCAGCTTTGGACCCTCCATTACAAAGAGTGTTACTATTCTGTGTTTCTTGTCACCGTTTTATTGTGATCAGACCTGTCACAGTAACAAACTGAATAGTGTTCAGTTAATCTGAACCCATTACTTGAATTTCTTACTGCTAACTGTTTGTACAGAGGAAGAATAGATCACCATGCCTAGAATAGACTATATTCATATTTATAGGTTAATTTCCTGTAAAAAGAGTTCCATTGCTAGAGTATGTCCTCTGCAAATGCCTCTGTCCAGTGTTTGCTAAAAGCCTAAAACCGTGATTTGTTACTCTACATTGTAAAATGGTTGTCATGCTAATATGGTGATAATTTCAAAGAATAGATTGCTGGAGGTATATGGGCAGACACAGTTGGTGGAAAGCTTGTGCTAGGATTTGGTGTAATTTGGTGGTCCATTGCTACAGCTCTCACTCCTGTAGCTGCAAAACTTGGATTGCCTTTCTTACTTGTCACTCGGGCCTTTATGGGAGTTGGTGAGGTTAGTTCTCGTGTTTACCCTTATTGTATTTCTCTCTTCTTTACCCCTATTGTCTATTTGATGGAAACATTGAAATGTAGCATCATTCAGAAAACTGTTCATTGCCTGTATAAGCGTATGATGAATGCTTCTTTGCATTCTCACTTCTATTTCCTAATGTTGTTCCTGGGAAAAATTGTGCTATATTCTCTTATATGCTGAAATCTTGTGCCCTCGTTCAGATCAATACCTTTATCTTCGGTAGAGTGAAGAATTTGTTCTTATTTTCCCTTTTACAGTTGATGTTTGGTGTCTTTTGTTTTGAATTGTGTAAATATTGCTTTATTAATTTTGTTGGTTTCAAGTCGAGATTGTATCTTGTTTCAGGGTGTTGCGATGCCTGCAATGAATAATATTCTTTCGAAGTGGGTTCCTGTATCAGAGAGAAGTAGATCGTTGGCACTAGTGTACAGTGGGATGTACCTTGGATCAGTAACTGGGTTGGCATTTTCACCGCTGTTGATACATAAGTTTGGCTGGCCATCCGTCTTCTACTCCTTTGGCTCTCTGGGAACTGTTTGGTTTGCAATATGGCTTAGTAAGGTGACATGCTTATGCGTATTTACGTTCACCAATAAGTTTTTCTTGTTCTTTGTGCTTCATTGCCTGGTTTTTTGTTTGTGTAAGTTTTGTGTGCCATATACATTTGAAGTGTTGTGATAGGAATGGACCAATTTGAAAATGTCCCCGTACTTTTACTTAAACGGTTGTCTATCATGAAAATGGATCTTTAAGATTTTTTTAGGAAACGAGCAAAGATCCTAACTCAAATTTTAGGTACTAACTGATCATACTTTACCGGTGTTCTGCCTGAACATATTTTGAAGTTTGACTTTGCTTATTGCCTAGAGAGTGTATGCCCATCACTGAATTTTGATGCGGATGCTATTCCTCATAGCACAATTATTGTTCTGACAAGTTATGTTTTGTTTTGGGGGTGGGGTGTGCGTTACGGGGTTGGGGTTCACCTAGGACATATTTATTAACTTGAAGTTTGCTTATTGCATAGGAAGTGAATGCCCATCTATCTAGGGTTCGAGTACAAAATACCGATGCTATGCCTTATAAGACCCTTATTGTTTTGCATTTGCTCGACATTTGTACTCTAATTCTTTGTTTTGATAAAGTTCATCATCATCATCATCATCATCATCATCAAAAGCCTTGTCTTTGTTAATAACCAATAACACCAAAAGCTCAAGCTGGTAGTGAACGGCATAACAATTTATATTTACACCCCCCTCAAATGGAAAGCCATTCGAATTTGAAACCCAACAGATAGACGGAATAAAGAGACTAGACAGAAAGCTAGAGGTAACATGCCTCCAGAGGTTTCTACCTCATGACCGTTGGATCTGATACCATGTTTCTAACCAAAAACATCAAAAGCTCGAGATTTTAGTGAATGGCATAACAACTTATATCAATTGTCTCAAATATGTTGGGGGTCAACTACGTGAATGTTGTCTCTATATTCCAATCTATCTTGAGCCAAATCCTCAGGTAGGTTGCACTTCTTTAGATCTATTGTTACTACTTCCATCCATATTCTCTTTGGCCTACCCCTTTCCGTTGGTCGACCTTCAACCTAGATGGATTAAGACAAAAGATGGTTCTTAAAGCTAAATTTCTTGATACTAGCAAGCTTCTCTTCATTTGATTGTTGGCCTCCAAAAGGAAGAAAAACTAGAATATATATGTCATGATTTACCCAAATTCTATTTAGCACCTTAATGTATAATAAATGATAAAATCGAGCAAGGTACACTATATTATGGTGGGACCCTCATTGTTGGGTTCCATTTCTCATCAAGTTAGAGAGAGATATAAATTACCTCTAGTAAATCTGCATGTAGCTGTCAGGTCACTCTCATTGGACCCTTAATGACAAATTCAGACTCTTTTCTTTGAACAAATGGTTATCATCATATAGTTAATAGTATAGTATGCCTCCTGTTGCCATCTCTTATACATGGTGTGCCCTTCTGTAGTCTAGATATGGATCCTCCTAGTATGTTCTTTGTGCTTCAGTTGTGTGGAATGAAGGCCATATGAGTCATCACCTATGCTATCTAACGCGGAACGGGCAAGGTAGAAGATGGAGATAGAGGGGAAAATTGGGCTCTCACTAAACTCTAGTTGCAGGAGGCGTTAAAAATTTCGAGGAGAACTCGAAGAAACTTGGGGAAGCTCCCAAAACTTTTTTTCATTAATCATTCATAACTACTGAGCCAAAGAGGCCTTATAATGCTTAAATAGATAAAAGACTAATCCTAAGATTAATCTAGACCATCTAATCACATTGATGGTTGAGATTAAAACATCATTTAAACATCTTATTAAAACAACTTAAAGCAAACAAAATCCTAAATAAACTAGGATAGGTGGGCTAGGCCCAAAGATGGGTTGACCCACGGGGGACCATGGGTCTGTCCTGTATCAATTCTCCTCAGCTTGGAGAAAACTCGATCTCGAGTTTTAGTAGAAGTCCTCTAGGGTCAAATATCAAGCGTACAAATCTTCGATGTGCTTCGTGATCTTCAACCTTTTGGTATGCTTTGGAAGTTGTAATAAATCTTTTTATCTAGATAGAAAGGGACTGGAGGTATGGTTTCTGCTGATGTTTGACTTCAACATTGATGTGTGATGTGACCATTAAATGTAGCAATTGTTGGTGTTGAAGCAGTAGATCATAGTCTTCTATTGTTAATAGTTTTTCCCCAAAAATGAAATCAATGTGAGGGATATCAATGGGTTGTACAACTTTTTCAACACTGGCTTTTTCTTCGGTGGAGACAGGCTTTTCTGAATATGATTCTACAGTCATATCCATTGGATCTTCAGGTTGATTGCGAACCATATTCAAGTCTTCAAATTTACTTATTGCTGGCATCTGTTGATCATCATTTTCAACTTTTAAAACAACAACCTGTTCGACTGTTGATGTATTTTGCTCTTCAGGAAGGAGACTTATTATTAGATCCACGAGATGATGAGACTCCTTTTGGTTTTCCTCACTGTGTATTTCTTTTTGTTCCACCTGCATTGAATTGATGGTGGAATCATTTGTTTCCTGCTTTTGTCCCTCTAGATCAACTTTGACAGCTTCCACAACGGGTTCAACAACATGAACTTCGGTGGTTTGTGGAGATTTTTCTCTTTGCATTTTTGCTATTTGAAGACGATAACAATTTATCAAACGTTTGACAGGGATCGCTTCCTGAAATGCTTCATATACAGTCATACAAGCTCTCATATTTTGCCGAATGCTTGGTTTTAAACCTCCAACAAAGATAGTGCAATAATGTTCATCACTTTCATCTAGTCTACATAATATGCGTAGCATTTCAAATTCAACATCGTAATTAAGAACTGCTAGCTTACCTTGTCTCAAATTCAGAAATTGATCAAAGTAGGCATTATTATCAACATACGATTGTCCATACTTAAGTGAATATGTCACTCCAAGCACAGTACGGCGAATTATCAACATTAGCTCTTCTTCTGATTCCATATGGAAGACTTTTTAAAATAATGCACTTATTTTTTCTTTTAAGAAAATAAATCAATCTGACCTGTTGTGTAGATCTCTTTAAAACAAGCACACAGAATCAAACATATCTGAAATCGAAGTTCGGATGGTCTTGATGCAAAAGCAAGTTACTGCTGTCTGATTTGGTCAAACCCACTCTTTCACTGAGTGTTGATGTGAAGGTAACGGCACCTCTAACGCCAGCAGTTTGGTGCTCTCTGTTTCTGCCTAACGGGTTGGGTCCGCTTGACCCGAACTGGACCTGAACTTGTACTTGACTTGGCATGGCCCGAACTGAAGGCCAAGGACACCTTCTCTTTTTTATTTTTTATTTTTTTTATTTTTTATTCACAACAAAGTTGAATTTGAGCCTAATTGAAGTTGGCCGAACTGAAGCTTCTTCGTTTAAATGTTGAAGGGGCCAATGGTGGACTTGGGTCGGGTTCACCCAACCTAACTTATCACTGCCCTTTCTCTCGTTCTTCGTGCAAGAAGGGAAGGGAAAAAAAAGGGGTAAGCCTCTCTCTTGCTGCTGCTGGCTTCGATGGGAAGAAGATGAGGGTTGGTGTTCGCGGATGGTGACGATGGCAAAGCTGGAGGCAAGATGGTGTTGGTGATGCTCGGCGATTGGAAAAGCGTGTGATAGTGATGAGGTGAGGTGCTGGTGACTCGACGAAGATGATGGTGGCGATGGGGCTTAATGCTTGATGGGGGCAGCAACGAGATGATGACGATTGGTTGTGTTTTTTTTTTTTCTCCTTCTTTTCTTCTTCTATTTTTTTTTTCTGAACTCAGATATGAACTTTTGGGGTGCAAGGATGACGACAATCGAATAGTGCAATGACGACGACGATGGAGGTACGACGGTGTGACGACGTCCTTAGCTGGTTTCTGCTACAATAACGGCTTTTGTTCTCTCTCTCTCTCTCTCTCTCTGCTTCTCCTTTTTTTTTGGGTGTTCTGGTTCAGCGGAAGTGGATGGATAGATTGGGCGTTGAGGGAATAGGGTTTGGTGTTGGATTAGGCCGTGGGTTGTGGGGGTTTGGTGAATGGGGTTTTAGTTTGGGGATTAAGGTGGTTTGGGGTTTTGACAAGGATGAGGGTGTGGTCGCCAGGTGATTTTTATTTTTATTTTTGTGTTTGGCTGAAGGGGTCAAGAAGGTGACTAAGAGAGGGAGGGTTTGGGTTTCGCAGTGGCTGGGTGGGTTGATGGTGATATTGGTGAAGGTGATGCAGTCCTAGGATTGACGATGGGGACTGGGTTTTTAGATCTCAGTTTCGGGAAGAGTATGGAGTGGGCATTAGATTTGGGGATTTTGGGGTTGATGATAGTGGTAATGGATGAATCGGCAACAATGATGACTGTCGAGAATCGAATCCGGGGATGGATCGATCTTCGGCTCTGATACCAAATAATGCGGAACGGGATGGAGACGTGGAGCGGGCAAGGTAGAAGATGGAGATAGAGGGGAAAATTAAGCTCTCACCAAACTCCAGTTGCAGGAGGTGTTAAAAATTTCGAGGAGAACTCGAAGAAACTTGGGGAAGCTCCCAAAAGTTTTTTCATTAATCATTCATAACTACTGAGCCAAAGAGGCTTTACAATGCTTAAATAGATAAAAGACTAACCCTAAACTAATCTAGACCATCCAATCACATTGATGGCTGAGATTAAAACGTCATTTAAACATCTTATGAAAACAACTTAAAGCAAACAAAACCCTAAATAAACTAGGATAGGTGGGCTAAGCCCAAAGATGGGTCGACCCACGGGGGACCATGGGTCTATCCTGCATCACTATCAATGGGTTCATCACGCATGGGGCTGCTGAAATCATTATCAAGACCAAAGGATGAAAGATTGCAAGAGAATAACATTTCATTAAATATGAAAGTAACTGCACATTTCATTAAATATGTAAATAACGGCTTATGAATAAAAAGGAAGTTCTTGATTTTTGTGTCTCTCAAATAATACTTCCCAGTGAATTCCAAATAATACTTCTCTCAAATGATTTTTGTGTCTTTTTTACATATTTATGACACATACTTTGTTACACAGAAATAACAACAATAAAAGATGTAATGCACTAAAAAAAATACAAAAGATGATTTAGTGCAAGTGGTGCTCTGTACATAGCAGATGTACAGAAAACCAAGTCAAACACTACACACTACACTACGTGGGTATTGCTACCTATCCAGAACCCACTTCCCTTATTTTCCCACTACAGAATGAAAGTAAAAACAACCCACTACAGTCCTTCCATGACTCCACATCTACAACAGAATGCCCGAGATCTCTGCATCACTAACCAACATGCTTGAATCACTTAATAACTAATACTCTTTAATGATTTAAAACATAAATAAATTTAACTAATTAAGAAATATTACTTTCAATTAGACTCCTTCACAACTTAAAAATAGAATCAACTAAGAAAGAAATATTCAATCAACTCGTGGGATATTGTACACATGACAATGAATCCTTATGTTCAGCCATTATGTAGGATCCTATTGGTTTTAACGTGGGGTTCCTTTGGATCTTCCAACCCCTTTGGATCTGCATTGAATGGCCTGCAAATAGTGAGAGGGACCAAATGATTTACCTTGGTTGGATACTTGGAGACTAGGTTGTTCATGTATCAAAAATGGTTCCTTACATTTACAACAGCAGTGCAACTAGCTGCACCTTACTGAGAAGAAGCATAGTGAACTGTCAACATTTACACCAAGGTATTGTGTTAATGTCGATAGAACATAGTTATATATTCCTCATTTGTACCTGTTTTTACTCATGTTTTGATAAATCTAGACTCATTTAAGATGGTTTGGGCATGCCCAATGCAAGCCAACAATGGTGTCAGTGAGGAAAAGTTTCTTTATGTAGGGTGATTGCCCTTAAAGGAAAAGAGATAGGTTGAAGGGAATATGGATGGAAGCAATCCGGATAGATATGAAGAAGTACATCATTCCGAGGATTTGACCAAGATAGATAGGAATGGTGAAACAAAATTCATATAGCCGACAACATAGTAAGCACAAGGCTTTAACGATGATGATACTTTAAGGTTTTCATATATTAATTACAATTTGTTGATATAAATTGTTATGCTTTCACTAAGAGCTCAACCTTTCGGTGTTGCTAGTTGTTAACATGTTGTTAGAGCCAAACTTCATGAGTTCGAAACCACTGGGAGGCATGTTACCTTCATCTGTCTATCTGTTCCGGTTGTCTGTTGGGTTTTGAATTCGGCTTCCCATTCAAGAGGGGTTGTTGATATAAATTGTTATCCTCTTCATTAAGAGCTCAAGCTTTTGGTATTACTAGTTACTAGCACAATCAAGTTGTGAGAGAAAGTAGGACAGTATAACACTATAACTTTAATGTAGAATAAATTTACTTTAAATATTTTTAAAAGGCTTAATTTAGGAAACACATTATAGTACAAGACCTTGATGTTATGGAGTTACGATTATAGTAACATGCTTTAATCCCAAGGTTTGTAATTTGATTGTCGTCGTAAGATATATATACTATTACTAAGTCATCCTTTTATAATGGCATGTAGGCACACAGTTCACCACTCGAGGATCCTGAACTTAAGTTGGAGGAAAAGAAACTCATTATTGGCAAGAGTGTTTCCAAGGAGCCTGTTAAAACTATTCCATGGAGATTGATCTTATCGAAGGCACCAGTTTGGGCTCTAATAGTATCTCACTTTTGCCACAACTGGGGTACTTTCATTCTTCTTACTTGGATGCCTACATACTACAACCAGGTAAGTAATTCTTCTTTTGTTAAGCATGTGTATTTTTTGTCCCAGAGGAACAATATATATCTTCACAATCACAACATGTCTGCCTCCATCATGCTTGAAGCTTTGGTGGAAACATGTCCCATTGAATACACCTAAGATAATAAATAACCCAAACATGGAAGTTATCATCCACAATAAACCCATTGAAAGGAATAATAAAATTCAAGCTACACTGAGGTGCATGATTCATCCGTAACACTTACCTTTGATATTTTTTTTCCTTTTCTTTAATACTTAAATTGGCTGAGTCAGTTCAGTGACGTGAACCTGCCCATCATCAAAATTTAATTGAATCAACCATGACTTAACCAAATTGGTTTTTTTTTTTTTTTTTTTTGTGTGGGTGGGTTGGGGGGAACAATTGGTGATTGGCAATCATGTGTTGTGGATGGTAAAGCCTCAATATCAATGATGGGTATGCAAATTTAAGATTCTTTACGAAAATCTAACAATGGATGCAACCCACATGAATTGAATTCGATTTGGTGCTAATTTGCAGGGGATTAGTAGGTATTTGGAGATAGATGGTTAAATGGGATGGTGGGTGGACCTAAATGGGTAGTTGTCCACGATAGTTGCATGAGCTACATAGCTCACTTGATCATTTATGCACACAGCCCTACATAGTGATCCCTCCACTGTAACAGTGGTGATGTGAACCTTTTTGTGGGCCCACAGGCATCCTGGAAGGGATATGTTGGTCAAACTCAATGATGGGGAGATGAACTGTTTGGGTGCCAAAAAGGAATTCGACAGGGGAGGAGACAGGAGAGATATGTAGACAATTATTAATGTTCGATAGGGATTGGATGAAGATTCCCAACCATTCAACCACTCTAATGTGGTGAAGATGGACCATAAATTTCTTTTTTTTTGAATGTTAACTTTTATTAGAGTAAGCTTGATAGTACAAGAGAAATATATTGACCAGCTTACACCTAGAAGACCTATAGAAACCACCAAAGCCAACATCCACTGAAAGACACCTCAAAGACAAAGGCCACCTATCCAATTTCACTTCGCAAAATTATAAAACTTGAAGACTGAGATAAGAGATTAGACTATTAGAGTGATTGGGTTGGGGGTGACACTTCTCCTACCCTCATGGTTTTCCTCCTCCTATCTCTCACAACCCCTCATGAATTACCACTCATCCGGCTGGGCCACACAAGAGTCATGACGCCATCATTTCATTCTAAGAGATTAGTACCCCAGAAAGCCTTGGTTGTCTGAATTTTTGCATTAGTCAGTAATGCGAATCATCATCATCATCATCATCATCATCAAAGCCTTATCCCAACCATGTTGGGTCGGCTACATGAATTCTATTTTTCCATTCCGTTCTATTTTGAGCTAAATCTTTCCATAAGTGCAACTTCTTCAAATCTGAATTAATGACTTCCATCCATGTTTTCTTCGGCCTACCCCTACCTCTTGATGGACCCTCCACCTATATATCCAAACTTTTTCTCACCGGCGTCATTACTGGCCTACGCTCAACATGCCCAAACCATCTTAAACGAGTTTCTCTAATGTTATCTCCTATTGGTGCTACCCCTAAATGTTCTCGAAAGCGCTCATTTCTAATTTTATCTTTCCTAGTTTTACCACACATCCACCTAAACATTCTCATTTCCGCTACATCCATTTTATGAATATGTATCTTCTTAATTAGCCAACATTCTGCTCCATATGTCATAGCTGGTCTAACCACTGTCTTGTAAAATTTTTCCTTCAATTTTGTTGGCATTTGTCTATCACAAAGTACTTCCGAAGCTAGTCTCCACTTCAGCCATCCAGCTCTTATCCTATGCTCCACATCTTCGTCAATCTCCCCATCCTTACTAATTATCGAGCCTAGGTACCGAAAAGAATCTTTACGTGGTATCTCATGGGTTTCAATTTTGACAGTGGTTTCAACACTTTGTATATGTCCACTAAAATTGCAATCCATATATTCTGTCTTTGTACGACTTATTTTAAAGCCTCTAGATTCTAATGCCCTCCGCCATCTCTCAAGCTTTGCATTTACACCCTCTCTTGATTCATCTACCAATACTATATCATCTACGAACAACATACACCATAGTACTTCTTCTTGAATATGCACAGTTAACTCATCCATAATTAATGCAAAGAGATAAGGGCTTAAGGATGATCCCTGATGTAAGCCTATAGTCACGGGAAATCCGCTCGTTTCTCCATATGTGGTTTTCATATTTGTTATTGCACCTTCGTACATATCCTTTAAAATTTCAATGTAACATCTTGGGACATTCTTTTTCTTTAAGACCCACCAAATTAAATTCCTCGGTACCCTATCATAGGCTTTTTTCAAATTGATAAAGACCATATGTAGATTTTTCCTCTTTGCTCGGTATTTTTCCATTAATTGTCTAAGTGAAAAGATAGCTTCCATAGTTGATCTCCCTGGCATAAAACCAAATTGATTTTCCAAAATCTTAGTCTTTTTTCTTAGTCTTTGCTCTATTATTCTCTCCCATAACTTCATAATGTGACTCATAAGTTTAATCCCTCAATAGTTGGTACAATTTTGTATATCTCCTTTATTCTTATATATAGGTACTACAATGCTTCTTCTCCATTCATCCAGCATTTTCTTTGTCACAAGTATCTTATTGAATAGTCTACATAACCAACTTACTCCAACCTTTCCTAAGCATTTCCATACCTCTATCGGAATACCATCTGGGCCTGTTGCCTTTCCTGTCTTCATTCGCTTCAATGCTTCCTTCACTTCCACCCATCTAATTCTACGGAGAAAAGTATACTCTTGTAATGAAGTATTCTCCTCCACTCTTGTATCGCCTAAATATTTTTCATTTAAAAGTTTACTAAAATATTCTTTCCACCTTTCTATAATATCGTTGTCCTTCACCAAAATATTTTTCTCATTGTCCTTGATACATTTGACATGATCTAAGTCCCTACTTTTCTTTTTTCTTATTTTTGCAAGCTTAAAAATATCCTTTTCTCCTTCTCTTGTTCCCAACCTATTATAGAGGTCATCGTATGCTTTGAACTTTGCACTACTTACTACTTTCTTAGCTTCTTTCTTTGCCTTCTTATACAACTCAAAATTTTCTATACTCTTAGTCCCCTGCCAAACTTTGTAGCAATGTTTTTTTTGTCGAATAACCTCCTAAACCTCCATACTCCACCACCATGTTTCTTTATTAATGTCTCTTCCCTTTTGATTCTCCAAGTACCTCATTTGCAACATTCCTAATGCAATTAGTTATTTGATTCCACATTACTGTAGTTTCTCCTTCAATATTCCATTCTCCTTTTTCAATCATTTTGTCCTTAAATATATTTGCTCTTTCCCCCTTCAAATCTCTCCACCTTATTTTAGGGTCCATTTTGTTTACTACTGCTCTCTTTTTTACTTCTAATGCAAATATCTAAAACTCCAAGTCTATGTTGCGTAGTCAAACTCTCTCTTGGGATAATCTTACAATCTTTACAAGCCAATCGGTCCTGTTTTCTAACTAGAAAAAAGTTTATCTGACTCCTATTACTCCCACTTTTATATGTAATTAAATGCTCATCTCTCTTTTTAAAGTAAGTATTTGCTACTATAAGATCAAATGCCACTGCAAAGTCCAATATAGTGTTTCCGAATTCATTCTTTTCTCCAAATCCATGCCCTCCATGCACTCTCTCATATCCTCTATTATTTCTTCCTATATGCCCGTTTAAATCCCCTCCAAGGAAAATTTTATCACTATTTGGGATTTCTCGCATTAAATCATCCATCTTCTCCCAAAATTGTCTTTTCACACTTTCTTCTAATCCTACTTGGGGAGCATATGCACTAATGATATGAATTATGTCTTCCTCTATACTAGTTTAATTGCTATAATTCTATCACCAAACCTCTTTACCCCCACAATTTTCTCTTTTAAATCCTTATCTATAATTATACCCACTCCATTTCTTGTATTACTCTTTCCTGCATAGAAAAGCTTATACCCATCCATGAGCTCCTTAGCTTTATTCCATTTCCACCTTGTCTCCTGTATACAAGCCACATTAATTCTTCTTCTTTTTATTACCTCAACCAACTCCATGCTCTTGCCTGTCAAGGTTCTTATATTCCAAGTAGCAAGTCTAATTTTCCTATTCCTCCTCTTCTTCTCATGGACTAACTTCTTTAACCGCATTAGCCCAAAGTCATGCGGTAGCCATTGCACACTTTTCACTGCAGCCGGGCGATGCTGCAATGCGTCGCTTAAAGCGAGGAACGCCCTAGCCTTATCGTGAAATATCATTTGTTCAGAATTCATGTTTGGGTTGTGATAAAGTTTTATGCTGGCTGTCACCTACCTAACGCCACCCTCCTCCTTTACCTGGGCTTGGGACCGGCAGCAAAACTGGCGGAGTTATTAGTCAGTAATGCGAATGAATAACGAAATCATCTACTCTTTCCTTATTTTATCCATTTAAAACTTCACAATTCACAAATAAATGCTCTACCATCTCTGTCTGAGTTTCATATATTATTGGATATGATTTTTATGTTGAAGCGGTTTAGTAAAAGTATGCAGATATTATACTTGAGCATTTGTAAAAGCCATTTACGTTATTAAGAACATAATTTGTGTTTGTTAATGATATGGACCTTGACTGAAAAGTGTCATTTCTTGCTTTTAATATACATTACACTAGGTCTTGAAATTCAACCTCACAGAGTCTGGGCTTTTCTGTGTGTTACCGTGGCTTACTATGGCATTCTCTGCAAATATTGGAGGGTGGATTGCAGATACACTTGTGAGTAAAGGGCTATCTGTCACAACTGTTCGTAAGGTATGTGTCCTTACAAAATTTTTCTGGAAGGGATAAATTGCATACTATTTTTAATTTCACATTATTACCAAATTAGTGTTTTTTTTATTTTTTAATTCTTATGATACCTTTTAGCTCGGTAAAGTTAATATGTACCAACTATTCAAGAAAAATCTGGTTGAGAGGCTTGGATGTTTTTTCCAATCTCATCAGCACTTTATTTCCTAGTCAATTCATTCTTGATGATAGAAGAAAGGAAATAAAAGGAACGAGGACAGAAAAAAAAAACAATTTTAGTTTGTTTTGTGGAGGGATGAGTGGTTGTGGATTATGGCTTCTCTGAGGACTTTTTTCTTTATTGAGGAGAATCAATTGAATCCTGAAAATCCTGATGGAAACCAGAAGCATCAGCCATCTGTGAAGCCTGAGCTACAGGGAAAATGTCTTCCCAGAATGCTTTTTTCTATCTCTAAAGTGAGGAAAAAGCAAACTCATATAATTGATTTCAGAGAAATACTTTCAAATGGACATATTCTGGCAAAAAAATGACACATTTCCTGTCCAGTCTTGATCCTTCTACTAAACAGGACATTTTGTCGCATTGTTTTTAATCACTGAAAGTAAGTTCTTCATGAAATAGATTTTCAAGGTCCGTAAAATCTTCCACCAAGTAGTTGCAATCTATGTAGATACGGCAAGGATACACCATGGACACAGCAAATACACGGATTTTGCTCATAAAAGTGAAGTATTGGATATGGTTCATTGCCCATTTTGAAGTATCCATGCATCATAGATTGCAATGGACTTCTTTCAGTTCACAGGGTGATGGACTTAATTTTCATTTGTCTAGATGATCCATCATGTTAAACTTTGGGGCAAAGCTTGGCATCTGTCAGTTTCACAATAAAAGACATATTCGCCCTCTCTGTACAACTGAATACGCTCCAGTTGCATCTGTTACTTCAATCTTCACTTTTTGCAAGTTCTATTTCATCATTGGTCCTCATTTGAAACCAGAATGTCACCTAACTATCTAATGTGTCCTTTTTAATTGGTAGTCTAACGTGTCATTTTTGAGTATTTTACTCGCAAGTCATTTTCAGTTCCTCCTCTTAATTCCTTGTCCTTGTAATGCTTCAACTCTTTGTACTGGGGTTGCTTTTGTTCTCTTACTTGTCCAAACCATTTAAGATGTCATTACTCAAAACTCTTCCGTTGGAGCTACCCATAGCTTACCTCCTGGACTTCTTCCTAGTTCTATCCTTTCTTGGTACTCCAAAGCTAGCTTACCTCTATCTCCCCTATGTAAGACTTCATGTAACCTCAATAGGCATAAACCCTTTCTTAACTCACAACCATTGGCTGTCAGAATCTCAGGCCTAAAAGACTGTCCTCAAACAGACATAAAGCCTAATAATTTATTATCTTCTTTAAACATAGACACAAAAACAATGATGCAAAGTAGATTTTAAATTAGAGATTTTAATGCACTAAAATCTTCCCTAGAACCTGTTCAGTACCATATAATACTTGCAGACAGATCCTTATGTAAATGAACATTTGTTGGGGTAAAAAACTGTCCTCAAACAGACACAAAGCCTAATAATTTATTATCTTCTTTAAACATAGACACAAAAACACTGATGCAAAGTAGATTTTAAATAAGAGATCTTCATTGTACGAAAATCTTCACTAGAACCTGTTCAGAACAATATAATATTTGCAGACAGATCCTTTTGTAAATGAACATTTGTTGGGGCAGTGGTTAGAAGAAACCAAGAAAATTCTGAGATTTTTTTTTTGGGAATCCTCCAGCACAAGAGACATTCTCATTTATAGCATAGATGATGCAATTTAACGATCTGAGCTTCATAGGGTAGAATCCAAATCATCTTGCGAGCAGGATTAGTGCTTTAGGTACAGGGTTTCTGCAACCATATTTTATTCTCAACAATCAATATCCTGGTTATCTGTTTGATTTGCTTGCTCACTTCAACACTTGCAACCTGTTCATGATTTTTACCTTGCAATCTTTGTCATTAGAAGTAATTTTCTTGCACTGCTGATTTAACACCTTCTGGAACCTACAGATCATGCAATCAGTTGGATTTTTAGGTCCTGCCTTCTTTTTAACACAGTTGAGCCATGTCCATTCTCCTGCAATGGCAGTACTATGCATGGCATGCAGTCAGGTTTGTAAATATACAAACCCAATGCTTCCATTTTTTTTTCTCATTATCTTTCTAATCAAGAAAATTTCTGCTCAGAAGTGATGACTATTTTCACTGTTATTGATTCATAAAGCATTCTGGTATTTGCTTACAGATTAAACCTATATGCAATCAGACCAGTGTTTTTCTTTTCTTTTTTTTTTCTTTTTTGAAAAAAGAAAAAACAAATTTACCACAGATGATCCTAAAAGAATAGTGGCTTTATTTTTCCTTCACAAAAACTGACAGGTCTTTCTTGCTCTCATTTCTGTAACAGTTTTCTCTCCTCACAATACTCTTTCTATCAATCTACCTAAGTGTGTGCCTGACCACATATTATTATGTGCTCAGGGCCTGCGGACCTTTGGATGGGACATGTCATCTCATCATTACGCGTTGGTTCCTTGAGTGCATGTTCAGGTGCGCCCACGTGCGCACCTGAGCCAGCCTGTGTGTGTGTGTGTGTGTGTGTGTCATCATTACGCGTTGGTTCCTTGAGCGCATGTTAAGGTGCGGGCGTGGCAACCTTTGTTTGTGAGAGAGAGAGAGAGAGAGAGAGAGAGAGAGAGGAATTCTCAAAAACTCTCCATTTTTAAAAGGGGTGTGTGTGTGAGAGAGAGAGAGAGAGAGAGAGAGGAATTCTCAAAAAATCCCCATTTTTAGAAGGGGAGTTTTTACCCCTCTTGAATTGTCCAATAAGATCATGCCACCTCTCCTTTATATGCCAACTAATATTAAGAGAAAAAAATAGGTATGTTTAAATGGGTTGACTTCGTAAATAATAGTGCAAGAATAACAAATTAGCCAATTAGAAAAAGGGCATTTTCTAGCATGCCCCTCTCTCTCTCTATATATATAGGTCCCTTTTTTAGCTTATGAGATTTTAACACGTGTCAGCAGCATTTCCTTAAAATTAGATATTCCTTATTTTTTGCTTTGTACTTGTGAGGTGGCAGATTCTTATTGGACATGTTTAAAAGGGGCATAAACTCCCCCTTTTTAAATGGGAAGTTTTTGAGAATTCCTCTCTCTATATATAGGATGTTTCCTTCCTTCACCATAGAATGAGGGATGCGTACATGGCTTTCTTTATTTGTACATGAGCATTTCGCTTTTTCATATACCTTTTTGTCTTTTGCACATGAATATTTCTAATTATGCAAATGTCCCCTCACCATATAGTGAGCGAATGATTCATACTAGGATTTCCCTATATATATAGGGCCCATATATATATGTATATATATAGAAAACTACTATGCATATGTGCCTCACACTATGGTGAGGAATACTTCCATTTTTTAAAAGTATTGATGTGCAAAAGGACAAAATCATTACATATCATTATACCTTTTTGACTTTGTTAGGTCTAATAAAGGAATTGTTCCTCACCTTGTGGTGAGGGTTGGATGCATAGTAGTCTTTCCCTATATATATATACAAATATATATATATGGGATTCTTCCAACAAGCTCAAGCGGATGGAAGTTTTTCTATCCGCCTGTGTGGGGCCCACCATTGGCCCATCAAGATGGACTACACACATGGGCCCCCTAAATTGCACATGTTCACCAAATTTGGGCCCCATGCAATGTGACTTGACCATTGGATCGATTGACACCCATCCGAATGGACTGTTGACCATTAAACTTTTGGGGCCTAGATGGAGATGATAAAAATCAGGGATGGGGCTGATTTTTTGCAGAGAAGACCGTAGGGAGTCCTTCAAACCACCCCCCCCCCCCCCTCCCAATTGTGGGCCCACATGCTTGAGCTAACGGGCCTTATCGCAAGCTCAAGCGTGTGGGAGGCGGCCCCATATGTATATCATCATCATCATCAACAACAACAACAACATTGTCAAAGCCTTATCCCAACTATTTGTATATAATCTTATTCACAACATTTTATTTACTTGAATGACTTTGCCTACTAAACATTTGCGGAAAACTCGTCTACTCATAATCATTTTCCCTATTGAACAAATTTTTATTTAAACTAGCAATAATACAAGCTAACCTTTTGAATTTTCTTATAGGGTACAGATGCTTTCTCCCAGTCTGGTCTTTATTCTAACCATCAGGACATTGGACCTCGATATGCTGTATGTATACTATCATCAATTTTAACTTTTAAGTTACTCTTCTCTGGACGCAGTTAAATGAGCTCCACAAAGTTTCATTACTTCGGCCATACCTCAATTTCAACATTTAGAAATATTATGACCGGAACACATTTTGTAGGGAAAAATAATGGGTTTTCATTGTGGGACCATACAGGGAGTACTGCTGGGCCTGTCAAACACTGCTGGAGTGCTGGCTGGTGTCTTTGGAACGGCAGCCACGGGTTACATCTTGCAACACGGTTTGATTCATATCCACTGCAGTTAATTTATAGTGGAATGACCCTCCTAATGTTTGTGTGGGAGATCCCATGTGGAATGATTTCAGTGGACACATGTGGACCCCACCTTTCCTTGACCCAAGCTGTTAACTGTTAACATCATATCACGTGAAGCCCACACACTATGACCCACAAAAAAAACAAAAAAGAGAGAGACTAAGCAGTGGCCCAAAGTTTCACTCTAATTGGAGTGACATTCACCATTAGATTGATCGATACGTGGAAAACAAAGTTTACTGAATTTTGTTCCATTGTTTATATATTGATTAATCCAATGGTGTATATTACTCTTTAACATTTCCACATGAATCGACATAACTTGTCCCATAGAAATTCCAATATGGACATCTACTGACTAGCATATGGCCATTACTCCATGTTATAGTCATTTAACTTAAAAATGGACAAATATGTTAGTGTTGGACATGGATGGAGGTGTAACGAGGGGCTGTTGCTTCCAAGGGAAGAGAGATCTTAGATTTCTTATCATCTGTAGGTGAGGAAGAGTTCTTCAGATTGGATGGGACCTTTCATCAAGTTCCCTCGCATGGGTTTGTGTGCATGTGCGCGGGTGTATGTGTATCATTATCATCATTATATAATATATATATATATTATATTTATAAAGAGAGAAAGAGATACATCATTATCATCAAAGTCTTGTCCTAATTATATATATATAGAGAGAGAGAGAGAGAGAGAGAGAGAGAGAGAGAGAGAGAGAGAGAGATTTACAATAACATATTTCATCAAATCTTTCAGATTCATTAAACCAATATTGGTCTCATCTACAAGAAATCTGTGATTATTTTTCTTTGTGAGAAGATGGCCCCAAAACAGCCTTGGAAATCCAACGCAAGTCCATTTGAGATTACATAAATATTAGTTTCCAAAATACTACTAGTGTTCACACTAAGAAAAATGAGAATGTGTTCGGCAGTAAGTCTGTGTAAATAGCTTTTAATCAGAGACGACGACTTTAAAAGGACCATAATTGGCACATCTTTTTAATAATTTTCTAATGTGTAAAAGCTTCCCTTATTTATCAATGAAACTACATCATCATCATCATCATCGTCAAAGCCTTATTCCAACCATGTTGGGGATCAATGAAACTACAATACATATAAATTTTTAGCAAATAGAAATATCTAGTGACACGTTTGAAATGGTAAATATGATAGTTTTCTTATATTTAATTGTTCATATGGAGAATGATTAACAAAAATGGTTTAATTCTTCCTCATGCCTTAGGATCTCACTGCTGGAGAATCCTTCCAGGGCATTTGTTATGGGGTCTGATAATATCAAAGGTTTAATTTTTTATTTTTGCCATTCACCTCTCTCACGAAAGCATTAGATATAGGGGAGAGCCTGCATGTGCACTTGCAAATCCACTGTATGAGATATGGTTATAGGCATATATGTTATTATTGTTGTTGTTGTTGTTGTTGTTGGTAGAGTTGAGCAGGTAGGGGGATGACGAAAATCAGCTTTAACTAAATGCTTATAGTTATCAATTTAATAGCCAAGTATACATGAAAATTTTAGTTTTAAACCCAATAGTTAGGGATCATAGTTGGGTCAGTGCCACTGCCAACTTGTGGGGGCCGTTTGTAAAGTAGGCCCCACAAAGTGTTAGCTCATTTAAGCTTACATGAAAACTTCCGTTGTTTGATCAGTTTTCTGAGTTATGTGTATGTGGTTCTCTAAAGACGCTTCTTTTATGTTCCTCTTTCTTTACTACAGAAGATCCTGTTTTTGACATCTTAACCTCCACAAACACCTAACCTGATCCCTGTTGGACACTTATGGACCATTTTCAGCTGTTCTATTCGAAATAATTTTCGTACCATCCTTGGTCCATGACATTTCTACCCATACCCCGTCCTAAGTAGTGGTAGGCCCTAAGAAGCACGGATACTAAGAAAGTGATGTATCCGTGTCGGACATTGACACTCTCGGACACTTGTCCGATACTATTTTAAGCGTGTCCATAATTAAGAATTAAAAATTTTAATTTTAGACATTTGTTCGATACTCTTTTTGCGATGTGTTCCACAATTCCTAGTTCGCATTCAATAAATAAATATTGCAACTACAAGCTTGTGGGTTGGCTCTTGGTACCATTCAATAAATAAATGAATAAATAAATAAATAAATGAAACAGTAAGTAATTGAGATATGCATGAAGGCATATTTGTGTACTAAAAACTGAGCTGTATATATATCACAACAATAAAGGTATTGTTATTATGATTTAAGGCCTTTACGAGTTATTTGCCAGTTTTACTGCAATCTGGTTTGTAAAAAGTAACAAATAACCGACAAATGAAAATTTTCAGGCTCTTGGGATGATGTCTTCAAGGTTTCGGTTGGCCTATACCTTCTGGGAACCGTAGTCTGGAACCTTTTCTCTACTGGAGAGAAAATTCTGGACTGACTGATGCGGCGCGCCCCCCCCCCCCCCCCCCCCCCCCCCCCCGCGAACGGGCAACCCAAACGGAACAATACATATATATGAAAAGTGAACAATAGAAGTGGGCTAGCAGAGGAGTAACTGAGATGAAGAGTGATGGCCTTTGGTGCGGTGTTTTTAATTTATTGTTGACACTGGAATCAAGGCAAGATACAAGGACAACACAGAACGGAGCTATCATCATTTAATTATCAGTTAATGCCATAGGTTTCAGATAAGATTCTGTCGACGAGCGTACCATGTGAATTACCTGGCCATATAATCACAGATGAGTTCCTAGTTGGTGAAGATATATACAACGTTTCATCTACAGGATCTTCATTTTCTGAGCTCCCATTGATGGGCAGATACGTATTGGCTGAAGGAGCAATATATCCTCCCTACAGATTTTTATCACTCTCAATTGCTTATTTTATTTGATTTTTCCCTCTTGTTTGGTACTTTACTAGCAAAGTAAAGTGAGGCAAAATCTCAAATCAAGAGAGAATAAAAAATAATGAGCTGTAATCATAATGTGATTTTTTTTGTTTTATCTTAATGACTTGAAAAAGATTCTTTTTTACATATAGTTTTTTGTCATTTAGTAATATGAGAAATGAAGGTTTCACCAACCTCTACCTTACTTTACCAAACAAGCATACATCTCTAATCCCGAAGCAATCATTATATTGTGCTTGCTTAATATTCCTCAGTGACCATGGAAAACAAAGCAGTGTTTGGCATCAGGATACAGGACTCTCTCTCTCCCCTCTTGACTGTGAAAGTGTAAATCGGCAAGATGCAGCTTTTTGCTTGTAGTTTATTGGGGTTTTACCGTTTTCGACTATTGGTAATACTACTAGAAAGTGGACTTTCAGAGGACTCGTTTTCTATGAGCCAAATGCATCATTGACCAAGTTTGGGATTGAAGGCAAGGTTGGAAAGCTTGTCACTCAGATGGTATCAACGCAAAAACTTGGGACAGTCAAGAAATTTTTTTAAATTAAAAATATTTATAAATGAATTCATTTCTTATAAAATATAAATAAATATTTATTTACATGCATTTATTATAATTAATTTTAATTAATAAATTTATATATGCAAGAAAAAATATTGCAATGAGAAAAATAAAAGAAAACATATTGCATATTATATAATTTGTTAGTCCAGATATCAATTATAAAGTATCAAGTGTAAGTCTGTAGTTATATTCTAGTCATCATTTTTAAATTATTGACCCCAAACATCATGTATAATTACTTGAGTGAACTTTAATTATTTAGAATTAGATTCATCCATTAAATAGTTTTGAATGCAAATAATTTATTAAAATGAGACGACTCGGTAGAGTCTGCTATATTTGATACGGTCCTTTGTCAAAATTAGATGACTTGGGGAGAGTAAGAGTCAAATGAGAGTTTTCCAACTATGATTAAATGTGCATGTATTTACCTATAAAAGAAAAAAAAAAAAAATCTGTGTCTGCATTTTTGGCTTGGGATGAGCAGTTGGAGTTGGAACTTGGGAAGGGAATTTGCTTTTGGATGGTATAAAGATGTTCCTACGTGAAAACTTTGAAAATGGTTTTGATTGGTTTTCATAAGTTTTGGAGGAGAGTGGCCAACTGTAGTCTCAATGGGTGAGGCCATAGTTTTAAATTTTGTTGCCGGTCTTCGTGTCGATTAGGAGTGGAACGAATTGGTGTTGCCTCTGCCGGTCTGTGCTGCTCATACCGAATTGGTATGGTCACGACAGTCCTAAAATATATTTAAAATATCTTTAAAAATTAAAAAAAAAATAGAAAACTAGTAAAAATGAAAAAAGCGAATTATTTAAGAAGCATCCAATCTAAGTATAGTGATATTTAGAGTAGTTGAGCATTGAGTTGTTGTAACATATAACTATTAAGTTTTTAAAAAGAAAACTTATATTTTTATCTTTTAATTCAAGGGAAGTCATTTTCTTAAAGTAAATTGGTCAAAAATAAAAAAGGAGGTTTAATTATCTTTATTCATTTCATGGCTAGTTATGAGAGATTTTAGTAAATATATAAACTAAAGAAGCCTTTTTAAGATCTTGTCAAAATATAAGTGTGCATTTGTAAAAAAAAATAAAAATAAAAAGCATAAGCACAAGATCAAAACAATAAAAAGCATAAGCATTAGATTCTATTTGTCATTATATATATAACTTTTAATTTTTAAGAGAGAAACTTATATTTTTATCTTTTTTATTCAAAGGAAGAGTCATCCTTTTAAAGTAGTAATCATCATCATCATCAAAGCCTTATCCCAACCATGTTGGGGTCGACTATATGAATTCTATTTCTCCATTCCGTTTTATTTTGAGCTAAATCTTTCGATAAGTGAAACTTTTTCAAATATGAATTAATAACTTTTATCCATGTTTTCTTCTGCCTGCCCTTATTTCTTGATGGGCCCTTTACCTGTATATCCAAATTTTTTCTCACCGGTGCCATTACTGGCTTATGCTCAACATGCCCAAACCATCTTAAACGGGTTTCTCTAATCTTATTTCTATTGGTATTACCCCCAGATGTTTTCGAAAGCGCTCATTTCTAATTTTATCTTTCCTAGTTTTACTACACAACTACCTAAGTATTCTCATTTCCGCTACATCCATCTTATGAATATGTGTCTTTTTAATTGGCTAACATTCTGCTCCATATGTCATAATTGGTCTAACTACTGTCCTGAAAAATTTTCCTTTCAATTTCGTTGGCATTTGTCTGTCACAAAGCACTCTGAAGCTAGTTTGCAATTCAGCCATCCAGCTTTAATTCTATGATTCAAATCTTCGTCAATCTCTCCATCCTTACTAATCATTAGGGCTGTCAATCCGGCCCTCTAGAGAGGGGGCCCGACCTAGCCCGGCCCGCAAAAGCCCTCAAAACGAGGGCTTATTTTTTTATCTAAAGCCCGAGGGTAGGGTAGGGCCTTTTTTTTAAAAGCCCGCATCTAGAGGGCTGAGCTTAAATTTAACAAATCAGGCCCGAGGGGGCCCGGCTCGGCCCGCTGTTTATTAAATTTTAATATAAAATATAAAATATAAATATTTTCCACTTTCCATTTTGTGAGAAATTATCAAAATGCCCACCCAATAGTCATAAAACAATCATATTTGAGGGGCATTTTAGTCTTTTAAAAGCTAAACCCTAAATGTCATCCTTTATAAACAACTCCCTCTCATCAGTCATCGACAAAGCCCTACTCTCTGGAACGCCGCACAGCATCATCTTTTTCCTCTCGTTTTCAATTTCTGATCTTCTCGTTCTTGCTCTGTATTGACACTCAGCTCTGATATTTTCCTCTCATTTCTTCCTCCTATGGTGGTTTAGTGGCGTCGGTAAGTTTATCTTCCCCCATCTTCCCTTTTTTCTGGTTTTGTTTAGGTGTGGATAGACCGAGAGCAGAATGACTGAGAGAGAGACCGAGAGAGGGTGAGATGACTGAGAGAGAGAGAGAGAGAGCAGAAAGTAGAGAAAGAGATCGACTGAGAGAGAGAGCAGAGAGAAAGAATGACTGAGAGAGAGACCGAGAGAGGGAGAGCAGAGAGCAGAGAGAGAGATCGACTGAGAGAGAGAGCAGAGAGCAGAGAGCAGAGAGAGAGATCGACTGAGAGAGAGAGCAGAGAGCAGAGAGCAGAGAGAGATCGACTGAGAGAGAGAGAGAGCAAATAGTAGATAGAACCCAGAACAGATCGGGAGTGAGAGAGAGAAAGAGAGAGCAGATCGGGAGTGAGAGAGACATCCCAGCTAGCGACGACTGAGAGAAAGAGAGAGCAGATCGGGAGTGAGAGAGGGAAAACCCAGCAAGCGACGACTGCGAGAAAGAGAGAGCAGATCGGGAGTGAGAGAGAGAGAACCCAGCTAGCGACGACTGAGAGAAAGAGAGAGCAGATCGGGAGTGAGAAAGAGTAGATCGGGAGTGAGAGAGGGAAAACCCAGTAAGCGACGACTGAGAGAAAGAGAGAGCAGATCGGGAGTGAGAGAGAGAGAACCCAGCTAGCGACGACTGAGAGAAAGAGAGAGCAGATCGGGAGTGAGAGAGAGCAGATCGGGAGTGAGAGAGAGAGAAACAGAGAGATCAGGTGAGGGAGAAAAAAAAAGGGGGCGGGCGACCAGGAGTGAGAGAGAAACAGAGAGATCAGGTGAGGGAGAAAAGAAAAGGGGGCGGGCGATCAGGAGTGAGAGAGAAACAGAGAGATCAGGTGAGGGAAAAAGAAAAGGGGGATGAGAGGGAAAGAGAGAGATCGGCATTTTACAAATTATGATGTAAAATTAATTGATTTACAAATTATGATGTAAAATTAATTGATTTACAAATTATGATTTACAAATTGATTTACATTAATTGATTTGTATGGACTGCATTAATTCATTTACAAATTATGTGTCTCTGTTTTTATTTTCTTTTGCAGATACACATAGGCAACAAAATTAAAATAAATAGTGCCACCAATCAGCAAAATTACTAGTGCCACTAATCAGGCATTATCTTCCAACTCACTGTTTTTACTTCTCTTTTTTAGTTTAATAGTGTTTATTTATTTTAATTGGAGTTCTTATCTAAGATTGGTTTGTCAACAATGTCTACTTGTAATGTTGTTAATGATAGCATTTATGAACCCATCCCCATTGAGGTGGATGCAACTACCCATGATGTGCCCTTTCACCCTCCCTCTTCCTCATCTTCCACACCCTCTTCTGTGCCGGTTTCATCTAACACAATATCTATTTCAGAGCCTTCGAAAACTCAAAAAGATCAGAAATTTGGGGTCATTTTAAGCAACTAAATGTTTTAAAAAAACAAAAAGATGGAACTCAAAAAGAATGTCGTGTTGCTGAGTGTAAATATTGTAAGAAACAACTAAATAATAGTGACAGAAATGGAATTACCTACATAACTAGACACTTTAAGAAATCATGTCCCAAAAGACGTAGACGTGAAACAAACCAATTAGTATTGACAACGGCTTTTGCGACATCCAATGATACTTTAGGTATCTATAAATTTGATCAAAAACAATGTAGAGATACACTTGTAAGAATGATCATTTTACATGAATATCCATTTAATATTGTGACACATGAAGGTTTTATTGAATTTTGTAAAATTTTACAACCTCAATTTAAAGTGGTGTCACGTAACACAATGAAATCAGATTGTATTGAAATTTACAAACAAGAGAAACTCAAAATTTCTCAATTAATTGATGGTATATCATCAAAGATTAGTCTCACATCTGATATGTGGATGTCAAATCAGACAATAGGATATATGTCTATTACTGCACATTTTATTGATTCTCATTGGAAGTTACATAAGTATATAATTAACTTTGTTAATGTTGATCCGCCCCACACTGGGGTAGTCTTAGCTGAAACTATTAAAAATAATTTAATAAAATGGAAAATTGATGATAGAATATTTTGCTTACTTTAGATAATTGCACTACAAATGATGTTATGGTAAGGACGCTTAAAAATCATCTTACAAAAAAAAAGGATGGTAATGAGTTTGAAGATGATTTTTTAGCTTTTGAGGAACAAATGACTTAGGCAGTTGTAGACGAAAAATCGGAATTAGATTGTTATTTAGAGGAGCCAAGGGATAAATCTGAAAATTTCAATATATTGGATTGGTGGAAAGTTAATTCAATAAAATATCCAATTATCTCCAGAATGGCTTGTGATATTTTAGCAATTCCTGTTTCTACAGTTGCTTCTGAATCAGCATTTAGTACGGGAGGAAGAGTACTTGATCAATATAGGAGTTGTTTAAAATCTGAGACTGTAGAAGCCTTAATTTGCACACAAGATTGGATACGTACGCAGCAAGACAATGATAGTAATACATTCGATGATCTTTTAGATGTTCTAAAAGTAGATTAAGTAATTAAATAAAGAATTATTGTTATTTGTTATATATTTATTATCAATTATATAATTATTATTATCTACCTCATGTTTTATATTGTAAAAATGATTTTATACTACCACCAATGCCTTAAAAAAAAAGTTTTTAACTCCGCCATGCTGCCTTTTGCCATTGCGGGTCCCCAGCCCGGACAAAGGAGGAGGGTTTGTATAAGGTTTGTTGGTGGTAGTGGCTTAAGTTGTCACATTAGAAAAGATTTATTTCCATTAAAGAAAAAAAATTCTCCTTTCTTTTGGCCCTCGCCCGGCCCTGGCTCGGCCCTAGCCCCCCTTGAGGGCTGGATAAGGGTCTAAAAATTATAGGCCCACCGTAAATGTTGAGGGCTTTTGCTCAATTAGGCCCGACCCGCACATGTGAGGGTAGGATAAGGGCTTACCCCAGCCCGGCCCGGGCCCGGCCCTTTGACAGCCCTATTAATCATGGATCTTAGGTACCAAAAAGAATTTCTACGTGGTATTTCTTGGATTTCAATTTTGATAGTGGTTTTAACACTTTGTGTATGTTCACTGAAGTTGCAATCCATATATTCTGTTTTTGTACGACTTACTTTAAAGCCTCTAGATTCTAATGTCCCCCGCTATCTCTTAACTCCGCCAGTTTTTACTGTTGGTCTCAAGCCCGGGTAAAGGAAGATGGTTGCGTTAGGTAGGTGACAGTCAGTGTAAAACTTTGCCACAACCTAAACATCTTTTTAAAGTAAATTGATCAAAAATTGAAAAATAAGGGTCTAATTAACTTCTATTCAATTTCATTACTAGGCAGGGGAGATTTAAGTAAATATAAAAACTAAATGAGCCCTTTTAAGGTTTTATCAAAATGTAAGTGTGAATTTGTAAAAAAATGGAAATAATAAAAAACAAAAGCTTTAACTCCTATTTATAAAAGAGAAAAATGTAAAAGTTGTGTATATTATTAGTATATGAATTAAGGGTATTTTAAAAAGAAATTAAGGATATTTTCATGATTGTATATTATTAAAAAAAGATGTTCGTTCAGTAGGGAGCCGAACTCACTTCCACAGCAGGAGGTATGGAAAGACAATATATTATAGGGAAAGTATCAAAATAGGTCTTAAGTTTTGATCAGATTTCAAATCAAGATAAAAAAAAAACCTTTATGTTTCAAAATAGAACTTAACTTTTACACTTACGTTTCAAATGAGGACCTCCGGTGGGATGTGTGGGCTTCAGCTGAATGTTTTTTTCTTTTTTTTTTTTTTTGTAAAATGCCCAAATGCCCTTCCTTTCATACCATCATCACCCCCACCAAGATCTAGTCAACTTCCGGCGAAGAGGACGAGTTCGGACACAACGAGCATGGCGAGGAACTTGATCAATGGTGTGATTAGACAATAAGCAGAGCCTGCGAGGTGCAAATACTTCACTCCTTGAATTTTAACATCAAAAGGGCAATATGCACCACCATAACAGACTTGACTTTAGAACTCATAAACCAAGACGATGCAGATCTACAGTGAGCTAGTTTGTCTCGGCATCAACTACAACCGGTTGCAATCCTACGCCCCTCTTCAAAGCCGACGCCCTCCTCATCCGTGCCTGCCATACCGTGAGGCCCACCTCAAGGGCAATCAACAATGCAAAGATTGGCTTTGAGCGATCTACCTAACATGGTCTACGATTCGGAGTGGGATCTGATTATGATGGATGATGGGCCACGGGGGTGCTTCGACAATTTGCCAGGGAAGATGGATGGGTAATGTTGGGTTTATGTCTTATATTCCGATTTAGACGGATGGGTCCACTGGGTTAGCTAGTGACCGATTTAAGGTTAATGGTGTTTTGGTAATTGTACCGGAGTTTTCTTGGTGGCCAATAAAGTGGAGATTGTATATGTGTATAGTTTGTAACCCTAGATCTTGTACTGAAGAGAGGTGAGAGTTTTCTTTTCCGTGGTGTTCACACACCACGTAGAAGAGATGATGTGAGAGAATGAGAGTTTCTATATGCTTTACTTGTTATAGTGAAGATGATTATCTCTATGCCCGTGGATGTAGCCCTGTTTGGATAAACCACGTAAATCTCTGTGTCTCTTCTTGTGTGTGGTTATTTCTTTGTTGATTTTGTGATTCATGTATGTGCATAACATGTAATGTTAAATTAACAACAAGTGATATCAGAGCCTGGCTAGGGTATCCTAGGGCTTGAAGGTTGTGCGCACGAAGATCGACAGATTGAATCCTCGTCGAAGGGTTTGGATCTCTGTTTTCCGAAATAGAGAAGAAGAGGGACTGCAATTTCTCTGGTTGGGCCACTAAAAGAAGAAGAAGAAGAAGCGAATTGGCATCCTATTGGCAGTAAGAGGAGAAGAGATCAACAGTGATCTTTGTTGTGGGCATAGTTAGAGGAGAGAGAGATTGGTTTGATCTCGATGGGCCACTGCATCCGCTGTAACTTGTTGTAGATTCAGAAAAAAGAGATTAAAAAAAAAGAGTTTGCTGTTGCAAAACACGAGAGTCTCGCCGGATTTGGATTGCTGCATCGGCGGATTAGGATCATTAGTGCTTGCCGGAACGCTGCCTCATAGCTGGTCACCGTAGTGGAACTCGAAAAAGATGGGCTCTAATTGGTGGAAATCGTGAGGTGAGCCCCATGCTAGATGGAATCACAGATCATTGGTGTGTCGGAATCGCCTCTTCGTCACCAACTGCCGGAGCCATGCGCACCCATCTGTCGGTCCATTGTCACTGTTGCCAAGGAAGAATAGAATGGGTTGGCCTTTGTTGCAGAAAAACGACGAAGAAGAAGAGATGCTTGGGGCTCATTGTTAGTCTAAGCCAGGTTTGGGTCCAGGTTGGGTTAGAACTAACCCGGTTACAGCAGCAGCCCAGACAGCTCACAGAGCAGTTACGGTTTGGGTCGGGTAGACCTGAACCTGTTCGTGTAGCAAGCCCAGCAGCAGTAGTTCTCGGTTAGTTCGGGTCGGGTTAGGCCAACCTGACCCGTATACATGAACCCAACCCAGCAGTGTAATCCAATAGAGTCAGCCAATTTGGGTCGGGTTAGACCTAACCCGTGTGTGTAGAATCCAGCCCATTGCAGCATTGCCATGCTAATGTGTCACAACCCGAGCCCAAAAGATTAGGGGTTCAGTTTAAACCTAACTCGTGACACACGTACTCCCGTGCATATACACTTAGACCCTGTCCAAATGCACACGCACAAGGGAAATTCACACGTGCCAATACATGTACGCGGAAGCTGTAGGTATCATTGCATAACAAAGGAAGACATACCAAAACAAAATCATATATATACAAAAGATTATAAGACGTTCAGAGTCATACAAAATGAATCAAATTACGACCGATGAAGATCACTACTAACAAAAATAACTCGATCCCAACTAAAAAAGACTTATATGTATGCATGCCAATGCCGCACTCTGGCGGAGTGATTATAGCCACTCCTCTAACCCTGAAGGGGCATCGGGGGTCTCCTTTGGAGTTTGATTGACGGACGAGGGATTGGTTGAGGTATCTGAGTCTACAATACCAAGGACAACTCATGAATACAACGATTCAGCAGAGTATAAGGAACAATAAGTTAACGCATGTTGTATCTAACAAAATAAATAACAACTGATAATTATAGAGTTTTAATTTTGTATACTAGGCAGTTGTGCATTAAATGAAGCATGCTATTAGAATCAATGCTTACATGATACGTACATAACTAGGTGGCTACTATATGTAACACTCCGACCCAACTTAATCCGGTTTAGCGACTAATTAATAACGAATTAGTTGTTAATTGTGTTTTTGCTTTGTTTTTTGTTTCGTTCTAGGTCATGGATAGGTAGTTGGGTTGAGTTTAACTTGATTTAGGTAGACATAAGCCATTTTTCATAATTTTAGCTTTTATAAGACGTTGTCAACCATGCATCATCTTGGCATCAACACGTGTCTTTTGTTGAGCTCGTTAACTTCCGTAACTACCTCGTATGCTAACGACGTCATTTGGATCCATTAGACCCTTATTTGACTCGAACTGTAATTCGTGTAAACATTTAAACTTTCTTATAATTTGTTTAATACTTATCCTTATATAAGTCAATACATGCACCGACTTCATCCATTCATGTTCATTTTCTTCCTTCTTCGGTTCTTTTTTCATTTCTTCTCCTTCCTGATCAAATAAAGAAAATGAGGATTTGTGCACTCACACTCTCGATTCATCTCTTTTGTGGGTTAAGGTGAGCTTTAGGTTCTTGTTTTTCTTCTTCATCATCTTCTTCACGTCAGCTACCACATGCACTCAACGTCTCTCCCTTTTTCTTTTTTCTTTTGCATACATGGTGATAGTTAGGTCGTTCGACTTTGAATTTGAGTCAAGGGATAACGATTTACGTGGTAGAACTTATTTGAGGCAAGTATAAGCATGATTTGGATGAACCCATGTTGATATATGTATGATTGTGAAGAACTTCTTAATCTTGCATGTGAAGTGTGTTTTATAGCCCAATTGTATCAATTTTTATCTCTTTGATGTTATTGTTTCAGTTTGGTACACAAACAGTTTGTTCTGTAACAGGTTTAGGAACTGACCTCGTGCAGCTTACGGCTAAGCCATAATTGCCTACGGCTCAGAATCTAGAGAGCTATAGAACCCTGTTTTCTTTTACGGTAAGGCTATGGCTAAGCCATGGAATGTATAATGGCTAAGTCGTAACCCAACCGTAGGTCAAGCTACGGCTTGATTTCCAGATAGCTGAAATTTGAGGGAACCTTCTACGGTTCAGCCACAGCTAAGCCGTACCCTCATTGTGGTTGAGCCGTAGAGTAAAAATAGGGATAAGCCGTGAATGTGGATGAACAGTACGGGGAACCACGGCTGAACCGCAGCACATATTATAGCTAAGCCGTAAGATGTCTACGGTTAAGCCGTAGGTCACCCGCGACTGAGCCGTAAGACCAGTGAAACTGAAAAAAGATAGGTGTTGATGAGACTTTATAGGGCCTTGAGTTAGAATGTAGGTGACTTTGACTTGCCCAATGGAATACCGAATTACATGAATGATCTCGAGGGCTGCGACTCATTCATGTATGTTATCCAGTTGTTAAGCAACTCCCCATGGGTGTTGGTTTAAGGGACTTCGATACACTTTCTTGGTTACAATGCAACACTAAACAACTGTGTATCGGATAACTTAAAACTACATCATCATGTACGGTTAGAAACACTGGATAACTAGATTAGGAATGGCTAGTAAATGATCTTGATTCGAATAAGTGAGTTGCATGACATCTTGTATGAACGATTATTGACCTCCACTCTTCTGTCTGGTTTGAATAGTCTTCGTTATGTTCTTTTGATATGAAAGTTCAATTCGTTTAATTGATATGTTGATATATTCGGTATGTTTCCAGTAACTTGAGTATTGTATGTATACATGAATTGACCGTATACACGTATGCACGTATGATCTATGTTCGATATGATATGCATTGTTACTCAAGTTTTAGTATACGATTGACTCCCTATGGTCAGGCACTACTCAGCTTCAGCCTTAGGATACCCGACGGGGTTGAATTTGGCGTAGTATGTATGGCACCGCTGCAGTGAGTTTATGTCTTAGGGTTTCCAAACCCCTGGAACCCGAGACCATTCGTACCCTGGCCCGGTCGATGGTGTTCTCAGTATGTATATAAGATCCCTTTCTAGGAGTATATGGAAAATGTAGTAGCCACCTAGTTATGTATGTATCATGTAAGCATTGATTCTAATAGCATGCTTCAATTGAATGCACAACTGTCTAGTATACAAAATTGAGACTCTATGATTATTAGTTGTTATTTATTCTATTAGATACAACATGCGTTAACTTATTGTTGCTTATTCTTTGCTGAATCGTTGTATTTATGAGTTGTCCTTGGTGTTGCAGGTTCAAATCTCTCAACTGACCTCTCGTCGGTTAACTAGATTCCAAGAGAGATACCAGATGTCCCATCAGGGTTAGAGGAGTGGCTGTAATCACTCCGCCGGAGCGCGACATTGGCATACATGCATATAGGTCTTTTGGTTATGATCCAATTGTTTTGTTAGTTAGAAATCTCTATGATTTGTACTTTGATCCCTGTTGTATGACTCTAAACATCATGTAATCTTTTGTATATATATTATTTTGTTTTTATATGTTTTCTTTTGTTATGGTTTGATACCTATAGCTTTCGCATACATGTATTGGCACGTGTGAATTTTTTCTTGTGCGTGTGCATTTAGACAGGGTCAAGGGTATAGGCACAGGAGTATGCGTGTCACTGGTTAGATTTAAACATGACCCCCGATCTCCTGGGCTTGGGTTGTGACACTACATTTGCCCTATACTCCCTTTCGAGATTATACATACTGAGAACACCATTGACCGGGCAAAGGTACGAATGGGTCTCGAGTTCCTGGGATCCGGAAGCCCCAAAACGTAAACTCACTGCAGCGGTGCCGTACATACTACGCCAAATTCAACCCGGTCGGGTATCGTAAGGCTGAGGTCGAGTAATGCCTGACCATATAGAGTCAATCATATACAAAAACTTGAGTAAAACATACATATCATATCGAGCATATATCATATGTTCCAATCATGCGTTCAACTCATACATACTTACAATACTCAAGTTAATGGAAACATATCGAATATATTGTCACGAACCGAGTCCAGAAATCGGGGGTTAGTTAAAACCTAACCAGTGATACACATACTTCTGTGCACGCACTTAGATTTGGTCTAGGCACACGTACACAAGGGATGTTCACACGTGCAAATTTAGTGTACGGGAAGCTGTATGTCCCATTGCAAGCCAAGAAAAGAAAATGATACATAACAATACACGATTAACAAAATGACATTTATTACAAAATGTACAATACAAAAAAGGAAGATAGCTCCTTAGAGACCAATACACGATAAAAGGTACATGAAAAATCAAAATCCTGATGCAAAAGGGGAAGACTATGCAAGGTTGCTCTCCAATGGGAGGGATTGCATCCACTCCTCTAGCCCTGACTGGGTCTCCCGGATCTCTCTTGTAGTCTGGCCGACCAACGAGGCATCGGTAGAGGAATCTAGGCTTGCAACACTAAGAACAACCCATGAGTACGATGACTCAGTAAAGCATAATCAACAATAAGTTAACAAGCGCTGTATCTAGTAGAATCATTAATAGTTCATTATTAACTAGGCATAGAGGTCATGTTCGTCTACTAGTCAGGTCATGCATATCAATAAGCATGCTGTTAGGATCATAAAACAGATAAACTGACTAGGTGGCTACTACATTTGCCATTTTTCCCTATCGAGAGTAGTCAGAACGAGCACACCATCGACCGGGCTAGAGTATGAATGGGTATCTGGTTCCTGGGGTCCGGAATCCCAGGACATAAGCACTCTGTAAAGGCAGTAAACAGTCTACGCCAAAGTCAACCCTATTGAGTATTCTGAGGCTGAGGCTGAGTAGAGCTAACCAGACAAGACCAGTCATATCATGTGGATGCACATCAATCAATGTTAGTTAGTTGGTCAGGCAGTGCAGTAAATACAGTACTTGTTATGTTACAATCAGAAAATACAATACGTGGATCACACTGGATCAATACCGTTACAAGTAAACAATTACCAGTAGAACAAGAAACAAGACAAAGAACATTACAAGTCGAACAAGACATAAGACAAAGAGCATGGAAGCCAATAATCAAATCAATATGCAATGCACATCAAGTTCTTACTATGAGTCAAGGTTGTTTACTAGCCAACCCTAAGCTAGTTGTCCAATGTTTCTAACCGTGCATGATGATGTAGTTTTAAGTTATTCGATACACGGTATTCTTTTCGGGGGTGTTGCACTGTAACAATAAACATGTATCAAAGTCCTTTAAACCAATATACATGGGGAGGTGCTTAACAATTGGACAACACACATGAATACGTCACAGCCCGCAAGACCATTCATGCGTTTAAGGTAATCCGTTGGGCAAATTATGTGGTTAAGAAGTCCAGGTGAAGGTCCTCTAAGGTCATATCATTAACCCTATCGTTTCTTCAATTCTTTAAAGAGCAGAGGGACCAAAAGGTAGCATAAAAGGGTCCTCTAGGTGTTAAGGAAGCAAAAGAAGAGAAATGAGCAAGGTTGGATTCAGTTGAACATTGAATCCTCCCAGAGCAATAGTGCATTAGGGCCGACCGGTGGGCTCTGAAGCTCGATCGGTCGAATTTTGGTTCTGGAAGTGTCCGATTGGTCGGACTCCAGTCCCGATCGGTCGGACAACAGGGTTCGGTACAGAACAGTGTCATTGTATTACATGAATTCCAATTACAAGAATAACGTGTATCACGGTTACACAAGACTAAAGGGCTGTTAAAAATACAGTACACTTGAGAGAAAGAGTAAAAGAAACACAACAATCAACATGTACCAACATGTGTTCATCCCTACTGTGCTTATACTTGCCGTAAATGAACTCTTTGCTTAATTTAGCTGCTTTTTCGCCCAAACGATCCCGGAAATGCAATCCTAAAGCCATGCACGCCAAGGTAAACAAAAGGAAAAAGGTGCATGCGGTGCAATCACAGTCTAGACACGTAACGGAGATCGCGACTCAACTTCTCACCTTAAACAAACCGTGAGGATGGGGCGAGGGTCTCGTCCACACAAGAAAACAAAAAAGAAGAAAGCGAACATGAGATAGAGACGTCGGATAGAGAAGAGATCGGCGGACCCAAAAAGAAGACGAGCAACCGGTGCACAAGAATTCTCTCATTTCTCTATGTTGATTGTAAGGAAGAAGAAGAAGAACAAGAAGAGAAGATGGAGAGCAGGGAAAAGAAGAGAAGAGAACAAGGGAGAGAGAGAGAGCTGGCGTGAAGACGATGAGAATGAGAGAGGAGAAGACGGTGGCTTGCTCATATATAAGATAAGGATGTGCCCGATTTACATAAAAGTCTGACAGTCCGGAAGAATTACAGTTTGAGTCAATTAGCGGTCCAACTGAAACAAATGACCTCATTTGCATGCGAGATAGTTACAGAAGTTGATGAGTTCGACGAAATACATGTGTTGACACCAAGATGATGCATGAATGACGAACTCATACAAAATAAAAAATTATGGAAAAGGGCTTATGACTATCTAAACCAGGTTAAACTCAACCAAACTACCTATCCATGACCCGAAATGAATCTTAAAAGGGTAAAACCACAAGCTTAACATAAATTCACTATAATTAATACCGAAACCACATTAATTAATCATTAAACTGGATTAAATTGGGTTGGAGTCTTACATGTATTGAACACATCAATTAAACGAACTGAACTTACAGATCAAAAGGGCATAACGAAAACTATACAAACTAGGCAGAAGAGTGGAGGTCAATAATCTTCCATACAAGATGTCATGCAACTCATTTTTGCTTGAATCAAGATCAATTATTGGCCAACCCTAATCTAGTCATTCAATGTTTCTAACCGTGCATGAAGATGTAGTTTTAAGTTATCCAATATACAGTCACCTAGTATTGCATTATATCATAAAAGTGTATCGAAGTCTCTTAAACCAACATCCATGGGGAGGTGCTTAACAACTGGATAATGTACATGAATGAGTCGCAGCCCTCAAGATCATTTATGCAATTCTATCATATTCCATTGGGCAAGCCAAGGTCATTTACATTCGAACTCGAAGGCCCTAAAAGGTCTCTTTAACACCTACCTTTTTTATTTTTCATTGATCTTACGGCTCAGCCGTGGGTGACCTACGACTTAGCCGTAGACATCTTATGGCTTAGCCGTAATATGTACTGCGGCTTAGCCGTGGTTCCCCTTACTGTTCATCTGCATTTTCGACTTTGTCCTGTTTTATTCTACGGCACATCCCTGTTTTGTTCTACGGCTTAGCCCTATTTGGGTATGGCTTAGCCATAACATATTACACGGCTTAGTCATGCTGGGCCGTAGAAGGTTCTATCAAAATTCAGCTCTCTGGAAATCAAGCTGTAATTTGACCTACAGTTAGGTCACGTCTAGCCTACGACTTAGCCGTAGCTTGACCGTAGAAGAAATCTGGGTTTTGCAGCTCTCTGCATTCTGAGCTGTAGGTAAATATGGCTTAGCCGTAAACTGCACGGGGTCATTTTCTGAACCTGTTACAAAACAAATTGTATGTGTACCAAACTGGAACAATAACATCAAAGAGATGGAAATTAATACAATTGGGCTGTAAAACACACTTCATGTGCAAGATTAAGAAGTTCTTCACAATCACACATATACCAACATGAGTTCATCCAAATCATACTTATACTTACCTCAAATGAGTTCTAACGCGTGAATCGTTGTCCCTTAGCTCAAATTCAACGTCGACCCACCGTTCTAACACCCATGCATGCAAAATAAAAAGGAAAAGTTGAGCACATGCAGTAACTGATGAGAAGAAGAAGATCAAGAATACAAAGCTTACCATAGGATACACAAGAGATGAATTAAGGGCTTAAGTGCATAAATCCCCCTTTTGCTTAGCTGGATCGTGGGAGAAAAAAAGGAAGGAAGAAACGAAGAACAAAGAAGAAGAAGACGTCAACTAGAGAAAGTCGGTGCATATACTGGTTTTATATAAGGATAAGATAAGGAAAATTAGAGAAAAGTCCAATAATTTACATGAATTACAGTTCGAGTCAATTAGCGGTTCAATGGAAGCAAACGACGTTTTTTTGCATACGAGTCAGTTACAGAAGTTGACGAGTTCAACGAAAGACACGTGTTGACATTGAGATAATGCAGGAATGACAACGTCTTATAAGATCTAGAATTACGAAAAAGGGCACATGTCTACCTAAACCCAGTTAAACGTAACCCAACTACCTATCCATGATCCAGAACGAAACAAAAAGCAAAGTCAAAACACAATTAACAACTAATGCATTATTAATTAGTCGCTAAACCGAATTATGTTGGGTTAAAATGTTACATCCTCCCCCACTTAAGAATCATTCCGTCCTCGGAATGAACACGTTCCTGCATGAAGAGATAGGGATACTGTCGTGCCATTTGCTCTTTTAATTCCCAAGTGGCTTCGTCGGGGCCGTGATGTTCCCATAGCACCTTGACCCATCGAATTGTTCTAGTATGTAATATCTGCTCTCTGGTTCCTACGATGCAAAGCGGACGCTCAACGTATGTCGCATTCGGCTGGATCTACATATCATCGTATTGAATGACGTGTGTAGGGTCTCGAACATATTTGCAAAGCATCGATACATGGAAGACATCATGTACTCTAGAAAACTCCACTGGAAGAGCCAATCTGTACACTAAATCACCAATCCTGCTCTTAATCTCGAACGGACCCACGTATCTCGGAGCTAACTTAACTTTTTGACCGAACGTATTGTACCCTTCATTAGCGAGACTTTCAGAAATACCCATTCTCCAACTTGAAATTCCAAAGGTCTTCAGTGAGTGTCTGCGTAACTTTTCTATCTCGATCGAGCAATCTTCTAGTTCTTAATTGCCTTCTGGACCTTCTCGTTAGTTTCGGCAATAATCGTCGGTCTGTGAAAACTTCTCGTTCCGACGTTTTCCTAGCATGCAGGACTTCGGCATTTGCGTCCATACAAGGCTTCGTAGGATGCCATGCCACTACTCTCGTGGAAACTGTTATTGTAGGCGAATTCACACAACGAGAGATGTAGATCCCATTTTTTCTCAAAACTCAATACACTGGCCCGTAACATGTCTTCTAAGGTCTAAATCGTCCATTCCGACTGTCCACCCATTTGCGGGTGATAAGCAGTGCTAAAACTCAACTTCGTACTCATTGTGTCTTGGAAGGCTTTCCAGAACAACGATACAAAATGACTATCCCGATCAAACACTATCGACACGGGCGTACCATGGAGTCTTACAATCTCATTAACAAACTTCTTCGCCATTTCTGAAAAGGTCATACCCTTCTTGAATGGAATGAAATGTGCTGACTTCGTTAACTGATCCACGACTACCCAAATGGCGTTGTTCTTCTTACTCGTCAGAGGTAACCCGAAAACAAAGTCCATGGTAATATGCTCCCACTTCCACGTGGTATTTGCAGAGGGTGCAACGTACCTGGAGGCCTCTGATGAACTGCTTTCACTTTTTGACAAGTTAAGCACCTAGTGACGAACCCTGCGATTTCTCTTTTCATGTTGTTCCACCAAAATCAATCTTTTAACGCTCGGTACATCTTCGTACTTCCTGGGTGCATCGTATATCGAACATAGTGTGCCTCTGTCATCAACTTCCCCTTCAAATCATCAATAGCTGGTACACATAATCTGTTCCGAACATACAGTACACTATCCTTTAGTCGGAAGTCTAGTCAATCTCTGAGATGGTCACGGATGCGCTTCAAGGTTACATCTTCTAATTGCCTGTCCTTAATTTGTTGAATCACTTTGGGTTGAAAGACCAAAGTACCTGCCAGTATCACATAATTATCTGCCATTCTCACTTCGATAGGCTCAATGTGCATCATCAAAAGGAAATTGTTTAACATATTTAACGTCTCTGATTTCCTACTAAGTGCATCTGTTACCACATTGCCTTTCCTTGGTTGGTACTTAATTGGGAAATTATAATCCTTAATGAACTCAAGTCATTTGTGTTGCCTCATATTCAACTCATGGTGCGTGAACAAATACTGTAAGCTGTGATGACCTGAATGTACCTCAAGTTTCACGCTATATAGATAATGTCTCCAAAGCTTCAACACAAACACGATAGCTGCTAGTTCCAAATCATGTGTGGCATAATTCTTTTCATGCTCTCAGAGTTGTCTCTATTCATAAGCAATCACTTTACCATGTTGCATCAATATGTATCCCAAACCAACTCGAAAAGTGTCCGAATAAATCACAAACCCTTCGCTTCCATCTGGTAGGGTCAATAGTGGAGCCGTAGTCAACCTGTCCTTCAAATTCTGGAAACTAGATTTACACTCTTTAGTCCAATTAAAAGATATATTCTTTCGAGTTAACTTGGTTAAGGGAGTATATATCTTCGCAAAGTCTTGAACAAATCTTCTGTAGTATCCTGCAAGTCCAAGAAAACTCCAAATTTCTGTTATAGACTTTGGACTGGGCCAATTCACAACTACTTCTACTTTTGCTGGATCAATTGTCAATCCTTCTTGTGAAATGATATGACCAAGAAATGCTACTTGCTCAAGCCAGAAATTACATTTTGACAACTTGGCGTATAGTCGGTGTTCTCTCAATAAGGTGAAGGCTTTCCTCAAATGCTCCTTATGCTCCTCTACTGTCTTAGAGTACACCAAAATATCATCGATGAACACCACCACAAACTGATCCAAGCAAAGAGCAAAAATCCGATTCATCAAAGCCATAAAAGTGGCAGATGCATTGGTTAATCCAAAAGGCATCACGAGAAATTCATAATGTCCATACCGTGTCCTGAAAGCAATTTTGGGAATGTCATTCTCTTTCACCCTTAACTGGTGATATCCAGACCCCAAATCAATCTTAGAGAAGTATGCTGCTCCTTGAAGTTGATCAAACAACTCATCAATCCTCGAAAAGGGATACTTGTTCTTGATTCTCACTTTATTCAACTACCGGCAATTAATACACATCTGTAATGTGCCATCTTTCTTCTTAATGAACAACACTGGGGCTGCCCAAGGTGAGACACTCGGGTGTATAAAACCCTTGTCCAAAAGATCCTGCAATTGTTTATTCAATTCCAACAATTCTGCTAGGGCCCTATTATATGGGGCCTTACTGATCGGTGCCGTGCCTGGAATAATGTTGATAGCGAATTCTACTTCTCGTACGGGCGGTAACTCGGGCACGTCCTCAGGAAAGACATTCGAAAAATCACACACCACTTGAATCTCTCCAAACTGCTTCGCATCTTTTTTCTCTAAAAGAAAGGCAATGAAGCCTTCATACCCCTTGCGTATTGTCACAACCCAAGCCCAAGAAATCGGGGATTAGGGTCAACCTAATCAATGACACACGTATTCCCGTGCACATACACCTAGTTCAGATGGACGTACACAAGGAAAGCATTCACACGTGTACAGAAAACGCGGAAGCTGTATGTATCAAACATGGGCAAAAAAAAAAAAAAAAGAAAAAGAAGACAACTAAACATTGCATTACTGGTGATTATACAAGGTTACGTTAGGTACAAAGAGATTTATATACAGTCAACCTACAATGTCATGCAACAAAATGTCAACAGGTTAATGCCAGGACGCACTCTGGAGTGGCTCCATCATGCCCACTCTTCTTGTCCATATGGGGTCTCTATAACCTCCTCTGAAGTCTAACCGACTTTCGAGGAGTCGATGACAGAATTTGAGCCTGAAACACCAAGAAACAACATGTGCATACGACGATTCAACAAGCATAAGCAACATAAAGGTAATACGCGTTATTTCTAAAAGAATTCATAACAAGTAGATTAAATAGAAGTACAAGGTCGTATACTAGGCAAGTCGTGCAATGAATAATGAATGCATTAGATTCAAGGTAGAAAAACACTATACTAGGTGGCTAAGTGGCTACTACATATGCCATATTCTCCTAAGTTTGAGAGCGTGACGTAAGAGAACACCATCGACCGGACCAGGGTACAAATGGATCTCGGTTTCTTGAGGTCCGAAATCCCCAAGACGTGAGCCCACTGCAGCGGCAACAAACATATTAGGCCAAATTCAACCCCATCGGGTATCCTAAGACCAAGGCATAGTAGAGCCAGACACAACCATTCAAGCATATATCAGGACATTACATAAGGATAACAAAAGCATATAACGTATAATAACGATACCCAATAAAATCGTACATGGAAGTCAATGTTCGTAACCATATCCAAATCTTGGAAACAAACCAATGCTTATCCTTTACTCAATCAAGCTTTGAGGGCAAAGATAATATTGCAATATGTTATGCAATTCAAGTGAATAGAGAAGCAAGGTTAGTTACTAGCCAATCCTAATTTAGTTATCCACAGTTACTAACCGTGCATGATTATGTAGTTTTAAGGTATCCCATACTCGATTGTTCTTCCAGGGTGTCTCATCTCAAGAGAAAGAGTACGGAAGTCCCTTAAACCAACACCCATAGGGAGGTGCTTAACAGTTGAATAACACTCATGAATACATCTCAGCCCCCAAGACTATTCATGATATGTCCAAGGTCAATCCTCAGGGTGGTCCATTCTAAGTTTCCAAGTAGCCTATGGTGAGTTAAAGAGCCATTTACAGGAAATTCCACAACTCTGTAATACTGCCTAGTCGACCGATCGCTTAGGTATCCGACCGGTTGGGTGAGTCCCAGAACAGAAATTCGACCGGTCGGGGCTTTAGGACCGACCGGTCAGACCTTAAAAAGAAGGACGCGAACAGAGGTCATCCGGAACTGTGTTTCTTTGTACAATTGAAAGAAGAAACTGAATAGGAGTTGTCATACCATGCATATGCTAAGCATAAGTAATGGAAACACACAACCATCACGATATACCAACATGTACTTAAGCCAATAGTTGCTTATACTTGCCTTTGATGATGAGTTACTAAGCTATCACTCGTACTAGACGTGAATTTCCGGAGACACTCGCACGGAGGATCGAAACTTGGCACCGGCACAGTGGAGAAACGAAGGAAGAAAAAGAAAAATGGAAGGAAAACGGACATAAGGACGAAACGGGCAGTAGGTGGGTATATATATTTAGCCATTTGCAATTAGGTCCAAAAGTTATACAAATTATAGTTCGAGTCAAACAAAGACTAACAATCTCACTTGGTTTCCAAACACTTTCAAGTCAATTACAGGAATTAGTGAGCACGACAAAAGACACGTGATGATGTTAAGAGGACGTTCAAACACCAAACGCAAACAAAATAAAAAATTACGAAAAAGGGCTCGCTACTACTTAATCTAGGTTAAACACGACCCAACTACCTATCCAAGACCCCGAACACAACCCAGGAAGATGAAAACATAGTGACTACATAAAATCCCCAAATAAAATGCTAAGCACACAGTTAATCCACTTCTAAACCTGCTAATTTGGGGGTTAGGGTGCTACATGTATCATGCGATCCGCTTTGCATGAGGAGATAACACGCCTTGGGCATCTCTTCTGATTGCCCTCAAAACAAAACCCCTTGCCTAGATCGAAGTAAATTGTCCTATTGTAACAGTTGACACAGGCACGATATTGCGCGAGCCATTCCATTCAAAGGATTACGTCGAAGTCCAACATCGACAACAAAATTAGGTTAATTGGAAGTTAACGCCCTTCGATCTGCACATCGCATTAGGGTAGTATACACTACACTCCACCCTCTTGCCAACAGGAGTGGACACCACCAACACATAAGATAGTGGCTTAGGTGGTTGTTGTAACTGCTCAGCAAAATGAGGTACTACATACGAACGTGTAGACCTCGAATCAAACAATGCGATAGCTTCAGCTTGCAAAATCAAGATAGTACCTTCCACCTCGTTCGCCTCTTCGGCACTCTCATGTGTAGCTGCATATATGCGAGCAGTCTGACGTTGTGGTTTTTTGCCTTGATGAGGTCGCTGGAGTTTGCTAGGAGCTGTCAAAATATTGGATCGGCCGGAAGCTATGGAAGCAGTTGGCTTGGCTTGCTGGGGTTGGGAAGACTTGTACCTCGAACAGTTTGCCATCAAATGATCCATGGAGCCATAAATGAAACAAACTCCTGTCTTCCTCCAACATTGCTCCGACTTATGGCTTTTGCCACAGTGCTCATAAGTCACGCCGGTGGAATTAAAGGGACCTTGCTTGCCTTTCATCTTTTTCTGTGTTTGCCCCCTCGCACCAAAGGGAGCGTGCCTCTTGGAATCAACAGCTCTTTTTTCTTGAATATTGGCCTCTGTTGCATAAGTGCGGTCCACGACATCGTCAAAAGTAGCTGGTCGCTGGAAGGCTGTCACATAATTCTTGTACTTGGGATTTAGGCCATCAATAAATCGATTAACTTTATTTTCTTCTGTATTTATCATGTCCTTAGCGAAGTGTGACAACTGTGTGAACTTATGCACATATTCTGCCACCGACATCTGCTGTTGGCGCAAGGATAAAAACTCGACTTCTTTAGCTCTATGTGCCTGGGCTGGAATGAATTTCCTTTTAAATTGCTTCTTGAACGTCTCCGAAACAGTTGCATTCGGTAGACCCTTATAAAACTCCTTCACACTCTTCCACTAAGTCTTTACGACATCCCAGAACATAGAAGCTGTCAGTCCCACCTTCTGTCTATTAGTGCACACCACAGTCTCAAATAGATCCTCTGTATGCTCTATCCATTGATCAGCCTTTAAAGCATCTTCACTCCCATAAAATTCAGTGGCTCCTCTTTTCCAAAACTTGTTATAGAGCGCATTAGGGTCGCTTTCCTTCGGTTGGAAGACCACCTACTGCTCCATGTGGGGTGGAACTGATGCCTGACTCTGCCTGTCAACTAAGGAGACAACTTGTGCCTGTAAAGAGTGGATCGATTGTAACATTGCGAGAAAACGATCGTTCGCACTCTATGGCTGTTGTGGAGGGGCTGACCCACTCTCATTATCCCCAAGATTGTTATTGGTACCTGAGCCAGAAGCCATAGCTTGCAAAATGCAAAAGATTAATATTCAAATACAAGACGTTCCCCCCCGTATGTCCCCAACAAAACATAATAGTGGATTATAAAATCAATTCTGTGAAATCGTATCCTCAGCACATTCCTACATGCCTACATGCTTATTAGCTAGAGCAACAATGCTCTGATACCATACAATACGTATATCACAACCTGAGCCCACGAGATCAGGGGTCCAGTTTAAACCTAACCCGTGACACAAGTACTCCCATGTATATAGACTTAGACCCTGTCCAAATGCACATGTATAAGGGAAATTCACACGTGCCAATACATGTACGCAAAAGGTGTAGGTATCATTGCATAATAAAGGAAGACATACCAAAATAAAATCATATATATACAAAAGATTACAAGACGTTCAGAGTCATACAAAATGAATCAGACTACAACCGATGAAGATCACTACTAACAAAAACAACTCGATCCAAACCAAAGAAGACTTATATGTATGCATGCCAATGTCGCGCTCCGGCGGAGTGATTACAGCCACTCCTCTAACCCTGAAGGGGCATCGGGGGATCTCCATTGGAGTCTGATTGACCGACAAGGGGTCGGTTGAGGGATTTGATCCTGCAACACCAATGACAACTCATGAATACAATGATTCAGCACAGTATAAGCAACAATAAGTTAACATATATTGTATCTAACATAATAAATAACAACTGATAATCATAGCGTTTCAATTTCGTATACTAGGCAGTTGTTCATTCAAATGCAGCATGCTATTAGAATCAATGCTTACATGATATGTACATAACTAAGTGACTACTACATTTGCCCTATACTCCATTTCGGGATCATATATACTGAGAATACCATCGACTGGGTCAGGATGTGAATGGGTCTCGGGTTTCTGGGGTTCGGAAGCCCCAAAATATAAACTCACTTTAGTGGTGCCATACATACTATGCCAAATTCAACCCCGTCGGGTATCCTAAGGCTAAGGCTGAGTAGTGCCTGACCATATAGAGTCAATCATATACAAGAACTTGAGTAAAACATACATATCGTATCGAGCATATATCATACATTCCAATCATACGTTCAACTCATATATACTTACAATACTCAAGTTAATGAAAACATACTAAATATATCGGACACATCAATCAAACGAATCGAACTTATAGATCAAAAGGGCATAACAAAGACTATACAAACTAGACAGAAGAATGGAGGTCAATAATCATCCATACAAGATGTCATGCAACTCATTTTTGCTCGAATCAAGATCAATTACTAGCCAACCCTAATCTAGTCATCCCGTGTTTCTAACCGTGCATGATGATGTAGTTTTAAGTTATCCGATACACAGTCGTCTAGTGTTGCATTGTATCATAAAAGTGTATCGAAGTCCCTTAAACCAACACCCATGGGGAGGTGTCTAACAGCTGGATAACGTACATGAATGACTCGCAGCCCTCGAGATCATTTATGCAATTCTGTCATATTCCATTGAGCAAGTCAAGGTCACTTACATTTTAACTCGAAGGCCCTAAAAGGTCTCTTTAACACCTACCTTTCTTATCTTTCATTAATCTTATGGCTCAACCGTGGGTGACCTATGGCTTAGCTGTAGACATCTTACGGCTTAGCCGTAATATGTACTGCGGCTCAGCCATGGTTTCCCTTATTGTTCATCCGCATTTTCGGCTTAGCCCTATTTTGTTTTACTGCTCAGCCTTGTTTTGCGCTACGGCTTAGCTCTATTTGGGTACGGCTTAGCCGTAACACATTACACGGCTTAGTCGTGGTTGGGCCGTAGAAGGTTCTCTCAAAATTCAGCTCTCTAGAAATCAATCCGTAGCTTGACCTACGGTTAGGTCACGGCTAGCCTACGGCTTAGTCGTAACACATTATATGCTTAGCCGTAGCCTGACCGTAGAAGAAATCTGGGTTTTTCAGCTCTCCGGATTTTGAGCTGTAGGCAGTTATGTCACGCCCCGATCTCGGGAATTTGGGGATTCGAGTGGGCCCCCAGGGCGTGGATACATAATCCCGTAGAAGTTCGTGCCCTGAAGAATTAGGCACGAATTCCTACAATGGAGATTCCATAGGAACGTGTGACGTAAGCCATCATACGTAGGGATATAACTCATCATAAGCGAATGCCTGCGAAATATTCAGTAATAATCAAGAGCAAGTTAAAGAACATGTCCTTTTTCATACATAGATATGTATATACCAAAGTGCTAAAGTCTTTTAATTACATTCTATGTAATCCAACTGCTATTTAAAGGTTAGGTACAAAAAGGTCCACTATGCACTTTCCCCAATGGAGGATCAAAATGTGATTGTAACTCCTCCAGAACTGACGCTCTCCGTAGGATGACTAATAAAAGACATCGTCATCTTTCTATTCAACTATACCCCGAGGTACCGTTGGGGCACTCTCCGGGGGGCCTGTCAACACCCGAGTTGGGACTGGGTTATGTACCTACAATACCAAGGGTAACACTGTTAACACGACGGTTAAGCAAGTACTGAGGCATATGAAACAAGTATAACATAATATATCAAGGGAACTTAACAGTATACACTGATTTAAAAGGAGCAATGAAAGTTTACTAGACATATGGTGCATGAATGACAATGGATGAGGAATTACAATTAAAACATCACACATACTGAATGGCAACCATAATGCTTTATCCTCCCAAAAAGGGAGTATATATATGGGTTGCTAGGGGATCAAGCTAACTTCCCGAGGAGCGTTGACAACTCCTCCGTAAACTACTGCAGTAGTGACATACATATACTCAAAGGGCACAAGCTAAGTGGTGCCGACTCGAATTCAATCAACTAGTCATAACATACATAAGGAATAGTTACTCATGAAGGTAGACGAATAATTAAGCAAAGCATATGCATATAGGCTACAAAGGCTCGAACCTCGGCTACACCCTTGGCTAGCAAGCACACACTCAGTAGAAGCTCTAGCTTGTCAGACACGCACTCATTAGAAGCTTAGGTCTGAATTGTCTCAGGTTTTGCTCGAGGAAGTGAATCTGATAACAAATCATGTCGAAGGTAATCTATCATAGCAATATGAATGCATTCGAACTAAGTATCCCAGAATCATTATTCCCCTTATATTATGTAACCCACGATCCCCAAGGACATTCAACACGATGTACTCATAAAACGTCCAGTGTCGTTGTGTTACCACATCTTGGTATCACCTCATATGCAGACTGGACACCCCTTCTTATGCCAACATTCATGACTTGTCATTGGGAGATCATCCGGAATCGTTCATTCTCTCCAACATAGGTTACCATTGGGATAATGTGGTGGTATGGGAGGTGCCAACACTAAGGCCCTATAACTCATTGAGGGTTCCTAATATCCTACATTTACTGGGTTCTTGCGGCTTAGCTGTATACAACGCTATGGCTTAGCCGAGTAATTCAGGTTTCTTCTAATAGTATAGACGTATTTACGGCTTAACTGTGCTAAGCCTACCGCTGGGTTACGGTCGGGTTACGACTTCGCCGTAAGGCATTTCACGGTGGAGCCGTGGGTAAGCCGTAGAAGAAGATGGATTTCTGGAGCTCTCTGGAAAGTCCCTCGTAAGAAGGCTTACGTCTTGAGTACGGGCTGGGCACGGCTTAGCCGTAGTGCATTTTACGGTGGAGCCATGGGTAAGCCGCAATACAAAAGTCAATTTTGTTGCTCTCGAGACTTTGAGCCGTAAGCACTCACGGCTTAGCCGTAGCTTCGCCGTAAGCTTCAAAAGCTTGAAGTTGGTTCTGTAGCTCAGTTTTCGTATGAAATCCATACAGAATTGACTTGTGGGGAAATTTCTATGGCTCAACTAGAGTGTCTTTGAAAGTGTTCTATACTCACCCACCCTCTTATTCCATTCTTATAATTCTAACTCAATCCATACCCCATTTGCACACAAATAAACATTGGAATGGACTGCAATTGAAGAATTAAGGGAACTAACTCAATGGTCAATGACATAATCACGCATGCAATGCATACAAACCCGAGTACTTGCCTTTTAACAGTGCTTGCCCTCTCTAAGTCCTTCTTGTTGTGTGGTTAGGAAAAACCCTCCAAAAGAAGTGGGTTCTCTACATGGAAACATACCAATGAGGAATGTGGTGTAATAAGGCATGCATGTCATAGATTTGAGTCTTCTTGACTCTAACAAACCCTAATACATAGAATGAGAGTAAAGCCCTCACCTAATGGCTGTAGATTAAAGAAGGTGGTACTCCCCCCAAAGAGAAACTACTTCTATGAAGAAGAGGAGGTGGGTGAGGACTATCCTTAGCACATTCAAGACTTCCAGTCCTAGTAGCCCTTCAATTTTGGAAGTGGAAAGGAGAAATTCTGAAGAAGGAGAAGAGCTCCAGCAACAGAGAAGGAAGAAGAAGGAAAGGGACGTTGAGTTCCCTTTTTAAACTTAAATTTTCCTGCATTTACATGTAAGTCCAATTTTTCTAAGAAATTTCAGTTTAGGCTAAATGGACCTCAATTGGCCCAAGACGAGTTTGGATCACTTCAAGCCCAACACGAAAGATGATCTACACGAAAAATTACACAAGGGGTGATGAATGTGGTGTCCATAAGATGCAAGAGTGATTTATAAAAAGGTCCTCAATTACTAAAGTAAGGTTCCAACTTTGCCCAACTATCTATCCAAGGCCCAAGCCCAATAATTTTGTATTAAATTAACCTTAATAAGGTTTAATTAGCATACGAAGTAATTAATTAACATAATTAGGATTAGTGGGGTTCGGGACCTTACAAGTTACGGCTTAATCGTAAATTACACGGGGTCATTTTCTGTACCTGTTACAAAACAAACTGTATGTGTACCAAACTGGAACAATAACATCAAAGAGATGGAAATTGATACAATTGCGCTGTAAAACACACTTCACATGCAAGATTAAGAAGTTCTTCACAATCACACATATTCCAACATGGGTTCATCCAAATCATGCTTATACTTGGCTCAAATGAGTTCTAACACGTGAATCATTGTCCGTTGGCTTCAATTCAACGTCGACCCATTGTTCTAACACCCATGCATGCAAAAGAAGAAGGAAAAGTTGAGCACATGTAGTAACTGAGGAGAAGAAGAAGAAGATCAAGAACACAAAGCTTACTGTAGGATACACAAAAGATGAATCAAGGGCTTGAGTGCACAAATCCCTCTTTTGCTTAACTGAATCGTGGGAAAAGAAAAGGAAGGAAGAAACGAAGAACAAAGAAGAAGAAGATGTCAACTAGAGAAGGTCGGTGCATGTACTGGTTTTATATAAGGATAAGGATAAGGAAAATTATAGAAAAATCCAATAGTTTACACGAATTATAGTTCGAGTCAATTAGCGGTCCAACGGAAACAAACGACGTCTTTTGCATACGAGTCAGTTACAGAAGTTGATGAGTTCGACGAAAGACATGTGTTAATGTTGAGATGATGCAGGAATGACAACATCTTATAAAAATCTAGAATTACGAAAAAGGGCTCATGTCTACATAAACCCAGTTAAACGCAACCCAACTACCTATCCATGATCCAGAATGAAACAAAAAGCAAAGTCAAAACACAATTAACAACTAATGCATTATTAATTAGTCACTAAATCGGATTAAGTTGGGTCGGAATGTTACATGATGTCAGCATACATCAGTAGAGGAGTTCAAAGTCAGATTGATCAGATTCAACGGCTCAAATTGTTTATGCGATATCTTGATCGTCCGACGTCCGATTGGAGATTCGTTTGAGCCCACGGACTTCTTTCGAGCAGATATACATGTTTGTGGAAGAAGATTGGCTATTTTATGGTCAGCGGGAGAGTTTGACCATTTAGGATCGTTGAGGACTATTTCTGCGATATCTAAGCCATCCGGTGTCGGATTTCATATCCGTTTCTTTCAGCATACTCATTGTGACTAGATCTACAGCTTGGTACAGAAATTCTGAGAAGAGAAGATTGTTGCTAGCCACTCACCTAAATAGGAGAGATTTGAATCTGCATTGCCAGGAGACGTCCTGTTTTGATTACAAAAGGAAGATGGAGTTTTAGGCAGCACCAACTTCTCTTGTGGAGAAGATCTGAAGAGATGTGGGTTCAGGTCAGAATTGGGTCGACTCGACTTGGTTGTTGTTGCAAATCCAATAGTAGGAGTCGCCGGCTTAGTTGCAAAGGGTTTGCTGATTCAAACGAAGTTGTTCGTTTGGGATTCACATATTTTTCGGATCACATGTGATGCCATTTATCTTGCCAAAGCCAAGCCAGTGAAGAAGCAGCAAGGAGGAGCTGATGCATCAGCAGTTGTCAAACATGTGTTTGCTTTATTGAAGGCCAGTTCAAATAGACTTTTTTGACCGCTCGGAGGCAGAGGTTGTTTTACAATTGTGAAGTCATCTGGACTTGTATTCTCGATCTGTTTTGCTTGCATGCTTGTAGTGATTTGATCTTCATAGTGATGTTGAAGATGGGGTAGGATAGTCAGTGATTCAGATATCGATATCATTTAGATTCGTTAATGGATTCGAGCTTTAAGTTCGAGGTGGAGTTTGATGAGAAGATGGACTTTGCTCAAAGTTCATGTGCTGGTTTAATTTATCAAAATGTTGAAGGAAAAAGACTGTATCATCGGTGTAGAGACGTACCATTCAGCAAAGTACATGAAGACATTACCTGTTTTATCTCCTGCCAGCTCGAGTTGTATGGAATCCAAGTAAAGGTGGAGATTGTTGGGTTTATGTCTTGTATTTTGGTTTAGTCGGATGAATCCACTAGGTTAGCCAGTGACCGGTTTAAGGTTAAGGGTGTTTTGATAATTGTACCAGGACTTTCTTGGTGGCAAAAAAAGTGGAGATTATATATGTATATGGTCTGTAACCCTAGATCTTGTGCTAAAGAGAGGTGAGAGTTCTCTTGCCCGTGGTGTTTACACACCATGTAGGAGAGACGCTGTGGGAGAATGAGAGTTTCTGTATGCTTTATTTATCACAGTGAAGATGATCATCTCTGTACCCGTGGATGTAGCCCTGTTTGGGTGAACCACGTAAATCTCTGTGTCTCTTCTTGTGTGTGGTTGTTTTTTAGTTGATCTTGTAATTCATGTTTGCGCACAACATGTAATGTTAAATTCACAACAGGTAAAGTGTAGAAGGAATCTAAAGGTGAGGAAGCATGGAAAAAAGCATTTGGATGAGAGGTGGGTGACGCAAAGAAGGAAAGCCAATCTGGGCGGGCAATCACTAGCTCCCTCACCTAGGATATCTATGACGTAGCCCTCTCCCTCTCGCATGCATGACAGAAATCAAAGGGGCAGTCCACTCACAATTTCATTAAGGCCTAGTGCCTACCGCATGAAAGTCCCTAATACCTACCGTATGGAGGTCTCTAAAGTGGCTAGCTCATATTTTTTATGAATGATTTGCCCTTTTTGCAATTACTTTTGTCTTTGTGATCGAAAACTTTGAAAATCCATAACTTCTGTTCATTATATCTATTTTTGAAAAAAAAATGATATATTTGGAACCTACTCATGGAGATTTTTCAAACAATACCCTTGTTGCTTATGAAATTTCGTAAAAAAAAAAAACCTCTACATAACTCATATAAATTCTTTGCAAAACTTAAAATAAATTCTTGACAAACTTAGAAAAATTCTCTAAGAACTTATATAATTCTGTAAAAAAAAATTATCTACAAAATTTATATAAATTCCCTACGAACTCAAAAAAAATTCTCGACAAACTTATATAAATTCTTTGTAAATTCAGAAAAACTCTTCGCAAAGTCATATAAATTCTGAAATTTTTTTTTTGCAAAACTAATAAATTCTCAGCAAAACTCATATAAATTCTCTACAAACTCATGTAAATTCTGATAAGTGGATCACATATATGTAACACTCCGATCCCCTTTGAGCCGGATTAGTGGCTCATTAGTGTGCTTTTCTGTTGTTTAATTCCTTCGGACTTGGTTTCATGTTTTGGATAGGTAGTTGAGTAACCTTTGACCCGGAATAGGTAGTCCTAAGCCCTTTTTCGTAATTTTGCTTTTGCTTTGAGTGCATCATCTTTGCCTTATCTTGGTGTCAGAACGTGTATTTTGTTGAGCTCGTTGTTTTCTGTAACTGCCTCAGACCCATTTGGAGTCAATTGGAGAAGTGGGACCCTCGTGTGACTTGACTTGTAAATAGTCGAAATTCATCGAACTTTGTTTTAAACTCCAAAACCTATATATGTTGAGTCATGAGCCAGATGTCTTGTTCATTTCATTGATCGACTGCATGCTGATCGCGCTTAAAAATGTAGGCGTGGAAATGAATTACGGAATCAAGGTCCGACATTCACGCACTTTAAGCGTTAAGAAGAATGAGAAATAATTACAGTTCATCATTAATTTCTCTTTTGTTTACATGGATTCAAGTGCCCTGACCGCGGGGATGCAGGTTGTTTACATACATTTTGAAAGTTTACAACCCCTCCCTCAAGTCTTAGATGTGATCTCAATTTGGAAAATACAAGAAAATATATATAAGGTGGAAGAAAATGTGAAAAAGAGGAAAAAAATGAGGGGTGACCGTGACCCGCGGTCACTGCCCCATTCCAGTGACCGTGACTCACCCGCGGTCACTGGGGCCTTCCAGTGACCGTGACTCACCCGCGGTCACGGGGGCCTTCCAGTGACCGTGGGTCACGGTCACTGACAGACAATGGCCTTGTGCCTCCGTTTTTTGTGTTGTTCGCGCTGATTCTTTCTTGGAACTTCTTTCAAGTGTTGGAATTCTCATGACTTTGGAGCGGTGGACAACCATCAAGGAGATCACATTTGACCATGGAATCAATTGAAACCGCTGTAACTCATCATTCGTGCTTACGGACTGCGTTTTTGTTTCAAGTCTGAAATGGGCAAATTTGAAGGCGGAGTTGTGTCATTTTGAACCTGTCATTTTCAAGGAACAAAATGAGGCCTAGAGAGACTTCTTTCACAACTCTTGTAATGGCTAAGAAGCCCTACGAATAAGAGAAACAGAGGTGACAATGTCATCCTCTCAAAAATTGGCGTCGTACAAACATAGTATGGACTTTGGCCATTCCACTTCCTTCTCTCTTTCTGAATTTTCTTGCTCACCTTCAAAACTAAGAAAAGAAGGTGGGCATGGTCGTGGAAGTACTGCTGGAGTTTGCTCTTGTTGCCTTAGGTGGTGACTTTCTTCAATTTCTTCACTTTTCTTCCTTATGTGTGTGTATTCCCCCCCTTGTTTCTTCAAAATTTTCTCTTTTTATAGACTCCCAATCAGTTTTGTGCAGTTTTGGGGAGTTAATAGCAGTTGTGGGGAGTTGGATTTCGTAGAGGAGTGGAGGGAAACCACCCAAAATCGTGGGAAACATCCTTTGAAGGTCCGTGACCGCAGGCTGGGCCACGGACGAGGCCCAATTTCGGGTTTTTCGCGTATGTGGCCCATTTTCATCTGTTTTGGGCTCAAATGAAGTCCGATTGCCACCAAACTTAGAGGGATGCTTCTTAACACTATTTTCTACATGTCATAAAAATTTCAGCCCGTCTTGACTTCAGAAAGTTGGTCAACTTTTTCATTAATTGGGCCCCGATCACGGGCAAGGCCCACTTTTGGAACATTGCATATGCGGTCTATTTTCCATTGTTTGAGGCCCGAATGATGTCCAGTCATCATGAAACTTGGAGAGATGTTTCTTGACACCATTTTAAGTGTTTCATACAAGTTTCAGCTCTGTTTGACCACCTGAACATGGTCAACTCCTTTTGTTTGTGGGCCCCGGTCACTCCCAAGGCCCATTTTTGGATTTTTGCATATGTGGCTTATTTCCGGCTGTTCGGGGCCCAAACGGTGTCCAATCGCCACGAAACTTGGAGGGATGCTTCTTGACACTATTTTGAGTGTGTCACAGAAGTTTCAGCTCGGTTTGACCACCTGAACTTGGTCAAATCCTTTTGTTTGTGGGCCCCGGTCACTCCCATGGCTCATTCTTGGATTTTTGCATATATGGCTTGTTTCCGCCTGTTCGGGGCCCAAACGGTGTCCAATCGCCACGAAACTTGGAGGAACACTTCTTGACACTATTTTGAGTGTGTCACAGAAGTTTCAGCTTTGTTTGACCATCTGAACTTGGTCAACTCTCCAGTTGACTTTTTTAATGACAGTGGGCCCTTGTTTCAGCTGTTTGAAGCCCAAATGACCCCGATTTGATTTGAAACTTGGAGGGACTGACGTCAAGAACATCTTGGAGTATTCATCCAAATCTCATGCAGTTTGGATTTGAGGAAGTAGGATTTTGAACAGTAACCTATTCATTGCATGCGTTAGGTCACTATTCACTCCACATTGAGATAGTTAGCCTGTTTTCTATCCGAACAGCCTCCCTTTGACTTCAAACTTTGGGAGAATAACTTGGGGCATTCTTTGAGCATTTGTTCCAAATTTTATCTGCTTTGGCCTTCTAGAAGCAAGATCTTAGCTGGTGACCCCCAAATTCGGGATTACTTCCTCTAAACTGACATGTAATGAAATTTAGACCAAACGGAGTCTTTTCGACTTGAAAATTTGCAAAGTATCTTCTGAGCATGACTGAAATTTCATGCCCAAATTTCATCAATTTTGGACATCGGGAAGCAGGACTTTGGTCAGTGACCCCCTGGCTTGGGGGGGGGGGGGGGGGGTGGAACTGACTTCAGGCTGACATGCTTGTGGTTTTTGAGTTTGATGATGTCTGTTCGACCCGAAATTTGAACTTCCTCTGAGAGTTCCAGCTACCTTGATCTTCATGGAATGCCGGTTCTTACAGTGATTCCCCAGGATCTGCAAATAACCTCTATAGCTTAAATTAAGCTGAGATGAGGTGTCTTTGCTACAGTATTTGCAATTTTTTTATAGGTCAACAAGTGCCCCCTCGAGGTGCAATGATTATAGCATAATAATCGTTGTGCCTCGAAATAGCCAATCTGTGGGAATGATGGATGGCTTGATGAAAAGACAGTTTGTCAAGGTAGGTTGTAGGCCTAAACTTTGGGATTTGAAAATTTTGATAAAAACCATGAAGGGTTTGATGACGGAATTTTGAAAAGACATAAGAAATCTGAATTTCTTTGCCCTATTTTCACGGATATCAAAAGTAGCATCTCCGTGGGGGCTGTGGGGAACACCCACAAAGGAATCCTTTAGGTATTTAGAAAATTTAGAAGTTTATGAATTTTGTTTGGATTTTGGAAATGAATTTGATTTACTTTTGACCTATTTTTCACAGATATCCAGAGTGGCGTCTCTATGGGGATGTGGGGAACACCCACAAAAAGAATCCCTGAGGTTTTAAGAAATTCAAAAGTTTTAGAGAAAATGGATTTGGGTTTGGATCTTCATGGATTTTTGGTTCATTTTCAAAAAATCAAAATTTGGGTTTTGACTTGGCTTGACATGATTTAAAATGAGATGCAACTTTGAAAGAGATTAGCTTTTATGAGCTTTGATGAAAAATAATTTGGGACATTGGTTTGAAATCAAAGTTTGACCCAAAGTTGATTTGGAAAGAGACTCTGCATCTTTTTTTTTTTTTGTATAATTTCCCTCAAAATACTCTAAAATAGGATTATTTCATTTGTAAATTACCCCAAGTGGACCCCTCATAGGACTTGCAAAAGATCACAAGATCGTAGATGAAGAAGGAGGAATCCATCAAGACTTGATCTTAGACTCCACTGATATTAACCAAATTGTATTTGTGGGAAGGAGGCCAAACAGTAATTGAGGGGAAATTCCCAATTTTGGACCATTAATTGATTTTGGACTTCCCTGCTCCATGTGCTGGCATCAAATAGCGGGCTCCACTTAGGAAAAACAGGGAAGAGACCGTGGGCATTTAAAACCCAACATCTAGGTCCTTTTTTTTTTTTTTGTTCAAACCAACAAAGAGAAAGGGAGACCAAGAGAGAAAGAGACCGGTTTTTTTTTTCTTTTTTTTTCTTTTTTTTTTTTTGCTGTTCAAACCAACAAAGAGAAAGGGAGACCGAGAGTATTTTTTTTTTTTGCTCAAACCAACAAAGAAAAAAAAACCGAGGAAAAGGGAAGAGACCGAGAGAAAGAGAAAAGAGAGAGAGACCGGGAGAGTGAGAGAGAGACCGAGAGAGAGAGAAATTGGGAGAGAGAGAAACCGGGAGGGAGAGAAGAAAAGAGAGAGAGACCGGGAGAGAGAGAAAAGAGAGAGAGACCGAGAGAGAGAGAGAAATTGGGAGAGAGAAAAGAAAAGGAGAAAGAGGGAGAGAGACTGAGAGAAAAACAGAGAGACTGGGAGAGAGAAAGAAAGAGAAATTGAGAGAGAGGGAAAACTGAGAAAGAGGGGGAGAGACCGAGAGAGAGAGAAACCGTGAGAGAGAGAAAAGAGAGAGAGACCGAGAGAGAGAGAAATTGGGAGAGAGAGAAGAAAAGGAGAAAGAGGGAAAGAGACTGAGAGAAAAACAGAGAGACTGGGAGAGAGAGAGAGAAAGAGAAATTGAGAGAGAGGGAAAACTGAGAAAGAGGGAGAGAAAGACCGGGAGAGAGAGAAAAGAGAGAGAGACCGAGGGAGAGAGAAGAAAAGGAGAAAGAGGAAGAGAGACCGAGAGAAAAACAGAGAGACTGGGAGAGAGAGAAAGAGAAATTGAGAGAGAGGGAAAATTGAGAAAGAGGGAGAGAGACCGAGAGAGAGAGAAACCGTGAGAGAGAGAAAAGAGAGAAACCGAGAGAGAGAGAAATTAGGAGAGAGAGAAGAAAAGGAGAAAGAGGGAGAGAGACCGAGAGAAAAACAGAGAGACTGGGAGAGAGAGAAAGAGAAATTGAAAGAGAGGGAAAACTGAGAAAGAGGGAGAGAAAGACCGGGAGAGAGAGAGAAAAGAGAGAGAGAAAAGAGAGAAAGACTGGGAGAGAGAGAGAAAAGAGAAAAAAGAGAGAGAGCGGGAGAGACAGAGAAAAGAGAGAAAGACCGGGAGAGAGAGAGAAAAGAGAAAAAGAGAGAGACCGGGAGAGAGAGAGAAAAGAGAGAGAACGGGAGAGACAGAGCGGGAAAGACAGAGAAACCCGGAGGGAGAGAGAAAAGAGAGAGAAAAGAGAAACCGGGAGAGAGAGAGAGACCGAGAGAGAGAGAAAATTGAGAGAGAGAAAAGAGTGAAAAGAGACGAGAGAGAGAAATTGGGAGAGAGAGAAGAAAAGGAGAAAGACCGAGAGAAATGGTGGAAGCAGAGAGGTGCTGAGTGCATCTTTTTTTTTTTCCAGGAACTGATGTAAGATGATTTGTGAAATCATCTCAAGCTCACAAGTCTACTGATCAATCAATCCCATAGTGGTTTATCATGGCCACCACCTGTTTGAGGAAATGCCCAATTGAAAATTTCCTGCTGAACTTGCTTTTTGTCCCTTACCGTAGTAATGTTTTATTGAGTTGTGGAGTTATCCAAAGGCATCTTCAGGTATGCGCTCTGCTGTTTTGGTGGAGTTAATCCCATGTCGACAGAGCACCCACTATCATGGCCTTGGCTTTGGCTAAGCCCACTGTCACGGTCTAAGCAAACCGAAGGGGGTTAATGATTATGACTGAACTGTTCATGGCTTGGGAAGATTTTTTTTTTTTTTTTTTTTGATGCAAAACCTGTGAATGAATTCTGGTATTGATCTCCCAGACTTGAAATATAGCCAATCTTAATGAACCCATGGTGATGGCCACGGCCACACCCTGTTGAGAGCAATATTTGAGAGAAAATGGAATTCCATTATCTCTGTTGCTCCTCTCTCTTCTAAAGAAATCTGTTCCCCTTTGCCAGTAGTACAGTCAAGGGATTTACAGCCACCATTATCTGATGCAAATTCATTGTCATTGCCAAAGATAACTATTCGTATGTAGTCCATGTCAGTGTCCATTTAAGGTGTGATGAAATTCTTGCCATATCAAAGCAATGAATACGCTTACTGGTACTGTTAATGTTGCCTGCGAGAAGCCCGCAATCACTGCCAACCTGTGACGATTTTCATGGAATTCTTGTGTCTTGAACACTGCCCAAATTTCTTCATGGTCACTGTCAATCCTGACTGTCTAATACTTGTTGCTATTGACACAGTGACTGGCACAAACTGAAATTTGCAATTCATGGTGACTGATATGAGTTGGAATTATCATTGGTGAGAGTGCTTCATACCGAATAGTGGGGAAGTTTTAAACCTCACCGAATAGTGGGGAAGTTTAAAACCAGGGAGGTTTAAAACTAAATAGTCATTGTATCTAAGTGCACAAATTTCACTTCTTGTTCACAGTATGACAGAATCCATTACCACTTCGTTTAAGTGTTAACCCTCACTATTAAACTTAATGAAAGGACATCCACCTGTGTTTGAGTAGTAACATGCACACCACTGAACATACATCTAACTTTCTATGATCAGAGCCTCTGTGGGAATTATAGAATGCCATTTTCATGCTTGAACACGAACCTGCTGCTCCCTGAAAAGGTCTTAAGGTGCTTGAACATCTGTTTGGACCGGGAGCCTCGGTTCTGAGACTTAAGTGTGCCTTTGATGCCAATTCTTGGTCTCAGAACTGAGTATTGCCTTCTCCTTTTGGTCTTATACTAAGAGGAGATGCTGTCGAATTTTTTTTTTTTTGAGAAGTTCCATATCATTGTTACTGATATCCATCTTTTCTTTCTTTTGATCTGTTTTGCAGATAGAAGAAGTAAAGCACCTGCAACTGCAACTGCTGGGCCATCTAAAAGTCGTGCCAAGGGTAAGACCACAAGAGGGCCTCATCCGAAAGACTCAAATGAAGCATCTGATGTTAACTTGTGGCTCCAGAGAGCTAAGGCTTTGTCACCGAGAAACTGGTATTCGTATTGGTGTAAGTTGGACGAGATTGACATTAGTACTGCTATCCCAGCTTATGCAAGCTACAAAGGGCGTATCCCCTCATGGCAGAAGTACTGAATGCAAAGGGGCAACTGGAGAAGTTCCTGGACTGAGATTCTCTGCTGCAACTCTCATTTTTTTTTACTATTATTAGGCCTGAGGGCCATGTGTACATTGACTTTACTGTTTGTATTCAAACTTTAAAATGGATATCAATGGAAAATGTTTTTCCTTTCTATTTTTTCATCGGTATAGGTGTTTGGTTTGATTTTCTGTGGATGTTTGATGTGGTTTATGTGGATGGTTTGTTTGGTTTGGTTTTCTCAGACTTTTATGAGGGTGTGATTTGCGATCTTTTGGATTCACAAATCGAAAATAAAGGAGTCATATAAGTGGGCGTTATCTGGTGCCCATGTGTGAGGCTTTCTTCAGGGTCCATGACTTGATCCTTTTGGTGTCGAAAGGGGTCAAACAAAGTAGATGTTATCCGGTACCCATGTGTGAGGCTATCCCAGGATCTTTGATTTATTCCTTAGGACAAAGATTTGGTTTTGTTTTTTTGTTTTGATTTTGGTTATACAGGGTCTGCAAAAAGACTTGTTCTATACAACCGAAGGTAGTCATATAGGGTCTATAAAAGACTTGTTCTATACAACTAAGGATTAGCTATATGGGGTCTAAAAAAAGACTTATTCCACACAGCTGAGTTTTGCTATACAGGGTCTGCAAAAAGACTTAATCTATATAGCTGGATGTTACAAAGGGTCTTGTAAGGACGTTATCCAAGTAACAAAAGTTTGACTAGAGGGGTCGTGGGACTTGATCCTCGTAGTCATTTTATACAAGTCTAAGAGATTTTGGTTAGGAGTCATAGATTGTGAGGCTCGAAACCAGAGAATTTTGGTTTTGGAATGAAAATGTACACTGTGCATGGTTTGGGTACATGGCATGGGTGTACCAATGACATTTAGGTATAGTATTTCTTGAGAAGTTTTCCATTGATAAGCATCATGCATCTGTCCCCTTCAAGTGTGAGGAGCGCATATGCGCCATTGGAGTAAACCTTGTCGACAACAAAAGGTCCTTCCCATTTAGGTTCGAACTTGCCTCTCGACAATTGCGTGGAAAACATAGGTCTTCTAACTGCAAGGACTAGATCTCCCTTCTTGTAAGCCCTATACTTGACTTTTTTGTTGAAAGATGCAGCCATACGAGCTTGATACAACTCAATATTTTGTCGAGCAGCAAGTCTTTTCTCATCAAGGCTTTCTAGCTCTTGTAATCTAAGTTTGGCATTCTTTTCTTCAGTGTAGTTGTTTATCACAACCACCCGAAAAGAGGGAAGTTGAATTTTCAAAGGTATTACAGCTTCACAACCATAGACCAAGGAGTACGGTGTTGATTTGGTAGGACTACGAACTGTAGTTCTGTAAGCCCATAATGCTTCAGGAAGCCTGGTACTCCAACTCTTTTTGTTGTCAGAAACCATTTTCTTCAAAATCTTGCAAATGGTTTTGTTAAAAGCCTCAGCAAGTCCGTTGGCCGCGGGGTTATATGTTGTAGATGGACAACACTGGATTCCGTATTTGTCACAGAATCTGTAAAATTTATTATTATTGAATTGCGGGCCATTGTCATGATACAGACGTTTGGGCACCCCAAAACGGCAAATGACATGAGTTTTCAGGAAGTTAAGGACTGTATCAGTTTTAACTTCTGTGAGAGGTACTGCTTCTGCCCATTTGGAGAAGTAATCGGTTGCAGCCAAAATGAATTGATGTCCACGTTCTGAGGGTGGACTGATCTTCCCCACTACATCCATTCCCCAAGATTCAAACGGCCAAGAAGTAGTCGTAGGGTGCAAATGTTCAGGAGGCTGGTGAATGTAATCACCATGAATTTGGCACTCATTGCATTTTTTAGCAAAATTAATAGCGTCGGACACCATGGTAGGCCAATAGTAGCCTAATCTTTGAATTCGATCATGAAGTTTTGGTCCAGCTTGGTGAGCACCACATAGGCCAGCATGAACTTCTCTAAGAACTTATTCAGCTTCTTTCAGGGACAAACAACGAAGTAGAACCCCATCGTATGACTTGCGATAAAGAATTTTTGAGGGCAAATCAAAATGGAATTTGAGAGCTCGCCTTTGAATACTGGTTCTATCTTTAGGGTTCTCTGGTAATACTCCATGCAGAATATAATCAATAAAAGGATCTCTCCAATCCCTGAATGAGTTTTGAAAATATGAAATTCGATTTTTGATTACAGTGAAGCTATCTTCTACTGCCTTGTAAGTATCGAGTGGGGGTAGAAGTCTTCTTTCAACAACTTCCAATATCATCTTGTCATTCTCAGGGATTGCCATTGAAGCTGCCAAGCTTGCTAAGGCGTCTGCTTTGACATTCTGACAACTCGGAACATGATGAAATGCAATCACTTTAAACCTTTGTTTGAGTTCATATGCCCTATTGAAAAGGGGAATTAGGTCTGGCTTCTTTACTTCATACTCGTAATTCATTTGCTTAATCACAAGTTGTGAATCTCCATAGACCCCTAGCATGTTAATGCCAGCATCTAAAGCTAACTCAAGCCCCATAATTAATGCCGTGTATTCTGCCACATTGTTCAAGCATGGCTTGATCAATAAAAAGGAGTGAGGAACATAAAATCTTCCTGGACTGCAGAAAATAATTCCAACCCTTGACACTGGCTTTCCTCGTTCATTAGTCCTGGAAGCTCCATCAAAATGCATGGTCCAATGTAGATCTGAATCAATGGTGGATTTCCGTGTTTGTTCAGTGAAGAAGACTGACTCATCAGGGAGATTGTCTGTGAACTCAGAATCTTCTGACAGTGGATGTTCTGCTAGAAAATCTACAAGAGCTTGTCCTTTTACTGCTTTCGCAGGAGTGTATCTGATGTCATATTGAGAAAGAAGGATGGACCATTTGGCCAGACGTTCGCTCAACGCCCCGGCTTTTGTCACTAATACCTTTAATGGATTAATATTGGAAACCAGATACACCACATTAGAGAGGATGTAATGCCGCAGTTTTTGTATTGCAAACATAAGCGCAAGACATTCTTTTTCTATTGGGTGATAATTGTGCTCAGCACCAACTAGCATCCTTGACAGGTAATAGAGTGCCACCTCCTTTCCTTCATCATTCTTTTGAGCTAACAATGCTCCCAAGGAATGATCAAGAGCCCTTGTATAAAGAATGAAAGGCTTGCCTGGAATTGGAGCTGAAAGAACTGACGGGTTTGTAAGATATTGTTTGATATCCTGAAAAGCATTTTCACAAGCTTTGTCCCATACAAAGTCTACTCCTTTCTTCATCAATTTGGAGAATGGTCTGCACTTTCCGGACAAGTTGGAAATGAACCGTCGGATGTAGGAGAGTCTTCCCTGCAATCCTTTCAATTCTCTCAAATTTCTCGGCGAAGGCATTTCTAATATGGCTTTGATTTTGACGGGATCTATTTCAATGCCCCCTTTTCGCACCACAAATCCTAGAAACTTTTCGGAAGAAACTCCAAAAAAACATTTCAGGGGATTCATTTGAAGATTGAATTTCCGTAATCTCTCAAAGACAGTGCGAAGGTCGGCGAGATGGTCTGATTTATGCTTCTCTTGACTGCCAAATCATTAACATAACATTCAACAGATTTATGTTGTAAGTCCTTGAATATTTTCATCATTGCTCTTTGGTACGTGGCTTCAGCATTTTTGAGACCAAATGGCATGACAGTATAGCAGTATATGCCGAATGGAGTTCTAAAGGAAGTGTGTTTCTCATCCTCTTTGAACATTTTGATCTGATTATACCCCGAGAAGCCATCCATGAATGACATTCTTTCGAACCCAAAAGTATTGTCAATCATTATTTCTGGTAGAGGTAATGGAAAATCATCTTTGGGGCAAGCTTTATTCAGATCTCTCTGAAGTCAATACAGATTCTGATTTGTCCATTCTTTTTAGTAACTGGGACTATATTAGCCAACCAGTCTGGATGCTGTTGTTCACGGATGAAATTAACGCCTTTGAGTTTCTGAACTTCTGCTTCTATCTTCTCCATGATTTTAGGCTTAGTCCTCCTTTGGTCCTGTTTTACAGGTTTAGCATCATCTGCTATATTTAATTTGTGTATGGAGATTTCTGGATCTAGGCACGGCATTTCTGCATAAGTCTATGCAAAGCAATCTATGAACTCTCGCAAGAATCCCACATACAGATCAAGTTCACTTCCTTTAATTTGAGAGCTTACAAAGGTAGGTTGGGGATTTTCTGGGGTTCCCAAGTTTATTTCTTGTACTTGGTCCTCAGTTGGAGGATTAGGAGGAAGTGTTTCTACATTGTTATTGGAAGTTTCTAACTCTGTGAAACCCTCTGGGGTTTTAGTTGGGGGTTTTAGCTAAGGCATGATCCCTTTCCAAGGATTTGGTTTTTTAGGCTCTTTGGCTTTTACATCAAGGGCTAAGTATTCCCAGCGGACATGTTAGGATGGGCTTATTTCCTCGTTGAGTTCAGGTGGCCAATAGTCAGTGATTTGTGATGCAGCATCATCTTCATCACTTGCCCCCTCAGGATGCTGAAAAATGGCCCAATCAACGGGATCTTGAAGCACAGGAATTTCATGAGAGTCATCCGAGTCATATTCTTCAGTGAAGACTACCGATCTGGCTTTAACACTTCATTTAAATTTAGGAATGTTACTGTAAGGAACATATCCTATGCAATGACGCAGCTGCTCAATTCTGCCCCCTGTCTGGAGATCTTCTTTCATCTCTGGAGTAAAGACATCCAAAGGAGCCCGTGTGCCATTTGCAATTAATCCAAGACCCATAGGTTTCTTGAGATTGTACCCCATATTTTCCATCATGTTACAGACCACAGGATTATAAATATCAAGCCGGATTTTTCCCTCATTACTGATTTTGTCAATGATATCTGGTGGAGAAGTATCTTCAGCCCGATGAAAAATAATCGGATGATTATACTGCTTAGATGAAGGTACCAAAAAACAAGAATCTTTGAATTCATAAATGTGAGAGGGAGTAGGCCATGGCATAAGCGGAAGATTGCAGTCTACCATAGAATACACGAAGGTGCTCATTTTTTTAGCGTCTTTAGAGTCCAACTCAGAATCTGTATCTCTGATCATTGAAATGACATGTATTGGACGCATTCTTCTAGACCTCCTGCGCAGCCGATGGAGTGTCACTTCGAGAGATGATACAATTCGAGACATCTCATCAAAGGTTTGAAATTCCATCGCCATGGTTAAGCTGCGGAGAGCTGGCCGAAAACCTACCCAGCACAAGTGAATCCATGCGGAGTAGTGTGGAGGATTTTCACATCTTTCAGCCAAACGGAGCCATTTATCAATGTACCTGTCGGCTAATTCTCCCCTCTGCTGTGATGTCAATATCAATTGACTAAAAGTGATAGGAGAATCAGGCTTTATAGGCGATATTCCCCTAGTAGGGGGAGGTATATCATTGCTTTCTTGATTAGAGCTTGAGGATACCATGTTGGCCGAAAATGAAAACTTCTGATGTTCAGCATCTTTTACTTTTGATAGCTTTGTGGATATGATTAAAGGTGGATCTGGCTTTTTGATTTCAGATTTCACCTTAATTATCAAAGGAGCTTTGATATCCACGCATTTTGCCGCAGATTTTCCTGCACATTCCAACTTTATGGGGAGATTAGATTTTTGACCAACTTTCTTTGCTGAAGTAGTGAAAGGTTCTTGCGGATTATCATTCACAGGAGCATTCTTTTTATTTGAGTTGGATTTTGTAGGCTTTTCTTGATACATTGTTGCGTCTGTGAAATAAACCTCCTTTCCTTTGAATGGCTTTTCCTCTGCAAAAACTCGATGTACCTTCCCCTCATTGTCGATGTATTTAAGGCATTGATGAAGAGTAGAAGGTACTATGGCATAATCATGAAGCCATCGTCTTCCCAAGAGGATGTTATAGCAAGCACGAGTTTTTACTACATGCAGAGTGGCCTCTGAGACTAAATCTCCCAACTGGAATCGAATTCTGAATTTACCAATCGGATCCTGGACTTCCCCATCGTAACCTTGAATAGAAGTCTTTGTAGCAGTCAGCTTGCTCACTGGAATACCGAGCTCTTGAAGGGCCGTGATTGTGATGAGATTTAGAGCTGACCCTGGGTCAACTTGAACTCTTGGGACAGGCATATCTTTGATGTAGGCCATGAAATAAAGTGGCCTCGTATGCTTTATATTTCCCAAGAGGAGATCCTCTTTGGTGAAAAAGATAGTAGCTTTAGAAGCATTGTGAGTTAAGAGACACTCCTTGCATTGCTTTTGAGGCCTCTTGGATTTCGCCTTCAAATAGTTCTTTTCTATTTGATGCACTTGTGCTATATGAGTATGATTCTCAATATTCAAGGCCTGTAGTGCTTGTATGAAGTTGTCACGAGTCTCCTTGGACATCTGCAAGAGATAAAAAATGTGGAGTTGTGCAGGTATGTGCTTAAGGTGTTCAACAACATCATACATGAATGGCTCTGGTGGCCTTGCATTATCATTTACTTCTGGAGAAGTTACATTTACATTGGTATTGCCTTCCGAAGGGTTTACATAAGAAGAGGAAGGAACAGAGGATTTATCATAGTTGACCCTGTAGTTAGGACCAGAGCGAGTGCCATCATTAAGCATGTTGCTTCGGTCAATTTCTGGTCGTGCTTCTCTTCTTATGGCATTGACTTCTTCTGGTTCGATGAAAAGCTGATTGACCTCTTCCAGGCCTACTTCTTGGTTTACACCATTAGGAATAACCTGCGATGTTTGGGGTTCTATGGCAGCATTCAAAACCACCAAGGAAGGAGCCGTTGACAGTTCCTCTTCAAAGTCAGAGATATTCTCGACAATATTACTAATACTGGGGTTATTATGTCTCCTTGGTAACCCAAGTTCCCTGACTGAGTTAAAGTCAACAAACTGATTACTTAATTCAGAATTTTCATTTGAAAAGATCAACTCTAAATTAGGTGTGGAAGAAGCATCTGGCGTGGAAGGAGGAAAAACCGTCTGCTGATCCTGAACTTCATCGTGCCCGACTAATGGTAGTGGATCCGGATGAACTTCTGGAGGTAGTGGAAAAAGAGGAGGATCATTCGACCAGCCACTTGAACTTGGCCTGTGTATGTCATACAAGGTCACCGATAGTGTATTTAGACCATGCTTGATATTAAGCGTTCCCGTCTCGGGGTCAAAGGCTTGTTCGAAATCCTCATCCTCATCAAAAGGGTATTCATCAGCAAAATAATCATCGATCCATTGATCGTCTTCAAGATCAGAGTAATCCGACCAATGATTTTCATCATCGGAGTTAGGGGGTGTACCATCCCATGATATCCGATTGCAGCTGGATATTACTGGTTCTTCCTCATCTTTTGGAATTGGAATGATGTAGTCGGCTAGAGTAAAACAACCCCTGGCTGATCTGGGAGGATTTTCTAAGACTGGGGCCTCGACCGCCTTGTCTTTCTTCTGCTTAAACTGTTGTTCTTGTTTCTTTTGAGCAGTTTTCTGGAGACCTTTAATTTGCCTTTTGATCTTTCTTCTTTCCACAGGTGTGGGTTTAGTTTTCACTTTTTCCCATCCTTCATCATCTATTAAGTCCAGGTGAACCCACATTTCCTGCCCTGAAGAATCTTTGATAAGTATCAACCCCTGTTCATTATGTAGTGCATTGATGACCCGGAATTCGATCATTAGTGACCTTGATGGAGCGGGTATTGCCACAGGTGCAAATTGCCCCGAAGGAAATCATATTGACTGAGGCCGTATCATATTTTCGATCAAATGTTATTACTCCATTTTTCCACATCTCATTGACCTTTTCTTTTAGGATAAAGTAATCTTTCAAAGGATGAGATACCATCCGATGGTATGCACAATAGTTTGGATCATTAACATGACCCGCTTGCTCTGGCTTTTTCATGGGTGGAAGCTCGAGCTTGTTGTTCTCCATCAATGCTTGGAAGATGACTTCAATGTCTCCGTCAAAAGGGTACTTAGTTTGCTTCCTCTTTTCATATTCTTCCTTTTTGTTTTGCTCCGTCTTACCATTCTGTGGTTTTTGAGGAACTGGTTTGGAGGTTTGTACATTGAATACCTCCTGCTTCTTTTGGGGTTTCGGCACAGTTGGTTTTGGAGCAGAAGATGATGATGATTCCATTTTTCGAGAACTTGCTTTCTTCTGGCTAATTTCTTTAAGGGTTAACTCCACATCAGTGGCTACTTCAACCAATCTGGCCAAAGACTTAGTTTTATGACTAAGTATGATAGCCTTAATTTCTGGCCGTAAATTGGTTTTGCACATTTCAATTGTCGCCTTTGGAGATGGTTGTTCTAGGCATCTGTAAGACAATGCTCTCCATCTATTGATAAAGGCTTGTGCAGTTTCATTATCCCCTTGCTTTGTACTACAGAGCATAGCGAAGGTGACCATTTGATCTTCTTCCTGAAAGTGAAGTAGAAACTTTTCTTCTGTAACTGGCCATGTAGTGAAGGAGAGTTTTGGCAATTGTTTGTACCAATCGAAAGCAACTCCCTTCAATGTACCAACAAACAGCCTTATTTTTAGTGCATCCAATTCGGGTAAACCGCCAAGGAGCGACTTAAAATGCACTATATGCTGATAGGCTGACCCTTTTCCAAGGTAAGGTTGGAAAGTCAGAAGTTTGTAATCTGGCGGAAATGGAACCAAATCAAACTCCGGAGTGTATTTAGATGTAATACCCTTTTTCTTCATCCTGGTTTCCACTTTTGATTTGTTTAAAATTTCCTCCACTTCTTTAAAAGTTACAGGTTTTTCAGGATCTGCGTGGAAACCAAGGATTGAGGAGTGATCACCTCGAGTTGAACCTGAGGCGATTACTTTATCTGTTAGTGCCTTGATTTGTGCTGTAAGTAGGTCAATTTTGGTGGCATTCTTCCTGATCATTGCCTGTTCTCTTCTATCAGCAAATAAGGGGTTAACAGGAGCTTCAGCTGGACTACCCAATTTGTCTGCTAAGATTTTCAATTGAGCCGTCAGGTGATCAATTTTAGCTCCTTGTTGCTTGACAACATCACTGACGTCATTCTCTTGATTTTCGTCAGCATTTTCTTCGCTAACATCTTTGCCTCCACCGGCATCTTCTTCATTACCTGTCCCACTCCCTTCAGCCATAAATATGGTGTACTGAAGGGGGTAAGAGGATGTAGGAAGAGTGGATTGACTATCTTCGGTGTCCAGGAGAGTTATTAAGTCCTTATCAGAACCATGATCGTCAGAGGTCCTATCTGAATGAGAGTTCGAATCAAAATCTTGGGACTGAGTTCGAGCCATACTCCGAGTAACTCTCCTGGTTGAGCCAGGTCCGACCATACATGAGGAGGTTAGATTTGGCTCATCTTCTTTAATCACCCATTTTTGAGTGATTCTATGCTGTGACTGCTTTCTAGCATGTCTCTTGGAGCGAGCCAAAGCCCTCTTCTTTATTTGCTGGGCCAATCTGGCTGCTAGAGTTTGATCTCTGAATCTAGCAACTAATGGCCTAGAAGTACTAATAATTGCTCCCAATCTATAGGGTCAGAAGTGGGAAGTGAAAGGATGTTAACAGCATTTCTTTTAATTTTCTTCTTCTGCTCCTTCTTTTGTTGAAGCAAAATTTTAAATTGAACGAGATCGGTTGAATTTTTGATGACCAATCGTTCAGCATATTTCTTGTTTTTAGTGCCATATGACGGGCGCTGGGTTGAAAGTGATGGTGATGGTGCCACAATAACAGAAGGTAAGCGCCTCCTGCCGAACCTCCGTCCCTCCTTCTGGGTCAAAGGGTAAAAGACATTCTTTTCAAGTGGGGCCAAGGGTTTCTCCTCAGCTTTTCTAGACTTCTGCATACGTGGCTGTGGTGACCACATACGGCAATTTGGAATAACAACATCCTTCTGACCCTTTTCATGGGCTAGGGCTTGCTCGCGAGTGGTTTGCTTTTTGAGATGTACCCTTTGTTTAGGATGCATGAATGAGGACTTAGTAGTGTACAAGGCCTCCTGCTGTGAACCAACGAGTATCTCTGTTTTGTTGTTTGTAAACTGAACCTGCCTTGCCCCCAGTCGAGGCTTCGTGATATGAAAATTACTGCCTTCCGACCTCACTTTGTGTTTTAAGTCATAGTGACCTTTGTAGAAGACTCCAAAGGGGTTTTGGGCATATTTGGAGACCCAAGTTTGAGGAGTCTTTGCCTTCTTGATGGGCTTCAGGGTTTCTGATGACCCATTATAAGTTGAGTTCGTGTAATTTGAAGGAGTAGAAAGCCTTTGAAAGACCGAGACCCTTGATGCAGGAGCATTGGTGTTCATTCGGCCCTTTTTGGGTGCCCTTGTGGTCTGAGCCATGGAGATTTTGAACAATCTCTCTTTAGCTTCGTCAAAAGTGATGATCAAAGAACCCATGCTGTTTCCTGCAAAAAGTTAGCCGATGAGACTATATTAGTAGTATAACCAACATGGCTGCCTCTTGGGCTAGCCGTAATGGTTTATAGATGCCATCTAGACCAACATGGTTTTGAACCGAAATGGTTAGATATAGGCATAGATCCCATCTCATTATGCTATGCTGACTATCCCTACTGTCACAATTTTTGCAGCATTTCAGGTTTATCGAGTCAGGCTTAAAAGCATGCTATGCTGACTAGTCCTGGCTACCAAAATTTCAGCAGCATATCTGGACTATCTGTGTCAGACTTATAAGCAAGAGAGGGTTGGATCAATTAAAGGGATAGGGCCCACAGGATCAAGCCTGCACCACTATCACAATGACCACACAAGATCCATCAGTGGTTGACGCCGGATAATGCATAATTACAATGTCGTTGGTCTTATCACTGATTTAATAAACATTTTATATAGGTCAGAAGCCCTTTGAACTGAATCATCACTCTTCTAAAGTGAAAAAGGTGATGATTTGGTTCATGCACATCAAGGTGCAAATTCTTCCAATCAAATGGCAAATGTACGCACATCAAGGTGCGCATTTTTCCAATTAAACGGCAAATGTACGCATATCAAGGTGCCCAATGCCTTCATTTGTATGAACAATATGCACTTCAAGGTGCAAAAGTCATTTAATGATATTTTCAAACCCATTGCAGACATCAAAGGTCTTGTATGGGTGTAATTGGAGGTTAAATAAGCCTTTGTCATCATAAAAATAGGTAAGTGACCGTGTGCCCCAGTCACAGGCTTTTAGCAGCAATTTTCAGTGAAACAGTAGCAGTTTCCAGCACAACAGCGGCAGTTTCCAGTGCAATAGCAGCAGTTAAAGTGCAATAGTAGCAGTTTCAGTGAAACAGCAGCACTCTTAGTGCAACAGCAGCAGTTTCAGTGAAACAGCAGTACTCTTTAACACAACAGCAGCACTTTCAGTGCAATAGCAGCAGTTACAGTGCAACAGCGGCACTCTTCAACACAACAGCAGCACTTTCAGTGCAATAGCAGCAGTTACAGTGCAACAGCGGCACTTTCGGTGCAACACAGCAGTTACAGTGCAACAGTGGCAGTTTTCAGGGCAACAGCAGCACTTTCAGTGAAACAGCAGCAGTCACAGTGCAACAGCGGCACTTTCAGTGCAACAGCAGCAGTTACATTGCAACAGCGGCACTTTCAGTACAGCAGCAGCAGTTACAGTGCAACAGCGGCAGTTTTCAGGGCAACAGCAGCACTTTTTAGCAATTTTCAGCGCTTTCATGCATTTTTCATCAAATTTGATCACAAATTAGGGCATATAACTCCCCACAGACGGCTCCAATCTTCTGATCGCGCTTAAAAATGTAGGCATGGAAATGAATTACGGAATCAAGGTCCGACATTCACGCACTTTAAGCGTTAAGAAGAATAGAAAATAATTACAGTTCATCATTAATTTCCCTTTTTTTACATGGATTCAAGTGCCCTGACCGCGGGGATGCAGGTTGTTTACATACATTTTGAAAGTTTACAACCCCTCCTTCAAGTCTTAGATGTGATCTCAATTTGGAAAATACAAGAAAATATACATAAGGTGGAAGAAAATGTGAAAAAGAGGAAAAAAATGGGGGGTGACCGTGACCCACGGTCACTGCCCCATTCCAGTGACCGTGACTCACCCGCAGTCACTGGGGCCTTCCAGTGACCGTGACTCACCCGCGGTCGCTAGGGCCTTCCAGTGACCGTGACTCACCCACGGTCACTGGGGCCTTCCAGTGACCGTGGGTCACGGTCACTGACAGACAATGGCCTTGTGCCTCCGTTTTTTGTGCTGTTCGCGCTGGTTCTTTCTTGGAACTTCTTTCAAGTGTTGGAACTCCATTCTCATGACTTTGGAGCGGTGGACAACCATCAAGAAGATCACATTTAACCATGGAATCAATTGAAACCACTGTAACTCATCATTCGTGCTTACGGACTGCATTTTTGTTTTAAGTCCGAAATGGGCAAATTTGAAGCCGGAGTTGTGTCATTTTGAACCTGTCATTTTCAAGGAACAAAATGAGGCCTAGAGAGACTTTTTTCACAACTCTTGTAATGGCTAAGAAGCCCTACCAATAAGAGAAACAGAGGTGACAATGTCATCCTCTCAAAAATTGGCGTCGTACGAACATAGTATGGACTTTGGCCATTCCACTTCCTTCTCTCCTTCTGAATTTTCTTGCTCACCTTCAAAACTAAGAAAAGAAGGTGGGAATGGTCATGGAAGTGCTGCTGAAGTTTGCTTCTTGTTGCCTTTGGTGGTGACCTTCTTCAATTTCTTCACTTTTCTTCCTTATGTGTGTGTATTTCCCCCCTTGTTTCTTCAAAATTTTCTCTTTTTATAGACTCCCAATCAGTTCTGTGCAGTTTTGGGGAGTTAATAGCAGTTGTGGAGAGTTGGATTTCGAAGAGGAGTAGAGGGAAACCACCCAAAATCGTGGGAAACATCCTTTGAAGGTCCGTGACCGCAGGCTGGGCCACGGACGAGGCCCAATTTCGGGTTTTCGCATATGTGGCCCATTTTCATCTGTTTTGGGCTCAAATGAAGTCCGATTGCCACCAAACTTGGAGGGATGCTTCTTAACACTATTTTCTACATGTCATAAAAATTTCAGCCTGTTTTGACTTCAGGAAGTTGGTCAACTTTTTCATTAGTTGGGCCCGGTCACGGGCAAGGCCCACTTTTGGAACATTGCATATGCGGTCTATTTTCCATTGTTTGAGGCCCGAATGATGTCCAATCATCACGAAACTTGGAGAGATGTTACTTGACACCATTTTAAGTGTTTTGTAGAAGTTTCAGCTCCGTTTGACCACCTGAACATGGTCAACTCCTTTTGTTTGTGGGCCCCGGTCACTCCCAAGGCCCATTCTTGGATTTTTGCATATGTAGCTTGTTTCCGTCTGTTCGGAGCCCAAACAGTGTCCAATAGCCACGAAACTTGGAGGGATGCTTCTTGACACTATTTTGAGTGTGTCACAGAATTTTCAGCTCTGTTTGACCACCTGAACTTGGTCAACTCCTTTTGTTTGTGGGCCCCGATCACTCCCAAGGCCCATTCTTAGATTTTTGCATATGTGGCTTGTTTCCGCCTGTTCGGGGCCCAAACGGTGTCCAATCTCCATGAAACTTGAGGAACACTTCTTGACACTATTTTGAGTGTGTCACAGAAGTTTCAGCTTTGTTTGACCATATGAACTTGGTCAACTCTCCAGTTGACTTTTTTTATGACAGTGGGCCCCTTTTCAGCTATTTGAAGCCCAAATGACCCCGATTTGATTTGAAACTTGGAGGGACTGACGTCAAGAACATCTTGGAGTATTCATCCAAATTTCATGTAGTTTGGATTTGAGGAAGTAGGATTTCGAACAGTAACCTATTCATTGGATGCGTTAGGTCACTATTCACTCCACATTGAGATAGTTAGCCTGTTTTCTATCCGAACAGCCTCCCCCTGACTTCAAACTTTGGGAGAATAACTTGGGGCATTCTTTGAGCATTTGTTCCAAATTTTATCTGCTTTGGCCTTCTGGAAGCAAGATTTTCGCTGGTGACCCCCAAATTCGGGATTACTGTCCTCTAAGCTGACATGTAATGAAATTTAGACCAAACGGAGTCTTTTCAAATTGCAAATTTGCAAAGTATCTTCTGAGCATGACTGAAATTTCGTGCCCAAATTTCATCAATTTTGGACATCGGGAAGCAGGACTTTGGTCAGTGACCCCCTGGCTTGGGGGGGGAACTAACTTCAGGCTGACATGCTTGTGGCTTTTGAGTTTGATGATGTCTATTTGACGCAAAATTTGAAATTCCTCTGAGAGTTCCAGCTACCTTGATCTTCATGGAATGCCGGTTCGCACAGTGATTCCCCAGGATCTGCAAATAACCTCTGTAGCTTAAATTAAGCTGAGATGATGTGTCTTCGCTGCAGTATTTGCAATTTTTTTATAGGTCAACACATGCAACTCCAGAGCACTCCACGTCTTCTCTTCTCTTCCCCTCTTCACTTCTGTTCTCTCTTTGGTTGATGTTGGGTCTCGCTTTGGATTCTCTCCTCTCTGTGATATTTCTCTGTCTTTGCTTTGGGTAAGTGGGTTCTTCCCTTCTTCTTCTCCAATTGGATCTCTCTCCTTCTGCATGCTCATGAATTGTGTTTGGATTTGTTTTGCTTGGATTTTAGTTGATTTGGAGCGTGATCTCAGTGGATTTGGCTAAGCTTTGAGGCAAGTATAAGTACAAGATTGTATAACACATATGGGTATTTTGGTTTGACTGCTTTGATTTCATCTATTACATCCTATACATGTTTGTTGTGTTGTACAGCCAAATTCTGTGATTTTGGAACCTCTGGAACTTGTTTTGCTGAGTTTCTGTACCAAATTTTAGTTTCTGTACTCAGCTCGAATTCGGTTCTGTATTGTACGGCTAAGCCGTAACTTTGTACGGCTCAGATTCCAGAGACTTGAATTTTCGTATTTTGTTCTATGGCTAGGCTACGGCTGAACCGTAAATTGTTCTACGGCTGAGCCGTAAGCTAGCCGTGACTCAGCCCTGAATTATTCCCCTGATCAGTCGAAACTTTCTGAATTCAGTGCTCTTACAGTGAAGTTACGGCTAAGCCGTGGACTCCACCGTAGCTCAGCCATGAAATGTATCAGATCAGAGGTGGAAGACGACAGTTTAGCCGTGTTCTGAAGGAAACCACGGCTAAGCCGTAGTGCATGTTATGGCTAGGCCGTAAGGTGTATACGGCTAAGCCGTAGGTCACCCATGGCTAAACCGTAAGACTTGGAAAATCTGAAATAAAACTTAGGATAATGGTGTGACTTTGTAGGGCTAAACTACAGGTTAACCACCCATGTAAACCGGCCCAATGGATTCTTGGATCGCATGAATAGTTTATTAGGTTGTGACTTATTCATGTGAGCGTTGATTTACTGTTAAGCACCTCCCCATGGGTGTTGGTTTAAGGGACTTCGGTGCACGTGAGGATCACCTTGCAACACTTGGATGGCAACGGTGCAGCGAATGACCTAAAACTACATCATCATGTACGGTTAGTGACAGTGGACAACTAGATTAGTGTTGGCTTGTAATTAACCTTGATTCCGTATTAACCTGAGATGTATTGCATATTGCTTACAGTTTTGCCCTCTGTTCTGCTAATCTATGTTTATGCATTACGAGGTCATTTTGCTTTCGTCCTGTATTCGTTTTATTCTTCGTTCCGCACTAAGCTTTGATCTATGTTGTGCTATGCTCTGTATATCTTTGGCTTTGTATATCCCTGATTATTTTTGGGTATTCCCTGGTGGCTCTGCCCAGAAATTAATACGTGAGGATAAGATCCGGTCTTTGCCATCGGTGAGTACAGAGCGGATAATCTCCCTTCTTTTGGGATTTGATTTGATTGGTATTAGTCTGGCTCTACTCAGCCTCAGCCCTAGGATGCCCGACAGGGTTACCTCTTGCTTAGATCTTTGTATCTCTGTATTACTGCAGTGTCGCTTTGTCTTGGGACCCCGGAACCCAGGAAACCGAGACCCACTTGTACCCTTGGCCCGGTCAGTGGTGTTCTCATCTGTTTTGCTTTGCTCTCTATTGGAGAGAATTTGGTTAACGTAGTAGCCACTTAGTTCAGTATTTCTATGCTTTGATTCACATATCATGTTTTACTTCTATGCACGATTTGCTTAGCATACTAATATGAAACTCTGTAATTAATATTCTGTCATTATTCACTTTGATACTATGAGTGTTTCATCCCTGCTATTTATATTTGCTGGATCGTTGTATTCACTGCGTTGTCTGTGGTGTTGCAGACACAGATCCCTTGCCCGGCTCCCCGGAGGTCGAGAAGGCTGCAGGGCAGAGCCTAGAGGCACCCTCCGGGTTGGCAGAGTGGACCTGATCACCTCTGCCGAGTGCGTACATGCATATCTTCCGTGGCCTTTGGAATTTTTTTTTTAGCTGTGTATTTTGTACTTTGGACTTTGTCACTCTGTATATTTGTACATCTTGGTTTTGTCATGTACTCAGACTTGTATCTGGTTTTCAAGTATTGTATTTAGCTTTGACTTTTCCGTTCTGCATTTGTTTTGGCTTCCGCTATTTCTTTGTTGCTTGCTATGATATCTACCGCTTCCGCGTTCGTTTATTTCGCACGTGTTAGATCTCTTGTGTGTGTGCATCTGGGCTGGGTTTGGATGCACGTGCACGGGAGTACGTGTGTCATTAGGTTTGGCTTTTCGCTAACCCCCGATTTCTGGGCTCGGGTTGTGACAATATACACCATCGATCAACGCTGGCCACCTACATCTCCTCCTCGTGTCTGTTTTAGAAACAGAAAACCCAGTTCAGAACTCGGACCATTTTTGTTCTTTCCTTCTTCCTTCTGTTTATATCCTTTCTTTCCTTCTTTCTTCTTTGTTCCACTGCATTCCCTTCTCTGAAATTGAGTCTACCCATCATCATCCTTCTCGTCTGTTACCCCATCTCCCTCACAGTTTCCCTGCTCACAGCACACCATTAGCCATCTACTTATCAACTAGACTTAGGTATCCACTGTCACCCGACGCATCTTCTTCCTTCTCTTCCTCTCTTGCTTCTCCATTACCTAGCCAAATAGCTCACTTTCTTCTTTTTCCTCCTTTGTTTCTCACCATCCCTACAACTAACTCTTCTTCTTTTCCTTTTTTTCTATTTCTCTCCTTCCTTCCCAGACAAAGCACTCCTCCCCTTGTTTACAATCAAACCCAACTTAGCCATTTTTCTTCTTTTCTTTTGATTCATCTTTTTCTTCTGGTTTCTTCTTTTCCTTCTCGCCAAATAGAACTCGGACTTCTCTTCATCTTCTTTTTCTTTTTTCTTCCTTCACCTTCTCTGCAACTAAGAAGAACCCATGTTCATCTTCTCCTTCTTCATTGTTGCTTCTCTCTTCTTTGTTTCCTTTTCTGTGTTTTTTTGCACAAAGAAACCATTGCCACTGCCCTCTCACCGTCAAAGCACCACCCTTCGTCACCACTAAGCCACTATTACCCGCCGCTGCACCATTTGCAGTCTGTGAGAAGAAGGGCTGCTGCTGCTGTGTTTCTAGTTGCAAACGAGAATTGAAGAGGAAGAGGGGAGGAAAGTCATGGGTCAGATCTGCTCATAGGGTATTTTGGACTCTTTAAGTGCTTAAATTTGAAAAAGGATTTCTCTCTCCATGGCAAAAGATTGTGGACGCCATAATATGAAATGTTGAGGGACTTGTAGCCGAAAGCGCTAAAAAAATTACCAAAAGCCCACATATCTCATTGGAAGTCCTCATCTGAGATGTAAATGTAAAACTTAAGCCCTATTTTAAAATGAAAAATTTTTTTGTCCTGATTTGAAATCTACACAAAACTTGAGCCCTATTTTGAAAATTTTCCTATATTATATATACTTTAGTTTGCACTGAAAATTGGTATATACGGGAATTCCGGGCTCCCTTTCATTCCAGTGAAGGGTGGTCAGTCGACCCGATTTCGTCCGGATTTTCAAACGATGGGTGAGACCCGAGCGCACAAAATAGCATAGTTTCTCTGGATATCAACCGTCGTCCATGGGTTTAATCATTCAGTATGACCCATGTTTCTGTCATCCTCTCATCTCAGGGTTCTCCGAATGCCTACCACTCATATATTATTCCAAGCGCGTAGGTTCTAAAGCAGAGATTTTATAAATGGCTACTCTGGCCCCCAGCTCATGACTACTAATACAATTGATGAGTAAAGTAGTCGTCTGATTAATGCATGTTCTTCCCGTTCCCAAACAATCAACCTCAAAGGTTAGAATACTATGGTTGACAGATGACTCAGGGCCAACCCACCGACCAGTATGATGCTTACTTTGCTCCACAAGACATGCAGTGCTGCGCTGGGCGCTTTTACACCATATACCCACCATTACTTTTAATTAATAATAAAAGAACGGAGCCACAGAAGATTTAAAAACGAAGAAGACAAACCTTTGTTAGCTGCATCATGGCAGTTGTCATGTCGTATGTGTAATGCCATACATGCCATACAGAGAAGCCTAATCCCGTGGAGTTAAAAGGATTATAGGCCGATTAATCTTGTGAGTTATTTTTATAAGCTGTTGGTAAAGATTTTGGTATATCAGCTGAAGAGTGTTCTCCTTCAAGTTATTAGCCCTTTCCAAGGGGCCTTTGTGGCGGATAGATAAATTCTTGATGGAGTATTGATTGCTAATGAACTCGTTGACTCAATGAAAAGGTCTAAGAAAGAGGGTGTGATCTTCAAAGTCGACTTAGAAAAAACTTATGATCATGTCGAGTGGGATTTTGTCGACTATATGTTGCTTGGATTAGGATTTGGGGAAGTGTGGCGCAGTTAGATTTGCAAGTGTATTTCCACTACCTCCTTTCCAGTTCTAGTCAATGGTTATTTGACTAAGCTGTTCAAACCATTTGGAGGAATTCGACAGGGGGATCTCATTTCACTGTTCCTTTTCACAATTGTGGTGGAGGCCTTGTGCTTGCTTTTAGTGAAAGCAAGAGAGTTGGGGTTGATTGGAGGATTTAAAACGGGATGCAGTGGAGAGATTATTACTTAGCTTCAATTTGCAAATGATACAATTATTTTCAGTTAGATCAAGTTGGAAAAAATATTGGCTATTAAGAGATTTCTTTGATGTTTGCAATTGGTTTCAGGTTTGAAGATAAAAATCTCTTAGAGCATGTTGGTGGGAGTTGGGTGTTCAAATGAGACCACATGTCCTTTGGTTAATAATTTTAACTGTAGATATGAGAAACTTCCCATTATTTACCTTGGGTTGCTTATTAGTGCCAAGCCAAGATCGAAGTCGCTTTGGGATCCAGATATTGAAAATTTTAAGAAGAAGTTTTCTTTGTGGAAAAAGTATTACTTGTTTGTGGTTGGAAGAATCACTCTTATCAAAGCTTGCTTATCCAATCTTTCAATTTACTATATATCTCTTTTTAAAATGCCAAAGGCCTTTATTGAGAGGTTGGATTGAATTCAGAGGGACTTCTTATGGCACGGTCATAGGGATAAGAAGAAATTGCACTTTATAAAGTGGAGTGAAGTGATTAAGCTCAAATCTAGTGGGGGCTTGGATTTGGGTAATTTAGAAAATAAAAATTAGGCTTTGTTGGCTAAATGGTGGTGGAGGTTTGGAGAGGAAAATGAAGCTTTTGGTGTAGACTGATCGTTTCTAAGTATGGTGAGAATAATTGGGGCTCGTGGCCTAAGCTAGGGCTTAGTAATTATAGATTAGGTATATGGAGAGCTATTGCTGCTGTTGGAGATGATTTCAATGAGAAGGGGAAAGCCTTGTACAAAGGGGTGAGCTTTAAAGTGGGGAATGATAGAGATGTTAGATTTTGGTTGGATGATTGGGTAGGGGAGGAGCCCCTCTGTAGGTTTTTTCCCAGATTCTTTAGATTAGTTACTAATAAGGAGTCATTTGTCAGTGATTGTTTCGAGGTGAGGATTGGTTGTATTGTGTGGGATGTGGCCTCTAAGAAGGGTCTTCGGTCAATTGAAAGGGGACTATATGAGCTGCTATTGAGTATTCTTACTAGCATGTATTTTTGCAGGAATTTTAAAGACTTTTGGATTTGAAAGCTTTGAATTTCAAGAGAGTTTTCGGCTAAAGCTTTCTATTTTACATTGGAAGGAAACTCCACTCATATGGCTTCTTTGTACTAAGTGTAGATGGGGTTAGCTCCACCTCAGGTTAAAGCATTTTGTTGGTTAGTAGTTGCAGATAAAGTATCCACTGTTGATAACCTAAGGAAGGGTGTGTGGCAAAAAGAATGGGATGATGAACTTTCTCTTTCTTCATTGTTAAGTGATAATTTATATTTGGAATGACTTTATTAGTAGGTGTGGTATTGCCTAGTGTTGCTTGAAAAATATTATAGAAGTAATAATTTCTTGGCATGGTGGATGCTTTGTTGGGTGTGGGCGTGTTTTATGGAGGATAATTCCATTTGCTATCCTTTGGTCTATTTGGAAGGAAAAAAATGACATGATCTTTAATGGTTCTTCATCTTTAGTGGTTGAATTGATTTCTAAAATCGTCTAAAGGATTGTGAAATGGGCTTCGGTTTGGAAGGAGTTTGGAAATTTATACTTTAATGATATCATTTTCAATTGAGAAGCTTGTATAGAGTGTTACCCTTTTAAGGAGAAGGGATTCATTCCTTAATCTCTCCCTCCTTTTGACGTTTTAAAATTAAATGTGGATAGAACTTCAAGGGGTAAACCGAGGCTGGCGGGGTTTGACAGTGTGCTTTGTAATTGTAAATGTGAGGTGTTACTTATGTTTTCTAAGCATGTGGGTATCTGCGTGTCATGCTCGAACCATAGAATTAGATTTTTATAGTCGATCCCGAGGCGCAACACACGTAACCTGTGACAATTCGTGCCATATCAAGATACGTATGAACTGTCACAAGGGTGATTCCATAAATACGTATAAGGAAGATTCATAAACACGTATCAAACATTTAAAAATTTTAAGCAGAAACCTGGAGAATTCATCGATACATATTATAGACATTAATAACACATTCATGCAATTAATTAATATAACCAAAATCTGTTGATTACCCATCCACATGCACATGGTACAAAGGTTTCATAAACTTAAAACAAAATGCAAGATGACATGTTCTATTATAGGCCAAACCATGGCTATACAATAGCAACTCCAAAAAGATCCCTGTTAAGCGCTGTGGAGGATGACTAATAAAAGACGACATCCTTGTTTCACTCGTTTATATCCTGAGGTATTGCTGTAGTTTCCTCTGGGGGTGCTTCGACTACTGTATCGGCACTGGGTTCCGTACCTATAACACCAAGGGTAGTACTATTAACACAATGGTCAAACAAATATAAGGGTATATCAGCCTATCATGATGTAACAATTAAAATTAAATGACATAATGATTAAAAGAGATCGATAATGGAAACTAGGTATGTTGTGTATGTGAATAAGCATGAATAAAGAATTATAGATAGAAAGACAACATTACACTAATTAGCATCTATGTGACTATTTTCTCTCTAGTAAGAGAGCAAATCGTACTGTGAAAAATCACTAGCGATTAGGCCAAGACCGTCTAGCTATCCTAAGAGCGTCAACCAACTCTTCATATAACTACTACAATAAGTAACATATAGAATACCCTCATTCGGTCCCGTCGAACCTTCTATGGGTACAAGCAAAGTGGTGTCGACTCAATATATCAAGACTAACTAGAATTCATACTTATCATACATAGCGATCGACTCATACTTATATAGAAACGTATATCAGTCTTGACATTGTAACCAATCATAAAATCAGGATTAAATAGAGTAACTGAAAATCAACAATGCATACTTAAATGAGCTATCAGAGCTCGAACCCTCACAACCTTAGTTACACCTATCTTGGCTCACGGGCTCATGCTCAGTAGAAGTTCCGTCTCCGATTTTGCCTCAAGGTTCACCAGAAGGAATGGGTACATGATTAAATCATATAGAGGGAAAGGTTTACTTAACAATATGAATGCATTTAGATTGAGAGGTTAACAAAGAAATTTACTAGCCAACTGTATACTAAGACATTCTGTGTTTCCTTAGTCATTCAATACGGTGTATTCATAAAACGTCTGGTGTTAATGTGTTACCAAAATCTTAGTGTTACAATGTATAAGTGATGGACACCATTTCTTATGCTAACACCTATGACGTGACGTCAGGAAACAACTAGAAGTCAAGATGAAATGAGTGACAGCTCAACACTCTTCCTTTTTAGTGTATAATTACTGTTGGGCTAATTTGTTCGAGGTACAGGTTCCACTTCTAAGGCTCTAAATGGTTTTCGATTATACTTACAATCCCAAGGTAGGATTTGCTTAAAACACCTCAGCTTCACCCAGGTTCAAACGTGTAGCCCTTCCTTATGCCACACTATGGACTATGGAAGGCTTTTGGTCAATCATGGAACCAAATTTTAAATAGAATTTCTAATACAACACTTTGGGTTACTCAATCGATCGGGTATTATGTCCTACTGGTCGGACACCTCCCAGAACAAGAATTTGACCGATCGGGCTTAAGGACCAACCGGTTGGCCTTGAAGCATTTTGCTCCAGGTAGAATCAATTTTAAACTGAATTCTCTTTGCTCCTCTTTACCTCCCTTGCATTCAAACACCAAAGAGACCTCTTTATGCTACAATCTTGGGTCTCCCTACCATCCCTTTTCATCATTCATTCACAACCTCAACATTAACACTTAGACTGGTCTTACAACTTTAATTAAAGATCACAAGAGAGCTGCAAATTGGTACTTACAAGGAACTCATCAAGAATCAATAAAATTGACCATGCATGTAGAGAATATGCACCCTTATACTTGCCTTAAGTTCAGTGCTTCACCTAAATCAAATTGCCTTTTCATTAGATGGTGGAGAAGGCTTCACTAGAGGATGATCTACAACATGCATTGAGAGAAAATGAGAATGTAAGGCATGCATGCTCTAAGCTTGAGTCTTTTTTACCCTATTGAACTCAAGAACCGTAATGGTGATGGGATTTTCTTACCTCAAGTCTTCTATAAACACAAGGAATGAATGATGCCTTAGATTCCAAGAAGGAGAATAAGAAGAGTGAAGAGGAAGAAGAAGAAGAAGGTCAAATCCTTTGCACGCAAACCTTCTACCGCTCAAAAATGGGGACAAGGTGAGGAAGAGAGCATGAAAGAGGAAGAAGAACCTAGTTGCTCCAGCAGAAATGAGAGAAGGAGAAAGGGATGAAGGTGAGTTTTTGGTTTTTAAATGGATTGGGTTTTCTGAAATTTGCAAATAGGCCCACTGGATTTCTAGATTTTCCAATTTGAGTCGGTTGGGCTTAAACTGGGCCGAGATGAATTTGAATTGAGTTGGGCCAAACATGGAAGATGACCCTCAAGATGAGACACACTCGATGCAATTAATATGATGCCTTAATGATGCAAAACCATGCAATTTTAAAATAAGAAAAGGCCTTTGACTACCTAAGTAAGGTTCGAACCCGACCCGACTACCTATCCACGACCCAAACCCAAAGGGATTTGAGTTGATTTAGCCTAATTACTAATTAATTAAAGTAAAACAAAATTAATTATTTTAAATTATGATTATCTCGGGTTTGGACCTTACACTGTGACTCAAATGAAGTAGAGGTGTTGGCTATCTTGGAAGGTCTCAAGGTGTTTTCAAGAAGACATTTTGGTCTTTTAATTGTGCAAAATGATTCCTTGAACATAGTCACTTGAGTCTCTAATCGAAAGGAACCCCCTTGGAAATTTCAATTCCATTTCAATGAAATTCGAGAGTTATTGGCTATTTCAAATGTTTCTTTTTGTCACAATGTTAGATTTAATAACCGTATGGCATATGCGTTAGCTAAATAAGGGGTTGAGAGGTTGTCTCTTTGGGTGGGTGTGATGATATAATTGGGGTGGGGTAGTATAATGCTCGTGTACCTTATCCCTTCCTTATATTTCTTTGTTTTCTGTCCTTGTTTTTTTTTTTTTTCATTTTTTCATTTTTGTCTTTCTTTACTCTTGTTCCCTTTCTTTTCTCTTAATAAATTCTTATTATCGTTCAAATATATATATATATTCTATTTAAAATGTATTCTACCATGAATTAGGTCATGACAGTTGGACCTATAGCTATTGCCATCTTCCAAAGAGGATGAATGGTTTTGATCAAAATTTAGGGGCCTACAAAAGCCCAAAAGAGTGGATCTAATGTTCAGCTTTCTTTTTTTTTTTTAATTTCTTGAGATCTATGTCAAATCAACGGTTCAAATTTAACATGATAGCCATTGTTTATGTTATGAAGACCAAACATGGTTAAGATCTCAATTTAATGGCCCATAATTAAATTAAAAAAAAGAAAAAAGTTGACTGGTATTTATCACGTTTAAAACCCAACCACTTTATTTGCATTTAAAGTTCCTCCTTTACACACATATCTAAAGATTTGTGTAAGATCAATGATCCAAATTTTGTCTGGTGATCTCTTTAAAACTTTTTTAGAGATCTAACGGCTTAGATCTTGGATTCATGGCAAAAAACGAAAAACAAAAAAGGCAAAATACTGACTTGTATTCATCACGTTTAAAAATGAGTTATCTATTTACATTTTAAGTTCCGCCTTTTTACAAATATCTGAAGATCTATGTAGATCAATGGCCCAAATTTTATATGGTGGCCGTTTTGAAGGTTTTTAAGAGATGTAACAGTTTAGATCTTGATTTGGTAGCCAATAACCAAAAGCAAAAAATAGGCTGACTATTAATAATATATGCACCTAGCCATTATATGTTTATAATAAATCAACGCCTCACACTTTCTTTTTCTCCAAACTGGAAAAGAGAAACCACTTACCTAAAAAACATGGTTCTTCCTTCTCCTCTTCTTATTCTTGCTAGTTATTGCAAGGATTATTTTTGAAAGCAAAAAACACAAGAAAGAAGGTGCAATGGGGAGGTTAATACATTTTTTGAATGCATTTTTTTTGTTGGGAGAAATAAAGGAATGACAGTTGTAGTTTTTGAAATTTAAAAAAACATTATTGCGAGATTATGCGGCTTTTTTTAGGGACCCTAAAGCGAGGGCTTTCCTTGCTTATTGGTATAGCTCGCCCTGTCGGACCCCGCCCTTGATGAGGGCAGTGGACCTTAGGTGAGGTGATGGAGAAAGCTCTCTGGAGAAAAAGGGTCTGCCCAAGGTGGTTTGATAACTGACCCTTCTTACCATTGAGGTAAGACACTAACAAATATATCTTGAAAATCATTTTTCTTTACACTTTGTATAAAAGATCCAAAAGCCTATCCTCCGGATCTCCTTCATGTACAGAAAGAAAATAAGAACAAGAACTGGACACAGTTATGAGAAAAAATTTTTTAAAATCGAAATTATGGACCATGAAGAAATGGTTAATGTGAGACTCCCAAATCCCAATGCCCATTGTAGCGGTACAGATGCGGCCACGTCAATCACGGTTACAAGGGACCTTCGAGACGAAGTGGATGTTTTATGATTTGCCCTTGGCAGTGAGTGGTTGTAACGAGTGAAATTTCGGCGACTCATCTTCCGCCAGATGATGAACGCTCTGCTCTGGCTTGTCAAAAGCTTATGCCAACGTATTGGCAATAAAATGTGATGAATCCACTTTTTTGAAGTTTTTTTTTTTCTGACGTGGATAGTGGATAGTAGACACCCAAAATTCTGTCTTGCATTGGAAGTTTATTAACATCTATTATGAATTAATGTTGCTGATTCTTGCGTTTTCAGAGCTCCATTCGAACATTTTAATTATTGGGCAAGATGTGATGGTTTCTTTGGTACGATAAAAGAATCATTGGATAGTGCACATTTGTTTGTAGTGGCTAAAAAAACTTGTAAGTGTGAAAATAGCTCAACGGAAACTTTGTTTTTTGTTTTTTGTTTTTTTTTTTTTTTGCGAGTTCGCCCGACGGCAAGGGGTAAGAATAATAGAGCACCCAATCACAATTGATCTGGTGGATGCTATGGAGAAATATTACCTATCTACCAAGCTAACCCTTAGCTCAACAGTACCTTTCCATAGATCCTCAAATATACGTTTATGAAAACCCCTAAACCCAAATAGGTTTGGCGGAAGTTTCAACTTCTATTATCTATGCAAATTCATTTGGCTAGGCATTCTTTGGAGAATTATCAACGGGACCTTTTGGTAGAGCCCGAAAATATATGTTTGTAGCATAATGAGATTTTAGTTTCACTTGCTAGCAAACTGTTTGAGGAAAGCTATTTAAAGCAAAAATGGAGAGATCAAGCTTTTAACTTGGCACATGGAAATACTAGATACTTGTATGCTCTGGTGAAGGCTCATCAGAACCGATCATACATTGATGAGATTAAGAAGCAGAATGTACGTGTTATCCTACCTTTGATGATATTGTTGATTTTTAAATATCTCATTTTAAGAATATTGTTAGCCCTACTATTGATAATGCTGATTTTGATCTTCAGCATGTTGATCCTCATGGCCGATTATCACTTGAGGGTTTTGTTGGGAAAATTACTTACAATGAATGTGAAATTAGAAAAACAAATAAAATTATTAGAATAAATAACTAGTGACTGATTGGGAATGTGAAAAATTAATCTAAGAAAGTAATAAAAATGGGCAAGACACACCGATTAAGATACTTTCTTAAAGATAGTAATCTCCCACATGCAGGTGGTTTGGATGAAATTCTATTCCCAGGATATAATGCACAAGTTTGATTCAAAGTTTGCATACTATAATTAGAAATATGAAATTGTCCTTGAAAATCATAAAATAATAGTAAAAGAGAAAATACTATAATCACTACATTTTGAATGCCATTTTAGAATTATGAAAAATGCCTTAATTTATAGAGTTGGAAAGCATCTTTTAGAATTTGATCACATCCACTCAAATGGGCCCAAGAGACATATCTCATCCAATGGGCACAAATATGATTTTTGAAAAGACACAATCAAATCTCAAGTGGCTATTGAGATGAAGATTTTTAATTGTTGGGTTTTAGAAAATACACAACAATCCCCCACTATTTTCTAAAAACTTTTTTAAGAAAAAATTAAAATAATAATAATAGAAATAAGAAAATAACTAAAAACTGTTTAATGCATCCCTCATAGGTGGATGACCTTTGAACCTGAAGGTAGAACATGCATATGAAACTTTAAACAGTATAGTCGGGCATCCATATTCTCTACGCTGCGTTATTTCGTAGGTCATGAGTTTTGGTCTTAACAAATGCTTTAGAGCCTTACCTACAAAACTCATAGGAGGCAGCCATGACCTTTACATCTGCAAAGGCAAACCTATCAAGAGTGCCTCCGCTTACTCCACACTAAGCTATGAGTTTGTTAATGACTAAAATGTCTAGTTTAATATAAGCAAAAGCTAAACAGTACACGAACCTTAGAGATGGGCAGATTTGAAACACAATAATTTCCTTCACTGGTTTCAAATAATTGCGTGCTGCGAGGAACATCTCAATAATTTCTCTGGTGGACAATATATCTGAACAAATCTCCTTTGAACTGTAGCTTTGAAGTTAAAAGTACGCTACAGTTGGAAGCATCCCTCTATGTTGCTAGCCAGTTAAAAAGTAGGAAATGGAATTCTCATCCAAAATGGGTAGTCCTTGTAAAGCCCGGGGTCCTAATGGGTTTAATGCTCATTTTCTTCAAACTTTGTTGGCCAATTGCTGGTGAATATATTTGTATTGCTTTGATGGATTTTTTCCCATTGGCAGAGATGTTGAAGCAAATGAAAGCTATCTTCATTGCTCTTGTGCCTAAAGTGGAGCATGCGCATACTCCACATACGTTTCATCTCTCACATCTGATGATTGCTTATCAAGGAATTGGTATTGAGGTTTCTGATTAATATCAAAATCTCATATTACTTCTTGAGATTGATGATTTATCTGATTTATATCAAAATCTCATGGACTACTCAATTGTGCTTTTAGATTGATGATTATCTCATGAAAGTCGTGAAATCTCCGGGTACTTCACATTGGATGGCTGCTTGTCACAGATACTCCAATCAACATCATTCCAATTTCACGCTCTTCATGGATGCTACTTAGAAAGATGAAAAGAGTGTTACTGTTACCTTTCCCAGTCTGTTTCTTGGAGTTTAACTCAGCTTTTGCGCACTAGTTCATTTTAATACTAATTCCCAGGATGTGGGTTTCTTTCAATTTCCTCTGCTCGGGCTACAGGCTTTTATTTTTTCCATGGCTTTTAAACTCTTTATCTTTTGCCATACTTCTGTTTGGGTAGAAAGATACATTGTTTTTGGATTTTTTGGCCTTTTTGAATAGAATCGTACTTAGTACTTACTATTAAAAAAATGCCATTGGCACGCCTGTGGGCCATAGGGGTCTAGATCACCCGCCAAATGCAACATTTGAGACGAGCAATACGTGATTGAAGGGGTTCACTAGCAACGCGGGCCACATCGAAATGAAACAATAATTGGTAGTTTTTTACCCAATAAATGTGACTAGCACTTAAGAAAGCCTCTCTCATTCGATGCTCCAAATCTCCACATACACAATGGAGCCCACTCTACAAGATTGTAGACTGCAGTCTATGGCTCTACACGAGACACGAGTGCAATGCCAAAAACCTGTGAAAGAGAGGTCTAGAAGCGAGCTGTAAAAATGCATAAGTGGGGCCCAACCCCGGAATCCAATCTGCTAAAATTTCTGTAACACTACATTATTAGATGTTAGCCCAAAAAGCGCGTCTTAGAGCATCCACGGTAGATTAGCTAAAAGTTTTCATTAGTGAAAATAGCTAACTTGAAACAAAAAAAAAAAAAAAAAAAGGCTCCAATAGAATAGCTATTACACTAATTATTTTATATTGTTCCATTTTTGCTAGTTTATTGAGTTGAATTTGTTATATAGTACGTACATTAAAGTATAATGATTCGAGTATGTGTTTAAAAATGAATAAAAAATGAATATTTAAATGAGATAGAGAAAGACTAAATAGCAATGTTGGAGTGTGTAATTGAAAATGTGACTAGCTAAAATAGAATTATGGTTTTTTTTGTTAAAATTTGGCTAAAAAATACATAGCCTTGTTGTAAATGCTTTCACCCCAATAGCTAAAATGTGCAACTCTTATTTTGAGTTCCTATATCTCTCAAGGGACCTAGCCCCTTAACTTGATTACTCCTCTTCATATCTCTCTCTCTCTCTCTATATATATGCATATATGAAAATATAGAATGGGGTGATATATATATATGGAGAATCTTCTTATGTAGGGTGCTTTCACATAAATCTTTCCAACCCCGCAATCTCATCCTTTGGTGGGGTCCATAGTGGGCCCCACCAAAGAGTGTGCACGAAAAATCCATGAGGGACGTATTCACAGGAAAAAGGCCCCTATATGGAGAATCTTTCTACGCATCCGTCCCTCACCATTTTTTTCTTGAGAACTTTATGTGGAGCCCATCTATCACTCAATCCAAACCTTGCAACACACATGGGACCCTATGATAGCAACTCGCCCCAACTTTTGGTAGGATCCGAATTTATTAGATGGTTGGATTGACTATACATTAATCCGAATGGAATGAATTTATGAGCTACGGATGAAGAGGTTATGGATATGTGATTGGAACCAAATTTGCTATGTAAGGTGCTTTCACATAGATCTTTCTAATCCTCCCAATCTCATTCCTTAGTAGGGTTCATAGTGAGCCCCACCAAAGAGTGTGCATGAAAAGTCCATGAGAAACGTTTGTACAGGAAAAGACCCCTATGTATATAATTGACGGAAGTTAATCAATATGAAGGGTTGGATAAAAGTATAAGTAACTGCAGTACGATGAGTGATCCGAGGAATCATTTTCATTTGTTGGTACCTTTTTTCGTCTCTGTGGCTGTTGTTGACCGAGCCAAACTGCAGATGCCGACATTAAAAAGATTAAAATTTTTTTCCGGTCATTGGTAAAGAAAGAGATAAAACAAGAATGTTTGGACATAAAGCATGGAAAAGAATGTTTTGAAGCTTTACCATATTACGTTTTGGATCTGATACTTGAGAGAATTGAGAATTGAGATCGAGAACCACTCATTTTTGTAAAAGCATTTATACTGGTGAAGCTGGGCCTAGGCACTTCATGCACGGTGTGTGTGCCATGCATGTCGTTATTCCGATTGAAAACTAGATTAGAGGGGTTTATTGGGTAAACCTGATGAGGACACCGGGCATTGATGGCTTAGATCTAGGAAAATGTGACGCCACCTTGGATTAACCAAACTCAACCGCATGGAACCACTCATTTCAGAAGTCTACATAATACGTGTTGTGTGACTCGTGAGATAACCTTTGGTGGGAGAGAGGAGAGATGCAGTGCAGTCGAGGCATTGGGGCCCGGGATGGGAACATGAGAATTTTCTTCTGACAGAAGAGAAGATTGCGCGGCTCCCACTTTCTCCCGAGCTGCTTACTTTCACATACGAAGTTCGCCAGTTTAATTAGTTGATATGCACTCCATATGGCAAAAACATGTGGGCCCATTAGAGAGTTTTACACATGTTATACGGGATTTCCTCTTAATCAGCCAGGAATGTGTTCCTGCGCTGCATTTCCTCTACTATGGTTGAGGAATCGTCCACAGTGGAGAGGGAAATGGTTTCGGTTTCGGTACAGTTTTAAAATAAAAGTCCCTTGGTGCATCACGAGAAAAAATGACTTGAATTTTAATCCAGAATTTCTCTCTTATAGAAGTGATAAAAAATATATGGTGAGCAGAGCAGAGTGCCTAGTCGTCTGGCTCCACGGAGACTGACCTACAGCAACAAAGTTGCCTGCCCTTTGCACATGATTTACCCAAAATGAAAATCTCATTATTAACAATGAAAGTAATGATACTAAAGTGATATATACATATATATATATAGTATTGTTGTGCAAGTAGATAAAATTATTACTCTCATATATTTTTTTTTTTTGACCTTCTTATGTTTATAAAGAAAATTATCCCTCATTATAAGATAAGAGATAAATGCATAATAATTTTTTTCATATATATATATGCACAGTGGTAAAAAATTGAGAGATAATTAATTTAAAATTCCTGAGCGGTGAGATTGAGAGGCAGAGTAGTAGATTCTCTCACCGGTTGCTAACATTATTCATCCACGATCCGACAACAATGTCTTTTTCAAAACCGTCCCTTTGTTGTTCCCTCAATTGTCTTTATCGTTTCCACCTCCACCTTCACCTCCACCTCCACCTCCCTTGATTTCTCACTTTCTCTCCCTCCCATATTGCTTTCTCTTTATTGTTCATCAGCTACTCTTACCATATGGCCTTGTTTCTTGTCGAAGCTCCTCCTCTTCCATCTTCTCTAACATGATGACTGTAAAGTCATTCATCAACCGGTTCACCTCCTTGGTTCTCATCCTCTTCCATCTGCTGGGCTGCTTCCCCATTCCAACAGCAGCAGCAGCAGCAGCAACAACAAGGAAGAGAAGGTTTCCTCCTCCTCCTCCTCCTTCTCCTCCTCCTTCCACAACAAAAACCCGCCATAATAAAGCTCTCTCCTTGTTCTCGTACCTGAAACCGATATTCTCCTTCAAGAAACCCTCCAAGACCAATACCGGACTACCACCATCCCACTTGGACCTCCCCAAGAAACCCTCCTCTGCCCGATCATCCCAGCGCTCAATCACTACATCTCCTCCTCCTCCTCGCTCGATTTCGATCATCAGCCGCAAAAGGTCATCTGGGTCTCTCACCGAATCCTCCGATGTTCAACCGAAACGCCTGTCATCCTCCTCATCCTCCTTCACCTTGCAAGGGGAAAGGGGTCACATTGACAATGGCAATGGCAATGAAAATGACATGATCTTCCCCTGCACAGCATGCGGGCAAGTGTTCCACAAGTCCTCCCATCTGGACCAGCACCAATCCACGAAGCACTCCGTTATGGAGCTCTTCGACGGCGATTCTGCGAAGAACGTCGTCCGAATTATCTTCCTCAGCGGCTGGGGGAAGGGGAACGGGAGTCGGTCAAACTCAACATCACAACCGATGATCCACCGCGTCCTGAAGATCCACAGCAGCTCGAAGATGGTGAAGCGGTTCGAGGAGTACCGAGAGGCCATAAAGGCCAAGGCGTCAAGAAGCGGGTGCCGGCACGAGAGGTGCATCGCCGACGGAAACGAGCTGCTCCGGTTCCACTGCTCGACGTTCGTGTGCTCTCTGGGCGAGGGCGAGGGTACCTGCGGGCAGGACTGGTGCGGCGTCTGCGGGATCATAAGGGGCGGTTTCTCGCCGAAGCTGGAGGGGATATCGACCATGGGAACCAGCGAGAGGGCACACGAGTCCATCCCCAACGACATGGAGGAGGAGTTTGCCTTCATGAACGTCAGGCGGGCGATGCTGCTGTGCAGAGTGGTGGCGGGGAGGGTGGCGTCCCACTCCCACCCTTGTTCTGCTGCCCACGACCACGACTACAAGGAAGACGGGGTCTTTGACTCGGTCGTCGTAGCAGGAGGAGGAGGAAGAAGTGGGGCCAACAGGGAAGGTGAGGAGTTGTCGGTTTTCAATCCCAGAGCTGTGCTTCCTTGTTTTGTGATTATATACACGGTATGATTGATACAAATTCTCAAGTCTCAACTGAACGATAGAAGTGGAGGCGGAGGAGGAGGAGGAGGAGGAGGAGGAGTTGTTGATGTCGTTGTCGGTAAGCAGCTTCTGTCATTTATTATTATTATTAGTATCTTCTTCTTCTTCTTCTTCTTCTTCTCCTCCTGTAAATTGATTTGTCTTTTTTTTTTTTGACCTCCCTCCCTCCCTCCCTCTTTATAGATGGTCCTCCAAAATGGGAGTTGTTTGCTTTGTAATTACGCTCTCATACATATCTGTGTTTATGTTGTTTTGGTTTTGGATTTCGGTTGTTGGAAGGGAGCGTGCAGACCTTCTAAGAAAAGATCTTGATAAAAAAATGCATTTGATGTGTGGGGATGTTTTCTGAATTAACATATTTTCATGCACATGGGCATTTTGAGCACAAACTAATTACCGATTAATATATAATAGCAGAGCGAAACCCAAAAAATGTTTCTTCATGTTGGACCAGGCCTGTAGCTTGCAAATCCACAAGTGATTATAAATTATGAATCTCAATCAGTTTGTTTTCTGGAAGGTTTATCAGTATTTTCTTCTTCTTGTTCACTTCTTCGGAGTAAACTTGTTTGACCAAAAGCCCCCCCCTTTTTAACGGTAGGAATTCTATACAAAAATTGTCTCAGTGTTTTTCTATGCAAAAATTGTCCCAGGGTTTTCTCCCGTTAGGAAATCAGGGGGTAGAAATTGGTCACTCTTTCTCATCTTTACATTCAAATGTTTCCAATGAGCTAGGTTTAGGACTTTAGGACCAGATACCATAAGTAAATGAATATATCAGGGATGCAAGGATACCTACCACACAAGGGACTCATTTTAGGAGGAAGGATCCCATGCTTCAATTAATTGCATAAGATGGTTCGGTTGAGGACTGTCATTTTATGTTTTGATCCGCTGTGGGTTTGTGCATAACCTGGGTTCTTGTCTCTTCCTCCAATAGCATTAAGTTTTTGAATTCCATTTCCTATTCTCTCTGCCCAGACCGGGGCTTTGGGATTTTTCTAGTTTAGCTAGTTTAGTGCCAACGGTTCCTTTGTTGGTTCTCTTTTACGCTTTTAAAGAAGTGTGTTTTTGGGGAGCCTAGTGTGTTGAGCTTAGGCCTATGAATGTGGGCAGCTTAGATTGTTAGCGTACAGGTTCTTTGTATTCTGCTCTACCCTGTTAATCTGAATGTCGGTTAATGTTTGAAAGAGCTGCAACTATTTGGCATGATGCAGAATTGTGTCAACAACAGAAAATGACGAAAGCAGAGCACAGTACTCAGATTACTGAATGGGTTTCTCTGTTCCAGCCTTCAAGCTTACGTAGTTTTGGGAAGAAGAACATGTTCCGGGCCGATATCTCAGAATAGGTGTGAATACATCCAGCCTCCTTTTCAGTTACGGAGCCCCCTGCCCACAGGGCCACCAGTCAATTAAGAGTCCTAGAGAGAAAAATAGCACGTCCCCTCACGAATTGCTAGCTCAGCTAGTGTAAGACCATGGTTTGCCCCAAGAGGATGTGGGTTTAAACTGGGCTACCACATTGGGCTCTTGGGGGATTTACCCGACTCCCCGTGGATCCGAAAGGGTTAGTCTGGCTCAAAGGATAAGATACCCTCCATTAGAAAAAAAAAATAAAAAATTTGTAGGCAGTCAAAATGATTGGTCCATCTTTCATTCAGCTATGGACGGAACTAAAAAAAGCAAAATAACAAACAAGCGACAGTTCACTCTCTAGGGAAAGCAACACTCGGATGATCCTAGAGTTAAGATCTTTCAACAAGCGAAGATTTTCATGCATAACTATTCATTTTTCGCAGACCAAATCAGTCTCTATTAAAATAGGTTTATTGTAAGGAAATTACAACAGAGAAGAGCAAGAAAGGGTAAAAAATACAGAGCTAAGTATGAGATCCAAAGGTCGCCTATTTACGGGACACAATGTCACAATCCAAACAAAAACAGATAGGGAGTGGTGAACCCACTCCGCCGGGTGAGCAACCAATCAGAATTTATAGCCGTTCACTGATGAGAAATGAGGCTAACCACTAACCTGAAAGCAGTAAAAATTTGAAGACAGAAACCAACTATTTGAATTTTGAACTCACTCGCATTAATCCAAATTGAATTAAATCATATTTTAATCAATCAATGTCTTTGTTGGCAGAGACTATATGTATATAGGACGTTTTAAGTCGTAGTAGAGCTCAAGGCTGCTGCCGCCACCACCATCACCTCCAGTAGCACCCCCAGCCAAGCCAGCCAATAATAATATCCCGACAGTTCCCAAACACACAGTAGGATAGATTACAAGAGAAATGAAATTGAATACATGGAAAACTGGCTACCACATATATAGACACACACACACACACACTAGTGAGAGTTGTTGGGAGCAGAGGACTAAATTAAAGGATGTCATGGGACACGACCATCCGTTCCGGCCAGTATCTCATACTTATCCTTCCTGGTGAAGTTGGTGCACTCAAATCCCAGCGAGCTGGCCAGCACCCTCTGTATGTAATTGGCCACTTCAATGGGTGATTTGCCCCCACCGCCGCAAGTAAGCTCCGCGGGCAGCTGATTCAGGAATGTGACCTGGTATGTGGGCCTGGGATTCATGAAGAACATATAAGGGTCCATCATTTTCCACCCACGCACTGTGGTCCCATGGAACATGCTCTGCTCGGTGTTGATGGCAACAGGGACAATCCGGTCCGTCAGCTCAGCGAAGAGGGCACTGAACCGGAGGAGGAATGGCTCTCTGCAGGTGGTCCCCTCCGGGCAGATGACAAGGTCCCCCTGCTCCAACAACCGCTTGATGTTGGCAGCGTCCTTGTCCCTCTCCCTCGAGAGAGCCACAGTCTTAATGGGCGCAATCATCTCGGAGAACTTGCTTATACTGTAGGTGACGCAGCTGACCTTCCTCCCCAGGGCTACAGAGATGACAATGGGGTCGAGCATCGTTCTGTGGTTGCAGACAAAGAGGACTCCGCCGCTTTGGCCCTTGCGAGGGGGAGGGGGAGGGTTACCCTTTATCATGAGCTTGATCCCGAGGATCCTGTACATGTGTCTAACAACACGTTCAGGCAAGGGGAGGTCTAGGTAGATTCTGATGAGAGCGAGGAGGAAGCCGAGGGGCATCCACAAGAAGGTCGCGAGGGATATGGCAGGACTAGGCTTCTGCACGAATCGCCCGTCGTGGAAGATGACCGGCCTTAGGAGCTTGTTCCTCGCCACCGGCTCGCATTTCATTTTGGGCACCAAGAATGCTTCCTGCACACAAGGATAAGAGGATAATTGCATTGCCACCTTCCTCATAACATAACTACACTCTACTAGAGAATCTCATAAAACGATGATGATCAAGATGTATAGCTAACTAATGGACATATGAATGGGGAAAGGTTCTAACAGGGCCTCGATCAAAACTCTTCTCCTCTTTGATAATTAGAAATGATCGCCCACCCCACCCCACGCCACCCCAACCCACCCATCAATCTGACAAAAGTAAATGAAATTCTTGGAAAGTGATAGCCCCATCTACGTCTTCTCCTATATATCCTCAAAGTGAGGGTTTTGGACATCAAGGGATAAGAGAGTGGAGGAGAGGGTGGAATTTCCAATGCCTTATTCTTGGGGGAAAAAACACTACTGCAGAAAAGGTGTGGTGTAGTAATTAAGGTAAGATTTGTTGATGGATGGATTGATATAAAGATGTCGAGCCCCTTCCTTACCTTACATATGGACATGAACTCGAAATCAGTCTCCCTATCTCCCATGGCTAAGTCGGGCAAGTTCTCGCCAAATTCCCTCTCGAGAGCCTCTTGCTTGAGCTCTCCCACCAGCACACCCGGTTTCTTGATGAAACCAGTTGCCCTACCCGATTTAGTGACCTCAAGCTCCGTCCCCAGGACTTTGTCCGCTCCAAGGTAGCTCTTTAAAAAGTGTTCGACCATGATCCTTGGGTTCGCAGTGACGATGTATCGTTTTCCGAAAGAAGTGAACACTCTCCAGCTCTCTGGGTGGACATCTTCAGTGTAGAACTTGGGCAGGACCGACCTAGCCACCATCTCTATGTCCTTCACCTTCAGCCCCGCCATGGAGATGAAAGCGATCATCTTGATTGCCAATGATTCCGACACCAACATGTATATGGCGCAGGCCAGAGGCGCTGATGCTAGGAGGATTAGCCCCCTCACGAGGCTACCGGCTTCCAGGGCCACTAGCATGTAGTAAGGGAATGCGCTGCTAGAGATGAGGAGGGTGCCATCTAGATCTGCTGCCACGGTTTGGTTCGATCTTCCTTCTGAGCTGCACTTGGTGATGGGCTCAAAACGTGGAGGCCCCATTACGTCCGTCTTCTACTGCTGCTGCTGTATCTGAATTTCTATTTGAAGTGCATACAAGAAAGGAAGTTGTGGAGGGAACTCAACAGGAAAGGGTGAGTTTGGAGGAATGTATGGAATTTGTATGGAAAGAGGTCAATTTAAATTGGAGGATGAATTTATCAAAGCTTGAAACTCTCTTAACTTGTGTTTCTGTTGTAGTAGTTGTTGTTTGAAGCTATCAAGAAATGAAATTACTTCTAATTTAATAATCATTGACAAGAGGAAAAAGAAATGGAAAGAATCAAAGATGGGTTAGAAGATAACATTACCTCGCAATTAACAGGAGTGTTTTATTTACAAAAACAAGGAGTGTTTGATTATTAAAGCTTTAAATGAGGGGCAGGTGTAAGGAGGGTCGGAGTGGTGACCAACCCTCCCCTCCTATTCCCCCTTTGAATTTTCTTCTCTCTCTCTCTCTCTCTCTCTCCCCCCAATACAATGGGCTGGCGGTGGAACCTGCTCAGATCAAATCTTAGATTTGCTTAAGTGGGTGGAGTACATGGATATTGCACAGTAGGTTGTTGAGGTTGGGGGCCAAACTATTTACTTGTAAAGGACGTATGGACTTGGATTAAAGCCATCCTTCCCTTGCAGGCCAGGGTTTACAAGTAGGATTTCTCTTCCAGTACAAGGACGAACGTGGGCTAGGTGCAGCCTTAAGAAAGGCCCAACATTGGCTTGCTTTAATATGAGGTCATTCCAACAAAGAAAAATATATTAAAATTTAATATTTTTTGAAATAATATTTGATAATATTATAAGTCCAAATGTTTAGTCTTTAGGTAAATGAATCCAAATGTATAGTTATTACGTGGTATCGGAAGAATAAGATTGAAAAATGCTGTACTTTCTTAATTTTGAAAGAAGTTACCATTAGAAGAAACTTGTGTTTAATATTATTATAATGAAATATTTTAATGATTTAATAAAAATAATGCTTACCAATTTATATTTGAAATGCATGATATTTATGGGACCCAATAATGATATGGTTAATATTTTGAGGATGTATACTTTTGAAAGCGATTAGGATGATGTGGATTAGGAAGGAAACATCATAGCGAAAAAAAAAAAAGCGAACAAAAGAAACCCAATTAAGAATTATCACTTAAAGAACATTTGAAATATTTTGAATGAAGTGATCTATAAATGATATGGCGGTGTTTCTTTTTTAAAAGTAGTTTAACAATGCTGGGAATATGCTTTTAACTCTCACCATATACCAAAAAAAAAAAAAAAACTGTCACCATTTACATAGATATATCCAAATTCGATTGCCTTGAGATACTATAATCCTAGCTGGGATGGCACCACGAAACAAAGATCCTAATTTTCTTGAGGTTCTAGTCATGTCCAAACATGAAAATATAGGAATAGGGAAATTCATCATCATCTTTATTGGAAGTTTATTAATTTATTTATTTTTAAATATTGTCATTGTCTTTCTATTTAAGTGGTTCGTCGTGTAATTTAATCATAGGTGGTGTGGCATGTAAAGGAATGCATTTCCTTTGATTACTTCACTCATCTGGTCCTCATCAAAGTCTTTGAACAGGAACAGGCAGCTCTATCTCGACGGCCCTCTATGGCCCCCGGGCGTGGCCCGGCACGTGGTGGGAACGGTTCATTCGAGCCCAAACTGTGTTGGAGTATGAAATTTTGTTCAACTATGTTTTAAAAAATATACTTGGAAATATATTTTAAAAATAAAATTTTAAAGTAATATATTTAATATATATATAATTAAAAAAAACAATTTGCATTTTATTTGTGGACCGGCACTACTCGTTTGACATCCCTACCGTCTACCCTGCGTGTCCTCACTCTCAAGGCAAACAGTTTTGTCTCCAACACTGACGAGTTGGTTTTCATTTTTCATTTCATTTATTCACTAATTTGTGTTGTGTGCGTGCGCATAAGCAAAAACCTGCTACTGATCGCCAGCCAAACCCCACAAAAGCCCAAATAAAATATGGACTTTTATACTTGGTTTAGCTTTAAGAAAAGGTCCTAGTGAAAAGCACGATACAATTGGATTTTGGAAAGGAAGTGGCTTTCGATTGAGGAATGCTATAAAAAATGATGCGATCACAGGGAGATATTGGTTTCATTCTGCCAAAAGAAAAGAAAAGAGGAAAAAGAGATATTGGTTTGAAATGGCCATGCTCTCACAGAGACGTTTTTATATCCCATGACTACTTTATGCTAAAATAAGGTGGTGAGAATGGCGTTAGAACACTTATCTTTTCGCTTTAAGGTGAGTCCAATAAGAAAATCCGAGCGGCACCCCCCCTGCTTTTTTTTTTCTTTCTTCTTTTCTTTTTGTTAAAAAGATTCGTATCCTTAAAACGTATGACTACGAGACGGTACAAGTCAATATTCAGGTGAAATTTTAAAACCATTTGAGGTGTCCAAACTCCAAAGTCGACGACTGAAGCATCCTGTTGTGCCTTTAACAATAAGCTATCTGAGAAGTAGCTAGGTGCGTTGGGTGGGGTAGACAAGTAGTGGTTGGACAAACATGTTAAAACTTCTAGCATAATTTTAAAACACTTGCCTAAAAAAACACGGTAGGGAATTAGCTTCTGAATGATATTTCAGTTTGTTTTGATTTGTTTTTTGTCAAAAGAAAATAATTTTAAAAATCATTTTAATAATATAAGATATGTGTGAACCCACTCTCTTGGCTGTTCTTAGAGTGTCATCAATTAATAAAAAAGAAAAAGCTTGAGGATTTTATGAAAAAAAAAACTCCTTAGATAACCTGTGCATGAAAAAGAATCTTATAGCTCTAGCTACAAAGAAAGGCCATCTTGCCAATTTAATTTCCATTTTTATCGCTTTGACGGGCAACGATGTTGTCTGCCTGTTGTTTCACTTGAGCAATGATATTGAGCTCTTGTCTTCCTCCTTTTCCTCTCCTCTCCTCTCCCTCATTTTTTTATCATCTCTCTTACTATGTTTCTCGGCCAACCCTTTTCCCACAGGTTTTTTCACCCTGCAAATCCTCTAATAACAATTTTATTATTATAGTAAAATGGAGGAAAATGTCACACGATAAAAAGTAACAGAACTATTGGTTTTTTTTTTAACAACAAAACAATTTGATGACGCACGATGGGTGTTCAAGTTTCTGACCAAGGAGTAGTAGTACTGTGAAAGGTTCAAGGCGGAAGATCTCAATCAGTTGTTCGAGGCCATAAAATCCAAGTGGAAGTCATGGGTAGATGGGTTCGCCCCTCTTGACTGTGTGTGGGGACATGGACCCGCTGGTTGGTTGTGCAGGAGCTTAGCTCCACCCTTTTCAACATGCGCCTAGATAAAGAGCTGAGCGCAACCCAGACCATGTTCCAAAGTAACATGCAGGCCCTCCTATGCCACGTGAAAGCTCATTGCCACATTATAGAGCGCAAGAATAATCGGGTTCCTGTTGTAATATCCGACTATCTGCATACGAACCTTGGTGGCGAATTCAAGTCGAGATCATGCCTACAGACGGCCATTAACCCCAGCTCAGCTCCCATAACATTTTCATCCCCATTTTGCTCAGTCATATCCAATATGACATTAGAAAATACCCATTAGCTAGCCATGCACAAAATATGTTGGATCTGAATCTATTCAAGCACACACCACAGCGAGGAAAAACAACAAGCAATCACACACAAATAAGACATGAGGATTTACGTCGTTTGGTAAGATTGCCTACATCCACGGGCATAAAGATTTCACTTCTTAGAAATCTCTCTCTCACCCCCCTTACAATGCTCTCAGTGTTCCCTTTCCCTTGCAGTTGCCCCTTGGGTTGCCCTTTGGTTGCCCTAGAACAAGAAACACAAAGAGAATATATATATAGTGCTAACCCTAGTTAACTGGGCCCTCCACTCAGGCCCAATAAGGACCTTTTGAGCCAAATCCAACAATCTCCACCTTGGCGAAAAATGTCCGACCCTTTGAAGAATTGTTGAAGTGTTTGGAACACAGATCTTGTGGGAACGCAATCCCACCATAACTGCACCCCAAGGGAGATGTGATGAACCTTCACTCTTCAACAAGAGGAGAAATTGAGCAAGTCCAAGCAATGCTTGAACTTCTCTGTGGTCATTGGCTTGGTAAGCATGTCACCTGGATTATCATGTGTGTTAATCTTATGAATGGAGATCTCACCTGTAGCAATCCAATCTCGAATTCTGTGATAGATAACAGTTATATGTTTTGTCCTTGCATGATATACCTGATTCTTTGATAGACATATTGCACTCTTACTGTCACAGTGTAGCAAGATTGGTTTCTGTTTGATACCCATGTCATGTACCAAACCTCTCATCTATATTTCTTCCTTAGAAGCCTCTGAAGCTGCTATGTATTATGCCTCTGTAGTGGATAATGCAGTTGTAGACTGAAGCACCGATCTCCAACTTATCGGTCCACTAGCAAGTGTGTAGACATATCCTGTAGTGGATCTTCTCTTGTCTAGGTCTCCTGCAAAATCAGAATCTACATATCCAACTACAACCTCTAACCCATGTTTTTTTTCAAACAGAATACCCAAGTCTTTGGTGCCCTTCAAGTATCTCAGAATCCACTTTACGGCATTCCAATGCTCTTTTCCTAGATTCGCCATGTACTTACTCATTACACCCACTGCTTGAGCTATATCTGGTCTTGTGCAAACCATGGCATACATCAAACATCCTACCGCGTTTGCATACGGTATCCTGGACATTTCTTCAATCTTGTCATCATCACTTGGACATTGTTTAGCACTTAAACTAAAGTGACTTGCAAGTGGAGTAGACACAGGCTTAGCATTTAGCATGTTGAATTTTTCAAGTACCTTTGAGATATACTTTTTCTGTGATAACCATAGCTTTCCAGCCTCTTGTCTCTCCTAATTTCCATGCCCAACATTTTTGTGGTTGCCCTAAGGTCCTTCATGTCAAATTTATTTCTCAATTGAGATTTGAGTTAATCAACTTTTGACATGTTATTACATGCAATGAGCATGTCATCCACATAAAGCAGCAGAATAATAACAGAATTATCATCTAAAATTCTGTAATAAACACAACAGTCATACCCACATCGATGGTAGCCGATCTGCAACATGTAGGAGTCGAAACGCTTGTACCATTGTCTTGGAGATTGTTTCAGCCCGTACAATAATCTCTTCAACTTACACACATGGTGTTCTTTTCCAACTTCCTTGAATTCTTCAGGTTGCTCCATGTAAATTGTTTCCTCTAAGTCACCGTGAAGGAATGCTGTCTTTACATCTAATTGTTCGAGCTTCATGTCAAACTGTGCTATCAATGCCAACAATACCCTGATAGAAGTGTGTTTCACAACTGGGGAAAAGATCTCATCATAATCAACCCCTTCCTTTTGTGAGTATCCCTTTGCTACTAAACGTGTATTGAACCTTGGATCTGCATTTTCTTGCGAAGCTTCTTTTCTCCTAAACACCCATTTGCAGCCAACTGTTGTTCTATCTTTGGGTTTAGGAACTAACTCCCACACTGAGTTCTTTTGGAGAGATTCTATCTCATCCATCATGGCACTCATCCAACCTTGTCTTTCATTGCTTTCCATAGCTTTTTGAAATGAGGTCGGATCACCACTGCTGGTAATAAGAGCAACGTGTACTTCATCCTCATCCCATCCATATCGTTGAGGTGGCTTGATGGTTCTCTTTGCCCTTATTTGTGCTAGACTTGAGGGTTCCTGCTGAACCTCACGTTGTTCCTCACCTCTAGATGTACCAACCCCTGATGAACTTTGACCTTGTTCCTTGGTTGTATTATCTGCAAGAGGAATTACTTCGGTGACCATTTTTTCAACACTGTGCCCTTTGACTTCACTGTCATGTTCTCTATTCAGTATAGAAGCTTTATCAAATACAACATCTCTGCTGCAGATCTTTTTCCTGTTTTTTGCATCCCATAATTTATACCCGTTTATACCTTTCTCAAAGCCGAGGAATATGCATTTGAGTGACTTAAAGTCTAACTTGGATCTCTCATCACTAGGAATGTGTATATAAGCTGGATAACCGAATACCTTCAATGAAGAATAGTCCACCTCTTTACCTGTCCACACTTTTTCTGCAACTTTATAGTCAAGGGGTTTTGATGGTGACCGATTAACCACATAGCATGCGTGGTTAATTGCTTCTGCCCAAAAACTTTCAAGTAGTCATGCATGAAGTCTCATACTCCTTGCTCATTTTAGAAGTGTTCTGTTTATCCTTTCTGCAACTCCGTTTTGTTGAGGATTCTTTGGAACAGTGAAGTGCCTTATGATGCCTTCATCCTTGCAAAACTGTAGAAACCTGTCATTTCTGTATTCACCTCCATTATTTGATCTCAGATATTTGATTTTTCTACCTATTTGATTTTTTACTTCTGCTTTCCACTCTTTAAACTTGGTGAAGACTTCAAATTTTTCTTTCATAAAGTAGACTCAAACCTTTCGTAAAAAATCATCAATGAATGTCACAAAGTAGTATGCTCCACCTTTTGACATAACCGGGGCTAGTCCCCACACATCGGAGTGAATATAATCCAGAATACCACTGCTTCTACAACTGTTGCCTGCAGTTTTGAATGACACCTTTTTTTGCTTACCAAAAACATAGTATTTACAAAAGTCCAGCTTGTATGTTTTCACACCTTTCAACAACTGTCTTTTGTGTAGTTCTAAGATGCTTGTCTCACTCATATGCCCTAGATGCATATGCCAAAGCTGAGACTCATCATCACTGGTTTTATCATCTGTGGAGACTGCCACTCCACCTACAACTGTATTTCCCATAAGTTTGTACGGATTGTTTCCAACTCTAGTATCTTTTATTAATACCAGAGCACCTTTTAACACTTTCAGCAAACCATCTTTTCCCGTGAATGTGCACCTTTTTTATTCAAGCAAGTCTAACGAGATTAGGTTTTTCTTGAATGCTGGCATATGTCTGACATCACCCAGTGTTCTCACAACTCCATCTGCCATTTTAATGTTAATGGTGCCAATTCCAATGGTCGTACAAGCTGTATATTGCCCATTAGAACACCACTACCATTACACTCCTCATAGGTCTCAAACCAATCATGATTAGGGCACATGTGATAAAAACAACCAGAATCTAAAATCCAAGCATCAGATAAATGGTTACCTTGCGTGACAGATAAGAGTTCCACTTTAGTTTTTGAAGCAATGCTGGCGGAGTCACTGTTTGCAGTTTTATTTCTAGCTTTGTTCTTCCCATCTTTAGACGCCTTGTATTCCCTGCAATCTTTCTTCCAGTGTCTTTTCCTTTTACAAAAGAAGCACTCTGAATTTCGCTTGCTTCGTGATTTTGATCTGGAGTTATTCCTCTTTGCTTTGCTCCTATAATTGGATCTGCCACGTTCACTAGAACTTCCATTTACTAGAAGTCCCTCCGCACGTGAACTAATTTTTGTGGCCTTTTTCCTTGCATCATTGGAGATAATGTCTTGCCTAACATCCTCGAATTTGAGTGTGTCCTTTCCATACAGCAAGGTAATTACAAAATGATCATATGAGTCAGGAAGAGAATTCAACAGCAGCAAGGACTTGTCTTCATCATCGAATTTCACATCGAGCCTCAACAAGTCATTAATCATTCTGTTGAAAATATTCATGTGCTCTAGCACATCACAACCTTCTTCCATTTTCAACCCATACAACTGTTTCTTGAGATGCAGCCTGTTTTTGAGATTTGAAGCGATTTGAAGATATATAGAAATTTGGAATTTTGATACTTTTGGAAGGAAGTAAAAAGAAAGTTTGCATTTTCTAAAGGAGAAAACCTATCAGAAGATTACCAAAACTTGCTCTTCACATACACACACGTATACATTTTTCGAAATTTTGGATATGAAGCTTTGATGCTGTTTGTTTTTGGAATTTTTTTTGGAGAATACAATGTGAACTTGAAATTTAGTTTGTATAATATTTTTGTTTCCTAGTTCATTTTTGGAACCAAAATGAATTAATTCGAGTGAAATGAGAATTGCCACCTAGTGTTTACTTTGGTTAAAAAAAAAGAAGAAAAAAGAGTGAAAATAAAAGAGAGCATATAATGAGCAATTTATGACTAGTTTGGGTTCGTAGCCTTTTTAACTCGAGCTAGTAAGCCCGGAGGGATATTTCCATATCTAGTGCCCTAAAGCCATCTGGTTTGGGAGTCATTGGCCTAACGCTCGCTACATAGGTTAATTAGAAAGCTTAAGGGACCTAAACATTGCACAGTCATAGGAAAGAAAAGAAAAAAAAAGAAAATAAAGATGAATTATGGCCCAACGAGTGTCCGTAGAAATTTTCAAGGGATATGTGTGGAAAAGCATAAGGACTAAGTTTGCTCCTTAGATCCCAACTTTTGCTATATCATATGAACTTGGAAAATTCTATGTTGGAAAAAGTAAGAGAGCGAAGAGTATCTGTAAGAGTTTGCAAGGGAGTATGTGCGGGGAAGGACAATGACTAGATTTGCTCTCTGGATCCTAACTTTTCTTTTATCGTATGAACTTGGGAACTCTTACGTCGGAAAAAGATAGTGAGAAAAAAAGAGGCCAACCGAAGTAAATAGTAAAGTGGCAGCTATCTTAGTAACTTTGAGAGGAAATTTCTTTTTACTAAGTTTCAGGGGATCAGACTATTTGAAGGAAAAATTCTGTTTTTGCAGCATTATTGTAAAATATCCGAAATAGGTTTTTGATGTGTACATTTTTCACTATGCACACAAGCTGGTTTGAATTTGAGAAAGTTTTTGAGAATAGAATTGTGGACCGGACTTTGAAAAGTCTAAAAGTGTAATTATTCCGGATTTCGAAAATATCTGATATGAGTGAATTTTCTTTTGGGGAATTTCTTTTCGCTTTTATTCATTTAATTTTTTTTCATTAAAAAAAAGAGAAGAGAATTTTGTGGGTATATTCACTGCAAACCCTCATGAAGCACAATTCGTCGACTAGGGGGAACCTAGGGGTTTAAGGGCTTACTACATACGCTAAATACAGTCGAGAGTGCCAGCGAAAGTGGCATTGCATTCATGTTTAGTTTTATTGCATTGCATTAGTTTAAGATTAGATTAGGTTAGGATGGAAGCCTCATATTTTATCACATTTTTTGCTAAGGACTAGCAAAACGCTGGTTGGGGGGTGTGATGAGTCTTTAAAAATGCATATTTTTATACACATTTTGACCCATTTTAAGGACTTATTAACTTGAAAGAGCCTCATTTAGTGTGATATAATGGGTTAATTCATTTTAAATTCATTTTTATATTTTTCTGCATAAATTGCTTAAAAATCACACTTTTTGCATAAATTCATGAAACCTGCTATTTTTGGAAATTCTATTTTTGGAAAGTTTTGTGAAAATAATTTTTCTCATGAAATAAATTGAATTCTCTTCATCATTAGTTCATTCATATAAAATCATGAAAAATGATGTACATTTTTATTATCATTTCGTAAGAGATGGGCCCACAGTCATGCATATGTGATGTTAGGGGTAAAATTGTCTTTTCACATGAATTTACATTTGTTTCGTAGGAAATTTATTATATGGGTCCCATTTGTAAAGAATTGAGGCAAAGAATTGATTTCAAGAGAAAGGAGAGCAGAATTGAAGAGAAAAAAGAAATTGGAAGAAAATTGTAAAAAGTCGGCTTCATGGTCCCACACATACATGCACATGTGTGGGGCACACTTGTAAAACATCCAAGATGGGGTCCATTTATTTGTTGCACATTTTCAAGAGATTTTGAAAAGAATTTGAAGAATATCTCATCAAAGATTGACAAGGAAAGCCACATAGGAGTTCTTTTTTGAGAAGGAGTAGGACTTGAAAAAGTATAAATAGGGCACCATTCTCCCATATTCTTCATCGAAGAATTACTCACCTCCCACATCTAGATTTCTTCATCTATCTCTCCCTCTCTTGTCTCTACATCTCAAGTCATCAAGGAGGCTTAGCCCTAAAGCCACACCACCAACCTTGAAGTGTCAACTAAAAGGAGGAATTCTCATCCATCCTAGTATGTAATTGTTTGCTTTTTATTTCCAATCTTTTGTAAAACAATTTCATGCTAGTAAAGTTTGTTTCTTTTCAATTGTTCTTGTCTTTGATTTTGTGGTGTTCATAATTTTAGTCTTGTTTGTGATTGGGTTAGTTTTTGTTCTTGTTTAAATATTGGGATAGAATTGGAATCATAACTAGTAACCCATCTTAGTAACCTTTTTAATATATTTTGTCTCTTTGCATACATTGTATGTTTGGAGGCAATTCAAGATGGAGTTAAAGAGGTTTGAGTAAAAAAAGATTAGAGGCCAATTCTGAAATTTATTTCTACATGGAATGGATTTTTGTTATTCTCACTTAGATTGACGACCTAAGATGAAGAATAAGACCCTAAGACAATACTGCTAATCTATTTTAGCCCAAATTAAGATAAGAAATTGAAAGAGCAATCTACCGCCTTTGACTTCTTGTTATTACCGCCTTCGACTTCAGTTGTTTACCACCTTTGACTTCCATGTTATTACCGCCTTTGACTTCCTGCAATTTTATGTTATTTTCTGCACTTTTGTTATTTTCTTGTTATATTCACATGGATTTTAAGTTTTGTGTTTTGCATAGTTTGATGGTTGGATTAGGAATCATTGCATCTATTTTCTTATCATAAGATTTTATGCATATTTAAGTTAATGAAAATTAAGCTTTCAGATCTGAATCTAATGATTAAATTCGGACTCAATATATAAACAGCATAACTTAATAGTTTCAGTAAACTGTAGAAACAGTTTTTGACAAAAAATTTGAAGTGGGTAGACCAGTCAAATCACAATATTTTTCTTTGAAACTTGGGAAAATTAAAGTTTAGGATGTGGTCTTTCATTCCCCAAAATTTCAGATCAAAATAATTTCGGAAGGTTTGTGAACCAGAGGCTTAAACTTTGTCAATCAGTCAACCCGAATCAGAATTTCTGCACAGAATTTTGTAAAGTTGTCATATTCATGCATTCATAACATTTTTGTTTTAAATCCCTTTTCACTTCTGTTTTTTTTTTTTTGTTCGTTTCTTGCATCAGTAGAGCATAAATTCCAGCTATTAAATTTAGATTTAGGATGCATTAGAATAACTCAAATCATGTATAAAATTTGCATCAGCATACTAGTTTTTCAGACTTAGAATTTTTCAGCATCTCATGGCATGCATTGCATTACTAATTTTACTAACTTTCTAATTTTAATTTTGTTTCTAGTTTTATGTTTTTGATTGTTTTAGTTAATTTCCATAATTAAAATATCTTTCTAAACTTGTTTTAATTGAAGATTTTAAATTGAAAGTTTACTAGTTTTGAAAATTTTAACTTAGGAAAGTTTCTAACTTTTGTTTAGTTTGTTTCTAACATTATTTAGTTTAGTTAGTTTTTAATTTTAGTTTTTCTTTTTGGAAGTTCTAACTTATGTTTTAGTTTTGCAGCAATTTTAGGTTTATTTTAGGAATTTTAGATTTAGGAAAGTTTCTTTCATTGGTTTGTAACTAATTTAATTTTGGTAAGTAGGACACTTGTATTTGTTAGATTTTAATTAGGTTAGTTTTAGATTTTTATTTTAAGGCAAGTCAAGTTGAAAAAAAATACCTTAAATACATTGCTCCCTGAGGATCGACCTAGTCTCACCAGTTTTATTACTATATCGCGGTTCTGCACTTGGGACTCATGATCAAGTCTCCTCTTCCATGACATTGTGCATGACTTCGTCAGAGAGGTAGAATTGAATAGAGCTGACTGTCTTTTCATATATGTTGACCCAATCTTCATATTTTATCTTTTCAGGCTTCTTTTCTTTGCCTAGTAATGCCACCTTAAGACCTTGTTGAATCAAGATATTTTTCATCTTCCACTGCCATAAACTAAAGTTTATTTTTCCACAAAATTTTCAATTTCAAATTTGATGCCTCCTGCAGTAGAAGTCCATGCTGTGGCCATGGTAAATCTGAAGATAACTCAAAAAACAACTCACCCAAATATGTGCTTGTCAAACTGCCAATATACTCCATTCACATCGTAGATCTCGTCGCCAAGAGTCCATTGGAAAAAACAGAGCTCAATTCCAAGTCCGGATGACTCCGAAAATTGAGTTTGAATTTTGACCGTTGAATCTGGTCAAATTGGTCAACTATTGACGTAGGATGATGTCAGCACTGCTGACGGGCCGGGCTGCTGCAGACGGGTTCGGGTCAGGTCGACCTAAACTGTCACAACCCGAGCCCAGGGTTCGGGGGTTAGCAAAAGCCAAACCTAATGACACACGTACTCCCGTGCCTGCACACGTAGACCGAGTCTAAATGCACACGCACAAGGGAACATTCACACGTGCCAAGCAAGTACGCGGAAGCTGTAAATATCAGAAACATAAAACTAACAAAGCAAGAAGGGGATACAAAGAAAGGACTGACATAATTACATATGAAAGTTTTACAAAAAGAACAAAAGAATATATACAATAATGACATGTCATGCCAAATACAAGTCTGAAAATCCACAAAACAAGACTCCAAAATTATGCATGCCATTGACGCTCTCCCGTGGAGTGATCACATCCACTCCTCTAGGCCTGATGGGGCCCCGGGGGTCTCATCTGAAGCCTGGCCGACCGGCGAGGGTTCGGCAGGGGGATCTGGGCCTGCAACACCAAAAACAACTGTGAATACGACGATTCAGCAAAGTATAAACCATAGCAAGTTAACACACGCTGTGTCTAATAGAATAAAGAACATCATGTTATTAAAGAAGGCATTTTCGTATACTAGGCTATCATGCAAGAAAGAAATATGCTGCGTGAATCAAGGATAACATGCTGTGTACATGACTAGTGGCTACTACATTACCATATGCTCCCAAAAGAGGGATCTTGTAACATGCAAAGAACACCATTGTCCGGGCCAGGGTACAATGGGTCTCGGTTTCCTGGGGTCCGGTTCCCCAAGACAAAATCCATACTGCAGCAGGCCATATAAACTATACCGAATTCACCCCGTCGGGATCCTAAGGCTGAGGCTAAGTAGTGCCTGACCATACGGAGTCAATCATGAAAATCCTGAGTAGATCGTGACAACTTATCATACGTGCAGATCCGTGAATGAACACATCATACATGCATACTCAGGGTAAATAAACCACAATGTGAAAGTAACGAAACATACGTAATCATGTTAGAGAGTTGAGATCAATGATCGAATGCAATATGTTATGCAACAAATCATGTGAATCGAATCATCTTAAGTTACAAACCAATTCTAATCTAATTATCTGGTGTTTCTAACCGTGCATGATGATGTAGTTTTAAGTTATTCGATACACCGTTGTCTAGTGTTGCCTTGAATCGGGCGGTGCACGAAGTCCCTTAAACCAACACCCATGGGGAGGTGCTTAACATCCGGATAACGAACATGAATGATTCGCAGCCCTCGAGATCATTCACGCGTAGTATCACATTCCGTTGGGCAAGTCTAGGTGCTCTACATTCTATCATGAAGGTCATATAGGTCTTATCTTTACACCTAGCCTTATTCTTCATGTGTGGTTACGGCTTAGCCGTGTGTGTGCTACGGCTTAGCCGTGTGTGGTCTACGGCTTGGCCGTATCTGAACCGTAGAAGGTCTGTCATTTGCTGACTCTCAGTTATTTCAGAAATTGCACCCTGTATTGTTCTACGGCTTGGCCACGGCTGAGCTTCGGCTTAGCCGTAGGGCATTCCACGGCTTAGCCGTGCCCTAGCCGTAGAGGAAAACTGGGTTTTTTCTCCTCTCTGGACTGTGAGCTGTAGGTGTTATACGGCTTAGCCGTACCTGCACGAATTCAATTTCCTGAAACCTGTACAGAATGTCTGGGAAGCATCCAAATTTCAATTTATCAAGGGAGATAGACCAAGTAGTAATCAAATGAGTATCAATGGGCTGTAAACACATGTTTTCCATACACATTAATGTGAGCTAACCAAAATCAAAGCATACCAACATGGGTTCTCACAACTATGGTTATACTTGCCTCAATTGGAAATTCAAATGCACAATGGTAGCCCTTGGATCCAAACACAACCTAACACAAGCAAAACCACATGCATGCATGAGAGATGGAGAGAAATCCACAACACACAGACACACCATGCAAAGAAGCAAGAAGGAGAAGAGATAGAGAACGGAGATGAGAAGAATGGAAGACTTCCACTCACCTCAATTGCACATGCAAGAACTACAAGCTTGATCGATGGAGAGAAATCAAGTGAAGGAGGGAGAACTCCACGTGCAGTGGAAGAAACTTGAGAGAAAACGAGAGAGAACAAGAGAGAGAGCATGAGTTGGTCGATGGATGCACTTATACAAGTCAATGGGTTGTCCAAATTGCAATGAAGGCCAAGTGAAAAGTGTATTTTCAGTTTGAGTCAAACTCGGGTCCAATCGAATCACACGACCTCGGTTGCAAATGACGTAGTTACGAAAGTTAACGAGCTCAACGAAAGACACGTGTTGACATCAAGATGATGCAAAAATGACCATGCCTAAGGAAAGCTAAAATTACGAAAAAGGGCTTGGTCTACTTAATCCAGGTCAAACTCAACCCAACTACCTATCCATGACCCGTAACGAAAACAAAACACAAACAAAACACGATTAACAACGAAAACAAGATTAACTAACCGCTAAACGGGGTCAAGCTGGGTCGGAGTGTTACATAAACCGTAAACTGCCTGTTTTGTCGAACTGGGCTGCGGAACCAGGTCAGGTTCACCTGACTTGAGCCTGACTTGGATCTAGCAGTGACTGGGCTGGGTTCTGTTGTGGGTTAGGTCCGCCTGACCTGACCTGTGACCTGATGCCCTGGACTAGGTTGCTGAAACTGGGTCGGTTCGACCCAAACCGGATTGTACTCGTGCTGCTGGACTGGGCTTCAAACAGGCCAGGTCAACCTAATTTGACCCAAATTGGAACCTGAACTATTCTGCCGAGCTTTATCTCCACGGGTTGGGTCGGACCCAACCCGGAACCAAACCAACCTGGGATGTGAATCCCAGTCGTCTTCAACCTCTCCACCTACAACCCAGTTGTAGACGGAACTTGCAGCGGCCGTCTGCTATGCTCCGATGACAGCAGTGCGTGTAACACTCCGACCTAGCTTGACCTCGTTTACGCCTAATTAATCCCGTTTTCGTTGTTAATTGTGTTTTGCTTGTGTTTTGAGTTCGTTGCGGGTCATGGATAGGTAGTTGGGTTGAGTTTGACCTGGATTAGGTAAACCAAGCCCTTTTTCATAATTTTAGCTTTTCTTAGACATGGTCATTTTTGCATCATCTTGATGTCAACATGTGTCTTTCGTTGAGCTTGTTAACTCTCGTAGCTACGTCATTTGCAACCAATGTCATATGATTCCATTGAACTCGGATTTGACTCGAAATGTAATTTGTCTTAACCTTGGGCTTGTATGTAAACTTGCATCTTTCTTATAAGGGAGATCCGGCCATTCCATAGACTCACGTTCTCTCTTTTCTCTCACTGTTCACATGAAATTCTCTCTCTCCCTCTCCTGAGTTCTCTCCTCCATCATTGATCAAGCCAAAGTGAGGGTTCTCTTCATTCTCTTTCATGCTCTGACGATTGGATTGAGGTGAGTTTTGGGTTCTCTTCCATCTCCCTCATCTCATTCTTATTCTTCTTGTTCTATGGTTTCTTGATCATGCTCTTAAGGATTCCTCCTGTTTCTCATGCATGCATGTTGCAGTAGTTGACGTTTGGTTGTGTTTGAGCCCAAGGACTACAAGTTGTGTAATTAAATTCAAATAAGGCAAGTATAACCATAATATGTGAAAACCCATGTTGGTATTTGTTTGATTTTGGTTAATTCACATGAATTTGCATGTTGGATATTTGTTACAGTTCAATTTGTTAGTATTCCCTCTTTCTTTGTTGGATATTTGCACTTCTGATGTCATTACAGGTTTTCTGTACTTGATTTAGAAATTGACCCCGTGCATGTACGACTAAGCCATATGTCACCTACGGCTTAAAGTCCAGAGAGGTTGAAAACCCAGTTTTCTTCTACGGTCAGGACACGGCTAAGCCGTATATTGCCTTACGGCTAAGCCATACCTCAGCCGTGACCCAGTCGTAGATCAGTACAGGGTCCTTCTTCTGGATTAACTGAAAGCAAGCAATTGACAGTTTCCTCCTACGGCTCAGCCACGACTAAGCCGTAGAACATACACGGCTAAGCCGTAGAACAAAATACGGGTGAACCGTACTTGCAGATGAACAGTAAAGGGAACCGCGGGAGAGTCGTAGTGTATATTACGGCTACGCCGTAAGATGCCTACGGCTAAGCTGTACTGTAAGGTCCCATACCCTAGATAATTACGATTAGTAGTAATTAAGTTGGTTATATTCTAATTAATGAGTAATTAGGTTAATTGAGCCCAAATCTCAAGAGTTTTGGGTCATGGATTGGTAGATGGGTCGGGTTCGAACCTATGTTAGGTAATTCAAGGCCTTTTCATCTAGTATTTTCCTGATTTGACATCATTAAAGCATTATATTGGTTGCATTGGGTGAGTTTCACCTTGTTGGACATCTTTCATGTTTGGCCCACCTTCGTTTGGACCCATCTCAGCCCATTTTAAGCCCATTGATTCAAACTGGAAATATATTGAAACCAAGAGGGCTTGCTTGCAATTTCCAGAACTTCATTTATATAAAAACCCTAACCCACCAACCACCATCGATATTTTTCCTCCTTCTCTCCCTCGTTGCAGCATCGACTTCCCCCTTCTTCCATCGTCCTCTTCCATCATTTTTTAGCTCACTTTGTGGCGAATCTTCTTCTTCCTCTTCATCCTTCCTTTCTCTTTGTTGGAATCAAGGCACCCTCAAACGAGTTGAGGTTTTCATTATAGAGAGCTTTATTCTTCATCTAATCAAAGGGCAAACCGATTTGGGTGAAGCACCGAACCTAAGGCAAATATAAGGATGCATAATCTTACATGCATAGCTTGATTTCTTTGATTATTGATGGATCATGTGATTTTACCAATTTTACAACTTTGTGGAAATGCATGGATTGAACGGTGATTTGGTGGGATAAGGATGTTATTGGCCTTTAGGGAACTCAAGGGTGTAAAATGAAGGCTTTTTGGAGCGGTTTTATTGCAGGTAAATTAGAGTTTTGGAAGAGAAACACATTTGGGAAGAAAACCCACCCGCAACAAAATGCTTCAGGGCCGATCGGTCGGTCCTGAAGCTCAATCGGTCGATTGCCTCATCAGGTAGTCCGACCGGTCGGCTACATAGCCCGACCGGTCGAATTCCACTTCTGGAAGGGTCCGACCGGTCGGACCTTCACCCGATCGGTCGGGTAAGTCTGACTGACATCTTGTCGAAAGGCATTCCAAAATGAATTCTAAGCTTGGCTATGGACTTTCTATAGTCTATGGGATAGCCTAGTGATGGGTTACTCCTTTAAATCATAGAAAAGAGACCCTAGTTTAATATCAAACCATGGGTGTGGGCATAAAGTGCTGTGTCCCTACATACACGTGTGATAACAACAAGAACAGTAACACCGGGACATTGAACACCTTATGAATACACCAAGTTAATGACCTCGGAAACCCGGATTATCTAATATAGAATTGATAAAAATTGCCTTTGATAACCTATAATCTAATTGCATTGGTTTATATTAATATGCATTGGATAATCAATATTTTATTAGTTGTGGTTCTATAATAGACATTTCCAACGCGAGCGATGGGTGTGGACCTCTTGAATAAGTACTCACAGGGTGCACTGCCTAGCAAAGTCCCGCACTACTTAAGAGCGTGTACATAAGGACGTGCCTTGTTCCCTTGTGACGCGTCCTGGGTACTCCCTGGGGGCTCCGCCCAGAAGCTATAACGCGTTTTGGGTATTCCGTGGCGGCTTTGCCCAGAAGTAAAACTGTGCGGGTACTCCCTGGGGGCTCTGCCCAAAGCGGACAATATCACGGTGGGGAAGAGAGGAAAACGTTACCCCTCAGTTCTATTCCTCATAGGAGGTTCGGTTGCCAATTGGGTCTGGGAATTCAACAGTATAATTTCATAGATTACACAATTAATTTCCTTTAATTGTTGTGCCATTTTAATCTAGTTGATTTATCGTGTTGAGCTTATGTATCCTCATTTTGCTTAACCGTCGTGTTAACTGAGTTACTATGGTGTTACAGGTACGGGACCTGTTGCCGACCCGGCAGTCGACGCGATCCCGGAGGCAACCCCAGCGTTACCTCGGGACGTGAACGAGTGGAACGAGGAGGACATCTTCTCGTGATTTCCCTCCACAGTGCGCAACAGGGACAGACGGGAATAGGCTTAGGGTTCATTTTGGCAATTATATCTCTTGTATTATGTATGGGTACTACTATACAAGCATGTAGGTGTATTTAATTCACGGTCTTGTTTGCTTAAGAAATGAAATGAATGGATGTTCTATGGATGCTCATGATGCATTGCAGGTGAAATCTCTAGGTTTCCGCTTGAATTCCTTATATGGATAATACGTGATCGTGGATTTTCCTCACACGTACCTGTGGGATCACCCTTGTGACGGTTCATACGTGTTCAATCATGGCACGAATTGTCACGGGTACGTGTGTCATTCCTCGGAACCCACAGTTAATCCCCAATTTTCGGGGAATATGATCTCGAAGGCTGCGAATCATTCATGTTCGTTATCCAACTGTTAAGCACCTCCCCATGGGTGTTAGTTTAAGGGACTTCGGTGCACCAGCCAATACAATGCAACACTAGACAACGATGCATCGAATAACTTAAAACTACATCATTATGCACGGTTAGAAACACTGGATAATTAGATTAGAATTGGCTAGTAAATGACTTTGGTTTACTATGCTAATAGTTGCTTGCATGATATGTTGTTTGTTGATTATTGATCTCCACTCTCTAGCATGGTTACTTGTTTCAGATACTTTCACATAGTTGTTTTTTTACCTTGAGTATGCATGGATAATTCACGTATAAGACATGTTCTAAGATATGCACGTATGATATGATTGTCACGATCTACTCAGGGTTTTCATGATTGACTCTATATGGTCAGGCACTACTTAGCCTCAACCTTAGGATCCCGACGGGGTGAATTTGGTATAGTTTTCATGGCCTTGCTGCAGTAAAGAAACGTCTTGGGGAACCGGACCCTAGGAAACCGAGACTCATTGTGCCCTGGCCCGAACAATGGTGTTCTTTGCACGATATAAGATCCCTCTTTTGGGAGCATATGGCAATGTAGTCGCTAACTAGTTATGTACACAGCATGTACACATTGATTCACATGGCATGTTTCCTTCTTGCATGACAGCCTAGTATACGAATGTGCCCTGTTTAATTTACATGATGTTCTTTATTCTATTAGACATAGCGTGCGTTAACTTGTTATGGTTATACTTCGCTGAATCGTTGTATTCACAGTTGTTTTTGGTGTTGCAGGCTCAGATACCCCTGCCGACCCCTCGCTGGTCGGCCAAACTTCAGCTGAGACCCCTGAGGCCCCATCCGGCCTAGAGGAGTGGATGTGATCACTCCATTGGAGAGCGTCTTGGTCATGTATGGCATAAGAGTCTTCCTTTTTTGAGGATTGTCATACTTGTATTTGTCATGACTTGTACATATTATTTTGTTCATTTTGTAAAACCTTCAGTTATGTATATATGTCAGTTCGATTTTCGTATTCTTTTCTTGTACTTTTAGTTTGATGTTTCTGATATTTATAGCTTCCGCGTACATGTTTTGCATGTGTGAATGTTCCCTTGTGTGTGTGCATTTAGACCGGGTCTACATGTACAGGCACGGGAGTACGTGTGTCATCGGTTTGGCTTTTGCTAACCCCCGAACCCTGGGCTCGGATTGTGACAGTGCAGCGACGGCGTGGCTGGTCCAGTGACCAACGACTGCGATGGCGATGGCAGCGGCTGGCAGCGGCGACCGGCGGTTGGTGATATTTTTTTTTTTTGATCTTCCTCGGTCTTCTTCCTCGGAATCGGGAGCCAGAAAAAAAAAACCCCTTATCTTCTCCGTTGAAGATCTGTAGCACAACCTTGTTGTGCCCAACAGACAGCCGACCTTCTCTGTTTCCCAAAAAACAGAACCCACTTTCTTTCTTCTTCTGATTTTTGCTCTGTATTGAAATAGGGCCTAACCAACCCAGAGCTGGAATACCCACTTCCTTCCGCTCTGTGTAGTCTACGGAGATCACTGATCCGATCTCTCCGGCAAGATCCGTGCGAATCCTCTGCCACCAAATCTCCATGATCTCAACAAACGCTCTGATACCACTTGTTGGATCTGGATCTATCCAAGCACACACCACAGCAAGGAAAAACAACAAGCAATCACACACAAATAGGACACAAGGATTTACGTGGTTCGGCATGATTGGCTACATCCACGGGTACAAAAATTTCACTTCTTAGAAATCTCTCTCTCACCCCCTTACAATGCTCTTAGTGTTACCTTTTCCCTGCAGTTGCCCCTTTGGTTGCTTTAGAACAAGAAACACAAAGATAATATATATAGTGCTAACCCTAGTCAACTGGGCCCTCCACTTAGGCCCAATAAAGACCTTTTGAGCCAAACCCAACAAAATAGAGTGGTGAGAAGGAGAAAGACGAGGAAGCAAATGAAGAAAAGGATAGATGTGACGATATCGTTGCTCAAAAGCCTTTTATGGCTTTTTTTATATATAAATAAAAGAAGAAAAACTAATGTATAAAACCAGTGAAAACCTTTTTTTTATTTATGTTTTACCAACTGAATCCACACAAAATCGATATGGATCATTACCTAACCTTTATAATCCTGTGATGCGAATCTATTTCAACTAAGTTTCAGAACCATGATGTAAACACTAATCCATCGAATATATAGTCAACCTTCTTGTGTGTGCCCTGCCCCTGAACGTATTGTAATAATTCAATTTGGATGGTCTCACCAGCATTTTATCTTATGGTTACTATTTTCAATAAACGACTAATTTGCACCGTATTTTTATATTTATATTTGATGGACCGGAATTAGGATACAGATGCCGCTACATGTCCTCTTTCTGAAAGGAACCTCCTATCTTTACAACATCAAAGTTTTGAGGCCATCTTCTACTATTTCTTGTATTCTAATGGAATTTGGAAACATCATTTTTTCATATGGGGGGATGACGGCTTACTGGTGAAGGCATTGGAGCTAGAGCTCGGATTTTCAACATGTGGGCCCTACTATGAAATTATGGTAATATGAGAAAAATGGCGACCCACATGGCAGATCACCAACATGGGGACATTTGGTTTGGTGTGGTCCCACTTCGGGGTGGACCTAGGTGTTACTGCATTCATGTGGTTCGAAAAATTTTAAAAATTAGATATTAAAACTTCTTATTTTAGTATTTGACTTCTTAACTCCTACCTTTGCTTGCACCACCCAAATGAAAATTTTGGGTCTACTAGCTCTCTCTCCCATGTGTATTGTTGGGGAAGTTGGGAGTTGGAACATTATCATCTCCATCAATTTGCATTGTATCAGTGGAGCTCCGCTCTCCAATCTTACGTAGTTAATGACATTGTCCCCACGAATCCGTTTCTAACTTGTTGCTCAATCTGATGCAAATGGATTTATCTACATTGCTGTTGGTCAAGCACCAAATTTGCATGGAATTAATTACATTTTTCTTTCTTGCCTAGCTAGGGTTCATACCTTAATAATCAATTATCCTTCTTTCTTCTTTCTTTTTTCCTCTCATTTCAAGCACCCCCAAAATTTCACATTACCAACGGGATGCAAGCAATGCACTGGATTGGTAATAAATTTTTTTTTTTACCTCTAAATAATAGAACAACATATTCCACTCTTTTTTCAACCTCAAAACTGCAACGAGATGCAGTCTATTTGATACTTGACTAGAATGTAAAAAAATTAGTATTCATAATAATAAATCTTCACTAGAGTCTTGGATTTATTCAACTGAATCTCCCAGAGTCCAAGGTTAAAATTCGGAATCAGAAGCCCAACAAGTGCTCTGCATGCATAACCACCACCAATAATCAGTGGCGGAGACCTCTGCACAAGTACTGAATCTAACTACCACTGCATGACTTCAGTCTTATCGATCTATGGTGCTGGTGTATACACTCGCTGCACCTGAGAAAGCAATTAATATCTGTATTATAAGAGTCATATGCACCATACCACCCATGTCAGTCGGGTCTGAATTCCCTCTAGGGCTCCCATCAAATCTCAACATAAGCAATTAACAAGAGGAAGTACCCATCTTGAGTGAAGAAGACGTATCTGTGGCATTACCCCAAATCAGTTTCCTTCTAGATTTAGAACCCAGACACCTTGATCTCTATAAAGTTTCCCCTTATTGCACAACTCAATGCTATAGAATGGTTCAGCTAATAGTTCCACCAAATGATTATCAATAAATTTCCTTTAAAAACAAAGAAAAAAACTTTCCACGATAGCCAAAGAATCGTCACGCCCTAAAATTTGAGATCCTTTGGACCCCAAAATCACGAGGCATGACAGGTCCACAACAATTAAATTAAATAAATTCCAAACTTTATTAAATAATCCAAATTGAATAACATTAAAACCAAACCACCAACATAATAAAAAAGTCTAAGGTGAGAGTAATCCTTAAACCATAATAATAAACTTCTCAAATGCTAATGAATTTCTAATTCAAACCTTTGACTCTAAGGCTAGAGTCCCGCAATTTATCTCTTAGTCCCGATTCCGCAAAATAAGTTAGGTTTCCTCGGGTTCCGGCTCAACTATGAAATCTGTGATGGAAAAACAAAGGTGAGTAAAACTCAAAAAGTAATACTAACTATAAAACCTCGCAAACAGGTAACAATTTAAGAAATCAAATTTAGAGTCATGGTTCGCATATGCAAGGTATATCAAGTAAGGTAAGTGCAACATCTTGGAACAACAAGATAATGTGACCAAAATTTGAAGGTATTTCAAAAAATTGAGTGAATAACCAATTCAACAAATAAAAACGAAAGGCATCTCCGCAGTAAACAAAATATTTAAGTATGCTCGTTAGAATTAAGCTTGAACCAAGCACAAAATACCCACCAGGTACAAGGCATTTTCTTATCCAAAGTTGACATGAAGCCTGAAATACTAATAATCTCCACAAAACAAAATGAGTCTAGCTGCAAACTAGAAATGTCACATAAAGGGGTCCCAATCCCAATGTCATACCTAAAAGGGATAAAATTCGGGTGTGAGCATCCTCGCGGTGCTTTGCCCATACTTTAGATAATGCCTTAAGAGTACATATATCAAATTTGAAATTCAAAGCCTTTATAAAACACAATGATCGCCAAGGGTTGCGATCACAACATATTATCAAGATTTTCCACATTTTTTCAGCATTTTAATTCCAATGATAAACAATGACCAACAATAAGTTTCATGAAAAATCAATTTCGGCATGATGGCGGCAAGGAAACAAGACTAAGTCTAGCATAACCATCATGTACAAGTATGTCAAAAGTAACAAAGTATCCTAAAAATCTAGGATTATTTCAATAGTTCGCAATCTCATGTAATTAAATAAAAAAGAGACAAGCCTTGAAAACTCTATCGTTAAGGAACCATGGTAAGACTACTTGCCTAGATTGTCGGTGTTTGAAAGATTTGGCTCATTCTGATCTGCAAGTCCTATGAAAGTTCCTATGATAGGTGAGCAATTACTAGGATTTATATTAGTAACTAATACATTAGTGTATAGGCCGTGATTTGGGCTCATATGCAAATAATGGACCAAATTTGGGTGCGAGTTGTGTATAATGAGTTGAGACATATGGGCTAGGCTAGATTATTTAGGCACGCAGGTGGGTCAAGTATATGTGGGTTGCATAAGTAGGCTAAGTGATGAGTCAACGCATGATGATTTGGGCTCAAATTATAAAATCAATCAAGCCTGATTCTTTTGAATCCTGCATGTGTATCAAGTGGGCTAGGGACAGTGGGTCAAATAGGTTGTATCTATGGGCTCAGGCTTAGGTTTCAACTTGAATAAAACCTGGTTCAATGTATTTCTGAGTTGGGCCCAAGATACTAGATCATATTGATGGGCCTGAATGACTTGAATTAAACATTCATGCAAGGTGGGCCAAATCTGTGGGTCAATTGGGTCATGAACTTGGGTCAGGCTTGATCATGATTTTTAAAGTCATGGGTTGAAACATAGGTAGTGCAATTGGCCCTGAATAGTGAAGATTATGAATGCACATAAGCTGGGCCAAGCTTGCATAGTTGCACTGAAGAAAACGAGCACAAAATGAGGCTGGGGAGGGGTTTCAACTAACTCATGCCTACCCATGAGAAGGGGTGATAGAGAAGAAGATATACAGTGGATAAGGGAGGAAGAAGATTGCAGGTGGAAGAGAGAGAAAGTAGTAAAGGAAGAAGGAAAAAGGAAGAGGGAGAACCAAAGATCAGCAGAGAAGAGAAATAGTAAGGGGGGAATAAGAAAAAGAGGAAAAAGAGGGAGAAAACAAGCAATAGAGAAGAACAAAGAAGAGGCATGCAAAGGGGTTAGGTCTAGTCGGAGAAGCTGAAGGAAAAGGAGAAAGAAAGAAAATGAAAGGAGGAAAATAACAGGAAAGCAAAGAGACGGGAAGAAGAAATGCAGGGAAGAAGGAGAGAAGAGGGGGAAAGAATAGCAGACGGAGAATAAGAAGGAAGAAAAAAAAAGAAAAGAAAAGAAAATCACAGAACAAAGAAGAGAAACAACTAATCAAGAGGAAGATGCAGAACTGCACTGGGTTCAGTTCCAGAGAAAGAACAGAGGAAGCAGAACGGGTGGGAAAGGAAGAAGGAAACGTGTGGCAGAGGAGAAGGAGAAGAGAGTAAGGGGAGGAGAAAACAAAGAAGATGAAAAAAGATGCAAAGAGAGAGACGAGGAATCAGGTGAAAGAAGACAGAGGGAGAAACAAGAAACAAGAAGAAGGAGAAAAGAATGGAGAAACAGCAACAGCAGAGTACGCAGGACCGAAGGAAGGAGAAACGAGACAAGAAGATAAGGGGAGTTGAAGCAGAGACAGAGGAGAGGAAACTGAGATGAGCACTGTCACACCCCCAAAACTGGGTTGGATCCAAACCCGGTTCTAAGGGTGTGAGAATTGGGGCAAATTAAAATTTTTTCTTACATATACAGGCTCCAATTATGGGTGGATCGAAGTCCTTCGTAAGGCTATGCTTGGTGATCAAACAGCTATAATTACACGCAGAACTGAAATCCATAATCATTGCAGATGAATATCATACATCAACCAAAGAACAAATCTCAATAATAATAAAGTCAAGGTCCAGTATTTTGAAGCATAATAATTAAAGTTGTAATTTCAAGACAAATAATTTAAATGAATACCTAATGGCCTCAAACATGGCCTTATTGCATAATTTAAAGTTTTCGATCTCTGCACCAACACTAGGACACTTCAGATGGTGTCAATGATGCTCCACTTAATAACTCCGCCATCTGGCGAAATCTTTTGTATCGCTTGACCCTCCAGTTCGGCATCGGTAATGGAACCTAGATATCAAAAGTAGTGGGTCAGATTGACGTAATTTGGTAAAAGAGTAAACTACAAGCAATGATGTTAATCAATTAAATTAAAACATATTTTTTTTATTCTAAGCCAAAATAAACTGAATACAAATCCAATGGCATCAAGGCACAAAAACATAGATCCCGTAGATACAATATATAAAAAACGTGTGCTCCTGCAGATATAATATACAAAAATAGGTATCTCCGCAAACAGATATACAAAAATGGGTATTCCCACTAGATATAACAAATGGCATAGTTGTGTACTATATTTCATAATACATGTTGACCCGATGGCGTACGTCCACCTCCGAACTGCAGTCGGTCAAAAAAACATATATATAAATATATATATATGCAAATGTATACGTCTACTGATACACAACAAACAATGATATGAAATCCTTAATCCCAGTATCAATTTGAGTATTTAGATTACTTAGTTTGAAAATGCATTATGATCATATGTTAATTCAAGTTCTCTGAGGGTAAGCACTAATCCACCTAATTGTCATAATTAGATAAATATGCATGTGAGAACCAACCCTCTTTCACAATGGAAATGTGAGTCCACGATGCCAATATCTTATTTTCAGTGTCTATCATATGGTGCATCTCAAATCTCACATTTGAATTCTGAGCTCAGTTTAATTCTCATACGAATATTCAACTAACTTTTCTAAAAAGAAAGGAATTCATCTAATCCAATTATGTATAGTTAAGGTGTGTTATAAATTGGGTAAAAGATGTTTAAATTCCAAATCCAAACTTAAATTAAACTATGATTAATAAGGGGATGGAACAATTAAGTTCTTAATTAACCTTGTTATGTACAAAAATACATTATCATCTTATATAAAATAAAAAATTTAAATGCCGAATTCAAATTCAAAATTTAAACTCAACCAAAATCCAAATTAGAAATTCAAATACTTTCTAATTAAGACTTAAGAACTCCCAATTACATTCTAATTAATCTAAATAAATAATTAATCACACGTAATTAAACCAATTAAAGTTGTAAACAATTCTAACTAATTTTCTAATAACACCTAATTAAGAATCAAATAATATAATCAATCACTATTAATATACTAAACCATTAATTAAAACACAACATTCTAAATCATTTATAAAGAATATGCTAAATCCTATTTACTTATTTATTTATTATAATAATAATAATAATATTTTTAAAATGGGCCCAGCCCAATATACCCGGCCTAGCCATGACTCCGGCTCGCTAGGCAACTAGCCCAGCCCAGCTGGGCCAGGTTGTTGCCTAGCCGACTTTAACCAAGATCTGGGTTCTGTAACCAAGATCTCCTTTCTTTTTTTTTCTTCCCTTTAGATTGATCGTGGCCCACTTGAGATCTGCAGAGACCTCAACAAATCCAGGCCTCTAATCCGAAGCAAGGACAGAATAATAGAGTTCAAATCCTCTGTTTTCTGTTCCAGAAAATCTGTGCACAACGATGGCCCACCTCCGATCAACTCGTGGATCTCCGTCAATCGTCACAGGTACACAGTCCAACTTAGCTCTGATACCAGTTTGTTGTGATTGAGCATGGATTTGAGCACATAGGAGAGAAAAATCACACACAGAAGATGCACACAAGGGATTTACGTGGTTCGGCTTGAGCCTACATCCACGGGAGAAGACGGGAAAAATATCACTATGAGGAATGGATTACAAGGAGGAGATCACTCGCTCTCTCTCAACCCCAAACCCACTTACACCCAAGCCTCTCAAATTTGGTCGTCTTTCTCTGCCTCTGCCGGAGCAATGGAAGTCTCCATTTATAGACTCCATCAGCTGATGGATGTCTGCAACTGTGGCTGCTCAAGGAGTCTTGCAGGGTGGCTGGAGAGGGCGGCTACAGGGTGGCGTTGCAGACCTGCAATTACGGCTGCAGTTCTGCCATGGCTCCATTGAGCCACACAACTGACATGCTCGGACAGGTAGCTGGGCAATGGTGGTTGATGCACAGGGTGGCCCGGTGATGTGCATGGGTGATGGAGATGAATAAGAAGTAGGAGAGAAAGAAGAAAAGAGAACAAGGAAGAGAAGGAAAGAAGATGAGTTGCAGAGAGACAAGTGGAGAAACAGAGAAGAAAGGAAAAGGAAATAGGAAGAAGGAAACAATGAAGAAGAAGAAGAAGAAGTAAGAAGAGTGTAGAGGAAAAAGAAGAAGATTGAAATGAGAAGAAGAGACTACAGCGGTAACATGAGGAAGAAGGAGAACGGTAACACGAGGAAGAAGGAGAAGGAAAGAAGAAGTAAGGGAAGAAGGCAGCAGAGAAGAAAGAATGTGAAACGGGTTCCCGGGCCAAGTGGTTAGCCTGGCTCGGCTAGGTTCGGTTCTCTGGGCCCAATAAGATAATGCTATTATATCATAAGTGAACTATATCATGATAATAAAAGATATGCCAGGGAGAGTAGATAGTGGGTTAGATGATGACATGCAAAAATCAACATGAAGAAAAGCTTAAAAAAACAGGATATTAACCTAATATAGTAACCTGGAAAGGAAATAGAGAAAGAGGGGAAAGACCATACCATATGGGAAGGGAGAGAAGAGAGATAGGCTTGAGATTCGCATATGGGATTTAAGAGAGAAAGAGGGCTTTCTATTTATAGGAAAATAAAAGCAAGGTCTGATAAGTCTTTGAAAATGCATTATTTTATTCATTAGAAATTTCTTCATTTAGTTAGAATTCACGTTTTTATAATTTCAAAATTCATTTTAGAATTTTCTTGCATAAATCATTGAAAATCCTCAATTTTTCATGAAATTATAAAACTTTCCATTTTTAGAACTTTCTATTTTTAGAAGATTTTTTTTTTCAATTTCATGATTTTACATGGAATGATAAGATTTCTCATCATCATTAGTCAAATAAAGTTAAATCATGATCAATGATGTAGATTGATATTATCATTTTATATAAATTGGGCCCGCATTAATGCATTTATGACTTTCTTTCAAAATTATTATTTTAATTTAAAAAATTACTTTTGTGTGTAGGAAAATTGAAGAAAAAGGGCCCACATAAAAGATTAGAAGCCAAGATATTATTTGGGAAGAAATCTAAGGTGGAGCTAATTTTATGAATTTTTTTATGGAAGGAAAGAAGTCCAAAGGTGGTTGGATACCATGCCATCATATACTTTCTATAAAGGAAAAAAAATATAGAAGAAGAAGGAGACTCCACGCCACTTGCTCTCTCTCTTGCATATATATATGGAAACCCAATTTCAGTTGGAAGAGAAGTCCCATGCCAATCATGCCACATTCATAATTATCAAATCCAGCCATCATTCACGCTATTCCCTCTCTCTCTTTAATGTATATATATATTTGGAAACTCAATCTCCAAGACCAGAGAGGAACCATCCCACACGTCATTAACTCCTACCCATTCTCGACTTTCTACTTCTTCCCATCTCTCTCATCCATTATATATTCTTATATATACCATAAAGGGAAGGAAGTACAAGATACTCATAATCCCCTCATCTCGAGCCCATCACCTCTCTCTCTTTCTCTCCTTAACTCAGTAACGTCCCAGCCCATCTTTTCTAACACACCATACCACATCAATTCCCACTCCATCTTTTCTCTCCTTTCCATCTCATCACAATCCAAGTGGGGTTTGGCCAAGCCTACTTGGATCCATCCTCTCCATTCCATCTTTCCTTTCATCTAATCCTCCTTGGTGTGAAGATTGAAGATAAAAGCATGGATTGTGTACAAAGTCCTCTCTTGTTGATGTTTTGATATAGCGTAAGGGTAGATTTTTTTTCTAGTTGTAATTATTTTTGGATATTATTGGTTGTATTGGGTTGTTTAATTTTAAATATACAATTGGCGAGGTCAAGATGTTCCACCTTGGATCGGAGCCGTATGTATGTGTGTGGTGACAGCATGCACCTTGTGCGGCTTTTTGTGGATTTTTTTATTCTGCCAATACAGTGTTTTAATTTCTAAAAATAAGAGAAACTAACATTCTTTTTATTTTAATTTTACTATATCTGAATGTTTTATTTATGATTTTTAATTTAGTGCATGATTATTTATTCTTTTACATTGGTGGTTTGATCTAGTTTATTGTTTTGTAGTTTTTAATTTTAGAATTGTTTTAATTTAGGATTTTTAGGTTAGATTTAATTTGTAATTTTTTTTCAGATTTGGAATTATAATTTAATTTTAATTTTCAGAAGTAGTAGTGTGTATTTTTATAGATTTTATTAGGGTAGTTTTAATTTTTTTTAATTAAGACAGGTTTTCTGCGAATACTAGTTCCCTGTGGATATGATCCTGAACTCATCAGGTAAAACTACATCGAGACCTTGCACTTGGGGTCCACATAGATCAAGTTTTTGGCGCCGTTGCCAGAGAGCTTTTATCGCCATGGTAATTTTCCCAACTTTCCTCACTAATTGCTTCATGGGTGTGCCTTAAATATTTCCACATCATTCTAGATCAAGGTGTTGCATGCATGGAATGTTTTGACCAGCCCATGAACATTAAAATTGGATTAATCATCTCTGATTTTTGATAAAATTTGGGTATTTTCTATTCTGAAAATTTATTTTTGGATTTATTCAAAAATCACATTTTTTTGGAAACGTTGCCATCTTACTAGTCCTATTGTTAGCTAGTTTAGGTTGTTTATTTTTATGGTTGTTTAAGACCTTCCAAAATTAGTTCTGTTTTAATTTTTAGTCACTTTTTAGGTTTTTAAAGTTTTCAAAAAGTTTTTGAAACAAATATTTAAAAGGTGAGTTACAAAAATTTTCCAAATTTGGCCTTTTGGCCAAGAAACTTGCCAAAATAATAATAATAATAATAATAATAATAATAATAATAATAATAAAATTTCAGAACTTTCTTGGATGCTTGTTTCTTTTAGTTGTTTTTAAATTCAAGAATCAAGTCTAGCACTGCCATGCAGTGGACAATGAATTGATCAACCATTCTTTTGAGAGCTTAGACAAAGACCACAAGTATTAATGAACCGTCTAGACTTCTTCTTTCTTTAGTGATTGTCACGCCACGTGAGATTAGGGCCTAATTAAAATTTTTCATGTTTAAAGCAACATGTGGCTCCTCATCAATCCCACACAGGATTTTAGTCCATAATGAGTTCATGAAACCAAACAATTATCAATGCCTGCGGAAAATGTCATCTAGCAATTGGTACCAAGCTACAATATAGAGTATGCACATCAAAAGCTACTAGATTTAAAGTTGGAGTTTCAAAGTTAGAGATATGTTTTGATTCCAAGCCTACAAAAAACTTAGGCCCCAAAAGAATAAACCCAATAAAACTAAAAAAGAGGATTACTTGTGTGCAAGGCTAGACAGGTCCGACTCCGTCATCTGCACCCAACATAAGATCATCAGGTGGCTCAAGCATTTGTAGTGCTTGTAAGGTCCAAACCCTAGATAATTATGATTTATAGTAATTAAGTTGGTTTTACTTTAATTAATACGTTATTAGGCTAATTTAACTCAAATCCCTTTGGATTTGGGTCATAGATAAGTAGTCGGGTCGGGTTCGAACCTTACTAGGTAGTCCAGGACTTTTTGTATTTTAGCATTTTCATGGCTTTATATTATTAGTGCATCAAATTAGTTGCATTGGGTGAGTTTCATCTTGTGGGACATCTTTTATGCTTGGCCCAATCACCTTCGGACTCATTTTAGCCCATTTAAGCCCAACCAATTCAAACTGGAAATATACATATACCAGAAGGGCTTATTTTTAATTCCATAGAACCCCAACCCATTTAAACACTCAAACCCATTGTTTCCTCCCTTTTTTTCCTTTGCTCATTCGGCTGCAACAGGGACTCCTTCCCTTTCTCTTGCTCCATCACTTTCTTCCTCATTTTGTTGCCATTCTTGGGTAGTAGAAGGCTTGCATGCATCAAGTTTGAGGTTCTTCTTCTTCCTCATCACTCCTCTTGCTTTCTTCTTTGAAAGCTAAGCCTCATCTCCTTCCCCACTGCTTGTAGAAGACTTGAGGTAAGAAAACACCATCTCTATTTGAGTCATTGAGTTCATTGGGGGCAAGGAAACCCTAGGATTTGGCATGCATGCATCTCATGCTTTTGTATTTCCATGCATGTTCTAGACCCACTTGTTAGGAGAGCTTTTATACCTCTACACCAAGGAATAGATTGATTGGAGTGAAGCACCAAGCCTAAGGCAAGTATAAGGATACATTATCTTCACATGCATGGTTTATTTCTTGATTCTTAATGCACTCTTGTGATTTACCCTTTTTACAGCTCAATGTATAATGAATGAAATTGGTTCATGATTTTTAATGATTTTGGGATGAATATATGATAGTGATCATTTAGGGAACCTAAGAATGTGAAATGGAAGCCTTTATGTTGGTTTGATTGTAGGTGGAATAGTAGATTGGAAGAGAAAACCAGATAGGAACTGAACACACCCGTAGCAGAGTGCTTCAGGGCCAACCGGTCGGTCCTTGTAAGGTCCCGACTTGACTTAATTATAATTTATACTAATTAAGCTTGATTTTCCTATTAATATGTATATTTTAGTCTTAATTCACCTTGCTTTTAATTATTAGTAGGTCTCAGTTGGATAGGTAGTTGGGTTCAAACTTTACGTAGGTAGTCAAGGACCTTTTTGTAATTAATCTTGCACCATATGGACATCTCATCAGTTGCATCATGTGCATTTCATCTTGTGGGTCAACTTTCATGATGGGCTCAATTTGATTCGGACTCATCTTGGCCCAATTTAGGCCATATGACCTAAACTGTAAATATTCCAAAAATGTGGACTTGCATGCAAAAGCTGTAGAAAAATTAAGTTTATAAGTAGAACCAACGTCTCCTTCCTCTTCTTCTCACTGTGTTCGTTGGAGCCAATCCCCTCTCTTCACCTTTCTTCATCTCCACTTCATGTTAGAGCTGGAAACAAGGATTTGGAGCTTGGATGCAATGGCAATAGCATCCATCTAACCTCTTCTTCTCCATTTGGACATCTCCTTCTTAGAAATCACAATATCCTACAAGCTACAGCTCATTAAGGTGAAGAATCTACTCCCATTTCACTTCCTTGTATTTTCTAGAGTCAAGAAGACTTAATTACATGACATGCATGCACTTTACATCACATGCACTAATTACATGTCTTTTATGTAGAGAACCCACCTTCTATTGAGGATTTTCCCTAATTACACACCAAGGAGGAGTTCAATAGGGTCAAGCACTGTGTTAAGGCAAGTATTGGAGTACATATGGTACTGCATGTATGTTTAAATTGATTGATTCTTGGATTGGTCATTCAAAGTTCACTTACAGTTCATTTCCCCTTTGAATAAGCATACATAGATGTTGAATTAGGCAATAACGAGTATAATTAGGCAATATTAATGATGTTGAACAATCTAAGACCTGTTATGGAGTTTAGAAGCATAAGGAACCCTCATTGGAACCCAAATGATAGAGTTCTGCACTTGAACTCGAGTTGCAGAATCAGTTTCAGAAATTCTGGAGCTTACGGTGAAGCCCACGGCTAAGCCATAAGTCTCTACAGCTCAGAATCCAAAGAGTCAAATTGCACTACGGTTAACACTCGGCTAAGCCATGGAATGAACTACGGCTAAGCCGTAACCACCCCGTGACCAAGCCGTAGGCTATTCTACGGTGAACCTCCCAGAGAGCCCCAAACCCAGAATTTATTTACTGCTCACGCACGGCTACGCTATGAACTTTGTTACGGCCACGCCGTACCCAAGCCCTAACCTTAGATGTAGGCTTAGCATAGCTAAGCCGTAGGTCAATATACGGCCAAGTCGTAAATACGCATTGAATTAAGAAGGAAACGTGAGCCACTCGGCTAAGCCGTAACGTGTATATGGGTAAGCCGTAAAAGCACTGTGAACTTAGGATATTAGGGTTTCTAATGACTTTGTAGGGCTCTAGATATGGCACCTATCTCCTAACCAAATTAGCCCAATGGTGATCAAATGAGAAGGTGGATAACTGTAGAGCTGTCACTCATCCCCTTCAATTTTTCGGACGAATTCCAGACGTTATGTCATGGGTGTTGGCATAAGAAGAGGTGTCCTTTGCATACACAATGTAATACCAAGATTGGTAACACAATGACACCGGACGTTTTATGAATACATCGTGTTAAATGTCCTCGGGATCACAGATTATCTAGCATAGGGTTGGCTAGTAATTATCCTCGATGCTTACTCAATCTAAATGCATCCATATTGTTAAGAAACCATGCCCTCAACATAATGTAGCTCAATTAAGTATGCATGAATTAATTATCAGATATGAATGAATGAATGAATGTAATTTCAAGACCGAACTCCTAGTATGTATGATATGACAAGTATAACCAAGATGTATAAAAGATATAAAGTTGAGTCGGTCCTGATACGTTAAGTCAGCACCACTTAGCTACGCCCTTATTAGGTTTGACGGGACCAGTTTGGGTATGATATGATATGTCGCTACTGCAATAGTCCTTGGAGGAGTTGTCGGCGCTTCTTAATAAGCTAGGCTGATCCCCTAGAATATGTACGCTCCCTCTAGATGATATGCTCTCTCTTGGGAGAATATGGCCACATGGTTGCCAATAAGTTTGTATGATAATCTGTTTATGATTCGTTACACATTCTTACTCATGCACAACATGCCTAGTGTACGATTTTTGCCTTTTTTTAATCAATATATATTCTTCATTCATTTGATACGGCATGATGGTCTTATGTATCTCTATATACTTGCTTAACCGTTGTGTTAACAGTGCTACCCTCGGTGTTACAGGTACTAAACCTCGGGAACTAGATGAGGGTAATACAGATGATGCCTTCTGTTAGTCATCGTACGAAGAGTGACAACGGGATACTTGTTGAGTGTTTAAGATTGGATAGGCCTGTTTACACTTTAGGATTTTGTTTATGCTTGAATAATTGTTATCATGTAAATGAGAATAGTTAAGTATATACTTATTTATGAATTTTATGATAACTCGGTTGTTATTACTTATGATCATTATAGAACTCGGTTGTTATTACTTATGATCATTATAGATATATTACACAGGCTTCTGCTTACTATTGAATGAAATTTACGTGTTGAAGAAACTTCTCTACACGTTCCTGTGCAATCTCCCTTGTAGTGATTTGTGTGTACATGTTTACATGCACAGATTACTACGGGATTATATATGTACACCCTATGGGGCCATCCTAACCCCAATTCCCGGGATCGGGGCATGACAATCCTGAAGCTAGATCGGTCAAATTGCCTCTCAAGGTAGTCCGACCGGTCGGCCACTTTGCCCGACCGGTCGAATTTCATTTCTGGATGCGGTCCAATCGGTCAGACCAATACTCGATTGGTCGGGTAAGCCAAACCTGTAGCTTATAGAAATGTGTTCCAAAAATGAATTTCATGCTTGACTATGGACTTTCTATAGTCTACGAAATAGTCTAATGATGGGTTACTCCCTTAAACCTTAGAAGGAGACCGATGTATCCACCCACCCTTACTATAGGTTGTAGGTTTAACCCAAGACCATTTATGACCATAGAAATGGATTCTTTGCTACACTAAACTAGCCTAACGGTAACTAAACATGGGAAAGGAAGAGTGTTGAGCTATCACTCCTTCTCTCCTGATTCTCCAGTTAGTTTTCAATGTCACGTTATGGGTGTTGGCATAAGATGAAGTGTCCTTTACATATATAATGTAACGCCGAGAATGGTAACACAAGGACATCAAGCGTCTTATGAATACGCCGTATTAAATGACTTTGGAAACCTGGATTATCTAGCATAGGGTTGGCTAGTAACTATCCTTGATAACTTCTCAATCTAATTGCATTTATATTGATAACAACCTTGACCTCTACGTGATAGTTCAAATCAGTATGCATTATTGACGACCAGTATTCTACTTAGTTGTGATTCTATGATTGATATTTCTATTAAGATTGAAATACATTTCCGAATGAATATAAATAGATCAGTATACGATGAATATGGGTACCAGATTAATTCCGACATGCTTAGAGTTGGCGCCACTTAGCTTATACCCCATAGGAGGTTCGACGGGACCAAATGGGAGTATTTTATCAGTTGTCTACTGCAGTAGTTATTAGAAGAGTGAGTCGACGCTCTTAGGGTAGATAGTTGGTCATGGCTTGATCGCTAGTGATTTTCCATGGATCAGTTTACTCTCTTATTAGAGAGGAGATAGCAATGTGGTTGCCATTTGGTATGATGCGTTCTTTATTTATGATTCCTTATTCATGCTTACTCATATGCATACGTGCCTAGATTTCGATATTGCTCTCTTTTAATCATTACGTCATTTTAATTCAATTGTTATATCATGTTAAACTTATGTATCCTTATCTTTACCTAACCGTCGTATTAATAGAGTTATCATGGTGTTACAAGTGCGGAACCCGTTGCCAGTCCGGCGCTCAGCGCGCTCAAGGAGGGAACCCTAGTGTTACCTCGGGATGTGAATCAGTGGAACAAGGAAGATGTATTTTCTTGATCCTCCTTAACAGCGTGAAACAGGGTTATTTTGGGTTGACTTAGCTTAGTCATGGATTGACTTAGGGTTCATTTTGATACTTAATAGATTTTGTATTATTTATGGATTTTCATACTTTATGCATATAGTTGAGATAATTAACAGACTTTGTTTTATTTAATGAACTCAAGTGAATGTTTTATTAATGCTTATGATCTATTCAGGTGAATTCTCCAGGTTTCCGCTTAATTAATTATATTGATGGATATGTGTTTACGGATCTTCCTAACACGTACCTGTGGGATCGGCCTTGTGACAGTTCGTACGTGTCTTGTCATGGCACGAATTGTCATGGGTACGTGTGTTAAGCCTCGAAATCCACAATAAATCCCCAATTCTTGGGTTTGGGGCATGATAGCGCTTCACCTTGCGCCTCTTCCTCAGGATAATAAGGATCGGTACCTATGCAGCAATAGTATCATCAGACTACAATATGTTGGCAAGAAGATAACATCAACTATAATAAATATACATTAAAAAAGTGAGTATAAAGAGTGTGATCATATGAAGAAGAAATGGTAACAATAATGAAAAAGAAAGGAATCCTAATCCATTTTATGCGAATGAACACATAAGTCCAAACCACGGGGTTAAACCCTCAACTCATTGAAAAGCATACCAATGTCAAATTAAGGGGTCAACCTATCAAAATCGAAAGGAGCTCGTCAAATCTTGGATGCCAAGAAATTCGTCAAATATGGTGATCAATCTGTTCAAAATCAATCTATTGTAGTCATCAAAGACTTTAAGTACATAAGATAAATATAAACCAAACTCAGTGGCGCACAGTCTTAGATCCTAAGTTAAGATGAATGGCTGGCTTCTTATATACGCATGCAGGATCGGTAAAAGGAGGAACTACTCTTGAACTATAATTCGAACCCTAACAATATGAGTAGTCCTTTTGTAACCAAGTACCAACATTACCAAGCTACCTACACCGTCCAAATCCAAATGCATGGTATAATCAAAGGCATGTACATCGAGTGTTCATTAAAAAAACACATGCGAAGATGCAATCTAAAGACCAAGGAGTGTACACCAACCTACTCTTAGCTAATTCATCACCATTCGTGTACACGACATCTCTTACTTGAATCATGATTGGAGTGAGTTTGGGATATTTAAAGTCAAATATCCAAGATGCGTAACCCTAACTCCCATTTCAACCAAGCGCAAGGTAGATTATATATAGTATGCTAATCAGGGGATGCGTAAGATGTACGTATGCCGAAATACACCTCTTACATAATGATTGAAGGTGATTTATCAAAATACGGGCCAAATGGGGCCTCACAATTGAAACAGGGTTATGATATATCCATGTAGGAGAAATATGGGTTCCAAAGAATCCAAAAAACATTACTCCCTAAGACCAAAAAACCAACCTCTGAACATAACTAAAATTCGATTGATTGGGCAAGCACCAGATCGATCAGACCTTAGTTTTGTCCTTGATTAGTTCCAGTTCTGCTCGATCAGGCGTAGGACCAATCCGATGGGAATTCCCTATTTTTTCCAATTTTTTGGATCCTTCTCCTTACAATTCATCCCCACTGTACCTGCATTAAGATAGGACCTTCCCTTCTCCATTCCACACATAAAACCACTTCAAATCCCTCCATCTAAACAACCATAGAAATTATAGGTAAATCTAGCATTTATATTCATTTTCCATTTAAAGGGGAAAACATTTAAATGAAAAAAAAAATAATGCTAGAATCGACAAGGGCGCATGTATTTCATTTTAAGAAGATGTTTATCAACTTGCTCTAGATGTAAAAAGGTGAAAATAGGAGATACCTTAGCCTCACAATGCCCAAACGGAGCTCAAACGAAGGAGACACTCCACCCACACCAAAACCACACTACAAACACAAAGAAGAGAGCCTATTGAGACTCTAGATACTTCCTAAGCTCCAAACCCATAAAGACCTAGGAATGGGAAGGTTAAAAGTTTACCTAGGATTTGGTGGTTGGAGGAAGAAGATGAAAATGGCATCCACGTGTTGAGGGGAGCTTGGGGAAAAAGATGAGAGCACCAATCCGGTGGTTTGGTAGCAAAAAATCGAATGGTGGCAAGTGGGGTGAAAAGGAAGAAAAGAAAAAGGAGAGAAGATGGAAAAACGACAAGAAAGAAAATGAGCTGGGGCTTAAGTTTATAAAGAGATGGGGTCTTCAGGAGTTACAAGAAGGGGTTTAGTTTTGGTAGATTAGATATTAGGCAAGTTAAACGGATTCGGTTTAGTCTGGGGCAGAAGGGTTAAGGTCTTGGAATTATGAGAGTTACCCGAAGAACCCAAAACCTTACAAAATAGTAATTTACGAAAAGGGCTTCTATACTTCTATGAATTGAAACTACCCCCTGCTATGCTCAAACGAGCTCAAAAACAAACAAAACATCGCACACACTATCTTAACTCTAAATCGGACTTGTTTACACTCTAATGAAGCTTAATTAGCTAAAATCAATTTAATTAGGCTTGTACTTATATTAGGTTATGAAACATTATAGTTATCAATTGTTAATAATTTTATTTTAGAAGGTAACCCCCAAAAAAAACCACTACTCTAAGCACTAGAGTCTCCTACATCCTTACCCAAAAACAAAAATAAATCCTTCCTTTTGACAATTGTACATACAAAGACCAAACTGAATGCACGCATGTCCTAGCACTAGTCTGTAACAATGATTAGTTTTTGCAAGGTCCAAATCTGAACCAAACTTGATTTATAATAATTAACCTTGGTTTGTGCTAATTAATATTCATTTAGGCTAATTTAACTCAACCCCCTTGCGCTTCGGTCTTGGATAGGTAGTGGGTCATGTTCGAATCTTACTAAGGTAGTGAAGGACCTTCTTGTAATTTAGAGTATCATGGTTGCATCATTTTGGCACCACATTAGTGGCATCATGTGTATTTCATCTTGTGGATTATCTTTCATATTTGGCTCAACTTAGTTCGAATCCTTCTTGGCCCAATTGAAGTCCATTTGACTCAAACTGTAATTTCCTTAAAGGAAGTGGACTTGCATGCAAAGTTAAGAAAGTTTGAGTTAAAAGGGGGCAAACAATCATCCGGCTCCTTATTCGTAGCTCTCTCTCTGTGAGAGAATTACCTACACTCTTCCCTCATCTTCTCTTCAAACTTGGAGCTGAAAACTAAATTTTGGAGCTTTGCATGTGCCCCTACTAGGTTCCAATCTCCTCTTTCAACATCCTCTTGTGTATCTTCTTCTTAAGAGCCACCAAATTCATATTTTCCCCTCAATCGACAGCTACTTAAGGTAAGGAACCACCCTCATTTCATTCCGTTGAGTTCAAAAAAGTCAACGAGACTCAAATGAGCAACATGCACGCATCTTACACTAGATTCACTTATTACATGTCTTTGCATGTAATAGGATTTACTTCTACTAAGGCTTTCTCCATCTTCACACCAAGGGAAAAGTTGATTTGGGTCAAGCACTGATACAGGGCAAGTATAAGAGTATATATTACTACATGTATGTTTAATTTGTTGATTCTTAAAGTAATCTCTCTAAATATATGTTTTACAACCCTTTTATACTTATTTATGAGAACACATGAGGTTTATGAGTTAATGGAGAATGAGTAGTGGGATTAAGAGCATGAGGATTCACTATGTTGATATGTACTTGGAATGAAAAAGGGTAAGAATGGACCATAGAAATTGGAACCAAAACTAAGAGTTTTATACTGAATTCATGTTTTTAAAAAATATTCCCAGAAATTCTGAAGCTTACAGCGAAGCTCACGACTAAGCCGTAAGTGTTTTACGGCTCAAAATCCAGAGAGCTCAAATTACTGCTTTTGTTCTACGGTTAACCCACAACCAAGCCGTGAAATGAACTATGGCTAAGCTGTAACTATCCCGTGACCAAGCCGTAAGTTATTTTACGGCCAACTTTCTAAAAAACCCTTAAATCCAGTTTTTCTCTACGACTAAGCTGTGAGTTGTACAACGACTAAGCCATAGGTCAGTCGTGGCCTAACTGTAGGCTTCATACAACTAAATCGTAGACCGGTGCACAGCTGAGCTGTAAATGTGAATGAAATTAAGAAAAAACTTATGCCACACGGCTAAGTCATAACCTATATACAGCTGAGCCATAAGAACACAAAACTTTGGGAAATTAAGGACTCTTAAAGACTTGTTAGGCTTTAGATATAGCACCCTTACCTTAATTAAATTAGCTTAATAGTGATTAAATATTAAAGAGGAAGAGTGAAGAGCTGTCACTCATCCCCATTAATTTTCCAAATAGTTTTTCGATGTTACGTTATGGGTGTTGGCATAATAAAAGGTGTCATTTTCATACACAATATAACACCGAGACTTTGGTAACATAATGACACCGGACGTTTTATAAATACATCGTATTGAATAACTTCAGAAACATGGATAATCTAGCATAAGGTTGGCTTGTAACCATCCTTGATAATTGCTCAATTTATATACATTCATATTGTTAAGGAACGTTGTCCTCAATAAAATTTAATCATGTACCCATTCTTCTTAGTGAACCTTGGGGCAAAATCAAAGCCAAACCTTCTATTGAGCATTTGTCTGTTGATAAGTCCTTAAAACTGCATCATTTTATGTATATTTTTGGGAATTTTAAGGACTTATTCTTATAAATCTCTTCATTGGATTAGAAATCATGTTTTTATTATTTTAGAAATCATTATTGTGTTTGTTTGCAAAAATTCATTCAAAAATCATAATTTTTCTATAAAATTATAGAACTTTCCATTTTTAGATTTCCATTTTTAGAAGGTTATTCAAATACAAATTCTTACTTTAAATGATAAAGGTTTTTATTATCATTAATTATTTGAAAATAAATCATGATAAAGGATGAGAATTGAGTCATTTTTTTGTGAATTGGGTCCACATTAGTGCAATTGTGACTTTCGGTCAAAATTGTTATTTTAATTTAAATAATCACTTTTTTGTGTAAGAAAATTGAAGAAAAGGGACCCACACCAAAGATTAGAAGCCAAGAGATTATTTGGGAAGAAATCCAAGAGAAAATTGAAGTGGATTTGAAGAGATGAAAAATAAAGCACAAGAGGATTTGGTGGGGTCCACACCCTTCTAATTTAAGGTGATGGAAGATCCAAATAAGGCAACTAAGATGGTGCAAGATTCCAACTCCATCTGTAGTTAAAATTACTTTAAAAAAGGTGAATAAAATCTGATTGGCCAAGAAGATCAAGATGGAAAGGAATGCCAATCATATTAGTCCACTTCCCATATCAGTACTCCACATCCAATACAACTCCATCCTCACCAATCCACTTTCCATAATCTCACTACCATCCAAAAAAAATTTCACTCCAAGTAATCCATGCACTAACTGTCCAAGCCAACATACATAATATAACCCTATGATCATAAAGGACGCGGAAAATCAAATCATTCATATAAAAAAAAACCATTCCTCACATTTATAAAGTCTTGACATGTCCAAAACCGAAGCCCCAGCCATCCACTTCCCATTCCACGTTCCATAATTCACGCTAGTTCTCTCTCTCTCTCTCTCTCTCTCTCTCTCTCTCTCTCTCTCTCTCTCTCTCTCTCTCTCTCTCTCCTATATATGTTTCAATACCCATTATTCAAATCAGCACAGCCACTTCACCATATCACCCATCTATCTCATGTCCAAGAATCCGTCTCCCCCACTTTCCATATGTCTCACCACCATTCACTTCTATAGACCCTCCATCTCTTCTCACCACATGCCCAATCCAAGTGAAGTTTAGCCAACACCACTTGGATCCATTCTTTCCATCCATCATCTTCTCTTGTATGCTACTCCTCCTTGGTATGAAGATTAAAGATTAGAGCATGGATTGCACGCAAAGTCCTCTCTTTTTCTTAATGTCTTGATCTAGGGTAAGGACAGATTTTTTTTCTAGTTTTAATTTTTTGGGGGTATTATTGGTTGTATTGGTTTGTTTTAATTTAAAATACACAATTAATGAGGTCAACGTGTTCCGCCTTGGATCGACATCGTGTATTTGTCTATGGTGACAGCACGCACTTGGTTTGGCTTTTTTATAAATTTTTATTAATTTTGCCAATACAGTGTTCTAATTTCTCATAATAAAAGAAACTAGAATTCTTTTTATTTTGTTTCTTTCTATTATTTGTGAATGATTTATTTCTGATTTTTTGCATAGTTTATTTATTCCTTTACATTGGTGGTTTGATCTAGTTTATTGTCTTGCAGTTTTTAGTTTTAGGATTGATATAGTTTAGGATTTTAAGGTCAGGTTTAATTTGTAATTTTTTTCAGATTTGAAATTGTACTTTAAAATTTAATTTTTAGAATTAGTAGTGTGCATTTTTTAGATTTTATTAGGATAGCTTTAATTTTTCAATTAAGATTTCTGCAAAGATTAGCTCTTTGTGGATATGATCCAGACTCATCATGTAAAACTACAATTGAAGCCCTACACTTGGGGTCATTGATCACCTGTGAGCAAAAATGGGTATAGCTAAGGTTGAGAAGGTTCGAGCTCTACTAGCTCATTTAAGTATGCATTGTCTGATTATCATGTGCTTTGTTCAATTGCGACTTTTATGACTGAATGTGATCTCAAGACCAATACTCTCTTTATGTACGGATGATTATGTATGACTATGAGATGATCGCTATGATCGATGATAAGTATGTACGATATGAATTTGGGATGGTCTTGATACTTTGAGTTGGCACCACTTAACTTATACCCATATTATGTTTGACGGGACCAATTTGAGTATCTCTTATGTCAATGCTGCAATAGTTTATGAGAGAGTAAGTCAGCACTGCTTAGGAATCTAGATTGATCTCCTATCAATATTCCCCTCTATATGTTTTATGTCTTTCTTAGAGAGAATATAGCCTCATGGATGCCAACTAATATGATATGATATTTTGTTCATGATTCGTTATTAATGCTAATTTCTTGAACAACATGCCGAACTTATGATTATTGCTTTTCTTTAATCAATATGTTTTCTAATTCATTTGATACATCATATTTCTATATTTACTTAACCGTCTTGTTAACAGTGCTACCTTTGGTATTACAAATACTGAACCCAACACCAGTTCAGCAATCAATGCGCCCCCGAAAGGAACTTGATCGGTGCCTCGGGGTGTAGATAAGTGTAATAAAGGCCACATTTTCTATTAGTCATCCTACAAAGAACATCAATGGGTTTTCTGTTTGGGTTGCTTAAGCTTGGTTATGACTGGCCTCTAGATGAGTCATGCCATTCTTCCTTATTGTTATTTTGGAATCAAGGTTGGATGGGCATGTTATTTGGATTATTTATATGTTTAAGCATTTTGTTGTTATATAGATGTGGATGATTAAATAACAGACCTTAGGATATATTTATGAATGGATGATATTTTCATTATTACTTATGATCATTGTAGGTGTATTTCACAAGCTTTTGATTATTGATGAAATATAATCCATGTGGACTTCCTCATACGTACTTATGGAATCTCCCTTGTAATGGTTCGTGTGTCTTTTCACATGGCACAGATTACAACAGGATTACATATGATACACCCCGGGGGCCCATTCTAATCCCTGATTTTTAAGTTCTGGGCGTGACAGTCTTTGACTCTTGAATATAGATTCTATCACGCAACTCTAAAACCTCTTGTGAAGGCTGGGAGACAAACTACAGTCCCCAGATCACGATCATAACATTGACAAACCAAAGCATCCATATTGGCTTCCTATATAAATATACTAGGAAATGAATGACTGAGCTTGACCATTAACCCAGTATCAGGCCCAAATCGTATCCTTTATTCATTTCCAAAACCGGGGGAAGTGCTGGATGTGTAAAAATCCTTCATAACTACAATCCTTTTCTAAAGAAATCAACTACTGAGCATTTGTGCCTTTTATCATTCACCTTATGTTAGCATGTGGGCCCATGACCCACAGTTGATGGCCACAGAAGAGCCTCATAAACTCATTGGTTTAATATGTTGACTAACTATACAACTTCATCGCTATTTTATGAATAATGTTGCAACAAATTCGGAGAACCATTTCCCCAAGAAGCTCTCATTCGATTGGTAAGGTTATATGATAAAAAATTCTTTTCTTCATGTGATACATACAGAAAAACATACTTGTGATTTGAAATACTGAGCATTCGTGGTGATTCCCAACCTAGCGGCATCCTCTCATCTTCCATTCGCATTCTTCTTCTTTTTCCTTCCTTCATTGGTATTAGAGCTGACTTTCGACTAATTCGAGTATGGGTCTTTACCGTAGTTTGGTATAAGTGGGCGAGCCAAAAGGGCTGGCAGGCTACTACACAAGGACGTGCAACACTAAAAGGAGTAGATTGTGACGTCTCGTAGTCTTACATCAACAAGAGGAAGGAAAGTAATTGGGTTTATATGTACAGCATGCACTCTTACCTTACATGAGGCCTTTTGGTAGGTTGAAGCCTACTAAAAGCAAAACAACGAGGCCCATGGGCAAAAGCGAACACTATCATGCATGCGTAAAGATCAGTACCATATTTTAGAAAAATAGTAACAGAGAAACAAAGATCTCTAATGGACTAGACTTTGGACCTGTAGTCGTGTCACTTTTGTTCCTCATCTATATCAACATCCTTAATAAGGTCAGGACTATTGGATGATTTATCTTGCTTGGTGGAGGATTCAAAGAAGCAGATCTTTTTTTTTTTCTATTTCTCCGGAGGGAAAAGAAGGAAAGCTCCTTTTTTTGAAATCGCTAGCAGGAGAGATGCAAATACCGAGCAATACGCGTTGTAGTCTTCATCACCCACTTGCACAATTAGTCACATCTCTTCTATGGTTTGCATATCAAACAGATAAGTCACTTTTTTATTCTTTTCTTCTATCCCTTTATAAATTTTATAATATCTATATCTAGGAAAGGGTACTGTAGCAAATAAAAGACCTACACTATTTTTTTTTTTTTTTTTGCTTGTTCTTACAGTCCAGCCCATCTTATCATATAAATACCAGGGCACATCAACTATACAAAGAAAAAAAAAACAATATCATCTTTCTTTATTTAATTTATTTGCAAAATTATTTCCTTTTATTTACTTCAAGCATGGTGATAAGTCCTTAAAAACATATATTTTCATATACATTTTGAACAATTTTAGGGACTTAATGAATTAAAAGAGCCTCATTTATTGTAAAATTATGGCTTTGTACATTTATATATCATTGTAGTGCATTCATGCATAATTTGCTAAAAAATTATCATTTTTGCTTACATTCATGAAACTTGCCATATTTAGAATTTTATTTTTTGGAAAGTTTCGGCAAAATTAGTTTTCTTTTGAAATGACTTAATTTTTCATCATTATTTTTTAATTTAAGAAAAATCTTGCACAATAATGTCAGTAATGAAGAGTGGGCCCACACTGGTGAGATTATAACTTTTGATCAAAATTATTATTATAAATGATAATTCACTTTTTGTTGTAGGAACCTGGTGAAGTGGGTTCACACATGCACATGTGTCCGCTCACTTATGTGTTGGACATTCATAGATGATGGAGTCCACTTTCTTTGCATAAAATTCCAAGATTATTTTGAAGATAATTCAAGAAAATCTATGAAAGGCCAAATCAAGACAAAAGATTTTTATAAAATGGAAAGTGGCTTTGTAAAAGGATAAAAGTGGAAAGGCTAGTACATTAGCCAAGTTGAGTTGTGGAAATCTCATCTTCAAAAAGATTTTCCAAATGAAGTCAAAGGAGAGTTTGCTGAGGAAGGAAGATTACAAGTTCATGAAGATAAATGAGAGAAAAGTAAAGAGGAGACTTACCAAATATAGTAGATTTTTTTGTTACTAAGTAGGATCTAATCCTACAAGATTGGATCTAATGAGAGAAAATTGAATCTAAAGAGGAGAATTATGATTGCCAAAACCTTATAAAGAGACACCCTTGTGGGCATCTCACTTCACTCTGTTCCCCTCTTTCTCTTTCTATACATTGTTCCTCAAGGAGGCTTAGACATATAGCCACACTACACTCTCGAGATTCCAATTAGAAGAGGTGAATTTTTATCCTAGTATGTAAGACTTTGATTTAATTTTTTTTATTTAATGTAAAGTTTGATCATACTAGTAAAAAGTGTGGATTTATTTCTTTCATTATTCTTCTTGTGATTTAATATATTTTTATTGTGTGCTTGGTTGCTTACTTGGATTGAAGACCTGAGTTTGTAAGGACATAGTTGAAGTAAAATTATAATTGAGTAAAGATTTTTTAGAAGAAATAAAACAATACTCACTACTTGAACCACATTTAAGTTTCTGCAACTACATTTATATTTTTTGTTTGCTACATTTAAATTCTATTTACTACATTTGCTCTCATTGTTCACTATATTTAAATTTTTGCAAAATTACTACATTTAAATTCCATTGTTCTTCTTACTTTATTTGTGTTTTTATGTTGCATTTTTTATGGCTAGGATTAATTTTTTTAGAAGCATGCATTCATATCATGTGTTAGTTTAGTTGCTGGAAATTGGAATTTTAGATATGGAATTCATGATTTTTTTTAAATTAAAGGGATAAATTTTGTATTTAAAAAGACAGTAAAATTAGACAGTAAATAGTCATTGTTTTTGCATAAATATTGAAAATTTAAAACGTGATATAGAAATATCATTTTGACTTGAAATTTGGAGGAACCATTGCTGGATGAGTTAACTTTGTTCCTTAAAAATATCAGAAGAAGAGAATTAAGGGAGGTTATTTTCAGTCGCTGAAACACTCGCCAATTAAAAATCCTGTACATTGAAATCTGCATATGACAAATCTTTAGTCTAAAAGTTTGGAATTAATAGATACATCAAATCAGTGAGTTTTATTGTAAAAATTGGATGGATTAAACCTTGATGAGTGAACTTTAAAAATCTCAAAGTTTTAGATTCAAAAAATTATGGGAAGGTCGGTTTCTAGAAGCCTAAACTAAGACTGATTCTCAAATTGCATATCCGAATTTTTATTTTTGGTAACCATTAATCATGCATATTTTTTGCATTTTAGAATATTTTTCAAATTCATTTTTTTTAGGTTCATGCATTGATAGAGCATGATTTCTATCCATTAATTCTAGTCTAGGATTGCATTAGGTTAGGCTCGTTATTTTTTTAAGTGTGCATCTCATATCGAAACTTTGCATTAAGAAACTTGTCATGGCATGCATTGCATAGTTCTACTAATTTTACTAACTTTATTAGTTTAGGAAGTTTGTAACTGATGTTTGTTTTAGTTTCTGACTTTTGTTTAATTTTATTTTAAAAAAGTTTTTATTTTTGGAAGTTTTAACTTGTATATTAGTTTTGCAGCAACTTTAATTTATTAGGAAGTTTTAGATTTAAGTTTTCTAACTTAAGAAGTTTTATTAGATTGTAATTAATTTAATTTTGAAAAGTAGGAATGACGGTTGTAATTTTAGCTTTTAGGCTGTTTTTAAGTTTTTATTTAGGGCAAGTTACAAGTTGGAAATATCTTAAATACATTGCTCCCTATGGATCGACTTGATCTTACCAATTTATTACTACATCGTAGCTCTACACTTGGAGCTGACGATCACATGGCCTTCAAAAGGGGGATAGGACCATAAATTAATACTTTTAACTGTATTTTCACGAACACTTTAGACTGTATTTTGTTCCTAATTAAAGTTTTCATTAGAATATTGTTGATCGTCGGTAATTTTTAATTGATTATTTGTTGATATTTTTTTATCCATTTTCAAAATTGGGTGATTGTGATCAGCTCACAAATTCTCAAGGAGATTATTGTTTAAAAACATTATATCAGTATAAATTCTCAAACTCTTATGGCTAAATCAATAATTGCAGCTGAACTTTCTAAAATTAAAAATTAAATGGACTGAATTTTGACAAATGGAGAAGAAAAATGGAATTTATTTTAATTCAAACTAGGATGCCATATATCTTAAAATTAGACAAACCAACATTAAGTGAAAATCCTACAATGATTGAAGTTAAAAAAATTGAAGAAATTTGAAGAAGATGATCAAATTGGACGTAGTACCGTACTAGCATTTATGCAAAATGACTTGATTAAATTTTTTTGAAAAATATTCAACTACAAAAGAAAAGATGGAGGCAATTGCATAAAAATATGACACTACCTCTGACACTCACATACAATTTCTTTTAGAATAATATAACTCTTGCAAAATGAAAGAGGGGGAGAGTGTTATATACCATGTTAATAAAATATTAGTAATGGCTCAAGATTTAGCTGAAGCTAGGAATATCATTTCTGAAAGGATGGAAATTTCAACCATTCCAAATAGTCATCCTTCCTCTTAGCGTATGGTAATTGTCTCCCTTAGGCTACATCCCCAAGCTATTAGCCTCTTAAAAATAACCTATGAAATTTGCTCTTGAGCAAAAACATATGGAAAAGACTAAACAAACAGTTTTCCAAATAAACAATTTGATCTCTTATTAGCCAATGATGATAAATACCCTAAACATAGAAAACCTTTTCCAATAAAATTCAATAGAAATAAACAAGAATTTAAAATTAAGGGTAGGAAGACACATTTTCCAAGAAAAAATTATAGTAACTTTAGTCATTATGCATGGATTTTTTTATTGGCCAAGAAAGCGAAACTAAACATATATTGATGTATTATAATCTTAGCTTCTAAGGGATTGAGATAGGAGAATAATAAATGAGTTTCTCTCCTCCGTAGATATAGGTAATTTTGCCGAACCACATAAATGATTGTATTCATGTGTGTGATTATTATATGGTGTGTTAGTATCTATTAATCATGGTCGAACTGTCGATCACATTTATATTCCGCTGCACCACTTTCTCCAACAGTTCAGTTCTTACCAATATATTTTACACTTTTTCCAACAGTTCAGTCCTTACCACGATATTTTAATGTGGCATCACCACATATAACCCCCCGCCTGTCTATTACAATGACCCATTAGAACTGTACGGGTGATTTATTTTGTCTATCCATCTACTTCGGTCCTACTCCTGTCAGAAGGACTTCTTGTTAGTTCCTTTATCTTTTCAGATCCAACGCCAATTTGATATTGGCCAGGCTATCTATGGGATCTATGGAATGCTATTTATTTTGATCATCCATCTACTTGGGAACTTTCCACCAGGCTTCCTGTTAGTTCCTTCTTTTCTCATCATTTTTTTTATTTTTAAAACCAAAACGAACACATTGTTAGCAGAAATTTTCCACGTCCATGTTATCTCTATTAGAGATTAGAAGACTATACCAAAGATGATTGATACAGGCCAAACCCATAGATAAGCCATACATAATTGGTGTCAGACCATGGATTGGTCCATTGGGCCAATCCCAAGAGGCCCACAGATGTAACTGAGACTCATGTAAAGGGGAAGGCTTGCAGCCTTTCCTATGCCAATTTTGGTGTGGACCTGAGTGAGGCCTAGTTTTACATTATTTCTACAGTATGATTATGGGAACAGGATAAATTTGTTCAAGTTTTATTTCATTTTTCTATCTAAATTTTTAGGAGATATTTTGGAATGTTTATCAAGTTAAAAGAATCTTTAGGGGCATTTGGTATCTGTAAAAAGAATCTCTCTAATTTTATGATTTAGAGTTTATCTACATATTAGAGCGTATGGTAAACCTCTAATTACATTTTCTATTTTAGAGCTTAGTTACAAATTAGAGCATTTGCCTTTTAAAAAATAATTTTAGAGGGGTTTCATTTTTTTAGAGCCTTCTTTAGCTAAAATGGAAGGAGGTGGATAATGCAAAATTTGCGAATGTTTTGGTTGAAAATAACCTGATAAAATTTTGGAAATGACGGTAATGGTGGATTCTACGTTGTAATTTTTAAAAGGTTGGCCCCAATATAACAATTCCTAGGTGGACTTGAATTACATTACGAAATAAGAGATTTTTTTTATTATTTTACCAAATAGACTTATTGTAAATTAAAGTAAAGCATTTATGTTAAACCTTAATCTAATTAGTTGTTATTAATTAGACTAGAGCTTCCAAATGGCCTTTTAGTTGGATAGTAATAAGCAATTATGTTAACAAGAGTTAAGATGAATTGTACTTGTTTAAATATATTTTATTACTTTCATTCATGTCTTCTTTAACCTACCTCTTTTCCTTGAAGGGCCATGACCTTGCATAGGAAAACCTGTCATGGACACTGTTGATGGACAACAATGGACATATTCAAACCATCTCATATTGAGTTTCTTTGAATGTAGCAGCTATTGATGCTAACCGGAGGGTTGTTTCTTTGCAAGAATTTAGAAAATTCTTTTATGGGGAATCTCTTATGTTCCAAATGTAGTAGAATTTCTAGATACTCCTTGTACTTGAGCATCCAGAAATTTCACAAAAAGGTAAAGGTGCTGTAATTCTAGAATTTCCAAAGGTCAATTTAGTCCTTTCAGCAAGCTAAAATTCAAAAACTCCTCAAAATAAATATGGCAATTGAAAATTTCAGGAGATAAGCTATTCTATCATGTCCCAAAAACCTCAACATACAAAAGCCTATCATAAATTCTTGTAAAGGAACGAGGCCTCAATGCTTATTTATGACTCTATCTTTTCTAATTTTGCCATACATTCATCTTAACATTTTCATCTCTTTTAAACTTTTTTTTTGGCATGTGTTGCTTTTTGACCTGCCAACATTTTGCTCATAGGTCACAACTATTTTAATCGTTGTCTTATAAAACTCTTCGTTCAATCTTGTTGGTATGTGATGATAACAAAGCACGCAAAAGCAAGTTTTCACTTTAACCATCTAATTCTTATCCAACAATCTACATCCTCCTCAATCTCTCAACCCTCAATAATTGTCACGACCCGAGCCCATGAAATCGGGGATTAAGTTTAAACCTAATCAGTGATATACATACTCCTATGTATACACACCTAGACCTAATCCAAGTGAACACACACAAGGAAAAATCACACATGTAAAATACAGTTGTACATGGAAGCTGTAAGTATCATTACATAATTCAGAGAACACATTAAAATAAAGGAAAACAATATTTACAAGATATACATTGACAAGGAACCATGTCTTTACCAGAGAAAAAGGAAGTTTTTAATATACACAAAATACAAGGAGATATACTCCAATATAGAAACAAAATATATCCAACACATCAAAATGAAGCCTATTCTATGTTGCTCTCCGAGGGTGGATTGATCAACTCCATTCATCAAGTCCGGAAGGGGCTTCTACAATCGCCTCTGTAGTCTTGTCAACTGACAAGGGATCAAACATGGAATCTGAGCTTGCAATACCAAGGACAACCAATGAATATGACGATTCAGCAAAACATAAACAACAATAAGGTAACAAGCGTTGTGTCTATAAGAATCATTAACAAGTAATAATGCATAGAATTTCAATTTAGTATACTTGGCAAATCGTGTATTTGAATAAAACATGATATAAGATTCAATAAACAGAAATACTATACTAGGTGGCTACTATGTTTTCCATATCCTCCCTCTAGGGATCTATGCATGGAGAACACCATTGACCAAGCCAGGGTATGAATCGGTCTCAAGTTTCTTGGGGTCCGGAAACCCCAATATATGAGCACACTGCAGCGGCAACATACATGCTACACCAAAGTCAACCCTGCCGGATATCCTAAAGTTGAGGCTGAGTAGTGCCTGACCATTTCGATTTAATCATATACTTGGACTTGAGTAAAGCATGCATTTCCAAATCGCATACATTCAATTCATTCGTGCTAGACGTTCATACTCAAGTCAATGCAAAGTAAATATCACACATACCAAGGACATATCAAGGAGATCCAATACATACGAAAATCATTCAATGCCATGCGTAAGAGTGGAGGACAATAACTGCCGTTCAATATGCCATGCAATTAAAGTTAATAAAATCAAGACAATTTACTAGCCAACCTTACTCTAGTCATTCATTGTTTCTAACCGTGCATGATGATGTAGTTTTAAGTTATCCGATACACAGTTGTCTCTCTTTTGGTGTTACATTGTATTGGGAAGGTGTATCGGAATCCCTTAAACCAACATTCATGGGGAGGTGTTTAACAACTGGACAACACAAATGAATGAGTCACAGCCCTTAAGACCATTCATGCTATTCATATATTCCATTGGACAAGGTAAGGGGTACCTGAATTCCCCCACAAAGGCCCTATAAGGTCTCTTAATAATACCTACCTTTTTCCTTAATTTTCAGTGACCTCACAGCTTAGCCGCAGGTGACCTACGGCTTAGCCGTAAGCATCTTACGGCTTAGTCATATTATGCACTACGGTTCAGCTGTGGTTCCCCATAATTTCTTCCGCAAATACAACAAGCCACGGTTGAACCATACTTCCTCTTATGGCTGGATCGTGATTGTTCTACGGTTTGGCCACGGTTGGATATGGCTTAACTGTAGCACACCATATGGCTTCACAGTGGCTAGACCATAGAAGATTTTATCTAAATTCCTACTCTCAGGACATCAAGCCATAGCTTGACCTATGGTTAGGTCATGGTTAGCCTACGGCTCAGCTGTAGTACATCCTATGGCTTAGCCATATAGCTTAACCATAGGGTAAATCTAAATTTGGCTGCTTTCTATAGTTTGAGTTATGAAGCTCTACGGCTTAACCATAGGCTTCAAAGGCTCTAAGATTCGAGCATTTCATATACAATTCAAAAGTTGACTAAATTTGATACAGATGAAAACCAAAAGAGCTAATCTTACATAGAAGGGCTGTAAAACATAGAAAATTTGAAAGATTAAGGAATATAATAGCAATCATCGTTAACCAGCAGGCATTCATCTACAACGTGCTTATACTTGCCTCAATGAAGCTTGTTCAAGTTCCACTCTGCCCTTTGGCTCAAATTGAATGAATCTATGCAACCCTAGTAACCATGCATGTAAAGAGGAAGAAACGATGAATGCATGTAGTGCAGGAAAAGAACTCTAGACCCAAGGATATTGTGATGAAACCATTCATACGTTAAATCACACACTTAGATGAAATGAACAATGGGTGCACAAGGATCCCTTCACACCCCCCCCCCCCCCCCCCAACCCACAATTACTTTGCTGATGGCCAAAGAAGAGAATGGAAAGAAAGAGAAGAAGAGATGTTCGCTTGAGAGAAAGAGAGAATGAAAGAGTCGATTCATGCATCTTTTATATAAGAGCAATATAAGATAAGTATGACATGGAATTATGAGAAAGTCCAAAAGTCTAAGAGAATTACAATTTGAGTCAAATAACCATCCAACGGAGATAAATGAAGTCATTTGCATGCAAGTCAGTTATGAAAATCAACAAGCTTGACGAGATGCATGCGATGACACTAAAATGATGCATGAAGGACGAAATCTTATAAAGTCAAAAATTATGAAAAATGGCTTGTATCTACCTAGGCCAGGTTAAACTCAACCCAACTACCTATTTATGACCCGAAACGTAACTCAAAAAGACAAAACGACATTAACTACACTAGTTTGCTAGAAAATGACCAAAAAGAACGTTAATTAGTTGCCAAACTAGATTAATTAGGGTTGGAGTGTTACAATAATTATGGAGCTAAGGTATTGGAAGAAATCTCTTTCTGGTATCTCTTGATCTTTAATCCTCAGAGGAGTTATATCTTCTTACACATCCTTCTGAAGTTGCAATTCATACATTTTATCTTTGTGCGATTTAATTTGAAGTCCTTGGATTCCAAAGCTTCAATTCATTTCTCAAGTTTCAAATTCATGCCATCTCTTGATGTATCCACCTGCGCTACATGATTTGCGAACAACATACATCAACATACCTCCTATTGAGTATGGATAGTTAACTTTCCTATTTTCAGTGCAAAGAGATAGTGGTTTAAAGTTGACGCATGATGCAAACCAATGATCAGTAGAAAGTCACATGGTTCTTTGTGGGAAGTTTACACACTAGCTATTACTCCCTCATTTGTCTTTGATGACAATATAACCACATGGGACGCTCCTGTAATCTAAAACCCACCAAATAATAAAGTCTCTAGAATCTAGGTACCTTGTGATAAAATTTCTCTAAATCAATGAAGATCATATGAAAAAATATCATATGAAAAAATTTTCATCTTCTTTCGACCTTTTTGCATTACTTGTCTAAGTGAGAAGATAACTCTACTAAGTTTTTACTACCCAATCCCAAGCTTTGATAAAGGAAAAGGGATGCATTAGATAGGTTGACAACCAGCTTAGTGCCATCTAGCCCAATGCCAGCATAAACTTGCACTTTTACCATCCTAATTATGTTGTGGAAGATTGTCTTGTTAAGCCTTCTATAGAATTTTCATCTAAAAATTTATTAAAATATTCTTTTAATCTTTCTTCAGTGTCATTGTTCATCACAAAAAATTTTTGGGCATTGTTACCTCTCCCATGATCTAAGTCCTTACTCTCTCATTCTTGCAAGCATAAAAAATCTCTCTCTCCTTCTCATGTTTCCAACTTAATATATAAGTCATCATACAACTATTGTTGGCTGGAAATGTGTTAGGATTTTTGTATTGGCTAATTCATGGGTTGGGTAAAACTTGGATCCATTGGAGTTGTATTTTATATTTCTTGTAGATGGACTATGGTTCAAGTTACCAGAAGAGCTAAAGAGAAAAAGAAATCAGAAAAATTGGATGATGGCAACTCGATCGATCAGAAACATACATCGATTGATCATACCCTTGCCCAATTGATCGGATGGCGGTTAGCAACCCATTGACCTTATGCGGAATTATTTTTTGTTTGTGCCAAAGTTGCTTATTTTGTTCATACTTACACTCTAACCGTAAGACATGAATTATGGGTTATAAAAATAGTGTTTTTCTCAATCCTAAGGTATCCATATTCATAATCTTAACTGAAAATTCATGTTGGAAATTCCATTAAACCTTTTATTGGAGAGTTGTACTGAGTTTAAGTTCTAGATATATTGTTTCTAAAATAATCCCAACCACAATGTTATTTATATGTGCGTATATTATACTTGAAATGTGATTGAAAACATGGTTGATGTATTTCTTTCTTCTTTTTTCACAGGTAGATGAGCAACATCATGGAACGCATGGCAACTTTGATAAAACTTGAGAGGGATAGAGAGAGAGAGTGAGGGAAAATATTGCCTGAATTTAATACATTGCTTAGATAGTATTTGAAGGACAAAACTATTATGCATATGTCTCTTACACTATGGTGAGGGATACTTCCTCTTTTGGAAAATATTAATGTGCAATAAGACAAAATCATCACACGTCATGACACCTCTATGACCTTGTTAGGTCTAAAAAAGGATTACCCCTCACTTATAGTGTGAGGGATACTTTCTCTTTTGGAAAGTATTAATGTGGAATAAGACAAAATGATCACACCTCATGACACCTCTTTGACCTTGTTAGGTCTAAAAAAGGATTATCCCTCTTATCCCTCACTATAGTATGAGGGGCATATGCATAGTAATCTTTCCCCTTTTTGAATATTTTTATATAATCCTTTTTTATTTTGATATTTAGGATTAACATATGTTTTGGAATTGAATTGGATATAATTTTACTATTATTGCAAATGGCATGCGGTTTGGATGAATTTCATTATAAATGAATACACATTAAGGTTGGTTTTTTATTTTGATATTTGAGATTGAGAAATTATTTTTAACTGAAATGAGTTTATATGAATACAGGTGTATCTAAAAATTAGAAAATACTAGGTGTGATGTCATACCTTTGCTAATGCTAATAGCGGCATTGGTAAAAGCACATTGTGAACATGCCAACAGGAGATATAATAGTTTTATCAACACAATTATTTGTATTGGCGGAGTTAAAAACTTATTTGCCAACGCAGATATTGCGTTGCGGAAAATGGACTTTTGCCATCACACCACATTTGTTGGCAAAGGTTCAAAACCTCTGCCAACGCACCTACTGCGTCAGCTTATGTCAACTAATCGCTCTCACAAACTTTTCTTTGGCAATGTTTAAGATGATTCGGTAACATGTTTTGGCAACAAATATTACGTTGCTGAAGAGTTATCTTTTTCCAACATGGTCAACTTGCGTTACTGAATACTTTTATTGACAAGGCTTTGGCAACATACTGGCAAAACACATAATTGCGTTGCAGAATGTGTTTGGCAATGCAAATACTAATATTTGTGAACACATGAATGCATTGGCAAAAAGGGTTTTTTTTTTTAGTGGTTAGAGATTGTTTTGTTGCTAAAAAGATATGTTTGAAGTCGTTATCAAAGCACTAATATCGGAGCATCGAGGGATTGCATGTTAAAAAAATCTAGTAAGAACAACTACAATGCCTTGTATTGAGGAACTAACTTTACAGTTGTAAGTATATCTTATAACTGCAAAAGTTTGTGTTTAATTTAGTCTACTTTGGGCTCATAGTTTTTTTCCATCTAGATCTCTACGTTAAATATTGTATCACCTTCTTTATATGGTTGTTACTTTTATTTTCCACTGCATATTAATGGTAATTGAGCTGTAATCTAAAATAAATATCGGTCTCAGATCTTTCAAAATGGTTTTAGATTTGCCTAGCTTACACCATCTGTGTTGCATCCTAATTAGCAATAAATAGGAAAAGCAGAAAAATTTGTGATGATAAAGAATTAAAACCAAAATTCGATTGCACTTCAAAACTTAGGTTAACACAAAAAAGAAGACAGAGAACTAGGTGACTTTTACAGCTTCATGTTATCTATTAAAGTAATACTGGTTAATACAAAAATATGGGGGACCATGTGCTTTATGCAGTGTGCATAAATTTAGGGGAGACTTGAACATTTGATGCCATAAAACGTGTAAACACTAAATTATTTTGATTGAGGAATCAAATGTAAGTTTAATTTATTGCTGAGAACTGTGGGAATTGCAATTTCAGCATCCAAACTGGTTAGTAATAATACCGTTTAGATGTTCCAGAATATCCATCTTTGAGGGCCTGGAAATTGAAGCGATCACTTACTATATGTTATAACCTTAAGGGGTAGCTCAACTAGCCTAGGGTTACAGTTTGCTTTGGAGAGTTGTGGGTTCGAGCTGTGCTATGACATTGGGCCACAGGAAATTTCCCTGCCCCCCCCCCCCTTGGCCCAAAGGGATTAGTCTGGCCAAAAGGGGTCAGACACCCTTCATTAGCTAAAAAGAAAAATAAAAACTTACTACATGTCTTGTTGTGGTACAGGGATATATATGTCTTGTTGTGGTACAGAGATATATATGTTAACGTAAATTAGGTTATAATTTATAAAAGGAAAGTTACGTTATCTTCTTCTTCCTTTTATTTTTTTTTTTTAATGAGAGAACCCGTCGACCCCCCTTACGGTTGATCATTGGAAAAACTTCAGTTACACACAACCACTCACAAGCCATGTATATCAGGTAAGTCCTTACAACCACTCACAAGTCATGTATATCAAGTAAGTCCTTACAGAGGTTTAAACTGGGGACCTCTGGGTCACTCCAGGACTTTTCCACCACTTAAATATTTTTAAGTGTAGGAAACATTTTAAGTTCCGTTGAACAATTTAAGTTATCTCACTAGTGACGTGTCCTCTCTCTAGTGACATGTCCACTTGCATTTGTCTTACTATTAATCATTCGAATGCTACATCATAAGCTAAATCACTGGCTCTTTAAACTGAAGAAGAATTCGAGTCACGTGTGTGACATCTACGTCTGCGGCCATTGAAATTTCCCCATTGTTATTTGATATAATTTATAAAAATGATAAAGTTAATCATGATGTAAAAAACTAGAAGCACTGAGACAAATGACAATTTAAAGCTGGAGAGTGATCTCATCATTAGAAAAATTAAGATTGTATAGACGTACAATAGAAACATCGCTACACCTGATGTAGACTTTTTATTTGTTTTTTAGCCAACACTGAGAAAAGTCTAAATCTGAAGATATTAGTGTGCTTAGTTTCAACTTTGTAAGATTTTATATATGTTGTCTCAAGTTATGGATTGGACAAAACTCTTGCTTTAGTCAAAATTATATTTTTATTTATTTTAAACTAGATGTTTGAAAAGTTAAAGAATCTCATAAGAGCTAAATTGAAGTGTTTTTTTAAGGATAATATGGATTTAAAAAGTCATATCTCCAAACCGAGTGTCAGATATAAGCAAATGACCTACTGTTGAAAAGCTTGTTTCGAATAAATATCTGTAGGCTTCAAGATTAGTAAAACACTTTAAACATTGACAAAGATTAAGGTCCCAACAAAGATTTTGTTATGAAGATAAACAACAGTCAAATCTGAGTGAACTATCAATCACCACAAGGAATATAGACACAAGATTTTTACGTGAAAAACCTAAACAGGAAAAAACCACGGGACCAACCACTGGTCCACAGAGAACAAACACCAAGTAAGAGAGATTACAAGACTACTTACTACCATTTTCTCTGTTGAACACAACCTAAAGGACTAGAAGCTTTTCTTATCAACGCACACGCCGTTCATATTCTTCATGCTTGATCTTCACACCTTGAAGCCTCTTAAGATGAATCTCCACAGAGAAAGAAGAAGCTGGATCTCAAGAACTTACTATGCAGCACAGCAATGGAAGAGCCATTCTAGAGAAGAAGGAATCTCTCAAAAGGATTTCTAGGGTTTTAATTACTGAGAAAGGTGCTTTGAATAGAGAAGATTGAACTATATATACTTTAACACCGTGGTGTCCTCTTAGATCTGATTTCCAAGATGATAAAGATTGATTTGAGCTCACAGGAAAGTAGATCCGAAAATTCAGTTGCAAACTCGAGCCTTAGCCGACTTAGCCGACTGATCGGATGGGATGTCCGAGGCCCGACCGGTCGGGGCATGGGTCCGACCGATCGAGCACCACAACCAACCGGTCGGTCTTCAATTCTACCTGGATGATGCAGGTTTCAGTTAATTCAATCGAGCTATCAATAATCCCACCGATCCGACAGAGATAAAAGCATGCTTTCTACCTTTAAACCGAAAACTATGATCTGTAACTTTGGTAAACACTACAATCCTTCTAAAAAATAAAATTACAACACATTAACGCCCAAAATTTTTCCAACCAATGAACTTGCCAATATTACATTCTTTACAATTGGAGTTAAAACGATAAAGTTATGGTTTCAGAAAGTTTGCATAAATTGTATTGTCCAAAATTATGAAATTGCCATTATGCAAATTTCTATTTTTATTTTAAGTAAGAATTTTTTTTATTTTATGCCAATTCCTATTCTGGGTTGGATTATTATTATGAGGCACAAAATTGAAGCTATAAAAATAGTTCTCTTTCAACCCTAAGACAGTTATCTAATTATTCTAAGTGAAGATTATATTTTGAAGATTATCTCCTCTAGAACTTTTATTGGAGAGTTGAAAGGTTGAAGTTCTGCTTTAAAAATCATTGTCTTTTACATCTCTTTATGGAAGATCATCTTCTAAGCATAGAAAATCTTAAGAGCCAAGTTAACAATTAGAAAGCGTTTAGTTAACTGAATTTGTAGCCAGCAATGATAGGTAGTTGTTGTATAGCGATTCTTTATAAGAGATTGATGCTACAAAATCATGTGAATGTCTATAAGTAGATTATAACTGCATGATAATTCATAATGCTTGATTGTTGGTCAAGTGCAGAATCATAGTTTTTTCCCTAGTCGGGTTTCAACATAAAAAAAATCATGTTTTCTTGTGGTGTGTGTTTTTCTGTAAATTTGCTTATTTTATTTTCACTGCATAATTGGTTATTTGCATATATATTATGGACGTTGATTGCATTCATCCATTCTAAAAGCCCGCCCAAAATTTTCGAACTCGTGTGTAACAGGTTCGATTGCCCTCATTCTCTATGTGTTAAGTGGTTTTTATCGCTTCAACTTACCTCAGGTCTTCCGGGTTCTTCACAAGTTATATTTTGAGTGTAACAACCAACCTATGATTTTATGGTTGTAACCTGTAATCGAGATGGGTCAGGCAGGGCTCATCGTGACCCAGACTAAGAATGCCTCTGATGAATCCTTTTAGGTGGTAAGGTCAATTAATCTTATGTGAATATTGGGCCACGAGCGAAGAGGTTCGTCTGGATGAGCCCTGCCTTTGTCCAGTTGCAAGACTCTCGGAGTGACATGCCACAAGTTTGCCCTACTGTTTAAGAACTCAGACAACAAAAAATGAAGGGCTGACCTGGCTGAGTAAATTTGACTCAGTCAATTCTTGTGGCAATGGGTTTAAAAACTCAGCTACTATAATTTGGAGGTTTTCTTTATTGCACGCTTTTTCATATTGAGCTTCTTATTTTTCGAGCTTCTTAGACTCGATAAAGAAAAAATGCGTAGTTTTTATTTAGTAAGCTGTGCTGGCCCTTTAAATATCTTTGCCTTTGATTATGTAGGTGCTATGTGTGATGTTCTATGATGTACGCATATTATAAAATGGGTAACGATTGTGTCATATCTTATCCAGTCCTCACTTTTTATTTGTAAAGTCATATCTTTGCCGTATCTACGGTGTATCTCTAATGTATTCATGTCATATCCTGGCATTATAGATGATGTTTATTAATAAAGAATGCTATGCTTTTGTGATTTTTAAAATTTCATGTTGGAGATGCTTATTTATTTATTTATTTATTTATTTATTTGGTAGATTGCTAATGCTTAACTAATAGGCATAAAGTGGCAAATTTATTTCCACTAAATTATGTGGCATCAAGTGTATTCCGCAAATAGCATGTGAAGATTGCAAAATTTAATTCTAAACCGTGCAGAAAGTGTTGGTCAAACCCATATCCTATTACTGTTTAATATCTCCCTTTTTTTTAAACATTATAAGGTGATGAGATCAGATGGGAGGGGGAAGGGGCAGGGGAAGGGGAGGGTAATAAGATAGATATATAGCAAGGGTGCCCATCTTTTCTTTTCTTTTCTTTTCTGGTTTTACTCTTTTCTCTTCTTTTCCACGTGATGGGCGGCATTTTTCTGCTTGGTTCTTCTCCAACGTCTGTTTTTCTTTCTATGAACAGATACTTAAATGTTACAAATAGAAAAAGGAACAAGCAAACAACTCATGTGCGCTAGGAGTGGGACAAATCAAGTAATCAACAATAAAATAAAATAAAAAAGATGCAAGATTGTACAAAGAGTACTACAATAGTAATAAGAATAGCAATAATTCCATCATTGTCTTAAAGGTTACACGGAAGACATGACGAACGAAAGGAATTCGATTGGGGTCTCAGTCGGCCTCATCTGAAGCGGGGCCCACTTATTTGACCCACGTCCACTTATAGATGATGACACTGAGAATGCACTAATTAAATTGCTATCATTAATCTCACGGCATCAGGGCGGGAGTCATTTCGTGGATTAAGGACCAGTCATACTCTCTCAGCAGCTGGCTTTTACACCGTGCAACACTTTTTTGAAACTCCATCCCAAGTCCCCTATAGAGATAATTCCAACCATTCAACATGAATTCCATCTCATCCACTGATTTATCTTCAAGTTTCAATTCAAGAGGAGCAGTTTCCACCATCGAATTGAACACTATAATGGAGATATGATTAGTGCCAATTTGGCATCCCTGCCGATGTGATATTGATCATGTTTTTGTCGCCCTGCCCAGTCCTACAGAGGGAATCATTTGAAATCGAACTTGATTATAAATCAATAGTGGGGATGAAATTCATCTTGAATGGCTTGAATTATCTCTATGTGGGCCCTATATATGATGGAATTTTCAAAAAAGTGATATGCAGTTCCATGTTATTCTTGCAAGAAAGGATCCGAACTCTATTTCAACAAGTCTAATTATCAAAGCCTGACATTTGTCCATGATGAGTCTTTAAAAATACATATTTTCATACACATTTTGAACTATTTTAAGGACTTATTGACTTAAAAGAGTCTCATTTAGTGTGGTTTAGTAGTTTCAAGCATTTAAAATTCATTTTAGTATTTCTCTACATAAATTATTTAAAAATCACACTTTTTCCATACATTCATAAACTTGCCAGTTTTGGAAAGTTTTGTGAAAATAATTTTTCTCATGAAATAAATTGATTTTTAATCATCATTTGTTCATTCACATAAAATCATAAAAAACGGTGTGCATTTTCATTGTCATTTCATAAGAAATGGGTCTGCATTCATGCATTTGTGATATAAGTGTAAAATTGTCTTTTCACATGAATTCACATTTGTTTTGTAAGAAATTGATGACATGGGTCCCATTCGTGAAGAATTAAGGCAAGGAATTGATTTTTAAGAGAAAGGAGAGAAGAATTGAAGAAAAAAAGAAATTGGAAGAAAATTGCAAAAAGTCGGCTTCATGGTCCTACACACACATGCACATGTGTGAAGTACACTTGTAAAACATCCAAAATGGGGTCCATTTATTTGTTACACATTTTTAAGAGATTTTGAAAAGAATTTGAAGAATATATCATCAAAGATGGATAAGAAAAGCCACATAGGAGTTCTTTTTGGAGAAGGAGAAGATTTAATTGAAAAAAAATAAAAATAAATATCCAAGAAAGCTATTTCATGTCCAACACATGTTTTGGATCAAATTTTGATTGAAAAAATAAAGGAAAAAATTAAGGGAGAATTATCTAGAAGATCTCCTCAAGTTTGAAGCCAACAAGGAGAACTTTCCAAAAAAGAAAAGTTGACAATGCAAAGAGATAAAAGGGAAAGTTATACACTTCATGTGGGCCAAGTTTGATTTTAAGAGAGGATTCTTATCCCTACTTCATCTGTCAAAAGATCGCAATGCAAGGTGGTAAAGACAAAGAAGGAAAGAAGCATCCAAAAGAGACTTTCAATCAAAGTAAGCAAGTGGTCTCACGGCTTAGCCGTATTATGCACTACGGCTCAGCCGTGGTTCCCTAGAATTCCTTCCACATTTACGGCGAGTCACAGTTGAGCCGTGCATTCTCTAACGGCTGGACCATGATTATCCACAGTTGAGCCACGGTTGGGTACGGCTTAACTGCAGCACACAACACGGCTGAGCCATGGCTGGACCGTAGAAGGTTCCTCCAATTTACTACTCTCTGGTTATCAAGCCGTAGCTTGACCTACGGTTGGGTCACGACTAGCCTACGGCTTAGCCATAGTACATTATATGGCTTAGCCATAGCTTGACCGTAGCGTAAAGTCTGGTTTTGTAACTCTTTGGAAAGTGAGCCGTGAAGTTCTACGGCTTAGTCGTAAGCTTCAGAAAGTCACGAGTTGAACCTGTTACAGACAAAACTAAATTTCCACATATTTGACAATAAGGAGAACAAGTGTATATAAGTAGACACAAAAGGGCTATAAAACATAACCCACATGCAAGATTTAGAAGAATATTCGCAATCATCATGTACCAATGTGTGTTCATTTATAACGTGCTTGTACTTGCCTCAAATGAGCTTTGTCAAGTTACTCGCTATCCTTTGGCTCAAATTGGACGTCTATATGCAGTCCTATCACTATGCATGCCAAGAGTGAAAAGAAAAGTGTCCATGCAGTGCATGAAGCATTTAGACTCATAGACAATCTCATGACTCAAATTCTTACCTTAACTAGACTGTGAAGTGGGTGCGAGGAGCTAGTTAGCAAAGTGAAGAAGAAAATCAACGAAGAAGAAAAGAAAAAAGAAAAAAACGCTAGCGACAACTTGAAGGAGCTTGCAGTCAATGATACCGGAGAAAAGGATGATGGGTAGGTGAGCTTTATATATATAAATAGATAGATAGGTTTAAATGAAAGTCCCACTTCTTCGGATTAATTACAATTTAAGTCAGCTGGATGACCAACGACTTCAAACAGTTTCAAATACAATCGAGTCAATTACGAAAATCAACAAACTTGACAAAATACACGTAATGACACCAAGATGATGCATGAACGACGAAATCACATAAAATCAAAAATGACAAAAAAGAGCCCAAGCCTACCTAATCCAGGCTAAACTCAACCCAACTACCTATCTATGACCTAAACGAAACTCAAAAAAAGACAAAACAACATGCAAGAAACTAATTCGCTGAAAAATGACCAAAAAGAAAATTAATTAGGCATTAAACCGGATTAAGTTGGGTCAGAGTGTTACATCCTCCCTTGCTTAAGAATCATTCTGTCCTCAAAATGTTCACGTAACTGCATGAAGAGGTTGGGATATTATCGTGCCATTTGTTCTTCCAATTCCCAGGTGGCTACATCAAGACCATGATGTTCCCAAAGCATTGTGACCTATCGTATGGTTCTGGTATGCAATATTTGCTCTTTTGTCACAATAATACGGAGCAGATGCTCGACGTACGACGCATTGGGCTGAATTTGCACATCATCATATCAGATGACGTGGGTAGGGTCTCTAATATACTTGCGGAGCCTCAACACATGGAATACATCATGTACTCCGGAGAACTCAACTGTAAGAACTAACCTGTACACTAAATCACCGATTCTGCTCTTGATCTCGAATAGGCCAACGTATCTCGGAGCCAACTTGCCTTTCTGACCAAAACGTATTGTACCTTTCATCGATGAGACCTTCGAGAAAAGCCAATCACCAATCTAAAACTCTAAGGCTCTTCTACGTGTATCTGCAGAACTCTTCTGTCTCGACCGAGCAATCTTCAAATTCTCAATTGCCTGTTATACCTTCTCAGCCGTTTCGGCGATAATCGTCGGTCTGTGAAAACTTCTAGTTCCAACTTCTTCCCAGCATATTATCGGACTCCGATATTTACGTCCATACAAAGCCTCATATGGAACCATACTAATACTCTCATGGAAGCTGTTATTATAGCCAAATTCACACAATGAGAGATGTGTATCCCATTCCTTCTCAAAGCTTAAAACACTAGCTCGTAACATATCTTCCAATGTCTAAATCGTATGTTCGGATTGCCCATCTATCTGCGGGTGATATGCTATGCTAAAACTCAGCTTGGTACCCATAGCATCTTGGAAAGCCTTTCAGAATAGTGATACAAAATGGCTGTCCTGATCGGACACGATAGACACTGGCATACCATGTAACCTGACAATGTCATCTACAAACTTCTTAGCCATCTTTGAAAATGTCATGCCCTTCTTGAACAGAATAAAGGGGGCTGACTTTGTCAATCTATCTACAATCACCCAAATGGCATTATTCTTCTTGCTAGTCGGAGGTAGTCCTGAAACAAAATTCATTGTAAGATATTCCCGTTTCCACTGAGGAATATGTAATAGGTGCAAGGAACCAGGCGGTCTTTGGTGATTAGCTTTCACTTTTTGACAAGTAAGACATCTAGCAACAAACCCTGCAATTTATCTTTTCATATTAATCCACCAAAATCGGTCTTTTAAGTTTCGGTACATCTTCGTACTTCCTAGGTGCATCGCATATCGTGCATAATGTACCTTTGTCATGAGATTATCCTTCAAGCCATCAAATGCTAGTACACACAACCTGTTCCGAAAGTAAAGCACTCCATCCTCTAGTGAAAAATCCGGTCGATCTTGTATATGATCTTTGATTCACACCAAGTTTGAATATTCAAACTGCTGATCCTTAATTTGCTGAATCAGCTCAAGCTAGAAAACAAGGGTATCTTGGAATTCATCTTAAATAAACACATGGGAACATAACAACGCATTGATAGTCTCTGATTTTGTGACAACCCAAGCCCAAGAGATTGGGGTCAAGTTTAAACCTAACCAATGATACACGTACTCCCGTACCTATACACTTAGACCTTCTCTAAATGCACACGCACAAGGAAAAATTCACACGTGCCAATACATGTACGCGGAAACTGTAGGGATCAAACCATAACAAAAGAAGATATACCAAAACAAAATAATATCTATACAAAAGATTACATGATATTCAAAGTTATACAAAAGTGATCCGAAACACAACTTCATAACAACAAAACCAAAAGAGATCCCACAATAATGCAGACTCATATGCATGCATGTCAATGACACTCTCCAGCGGAGTGATTACATCCACTCCTCTAGCCCTAACAGGGTGTCTGGGATCTCCCTTAGAGTCTGGTTGACCGACGAAGGATCGGTTGAGAGATCTGAGCCTACAACACCAAGGACAACTCATGAATACAACGATTCAGCAAAGTATAAGCAGCGATAAGTTAACGCATGTTGTATCTAGCAAAATAAATAATAATTGATCATTCAGAGAGTTTCAATTTCGTATCTTAGGCAATTGTGCATTCAAATGAAGCATGCTATTAGAATCAATGTTTACATGATACGTACATAACTAGGTGGCTACTACATTTGCCCTATACTCCCTTTCGGGATCATACATACTGAGAACACCATCGACCGGGCCAGGGTACGAATGGGTCTCGGGATCCTGGAGTCCGGAAGCCCCAAAACATTAACTAACTACAGCGATGTCATACATACTACGCCAAATTCAACCCCGTCGAGTATCCTAAGGCTGAGGCTGAGTAGTAATTGACCCTAAAGAATCAATCATATACTAGAACTTGAGTACACCATGCATGTCATATCGAACATATCTCATACATTCTCATCATATATTCAATTCACACATACCAAAGGGAATGGAAACATCTCAACGGCAACCAATTCGAACGACCAGCAACCAAAACAAAATGGCATAACAAGGACTATACAAAGCATACAAAAGGGTGGAGGTCAATAACTGTCCATACAAGATGTCATACAACTCACTTAGCTTGAATCAAGATCATTTACTAGCCAGCCCTAATCTAGTTATCCAGTGTTTCTAACCGTGTATGATGATGTAGTTTTAAGTTATCCGATACACAATTATCTAGTGTTACATTGTATCATGAAAGTGTATCGAAGTCCCTTAAACCAACACCCATGGGGAAGTGCTTAACAGCTGGACAACGTACATGAATGAGTCGCAGCCCTCGAGATCATTCATGTAATTATGTCATCTTCCATTGGGCAATTCAAGGTCACCTACATTCTAACTCAAAGGCCCTATAAGGTCTCTTCAATTCCTAGTTTTCTTAATTTTCAAAGGTCTTATAGCTTAGCCGTGGCTGATCTATGACTTAACCGTAGACATCTTACCCGCTCAGCCGTGGCTCCCCAGACTGTTCCTCCACATTTATGGTGAACCACGGTTGAACTGTGCATTCTTTTACTGTGTCACCGTACTTGTTCTACAGTTCAGCCTCGGCTGGTCATGGCTTAGCTGTAACACACCACATGGCTCAGCTGTGGCTGGGCCGTAGAAGGTCTTCTTCCTTTTCTCCTCTCTAAAAGTCAAACAGTGACTCCACTGACGGTTGGGTTACGGTTTGTAACACTCCGATCCCCTTTGAGCCGGATTAGTGGCTCATTAGTGTGTTTTGTTTTGTTTTATTTCTTTTGGACTTGGTTTTGGGCCTTGAATAGGTAGTTGAGTGACCCTTGACCTGGAATAGGTAGTTCTAAGCCCTTTTTCGTAATTTTGCTTTTGTTTTGCTCATATCATCTTCGCATCATCTTGGTGTCAGCACGCGTATTTCGTTGAGCTCGACAATTTCCGTAACTGTCTCAGAACCATTTGGAGTCAATTGGGGAAGATGGACCTTCGTGTGACTTAAACTGTAATTAGTATAAACTCTCCGGACTTTGACTTAACTTTCAAAACCTATATAAATGAATCATGCTCCAGATGTCCTCATTCCCTGTAAATTGTCTTCAACGTGCATGCAAGAGGAGATTCCAGGAGAAACTCCCTCCTCGTTCTCTCTCCCCTTCTCTTGCTCGATTAAGCTTTGGATTCCTTGTTTTGGATTGGGTTCTTTTCTTCTTCTCTCATCTCTGTGCTTAGTCTCTGTCTGTGGCTTTGGTGGTAAGTGGGTTCTCTCCCAACTCTCCCTTCTTCTTCTCCAATTGCAGCTCTTTTCCTTGTTGATGTGTCTTCATCTCATGCATGGTGTATTGCTTTGATTTGCTTTGTTTTTTAGTGGATTTGGAGCTTGAGGTTGTGGATTGATAGAGCTTTGAGGCAAGTATAAGTACAGACTTTTATAACACACATGGGTGTTCTATTTGAATGCTTTGATTTCCATCTTCTTTAGTGTATCTGATGTTTTACAGCCACATTTGGTAAAATGGAACCTCTGTAACTCATTTTGTGCAGTTTCTGTATCAAATTTTCGTTTCTGTACTCAACCCATTTTTGGATCTGTATTGCACGGCTAAGCCGTGAACTTCTACGGTTTGATTTCCAGAGACTTCAATTTTGAGTTTTGTTCTACGGCTAGGCTACGGCTAAGCCGTAATTTGTTCTACGGCTGAGCCGTAAGCTAGCCGTGACCCAAACCGTACCCCAGCCGTGAATTAAATCTCTGATCAGTCGAAACTTTTCCAACACAGAACTCCTACGGTGTGGCTACGGCTAAGCCGTGGAATGCTACGGCCAAGCCGTGGACTGGTCTACGGCTAAGCCGTATACTGACTGTAGCTCAGCCGAAAAAGGTACCAGATCAGAGGTGGAAGGATACTCAGTTTAGCTGTGTTTTAATGGAACCAAGGAGAAGCCGTAGTGCATATTACGACAAGTGCGTAAGATGTCTCCGGCTCAACCATAGGTCCCTCATGGCTAAACCGTTAGGCATGGCAATTCTGAATTATAACTTAGGATAATGGTGAGACTTGTAGGGCTCAAATACAGGTTAATCACCCATGTAAACCGGCCCAATGGATTCCTTGGATCGCATGAAGAGTCTGTTAGGCTGTGACTTATTCATGTGAACGTTGATCACTGTTAAGCACCTCCCCATGGGTGTTGGTTTAAGGGACTTCGATGCACATAAGGATTTCATGGCAACACTAGGATGGCAACGGTGCATCAAATAACTTAAAACTACATCAACATGCACAGTTAGTGACAGTGAACAATTAGATTAGGGTTGGCTCGTAACTAACCTTGATTCCGTATTAATCTGAGATGCATTGCATATTGTTTATGGTTTTGCCCTCTGTTCTGTTAATCTATGTTTATGCATTCCGTAGTCATTTTGTTTTCGTCCTGTATACCTGTTCTATGCTTCGTTCCGCACTATGCTTTGATATATGCTGTGCTTTGGATTTATATCTATGCTCTGCTGGCTTTGTTTATCTCTGAGTTTGGGTATTCCCTGGTGGCTCTGCCCAGAGATTAACACGTGAGGATAAGATCCGGTCTTTGTCATCGGTGAGTCCAAAGCGGATAATCTCCCTTCTTTGGATTTGATTTGATTGGTGTTAGTCTGGCTCTACTCAGCCTCAGCCCTAGGATGCCCGACGGGGTTACCTCTGGCTTAGATCTCTGTATCTCTGTATAACTGCAGTGTCGCTTTGTCTTGGGACCCCGGAACCCAGGAAACCTGAGACCCACTTGTACCCTGGCCCGGTCAGTGGTGTTCTCCTCTGCTTTGCTTTGCTCTGCTCTCTATTGGAGAGAACGTGGTTAATGTAGTAGCCACTTAGTCAGTATTTCTATGTTTGATTCACATATCATGCTTTACTTCTACGCACGATTTGCTTAGCATACTAAGATGAAACTCTGAAATCATTATTCTGTCATTTATTCAGCTTTGATACTATGAGTGTTTCATCTCTGTTACTTGTATTTGCTGGATCGTTGTATTCATTTGTGTTGTCTGTGGTGTTGCAGGCACAGATACCTTGCCCAGCTCCCCGGCGGTCGAGGAGGCTGCAGGGGCGAGTGTAGAGGCACCCTCCGGTCTGGCAGAGTGGGCCTGATCACTTCTGCCAAGTGCGTGCATGCATACCAGTGGCTTTTATTTCGAGTTTTGGTTTTTGGGAATTGTAGTTGGACTTTGGACTTTGGACTTGTATTCTGTATATTTTGTATATATTGGTTTTGGTGTGTATTCGATTTTCTATCAGTGTAGTTGTCTTTGTCGTTTCCGTATTTGTATTTGTTTTGGCTTCCGCTATTTTCCTTTGTTGCTTGCTATGATATCTACAGCTTCCGCGTTCGTCTGTTTCGCACGTGTTAGATCCCTTGTGTGTGTGCATCTGGACTGGGTTTAGATGCACGTGCACGGGAGTACGTGTGTCACCGGTTTAGCTTCTCGCTAACCCTCGATTTCTGGGCCCGGGTTGTGACATACGTATTGTATGGTATCAGAGCATGCTAGTTATAAGCATGTAGGCATCTAAGTTCGTGGTGAGATAACGCTATCAACTATTTGACTCGAAGTCTTATAGGTTGATTTGGGATTTGACTAACTCAGGGCATTTTATATTGCGTGTTGTGTTTCTTTTCCTTTTTGCAGGATGGCATCAGGATCAGGATCTCGAGATGAGAATCAACAGGGCCACAATGGTGATAGTGGATCGGTACCCCCACACATCAGTAGTGAGGAACGGATGATGATGATGATGCAGTCTATACAATCATTACAGGCGCAGATGGCATCCATGGTAGATAGACAGAGTCAGGCTGCCGCAGTAGCATCACCTCGTATAGATCAGCAGGTGATTTTCCAGCCTAAGGAATCAGATCCGAATGCTCTTTTTGACAAGTTCCGTAAGCGAGGGGCGACTGAGTTCCATGGGATAGAGGATGCATTGCAGGCCGAGCAATGGCTGGAACAGACAGAAGAGCTTTTTGATACGATTGTGTGCAGTAACAAACAGAAAGTGGTTCTCACAGCTTCTATGCTTCGGAGTGTAGCCAAGACATGGTGGAGGAGTGTCAAGAGCTCATTCCAGACTATGCCCAGTGCCACAATTTGGGAGACCTTCAAGCAGCAATTCCGTCGGAAGTTCATGCCTCTCCACATTCAGCGAGCCAAGGAAGTGGAATTCTTCAACCTTCAGCAGAGACAGCTGTCAGTCGCAGATTATGTACACAAGTTTACAGAGCTGTCCCATTTTGCAGAGGACATGGTGAACACTGAGCAGAAGAAGGTGACTCGCTTCGTCAACGGTCTGAATCCAAGGCACAAACGCCACGTGGTTGCTTGTATGTGGCCGGCTACATTGGATGACGCTATTGACAGGGCCTATGATGCAGAGGCCATCTTCGAGGAGGAGCGAACTGAGGCTAAGAGGGCAGCAGGTTCCAGTGGCAGGAGTCAGTTTCAGAAGAAGTTCAAGGGTAAACAGGGCAGTTCGAGCAGTACTCAGGTGGTTTGCAGTCACTGTGGGAAGGATCACCCAACCGATAGATGTTGGAGGAAGAGTGGGGCTTGTTTCGGGTGTGGCTCTACGGACCACAAGCGGGCCCAATGCCCGAAGTTTCAGTCATCTCCACAGACCAGACAGGCAGGACCTACAGCGCAGGGCAGATCTCAGCCAGCTCGCCCAGTCCAGAAGCAGAACCGCCAGACAGCCCGAGCCTATGCTGCTACGCATGAGGGCGCGGAGGAGGCCACGGTAGTGGAAGGTAAAATTTTAATTTCTGATGCTGAAGCTTTAGCCTTATTTGACTCCGGGTCTACGCGTTCGTACGTAGCACCCCATTTTGCTGTGCAGCTTCGACAGCGACCCACACCACTCCCATATTTGTTGTTAGTATCCACTCCGGTTGGTAAGCGTGTGGAGTGCAGTGTTTTCTACCCTCAGTGTGATGTGCGGATAGCTGGTCATCAGCTCCCAGTAGACCTCGTGTTGCTCACGACACTGGATTTTGATGTGATCCTTGGTATGGACTGGCTTGCAAGATATCATGCGTGTATCAATTGCTACAGCAAGGCTATCTACTTTGATTTGGGCAGCGGATTCCGGTTTGAGGGCAGCCAGACGAAGTGCCCAAGGCGTGTGATATCTGCTTGTAAGGCAGACAGGATGCTTCGTAGGGGATGTGAGGGATTTCTCGCATTCATCTCAGAGAAGAAAGATCAGCGACAGCTCAGTGAGATCCCAGTAGTTAGCGAGTTTCCGGATGTCTTCCCGGAGGATGCGCCAGAGTTGCCACCGGTTCGGGAGGTAGAATTTGCTATTGACTTGATGCCAGGTACAGCACCCATCAGTAGAGCTCCATATCGTATGGCACCTGCAGAGTTGTTGGAATTAAAGAAACAGTTGCAGGATCTGTTGGATAAAGGGTTCATACGCCCAAGTGTTTCACCTTGGGGAGCTCCTGTATTGTTTGTCAAGAAGAAGGATGGCAGTTTCCGGATGTGCATTGACTACAGGCAGTTGAACAAAGTGACCATCAAGAACAAATATCCATTGCCTAGGATTGATGAGTTGTTCGATCAGCTTCAGGGTGCAGCTTACTTCTCTAAGATTGACTTGAGGTCAGGATATCACCAGCTCAGGGTGAAGGATGAGGATGTTCCGAAGACAGCTTTCAGGACTCGGTATGGACACTACGAGTTCCTTGTCATGCCATTTGGTTTGACGAACGCACCCGCAGCTTTCATGGCGTTGATGAATAGGGTGTTTACTTCCTTCTTGGACCAGTTCGTTGTAGTTTTCATAGATGACATATTGGTCTATTCGAAGACTGCTGAGGAGCATACAGATCATCTACGGAAAGCATTGCAGCTGCTTAAGGATCACAAGTTGTATGCAAAGTTGTCCAAGTGTGAGTTTTGGCTCGAGCAAGTTACATTTCTGGGTCATAAGATTTCTAGAGATGGATTGATGGTGGATCCGGCTAAGATTGAGGCAGTAGTCCATTGGCCCCGTCCTAGATCAGTGACAGAGATTCGGAGTTTTCTGGGTTTGGCGGGATATTACCGCAGGTTCGTGCAGGGCTTCTCGAAGATTTCAGCCCCGCTGACTCAGTTGACTCGGAAGAAGGTTCCGTATGAGTGGACAGAGAAGTGTGAACGCAGTTTCCAGATGTTAAAAGAAAAGCTCACTACGGCGCCAGTGTTGACTCTCCCGGATGGTAGTACGGGATTCGTGATTTATTCCGATGCTTCTCGCGTTGGACTAGGCTGTGTACTGATGCAGAATCAGAAGGTGATTGCCTATGGATCCAGACAGCTGAAGGAGCATGAGAAGAACTATGCCACACATGACTTGGAGCTAGCAGCTATTGTATTTGCACTGAAGTTGTGGCGACATTACCTGTACGGTGTGAAGTTCGAGGTCCATTCCGATCATCACAGTCTGCAGTACTTGTTTGATCAGCATGACTTGAATATGAGGCAGCGAAGGTGGTTGGAGTTTATCAAAGACTACGACTTTCCGATCAAGTACCACCCAGGCAAGGGCAATGTAGTTGCAGATGCACTTAGCAGGAGGACAGATAGTCTTCAGGTGTTGGCAGGATTCTATATGCTTGTGCATGATCAGCCTGTAGAGGTTCGGATGGTAGGCGAATTAGTGACATTAGCTACTACCGTCGTATTTCAGCCTGAAGTGATTCAGCAGATCAAGGATCGCCAGTTTGAGGACCCCCTCCTGGTGAAGTTCAGAGATCGGATTTCAGATCGACCGGATTTCGGCTTGGTAGATGGAGTTTTGTACTTCAGGAATAGATTGTGTGTTCCCGCTGTGGACGAGCTGAAAGATAAGTTGATGACGGAGGCGCACGATGCCCGATATGCGATGCACCCAGGGAGTACGAAGATGTACCGGAACTTGAAGGATAGATTTTGGTGGAACAATATGAAGCGGGAGATCGCAGGGTTCGTAGCTCGATGTTTGACCTGTCAGAGGGTAAAGGCTGACCATCAGCGACCTCCAGGATCATTGCATCCATTGCACACTCCACAGTGGAAGTGGGAGCACATTACGATGGATTTCGTCTCCGGTTTTCCGCCGACCAGTAGAAAGAACAATGCGATCTGGGTCATAGTGGATAGATTGACCAAGTCAGCGCATTTCCTTCCGTTCAAAAAGGGGATGACATTCACGGAGATGGCCAGGAAGTTTGTTGACGAGATAGTCAGATTGCATGGTACCCCAGTATCGATTGTGTCTGATCGAGATAGTAGTTTTGTGTCTTCATTCTGGAGAGCATTTCAGGAAGCTATGGGCACGAAGCTGAGTTTTAGTACGGCATACCACCCCCAGACCGATGGACAGTCGGAGCGTACCATTCAAACATTAGAGGATATGCTCAGAGCTAGTGTGCTGAACTTTGAGAAGGAATGGGATATGCATCTGGCATTGTGTGAGTTTGCCTACAACAACAGCTTCCATGAGAGTATTGGTATGGCACCATACGAGGCTCTATACGGACGCAAGTGCAGGACCCCTGTGTGCTGGGAAGAAGTAGGAACAAGGAGTTTCCATGGTCCGACGATCATAGCTGAGACGACAGAGAAAGTGCAGAAAGTGATAGAGAATTTGAAGGTTGCTCGATCCAGGCAGAAGAGCTATGCGGATACTCAGAGGAGACCTTTGGCATTCCAAGTCGGAAATTGGGTATTTCTTAAAGTTTCTCCGATGAAGGGTACAGTTCGATTTGGTCAGAAGGGTAAGTTAGCTCCGAGATATGTAGGACCGTTTGAAGTCAAGAGCCGAGTTGGAGATTTAGCTTATCGGTTGACGCTTCCAGTCGAGTTCTTCGGTGTTCACGATGTATTCCATGTGTCGATGCTCCGTAAGTATGTGCCAGATCCGAGCCATGTGATTCAATACGATGACATTCAGATTCAGCCTAATGCAACTTACGTTGAGCGTCCGCTTCGCATTGTTGGCACACGAGAGCAGATTCTCCGTACCAGGACTATCAGATGGGTTAAAGTGTTGTGGGAGCATCATGGTCCAGATGAGGCTACTTGGGAGTTAGAGGAGCAGCTAGCGCGCCAGTACCCACAGCTATTTGCGCAGGTAGGTAGTCATTCCGAGGACGGAATGATTCTTAGTGGGGGAGGATGTAACACTCCGATCCCCTTTGAGCCGGATTAGTGGCTCATTAGTGTGTTTTGTTTTGTTTTATTTCTTTTGGACTTGGTTTTGGGCCTTGAATAGGTAGTTGAGTGACCCTTGACCTGGAATAGGTAGTTCTAAGCCCTTTTTCGTAATTTTGCTTTTGTTTTGCTCATATCATCTTCGCATCATCTTGGTGTCAGCACGCGTATTTCGTTGAGCTCGACAATTTCCGTAACTGTCTCAGAACCATTTGGAGTCAATTGGGGAAGATGGACCTTCGTGTGACTTAAACTGTAATTAGTATAAACTCTCCGGACTTTGACTTAACTTTCAAAACCTATATAAATGAATCATGCTCCAGATGTCCTCATTCCCTGTAAATTGTCTTCAACGTGCATGCAAGAGGAGATTCCAGGAGAAACTCCCTCCTCGTTCTCTCTCCCCTTCTCTTGCTCGATTAAGCTTTGGATTCCTTGTTTTGGATTGGGTTCTTTTCTTCTTCTCTCATCTCTGTGCTTAGTCTCTGTCTGTGGCTTTGGTGGTAAGTGGGTTCTCTCCCAACTCTCCCTTCTTCTTCTCCAATTGCAGCTCTTTTCCTTGTTGATGTGTCTTCATCTTTTGCATGGTGTATTGCTTTGATTTGCTTTGTTTTTTAGTGGATTTGGAGCTTGAGGTTGTGGATTGATAGAGCTTTGAGGCAAGTATAAGTACAGACTTTTATAACACACATGGGTGTTCTATTTGAATGCTTTGATTTCCATCTTCTTTAGTGTATCTGATGTTTTACAGCCACATTTGGTAAAATGGAACCTCTGTAACTCATTTTGTGCAGTTTCTGTATCAAATTTTCGTTTCTGTACTCAACCCATTTTCGGATCTGTATTGCACGGCTAAGCCGTGAACTTCTACGGTTTGATTTCCAGAGACTTCAATTTTGAGTTTTGTTCTACGGCTAGGCTACGGCTAAGCCGTAATTTGTTCTACGGCTGAGCCGTAAGCTAGCCGTGACCCAAACCGTACCCCAGCCGTGAATTAAATCTCTGATCAGTCGAAACTTTTCCAACACAGAACTCCTACGGTGTGGCTACGGCTAAGCCGTGGAATGCTACGGCCAAGCCGTGGACTGGTCTACGGCTAAGCCGTATACTGACTGTAGCTCAGCCGAAAAAGGTACCAGATCAGAGGTGGAAGGATACTCAGTTTAGGAGGCGTTTGGCAAGTCTAAAATTTAGGCTCTAAATGTCTAAATGTCTAAAATTTATAGAGTTAAAAAAATAGAGGCGTTTGGCATGCATTTTTAGCTCTATTTAATTTAGACAATAAGAGGTAAAAGCTCTATTTTGAAGAGGAGGGGTTGTGATGCATCTCCAAATCAGAGGGATAAAAAAGAGGCGCCCAGCTACAGTGAAAATGAGGGATCACGCCCAGTACGGTTTTTGTGATTTTTCTCGAAATCCGAGCCCCTAAATCTACATCCAAACCGTTGAAAATGTTCACATGATCAATTACGGCCACCCATCCAAATTTCAGCCGTTAATTCATCCTGAATCTCGAGATATGTGCAAAAAAGCGTGAGCCATTGGATACTATTTTTTGAATTTTGTGGGGCCCAAACACAAGATCCAAACCATTGGAAATGTTGGGAAGACTAAAAACGGCTATGGGGTCAATTTTCAAGGATTGATTCCTTGTGGATCTCAAGATATTTGTAAAAAACTTTCAACCATTGAATTTAATATGCTGAATTTGTACTAGTCCACAGGCAGCCCTTTTTTTTATTTTTTATTATTATTTTTGGGACAGTAAATAACAATCCAAACCATTGAAAATGTGTAGAAGGTCAATGACCATTATGAGACCAAATTTCAACCGTTGGATCATCACCAAACTTGAGATATTTATGTAAAAACGTGAATTATTAAATATTTTTTTAAAAAAATTGGGGGCCTCAATCACAAAATCCAAACCGTTAGATCTCTTTGGGAGGCCAAACGTGGTTATGAAATAAAATTTCAAGGCTTAATACCTACTAGATCTCAATATATTTGTGAAAAATTTTCAACTATTGATTTAAAATGGTCTATTTAAAATAGATGCTTTCATTGCCAAACACATATTTTAAATCTAGCCTCTTTTTTTTATAGCTCTTTTTTTAATAGCTCTATTTTAGATGGTCTATAAAAATAAGACTAGACCTACCAAACAAGCCCTTAGCTGTGTTTTAATGGAACCAAGGAGAAGCCGTAGTGCATATTACGACAAGTGCGTAAGATGTCTCCGGCTCAACCATAGGTCCCTCATGGCTAAACCGTTAGGCATGGCAATTCTGAATTATAACTTAGGATAATGGTGAGACTTGTAGGGCTCAAATACAGGTTAATCACCCATGTAAACCGGCCCAATGGATTCCTTGGATCGCATGAAGAGTCTGTTAGGCTGTGACTTATTCATGTGAACGTTGATCACTGTTAAGCACCTCCCCATGGGTGTTGGTTTAAGGGACTTCGATGCACATAAGGATTTCATGGCAACACTAGGATGGCAACGGTGCATCAAATAACTTAAAACTACATCAACATGCACAGTTAGTGACAGTGAACAATTAGATTAGGGTTGGCTCGTAACTAACCTTGATTCCGTATTAATCTGAGATGCATTGCATATTGTTTATGGTTTTGCCCTCTGTTCTGTTAATCTATGTTTATGCATTCCGTAGTCATTTTGTTTTCGTCCTGTATACCTGTTCTATGCTTCGTTCCGCACTATGCTTTGATATATGCTGTGCTTTGGATTTATATCTATGCTCTGCTGGCTTTGTTTATCTCTGAGTTTGGGTATTCCCTGGTGGCTCTGCCCAGAGATTAACACGTGAGGATAAGATCCGGTCTTTGTCATCGGTGAGTCCAAAGCGGATAATCTCCCTTCTTTGGATTTGATTTGATTGGTGTTAGTCTGGCTCTACTCAGCCTCAGCCCTAGGATGCCCGACGGGGTTACCTCTGGCTTAGATCTCTGTATCTCTGTATAACTGCAGTGTCGCTTTGTCTTGGGACCCCGGAACCCAGGAAACCTGAGACCCACTTGTACCCTGGCCCGGTCAGTGGTGTTCTCCTCTGCTTTGCTTTGCTCTGCTCTCTATTGGAGAGAACGTGGTTAATGTAGTAGCCACTTAGTCAGTATTTCTATGTTTGATTCACATATCATGCTTTACTTCTACGCACGATTTGCTTAGCATACTAAGATGAAACTCTGAAATCATTATTCTGTCATTTATTCAGCTTTGATACTATGAGTGTTTCATCTCTGTTACTTGTATTTGCTGGATCGTTGTATTCATTTGTGTTGTCTGTGGTGTTGCAGGCACAGATACCTTGCCCAGCTCCCCGGCGGTCGAGGAGGCTGCAAGGGCGAGTGTAGAGGCACCCTCCGGTCTGGCAGAGTGGGCCTGATCACTTCTGCCAAGTGCGTGCATGCATACCAGTGGCTTTTATTTCGAGTTTTGGTTTTTGGGAATTGTAGTTGGACTTTGGACTTTGGACTTGTATTCTGTATATTTTGTATATATTGGTTTTGGTGTGTATTCGATTTTCTATCAGTGTAGTTGTCTTTGTCGTTTCCGTATTTGTATTTGTTTTGGCTTCCGCTATTTTCCTTTGTTGCTTGCTATGATATCTACAGCTTCCGCGTTCGTCTGTTTCGCACGTGTTAGATCCCTTGTGTGTGTGCATCTGGACTGGGTTTAGATGCACGTGCACGGGAGTACGTGTGTCACCGGTTTAGCTTCTCGCTAACCCTCGATTTCTGGGCCCGGGTTGTGACACGGTTAACCTACAGCTTAGCCGAAGTGCAGGATACGGCTTCGCTGTAGCTTAGCTGTAGAGTAAAGGTCTGTTTTGTAGCTATCTGGAAAGTGAGCCGTAGGTAGTTACGGCGAAGCCGCAAACTGCACGGGATCATTTTCTGAACCTGTTACAGAACCAACTGAATGTGCACAAATTTGAAATAGCAAACTCAATAAGATATAAATGAACACAATTGGGCTGTAAGACATCATTCACATGCAAGATCAATGAGTTAATCACAATCAATCACATACCAACATGTTTTTCTCTAAATCATGCTTATACTTGCCTCAAATGAGCTGTAACAGGTAGACAGTTGTCCTTGGGCTCCAATCACCCGTCTAAACGCAAGTCTAATCACCATGCATGGGAGAAGAAGAGAGAAGTGAGTGCATGCAAGGGAGAGGAAAAGAATTCAAGACTCTTAAAAGGAATCAAGAACCCACTCTTACCTAGAATACACAAGAAGATGCCAGACAAGATGAGTGCACAAATCCCCCTCCTTTCCTTAGTTTTAATCGTGGAGAATAAGATAAAATAGAAAGAAGGAATGAAAGAAACAAAAATGAAACGTTGAGGAGGGAGAGAAAGGCAATGCATGTAATGTTATATAAGGATAAGGATGAGAAGAATTGGAGAAAAGTTCAATAGTTTATACCAATTACAGTTCGAGTCAAATAGAGGTCCAACAGAAACAAACGACGTCTTTTGCATACGACGTAGTTACGAAAGTTAACGAGCTCGACAAAAGACTTGTGTTGATGCCAAGATGATGCATAAATGAGAACGTCTTACAAACTCTAAAATTAGGAAAAAAGGCTCATGTCTACCTAAATCAGGTTAAATTCAACCCAACTACCTATCTATGACCTAGAAAGAAACCAAAACAAAGACAAAACACAAACAACAACTAATTTGTCATTAATTAGCTGCTAACCCGGGTCAAGTTGGGTCGAAGCATTACAGATTTTCTACTAAGAGCATCTGCCACCACATTCCCTTTTCTGGGATGATACTTGATAGGGAAATCATAATTCTTAATAAATTCAAGCCATCGGTATTGCCTCATATTTAACTCATGCTGCGTGAACAAATATTGTAAACTATGCTGATCTGAGTGTACATCAAATTTCATGCCATACAGATAATGTTGCCACAATTTCAAAGCAAACACAGTCGCTACCAATTCCAAGTCATGTGTGGCATAGTTTCTCTCATGCTCCTTAAGTTGTCTCAATCCGTCGGTAATTACTTTACCGTGCTGCATCAACACACACCCTAAACCGGCTCTGGAAGCATCCGAATATATCACGAATCCTTCATTTCCATCGAGTAAAGTCAATACTGGAGCAGTAGTTAGCTTTTCCTTCAACATTTGAAAACTAGTTTCACATTCCTCAGTCTACTTAAAAGGCACATTCTTCCGAGTTAGCTTGGTCAAAGGAGCAGATATCTTTGGAAAGTCTTGAACAAATATGCGGTAATACCCGGTAAGTTCGAAAAAGCTCCTGATCTCTATCACCGACTTCGGATTAAGCCAGTTGACAACTGCCTAACTTTTGCTGAATCAACTGCCAATCCTTATCGTGAAATGATATGACCGAGAAACGCTACCTACTCAAGCCAAAAATCTCATTTTGCCAACTTGGCATACAACTGACGTTCTCTTAATAATTGCAAGGCTTTTCTCAAATGCTCTGTATGCTCATCTGCCATCTTAGAGTACAACAAAATATTATCAATGAAAACAACAACGAACTGATCCAAGAAAGGAGCAAATATCCGATTTGTCAAAGCCATAAAAGCAACAGGTGCATTAGTTAATCCAAAAGGCATCACGATAAATTATTAATGACCATACCTTATCCTGAAGGCAGTTTTAGAAATGTCATCTTCCTTCACCCTTAATTGATGATACCCAGCTTTCAAATCAATCTTGGAAAAATACACTGTGCCTTGAAGTTGATTAAATAATTCATCAATACGCGGCAAGAGATACTTATTCTTTATTATTACTTTATTCAACTATCGGTAATCAATACACATCCGAAAGATACCATCTTTCTTCTTGACAAACAACACCGGAGCTCCCCAAGGTGACATGCTCGGGTGAATAAAACCCTTGTCCAATAGATCCTGTAATTGATTCTTCAACTCCAATAACTCGGTTGGGGCCATGTGATATGGAGCTTTACTAATCAGTGCTATACCTGGTACAAGTTTAATAAAGAATTTCACTTCTCAAATAGGGGGTAACTCTGGATCTTCATCGGGGAATATATCCGGAAAGTCATGCACCACCGGAATCTCTCCAAGTTGCTTCAGTTACTTCTTCTCTAAGATGAAGGTAATGAAGCCTTCACACTCCTTGCGTATCAGATGATCCGCCTTGCATGCGGACATAATGCACCTAGGGCATTTCTTCTGACTGCCCTCAAAATGAAACCCATTCCCTAGATCAAAATAGATCGTCCTGCTATAACAATTTACATAGAGACAATATCTCGCTAGCCAATCCATTCCAAGGATCACGTCGAAGTCCAACATCGACAACAAGATTAAGTCAACGGGGAGTTAACAACCTTCTATCCGCACATCGCATTGGGGATAGTATACACTACACTCCATTCGCTTGCCAACAAGAGTGGACACCACCAACACATACGGTAGCGGCTTAGGGGGTTGCTATAACTGTACAGCAAAATGAGGTGCTATGTATGAACACGTAGATCCCGAATCAAATAATGCGAGAGCATTTGCTTGAGCGATCAAAATAGTACCTTCCACCACATTCGCATCCTCCGCGCTCTCGTGAGTAGTGGCATAAGCACGTGCAGTCTTGCGATTCAGCTTCTAGCCTTGATGAGGGTGTTGTGGTTTGCCTTAAGCTGTAGAAGCCGTGGGTCTGGATTGTTGAGAAGACTTGTACTTCGGACACTAAGCCATCAAATGGTCCATGGACCCACAAATCAAGCAGGCTCCTATCTTTCTCCAGCATTGCTCTGTCTTGTGTGCTCTGCCACAATGTTCACATGTCACATTAACTGAACTGGAAGTGCCTTACCTGCCTTTTAGCTTCTTATGTGCTTGCCCCTTTGCACCAAAGGGTACATTCCTCTTAGAGTTAGCAGCTCGCTCTTCTTGAATATTGGCATTTGCAGCATAAGCTCTATCCACTGCATCATCGAAGGTGGTTGGCCTTTGGAAGGCTGTGACATGATTCTTATATATGGGATTCAGGCCATTGATAAATCTGTTGACCTTCTTCTCCTCTATGTTGATCATATCTTCTGCGAAGTGTGACAACTGTGTAAACTTATGCACATATGCTGCTACCGTCAACTGCTGTTACTGCAAGGACAAGAACTCTACTTCATTTGCTCTCTGTACATGAGTTGGAATAAACCTCTTTCTAAATTGTTTCTTGAATGTCTCCCACACAGTCGCACTCGGCATGTCCTTATAGGAAATGCTCATACTCTTCCACCATGTCCTTGCCACATCACAAAACATCAAGGCTATGAGTGCAACTTTCTGCTTATTGGTGCAAACAACTGTGCCGGAGTGATCTCCGGTATGCTCCAACCATTGAGATGCTTTTAAAGCATCTTCATTCCTATAAAATTTGGTGGCCCTGCGTTTCCAAAATTTGTCATAAAGAGTATTGGGATCACTTTTCTTCAGTTGGAAAACTACTTATTGCTCCACGTGGGATGGGACTGATACTTGACTTTGTCTATCCATAATGGACGTTATTTGAGCTTGCAAAGAATGCACTGCTTGTGATTGAGCTTGGATCGCTTGCAACATCATGAGGAAACGATCGTCCATATTGAGTGGCTGTTGTGGAGGTGCTAATCCACTCTCATTATCTCCATGATTGTTATTGGTACTAGATCCAGAAGCCATGTCCTGCAAAACTAAATAATCAATACTCAGACACAAGGCGTACCCGGCTATAAGTCCCCACAACCAATCAAAATATCAGACTATAAAGTCAAATATTTGGAAAGTATACTCACCACGTTCCTACATGCCCACATGCTTATCAACTATAACAAGAAATGCTTTGATATTATATAATACGTACATCACGACCTGAGCTTAGGACATCGGGGATTAATTTTGAACATAATCAGTGACACACGTACTCCCGTGCATCCACACTTAGACCCCGTCAAATGTACACACACAAGGGAAACCACACGTGCAAACATAGTGTACGCGGATGTTGTAAGTATCAGTACATTAAAAGAAAATATACAAAAAGGAAAACATTAATTACAAGATATACAACCAAAAAAAAAAAAAACACCGTCTGTACAAGAGTGAAAGGACAGTTACTAGATGACAAAATACAAAATGTAGAATGGCAAACCAACTCTAACTCACAGAAACCAAATACATTCCACACACCAAAATGAGACTTAAGCTAATGCCATGCCACTCTTCGATGGAGGGATCACAACCACTCCTCTAGCCCTGATGGGGCTTTTACGGTCTCTTCTGGAGTCTTACCGACCAACGAGGGGTTGGCAGCGGGATCTAGGCCTGCAACACCAAGGACAACTAGTGAATTCAACGATTCAGCAAAGCATAACCAACAATAAGGTAACACGCGTTGTGTCTACAAGAATAATGAACGAGTAATATTACACAGAGTTTCAATTTAGTAGACTAGACAAATTGTGCATCAGAATAAAGCATGTTATAAGAATCAATGCATATGTGTACTGTACTATGTGGCTACTACATTTTTCATATCCTCTCTCTAGGGATCTATACATAAAGAACACCATCGATCAGGCCAGGGTACGAATGGGTCTCCGGTTTCCTGGGGTCCAGAAGCCCCAAGACATAAATACACTGCAGTGGCAACATACATACTATGCCAGAGTCAACCCCGCCAAGTATCCTAAGGCTGAGGCTGAATAATGCCTGACCATGTTGAGTCAATCATATACTTGAACTTGAATAAAACATGCATTTCATTTAGGGAATAAGAACAACACAATCTTACGTTCATACAATACTCAAGTCAATAACTAATGTATAAGGAATAGCAATTGTCAAGGACAGATCAAACAAATCTAAGGCATACGGCATACAATATCAAAAGGGCATAATGATGAATATTCAATCCATACATAAAAAGTGAAGGACAGTAATCGTCATCCAATATGCCATGCAATTCAATTTGATAGAATCAAGATAGTTTACTAGCCATCCTTAATCTAGTCATCCAGTGTCTTTAACCATGCATGATGATGTAGTTTTCAGTTATCCAATACACAGTTGCCCCTTCTTAGTGTCGACCTGTATCAGGAAGATATATCGAAGTCTCTTAACCAACACCCATGGGGAGGTACTTAACAACTGGACAACACACATGAATGAGTCACAGCCCTCAAGACCATTCATGCTATTTATGTATTCCATTGGGCAGGTTAAGGGTTACCTACATTTCAACACGAAGGCCCTATAAGGTCTCGTAAATACATACCATTTCTTAAGTTTCAGTGGTCTCACAGCTTAGCCATGGGTAACCTACGGCTTCAGTGTATTATGCACTATGGCTCAGCCGTGGTTCCCTAGAATTCCTTCCGCATTTACGGCGAGTCATGGTTGAACCGTCCATTCTCTAACAGCTAGACAATGATTGTTCTACGGTTGAGCCATAGTTGGGTACGGCTTAGCTACAGCACACCATACGGCTGAGCCATGGCTGGACCATAGAAGGTTCCTCCAATTTACTGCTCTCTAGTTATCAAGCCGTAGCTTAACCTACGGTTGGGTCACGGCTTAGCCGTAGCCTGACCATAGTGTAAAGTCGGGTTTTACAGCTCTCCGGAAAATGAGCTGACAAGCTCTAAGTCTTAGCCATAAGTTTTAGAAAGTCATGAGTTGAACCTGATACAGATAAAACTGAATTTCCACAAATTTGACAATAAGGAGAACAAATGTATATAAGTAGACACAAAAGGGTTGTAAAACATAACCCACATGCAAGATTTAGAAGAATATTCGCAATCATCGTGTACCAACGTGTATTCATTTATAACGTGCTTATGCTTGCCTCAAATGAGCTTTGTCAAGTTACTCACTATCCTTTGGCTCAAATTGGACGTCTACATGCAGTCCTATCACTATGCATGCCAAGAGTGAAAAGAAAAGTGTCCATGCAATGCATGAAGCATTTAGACTCATAGACGATCTCATGACTCAAATTCTTACCTTAACTAGACTGTGAAGTGGGTGCGAGGAGCTAGTTAGCAAAGTGAAGAAGAAAATCAACGAAGAAGAAAAGAAGAAAGAAAAAAACGCTAGCGACAACTTGAAGGATCTTGCAGTCAATGATACCGGAGATAAGGATGATGGGTAGGTGAGCTTTATATATATAAATAGATAGATAGGTTTAAATGAAAGTCCCACTTCTTCGGATTAATTACAATTTAAGTCAGCTGGATGACCAACGACTTCAAACAGTTTCAAATACAATCGAATCAATTACGAAAATCAACAAACTTGACAAAATACACGTAATGACACCAAGATGATGCATGAATGACGAAATCACATAAAATCAAAAATGACAAAAAAGGGCCCAAGCCAACCTAATCCAGGCTAAACTCAACCCAACTACCTATCTATGACCTAAACGAAACTCAAAAAAAGACAAAACAACATGCAAGAAACTAATTCACTGAAAAATGACCAAAAAAAAGATTAATTAGGCGTTAAACCGGATTAAGTTGGATCGAAGTGTTACAAATACACCCACAGCATCTAAACTCATGGGTCCCCAAAGGTAGGCCAGGCTAGGATTTGCACCCCCTGCATGCAATGATCATGCAGGATGCGCATCGTGAACACGTGCCCAATTAAACAGTTTCCGGATCCAACCCCCCGGGCCAAGCCAGACTCATGCATGTGCAAAGGGCCTGTGGCAAAAGAGTCTAAAAGATCTCAAAGTATAAAGCACAAAGAAGAATTTATACAGTGCTCAAATGTTTTGTAGTTTTCCAATGTGAGACTTTTGCAAATACACTAAGTTCTCTTCTGCTTTTGGCAAAAAAGACAGACAAAGAGAAAGGAAGAAATGTTTTGAAACACACCCTTGTTTCAAAATATCCACTAAGCATTCCACTGTTAAGGTGACAAAGTTTGAATCTCACCGTCATGTCATATATTCAAACCTTTAGGAGTTAAAGTGACTAAAGTCTTAAACTTCAACCCTTTATATCAGTTCAAAGTATAACAAGTAAACCGTTGAAGTCCATAGGTCAGCACTTTAAAGCCATGAGCTTATATCCCAGATTTCATGAGTGCTCTAGAGAATTGGCCTAGATTCTTATAGAAAGCAGCTCCACTTTCACACTCATATAAGTGAGTTTATCAAAAGTGCTCCTGCGGCTGTCCACCCCCACTATATATATAGGCTATAGATCTCAGTAAGGAATAAATCCAACCTCACTTACTACAAGTTCTGTACTGACACTTAATCTCACATAACATAACTTGATAGGGATGAGTTTTAAGAAACACAGATTCCCATTTTGTCAAAACTCTAATCATCAAAATAGCTTGTTTTTCCCATTGAACCAATTTTTCAGGATCTCTGATCATTAGGCTGGGTTTCAGCTATTGATAATTTATGGGCTTAAGATCCTTTTCTTTAGTTATTTCATTTATCTTTTCCTTTGCAAGGCCTTTTGTTAAAGGATCAGCTAAATTGTCCTTCGTTCTGACATAATCAATTGCAATTACCCCTCCACCGAGTAATTGTCTCACATAGCTACGTTGCAACCATACTTGTCTAGACTTTCCATTGTATATGACATTGTGTGCACTAATAATCATTACAGTGCTATCACAATGAATAATAATAGGAGGAATTTGTTTAGTCCACAAAGGAATATCGTATAATAAATTTCTAATCCATTCGGCTTCCGTTGCAATGGCTCCTAAAGCCAGGAATCCTGAATCCTTAGTGCAATGTGAAAATGAAGTTTGTTTCTTAGATTTCCAAGAAATTACAGCACCTCCCAATATGAATATATAACCACTTGTAGACTTAGAATCATCTAAGTCTGAGTTCCAGTCAGCATCACAGTAACAGTCAACTATAGGTGGATAACTAGAATAATACAATGCATAGTCCATAGTATGCTTTAAATATTTAAGTACTCTTGATACAACATTCCAATGTTCAGCACCAAGATTGCTTGTATATCTACTTAATTTACTTACAGCAAATGTAATATCAGGGCAAGTATGATTCATAGCATACATTAAACTACCAATCACACTTGCATAATCAAGCTGTGCTACACTATCACCATCATTTTTTACTAATTTAATACTAAGATCAAAAGGAGTAGACGCTGGTTTACAATCAATATGATCAAATTTTCCCAAAACTTTTTCTATATAATGTGATTGTGACAATTTAATTCCAATGCCATCTCTAATAATTTTGATTCCTAATATTATACTTAATTCTCCCAAGTCTTTCATATCAAAATTATTAAAGAGAAGTAACTTAGTTTCTTTAACACAATCTAAGTTAGATCCAAAAATAGGTAAATCATCAACATCCAAGCACAATATTGTTGTAGAACTGCCATTAGATTTATAATAAATACATTTTTTAACCTCATGCACTTTGAAGCCATTAAATAAAACAACTTCATCAAATTTCTTATGCCATTGTTTAGGTGCTTGTTTTAGTCCGTATAAGGACTTTATCAACTTGCATATTTTATGTTCTTGTCCTTTTATGATATAGCCTTTTGGTTGTTCCATATAAATTTCTTTATCTAAATCTCCATTTAGAAAGGCAGTTTTAACATACATTTGATGTATGATCAAATTATGAACAGCAGCAACAGTAAGCAAAATTCTAATTAAGCTAATTCTTGACACTGGATAAGAAGTATCGAAAAAATCTACTCCCTTCTTTTGTCGAAAGCCTTTGGCTACTAGCCTGACTTTATATTTTTTTTATGGATCCAGTAAGTCTAAGCTTCTTCTTAAGAACCCATTTATACCTTAAAGTTTTGGTACCGGATGGTAAGTCAACTAATTCCCAAGTATTATTTGCTAAAATCAATTCTATCTCATCATCTAATGCGTCCTTCCAAAAGGCAACATCATGAGAAGCTATAGCCTCCTTAGAAGTAGATGGGTCCTGTTCTACTAGATATGTTTCAAAATAAAGACCAAAACTAGTGGCAATCATAAGTCTCTTACTCCTTCTAGGATGCAATTCCCCTTCCTCGGGAATTTCTAAAACTCTTTTGGAGAAGGAGGGTTATGCGGTGAGCCTAGATTGAACACACTTTCAAATAAATCTACATCTATAGATTCAACTAGGTTTTGGTCATCTAATTTAAGAAATCTATAAGCAGCACTATCTTGTGCATATCCTATGAAAACACATTCCCATGAGTGGGGACCTAACTTGGGGGTTTCTTTGGGTCAATTATTCTAAAATGAGCCAAACAACCCTACACTCTAAAATATCTTAAATTAGGCTTCTTACCTTCCCCCACACTCTAAAATATCTTTGCTTACGCTTCCTACCTTCCAAATCTCAAAGGGTATTGTAATAAGCAACTGCATACTTTTTAACCCCTGGTTCGTGTATCTTTTTTTTTTTTTTATCTAAAGCTTTTCAAGTTCTTTTGCAAATCGGAATCAGAATACATATTATAGATATTATCTGCCACCACGTTCAGAATGTGGCTTGTGCACAAGTAATCATTATCTTTCCATTTCTTTCATGTAACTGAGCCACCTAGACTTTCTTCACTGTCAGGGCATGGTTCCAACAGCACATATGCAATTTTCAGAAAGGTAAGCAGAAATAATACTTTTTGCTGCCAACAACGGAAGTTAGATCCATCAAAACTGTCACAACTCGAGCCCAAGAGATCGGGGGTTAGTGCAAACCTAACTAATGACATATGTACTCCTGTACGTATACACCTAGACCCGGTCTAAATGCACACGCACAAGGGAAAGTTCACATATGCCAAGCAAATACGCGGAAGCTGTAGGTATCAATACATAACATACGAAGAACTATACAATGAGAACAAAATAATATAGTGACAACGATTATAGAGAAGTCAGAGTTATATAAAATGAATCAAAAGCCAAATATATAAATCATGAATGGATCTAATGTGTCAAATCTCAAAATAAGGAAGACCTATATGCAAGTTGTCCATGCCGCTCTCCGATGGAGTGGCTACATCCACTCCTCTCTTCCGGATGGGACATTGGGGGCCTCCCTTGAAGTCTTGTTGACCGACGAGGGGTTGGTCTGGGTATCTGAGCCTACAACACCAAGGACAACTTATGAATACGACGATTCAACAAAGTATAAGCAATAATAAGTTGACACATGTTGTATCTAATAGAATAAAAAACATGATGTAAATCCTAACATGTCAAGTTCGTATACTCGGCAGTTGTGCATTCAATAAAGCATGCCATTAGAATCAAGGTATACGTATTGTGTACATAACTAGTTAGTTACTACATTTGCCATATGCTCCCAAAATAGGGATCTTATATCCGTGATGAGAACACTTCCGACCGGGCCAGGGTACAAATGGGTCTTGGGTTCCTGGGGTCTGGATTCCCTAAAACATGTCCTTACTGCAGCAATGCCATATAAACTACACCAAATTCACCCCATCGAGATCCTAAGGCTGATGCTGAATAGTGCCTAACCATACAGAGTCAATCATGTACTAAATCTTGAGTAAATCGTGCATATCGTGACAAGTATATCATACGTGCATACTCATGAACATGTATCATACGTGCATACTTAAGAACATATGTGCATACTCAAGATTCTGGAAACATAGCAAATAAGCCAACAATTCGATGTTCAACAAAAACTAATAAATCATGCTGAAAAGTGGAGGTCACGGATAATCATGCGAGATGCCATGCAAATCAATCAGTCTCGAGTCAAGATCATTTACCATCCAACCCTAATCTAGTTATCCAGTGTTTTTAACTGTGCATGATGATGTAGTTTTAAGTTATCTGATGTACCGTTGTCTAGTGTTGCATTGCATCCTAGGGTACATCGAAGTCTCTTAAACCAACACCCATGGGGAGGTGCTTAACAACTGGATAACGAACATGAATAATTCGCAACCCTCGAGATCATTCACGCAGGTTTATCAAGATTCGTTAAGCAAGTCAAGGTTGCCTACATTCTAATTCAAAGGTCCTACAAAGTCTCATTCATTTCCTAGTCTTCTTACTCATTACTGGTCTTATAGTTCAGCCGTGGGTGACCTTACGGCTTAGCCGTAGGCACCTTACGGCTTAGCCGTAGAAGACTTCATGGCTTAGTCGTGGCTGGGCCGTAAAAAATCTAAAATTTGCTAACTCTCAGTTATTTTGAAATGCACCATGTATTGATCTAAGCTGGGTCACGGCTGAGATACGGCTTAGCTGTAGGACACTTTACGGCTCAGCCGTAGTACAGTTTATAGCTTAGCCATGACTGCGCTGGGTCAATTTCCTGAATCTGTTACAGAAAACTGGAAATGTACCAAATTAACAAATACACATCTAAGAGGGGGAAATGAACACAAATTGGGCTGTAAACAGACTTTGCATGCAAGATCATGAGAATTATTCAAAATCAAACATATAGCAACATGGGTTCATACAAATTATGCTTATACTTGCCTCAATTGAGTTTTTTAACATACAAACAGTTGTCTTTAGGCTCAATTCACGTCCAAACATGATTAAAAGCTATCATGCATGAGAAAAAGAGAAAGAACTAGTGAGCACGGCCATGGAGAACGAGAAGAAGAAAGGAAAGAAGAAAACCAACTCCCCCAAGCACACCTTGAGTCACGCGAGGAAGAAGAGAAAACAAGATACTCTCAGTCTCCCTTCATACTTGGCTTAATCAAGGAGAAGCAAAAGAAGAAAATCGAGAGAGAGGGAGTCAGAGACTCTAACGTGAGAGAAGAGAAGAGAGAGATGAGTCGGTGCTCACCTTATATAAGATAAGGATCAAAAGGGAAATTGCGATACAGTCCAAATGTTCTTACAAATTGCAATTCAAGTCAAATAAGGGTCCAATGGAAGTAAATGACATCTTTTGCAAACGAAGCAGTTACGGAAGTTAACCAGCTTAATGAAAGACACGTGTTGACGCCAAGATGATGCTTGAATGACAATATCTTACAAAATCTAAAATTACGAAAAAGGGCTTCGTCTATCTAAACCAGATCAAACTCAACCCAACTACCTATCCAAGACCCGCAACCAAACCAAAACACAATTAACAGCTAATGCATCATTAATTAGGTGCTAAACAGGGTTAAGTGGGAACGAAGTATTACAAAAACTATCCAGGAGAACCAAATCTTGATGCATGAATTTAATCACAGATGTAGCCATGCCTAATCATCCTAAAATTGTTGGAAATAAAGCTACAGAAATTTGAGGCTACTGTAAAAACAAAGATACATAATAAATATACCAATGCGCAGGAAAGCGGCATTAACTGTTGGAGGAGCTATTGTCAGATATCGTCAATCGGCTGAAGCATGTCGTCAGACGCTTTCTTTAGGATGAGTTCCAGCCCTTGGGAGTGATCCTAGATGTGAAGGGACTCAGCAGCAACTACCCCTAGGATATAACAGCCTCATAAATGTAGATCTACCTTGGTCGCACACCAAGAATAGATTAGACTTCAGGAGACAGAGGATGCTCAAAAGTTATAGGATAATCAGAGAAGGAAAAGGAGAAGAGTTTGCGCTATATTCATTCTTTAGAACCCCACCAGTTTTATAATTCAAAACTGACCGTTTGGGTCATTAGTGCAGTAATAAACCCACAGCATTTAAACTCAATTAAAGAAACCGCTTAAGAACATTAAAATGAAATTTGAACATTTAAAAAATTGAATTTGAGAACCATTTCTATATCAGAATTTAAGTCCCCCAAGGTAGGCCAGGCTAGGATTTGCACCCCCTCCTTTGGGCGATAATCATGTAGGTTGTGCATCGCGGACATGTGCCTGGTTAAACAGTTTCCTAATCCAACCCCCTGGGCCAGGCCTGACTCGTGCGCTCACATAAGGCCTGTGACAGAAGAGCCCAAAAGATCTTAAAGTGTAAAGCACAAAAAAGTACTTAGATAGTGCTCAAATATTTCGCACTTTTCTAACGTGAGACTCTTGCAAATACACTATGTTCTCTTTTGCTTTTGGCAAAGAAGACAAACAAAGAGAAAGGAAGAAATGATTCGAAACACATTACACTAATAGAAGATATTCACTATTGCAATGTTGAGGTTGTAGGCCCAAATCATTGAAAAAATAATAATAAAACAAAAGACAAAGAATTAAAAAAGGTAAAAAAAAAAAAAAAGACTTAACAGAACAAAGGCATTTTCACCTCCTCTCTATTAGACAAGGAAAAAGAGGGTTTGCTTGGAGGGTTAATGGATACGAGAGGTTGAAGAGGATCACAGTACTCGTCCATTTTGGGATTCCTCTCAATTCCTTTTCCTTGTAAAATGGAACCTTGGGTTCAAAACTTGATATAAGGCTTGGACAAGGATGAAAAAAAAAAGGATTTCAAAAGGACATTTTATAGGTCTTTATTTTCCCATCATTCTCAAAATGAATTTGAAACGATTTGGAAGAGAGTTCAAATTGGTTGTCCTGTAGCTCAATTGATTAAAGACATGAAGTGTGTGTGAGGGTGTGTAAGTTTATTCCCCACTATGGCAAAAAAAAAAAATTTTTTTAAAAAATCATTGTTGGTTAAATTGGATCTTATATGATCTAATGTAGCACTTGACATGGCTGGTTTGCCCAAAGAGCAGTCCGAGTTTTATTTGGTGAACCATGTAAATGTTTTGTCTATTTGGTGACCTTTTTCACTTCCTAGATCGGACGAAAGCTTAGTGGGTCTAAATTGCAAAACCTGATCCACGAGGACGTTGGCTAGGGTCATATTCTATAGTCCTCTTTTTCACTTACTCTCTTTTCACGTAGTGTCCTTATAATATGCCCATTTTGATAACCAACTAGTCGTAGCTCACTTGGAAAATAATTTTGCACCGCACGAAGCAACGAAACCTACTTCGGTTTCCCACCTCCCATATTATTACCCATTCCAGTGCTTATGTGGGTTTGCGTGTGCCCCTAAGATTGAATTGAGATTATACAAGGATTTGGCTGACGGTGACAGTGGGTGGATCACTCTCGGTCCACCATGTCCTCAAATCCTCAGACGATCTAAACTCCTTAAAATTAGTTCTCAGCTGTTTAGAATTGGATGTTCCTCGGATTCAAGGCCAATGGCTTTTGGGCTGGATTAGGCTAGGTGGAAGATGCCTTGAGTATTCAATATATATAATGCCATTTTGATTAAATTTATTCAATATTAAAACATCCGACTGCAGGGGATGAATTATTGGTGCGGCAAATCTCGCCGTTAGAAGGTGCTTGGGATAATGAAAATTATTAAATACTTACGCACCCTCATCTGATAAGTGGGATGTTAAAAAAACAAAAACAAAAAAAAAGGGATAAGTGCAATGGTAGATTGTTACGGTAAACGAAGATTGGGTTTATCATTTTTCTGGTTTGGTAAAGAAAGATTGGGCAACTTAAAATCATTGCATGTGTTATCTTGAGAAAGAGAAACAGAGAGAATGCTTTGACTGAGAGAAGAGAAGGGTTAGTCGTTCACATGATGCATGATAGAGGTCCGTGCAATGATGACGTTGCCCCATGGAGATGTAAATGTATTATTTCCTTGTATGTAAATGTATTTATAGAAGGGCACTATCTAGGCATTTTTAAAAGTGAAAATGCCTTTTTTTTTTCAATGAATAGGAGATTATGAATGTGGATAAGCAATTAATGTTAATTTTAAAAATGAGAAAAAGTCACCACATGACTTGTCCCTCATTTGAAAAATAAAAAGTGGACAAAACACTTCTTTTTAAATAGGTTTATATATATATATATGATTTTCTTACTATTTACATTTTCTTAGTAAAGCGCATGTACCATTGCACCAAGTCATTAGGAAAAGAAAGATTATAAAATTAAAAATAAAAATAAAAAAGAAAAGAAAAAAAAGAAGGCGGAGGCACTGGGAACATGGGGGAAATTACATGGGTATAGAGTGAAGACAAACAAACGATCCAACTAGGAACTAGACAAATGAAAATCTCAGTTGCCCTGCTTACGCTCCTACCACCACTCGGTGATGGGCCTGGAATTTTACATCATTCAAAAGTGGTAGGCCACAAGTTAATGGTAGCCACAAGAGGGAAGGGAAGGGATATGGACAATTACAGCATCCATATTCAGTAACTCAAATCAAGCACAAGAAGATGAATGAAATCAAATAGGTGAGACATGCATGGCTGAAAATTAAAATGATCCATTCTGCACAAGTCCCGATAGAGAATATAGAAACCTCTTTCTCCGATACACATTTGGAAGAATCCGTGGAATTTATAATTTACGAAAAGACACTGGTGAAACTGTAATATATTTTTGGGTGTATTAATGGAGGGAGGAGGGAGGAGGGAGGAGGGAACGGATTTCTCTGAGTACAGAGAAGAAACTTCCTCCCAATTGTGGATTAAGGAGCTATTTGTGCAGCCCCGCTTTGAGTGGAACAGAGGGTGAGCATGGCACTGAAAAATTCGAATCGCTGTTCTTGCTATTTGGTGCAGCAAAAAAAATCCTCCCCCTTTTGCTAATTTTCTTCGTGTGGGAGGAAACGTCGTTTCTGACCAAGGGTGGTGGGAAACATCGTTTTCTCTTCCGCGGCTTACACCAAATGAATCCTAAATCTTGTACAAATTCATAGAAAAGCATATGATTTTCTTTCACAAAAATATCACCAAATGAATGTGACCTTCAAGGAATGCCACCTTATAGGCGGTAAATGAAGAATGTGTGAGTTTTCATCTCTGGAAAATGGCAGAGATGACATTTTTAAAGATGAGAATGGTTAGAGATTGATTAGAGATTTAAGAGACTTTAAGGGGGTGTTTTGATGAACAAGATTGTGCAAGATTTTTTATTTTTTTAAGAAAGTCATCTTAGCCTTTGACACTTGAGTGTTTGGGTAACTTTAGAAATCAAAAGATTACTTCCTTTTCTTTTAAAATATCCAAAGATTTTTCCCTATAACCTCATATCGTAGGAAAGAATCTTGCAAGAACATTTAGTTGATTTCGCGGGTTTTATTTTATGAGGGAGTCACGGCATTTCCCTTGTCACCACCTTCTCTATTTCTTTTTTCTCTCTTCCCTCTTTCTTCTTCTCTTTCCCTCTTCCTTCTATACCTGCTATGGCTCTGGAGCTCTAACAATTTCAGGCACACAGGATCATCAACCACAGCAAGAACACGCATACCAACTGGAAACACCGGTTGCTGGAAGCATCCTCTTCCCCAGCACTTACCCTCATGTCTTCCACTATCATTTTCAACAATATCCCTTCAACGCCACAAATACCCAACACCCCAAAATCCCACAACTCTCTCAAAACAACAGAGATATTTTGTTCTTCTTTTTTTTCTTGATCTCTTTAAAATTTAGAATTGATTTTATGGAGTGGGTCAGTTTTTTGTAGCTATTATTTATTATTATTTTTTTTTTGTGAGAATCATGGAAAGTTGGGATCTATGATCGATGAATGAAGACTAACAACACAGCGGAAAAGATCAGAGCCTTTTTGTTTTGCTTTTAGCATGTTGTTTCACTTTTCTTTTTCAATTGAATACAGCATAGCTTGGCAGGGTATAGTATCATGCATGCAGGACCATGAATCATTTCTCTACTAGTACCTAAAATGAGAGGCAAAGGGAAGGGCAATATTATTTAGTCCAATTGTAAATTTATGGGCATGCAAAAATGGTTTAATTGTTATGGGTTGCCTGCACTTAAATGAATAGTAGATAATTATTTCACTTAAATTGACAATAGAGAAATGCAAAACAAATGAATCCCAGCAAGAAAAAATATTTTCTCAATTAGATCCATTGATGTCATGTGAAATGTGGCTATCTGTGATGAGTAGATATTATAATCTTCAACAATTTCCAGACGGCTCAGTATAATCTATTAAATTTTTTTTTAAATGTCAAACTGTGATAATGATGCAATATTAGATTATTGCATTATTATATTCTATAATATTTGATTTTGCTATTATTTAAATCTAAAAATATAATATTCTGCATTAGGGGTGCACAAAAAATCAGTCAATCCATTAAACCAATCTGATCCATAAATTTTTAACCGATTTGATGGTTAATAGATTGGGGACGGATTAAAAAAATCCTAATCTATTAATAATGGTTTGCTAACGAATGACGGATTTTACCTTTAATCCACGGATTTAAACTTATTCGAACTTTTAATCTCAGTCATTCACTCTTCTAAGGTACTAATCTCAGCCATCACTCTTCTCAGTTCTCAGCTATATAAAAGTTCTCAGATTAGGGCTCATCCCATCTCTCTCTGACTCTCTCTTTCTCTGCTGCTCAACGTCCATGCCTAGTCACCCAACCAACCTAGGTAAACCTTCATCCCTTCTTTCTCTCTTTCTCATTTGCGTTTTCTCTTTACCATCAATGAGCATGTGGAAACCATAGGTGGGGGGAGAAGGGGGGCCGGGGTTGGGGTGGGCTTCATTTTCTTTTTTTCGCTCCTTTTTTCACGATCTATAGGCCTAGATTCGTCCAATTCGTGATTTTCTTTTGTTAGATGCTTTTTCTGTTTGATCTATCTGTGGATCTGGGCTAGCGCTGGTTTTGGCGTCTGTTTGTTGGAAGATTGTGTTTCTTCAAGTGATCTCCATCTTTCATGCTGGTTTTGCCATTTGTTTATTAGATGCTCATTTGTTTGTTGGAATATTTGATTTCAAATCAAGGCTTTGTTTTGGTAGTTTCTTTTTTGAATCTTCGGAGCCGGATAAAACCATGGCTTTCATAAGAGTAAAAGCATTCTCTTCATCATTATTTATAGACGTTAAAATATCCTTTACCAAATTGTCATTAGCCCAACTGTGTAGCTGTCTCAGCTTTGTGAGAATTGTTGTCACGTCCCCAAAAAAAATGAAAATAGGGTTACGTGAAATTAGGAGTCAAATTTTTTTTTTTTAATTCTTCTGGAAACAAAACCATTGACTCCTAATTATTTCTTTTCCACAGGATCTTAGGCCATGGTGAATTTAGGCCATTCACATTCATTCCCAATCTACGGAAGTAATTTCAACCAATAGATACCAAGAGAAGAAAACAAGTTTACATATCACTAGATAACAATAATAATATTCCAAGTTGCAAAAGAAGTAAATAATAATTTATTACAATGTCCCACTGAAAGATCAAGTCTCTAAAGAATGATTTATTTAAATTGATTGCAAATTTAACGAGTCACTCCTGTGCTTGGTTAGACGGCCTCGAAGCCATCGTTTGCACCCCACTCGGGAACATCAGTTAGCTCACGCGTTTGAAACGCTTCAGCCTGCGCCTCCTCCTCGGCAAAGCCGGGCTCGGTACCTATGCATCAATTTTAGAAAACAAGGGTCAACCATAAATGGCGGCAAGTAAAATACACATAACTCAAAATGAAGTACACTATCAATGTGAGATTAAGACACAAAAATCATAAGAATATGTAAACAATATAAATAAAAGAATGCCATGCAACATAGAAAGAACGGATCCTACATCCGACTCTACATCAAATGAACAATATCACTTTCGCCGAGCATCGCATCAGCTGATGCCCTTACGGAATTTATACCGTCTTCGGATGCCTCGCATCCTGTCCAGAAACGGTGGATCAAATCCGTCTTCGGATGCCTAGCATCCTATCCAAAATCACGGTGAAACCAACCGTGTACGAGTGGTAAGCTCGTCTTCGGCCCTAAGTCCGGTAAAAATCATCACAGTGTACATCTGTGAACCGACTGCAGTCGTCCAATGACCAGATCCGCATAATAATCTCACACAGCCCTGCCCCTTCCTGTGTCGAGACTCATAAACATGGCTCAGTGATTGTTCGACAGACACATCCTATGGTAGTGTGAAGGGCTGGCCATGATTGATATTCAACACCATATAATAAAATATTATACCAACCAAATAGTTTTCAACATACATGAATACCTCATCAATGGACATTGTATAGTCCAAGCCACAACACGGTCCAAGTCATCATGATATAATGGGTATAAATTCTAACATATATGCAACAAGGTAAATAAATACAACACGATGATCAAGAAATAATTCCACAAATATTCCTAACACTGTGACCACAATTCACGCATGCGACAATTCCACATGAACCAAGATGAAGTTAGGTTGGGAATTTTTTTGAAAACGGGGTGATGCATAGCCCAATTCTCACTTCATCTGAGTGCGGGTGGTTTGTACCGTCATGTGCAAACCATGAAGTCTGTAAGAGGAAATCTGCCCGCATAACCCCTTACTTTGATGATGTGATGGATTTGGTTTTATTAAATCGGAGTCATTGGGTTCTAAGACCAACTCAAGGGTCTTCCGGAGTATGTAACCATTCAAAGAAAATAATAAATGAATGGTTAAATAATCATTAAAATAAATTATCAGGCTCGAATTTATCATTCTCATGATCTCACACAAGGGATGGCCCACCTGTTCACTCATTATAAATTCACATATATACCAAGGACCCACAAGGTGATGGACCCACCTGTACTATACCAACCATAGAGATCAAGTTACCTGTTGTGAACACCCAAACAGAGTTATGAGAATTTCATCTCAGACACCATCTTCATTCTTTATATATATATATATTTATATATATATATATACATATAAATATATGTGTGATTTGTGATATATCACCTAGTTTATTACACCTAGGTTGGAATTGACTCCATCATATGTGCCCAGCCAAAATCTGGGAGTAAGACTCCCAGGTTTTCTCTTTTTTTTTTTTTTTTTTTTTTTTGTTTTCTTTATGGGCTTATGGGCTTGTTGTGTTGAACATCATATGGCATTTCACAAGTGGGGTTTACATAATTGATCACTGCCAATGCTCCACCATCAACCAATCATCCTGGGGTCCACGCAGCAATCATGTTTCCAGACGTGCGATCAAAGGGGGCTCACCATCTGCTGGGATCCCACATGACCGGGCTCAAATAATCAGGTCCATACTACAATTATGGGGCCCACCTGTAGGTGGCGGACCCACACTTGCATTCAAGTGAAAAACTCCTGCACATGCTCAACTTGTGCAGGTAGTTCCTCTACCCAGGCATGATTGGGACACCCTGCATTTTTTTTTTTTTGTTATATATATATATATATGTGCCAAAAGAAAGGGGGGGGAGGGGGGGGGGGGTGGGGGCAGCGCCACCCGCCAGCACACGCAGGTGGGTGACCCACCTGTGCATTACTGCACAGGCGTATTGTGCGCCTGTGCAGTAGTGCACAGGCTCCCCTTGCATACAGTACTTAACGTCTGGGATTGATTCCCAGACGTTTTCATCTCTTTTATTTTATTTTATTTAATATTGGTGGCCCATCACAGTTTTGATGAAATGTTGCAAACACCCTGACTTGTGCCAAATGAAGCAACGTGTCTGGGTTCATTCCCAGACACGATCATCTTCCTGTTTTTTTTTTTTTAAAGGCCTGATGTCCATCCTCTAAATGGCCCATTCTCCATTCATCAAAATCATCAAATCCATCTACCACCATCAAACAAAAATCTGTGAACTTCTTACCCATCTAATCTACCATCAGCCTTTAGAGATTTTAATAGGCATTGACAATCACATCTAAGATCATGAAAATCAATGGAAAGAGTGAAAATCATTAGAGATAAGTGCAAATCATTTGCCTTTGATGCAAAAGAAGATCTAGATCTCTCTCTTTCCCTCGGTCACGCCGCCAACCCCAACTGAGAAGATGAAGAAGAAGGAGGAAAGAAGAAGAGATGACGAAGAGGATCCACCGATTGAGCTTGCTCCCTTGGCCGATCAAGAGGAAAAAGAGATGGGGGAAAAAAACCACTGTAGAGATGAGGGAAAAGAGCACCCATCGATGAAATATAAGTAGGCTTAGGGTTTGGGGAAAAGTTTTGGGTTTTTATAAAAAGAACCCTATTGTTTAGGCTAATTATAAATATGGGCCTGGTTTGGTTTAATGGGCCCAAAATGGGTCCGAATTGGGCCGGGTCAAAAGATGGATACTCATAGTCCTAAACTTACTATCCGATTAACCCAAAACCCAAAAGAAAATTAAATAATTATAATAACCATAATTAACTAAAATACAAACAATTAAATAAAATTATATTTAGATTAATTAAAATAATAACTGGGTTAGGAACATTACAATTGTAGGTATACTTGACTCTTCAGTAATCTGGTTATTTGGCTTCTTGTTATAATTATTGATTGGCATTCCAATTTTGGAGCCACTGGTCCGTACCTGAAAATCTGAAAAAGGTTAAACCACTAAGGAGAAAGGCTTCCTCAATTGATGAAGGTTTGTCATCAAATTTCCATCCACATCTGCAGGTGCTATGGCATTGTTTCTACCCATGCTTGAGATCAAATGCAACCCACCCAGAAGATCTACTATGCCTTCTCCAATTTTTTTCTCTCTCTGCCATCGGTTTTGGTTTTTTTTTTTTTTTTTGTTAGTGTGCTTTTAATTATGTTGATAGCAAAGATAATAAAGACATATTTGTGATTTGTATTTTTAATTTGGATTGTAATTTGTATTTCTATTGGCAACTCGCTCTCTCATCTTATTTCCAATGGCTATTTTAATTTGGATTATAAATTAATTTCTCTTGCTAAGTCTTCAAATCTTGATCATCTTATCTCTGTGAGGTACTGATTTTCATAGTTTAAATTTTGTAATTTTCTTATTACAGGGGATAAAGTGTGTGAAATGGTAAAGAAAACTATTAATGGATTGAATAGTTTAAACTGATCTTAACCGTTAATCTACAGTTCGGTTCGGATTAGTTTTAATGGGCTACGGATCAATGATGGATTACACTATCAATGCGTAAGTAATGGTTTGGTGACTAATTTATCTTAATTCGATCCAATCCGAATGGTGTACACCCCTATTTTACATGTATCTAAATAGGCTCTAATTTCAATAGTTTAATATCTAAGGTAATTTAATGCTTTCAACTTATGCCTACAACGCAATGATTCAGGCTTTCTAATGCTTCTTCACCCATCAAAGGAGAACATTATAAGAGTTTTCTTTCTTTCTCTCATGTACTTGCAAAACCTCTAAATTTTAAGAGCATAAATCATTCTTAAGGTTCTTTATGACAAATAGAGTTAGATTGGTGAGATCCAGAATTTTAAGATCTCCATGCAGTGTACAACTCAAACATAGAGTCCAAGTTTAGAAGGAAATTTGACTTAAGTACTATTAAATAAGGATTTTTATAGAAAGCTAATCACAACATTACGTATATGTCTGTGTATCATTTCTAATTCTATGTTTTTTTTTACTAAAATACCAAAACTGTCACTGCATCATTTGTTTATCTTTTTTTTTTATCGGTAACAAAAACTTCCATTAGAAAAGAAACAAAAACAATGACAAGAAAGAAAAAGAATAAGAGATACAAGAGCATTGTACCTCATACATCAGACTACATAATAATCCATTTCTAAGAAAACAATCTATCAACCCCTTATTTAGCTAAAACATCTACCATAGAATTTTTCGATCTTAGCTCATGAAAAAACACTACATTAATATTTGAAGATAAAAGCCCGAATCTCATTAAAAATGAATTGAAACTTCCGATGATATACTTTTCAAATGGATACTAAGTGATTACATTAGAAGAATCACTCTCCACAATAAGGCTGCCATTAAAACTTCCAAAAAAACATCAAAGAGCTTCTAGAATAGCTAAAACTTCTGCTTCATTCGAATAACAATTACCTATATTAAAAAAAACATAAATAAAACATAACCTTTGTAGTTTTGAAGCACACCTCCAATACCAGCTAGTCTTGGCTTACCTTTTGCAGCTCCATCAACATTAAATTTAAGCACACCAGGAAACGGTGGGGATCAAAAAACAAATCTCTTCAACTTCATTGAGCCACACTCTAGACAAGTTTCCCAATTAACAAGGATATCGTTTAGAGTAAAATAAGAAAATTCATTCATTACTAATGCCCACTTTGCGATTTTCATGCCAATTGAGGAAATCAAATCTATTGTAGAAAATGAAGAGCCCTTAAAGATTATGCCATTCTTTTCCACCTAAATAAACCATAAGATAGCAAATGGAATCATCGTCCAAAGAATAACCTGCAGCCAATAAAATGCTCTCCCAACCAAGACTCCGCCACTACCGCAATAGTCTATGGGCAACACCAAACAATGCCACACTTTCCAATGAAGTACTCCAAGCTGCAACCGCAACCTCACAACGAAGGAATAAATAGCTAACCATCTCCTCCTCCTTATGACACATTATACAAATATCTGAATGTTATTAGAAGTTAGCCATCTTTTTTTAAAATTGTGTAACACTCCGACCCAAGCTAAGTTTGATAAGTGAGTAATTAATTGTGATTACAAACTAATTAATGCGATTTCCTTGTATTTGGTCCTAGTGGGTCAAGTTCGGGCCACAGATAGGTAGTTGGGTTGGGTTTACGCTTACTTAAGTAGACTAAAGCCCTTTTTTTGTAATTTTTGCATACTTGTGTTCACGGCATTCATGCATCATATTGACATCAACACGTGTGTCTTGTTGAGCTCATTAATTTTCGTAATTGACTCGGGCGCATTAGATGTCAATTGCTCCGATTTGACCTCCATTTGACTTGTATTGAAAATTCAATAAACCTAGAAGGACCTTTTTATAAATTTCAAAAAAGGTGTCTTATATAAGAAGACACCACCGACTCATCTTCACTGACTTCTTCCTCTTCCTATCTCCATCATTTTCTCTCTTCTTCTTCTCTTCTGCTCTTAGTTCTCTCATCAGTGAGAGGAATGTTAGTTGGTGCCTCATCGTCTTCTTCCTTAGGGTTGTAGCTCTTTTCTCCTCTCTCTTCTTGTTAGAGTTGAAGTAAAGAGTTCTTCATTCTCAATTTCTCTCGAATCACTGGTAAGGTATGCTCTTTTATGATTCCTTAATTTCTTGGGTTGGTGGAGTCAAGAAGACTCTTAATTCAAATATGCACTCATCTATTTCATTATTTTTGGCATGCATGGCATATAGGTTCCAAATAACCAACTGAGCCAAAGAAAGGACTATGCTTGAAACGTTGAATTGAAGGTAAGTATAAGCAAGTTTTGGTTTAACACATGTTGGTATGATGTGATTCTTGTGAGCCTATCAATTGCGTATGTCTTTTTATAGCCCTTTTGCTCATTGTTTACATGGTACAAATGATCCAAGTTCAGTCGTTCTGTTACAGAATTCTGCTACCTGACCAATCGAGTATGATGTCCAACCGATCGGACACTTCCAGAACTGAAACCCGACCGATCGGGCATGAGGTCCGACCAACCGGACCCCTTCCGGAACTGAAATCGGGCCGATCGGGCTTCAGGACCGACCGATAGGCCTTGAACCAACTGAACTCTCTTCTTGCTTATTCTTATTCTCTTACCTTTGAACATAAAAAGGGACCCCATGTATGCTACATTCTCGAGTCCCTCTGCTCATTAAAGCCTTCTACAGTCCGGCCACTGTGGTTGAGCCATAGAACAAGCATGGCCAAGCCGTAAAAGGAAATACTTCTAGGAAACCATGGTTGAGCCATAGTGCATAATACGATTAAATCGTAAGATGCCTACGGCTAAGCCGTAAGTCACTCACGACTAAGCCGTGTTACCACTGAGACTAAGGATTGATAGGTATTGTTGTAAGACCTTGTAGGGCCTTAATCTTGGATCCTTGTAGACCATTAACCAACCCAAAGGAATAATTGAAAGATCATAATAAGTCTTAAGGGCTGAGACTTGTTCATATGACGGTATCCATATGTTAAGCGCCTCCCCATGGGTGTTGGTTTGAGGGACTTCGATATACCTTCCCGACACAATTTAACACCAAAGAAAAATAACTGTGTATCGGATAACTTAAAACTACATCATCATGCACTGTTAGAAACAATGGACAACTAGCTTAAGGTTGACTAGTAAACAAACTTGATTCAGAATAATAACTTGGCTTGCATTGCATATTGATTTCGCTTGTAATGGTATTACAAGACTTGAGTTAGTGATTGATTCTTGTGTGATGCACACACTGTATTGCTTGCTTGTGATATAACATGATACATGTACTGTACTGTACTGCACTACCTGACCGACCGACTGACATTGATTGACATGCATCATATGACATGACTAATCTTGTCTGTCTGGCTCTACTCAGCCTCAGACTCAGAATACCCAACGGGGTTGACTTTGGCGTAACCTGTTTGTTGCCTCCGCAGAGTGCTACTGTCCTGGGATACTGGACCCCGGGAACCAAAGATCCATTCGCACCCTGGCCCGGTCAATGGTGTTTTCATCCTACTTGCTCTCGATAGGGAGAATATGGCATATGTAGTAGCCACCTAGCCAGTATATCTATTTTATGGTCCTTATAGTATGCTTATTTAAATGTACGATGGGCCTAGACACGAATTTGAAACTCTATTAATCATATGTCTTGTATTTCTTTTGAGGCAATGATTTTGGGCAAGATCGAGTCATAGCCACTTGTGAGTCCAGAAGCAAAGCCGAACATGTATGATATGCTTCGTGTTCCATCTTGACTCCTATCGAATTACATGTCCTTAATTCTTTTAGATACAACGCGTGTTACCGTACTGTGGCTTATACTTTGCTGAATCATTGTATTCACAAGTTGTTTAATGGTGTTACAGGTTCAGGTTCCAATCATCGGTCTGGCGTAGACCCAAGTATCGTTGAAGAAGACCATAGAGGTTCCTTCAAGTGATATCGGGCGAATAGCAGAACATTTACTGAATGGTCCTCTTGGCGAGAGTGACTCACCTGTATATATTGGGATTTTTGGGTTCTTCTCGCATTTGCATGATTGCATACATGTATACTGCATTGTAGACTTCGATCTTGTATGTATGCATCTTCCATATTCCCTCTCTTGCACGTTACTCTTGATCCCCTTGCATGCATGAGCACGTCATCTGGGGTGATGTGGGCAATGTGTGTAATTAAGCTACTAAACTTGTTCCTGAATATAATTAATGTTTAGACTGTTCACGGTTGTATTTGGGCTTGCTAAACTATTCAATAATAAGCAAATAATGGTTAAGTGATATTGACAGGCTTCCATGCATTAAATGTTCGAACAGATGATCTGTTCAATACTTCACACGTGTAAGCATGTGAATATCTCTTGTGTAATTCCATTCAGACTCCGGTCTGGGTGTGAATTGCACGAGAGTACATGTGTTACTGGTTAGGTTTTAACTAACTCCTGATTTCTGAACTCGAATCGTGACAAATTGTCAGCTATAGAAACTTTTTCCGCAACAACTAACCAACAAAAAGCCTCAACATGATGTAGAACTAGACCCAACTAGACTAAAGAGAAAGAGAATCTATGATGATGATTCCCCTCCAAAGCCAAATAAAAAGATTTCGCTGAGACTTTTTTAGAAATGGAAGGCTTCCAAGTCCATGAATCCTTAGAGTTCTTGCACACAAAAGTATGTTAGGTAAAATACTCAACATCTCCCCATACTCAACCTCCTCGGATAAACAAAAAGATATTCTAAAAAGTACATCCCATAAAATACAACCATCCCTTCTCATAGCAATCACTAATAGATGACTCCTTATTATAAGCCACTCTAAAAATTCTAGGAAACAACTCACACAAAGGACCCACCCCCATCAATCATCTAACCAAAATCTAATACGGCTCATATCCCTCACCGCACACACCCCTTTGGACAAGATTTTTCAACAAGCATTAGACACATTCCCAACCGAGACAATACTACCCCACAAACTTGACCTACAAAACCTTGGCCCAGAGTTTATCTACCAACCCTGCTGGTCCTCTCCATATTTAGAAGCAATGACTTTTCTCTAAAGAGCATATCTTTCCTCCCCAAACCTCCACCACCATTTAACCAATAGAGCTCTCTCTCTCTCTCTCTCTCTCTTTCTCTCTCTAAACTATCTAAACCCAAGCCCCCACTCGATTTTGGTTTAATCACCTCACTTAATTTCATTAAGTGTAATTTCGTTTGATCTCCTTGACCCTTTCATAAGAAATTCTTACAGATGCGATTCAACTTATCCTCCACAACCTTTGGCATTTTGAAGAGTAACATATAATTCACTGGAAGATTCAACAAATATGATTTGATCAACATTATCCTCCCACCCAATGATAAATATTGCTTTTCCTAAGAAGACAATGTCTTTACAAATTTCTCAATAACTGAAATCCACAACGATATAGACCATGGCTTCACACCAATAGAAAAACCAAGGTAAGTAATAAGAAGCCTCCCAGGTTTATAATGAATAAAAGTAGCCAATGATTGAGTGATCTCCTCTGAGCACCATACCCCCGCCAATAAGCTCTTGAAAATGTTTACCTTTAGGCCCGAAACTAATTGAAATCACCATAGGATTCTCTTGGGGGCTAAAATTTCTTCTTTTTTAGTTAAGCAAAAAAAAATGATGTTTTTTGCAAACTGTAAGTAAGTCATAACCTCACCACTCCAAATAGCCTCAAAACCATTGATTACCCCCAACTCTCTTGCTTTAAATAGAACAGAGCTCAAAGACTCCACCACAATCATTGACAAAGAAAAAGAAAAACGAAAATCCCTCTAGAGGTTTTAAAGAGCTTAATGGGAAAGCCATTTACCAAAACAAAGAAAGAAGTAATAGAGATGCACTCATGAAAAAATAGTAGTAGGCTAAAATTTATTTATCTCATTATTATTATTTCTTCTTGTTTTGTAACAAAAGATTTCATTAAAAATGAAGATGCAAGAGAAAGACCTCCGTACAAAGAGGGTAAAAAGGAGACTAATGTGTTTTGAAATATCAAACACAGAAATAGAGAGAAGTAGAAAGGAAGACGGAGATCTTCTTATTAGAGATGTGTGTACATAATAGGAGGGGAGGAGGATCTTATTTATAGAATAAGATTGCTTCCTTCCCAAGCAACCTAATAGGGAAAAACTCTAATCCTAAGTAATCCCCTTATCTCATGTGGGTACCAGTGTGGGCATCCACCTATAATAATGCATCCTATAACACTCCTCCTTGGATGACCAACATTCAATGACAATTGCCTCATTAAAACCTTGCAAAGGAAAAACCCAGTGGGATAAAAACCAAAGCGAAGGAAAAAGAGTATAACGTTCTACAGGTATTGAATTGGTGTTGGACATGCATAATGCTGCCTCGTTAAAACCTTAACTAGGAACACCCAGTGGGATAAAACCTAGAAAAGGAAAAAGAGTACAGCGCACAGATGTCTTAGGTAGCATACTTCAGGATGCCTCCCCCTGATGATAACAACCTTTCGTATAGTTAGGCATGTCAATCTTGTATACAGGTTTCTAGAATACTGATTTTTGGCAAAAATTTCGGAAACTGATCAGCCAGATTGTTACTTGAACGAACTTGCTTGACTTCAATCTTGCTATTTTTTTGAAGCTTATGAGTGAAGAAGAACTTTGGTGTAATGTGCTTCGTCTAATCATCTTTAATGTATCATTCTTTAATATGTTGAATACATGCCTCCTTATCTTTGCAGATAATGCTCGAGGTACCTGTACTAAGAGGCAATTGACAAGAACTACATATATGCTTAGTTAAAGATTTTAGCTACACATATTCCCTACTAACTTCATAGAGGACTAAAATCTTAGCACGATTAGAATAAGTAACTACCAAAGCCAATTTTAGTAGAATACCAAAAATAATGACATTGCCATTAAGAAACATACAACATGTTTATGATCAACTCTTTTGAGGATCAGGGATACATCCTAAATCTGCATATCCTATACATTTTGAATGCTTGCAACCATAGGAATAAAATAGAAGCAAATATAGTATGATTCGTTTGATACCAATCCAGTTTTTTTGAGTTGGTGTGAAACTATATATAACAACCATATTTACAAATAATAAAATATCCCTTTAGAACTTCTCCCAATCTGCCGATTGAGATAAAATTCTCCTGTAAATAGTTAACATTTTTCTCGAACTCTTCTGGAGTCCCAATTAGATTTATGTCATCTACATGAACTTTTACTATTATAATCCATTTAAGGATTTTATAAAGATACACAGGCAAATGAGATTATTTTCATACCCTTCCTTAGATAAATATTCACTAAGACGATTGTACCATATTTTTCTGGAATGCTTCAAGATGTACAATGAACGTCTTACTTATATTGAGTACGTACTCTCTGACTTTGCATCAGGTAAAGCAAATCCTTCTGGGATTTACATAGATATGTCTGTGTATGTTTTTAATCCCAAGTTTCTGCATGAAACCTTCTATCACAAGTCTTGCCTTCTATCAAGTAATTTCATTCATTTTCCTTATAAACACTCATTTGTAACCTACAGGGTTAACACATTTTTGGGGTTTGTACTATAGGTTCAGATACACCACATCTATTAAGAGACTGTAATTCCTTAATGGCATCTCTCTATTTTGGCCAATTTGTTCTTTGTCGATATTCATTCAATCTGATAACGTGTTGTGAAATATCAAACATAGAAATAGAGAGAAGTAGAAAGGAAGAGGGAGATCTCCTTATTAGAGATCTGTGTACATAATAGGAGGGAAGGAGGATCTTATTTATAGAATAAGATTACTTCCTCCCTAAGCAACCTAATAAGAAAAGACTCTAATCCTAATAATCCCCTTATCTCATGTAGATCCCATGGTCATCCACCTATAATAATACATCTTATAAAATAATGGATATTATAAAAGCTTAACAAAGAGCTAAGAACAAAAGGAAAAGATCTGGCCACTACTGACCTTTATGTCATTGTATTTCTATAATAACTTTTTCTTAAACGATGAAATAATGATGAAAAAAAGGATTGAATTTTCAGCTATGCATTCACAGGAAGGGACATTGAACTCTTGAGTGGGGCCCACTATATTAAATATTTGAGCTGCTCAAAATAAGCTTGCTCCTCGTAAATGGGCTTTTCCCAATTTGATACTAGTAAAAGTTGAGCCAATCATAAGATTGAATATACGATAATGTCATATCCTAAATCTTAACCCTAGGACAACTCCTATTATGGGGACTACTATTATGGGTTACCTCCCTCTGCCACAAGAGTCAGAGAGGGACGAATTTTCTTCTAGGTATCGTTGTCATTCCACGCAGGACGCAGTAAGCGATGAGCCGACTATATTGGTCAAGTCTGAGCGTAACTTGAATTGCACATGTGATGTTTAAGCCTAAGCCCAAGTTTAAAATTGTTCCCAACATTGAGCCTGATCCAAAACCAGGCTTTTATATATATATATATATATATATAATGTAAAACCTAAATCCAACCACCCCCCATTTCCTAGAAAAGTTGTTACAGGATCAAAGCCCTTTAAATTAAAATGTTATTATACATCTTTATAATACATTTATAAAATAATCATTTTAGAAATGGCCTCAATTTTATTTTATTTTTTTAATGATCGTCTGTATTTTCTTTTAACATAAGACATAGCATAGCATCTATCATTCTAATAACTTCCAAAAGCTAGTTTTAGGCCATCATCAGCATTGTCATCATTACAGGAAAAGGCTGTACATATATGCTTAAGAAACATCATTTGTAATGGATGGGCTACATGTTGTAAAAAACAGGGGACCAACAGAATCATCGCTCCAGAAAATTTCATAACAAATCAACAAGTATCAGTAGTGGTGCATCGTACATGCAAATCAGAATTATTCCTAAAATTCCCTTGCAAGAGTGATGGAAGCATGTGCAGTGTTGGAAATTAACTTCTGCTGTAGCCTGAGGCCGGATTTAAATTTGTGAATATTTATTTTCTCCCGCAAATTCACACAAACCCCACAGACACCCTTGGCAAGTCCCTCACCATCGGCCAGTGACCCATGTGGATTGCGGAAAGAAAGTGAATTCTACATCATAATTAATAATATAAGTATAAAGCAACAATATATAATCTTGCCTCCATTCTTACGGGGGACTTTAAGCTTAACCGCAAAATAGACATCGGACCACGGGCCCTGTCTGTAATAGAGAGGAAAGAAAGATGATAAGCCATGTTCAAACTTGCATTTACACAAAGAACAATATGACCGACTAATTACAATTTGCATTCTTCACCGCTCCATGGCTACAGGCAAGGGCTAACCAGACTACACAGACTGCACCCTGAAAGACACATGCCCCCATTTCATTGGCAGCTTGGCATTGGCAGAAAGAATAACCAGACTAGAAAGATTACTGGAATCCCTCGACCACATTTGACGAGATCACCTCACAGTAACACAAAAAGAAAAGAAGGAAAAATTTCTCTTTGCAATATATTCAATCACCATCATTGTCCTCTTCATTATCTATCTATCACCTTTTTTATCTTATAGTTATACTACTACTACTACTACTAATAGACAAAACATGACAGTAGTGTAGAGAGAGAGAGAGAGAGAGAGAGAGAGAGAGAGAGGAGTTGTTTTTGGTTCGTTGGTTTTTTCTGCATGAGCCATTGTTTTTGGTTCGTTGGTTTTTTCTGCATGAGCCATGGGGCATCATCTCAAATCAATCAATCATGATGTGAGAGGGTAGCATGTATCCTCGCCTCCAGTGTTCCAGAGGAAATGAGCGTAGTTGGCAGCGTGGAGGGAGTTGGTGGGATCGGCCTCAATGGCTTCCAAGAACTTCTCTTCCGCGCCCGATAGGTCATTCCGAGCCACCCACAAGAAACTCGCGTACCGACTCAGTGAGTCCGCATCAGGGGGGGCCACTCCCACTGCGCGCTCGAACATTTCCTCTGCCCTGCTCCACAGAAGCACACAACAAGCAAACATCACCATCAGCCAAAACCAAAACCAAAAAGTAAAAGAGGAGATTTTTTTTCTTTCTGTTTTGTGTTTTCCATAAGCTTTGCTTGGTTGTAACTCACCCAATCCTACCGAATAGGAAAGTTCAACGAAAACATATACATCCGTTCAACGAAAACATCTACATCCAAGTCCAACCAAGTAAAACTTTGGCTTGGGCTGGTTATTTGAATGCATCGCGTCTAATTAATTCAGATTTTCAAAATTACGTTACAGGAGAAGAGACACTTCCAAACTCATAACCCTTTCAATGTCACTATTTCTGAAACCAAGGAAATTGATTTGGCTAATTGGCTTGGGCCAGTACAAGTAACAAAAGGAAGAGGAGCATTAGTAGTTCATAGACAGGAGTGGACCATCATTGAAATCAACAGCGGCAAATTGAATATATTACTGATCTGGCTAGGTAGGTGGTAATGGGCCTCAGAATCTGAGTTTTTTTTTTTAAATAAAAAAATTACGACCTTTAGAGGAAGAATCAAATGGAATAATAATTAAAAAAGAAAAAAAAAACCCCCCAGAAATACAGGGAGACTGAGGAGGATGGGGGAACCCTTACCTGTCGAGGTCGTGAAGGACGAGGTAGAGGAACTGGGCGTAGTTGGAGAGGACTAGAGGGTTGTCGGGTTCCTCCGATACGGCACGCTGATACAGAAGCTCCGTCCAGAAGTACTGCGTGTAATCCTCCGGCTCCATCACTACCGTTACGGGGGAGACGAACCGCTGCATGGTGTCGTGGTCCAACGACACATCCCCCATTCTTGATGCTTCTTCCAGCATCGAGTTCCACAGCTTTAGCTCCTCCACTCTTTTCTCCTCCTCCCCCCTCACGGCCGCCGCCGGATGATTCCGGTGAGAAGAGACCCTCGACGACATCTCGTCCCCGAATATCGTGCGGCGGTGCCGATCGAACGACTCCTCAAACCGCCCATCCCCTCCGCCGTCCGTCGCCCCCGCCACGGGCCTCACCTTTCCACCGCCCCTTCCGCTTCCCCCGACCGAGGCGGTTCTCCCCCGCTTGATGGAGGAGAGGGGATCGAATCTCTGCTGGTGGTGGATGTTATCGGAGGTGGCGATGGTCGCTTCCATCATCTGAGGAGGCTGCGGCGGAGCAATGGCTGCGCCTGCGGTGGTGGCGGTGATGGTCATGGAGTAGACGGTGAAATTGGCGAGGAGGATCATGACGTAGACCATGAGGGTGGGGGTGCTGGAAAAGATGTGCTGGAAGAGCCACACGAAGGAGGCGTGCATCTCCTTCCTCACTCTCGCCAGAATCCCCTGCAGATCCATGCCCTGCTCGCTGAATATCATCTCCATCATGTGCAATGTGTACGCGTGGAGCTCTCTGATCATGAACACCATAGAAGAGAAGGCCTTCTTCACGGAGCAGCATGATTCTCCCAATAAGAGGCCTTCCCCTTCCTCCCACTCCTGCTTCTTCTTCTTCTTCCGCTTCAGCATCCGGAGCGAAAGAGGGAAGTCTACGCTGTTGGCCTTGTGCTCCACGCTGGCCAAGATCATCTCACCCTCTGCCGTCCCTGCATCCAATCCAAAACCCCTCTTCGAACTCGAACTAGAACTCGGAGAATTGGTGGGGGTGCTGCTGTAATTGAACTCGTTGTTGTTGTTGAGCACATGACGATTATTATTACTATTATTAGGGAAGTCCGAATTGTGATTTCTCTTGTTGGAAAAATCACCGTCCTCCACCTCCACCTCCACCTCCACCTCCACCTCCTCCTCCTCATCCTCATCGTCGCTGCTTGATTTAGGATTAGAAGGAGAGGCATCCAATTCTGAATCTGCAAATCTCTTCGGTGCAGCCGTTTCTTCAAGGCTCTCGGCGAATTCCTCATCGAAGAAAGCATCTGAGCCAGCGCTGCTGCAAGATCTCCTGAGCGATTGGGCTCTGCTACTGCAACTTGAAAGCTCGCAGGAACGAGACCTTGGAAGATTAATTACGCCAATATAGAGGGGTGGAGGTGGTGGACGATGATGATGATGATGAGACCTAACAAATCGGAGGAGAAGTGGTGCTGCCGCTGCTGCTGATGATGATGTTCCGTCGCTGACACTCATTCCTCTTCTACTTCTTCTTCTTCTTCTTGAATAAGAAAAAGAATAAGAAGAAGAAGAAGAAGAAGAAGAGGACGAGGAGGGAGACAAGGCAGAAGGCGAATGAGAAACAACAGGTTGGGGGGGTTGGGACCAATGTAAATAAGTCGCGGCAACCTTTGCCCCCATGTTCCCCTCTCGCAAAACCTTTTTATATATAAAAACAGAATCTCCTCCTTCTCTCCTCTTCCTTTTTCTTCTTCCTGCTCCTCCTCTTTCTTCTTTTCCTTCTCTTAAAAGAGACAGAAATTAAGAGATTCGAATTTGTAGAAGAGAAAAAAAATGAGAAATAAAAAAATATATATATAAAAACTCCCAACTCAAATCAAGATGTTTTTGTCATCAATCTTCCCCAACCTGCCTGCAAAAAGGAGAGGAGGAAGAAAAAAAAAATCAATCGATGAGATTACAAGAATCAACGAACGAGGATCCAAATTCTGTAACAGAAAACCCCTTCGCCTTTTTCTCTCCGACCTTTTCGGATCCAAACGCGACTCGAGACGGGCACGACAATTGGGGTTTTATTTCAACGAAAGTAGAGGGAGAAAAGAAGAAAGAGGAAGAACAACAAATTGAGATACATAGGAAACTTACTTCTTTTTTTTTAGTTCATCTACGATTTCTATTTCTAATTCTCATACGATTTCCATTTCTAATTCTGCTGCTGCAACCTTCTTCACTTATTTGAGGGGCAGAGGTTGGAAAGGGGGAAAAAATCTCCACACAACTCACGAGTCGCAAAACGTCGCTCTCTCTCTCTCTCTCTCTCTCTCTCTCTCTCTTTAATATATGGGATGGGAATTGGGATCGACTCCACCGTGAAAAGATCTCTCAATGGTCCCAGCTGGAGCTCAGCTGCCAGTCACGCTCAATGCTCTCCGTCACGGGTGAGGGCGCTCAGTTCCGGCCTTCTAATCCTACCTACGATATAATATAATCTAATCGAATATAATATAATCCAGCTCAGCTCTTTTATCGAACGTATTGAATCATCACGGAACGGACATAATGTAAGTATTTTCTTAAAAAAGATATATAGAAAAGAAAAAAACACTTTCCCTCTGCAATATTTACCCTTTTCAAAAGTGATTCTAGTCTTATTTTTAAGATGCATAGCCCACCTTTGGCACGCGTTCTAATTTGGGAAGTATGTGGGGCTTGCAGGATCCAAGTAGGTTATTTTTAGATACTAATGTAAAACTAGATTTATTTATTAAAATACAACACTTAGGGTGTCTTTCTTTTAATGACAAAGATTCAAATGCTGTATACAATGCCTTCTCCTCTCACGTTTAATATACCTACTATCTAAAATATTTTACATGCTTTATTCTAAGGGCATGTTTCTTTTACAGGAATTGATGAAATTTCTGTTTGTAGAATTTTATAGTTCTCAAGATGAAATTTTTAGATTTTTTTTGTACTTAGCATTGGAAAACTCCACCAAGTAAAGGGCTTGGAATTTCAGAAATTTAAATTGTCATTTAGAACCTTTTATGTTACTAGAATTTTGAAAATCTTTTGAAAGAATTTGATATATGTAAATATTAGGAGACAAAATGCCATATCACATCAAAAAATCCCAATATGTCAAATGCTTGTCAGAAATTCTAATAAAGAAACAACTCTGTTTTCTCAATTGTTTACCTGTATTTGAAAATTTTTTTGAATTTTTAAAAAGATTGAGCTCGTGAATCCAAGCCCACATGATTTTTTTTCCTAAATCCTGATATTTCTTGGATTTTAACTTGGAAGTTTCAAAATTTTGAAGGTTTTTATTTGGATATTTTATTGTAATTATGTATAATTATTTTTATGCATATGTCTCACTTGAGAGAAAAATGTAAAAGTTATCATAACATCTCATGCATAATAAATAGCTTGAACACGCTTCACCGTGTGCTAATTATGTCAAACACTGTGGAGTCCGGAACTTCTCTTACAGCCATTGCACGCGAAATTGTGCAAATCTCCATGCCGAGGCCAACATAAAAACAATATAGACCATCCAAGATGAATTGCACATCCGCCCCTAATGTATTCTCAAGTTCCAGTTAAAAGGAAGGTGGAGTCCGATTTTACTATATGGCGGAGATATGGCTGGACCCGAGATGGCATCGCTGTGACATGAAGTAAACTATATTTCCATCATGGTGCTCAATGGTGCCATGGGACTCACTCATTTTAAACTAAAATTTGAGGGTATATGTGTGGAGAGGATGAATTTCATCTTGAATGGTCTGATACCTCTAAATCCGGGCCATGATGAAATTCCTGGCACGCGTTATACATTTCCCGCGTAATTGATGGTACGACACATGACACATGAACCTAATGGTTTTGTTTCAAAATCCGAATCGAGAGCAAACGGGTCTAGTGTATGTTGGTCAGACTTCAGTTCCAATGGACCAGGTGGCCCTGCAAAGAGCTCTTGTTCGTTTTAGTCCCACCGGCCACGGCCCACGGGCCAGATTGTCAATGTGGTCATTGGAGAATAAGAGCATTATGGAAGTGTCATTTTCTTCACTTTAGAAAATTCATTATTACCCTTTTTAGCTGGAGGGGTGCCTGTTGGTCGCGACCCATGTAATACTCCGACCCAACTTATAGAAGTGTCATTTTCTTCACTTTAGAAAATTCATTTTCACCCTTTTTAGCTGGAGGGGTGCCTGTTGGTCGAGACCCATGTAACACTCCAACCCAACTTAATCGGGTTTAGCGACTAATTAATGAAGACTTCATTGTTATTTGTGTTTTGACTTTGATTTTCTTTCGTTCCGAATTATGGATAGATAGTTGGGTTGAGTTTAATCTATATTAGGTAAACATAAGTCCTTTTTTATAATTTTAGATTTTGTAAGACGTTATCATTCATACATTATCTTAGCGTTAACACGTGTCTTTTGTCAAACTCGTCAACTTTCGTAATTGACTCGTATGTGAACGATGTCGTTTATTTCCGTTAGACCGTTAATTGACTCAAACTGTAATTATCCTGAACTATTGGACATTTATATAAATCTTGCAATACTTATCTTATATAAGAAGATACAAGCACCAACCTCTTCATTTCAACGTCTATTCCCTTCTTCTTTCTTCGTTTCTCAACTCTTCTTTCTTCTTCTTCTCGATCAAGCTAAGCAAGGGGGATTTTGTGCACTCAGTCTTCACTCTTTCCTTGTGTGATTCCTGTTAAGATTTTGGGTTCTTAATCATTTTCCTCTTCTTCTTCTTATTTGTTACTGACGAACTCAACCGTCTCTCTCTTTCCCTGCATGCATGGTGTTAGGATTTCATTTTGATGGGTACGTTGAGCCAAAGGACAACGGATTTATGGAAAAAGCTTGTTGAGGCAAGTGTAAGCATGATTTGAATGAACACATGTTGGTACATAGTTGATTTCTATGGTTTCTCCTTATCTCTCTCTCAAATGTGTGGTTAATCACAGCCCCTTTGGAATTGTATACCCTTGATACTTGTGGTTTCCGTGAGTGCAAATAATACAATTCAGTTGTTCTGTAACAAAGCAGGCTACTTAACCAATCGAGCTTAGGACTGACCGATTGGACACTTCCAGAATCGAAATCCGACCGATCGAACTTCAGAACCGACCGATTGGCCCTGAGGCACTCTGCTTCAAGAGATTAAATCTGTACACCGAAACCCCTGTGTGCTCATTTCTATCCTCCTACCTTTCACACCAACCAAGGAACTTTTTAAGCTATATTCTCAGGCCTCGTGGCTCGTTATTAGGGACCATCAATAAAAGATAAGTATGAAATAGACCTTATAGTGCCCTCATATTAGAATGGTAGTAACCCTTAACTTACCCAATGGAACAGGGGAATCGTATGAATGGTCTTGAGGGCTATAACGCATCCATGTGTGTTGTTCAGTGTTAAGCACCTCCCCATAGTGTTGGTTTAAGGGACTTCGATACACTTTCATGATACAATGCAACACTTATGAAAGATAACTATGTATCGGATAACTTAAAACTACATTAACATGCACAGTTAGAAACATTGGATGACTAGATTAGGGTTGGCTAGTAAGTTATCTTGATTTGAGCCAATTGAATTGCATGACATCTTGAATGACGAATATTGACCTCCACTCTTCTATATGGTTGATATAGCCCTCGTTTTGCCCTTTTGATAGGGTAAATTTGATTTGTTTGATATGTTCGATATGTTTCCGTTAACTTGAGCATTGTATGTATAAGTTGAACGTATGATTGGAACGTAGGATATATGCTCAATATGATATGCGTGGTTTACTCAAGTTCTAGTATATCATTGACTCCATATGGTCAGGCACTACTCAGCCTCAGCTTTAGGATACCAGACGGGGTTGAATTTGGCATAGTATGTATGGCACCGCTATAATGAGTTTATGTCTTGGGGCTTTAGGACCCCAGGAACCAGAGACTCATTCGTACGCTGACCCGGTCGATAGTGTTCTCAGTATGTAAGATCTCAAAAAGGAACATATAGCAAATGTAGTAGCCACCTAGTTATGTCCATTTCATGTATATATTGATTCTGATAGCATGTTTTCTTGTACACACAATTTCCTAGTATACGAAATTGAAACTCTCTGATTTATCAGTTGTTATTTATTCTGTTAGATACAGCATGTGTTTAACTTTTTGTTGCTTATACTTTGCTGAATCGTTGTATTCACGAGTTGTCCTTCGTGTTGCAGGCTCAGATCCCTCAACCGACCCCCCATCGGTCAACCAGACTACAGGAAAGACCCCAGATGCCCCGTCAGGGCTAGAGGAGTGGATGTAATCACTCCGCCGGAGCGCGACATTGTCATGCATGCATAAGTTTTTCCTTGTTGAGGGATCCCATTTGATTTTGGTGTTGAGTTGTGAGCTTTGGCAAAAGTAATTCTGGCTCATTTTGTTTGACTCTGAACTTCATGTAATCTTTTGTATATATCTGATTTTGTCTTGATATATCTTCCTTTATTATGCAATGAAACCTACAGCTTCCGCGTACATGTATTAGCATGTGTGAAATTCCCTTGTGCTTGTGCACTTAGACAGGGTTTAAGTATATCTGCGCTGGAGTACGTGTGTCACTGGTTAGGTTTAGTCTTAACCCCCGATCTCCTAGGCTCGAGTTGTGACAACCCACCCCCATCCCGTGTTCACCCATTTTATAGAACGGGAATGTAATCCCCATAATTTTTTTTAACATTAACCTTCATTCAAAAGGCTTAACTAGTATAAGAGGGAAATACTGAAAGGTCAAAAAGAGAAAGAAAAAACAAACACCACCAAAAGTAAAATCCCCAGCCGCCCAAAACTTCAAAAGAAGGTGACCTTCCTCTAATTCCTCAAAATGATGTCAATAGACATCCCATGAAATTGAAAAGAACGGACACCCACTAAGTGATTGTGAACTTGAGCTTGTAAGCGAAGTCTGCAACCTTTGTGTTGGAATCCTAAAGGCATCGGGAATTCTTTTTCTTCCAAATGATCCATAAAACTGCTGAAAAGATGTCTCTCCACAAAATCCTTGCTTTGTCCAATCCTACCTCTAGCAACCAAGCCTCAAGCAGTCCAAAAATAGACTTTGGATGGGCCCAACTACAATAAAACTAGTCTAAGACTTCAAACCAAAGCCCCTGGGCTATTCTACAGTTCAAAAGGAGGTGATCAACTAACTCCTCATCTGCCAAGCACATAGGACAAGCATTGAATATGACTTTCTTGCGTTGGCACAAGTTATTGATAGTCAAAATTACACCTCACAATGCCAACCAATCGAACAGAATGACCCTTGGTGAAATCTTCAACTTCTGAATTATATACAAAAGGTTTATTGGAGAGAGGCCCCCTGACATAGCTGTGAAGAAAGAAGATACCGAAAAAATCCCTTCTCTAGAGGCTATCCAAATCCTATAGTCTTCCACATTAGGATTAATAAAGACATGGTTGAGAATGTTGCGTAGGGAGGAGAGTTAGTTCTCCTTAGTCTCCAAGAAATTTCTTCTAAATATAAACCCCTAATTCACCTCCTCACTGTCACCAATGAAATAGGAAGAAACTATCGCTTTTCGATCTCTAGCAAAAGCAAACAAGTCAGGGAAAGCTTCAGCCAATAGTTTATCCCCATCCTAGTTATCTAGCCAGAACAACAGTTTCTCCCTTGAGCCCACTCAAATTTAATGTTGACAACAAAGGCATCCTGAAATGGCACAATCCCTCTCCATAGCTTAAAAGCGCGATAATTAGGCATTTGAATATCCCAACCATCTCTCAAAATCCCATACTTTGCTACCAAGACTTGCTTCCAAAAAGACTCATCATGATCCCCAATCCTCAACAACTACTTTCCTAGAGAGCATGGTTTATATGACAAATAGTTCTAAAGCCTTGTCACGTTCCGAAATCTGAGCTCCTTGGGACCCTCAAATCATGAGGCATGACGGGTCAACAATAATTAAATAAAAAAATCCAAAACTTTATTAAATAATATAAATGGAATGTCATGATTAACATCTCAAGCTACATAAATAAATCAATCCACTTAAAATAAATAAATAAATCTGAAGTGAGAATGACTCTTATAAATATAATAAAGAATTCTCAGTTCTAATAAAATCCTAAATCAATCTTCCAAATCTAAGGATGAAGTTTCGCAGCTCATCCCTCAATCCCAATTCCATAAACATGCTAGGTTTCCTTGGGCTCCGGATCAATTTCGAAATCTGTGAGGGAAAAACAAGAGTGAGTAAAACTTAATAAGTAATACGAACTATAAAACGTAGCAAACAGGTAATAATCTAAAAAATTCAATTTACAGTCATAATTCATATATACAAGGTATATTAAATAAGGCAAATGCAATATCTTGAAAGCGACAAGAAGGTAATTTGACCGAAATTCAAAGTATTTCAAATAAACGAGTAAATATCCAAATCAACAAATAAAAAGGCATCAGAAATCTCCGCAATAAATAAAATATCAAAGTATGCTCGCCAGAGTTAGGCCTGAACCAAGCACAAGGTATCCGCCAGGAACAAATCGTTTTATATCCATACAAAGTTGGCACAAGGCCTGAGAATATAAGTAATCTTCAAAACAAAGTGGAACTAGCTGCAGACTAGCAATATCACACAAAGGAGTCCCAATCCCAATGTCATACCCAAAAAGGAGCTAAAATCCATATTTAAGCGTCTCCACGGAGCGTTGCCCATACTTTAGAAAATGCCTTGAGGGTATAAATAGCAAATCTAAGAATTCAAAGTCATTTTAATCGCAAAAATGGCCAAGTGTTGAGATTACAAATTAAATCACATGTTATCAAGTTTTTTCACATTTTTAAGCATTGTCAATCTAATGATAATTAATCTTATCAATTATAGCATAATGGTGGTAAGAAAACAAAATCAGGTTTGATGTAATTATCATGTACAAGAATGTTAAAGGCAACAAAATATCCTAATAATTTAATATTATTTCAATAGTTTCCAAAATTTCATATCTTAAATCAAATTGAGGCAAAGACTAGAAAACTCTAATATTAAGGAATTATGATAAGACCACTTGCTTCTCTCAACAGTAAATGATGGACTTGACCTACTCCAATCTAAATATCCAGGAGAATCGATGCGGGTCCCTGTTAATGATGGTATGTAAACGGATTAGCAATTGAGTCAAGGGATGGGCTCATCATGGGCTATTGATTTGGGTCATAATCACACGAGATGAATTTGGGATAAGATATGGTCACATACTTGATTGGGCACAATTTATTTAGTCATGCAATGGGCCTAAGTAATCTGGATCACACATGCATATGGGTTAAATGGATCGGACCTAGATCAATGAATGGCGTGGAAAAATCAGTGGATGGGCTAAAACTATTGGGTCATGAACTTAGGCTTACACACAATGAATGCAACCTACAAACCAAGTGGCCAGGAATAATGGGCTTCATATGTTCAGCTTAGTGGGCTTAGGGTTAAAAGGCCATTCTATAGAACTTGAATATCTTGTGTTAAACATGCAGGCAAGATGGGCTGGATGAAGGGGACCACATGGTCCAACTAGGTTGATTAGGCGAGTCAAGGTTATGAATCATATGGGTATAGTTTGAGCAAAGAGCTGAGTCAAAAGAATGCTAGTTATTGTATTTTTGGGTGGCCCAGGAAGTTGAGTTGAGACGATCATGTACATGGGTAGAGATGACTTGGACTTTATGCAAGGGTCCTGTTGTTTGTTTTAATTGAAGGCAAGACGAAATGAGAATAAGAGCTGAACAATTATGAAGGAAAAGGAAGAGAAGAGAAGCAAAAGTGGAGAAGAACAGTGGGTTTGGGCAGTTATGCACTATTAGAAAGGAAAGGAGGGAGAACAACAAGAGAGAGAAAAGAGAGAGCGAAGGAAAAAGGAACAACAGGAGGGAAAAGAGAGAGAAAAAGAAAGCAGTACCGGGGGAAGAAACGAGGAAGAGGAAGGAGAAGACGATGTAGAGAAAAAACCAGCAAGGAAGAAGATGATGAACAATGGAAGAGAAAGATGCTCGACACACAGAGATGGGCAGTGGTGAAGACACCGACCATCAGTTGTAGGGAATAGAGGGTAGGAACATGGTGAAGTAAAAACTATAGGTTCGATGGCATATGTGGTGAAAAGGATGAATGAAGAAGAACAAAACAGAAAACGGAGAAGGAAGAGACAGAATGAAGAAGAGGGTAGCAGAGATGAGGTTGGAAACGAAGAGAAGAGAAAGAAACAAAAATGATGAAGAAGAAACAAAAAACAGAGCAGGACGAAGGAGAAGAGAAAGATGCAAGGGAAAACTAAGCAAAGAAGAAGATGACCAAAAGAAGATGAAGGAAAAAACCAGAGGAAAGGAAAACCAAGAAGAGGAAGAAAGAAAAAAAAAGGAAAGGAAACAAAAGAAGAAGCATGCAAAGGTGGTTGGGTTCTCAGGCTAGGTTTCTCGGTTGCAGGTAGATATGGAGAAGGGTAGAGTGATGGATGAAGAATGCAGGGAGGAAACGAAACGGAGAAGAAGAGATGGAAACGGGCTATTTGAGGGAGTAGCAGGAAAGAAGAATAAGAGAAGGAAAAGGCATGGGACCGAGAGGAAGACGAAGATGGGCATTGGTGTGATGGTGCCATGGATAATGAAAAGTGATATAACGGGGAAGAGCAGGTGTTGAACTGATGGGGAGCGGACTGAAACGGGTGGTAACTGTGAAGAAGAAAACCGGTGGAAGAAAATGAAACAAGAAGTAGAGTTGCAGAGGGTTCCAATGGTGATGATGGAATTGAGAAGAAAAAGATGAAGATTCCCCGGTTAATGGGTTCTGTTTGGATGAGAGGAAACCAATAAAGAAGAAGGAAAGAAGAAACAGAAATAAGAGAGAGAAAAGAAAATAAGGAAGAAGATGATGAAGTGGGTTGTCTGGGCTGTCTGGGCAGAAACGGAAGGAGGAGGAGAAAGAAAACAGAAACAAGAAAGGAAGAGAAACCAAGGAAAGAAAAAGAAGAAAACGAAACAGAACAAGAAGAAGGAAGAAGGAGAAAGATTGGGTCGAGTTTAGTTGCAGAGGAAGCAGAAAGAAAAAGAAAGAAAAGGAAGAAGTAATCAACAAGAGGAGCGTGATGATCTCAAGTGGGTTTTGGTTCCGTTCCTAAGATGGAGGTGTGATAAGTAATTAAAAATGTATTATTTTATATGTATTTTCAAGAATTTTAATAACTTATTCATTAGAAATTTCTTCATTTAGTTGGAACTCACGTTTTTATGATTTTAAAATTCATTTTAAAATTTTCTTACAAAAATCATTAAAAATCATCACTTTTTCATTAAATCATGAAATTTTCTATTTTTTAGAAGTATTTTTCAAATTTATGATTTTGCATAAAAATTTTTTATTAAGATAAAATCATGATCAATGATATAGATTTAGTGTGTCATTTTATGTGAATTGAGCTCGCATTAATGCATTTGTGACTTTCAATCAAAATTGTTATTTTAATTTAATACTTTTGTGTGTAGAAAAATGAAGAGAAAGGGACCTGCCTCAAAGATTTGAACCCAAGTTATGCCAAGGTGGAAGATCCCTTGCAAGTGACGAAAGAGGAGAGATTTTTTAATTTTGGAAAGTGAAGAAAAAAAGACAAAAAAAAAAAAAGAAGAAGAAGAAGAAGAAGAAAGGCAAGAGAAAAAAAAAATGTGCAACCCACTTTCCAATTTGAAAATATCCCAGCCATCATACAATTTGTACTCTCCACTCAAATCACCGTCCAATTTCTCTCTCTCTTTCCTATGTATAATTCAACTCATTCTTTAACTCCAAAAACCCAACCATCTATTAACCATTCCACACCAAACGTTCCATATATTCAACTAATCCCAGCCACACTTGAAGAGCAAAGAACCATGTGAGCATGGACTGATGAGGACGTTTTGGGCATCACATGGAATAACATATGAAGAAATCCTTTGATAACTAAAATCATTGGTAAGCCATGACAAAAGGTTGTGATAGAGCTTATTAATTTAGAAAGAATTGTGGCCAAAAGGAGACAAGTCCACATGATTTTTTTTCTTTCTCAAAATAAATTACTATGCAACGTGGATGAAGAGGCCTGTAAGGAAACAAAAATCAACTGACTTATATATAAGACCTTTGCCATGAAAGAGAAGGGACGTCAGCCAGCCACCACCCATTCCAACCAAACACACGCCCTACCCACTTCACCTCTTCTCCATCTCATCACAATCCAAAGTGGGGTTTGGCCGGCCCACTTGGATACATTCTATCCATTCCATCTTCTCCTTTCATTTAATCCTCCTTGGTGTGAAGATTGAAAATAAGAGCTTGGATTGTGCGCGGAGTCCCCTCTTTTTGATGTCTTGATCTAGGGTAATGATAGATTTTTTTTTCTAGTTGTAATTATTTTTGGGATATTATTGGGTGTATTGGTTCGTTCAATTACAAATACACAATTAGTAATGTCAAGGTGTTCCGCCTTGGATCGACGCTGTGTGTTTGTGTGTGGGACAGCACGCACTTGGTACGGTATTTTTGTAGATTTTTTTATTTTGCCAATACAGTGTTTTAATCTTTCAAAAATATGAGAAACTAGCATTATTTTCATTATTTTTTTTATTATATCTGAAAATTTTATTTCTGATTTTTTTTATTTAAGGCATGGTTATTTATTTCTTTATATTGGTGTTTTAATCTATTTCATTGTCTTGCAGTTTCTAGTCTTAGGATTTTTTAGTTTAAAATTTCTAGGTTAGATTTAAATTGTTATTTTTTTTCGGATTTGGATTTGTAATTAAAATTTAATTTTCAAAAGTATTAGTGTATAATTTTTATAGATTTTATTAGGATAGCTTTAGTTTTTTAATTAGGATAGGTTTTCTGTGAATACCAGCTCCTTGTGGATACGATCTCGGACTCACCGGATAAAACTACATCGAGACCTTGCACTTGGGGTCTGCGTTGATCAAGGTGGAACAGTTAATGTGCATGGCCTGAGATGGGTTCCATGATATGGGTGAACCGGCTATCAATGGAACCATGGAAGGAGGCGGGATCGGTTGGTAATGCAGTGATGGGGACCATTTGGTTGATTATGTTAATAAGAATGCCATGAAGGGGGCCATGAAGATGATGGGGTAAAAGACATGAATGATCAAAAATAGTAAGCATGCAAAGGACAAGAGAAAGGAGAAAAGAACAAACCTTGGGGGGGGCAATAACTTGAAAAGGGGAGGGCACAAAGGAAATCAACTAGAGGGGATGGATAGAATCTTTTTTATAGAAAAAGAAAAGAGTGTCTCCAAAAGAATAAGAATCCTATACTAAGTTAGTCAGGGAAAACAATTGAGGTTGGACTCTAAAACATAAATTAGAATTGAATACAAATTTCAAGATGGTGTTAAAATAGAAAAATTAAACAACAAGAAACCTAATTAATTTGAGTATCCTGGTTAAGCCAGCCCCCTAATAAGCCAAATTCTAACAAAACAAGGTCTTACAACTAATTTTAAATTTTAAATAGTTTAACATAAATGTATATGGAGTCCATCACAGGTCAAATCAAAAGTCAAAATTAATTTTAATTAAAAATAAAAAAATTCGGATCGTTACAAGCGTAGTCCCCCTTCCTTCCTTCCCGGACTTCTGACCACTTTTTGTGGCAGACGGGCTGAGTATTTGGGAGGAAAACTCTGGAGGTCAAAATCCAACTCGTACCTTAAACATCTATCAGATGGGTATAACTTGTCTGATCAGCGCATCTAACTGGATTAGGTTACACGTAGAGTAAGTAACATTTAGCCACCCGTCGTAAAAAGCTATTTCCACGCATGGGATGGCAACTGGTTGTTGGCTTGAACTCTTTTACTCAATGATGAAGAGTTGTTCTCTTGAACATCTTTTGGATCCTGAATGATCATCTGCCGTCAAAAGAGTAGTATATCTCCGTTGCACTTTAAAAAAATGTGAATTGCCACAAATTTTGAGTTCCACAGGCCATTTTAGATGTAAGAGGGCTTTAAGATCCAATCAATTAATTACCAAAATCAAATGTACGATTTATAAGATTTAAGGCATGAAACTGGAGTACATATTGTGGCCGGCATGCTACAAATCTCACATTAGATCAATTATGACAACGGCTAGAGAAATAAAGAGTCTCATAGTAAACAAAGACTCAATTTGCCCATGCAAATAAAACTTCCTCTACAATTAGATGGATTAAGGTATTATTTAGGTGAAAAAGTTAATTGAATAACGGTGACTCTTTGAAGCTTGTCCACATAAGAGATAATTGAGCCCTATAGTTGATTCTATTTCACTATCATATATTGATGCAAATGCATAGAGATCACTATCATATGCGGATGCAAATGCGAAGAGCACAGTGAAGGTTCCTAATTTTCAAAATGTACATATATAGATCTCTGACCACGTGTGGAGATCTTCACATCCATATCCTTGAAAACTTAGTCCTAATCGAAAATTCACCTAAAAACTTAAATGCCTCATGTCAAATGATAATTTATGTAACATAATTAACTTTTCATAGTTGGCTAGTTGCATAAGCATTATTGAACGCCTCACAAAAAGCCGAGTGTCTTGTCACTTCAAATCTGCAGAGAATATGAATCCCTTCTTTTCTAAATATCAAGTAGTTAATATATTTAAAAAAAAATTTCAAATAAGGTCCTAAAGTTTTGCCTTATTTCAAAAAAGGTCATACATTCTAAAACTTTTCTAATTATTTCCTAAGTTTTCCAAGAAGTTATCAATTAAGGACATTCATCCATTTAAAAGTACTTTCTGTCAATGTTTTCTCTCAATTTTTTGAAAATATCAAATTACCAATCATTTAAGCCATGGTATGGTTTCAACAGCTACTGTATGCACCATGCCACTATAAAAATGTTAATTATCCTTGATTAAAGTAAGGGTGCTAGAGAAGTAGATGAGGAGAATTGAAGAAATTGAAGGAGAGAATTATTTTGATAAAGGGTAACTTACATTTTTTAAAAAAGAACTGATTGAAAAAGTTGCCGAAAAATTATAATAAATGGAGGCATGTCCTTAATTAAAATTTCTTGAAAAACTTAATAACTAATTTGAAATATTTTGAAACTTGTGTCTTTTTTTGAAATAAGATAAAACCTTAGGAAATTGTAACTAGCAGGCAGCAGCTGATGTTCACTGTAGATTTGGGAGTGACTTACAACCAGCAGCTGATCATGTGTCAAAGAGGTTTTGCTTAGCTATGCCAGGTTCATGTATGTATTGACGACTGCCGTGATTTTGAAGCGCTTCGCATCCATCACCTTCAATCAAAACATGTTGGGCTTGCAAGCCATCCATCCATCCTACAATCCATTGGTCATTACCATGTAGAAATTAGTGAGGGGGCGAGCAAGGGTGTGCAGGGAACGGGAACCCCGCCCCCCCCCCCCACAACTACATTAAATTTCAAAGGAGTTTAGAGCAGTGGACGTGGACTCTTTTTAGATAGACGATAAATGAATGATGTACACGTGCTATTATTATTTTAGTTTTACCTACTACCTCTTTCTTCTCTTCCTCCTATTGAATGCTTAGGATTTGCTGCATGCTTATGAAATTGGTTCTCCCAAGAATACATATAGAGAGGATTCAATATTCATTCTTCGCGATAAACAGAGGTTTCCAAGTTGGGTTTAAGAGACAGGGATACAATACAACAAACTTATACCAAAACTTTCTAATATATATATTCACAAAAGACCGTGGGTGTTTAATGTTTGAGAAAATTAGCCAAAAGTTCCTCTCATAACATAAATTAAGGGCGCAATTCACTCACAAATCCAATAAGGCTTGTAGTCCCTACAACATGGATATATTCCAGGCGGAGGTTCCTAAAATGACCACCTCATATTGCTTATGACTGATTTATCCTTTTTGTAACTACTTTTATTTTTGTGATCCAAAATTTTGAAAATCCATAACTTTTGTTCATGATATCTATTTTTGAAAAAAATAATATATTTAGAACTAACTCAGTAAGACCTTTCAAATAATACCAATGTTGCTTATAAAATTTTGTAAAAAAAGATTCTACAAAATTTATATAAATTCTCTGCAAAACTCATAAAAATTCTTTGTAAACTCAAAAAAATTCTCTACAAACTCATATAATTCCTTAAAAAATTATCTACAAAAATTATATAAATCTCTGCAAAACTCACGTAAATTCTCTGCAAACTCATATAAATTCTCTGCAAAACTCATATAAATTCTTTGCAAATTGATATAAATTCTAATCAAACTCAGATAAATTCTTATAAAACTCATATAAATTCATCCAAACTCATATAAATTCAGTCAAAACTCAGAGAAATTCGTTTGTCTACACTACAAGTCGTCACCGGAGAGGAAGCTTTGGACTACAAGTCGTTGCTGGACTTGCAGAGACAGGGTTCTCTGTTCTTGTTGCTGCCGGAGTTACAAAGTAAAGAGGCCACCCATAGTCACTGGTTTCTGCCTATGAACAGAGGATCTGGATTTGCAGTAAGTCGTCAAAGAGAGGACACAAATTGCAAAGGGAAGAAGAGGAGTTGATTCTCAGAGAAGAAGAGATTGACTGTTATCTCTTGTTGTCTACGGATTATAAAAGAAAACCAGGATCAATAGGATCTGGTCTTGGACTAGTGGTGTTTGCGAACAGAGGAGATCAAATCAGGACTTGGGCTCTGGTTTCTTCTTGCACAAACCAGTTGAAGTTGTACATTGATTAGTCACCGAAATCAAAGAAGGAAGAGAGCGGAAGGGGCAGTGCTTACAGAGGGATAATTTAGTGGGTCCTGGTTCGCGTAGACAACCAGATCGTCACTGCCAGAGAAAGGGGCTACAAGGCACCGCCTTCGCCCATCGCCAATCGTCATGAGTCGCTGCTGCTCCCATCGTTGTTGTAAGATTTGTAAAGAAGAAAAGGTCATCAGTGTTCCAGTTCTGTTGCAAGAGCAGAACAAGAAAGAAAAGATCTACTAACTGGGCATTTTGGACCTTTTAATGCTTAAATTTGAAAATGGATCTTTGCCTAACAAAATAACACATTTTTAAGGACTTATCACTGCCTCTATGACAAAAGATAGTGAACTACTCACCATAATATGAAATGTTGAGGGACCTATTGCTGAAAGCCCCTTATGTTTTGCAAACGAAAAAAAAATCTCTTGCTTTACATATAATGAATCTAAATGCAATCTAACGGTCAATATAAAGAGACGCAATTTATTTGGAGCCCTGTACGAAGAGAGATGATTTATTAACTTGAATTTTATTCCAATCCTTAGAGGGATAATGATCCCCGGCCCTTAAGGGCTTTTTGAACCTTTTAAGTGCTTAAATTTAAAAAGGATCTCTGCCTCTATGACAAAAGATTGTGGACTACTCACCATAATATGAAATGTTGAGAGACATATTGCTGAAAGCTCCTTAATGTTTTGCAAATGAAAAACAATGTCTTGCGTTACATATAATGGGTCTAAATGGAATCTAACGGTCAATATAAAGAGAGGCAATTTATTTGGAGCCCTATACGAAGAGAGACTATTTATTCACTTGAATTTTATTCCAATCCTCCAATGGATAGTGATCCCCAACCCTCAAGGGCATTTTGGACCTTTTAAGTGCTTAAATTTGAAAAAGCATCTCTGCCCCTATAACAAAAGATCTTGGACTGCTAGTTATAATATGAAATGTTGAAGGATCTGTCGTTGAAAGTCCCTTAATATTTTGCAAATGAAAACAAATGTCTTGCATTGCATATAATGAATCTAAATGGATCTAACGGTCAATATAATGAGTGGCAATTTATTTGGAGCCCTGTATGAAGAAAGACGATTTATGCATGTGAATTTATTCTAATCCTCCGAGGGATAATGATCCCCAGCCCTTGAGTTCCAAGTACCACGAGTAATATTCCACAAAGTGAAGAAATGCATGAATATTTTTGATATTTTATTCAAATATATTATATTTGATTTGATAAATCTCATTGTGTGCCCAAAATATAATAGAGTGAGTTTTTATTATAACCAATACAAAAGAAAGTCATATATTTTGGGCAGTTCATATTTTAAATATGCAAGCCCCATGCAAAGCCTCACATGAATTATGGCCTCAAATGCGGAGCCTTGAGTGAGTCCAACCAACCCTAAACCTTCATTGGATGAAGAGATTTCGACACTATGCACATGAATATTGTCTATATATACATATATATACATATAGACCTATATATATAGAAAAATATTACTATGTATCTATCCCTCATACTATGATGAGAGACACTTTCTTGTTTGGAAAGTATTAATGTGTAAAATGACAAAACCATAATACGTCATACACCTTTTTAACCTTGTTAGCTCCAAAAAATAAAGCATTCCTGACAATAGTGTGAAGGATAGATGTATAGTGTGAAAAATATATACATAGTAATCTTCCTCATATATATCTTTATATATATATAGAAAAATTCTCGGAAATGCCTCATTTAAAAAGGGGTGCTTCTGTCCTTTTTCTGTCCTCCAATGAGGGACAAGTCATGAATATATACATAGAAACATATGTGTATATATATATATATTTATGGAAGCCTTCTCCTAAGCTTGAGCTTATGATAAGGTAAGCTCAAGTGTGTGGCTCACATTTATAGGACCCACCTGGGGACCCACATAGGGATGGGATGATTTAAAGGACTCCTTAGGATCCTACTCTTTGTAAAGGATTAGCTTCAACTGTGGTTTTTATGATCTCCATCTGAGCCCTAAAAATTTAATGGTCAATGGTCCATCTGAATTGATGCACAGTCGATCTAACAGCCTAGTAAAATTCGGATCTGACCAAAATTTGTGGACATGTGCAATTCAGGGGGATCGAGTAGTTGGACCAAAGGTGGGCCCCAAGGACTTGAGCTTATGGAATTTCTTATGCAAGTATATATATATGTATATGTATATATATGCGCACACACCAATTAGGAACCTTCACTGATCTCTTCGCATCTGCATTAACATGATGATACTAAAATAGAATCCGCTTATAGCGCTCCATTATTATCTCTTATGTGGACGACTTCATTTGTTTGCAACATTTTACTTGTGTAACCATTATATATATTTGCGTTTGCTTAAAGTATTTAACATATGATATGAACCCTTGTACTTGTGTAAAATCTGGCGTGTTTATAAAGAGCCTATTTACATGTAGAAATTTTCACACATCCCACTCTATGGAAGTCATTGGCATGAACTTAAATTACTCAAAACACTTGCTTGCACAGCCATAGAAAAGGCTTTGACGGTGCAATTTGCTGCTTAGGTTTGGAGTTCAAACCCTTTGAACTAGCGTTCATATCCGCTTCCAATTCATATAACCCAAACTCTGTAATATTGCAATAGAAATTATAAGCCCTAATAAGTTAAAGTTTTAGATTAAGATCTGCAGGGATTTTGTTTTTGAGAAACAAGTAAAACAGAAAAATTAACAAAATCAAATTCTAATTTTCTGAACTATTTTAGGCTTCTAATTGATTATTTGAACCATTCAAGAGGCCTCTAATTCAAGTTATGAATCTTGAATTATCATGGATTTTATGAAACACGCGAAAGTAAGTGAACTGTACTTTCTAATTGCTTACATTTTTTTGCAGCCATGTCATGATTCGAATCATTCATTGTGTTTGAACCTTGAGGCCTATTTTTCTTCTGTGAAAAATTTCGTGGTTGTGAAGCTCCATTAAATTGCTCAAAATTATTTTTTATCTTCTATATCTTTATCTTTATTTTTTCAATTTAAATCACTTTTAAAATATATCTTAGAAAACAAGGGGCCCTAGGTGACGCAGAGTTATTCATAAAATAAATGTACCGTACCATCCTTCATGTTTGCTGGGTTTTGACATTGTGCTCTTCGGCTAAATCGTTAGATGTGTTTGCATTTATTTTATTGTTTTTCTAGCTCCATATGCTTGCTCGTGAGACTGAATTATCTTGCATCCTTTTGGGTGGCGCAGCGAATTTGAATGCTGACCTGCGATCGACAAGTGCACAAAACGCACAAACGCACACAAAATACTAGCAAACAATCAAAACAATCACACGTGTGAAGGCAATCATGCATGTTGTTCTACAAAATCACCTATGGCCAACGAAAAAGCTCACGTCTGTACATTTTTCTCTTGTCCCTCAGGAGTCAGGGTTTCAACATATAACAATATATATACATATATTGGCTACTTATGTGCATATGTCTCTCATGAAGACTCTGTGTATACTCCTTTTTGGGGCCCACTGTAACCCCACCAAGAGATGAGATCGAAGAGGATGGAAAGATTTATGTAGGACCATCCTAGATATCTAGTTTGGCCCCGATCACATATCTCGAACCCTTTCATCCGTGGCCACAAATGCATTCCATTCAAATCGGTACATAGGTAATCCAATGGTCCAATAAATTCTTATCTGAATAAAACTTGAGACGTATGGCTATCATGTGTCCCCTATGTATTGTAAGATTTGGATTAGGCGATATATGGGCCCCAATTAGAGTTCTCACGACAAAATAATAAAGGACCTATGCACGCGAATATTGTCATATATATATATATATATAAAGGAAACAATCTTGTAAGGAAGGTCTTTACAGACAATTTTCATCGTTTTGGATAGTGTGACCCACGTTGCTAGCATCCAAATGGATTACACACATGATCCCCATAAATTGCACACGTCTACTAATTTTGATCTCATCCGAATAGATTAGACTGTTGGATCGACTGCACATCCATCCAAATAGACTTTATAAATATTTATCTATATATATGAGTGTGCAGCCTATCCAACGATCTAATTTATTCGAATGGGATTCAAAATTAGTGGACATGTGCAATTCATGGTAATGTGTGTGATCCATTTAGATAGCTCGCAACGTAGACCACACTATCTAAAACGATGAAAAATGGTCCGTAACGACCATCCTTACAGGACTGTTTCTCAAATATATATATTCACACTATGTTGAGAGACACCTATCAAGGTCAAAAAGTGATTTGCTTTTTCTATGGCAATTTGTCTTTTGCATATTACTACTTTCCAAATATGAAGTATCCCTCACCATAGTGTAAGGGACATATGTGGCTATTTGTCTTTTGTATATTACTACTTTTCAAATATAAAAGTATTCATCACCATAGTACGAGGGATATATGCATAGTAGCTTTATCATATATATTTATGACAAAACTACTATGCATATGTCCATCACACCATAGTGAGGGGCACTTTTATTTTTGGAAAGTATTGATGTACAAGAGAACAAAATCATCACACATCATAACATATTTTTAACCTTGTTAGGTCTAAGAAAGGAATTGTCCCACACCTTATGATGAGAAATGAATGCATAGTAGTCTTTCTCATATATATATATATATGTATGAAAGTGTCAATCACCATAATATAAGGGACATATACATAATAGTATTGTCTTTTATATCTAAAATATATAGTTAAATATATAGAGTCTATTCGAATGATGTGTAATCAATCTAATGGACTAATTTTTTTAAATGGGACCCACAATTGGTGGTCATGCGCAATTTATGGGAATCATGCATGTTATCCATTTGAATAGCCCGCAACATAGGCCTAACTATCAAAAAAGATAAATATAGGACTGATCTTACAGGACCGTTTCTCATATATATATCTATATATATATATATAATAAATCCCTTTTTAGACCTAACAAGGTAAAAAAAGATAACATGATGTGTGATGATTTTGTTCTTTTGTACATCATTCTATGAGAAATGTTCTCACACACCTACTGTGAGAACTTTTTATAGAGCCCACTTATGGGTCCCATTTGGGGATGGGACTAAGGGGCTGAAAAGATCTATATAGGACCACTCCACATATCAAGTTTGGCCCTAATCACATATACCAAACCCTTTCATCCATGGCCTACAAATTCAGTTTATTCAGATTGATGCACAATCGATCCAACGGTCCAGTGAATTCGAATATGACCGAAACTTGGGGCGAGTAACTATCAAGGGGGTCCTTGTGTGTTGCAAGGTTTAGATTGGATGATAGATGGACCCTACCTAGAGTTTTCATAAAAAAAATGGTGAGAGCTAGTTCTTATAGGATTATTTCTCATATAATATATATATATATATAGGATTTTGATCCTATGAGAATTATTCTCAAGCACCTACTATGAGAACTTTTTATAGGGCCAACTTGTGGGTCCCATTTGAAGATAAGACCAAAGGGATAGAAAGATCCACATGGGATCACCCTACATATCAAGTTTGGCGCCAATCACATACTCCTAACCCCTTCATCTATGGTCTACAAATTCATTCTATTCAGATCGGTGCACGGTTGATCCAACGGTTCAATAAATTCGGGTCTAACTAAAATTTGAGGCATGTGACTGTCAAAGGACCCCTTGTATATTGCGAGGTTTAGATTGGATAATAGATGAGCCGCACTTAGAGTTCTCACAAAACAATGGTGAGAACTAGTTCTATAGGATTATTTCCCCCATATATATATATATATATATATATATATATAAAGAAAGCCAAATGAACAAAATGCCCTCGCACCTATACATCAATCTGGTTATCCCGGATTACTAGAGAAACTCAGCACATCTAAACTTAACATTAAACGGAAGTGGCTCTCAGAGTCTGGAGAACTTTTCGAGCGGACTCCTTATGTAGCTATAACTGGGTGTTCAGTTTTGATCAGGGCAAGGTGGGAGTGGGCTGATGCATTGCATCCCATGACCATCCATCTCATGATCCTATTTTTGTTGGCATATTAATTTATCTATATGCATGGGCATGTACTGTAATAAAAGAAGAAGGGGAATAAATAAGGAACAGAACAAAAAGAGAGGGACGTCGGTGGCGGAAGAGGAGCCTTCACGTGGGCCTCGACCGACTCTCGACAGGGACACACAGACACCAATGCTACGCCAATTTCCTTCCTTATCTCTTTCTTCGTCTATCCTCTCCTCTTCTTCTACACCCATCATTTATCATCCTCTCTCTCTCTCTCTCTCTCTCTCTCTCTCTCTCTCTCATCGAAGCTTGGATGTGGATCTTGGATGATCTTTCCTATCATTAGTGAAGCGATTTAGTAGGGTCCCTCTCAGATCTTGGGGGAATCAGTAATATCAGAAAGGAATTGGGACCCCGCTGTAATTTGGATGGAAAATATCTGTTGGGCCTCGTCCAAGCTGAATGGCAATTGATCCCCGTCTCCATCAATGGAAGAGTCCATCGTCCACAGCTGCTGCTGCATCCTCAGATGATCATATCTCGTCCACATGCGGAGGGCATGGTGGTGCTTCCATTTGTCTCCATTCATGCCGAGAGCGGCCTCCTCTTCTCTCCTCTTAATTCTCCTCCAATTGGTTGACCCAAGAGAGGCCCACCAGTACCACACCGCATGCCACTTGGGATCAAGATGCTCGGATGACATCTGCGCCCATGCTCCAAATATCTGACAAGGGTAGGTTCACATCTCATGGTGGCACAAGCACTCGATCTCAATTCTTAATGTAGATGGATTCAATTTTCATGCCACTGGCCTATATTTTCGTTCCAGTTTAATTTGAACGTATTCTTCTTTTTCTTCTTCTTTTTTCAAAAATATGAACGTATTCTTCACGTATTATAGTCATTCGTTCATTCCCTTGGAATGTCACTATATGTATATACAGGCGAGTAAAGCCATTCAGCCTGACCAGCTACGACACAAGCAATGGCAGCAACAAATCCCTTGGACCAACTAAACATGGATCAAGTCCAATCATTGTAATTTTTCCGAAAAAAATTAAGTTCAAATTTTAATTGAGCAGTATTATAAAGAAAAATCATAAAATGAAGAACTAGTTGTTCCTATATATTTTTTTGATGAAATTTACCCTAGTTGATGATATCATCAACATCCTGCAATTTTTCTTTTTCTTCTTCAATCTTTCTTCTTTTCATTTGATGGTTTGCATACTTTTTTGTCTCAGATTTGAAGGAGATATGCTGAAGTTTTGTTGGAATTTGAATATCCATTTCAAAAAAAAATAAAGGAAAATTGAAAAGAGGTGATGAATACATTAAAGAATAAACATTTGATTAGTCTTTCACAAATCACACAATAAAGTGTGTTCAATCTGTCCATTATCTAATTCATGATTAAAATTGGTTCAAAGATTCTAGATTAATGGAACAAAAAATACTCTTGGGATTCAAACCTTCACACAAATAATACAATACCTAGGAAAAATCTCACATTCACTACTCAAAGGTTGCCCAACTTGGCTCCCTACATGCTATCCACAAACATCAAGACCTATGAAAATTTTTTTTAAAACTGACTTTAAACTCACATTTTCATAAAAACACACCCAATTTCATCCCCTCCAACCTCATTCAAATCCACCGCCAAATCAGAAGATAATATTCATTTAATCATTTCACCAAACACCTTGTACTCTAAATGCAAACTCTCAAATCTCATATGAAGGGGTAGACAATGCGTAGAAACTAAGCATGGGACCCCACACCACCTAAGGAAGATTGCCGAGACCACTTAAGGAAGACTATTGAGACACAAAATGCAATAATTCTAACAACTTTTCCATCACTAGGTAAAAAAAGATAAAGCAAAATATTACATTTTGGAATGAAGGTTGCCCATTGATAATTTCATCAGCTGGCTAATTTTGTTCAAAAAAGATGTACAAACAACTTTCTAGTCATTTTATGATTTTACTTCGTTAAACCATTTAATTAAGATTTAAAATTAAACTTTTCATAAAAAAAACCCTAATTATATATATAATAATAATAATAAAAGAAAGAGGGAAAAAAAGGATTCATGAAGAAGACTTGATCAGAAATACCAGATCTAGTTCAACCAAATTTTACATTTACATAGCCCAGTGGTTCAGATTTTTTTTTTTATAACCTGTGGTTCAGTGTTTTTACATGAAAAATAAGAGAAAATAATAATAATCTAACAGTGGCTCAGTCTCACCCGATGAACAACATCGAAGGCCTAAATCTATGCATTTCTTCTACTAGGCAGGGTTTAAATCCCAAACATAGAAGAAACAGGCGGATGAAACATTTAGGGGTTGTTTGGCTTTTGTACATGTCAAGGAAAATCATTCCCATGTGCAATCATTTCATTCAAATGTAATTGAGTCTCATCAAGGCAATTTTTATTGTTTTTCATTTTCACATGTGTAATTCAATGGATCCAACAGAACAGTCTTTCTCAAAATTTCCAAAATCAACGATGAATCAAGATGACATTTGACCCCCAAGCTTTTATTTGCATTCCAAAGCGATGAACATGGGTCCACAGAATTAAAATATATATATATATATAGATTTAATGTTCCAAAGTTTCTTGAAAATCTATGACGAACCAACAACTCAAATTTGTTTTTAGCCTTCTAATGATGATGAATTGAAAAAGAGCAGACTGCTTTTAAATGTTAATAAAAGTAATTTTCAATGGATACATCCAATGCTTTGATGTTTTTCTCATGAATTCAAAAATTAAATTTGAGCCCCCAGCTATTTTTGGCCTTCTAACAAGAATGAACGGGTCAAATCGTAAGAAAATGAGCTTACAAAAATCTAGCAGTGCCTATTACCAATGCCATGTGAAACCCTCTCACACCATTTGAAATGTGAAAATTTTAGATACATTTTCAAACTCATTCTCACTCACATTTGTGAGTCAGTGCATCACATTAGTAAATCTCATTTACGCATCACGTTCATAATTGGTCTATCCAAATAAGAGTTGCATAATCATTCCCCATTTGCACATGCATGTAAAATGGGTGCAACCAAACAACCCTTAATACTGCCTATACTTCACAACGGAGGCTTGTTATTGTCATTCAAAAAATAACTCCTCACACAGCCAAAAAATAAAATTTTAAAAAATATTCTAAACTAACACCACCTCCTTCCCCAATCCCCTACTACCTCCTCCCTTTCCCCAACATCCCTTCCACCCATTCCCCATCATGTCCACTCTCCTCTCTCCCACTGGCTCCCTCTCTCTCTCTCTCTCTCTAGTCTCCCACTCTCTCGTCCTCCCCATCTCCCTCCCCACTATGTTCTCTCTCTTTCTCCCCGCCACTGCCACCTGATCCCTATCTCTTTGTTTTCTCTCTCCCTCTCCCTCTTCCGCCGCCCAATCCCTCCCACTCTTTGTTCTCTCCCTCCCCTTGTCTCTCTCTCTCTCCCTCTCCTCCCTCCCTCTCCGGTCTCCCTCCCTTCCCCTCTATTCTCTCTCTCCCCGGCGCCGCCACCCCAATCCCTCCCACTGTCTATTTTCTCTCCCTCTCCCCCACACCCTCTCTTCCCACCCCCACCCAATCCCTCCAACCCAACCACCCAATCCCCCTGCCACTGTAGAGAGAGAAAAGGGCAGCGGAGGGGGGGGGGGGTGTGCACAAGGGGGATAGTGGGGAAGGAGGTGGAGGTAATTTAAGAGTTCAAAAAAATAATAATAATAATCAGCTGAGTGGAAAAATTATTTTTTGAGTGCCAATAGCAAGCCTCTTTACAATGGCATCAATCAGATCGGAGGTTTCACAGAACGTGCTGACTGGAGGGAGGTCCGGCCCCCCTGAAATTCATGAGCCCGTTATATGGGCTTACGTTCTCATCTTGCCCACGGAGAAAAATACGCTACTTAGGACTTAAATTAAACAGTATAAAACATAGGCTAGAAGGCAATACCAGGCCCAACACATCAGAAACAGATAGATGGCCTTCGTAATAAATTGGCATCATGGTCCACAATTTGAAACAGATCGAACAATACCTGTCCAATGGCACAATTCCGAATAAAGAACCGCCAATCACAGTAGATATAAACTCTCTCTCTCTCTCTCTCTCTCTCTCTCTCTCTCTCTCTCTCTCTCTCATATTTGTTGGTCAAAAAACCCAAAATATCTGCCGTTCTAAAGAACAAAGTAGGTTGTAGTCACGTCTCTTCCTCTCTTTCATTCTTCACCTTACTTGTGAACCTGCAAATCAACCCATCCAGAATCTGGAACCCACCAGATCTCTATCAGCAGCAGTGCCATGGCTTGCCAATTTCTGAATTCGGGAAGAGAATTCACCAGCCTGAAGAACAGCAGGAGTTATCCATATCAAATTAAATAGGCAATATGATAACAGATTAATAAATTATCATCCGCCACTGAACTTTCATCTCATCTATTTGACAGACCCACAAAGAACATCCAGTAAATGTTGAATACAGTTTAAATGCAAGAAATTACACATGCACTATTGACATTAACATCACACTTTTGATCCTAACATATGCATTTTCACTTCTTTTCTTGATACTTGAAAAATACCTACTCATAAGTTCAGCCAAGATGGAAATTGCAAAACAGGAAAGTCAAACCACCCCCCCCCCCCCCCCCCCAAACAAAAGCTAAAAAGGGAAGGCACTTTTTATTCATTTTGGATTCGCAAGGAGGGGTGGGGGATCAAACTAAGAAATACATCAGGCGCAAAAATTTGGGCCATTTGGATATAGAGAAAAGCCGGCAGGAGAAAAACTTTTCTCCAGTGATACTGCTCCTGTTCAGATTTAGAGAATAACTCTTCTCGTGATAACTAGGGCAAATGGAAGGATAAATGTTGTTATCCTTGAAAGGGGTGGAGAAAACATTACCCTCAAGGGAATGAATTTTTCATCATTAACAATCAAAATAGTTTTCGTCCATAGCTTTCTCTATTGAAATCAAAAGAGAGTGAAGAATTATTGATCGAGGAAAGTGACAAATCTGTAGAAAGGAATTCTCCACCTCTATATTCTCCTTATTTCTCCACCTAATGGAGAATGGGGATTCCCCACTGGTCATTTTCTCTTGAGGCCTTCAAAGAAATTCTAGATATTGATTGTTACCCCAGAAACTTTTGCATTTCATGGGATCACATAACGAGTCAAGGGAACGCCATTTTCAGGTTTAATCAACAATTTGCTTCTACAGGGATTTAGTATCTTCTTAAGTCCATAGCAAGGATTTACAATAGAATACCTTCGTTTATCTCAAAGAAGTGTAAGGACTATTATCATGATGCAAAGCAGCAACAACAACAGCAACAACAATAATAATAATAATAATAATATTATTATTATTATTATTTAAAAAATTCAGTAACTTTTTCAACGGCTTCTCTTGCATCGCACAAATATAAGTGTTCTGGTGTAGTATTTTATTATATAAAACCACCAGCTCAAGATATCAAAATGATTGGCAAGATGGTATGATGTCACCAACCTTAGCCCCTATAGATACTGCTGCATCACAATAAATTGTGGCTACCACAACCACAAAAAGAAGATTGCTGCCACATTAAGGTTATAAATGTAAACCCCAATTACCCAGTCCCAAAATAGTCAAAAGTACGGATCAGTCTTTTGTGGAACAATTGATAACCAGGCCAGGTCCAGCTCCCAGTGGAATGCACATCTATTCAAATGTACATCATCTACATGTACCCACTTACATGCATATTAAATAATTATATACAAGTACATAATATAAAGTGACATTTCATCATCAGGTAAAAAATTTGGGTCCAGGTCCAATAGGGCTACCAGATCTGGATACAGGTTTGTGTACTAGATCAGATTGATATACAGGCTACATACACCATGAAACAAACCCCAAAACTCATCCCAAAGACACCCTGAATGACATCAGCTACACAGTACCAAACTAACATGATCCGCTAGAAGTCAAATGACCTGGAAGATGGGATAGATCATGGAATAAAGGCAAAGTGTATTCTTATTTTCAAATGAATCGAAAATTGTATGTTCTTTGACCAGAATTGAGTTCCTACGTGTGCAGCTGTGTACCTATACTCATGTACGTAAGAGCATCAGACATCGGAAAAATCAGAAGACTAGACTCTTCAAAACAAGGAATGACAGGAAGGCAAAAGTGGAAAAAGGATTTCTGATAGCAAAGCTGAATGCTCCAACCTGAAGATACACATAATTCTAAGCTATCATCTGGCCCCAAGAAGATAATACTGTCAGCCCACAATTTTGTAGTCTAGATCAATAATATAAATATCCCTTGCATTGATGGAATTATATCTCCAAAAATTTACCAGCTTGGCAGTATCAAGAATGAACCCCACCCTTTGGGGCACAATTGATAACCAGGTCAGGTCCAGGTCCCAGTGGAATCCGCTTTTACTCAAATGTACATCATCTACATTTACCCACTTACATACATATGACATAATTATTTATTAATACATAATATACAGTGACATTTCATCATCAGGTAACAATTTGGGTCCAGGTCCAATAGGGTCTACCAGATCTGGATTCAAGTCTCTGTACCAGATCAGATTGGTATACAGGTTACATAAACCATGAAACCATACCAAAATGCATCCCAAATACAGCCTAAACCACATCAGCTACCCAGTACCAAACCTAACACAATCAACTAGAAGTCAACTGACCTGGAAGATGGGATAGATCATGGATTAAAGGAAAAGTGTTTTTTCTTTTCAAATGAATTTTAAAATTGTATGTTCTTTGACCAGTATTGAGTTCCTACATGTGCAGTTGTGTGCCTATACCCATGTACGTTAGGGCATCAGACAACGGAAAAATCAGAAGACTAGACTCTTCAAAACAAGGAATGACAGCAGGACAAAAGTGGAAAAAGGATTTCTGATAGCAAAGCTGAATGCTCCAACCTGAAGATATGCATAATATTACACCATCATCTGGCCCCAAGAAGATAATACCGTCAGCCCAGTATTTTGTCGTTTAGATCATTAATCTAAATATCCTTTGCATTGATGGAACTATATCTGTGAAAATTTACCAGCTTGGTAGTATCAAAGATGAAGCCCACCCTTGGACCTTTTTTTCCCATTGAATGTGGACCATTATTTAATTCAACTGTCCATTTGCAGGAAACAATTCAAGATCTAGGATGACCCTATCCAAGGGAGATCAATGGTAGAGATCATCAAACTGTAAGCCTAAGTTGAAACAAGCACAAAGGATTACTGCACATATCTTCAGGCTGAGGGTCGTATAATTCCTCAATTCTATGACCACAGAAGTTGATGAGCAGAATCATTCTGCACAAGCTAGATGCAACAAGAAATTACCAAAAAATATATATAGATGGATTAATGGTGGGGAAAAAATTGCAGCCAATGAGGCTAGAACAAGAATAAAACATAAGATACCCAGCAGAATGAACAGAAAGCACACAGACCTTTTCATCAATCCACATCAGTGAACTGAGCTGATTGTTTAGAATCCGGATGACCACGTCTATAGGGGTCATGCCATCAACCACATCGAGATCAACCCCCTACATATAAAGCCCAAGTAAGAATTCAATGCTGAAAAGTGTACAAGGCCAAACCAAAATCAAACAGTTCCACACCTGATTTGAGTTCAATGTCTGTATTACTGATTTAATGTGTTCTGCCATCTGCTCCATTTCCCTTTCAATGAATTCTGCCTGCTCATACCTGACATGGAAAACAGGAAAATACTTAACGGACTAACAGCAATGGTGGACACAGGATTTTTGTTTGGGAGGTGAAGACCCCAATGGGTACTTTGATTTAGGGGCTAACTGAGGATTTTCATGTGGAATTTGAGGTAAACTCATAATTTTTATTGGATTTTTTTAAGTAGATCTCAAATTTTAATAAAAAATTTAGAAGCTGCCCCACGATTTGACAGGTGTGACCGCACCCATGAGCCACACTCTAGGTCCGCCCCTGCCTAACAGTAATGTACAGGGAGTCTAGCAACAATACCTCTAAAACCATGAAGGCCACACCAATTAGCTTATTTCAAATACCCCAGAAAATGGTACACAAAACTAAAGGTTTCTTGTTTTAAAAAGATGCGGTGAGGCTAAGTTTTCTGAAGGTTTGGGAGCTTGTTCAACAACCTTTTCAAATATAAAATCATGGAAGCAAAAAAAAAAAATGCACACTATCCTTTCCTTATAAAAAAGAACCAAATATAAAAACCATCATATAATTGAAACACCATTTTTAAATATACCATTAAAAAAACAACCATTCTTCAATAGATGAATTGGTTTGTGTCATTCATTTGGCATCAGGTTAAGCTACGGCCCTTTGGTATCTTGAAGACATTTTGGAATAAGTGATAGACCTCACCAAGGGCCTAGGTGCCTCTTTTCATCACATTAAGCAGAGTGCCAGTGCTGATGTGGATCTTTTAACCAAAGAAGGATATCAGCACCTGAATTTGGTTATATCTTCTTGATTCATATGCATATATCTGTTTTGGTGGGGATTTTCTTGTGCTTTCTTTTGGGGGTGTTTATCCTGCCCTTTCTGATGTATTTGTGTGACCTCTTGTTTGGCCATTTGGTTCAGTATAGCTCTCTTATACTGTACAGTTTTCTGATTTAGAATACAGTCACCATTTCAGGAAAAAAAATGTAGGAACTTTCAAACTCAGATGAGTGGAAAGCGTATGTTCAGCACCAAGTTTATGACATTTTTATAGGCCTCCATCCAAAATAAGAATCAGTCATCATCATCATCATCATCATCATCATCATCATCATCATCATCATCATTAAAGCCTTATCCCAACCATATTGGAGTCGGCTACATAAATTCCATTTTTCCATTCCGTTCTATGTTAAGCCAAATTTTTCAATAAGTTAAACTTGTTCAAATCTAATTCAATTACCTCCATTAATGTTTTCTTTGGCCTAAACCCTACCTCTTGATGAGCCATCCACCTGTATAGCCAAACTTTTTCTCACCGGTGCCATTACCGGCCTACTCTCAACATGCCCAAACCATCTTAAACAAGTTTCTCTAATCTTATCCCCTATTGGTGCTACCCCTAAATGGTCTCAAAAGTACTCATTTCTAATTTTATATTCCCTAGTGTTACCACAAATGCACCTAAGCATTCTCATTTCCGCTACATTCATATTATGAATGTGTCTTCTTAATTGGCCAACATTCTGCTCCATATGTTATAACTGGTCTAACCACTGTCCTGTAAATTTTGCCTCTCAATTTCGTTGGCATTCATCTGTCACAAAGCACTCCAGAAGCTAGTACCCACTTCAGCCATCCAGCTTTTATCATATGCTCCGCATCTTCGTCAATCTCCCCATCCTTACTAATCATCGAGCCTAGGTACCGAAAAGAATCTCTACGAGGTATCTCATGGGTTTCAATTTTGACAATAGTTTCAACACTTTGTATATATCCACTGAAGTTGCAATCTATATATTCTGTCTTTGTAAGACTTATTTTAAAGCCTCTAGATTCTAATACCCCCCGCCATCTCTCAAGTTTTGCATTTAAACCATCCCTTGATTCATCCACCAATACTATATCATCTGCAAACAACATACACCATGGTACTTCTTCTTGAATATGCACAGTTAACTCATCCATAATTAATTCAAAAAGATAAGAGCTTAAGGTTGATCCCTGATGTAAACCTATAGTCACGGGAAATCCACCTATTTCTCCACATGTGGTTCTCATATTTATCACCGCTCCTTCGTACATATCCTTAAAATTTTTAATGTAACCTTTAGGGATATTCCTTTTCTTCAAAACTCACCAAATTAAATTCCTCGGTACCCTATCATAGGCTTTTTCCAAATCAATAAAGACCATGTGTAGATTTTTCCTCTTTGCTCGATATTTTTTCATTAATTGCCTAAGTGAAAAGATAGCTTCTATAGTTGATCTCCCTGGCATAAAACCAAATTGATTTTCAGAGATCTTGGTCTTCCGTCTCAGTCTTTACTCCATTATTCTCTCATAACTTTATAGTATGACTCATAAGTTTAATCCCTCAATAGTTGGTACAATTTTATATATCTCCCTTATTCTTACATATAGGTACTACACTGCTTCTTCTCCATTCATCCTGCATTTTCTTTGTAGTAAGTATCTTATTGAATAGTCTACATAACCAACTCATCCCAACTTCTTCTAAGCATTTCCATACCTCTATCGAAATACCAGCTCGGCCTGTAGCCTTTCCTGTCTTCATTCACTTCAATGCTTCCTTCACTTCCACCCTCTAATTCTACGGAGAAACGTATGCTCTAGTGATGAAGGATCCTCCTTAACTCTTATATCTCCCAAATGTTCTTCACTTAAAAGTTTGCTAAAATATTCCTTCCACCTTTCTTTAATATCGTTGTCCTTCACCAGAACATTTTCCTCATTGTCCTTTATACACAAAAATAAGAATCAGTAAGGGCCAATATTCTAGCCTCAGAAGTTTTACCATCTTTGGATAACCATTTTTAAGCTCATCCAGCGTGAAGAAAGTCGTCCAAGTCAAAAAGATGTCAGATTCTCAACCACGGTAGAACAGCCGTTGTTATTGGTCATCCTAAAGAGGTAAAGAAAATAAAAGGCAACTTCCTCCTAGGAAAAAGAAAAAAAAATTGTTGGCACAAATTGCAGGAAAACAAGGCAAACAAAGGAGATTGTTCGGATTTGATTTGTCATCATCCATAGAAATTCCAAAACCATCAAATGCAACAGCATCATCGGAGAGCTAATAATGCTGCTGCAAATAATGTTGACAGTAAACCGGAGCACACCATTGCCGACCTGGGAAAGCAATAAGTTCTCTTGAAAAGGAGCTCGAGGAGATTTTCTTAGTCATCCTTTCTCCAATGAGAAATCTCTGCTAAGCTTCATCTTTGCACAGTCAAATATTCCTGCATCAACTAATGTTTCCTCGTCCACTACACTGGCTTGAGTTAGTGATTTGAGTGCCATGAAGCATAGAACTGGCATGGGATTTCCCTTTTAAACCGAAGCCTACTAAAAACGTTAGACTAGCGGGTGGATCTCACCTCTATGTTAAGGATACTCCTGTTAGTTGTGTCGAAGATACGAATCTCTCTATCCCCATAACGGTGGATGTTTGTCACATCATAAGAGAAGCTAATGAAACGACTATCTTCCTAGCCAAGCAAGCAATTCTTTAGGATAGTTTGCATATCAACCAAATGCAATTGAGAGAGAGGGAGAACAGTACAATTATCAGATAACATCCCCCGCAAAAGAGAGCAAGCAAGCAAGTAAATACGGAAACAGTCAATTAACTATCACTACACCTAGGAAAAGTAACTGATGGTCCAACATATTCATGATCTTTCCAATAAAAGTTTCTCATTTTCACCAACTACGGACAGCCCACCGCTACCATGTTTACCACAACTAAGCCTTCTGAAATTATCAAGGTCACCATTTCGAAAAGCATAAACAGTGACTGCATCTATTGCACAGTTGTCGTGTTTACATGGACAACATAGGGTTGGCAATACAAATAAGAAAACTCACATTGAATCTCTCGCCAATGCAGTCTCATCTTCAAGAAGCAATTTACGCTCGTCCTTGTAAATACGTTCAGCTTCTTCTTCTACACTTTGCAAAGCCTTATCAACCTAAGTGATACCAAATGAGTACAATTAATGAACTCATGCTCTTTATTGGTCAAGAACAAATCTAAATCCACCACCAAATATATCATTACACTATCGCTGCCAAACAAACCAAAATATATAGAAAAATCCAAGAAGGAAAAGAAGATAATATTAACAACTATATTACTAAACTTTGTACCTCTTGTTGATGAGTTTCAATCAATTCCAATAGTCGCTCCAAGTGAGTTTGTGTCTCAACCACTTTTGCCACCTCGCTCTTCAAAAAGAGTTTCAAATGAAAATAAGAAAATAATTAAGATGAGGTCAAAACCAAAGCATTTGCATCATCAAAGTGATCTTCAATCCACCCACAACAACATTCTTAATTGTCACTAGCTAAACCACACACGCACACCAATGATTAAATTATCAGGCATAGTGGAAAAGGGGAAACCCAAGATTCGCTTGTGTTAAACTTAAGACTGATGTGGAAGCTCATAAATGGTAACAGTTCATGGGATCATGAGATCAGGATCCAAAGAGAGAGGTTAGGATGCAGTTCAGTGAACACAGAAGTTTGCCTAGTGTATGATGTCCCTCTAGGAGGAATGGAGTAAGAGATATTATAAAGAAACCAATCTCATATGATGTGATTGACCAAAATACAACCAATACGCCAAAGAATGATGTGTGCCTTTTGAAATAGTGGCGTTTGGTTTTGGGAATTCATTCTATCAAAATGGCCAATCGGGAAATACTTGGAAAATTGCTAAGGCAGTTGGCGAATGAGAAAAATGAGTTGTGGTGTGGTAATGGTGGAGGGATGTTGCTGAGCCTCATCGTGTGCAGGGATCTGGAAAATTGCTAAGGCAGTTGGTGAATGAGAAAAATTAGTTGTGGCGTGGTAATGGTGGAGGGATGTTGCAGAGCCTCGTCGCGTGCTTATGGGATTTGGAAAGCAATCGTTTCCTCTTCGCATGCATACTTTTATTATAATACAAGGGTCTTAAAAGTGAGTGAATTAGATTTTGGAAGGACCTTTACTGTGCAATGTCGGTTTGCTAAAGTTATCCAATCCTTACTTGCTATATTGGTGAATGGGAGTGTTGTCATTTCAGATATTTGGAGATGGTGACTCAGTTGGAGTCGTACTTATAGAAAGGATTTGCATGATCAATAAATAGACACCTTCATGGTCTTGATGAGTTTCCTGCTAAGTTTATATTGCTAGTAGTGGATGAAATTGGAGATTGTGGGATTCTAATAAAATCGATATCTTCCCCTGATGTCAATTGATCATTTGCTTGTCCATTACCTGTTCACCAAAGCAGTGGAGTTGTTCTATGAGACTTTTGGAGTTGATTGGGTTTGTCCATTTTCATTGACAAAGGTGCTTCCCTCTTAGAAATTGGTTATATTAATAATCATGGAGTAATACTTAAGGATTGCACTTTGATTGTGGTCAATTTTGACTTCAGAACAATTGGTTTTTAATAATAACTAATAAGACCAGCTCTTCTATAGTTCTATTGGTTTGACAAGCTCAGAGGAGAGTTATTTCTTGGTTTGTTACCAAGATAGTTTTCAGGATCTAAGCCTCTAAGTTATGCAGGAGATGGAGGGAATGTTGTGAACCTCTTTCCTGGTTTCATTTTTTATAAAATTAACCAATTACCAATTCAGAAAGGGAAAAAAAGTGTCCAGCACAGTAATAGCGGATGAAAAACAATATAAACATCGGAACAAGACATCCAAAACATTTCCATCAACTCAATAATGTGAAAATCCTAAAGCAAAAAATTCTTACATATTTAAGGTTTACATATTTCCGAACAATGTAATGCAGTCATGCAGATCAGCCACATCCATTGATTAAGATCAAGAACAACACATAATGACTGGAATACCAACAGTCCACGGGATTGGGCCCAAAACAATCCATAAATGCACTGTTTGGACTAGTTTTGCAAAACAGACCACTGGAGTGTGGAGGGCTATCATTCGAAACCAATTGACTGTTGAGCCATTACGGGTTCACAATTGTGTTTCCATGGGCATGACAGAAGGCACCATGCCTATTGGGACCTTCAACCGGGCGACGGCATCACAATATCACATGGACCACATCAGCCCGCCCATATTGGCCAGCTGGGCCAGCCCACAGGTTAGACAACATTCTCTTAGTTAAGATACACACCTTGTTTAGAACTAAGATACTTTTGTGATGTTAGTTATGTGTGTTCCAGGAGATAACTAATTGTGAATGTGGGTAGTTGTGCATAGTCAAGGTAAGGTATTATTGCAAGTTTAGTTAGCTGTTCAGTCTTTGGTATGTAATTTAAGTCTTTAGAAGAACGCGTGTTGGTATTTATTGTTTGCATCCAGGACGTCACAGACTCCTGTGAGAGAATGAAAAGAAGTGAATACATTTAGGAGAAAGTGTGCATGTCACTTAAGTCTTGATGAGCCCCCATAAGGTGTGATTACTGGTCTACCATGCATTGAACAACAGCTAGAATTCTCTCCAAATCAAAGCATGAAGCGATTCTAGTTGTGCTAGTTTCTCTTTCCCAAACCAACAAACCCTCTTTCAAACCCTAATCCAACAAACCCTCTCTCAAACCCCTACCTAACAAATCCTCCCAACAAAACCCAATAACCCCCTTCTCATAGATGAAAAGGCAGTCTGTGACCCAGTCAAGGCTCAGCCCAAATCTGATTCTTCCTTTTTAAACCTTGGTTCAAACTGACTCTAGCTTCATCACGCAAATTACCTCAAGCCTAAGAAGAACATCCCGGTTTTGCAAGATCCTCCTGTCCCAATCAGCTATTGCACATGCTTGCTTTCTAAATTTCCCAGCCCGTTCCAGTAGCTCAGAGTTCCAATCTTTGACAATCTGTAAAGAAGAGCACATATGATTAAAAAGAAAAAAGAAAACACGCAAAAACATAAATACAAATATGGGGAAAATACATCATACTAGCAAAGCAACCCAAGAAATACAGGATAACGATCCACAGTCCCATAAGACCATGACACCGGATAAAACGGACACACACAAAAACATAAATACAAACACAGAGAAAATATATCATACTAGCAAAGCAACCCAATAAATACAGGATAATGATCCACAGCCCCATAAGACCATGACACACCAGATAAAACTAGCAAGCAATCCAAATATCCAATATTGCAGACTGAAGAGTGAAGAGTGCCCTTGCACCATAAGAATCTTCAGAAAAAAGATAAGTAATAAAAGCATGATGAATGCTTTATGTCCATCAAAATGGGCAGTGCTTTATAGTCACCATTCACTCCATCAAATGCAAGCATATTTGAAAACAGAAGCAACTCAAGGAGATATAAATATAATCATCTAGCACTGGCAATGAGTCATGCCAACTGAAATAGATAACTAGAATGAATTTCATCATGAAGCACATAAATAGTTTACCTCCCCAACAGTTTTCCCAGTAATCTCAGATGGTAACTTAGGTGCATGAGACAGTGTTGTACTGAAGGTTGATAAGGATATTCAATTCGCCAACCAACATAAAGGGAAATGTCAGAATATAAATCCTTCAAAAAAAAAATTTTTTTGAAGAATCAGAGGTTAGCATACAATGAACAAATTGAAGGCAAGGTAAACAAACCCGCTTGCAGCAGTCGCACTAACAGAAGAAGACACTTGAGCTGTGTTGCTGCTGGAACCAGCAAAACTAATCTTTGCTGCACTCTCAGTTGACACACCTGCAGAAGTTGAAGCAGACATAACTGAAAATAAATTATAAATAGGGTAGCACAATATAAGTCATGGTCAAACAAGAAAGGCAAACCTGCTGAGTAAAAAAAAAAAACTAATCATTTATACAGGCCAGTCAAAAAAATGTTGCATCCCAAATGCAGTTACCCTAAACGAGAACTCGAGGAATCTCTCATACCATAACAAAACATTGATGGTATAGCACCTAATATAACTAGGTGAGTAGATGCCGAGGAAACTGAAAGCAAAAGACATTACCCCAATCACCCCAATCCTCCATCAATGAGTTTTTCTCCAGCAAATCTTCTTCCGTTTGAGATATTTATAGTCATACAGATAAAAACTAGTTTTTTTTAATGACTAGTTAGAAACTAGTTATTTGGAGATTTGCCACACTTGAAACTAGATTCCTCCACACTTTCTTTCAATGCAAAACTGCCCCCATTAGCATTTGGCTAGTAAATATAAGTAGTTCTCCAAATGTTCCTGAAGCATGAACAACAACCAACACCAGCGCCCGCGCACACCACCCCCCCCCCCCCCCCCCCCCACGCACCCCGGGCGGCTCTTCTTTCTTCTCCCTCCCTCTGCTTGTAAACCATATCTTTTCCCACTCCCAGCCAATTCCAATCTTTTGCCTGCAAAGACTAGAATCTTGAAGATGGAAAGGCATAAACGTGTAATTTGGTCATATTTCTTAAGCATTATAAGACAGCAAGAGATAAATTAATATAATTTCCAAATGGCTAAAATCTTTTAGACTTCCCATCAAGTAGAAGCAAAATGATGTTTGAAATTTGGAATAACCAGCTATTATTGCCAAGTAACAACATAGAAGACTTTATCAGCATTTCTTCTGAATTGAGTACTCTATCATATGTTTATCATCAACTCATTAACTGATTCAAACCATTTCTACATATCCCTTGAAGAAATAACTCACGAACCAATTTAAAAGTTAATTAAAAAAAAAAACTTGAGTCCTTGACCCATTTCTAAAACAGAGGATGTCAGCTGTGAAGATAGATTATCATTTTGTGGAAGACAGGATTTGCTGCAATATGGATTGCATAATGATTGTCACAATACACACACTAATGACTAGTCAACTTATAAACAAATATCCCAACCCCGTAAGAGATGAGCAAAGCCAAGTAACTTCAGAAGAGGATGGGCCACAGAATGGTAGCCTAAGTCAGCACTTAACCAAGCAACCACGATCTGCTTTTTGTAGGAGCATAGTAAGAAAAGGCCCACCATCAGGCCCATTAAAAACCCAAATACAAAATCCCACGTGAGGGATCTGTTAGCATTATCAATATTCTGTATAATTGTATCATATCAAAAGCATTTATACTCCTTCTTTATTTGTTTGTAATTAAATATCAATCATTGTAAACCAGCCTTTGATTAAGGCAATACACATTTATAAGTAGAATGGTCGATGCCCATCAAGGGGATACGACAGTTTCCTCAATTCTTCTGTGTTCATCTTCTTCTTCTCTTAATCTAGTTAACATAAGGATCCACAAATCCTTACATGGTATCAGAGAACTCTAAATATCTCAACATACAAATCTACCTGTCCTATTATTACAGTCTCTCTCTCTCTCTCTCTCTCTCTCTCTCTCTCAATTGATCTGATCGTCCGATCAAGAAGTGTGCCCCACCTTAGATTGTACGATTGTCAGATTTTTTGCACCAAGCTGGTTGTCCATTTATTCTAGGAATTCTCCATATTTTTCTAGGATTTTATCATCACAATAGGTCAGTGTTTTACCTCTTTTTGGAATTGACAGTTTTACATGAATTGTTTTGAATTTCTCACATCCAATTCACATCAAACCATTGGATCTGAGAAATTCGATACAAAATTATGCCCTTAGCCTAACCTGGAAATCCAACTCCACCTCCGCGAAGCATACTACATCATACAACAAGCAAATCCAACTCTAGCTCCATTTTATTGGACGCATAGAAGCCTTTTTTTTTTGCATTTTTCTGTTTCCTTGTCAACAAATCAAATTTTCCGTTTGGGACCTAATCACTCTTTGGGCTACTTCATCTCCTTGATTCCAATGGACAAGATTGACATCATTCCTGTCAAATTTAAGGGATCTAACTACCATTCATGGTCCTCCCATCTCAAAAATTTTGTTGACGGACAAGGTATGATCGGGTGTCTGGATGGAACAACTTCGAAACCAATTGCAATAAACACGGCCACATCAAACACACCAATTGTAAATGCTAAAGCACTAGCTACTTGGAACCAACACAATGCCAAAGTGATAACTTGGATCGTAAATTCAGTAGATCCCTCCCTTTCAATGGCATTTTAGGCCTTTACCAAGGCTTCTAATATGTAGGTACATATGAAGAAAATATATCATCAACAAAATAAGGCCCATCGATATCACCTCAATACAAAGTTATCCAAATATTGCCAGAATGATAAATCTATTCAAGAATACTAAAATGGCTTTCTAACCCTGTGGACTGAAAGGGATCAAATGCTCTCCAATCTGAGTTTCTTCCACAAGCCATTAAATTATAGGAGGTAACATTTCAGTCAATTTCTCATAAACCTTCGATTTGAATTTGAATCTATATGGGTTGCGCTTATAAATAAAGAGATCTTTCCTAATCTGGAAACATGCGTCCAAGAGGTTCTCCGAGAAAAAATTTGCCTATCATTTACTCATTCTCTTCATGCGGACACAAAAGCACTTCTGACAACTCCAGTGTCATCATCTGAGATGGCCATGTTCCCTGCTCATGGTCAGAAACTACAGTGCTTTGAGTGTAAGAAGTATGGGCATGTGGCTCGAGACTGCAGGAGAAAATTGTTTTGCAACTACTGCAAAATGAATGGTCATGTCATTTCCATTTGCACAAGAAGGCCTGAAAAGAAATCAATACAGACACCGAAGCATGGCAATACTGCGCTTCAGGCTCAGAATACTATTCAAGTTGATTCGGCTTCACTAACACTACTTCTGTCACACTAACTACAGCTCAAATTAAGGATTTAATCAATTCTTCAATGGCATTTGCAATGGATACTAGTGGTCTGTCCTCTTCTTTTGCCATTTTCTTCATTTCATTCATCCACCTCACCATATACATTTATCACCCCTACCACATGGTTCCTAGACTCAAGGGCTTCAAATCACATGACCTCTGTGGCTCAAAATTTATACAACCAACAACCTTATATTGGTCATGATTCCATCACCATTGCAAATGATCATCAATTGCCTATTTCTGGTACTAGAACTATATTTATTGGAACTCTTACCATGCACAAAGTTTATTTTGTCCCAAATTTGGCTGTAAATCTCATTTCCATTAGTCAACTTATTGATTGTGGTTATTTAGTTAACTTTTGTCTATCTGATTGTGTCATACGGGAATGGCAAACTAGGTAGGTGATCGGAATGGAGAGTAAGCATGGCAAGCTATTCCTTCTCGAAATTGGACAACAATTGTTATTTGCATCCTCTATAAGTATTTTAAATAATGTGTGGAACAATTGGCATAAACGCCTTGGTCATTTGAATAATTCAAATTTGTTGTCTTTATTTAAACTTGGATGTTTGGATAAATTTATTTCTAGTTCCATAACTTCTAATTTTATAAAATCTAACTGTGAATCATGTTGTCTGAGCAAAAGTCATGTCTTACCTTCTCCTATGCATTAATCACATAGCACTGCTCCTTTTGATGTAGTTCACAGAGATGGATGGGGGATTGCTCTCATTTGAGTAGACTTGGATATAAACATTATGTCATCTTTATAGATGATCACTATCGGTACGCATGGATATTTTTTTTTTTAATCTAAATATGAAGTTTTCTCCATATTTCAAAAATTCTATAATATGGTGAGCACTTAATTCTAGAAGTCCATTAAAATCAACCGTTCAGACTCAAGGGGAGAGTATACATCCACTGAATTTCATAACTTTTTAGCAAAAAAAGGAATTCTTCATCAAAAATCCTGCGTTCACACACCTCAACAGAATGGGGTTGCAGAAAGACAAAATCACCACCTCTTACAAACTGTTAGAACTCTCCTTGTGGAATTGCTTTTTCCCACTAAGTTCTGGTATGAGGCAGCCTATACAGTAGTTCATATTATCAACAGATTATCTAACTCTGTCCTAGGTAAAAATTCTCATTTTGAGTGTTTTTCTGGTCACCCTTCTTCCTACTCACATTTACAGATTTTTGGATGTTTCCGTTTTGTGCATCTTCCCTCTCTAGAGCATAACAAACTATCACCACAAGCGGCTCACTGCATATTTCGCAGCTACAGTGACACACTCAAAGGTTTCAGTGTTATGATCCCAAAGAGCAACGACTGCAAATCTCTTGGAATGTTGTTTTCTTAGAACACATCACGTTTTATTCTTAGTCACTCAGTCTCTCTAATATCCAAATCTCTTATCTTCCATCCTTTTCACCTTCATCTCCTACTCTGCCTACTGCTATCACACAGGTTTATTCCTGTCGTCGGAGACAGCTGCCTCCGCCTGCTCCATCTCCTAATACACCTCCCATGCCAATTCCTCCAGACAATGATACTTCCAATGAAGGTAGTAACTCCACACCTCTCTTACGATGCTCTAGTCGTATCTTAGTAAAACTTGATAGATATGGATTTCGAACTTTATTTACCCCTTTGGATCTAATTTCCATACCAACATCTTACTCCCAGGCTGCTAATATACCATGTTGGCAAGATGCAATGACACATGAATTCCTTGCCCTAAAAGCCAACAAAACCTGGGAATTGGTGTCTTTTACAGCAGATACATCCATCATTGGAAGCAAGTGAGTCTACTCTATTAAATAGTAATTTGATGGCAGTGCTGACAAATACAAGGCTCAACTAGTGGCCCAGGGCTACAAACAAGAGTATAGCATTGATTAGGAGGAAACCTTTGCCCCAGTCGCCAAAATGACTACAATTTGGTATTACTTGCTGTTGCAACAGCTCATCACTAGCCCCTTTGGCAGATGAATGTCAAAAATGCCTTCCTACATAAGATATCAAGGAAATTGTTTATATGCATCCTCCACAGGGATATGCCTGTCCTTCACAGCATGTCTATAAGTTGACTAAATCCTTGTACAGACTTAAATGGGCTCCACGTGCCTGATTTAAAAAGTTTCGCTATGCCATTCTTCAAACAAACTTCTATCAAAGTTCAAATTACAGCTCTCTCTTCACTCGACAATCATCTCGTGGCTGTACAATCCTATTGATCTATGTTGATGATATGATCCTTAATGGGAATGATCAAGCTAGCATCTCTAAGCTCAAGTCTTATCTCATGAGTACTTTCAAAATGAAGGACCTTGGTCCTCTAACTTATTTTTGCTGTGAGTTAATGAATGAGTCTTATTTAATGTGTAGTGTGTTAGGGACTTCCATGTAATTCTCATAATATTTGGGGCTTTTATGTAATTTTTAGAAATAATGAAATAGTCACATAAAGAGGATCGACTAATATTATTAGTTAGTTTTTTCCTCTGTGGCTTTGTGAGATTCTTCTTCTCTCTCTACTTTCTTCCCTTTCTTTCACATTTACATTTTCTTGATATCTTTTACCAAAACCCTAGATCTAGAAGGATCTAGGTTTGTAACTTGGTATCAAAGCCCTGAGAGGAGCCATTGCAAGTTTACTCTAGGGGAAGGAAAAAAAGGGGACCAGTGTTCTCATCTATACCATCATCATCTGATGTTCCAAATTCATATCCTTCATCTTTTCCTTCTCCTCCAATCCAAATAGAGATTGTTCCTCACCCAGGTAATTCCTCTTCTAATTTAGATATCCCTATTGCATTGAGAAAAAGCACAAGATCATGTGTTACTCATCATCCCATTAGAAACTTTATTTCATATCATAGCTTGTCACCTGATTTTCGTGTCTTTATCTTTAACCTAGCCACTGAATGTAAACCTAAATATATGTCTGAGGCCTTATTACATCCTAAGTGGAAAGAGACAATGATAGAATAAATGAACACTTTAGAGAAAAACCATACATGGGTGTTTACTACTCTCCCTAAAGGGAAACGTATTGTTGGATGCAAATGGGCTTATACCCTTAAGTATAATCCAGATGGTACCATCAATAGGTATAAGGCAAGACTTGTTGCTAATGGATTTACTCAATCTTATGGAGTTGACCATTTTGAAACATTTTCTCCAATAGCAAAATTGACTTCTATCCAAGTAATTTTATCCTCAACAGCGAACTTTACTTGGCCTCTATACCAATGGGATGTAAAAAAATGCATTCCTCCGCGGGTACTTGAAAAAAGAGGTTTACACGGATCCTCCACCAGGATTTGTCGTCAAAAGGCAAGAGAATAAAGTGTGTTTCTTCAAAAAATCTTTATATGGACTAAAACAATCTCCTCAAGCCAGGTTTGAGAGATTCAGTAGAGCCATAATCAAATTTGGGTTTACAAGGTGCCATGCAGACCCTACTGTCTTTGTAAAGAGGAAAAACATGAAAGTTGTTATACTTGTGGTGTATGTTGATGATATAGTTGTTATAGGAGATGATGATGGTGAAATTTTCAAACTAGAAAATTCCCTCCAGACAGAGTTCGAGATCAAGGATCTAGGATTATTAAAGTATTTCCTAGAAATCGAAGTGGCAAGGTCAAAAAGTGGAATTGTCATATCTCAAAGAAAATATGCGCTTGATCTCCTTCAGGAAACAGAAAAACTTGGTGCAAAGCCTATGGATACTCCAATGGAACAGAATCACGGGCTCCACTTAGAAAGTGGGGAACTACTTGAAGATAAAAGAATATATTAGAGATTGATTGGAAAACTTATTTATCTCACTATTACAAGGCCTAATATTTCCTATGCAATCAATTTGGTATGTCAATTTATGCATGCTCCAAGGACGGATCATTTAACAGCAGTGCATAGGATTCTCCAATACTTTAAAGGATCGCCAAGTCAAGGAATTCTATACAAGTCATTTGATCATGCAATGGCTATAGCCTTCACAGATTCTGACCGGGCTAGCTCTCTATTGGATAGGAAGTCCACCACAAGCTATTGTATGATGGTTGGAGGAAATCTAGTGTCATGGAAAAACAAAAAACAAGTTGTTACTGCCAAGTCCAATGCAAAAGCGGAATACAGAGGTGCAGTTCATGGTTGCTGTGAACTTATGTGGTTGAAGATATTGCTAGATGAGTGGGGATTCAACCAAGGTGGTCCAATTTGTATATACTCTAACAATACATCAGCGATTAAATTGGCTACTAATCCTGTCTGCCATGAAAAAACAAAACATGCAGAAGTGGATTGCCATTATGTTTGTGAAAAAATTAAGGAGGATGTAGTACTAATACAAGTTCCTACTGAAGATCAACTAGCAGATTTTCTTACTAAGGCAATAAGTAAAGCTAAGTTGCATTTTGTTCTTTCCAAGCTGGGCATAGTAACTATCTATGCACCAACTTGCAGGGGGGTGTTGTGAGTCAAAGAATGAGTCTTATTTAATGAGTAGTCTGTTAGGGACTTTCATGTAATTCTCATAATATTGAGGGGCTTTTATGTAATTTTCAGAAATAATGAAATAGCCACATGAGGATCGACTAATATTATTAGTTAGTTTTTTCCTCTATGGTTTCGTGAGATTCTTCTTCTCTCTCTACTTTCTTCCCTTTTTTTCACTTTTACATCTTCCTAATGTCTTTGATCAAAACCCTAGATCTAGCCCTAGATCTAGAAGGATCTAGGTTTGTAACTATTTTCTGGGGTTGGAAGTTGCACGGAACAAGAACGAAATTCAAGTCACTCAATCAAAATATGCAAATGGCTTAATTCATTCTGCACGACTTAGCAACGCCAAAACCTTTGCCACTCCAATAGAGCTCAATGTCAAAATTAGCAAAGAAGATGGGAATCCTCTTACAGATCCAACTCTATTTCGTCCTCTCGTCGGTGGCCTTCTCTATTTAACCATGACTCGGCCGAATATCCCCCATGCTATGCAAATTGTCAGCCAATATATCAACAATCCTCAAAAACCGCATCTTCAAGCTATATATTGATTCTTCGTTATGTCAAAGGTACTCGTAATCGTGGATTGTTTTACCCCTCAACTTCCTCATTACAATTGCAAACCTACACTGATGCGGATTGGGCACGATGTCCTAATACTCGTCGACCCACTACAAGATGGTATATGTTCTTAGGGCCCTTTCTCATCTCATGGAAGAGCAATAAACAAAGCATAGTTTCCAAATCAACTGCCGAGTCAGAATATCATACCATGTCCTCTGCCAATAGCGAAGTCATATGACTACGGTGTCTTCTTCGTAAGTTTGGAGTCTTCCTCAATGGCCCTACCCCTCTCTATGCAAATAACACTAGTGCCATTAGGATTGCCAAGCATACTGTCTTCCATGAGCGTATTAAGCATATTGAGATTAAATGTCACTTTATCCGTCAACATTTTGTCACAGACAAAATCTATCTACCATATGTCTCACCCTCTAAACAATTTGCAGATGTGTTTACCAAGGGACTACCACAGGATCATCACAATTACATTCTTTTCAAATTGATGCTTCTTGAACAGCCACATCAATTTGAGGGGGAGCGTCGAAGGACGGTAAGAACAGGCCCACCCTCAGGCACATGAAACCCAAATGTAGAAATCCCACGCGAGGGATCTGTTAGCATTAGTCACTATTCCGTATAGTTGTATCATATCAACAACATTTATATCCTTTTTTATTTGTAATTAGGTATCAATCATTGTAACCCAACCTTTGATTAAGGCAATACACATTATAAGTAGTATGGTCTAGGAAGCACGAAAACCTCTCCGGGACCGGCTTGTCACTATTTGACACGTCTAGGACGAACACGCACATACACATGTCCGACACATGCAAAAACAAGTCCTGAATTTTTTTTATTTTTAAATATCCGACACAGCTTTGACACAGCACAGACACGGCTCTATGTTAAAATTAGAAAAAAAAAAAAAAGGAAAACCTAATCCCTTCCCATTCTACAAAGTATAAATAAATAAATAAAAAGAAAAAGAAACGAGTGGCCAAAACCCCAAACCCAGCTGAGCGCCAACCATTCAACGAAAAACCCTAAGGCCCCCTTCCATAATCCCATCCCAACTTCCAAACCCCTTCCTAACCCCAAGGCCGAAACCCCAAACCCAGCCGACACCCCCAAACCCTCGCACCACCAAATCTGACACCCCGCTTCCATGCGCCTTGTGTTTGTGGTCGCCCAACCAAAGAAAGAAAGAAAGGAAAAAAGAGTAGCAAGAAGGGGGGGCATACCTGCACCATCGCCTGCTCCGGTCAATCCTCATCGCACCACCACCTTGTTGCCAGCATCGACACATGCTCCGATCAGTTCTCCTTCTCCCCTTCAGTTTTCCATTTTGACCTTTCTTTTGAGTTTTTTGTTTTGCCTTTTCTTTTCACATTTTTCATTTGAGCCACAGCTTTTTAAGATGGTTCCTATTATTTTATTGATCCTTCTTTGAGTTTTTGCTTTTCATCAATGCTAAATTGCATATGTATCTTTTCAGGAAGCACGTGTGATTCTATCACGCGTGCCATTCTAGTGCAGTCTTGAGTGGGTTATATCATATAGATTTGGAATTTGGGAATATGAGTTCCAATGGTTACCCTATCTTATATAAATCAGGAAGCACGTGACTCTATCAGAGGGTCATTATTTTTTTAGTATATGATTATATATACATATATATAAATATATAATTAGCGTGTCTCCAACATGTCCATGTCCTACGTTTTTGAAAAATGCTGTGTCAGCGTATCCATGTCCCATCGTATCCGTATCCCGTGTCCATGTCCAAGCTTCTTAGAGTATGGTTGATGCCCATTAAAGGGATACGATAGTTTCCTCAATGCTTCCATGTATTCATCTTCTTCTCCTCTTAATCTAGTTAACATAAGGATCCACATATCCTTACACTTTTCACCCCAAGTCACAAGATTACCACTATTAAATGTGAAACAATCCGAGGGAGCCCCAGCCAAAATCAGCATACGGAAAGGCAAATCAAAACCTTCCAAACTGATCCGAAACTCCAATCGAATGACGACAAATTTTCTAGCTTCTAATAGAGGATGCATTGTACCTCAATAGTATTTTAAAAGATAAAATAAAAAACATCATTAACCATCTTAAATGATATACTTCTAGTCTCCCATGAAAATGCCCATATGCTCTGACCTTGCAGCTGGCTAAACTTAGCCACACAGTCACAGCAGGACTCCTTCAATAGTTCCTTTCCTTCATGTGAGTTATGATACAAAGAAAGGTTCACAAAAGTTGACCCATGCTAAACAGCAATGAAAAGAGAAGATCAGAATATGGAGGGACTTAGAGAAGAAGATAGTCTATGTGAATTAAGTGAGGAATGGTTGAGATAAATAGGTTGACAAGCTAAAGGTTTAAAAGCTTGGAATGAAAGGCAATTGGCCTCCTCGATGAGAGTTGCCTTGATTGAGTCAGACCAATTTGACCCCCTAAGAACATAAAAATATTATGAAATTTAAATTAAAAAAACTTTAGAAAATAGGGAATGATGTCCCACAAATTTAAGCCACATACGTTATCTGAATATTTAGAAAGAATTCGAATAACAGTATGTGGTCACATTTGATTTTCATTCAATTGGATAAACATTACCTTTGATTTTTAAATGCTTCAATCTTCTATAAAATGTGGTTTTGATCTTCTAAAATGAGCGCAGATGGACCTAGAATGCCCCTACGGTCCTCTCACAACAAAAAGAAATTCTGGAAAAAAATTACTTTTAACATTTCCCAAATGGATTCAATGGAAAGGACTTGGGGGAGAATGGGGAGGATCAACTAAGGCAGTGACAAGTCTGACTTCGGTCGATTTTTAAAGCTTCGAGGCTAACCACCCTTTATAATAAACACATAACTAATCTCAACATTTACAAGATCAACAAGGATTCATAAAATTAAAATACTGACAAATGGAATATGATAAACTTTATCATGTTGCTCTTCATTAGTATAATGGTAGCATTCTTCTTCACACCTTTGCGCATGACCACATGTATACTTCAACAAATATGAAGTGTCTCTCCACTCCACGTTTAGCAGCTAAAAAGTCTGAAACTACAGTCTACAATAGCTTCTTTCAATATATAATGAAACCCAGCCTTCATGGAAGTGTACATTTCGTTATCTCATTTAATTATCAAGTACAGCTTCCTAAAATAGTCACATTCCTTATTAACCCAGGAAATAGTGAGACAAATGACTCTCCACTGGAAGATGCATCAAAATAAAATGCTTCAAAGATTATAAGTGTTTTCCTTGTACGATGTACTTGAACACTACAACCTACAAGTTCAAGAAATTAAGAGAAGAAGGGACCAGCAAAGGCCATGAATGTGAGTGCAGGAGGACAAAATAGCTTGTACTGTGATGGAGAACAGAGGACATGGCTTCAAATATAGGTTTATGTGGAAAAGTACTGCTCATAAGACCAACCGCAAATAAAATAAGGCTCCAATAATGATAATGTATTTTTCTTCTAATTCCCCTGGCTTCTACATTTATTTACTGGTAAGATGACTCAAACCTACAACCTCATGGTTGTGAAATAGGCACCCGCCAACTGCGCATTGAACCCTTTCTACCTTTTCCTTTAAATGAAGTCTTCACTGCCTATCCAAATATACATATAAACGATATAAAAGTATGATAATTGATAAAGGTTTCAAAGTATTAGGATGAAATGTTTGCGCAGTGTGGATTTAACACTCAGATCATTGAAACAAACAGAGAGCATGTAGGCCACATTGGAATCAAAGAGCCCCATGATACAGTTGCACTTGAATAAGTAATTGAGCCCTAAAATGCACATCTTGAAATTTTAGGACTTAAAAGAATATACATGATCCTAGAAAAGCAGCAGCAGCTTTTATCTAGACAAGGTTTTGTCATTTGTTTGAGAATGAAAGTCCAAAATGAAAGAAACAATTCATTAAAACTTAAAAGCATGAAAACCAGAGACAATAAGAACCTTGTATTGATTAACTCCTTTCAGAATGATGCTTGAAATTAGAAAAAATAGACCAAACTAGAGATCAACTTGCAGACACAACAAATATCCATCGCTCACCATATCAAATAAGAATGTGGTCCTATCCCCCATGTTAATTTAGAATATCAATTAGAGGGAAAAAAAAAAACCAAGTGAGTTTGGCATCTGCCGAATACCAGAGTCTTGAATAATACTCAACACGAAAGCCTTATCTACATAGTAAACTAGAGTACTCATGAGTGCCAGTTACTGATGACTCTGTGGTGCCACACTGGGCATGGAGCAGCAGTTAAACAATATGCTGCGACAGCTTATATCAGAAGTCCTTCATTCATTACAATCACAGTAATTGCAGAATGCTAGGATATTAGAAGTAGCAACTAATAGGAAAATAAAACACACGGATCAAATGATCACAAGCATATTTCATACAAATGCAACCAGCAAATGGACATGTAGTACAACCCACAAGTGATAGTAAACAAGAAATTGACGACACTGGATATATAGGGTAGTGATCAACACACCAAATGCCGGAGCAGCAGATGTTGTACTGGACAGTGTAAAGCTAGGGAAAGCACCCGAACTACCAGAGGAGGCAGAAGAGGTAGCAACTACAGATGCTAAAGCCGGCTTTGCTGTTGATGATGATGAGGAGGAGGAGGTTGCTCCAAAAACAGGAGCTGATGAGGTAGACACAGCAGACGTGGAAGCCTGTGAAGAGAATACCACAGGAACTGATGAATGTGAGGTGAAACCTCCGGGAACTGCTGCACTGGTGGTGGTCATTACAGTTGAGGAGGGAGATGGTGCAGAAGCAGCTCCGAATGATAATGAGACAGGTTTTACAGTCGGAGTGCTAGAAGAAGAAGAAGCAGCGAAAGAAGCTGCTGTATTGCCAAATCCAAATGATGATGCGAAGCCAGAAGACGAGGGAGTTCCAAAGGAAAAACTCGGAGATGATGATGCTGCCGTTGCTGCTGCAGATGAGGCCACAAGCGGTGCGGAAGAAGGAAGAGTAGAGCTCTTAGAAAAAGCCTGGCTGCCGCTCACTAGCGAAAAGGCTGGGCTGGGAGAGGAAGATGAGAAAGGAGCAGAGGAGGAGGCAGAAGCAGAACTCGATGAAAATATTGGTGTCCCTCGGAGCAGTGGCGTCGTCATCGTACTAGTAGTAGTAGTTGTGGCCACTGAAGAAGCTGTGCCAAACAGTGGCGAAGTGGGAGGGGATGGAGCTGTTGTCGCAGGAGACGGTGCCGACGAAGAAGAAGCCCCAAACAAGGGCGAGGCGGGAAAGGAAGGAGCTGCTGCAGCCACCGTCGTTGAAAAAGAGATTCCAGACAACGTCTGTGAATGTGAGATGGGGAAGGAGGATGCGGTGGTTGCAGCCGAAGAAGAAGAGATAGTTCCAACGCCAAATGGCGTTGAAGAAAAAGCGGAAGGCGCCGTGGCCGCTACTGATGATGAAGAAGAAGAAGAAGAAGAAGAAGAAGAAGATGCAAAAGGCGTAGGTGTGGAAGAAGAAGCAGCAGCAGCAGCAGCAGCAGACAAGGAAAACGACGCAGCAGAGGCAGAAGAAGGAGCGGCAGCACCGCCAAAGATAGGTAAGGCGCTGGAAAAGGATTGAGCAGAAGCCGCAGACAAGGAGGCAGCAGTGCCAAAGACGGACGATGCCGAGGATGATGATGCGGAACTGGATGATGCAAACCCAAAGTTAAAAGAGGGAGACAGGGAAGAAGAAGAAGCTGATGATGATGAGAAGGCAGCAGAAGTCATTCCAAAACTAGGGCTCGGGCCGGATGGGGCAGGAGCATTGGCTGTGGAAATAGTGGAGGAAGAGGATGGCTTTGACAGAGATGCGGAGGAGAAGGGACTCGAAGAGGAGGGGGCTGCGGCTGCGAAAGAGAGAGGGGAGGAAAAAGCGGGGGCACCGAAGGAAGGGAGCGGTGACGAAGAAGAAGAGGAAGAAAATCCTCCTCCTCCGAATGGAAATGAAGGAGAGGACTGCTGCTGCTGCTGAGAAGAAGAGGAGGAGAATGGAGACATCATCGATGAGGTGGTGGAAAAATTGATCGGAGATGAAGACGGCTGGGAAAAAGGTAATGCTGAGTAGAAAGATGCCTGGGGAAATGATAATGTTTGAGAGGTGGTGGAAGAGGAAGAGGCGGAGTTGGTGAAGGAGAAGCCTGACATGTTTAGGGGAAAACAAAAGGATGCGCTTTCGGGTTACACACTCTAATCGAGCAGCTGTTGCTTGTGCGGAGAGACTCCAGCCTCCAGAAGGGAGCGTCGCGTGTAGGGGAGAGAGGTACGAACAGGGGTTATTAAATGTAGGGCACCGCGGCCGGGAGGCTCGATTTACTTGGGTAATTTTTTCTCAGAGGATTTAGAAAAAGGAAAAAGTCATGTAAGAACCTCAAATCATAAATCTCATCCAAGGTACTTGAGTGTTTTATTTTATTTTTTTTTTTCGTATTCGAAAGCATCAAATTCATGGCTTAGGAGTGAGTTCAGCTGATTTCAAGTGCTCCAAACCGGTTTCAAGTGATTGAAGGGAAGTTTTTTTTTTTCCACTCAAACAGAAGCATTGAACGTGGATATTAACCTCAAGTTTAATGCTCCTCAATTAAATGAAATATATACTTATAGTGGTCCGTGCACTCACAATTTAAGTAAAGTTTATAATTTGCAAGTCTCCTTGAATGATTTTTTTTATAAAATCATCTAAACTATGATCAAATTTGATGCTGCCCTCTCCTCTTAAAATTCAAATTTTCTATCCTCTGCTTCTTTCTTCTATATCCCAAAATTTCTATTTGTTTTCTTCTTTCTTCTATACAAATGATGATTGCAACTTTCATAAAAGGAAGGTATTGCAACCCTTGAGAACTGGAAGTATATCGCAACCAAAGTACACGTATTCATAATTCCTTCTCCTCCACTTATCCGTATAAGCCAAAGCCGAGTATCTCATCCACCACCCATTTAGTAAATGATATTCTGCACCACCACAAACAAACACCCCACAATCAGATTTAAAATCAATAAATAATTGTTTAATGATCATATGTTAAATTACCAACGACGCATAACCACAACTTAAAATTAGAGAGATAATAATAGAAGTAAAAGATAAAAAACCAAACGCTCATGGGACTGTCTCAACGTTGCCGCCGCATTGGTGGAACAACATGACGGGTTGAACCTTAAGGCCACACTTGATGCACATGTCCACGATCTCCACGTAACCACCCCAATTGTAGCACCTAGGTGCTTCCCTCTCCACCACACAACCATCATGACCCCCTTGATGCCGGCACCCTTAGCCCTGTTTGGCATCGTGCTATTGAGTTGTTTCCATATTCCAACAAAAAAAAATCTATGAAAAACACGTTTGGTAAGTAAAATCAGTGTTCCAAGATTTCATCCCGTTAGAATTATCTTAAAAAATTTGACCCGCGGGATGAGAAAATTGAAAACGATTTCATTTCATTCTTTTTTCGGAATTGTCTCGTGGGCACTCCCGCATTTCCCCAAAAAAAAAACGCCGGTTTATATGTACTCACCACGCACCCTTCCTTCCATCTCTTCCTCTGCAGAAGCAACAAGGTATATACAAACCCTTCCTTCCATCTCTTCCTCTGCGTTTTTTTTTCCATCTCTCACTCTCTTCTCCAATTTTCTTCCACCCCTTTCTGAGGCATGCACCCTGTGCTATTTCTTCCTTCAATATCTTCCCTTGTGTTTTTTCATTTTTTTTCCCCTTTAATCCCAGTTTCCTAAATCTTCCACCGATCCAATGCTAACAACATCAGTAAAGGAAAGGTGATTAGTTCTGTTATCAGTCATAGATCCGATCTAAAATCTGCTTACCACCACCAGAAAAAGGATTAGCCTCACAGCGTGATCTCGTCAATCTGGAATGGGCTCAAAACATCCCACTACCAAACACCAAGAAAACAGTGAAGTTGATCTACAGCAACCTCGATCTCTCTACTATTAGACAATCACATAATAGATCTACAATTTCTCAGACCCTAGATTCATCAAATAGTCACTGTTTAGAGAGATGGAGAAACCAAAACAACCCAGTTTACAGTGGAAGTGGAAAGACCCTTTTTTTCATCTAGATTTGACAGGGCAAGTTCCGATCATCTTTGCCGATGAATTGCCACCAGAGAATCTGGAATGCCCCACCTCGCAATCTCCAACCCCGACTCCACCAATCTTGGCTGCTAGATCAAAGGGTTGATTTTCAGAAGGCATTATCCATGATGAAGAGCATGGGATACAAGGGAAAAGGGGGGGTTGGGAAAGGAACTCTCACCTCTATCCGTTTTTCTTGAATATCGCTTCCCCCTTTTTTCCCCCATTTCGTCTCTCATTCTTTGCAATCAGTCGAACTCTGTTTTTTTTTCTTCCATCTCTCTCCGTCCTCTCTCTCTCTCGCTTACTCACTCTCTCTTTCTCTTATTCTCAATTGCACTCTTGCTCTCTTCTAATTCTTCTCCTTTTTATTTCTTTGTTTTTAATTGGTTTCCTTTTCTCTCCATATATCCTCTATATTAATAGTTACCCTTTGTAATGCATGTCTTCTTCTATGGACTCAGGCTAGACAGCACTAATTTGGAAATAAGCTGAAAGAGAACCCAGTGCAGTGAGTTAAAAAAACGGGGCAAAGGTATGGTGCTTTTTTTTTTGAATTTGCATCTCATTTTGTGGAATTGAGTTGACAATATGTTTTTCATTTTGTATATTGTTGTAGTTGGCTAGGTATTATCATACTTCTGTGTTTCTACAATTAGCTCAAGAGAGAGATATTGGGATAAGGTGGAGCGGTGGACTTTGTTTACCTATTTGCCAAATGGAAAGAGTCATATTGTACAAATAGAAATACATATATAAAACAAGTGTATCTTCCACAGGAGGGTTATGGCTTTCACTGATATATTTATTCTTTTGACCACTTCCTTTCTTGAATCTATTTTTTCTCCTTTATTCCAGCTTAATGTACATCTATAGGTGGAGATGCCATTGTCAATGACATATAAAAATATTTTCAGAATGACCCCATCTAGCACTGCCCCTCCCTCAACCCTTTATGTCATTATACTTGGCCATGAGTGTGATTATTGGTCTTAATTTCTGATTGTTTACTAATGCAGCCTTCAACCCCTCCAATGGCTAGTGAGCTCCTGGCTTTGCTGGTTTTGCCATGTTTTTTTATGGGATCTCTTGTGGCTGCAAGTGCCTTTAAAGAGGTTAAAGTGGGGTCAAGCCTCTTTGCTTTGACCTCAATGCAACGATGTGGACAATCCAAATTTATTTTGTGCATGGATGTAATGTAAGTTGTGAATGAATGCCTTTAGTGGCCAGTTTGACTAACACATTCATTTGATCATCCATTGCATTGGACTATAGTGGCTACGCTTTTGAAGTAGTTGACACTTGCACCCCAGAGGCATTAATTATGTGGCTCATTGCATTGCCAGATGGGGGTAAAGCAGGATTTAACTCTCTGTGAGCTGGGGACCTATAGAATTTCTCCTTTCAGCATTTTCTCACTGATGTGAAGTAATAACTGAGTGAAATACAGGTGGACACAAGTAGTAGAACCTTCCCTTCTTCTATTGTTGTTTTTTTTATTTTTAAGTCTTGTGCAATGTTTGGGAGCACTAATTTATAGCATATTATGTACTTACAATAAAATACATTATCATCAAGTACTTTAATCAATCAAGCTGATAAGGAAAAATAGGAAGACAATGCCAACAAAGAGAGGGAAATAATGCAAACAGATGAAATAATTCAGTTACATGGTTAATGTAAGGTTTTAACAACTATACCCAATTCCCTATTCATGAAAATTGGATTTTAGATTATTCCAAAAAAGTAGTTTGAACAAATTAAATAAGAAAGGAATGATACAAATTAAACACAAAACTGAACTTAGAGAGGTTTTCCCATCTCCATAGTAAAAATATACAACCACTGAAGTTTGTTTTGTGTTTCTATGAAGTTTGTGAGAATTAAAATTTTTTCCTTTTTCTTTGAATATTAGATGGCGACTATTGATGAAAAAGACAGGACAGTTGCAGTCCATGCAAAATGGAGCTATACAGATGAAAAAATTCTAGTTGGACTAATGGTTGACTAAGTTAAAAAAGGAAACAGGCCAACCACTACTTTCTCAACAAAGGCATGGCATGATATTATGGATGAGTTCTATAAAAAAACGGGTAATAAATATGATAAGCAACAGTTCAAGACCAAATTTAATAAGCTGAGGCGAGTATATAGGGAATTTAAGAAGCTTCGTGATATTCCAACTGGTTTTAGTTGGGACCCAGATACAAAGAGGCGAAACAATTTAGGTTCAAAGGTTGTCCTTTGTTCGATGAACTAGAGATTATATCGGGTGATACAACTGCCACAGGTCGAAATGCTGGAGCTTACCCAAGGAGTAGTTGATACCGATGATGAGAATGAGGGTGTACCGCTCAAGAACCAAACAAGCACAAATCATGATGCTACAGTGAACCTTGATGATGACACAGACTTTATAGAGGAGACTCGCGTTCGGGCTCGATCAAGAACTCCTGGTCGTAGGCGTGGACAGAATGCGACAAGTTCTTTTGACCAAGCCCGTGCAAGTCTCACCAAGTACTACGAGAATAAAGTAGCTAAAGAAAACACTAATAAGGAGGATGATAATAAATTCTTCATTCAAAATTGCGTCGCATTATTATCGGCCATGCCTAATATTAGTAGAGAAGTTTACTTAAAGGCGTTTCATGTTATTGGGTCCAACCGTAATTGGAGGATACTTTTTATCTCTGCGCCTGAACAAATAAGGCCATTCATGCTGGATCTTTCTGATCTTGAACTTTATTAGAAGTTTTGTTAGATCTTCTAATAATATCTTTTAGGAAATAAAGTTTTATGTAGATTTATATGAATCTTGTTTGAGGATGTATGATTCTCTTAGAACTATTGCATAGTAGTATTATGACACTGTCAGATATAATATTTCATGAAATTAAGTTTTTTTAAAAATAGATTGATGTTGTGTATGACTTTTATGTATTACTTATTGATGTGGATTTTGTTTAATTATATTGTTTTGCTTAACTTATTTTGATTAATTTGCATTAAATATACTTTGCTCAGGTTAAATGGATCAATGTATGGATGAGATAGACTGTGATGAGGAAGATTTTAATGTTTATATTTTTCTAATGATGGGTCAATATCTAGATAGTTTATAAGGGATAAGGGTGAACGTGGACATGATTTTGTAACTAAGGTCTTGCATGGACATGCAGAAAAATGTTATGATCTATTTCACATGGAAGAGCATGTGTTTCATGGCTTATGTTATACATTGAGGAGCAAAGACCGATTACATGATTCGAAATTTTTATCAGTGGAGGAGCAATTAGCTATATTTTTTATGACCATTGGCCACAACTCTAGAAATAGAATGATGGCAGATAGATTTCAATATTCAGGCGAGACCATTAGTCGTCATTTTAAGAGAGTGCTGAAGGCCATAGTAACTTTGGGTAAAGAACTTATTACTCCATCCTTTACAGAGACACCACCAGAAATTCTCAACAATCCTAAATATTATCCTTGGTTTAAGGTAAATTTTACATGCAACCATTTTTTTAATGGAGTAAATATTTTTATTTTTAAAAGAGTTATGATCATTTTATTTCATTTTTAAAGGATTGTGTAGGGGCCATTGATAGTACACACGTGAGTGCATCAGTTCATACAAAGGATCAAGTTCCTTATAGAGGCAGGAAAGTGTCACTTACACAAAATGTAATGTGTGTATATTCTTTTGACATGCGATTTACATTTGTGTATGCCGGTTGGAAAGGGTCAGCAAATGATTCTTGTGTATTTGCTGAAGCTATAACTAATCCAGAATTACATTTTCCTCACCCTCCAGCAGGTAATTTTATTTGATGAAAATATGTGTGTTTATATTACTTTTACATAGTAATGGTAAAAATATAAAAATTTGTCATTGCAGGTAAATATTATGTTGTTGACTCTGGCTATAGTAATACACTCAGTTATCTTGTGCCTTACAAAGGAGAGCGATACCACTTATCACAATACAGTGGATACGGAAGACGACCTACTGGAAAGAAAGAGTTATTCAATTATTATCACTCTTCATTGCGAAATGTTATTGAGCGTTGCTTTGGTATTTTGAAGGCAAAGTTTCCTATTCTAAAGCTTATGCCATCCTATTCTTTACACAGACAAAGGCAAATTGTGATTGCTGCATGCACACTCCACAACTTTATAAGGATGGAAATGCAAAGGGATAGAGATTTTTTTCGCTTTCGAGATAAAGGGTCTATGGTCGAGGATAACTATGGTGAAAATAATAATAATAATAATAATAATAATAATAATAATAATAATAATAATATGTTTGCACCTTCAAAGCTAGGAATGATACAAGGAAGGCAGCAGATGGCACGTAAACGAGATGAAATTGCAGATGCACTCTTTGCACATCATGGTGGATTGGAAGAATGATTTGTATTAAATTTAATAAATATTATTAATTATTTTCTCTTACTAAGTGATTATATGCCACATAAATCTTTGAATGTTCTTGATTATTGTAGTGACCATTTGGAAACTCTAAAAAATTTTCTTCATTTCTATATAGCGTATAATTTATTTACTTGTTAGAATATTCAGTTAACTTCTAATTATATATATATTTTTGAAGCTTATTTATATATTGATATGTTGATCTACTTATTTTAGTCTATGTTTTTTTAGTCAAAGCAAATGGAGATGAATTATGTAGAATTTGCAAGTATTTTGGATGAAAATGACCTCATTATATTCTCAAATGATCTATATGGTGGGTGAGCTTCATATTATAATAAGTCTAAAAATAATCCTAATTATTAGAATTCCTAAAGGTACATCCAATTTCCACAATCACAAAAGGAGGACCTACTTTGTAATTCCTAGAGTAAATTCACATGTTCCTTGTAAAAATTTGTGAGGCAATATACAATATCAATAAAAGTGGGCCCGCATTGTAAAACCTATAAATGTGAACCCATGTTCTTTAAATTCAATATTGTTGAGAAATATAATTATCTGTTTCCAATTCTTAGAATATAGTTGTTATGTTGTTACCAAACAAGTGCCACAGAGAACATTCTCAATGGACCAAATCAGTATAATATTACCAAGCAAGTTCTGCATGGATTGATCTCAGCACAACCTGGTTTTAACATAATCCAGTCTCGGCAAAAAATTAGGAACAACAAAGAAACGATGCCAAACACGACCCTAGTTTCTTCTTCTTCTACTCCATCTAAAGCCTAATCTACTATTGACTCTCAATAAATTCTACATACATCTATAAATCTTTGAGATTAGATTTTAGCCCATGCAACACTCACACTTGGAAACTTGTTAATGGAAGGAAGAATATGAAAAAAGTAGGGCTTCTACGGGTTTCAAGGATACTGGAAGCGTCCAATTCAACGTTCCAAATGCAAAAAAAGAGTGGTCATGTGTGACCATTTCAGTACACCTATAGCTTGGATGACCTTATTTATTTATGTATTTATTTTTTTTTGAGTCACTTAAGCTGATTAACTTTTTTTCTAAAATCCTCATTATTTATTTAAAATTTGCTATTAAAATCTTTTCTTTTGCCTAGATAATTATGAGGAGAATTCATTCTCCAGATGTTGACCTCCATAAAATTCGAGAATCCCCGTGGCTTCCACATTTTAATGTATTAGTCTAAAGGCTGCTTGTTATTATTTCAGATGAACTGAAATTCATAATTTTAAATATAAAACTTAGAAGTTAGGAATGCTAAGGAGATAGTCGTCGTCATATCAATGTTAAAAATCTTCAACATAAAAAATTATTATATATTCTTTAAGAATGAACATGAAGGGTTTTGAAGATTTTACCCCAAAAAAAAATCATATAAGGGACCCCAAACCATAAATCTCACCCAACGTGACACTCTATTTTTTTTTCATCTAATTGAGTGCATTGGAGTAGTTACACTGACACTCCAGTTTTTTTTTTTTTCATCTAATTGGGGAGCCTTGAGCGGCGAGTTCGATGCTCCTTATTACCCTAAGGGCATGTTAGATACCATCCTCCAAAAGGAATCATCTTTGATGTTCTTGGATTATAAAAAATTTATATTTGGTTGAAGAGAGGAAAACTTAGAAAAGATTATCATAATCCTCCTAACCCACAAAAAATCCTTTATTTCATTAATTCCTTTGTATCCACCTCTGAACATGGGATTTTGCAAAGCCTCAGAGGCAAAGAAGTAATTGAGAGTGAATAATGTGTTTTCCAAATCTGAGATGCAGTGATTTTTCTTATAAAAAATTTAAAAAATAGCATTATTCCAATTAAATGAAGGAATCCTCGTGGCATAAAATTTCTCCGGTTTACCCAACATGCCCCATGACGACAGGAAGTGGGTTCCGTGGAAACCCAGAAAAATAATAAAACTTAAAGAAAAATAAGATTCCGGTCCTGTTAGACCTCGGACTTGAACGGATTTTGGCCTGGCACGGCACATGTACTCAGCAGATACCAATCCATTCTCGCTCTTCTCGTCAAACCAACAAGGTGAATAATGTGCAAAGGAAAAAATGACTGGAACCTCCTCATCTCCACTCAAGAAGATTTTTCTGTTGGCATTCTCAGAAGTATTCAAGACACCGTTATTTGGAGTAAATTTGTTCACGAGAGTGTAAATTCTTAGCTGCCGCGACTCTTATCGAGGAATCTTCAAATGAGGGTTTTATTCTATCTATTGACACGGACCGGGAGATTCTGCAAGAATCTATGCTAAATCCGAATCTTTCCCCTTGCAAGAAACCATTCACTGCTAGCAAGATCAATTGACTGGTAAAGGAGAAAATTTTTCATATTTGCAACTGGTTAGACCATGATGCTTATATATGGTCTCATCTGGCTCCTCAGCTGAACAGCAGCGCCAGAGTTTTCATCGCCGCGTCCGGAAAGTAAGCGCAGAGGGCCACCCCCTGCGCCAAGTGTCTCCAACGAGCTCACCACCGCAACATGTCGCTACTGATAGCAGTTCCGCCTGGACAAGTCGACAGTTCCGCCGCGTCTGGGTCGTCGAGCGGAGAGTTTAATGAATTAGATGAAAAAAGACACCCGAGTGGTTGCGTGGTGCACTGCATGATATATATATATATATATATATATATATTGGTTTATGAAATTTGAGTTTTTGTTCTAAATATAAATCTGATTTCATAAAATAAATAAGTAAATAAAAAGTATTTGAGGAGGTGAGGGGCAGTCCAACTTTGAAAATAAGTGATTTTTTAAAAAAATAATGATAGCCACCTCCCTAACTCACAGCCCTCTTTTGTTTTGTTTCGAACCCTACTAGATTTTAAAATGTAAAGATGAGAGGATTGTAAAATTAGAAATATGGCTAGCATTACTCTTATATTTATATAAAGAATAAAACTACTATGCATATGTCCTTCACGCTATGGTGAGGACACTTCCATTGTTTAAAAGTATTGATGTGCAAAAGGACAAAACCATCACACATCATAATACATTTTTTACGTTATTAGATTTAATATCCCTCACCTTGTGGTAAGAAATGAATGCATACTAGTCTTTTCCATAGATATATATGTATATAGGAAATATATATATGAAAAATATTCAAGTGCATCTATCTCTCACCATTTTGGTGAGAGACACTCCTTTTTTGAAAAGTATTAATGTGCATAAGGACAAAACTCTCACACCTTATGACACCTTTTTTAGCTTATTAGGTCTAAAAAAGGAAGTATCCCTCACCAAAATAGTAGGAATGGATACATAGTAATATCAGAGCACTAGATCGCGCCCGGCCATTTTTAAAAGTAAAAATGCTCTTTTTTGCAACAAATAGGAGATCAGGAAGGTGGATAAGCAATTAATGTTATTTTTAAAAATGATAAAAAGTCCCCATATGACTTGTTCTTCATTGGAAGATAGAAAGATGACAGAAATGCCCCATTTTCAAAAGAGGCATTCTTGAGAATTTATATATATATATATATTTGCCGATCATCCTTGTGTGAAGCCTACGTATGGCCACATTCATAACTTGGCTACATATATATTTTTCCTAATTATGAGGGGTAAGTCGATTGGCGACTCCACTGAATATGAGTGATCTATAATGGAAGGTTGCTATGTGTGAGAAAGAGAGAGAGAGAAAGAGAGATGGGCAAACGGATGGACAGAGAGAGGCACTCCCTTTTATTCTCTTCCATCACCATTTTCAGACAATACATTGCTAATTGGTGGTAGTGGTCATGCAGGTACTTTGTGTTGGGTTTATGTCTTGTATTCCGGTTTAACTGGATGAGTCCACTGGGTTAGCCAGGGACTGGTTTAAGGTCAAGGCTATTTTGGTACTTGTACCGGGGCTTTCTTGGTAGCCAAGAAAGCGGAGATTATATATATGTATAGTCTGTAACCTTAGACCTTGTGGCTGCAGTTGCCCGTGGTGTTCCCACACCACGTAGGAGAGATGAGGTGAGAGAGTGGGAATCTCTTGTATGCTTTACTTGTCATAGTGAAGATGTTCGTCCTCCTGTGCCCGTGGATGTAGCCCTAATTGGGTGAATCACGTAAATCTCGTGTCTCTTCTTGTGGTGGTTGCTTCGTGTTTGATCTTGTAATTGATGGGTGCGCATAATGGGTGATGTTCAAAAAATCACAACAATTGGTATCAGAGCCGAGTTGGTGTTGTTCGGATTTCTGAACTAGGTGGAGATCGCTCCGTGAAGGTTGCATGGAAGACCAACGGATCGGATCTTCTTGGAGTATCTGGATTTTTCTGCAAGCGTTCTTGCAGGAGAAAGGGAGAAGATTGTCTTCGCCTTGTTGCAGCCACAGATCGGGTTTGCCTGATCATCGGAGACGATGGACCAGATTTGAGAAAAAAAAAGAAAAAAATCGCTGCAGAATCCGGAAACAGAGAGAAATTGCAGAGGATTTCTCAGTCCAGAGAAAAAAAAAAACTGCTGTTCGAACTCACCGGGATTCTCGCCGTCTCCGTCACCTTCGCCGGAATTATCGATGAAGAAGAGGAAGAGCAGAGGTCGCTGCTGCTCTTGCCGCTGCCGGAGAAGACGACCGCTTGCAGCCGCTGCCGCTTGCAGCCGCTGCCAGCCCCCGATCGCCAACGCCGTCGCCTGCCGTCGCCATTGCAGCTACCAGCCGTCGCTGGTCGCCGGACCAGCCACACCCTCTGCCGCGGCCGCGTGCATGTATCGTCTCCATCCGGGTTGCAGTCGCTGTTGCAGACCCAGGCAGCGTTGTTGATGACTACCCAGGTTACGGGTCTCGAGTCAAGTCAGTTTAACCTGACCCGCCGGGGACAAAGCCCAGTCAGCGTTAAGTGTGGGTCTGTTCGGTTTTCGGGTTGGGTCAGGCCCAACCCGTGGTGCAACCCAGTCCAGCAGCAAGATTTCAAGTCAGTTCTGGGTTGAATTGGGTCGACTGGTCCATGTTCCCAGAGCCCAACCCAGCAGTGCATCTAGCAGTTTCAAGCCAGTTCGGGTCGGGTCCACCTAACCCGTGTGCACAGAGTTCAGCCCAGTGCAACAGAGCAGCAGAACTGACGTCAGCAGTGACATCAACAACCGTCAACAGTCAGATTTGACCAGATTGACGGCTGAAATTGTTTATGCGATATCTTGATCGTCCGATGTCCGATCGGAGATCCGTTTGCGCCTACAGACTCGTTTCGAGCAGATTTACGCAGTGGAAGAGGTTGATTGGCTGTTTGACAGTCAAGGAGGAGGTTTGACAGATTAGAGCGTAGAAACTTGTTTCTGCGATATCGGAGCCATCTTGAATCGGATTTCAAATTCGTTTCTTCCAGCGTGCTCGTATTGACGAGATCTATAGTTTGATGCAGAAATTTGGAGGAGATCTGAACAGATGTGGATTCAGGCTTGAATCGGGTCTACTCGACCTGGTTGTTGTTGCAAACCCAATAATAGGAGTCGCCGGCCTAGTTGCAAAAGGGTTTGCTGATTCAAACGAAGTTGTTCGTTTGGGGTTCACATGATCGCATGTGATGTTGTTTATCTTGCCAGAGTAAAGCCGAAAAAGCAGCAAAGAGGAGTTGATGCGTCAGCAGTTGTCAAACATTTGTTTGATTGATTGATCGGAGACCTGGTCAAATGGAGTTTTTGACTGTTCGGAGGCAGATGTTGTTCTGCAATGGAGTCATCTGGACTTGTATTCCCGATCTGTTTTGCTTGCATGCTTGTGGTGATTGGATCTTCATGGTGATATTGAAGATGGGGCAAGATGGTGAGTGATTCAGACACTCTGATTCGTCAATAGATTCGAGCTTTAAGTTCGAGGTGGAGTTTGACGAGGGTATGAACTTTACTTAAAGTTCATGTACTGGTTTAACATGTCAAAGTGTTGAAGAAGACTGCATCTTTGGTGTAGTGACGTGCCATTCAGCAGGGTACGTGAAGACATTGTAGGTTTTTTTTCTCCTGGTAGCTCGAGTTGTACGGAGTTGTACGGAATTCAAGCCAAGGTGGAGATTATTGGGTTTATGTCTTGTATTTCGGTTTAACCGGATGAGTCCACTGGGTTAGCCAGGGACTGGTTTAAGGTCAAGAGTATTTTGGTACTTGTACCGGGGCTTTCTTGGTGGCCAAGAAAGCGGAGATTATATATATGTATAGTCTGTAACCCTAGACCTTGCGGCTGCAGTTGCCCATGGTGTTCCCACACCACGTAGGAGAGATGAGGTGAGAGAGTGGGAATCTCTTGTATGCTTTACTTGTCATAGTAAAGATGTTCGTCCTCCTGTGCCTGTGGATGTAGCCCTAATTGGGTGAACCACGTAAATCTTGTATCTTTTTTTGTGGTGGTTGCTTCGTGTTTGATCTTGTAATTGATGGGTGCGCACAATGGGTGATTTTCATAAAATCACAACACTTTGTCCAAGTAGGAACAATATCTACATGGATAATATGAATCTGAATGTGGGGGGAGACGACAACAAGTGGAACAACGACGAGGGTGATGATGCTAAAAAAGAGGAGGAGGAAGGAAAAGACATCAAGATTGAAGAAGAAGAAGAACGAAAGAAAAAGAAAAGTAAGAAGAAGAAGAAGAAAGAGCAGAGGCAGCTGTGAAGGCGTTTGGCAACAGCTTTCAACAGTGCTAGATCAGAACAGAGCCTTGATTAAGCAGGTTGCAAGGTTTATTTTTAGTAAGTTGGCTAATTTATAGAATTAGACAAAACTTTCGTATTTGGGGTTTGTTTCTTATTTGTGCCAAAACTAATAGTTCTTATTGTAGAATGAGTATTCTTTTAAAAAACTAACAATTCTAGTTCTACAAGGGCTATCATTTTAATGTACAAATTGTGGGCTCTAAAAAGTGGTTTTTCTCAATCCTAAAAAAAGATCTGATATTGTAAGTTGAGAATACTCTTTGAAGATCATCCTCGAGAGCTTCCATTGGAGAGTTTGCTAAGGCTTCTAGTTCTAGAGATTTGTTGTATCTACTTCTCAGCAGGAGAATGTTCATCTTGTAAAGATAAGGTGTTGTGGATCAAGCGCGGAGAGCAGGGCATATAGAGTCGAGTTGTATTATGGATTCTTGTAAGAAGAACTATATCTGGTGGTCGAGGGACTGACTGTGTAAAGGTTATAAGTATATCTTGTAATTACTTGAAATTAGTGCTTGGTTTTTAACTTGTGTGACTTGTGGTTGTTCCTCATAGGGGTTTCTATGTAAAAATCTGTGTCTTTTTCTTATGTGGTTGATTGCTTTTTGCTTTTTTCTAAATTTCAGGGGATCAGACTATTTGAAAGAAAATTTTTGTTTTTACAGCATTATCATGGAATATTTAAAATAAGTTTTTAATGCATACATTTTTCACCATGCACGCAAATTTGGTTTGAATCTGAGAAAGTTTTCGAAAATAGAACTGTAAACCGGACTTTGAAAAGTCTGAAATTTTGATTATTTTAGATTTTGAAAACATCTGATATAAGTAAATTTTCTTGTGAAGATTTTCTTTTACCCTTGTTTTTATTAAATTAAAAAACAAAACAAAAAAAAAAGAATTTTGTGGGTATATTCACTGTAAATCCTTAAGAGGCACAACTCGTTCGCTAGAGGGACCCTAGGGATTTAAGGGCTTACTGCATACGCTAAATGTAGTCAAAAGTGCTAGCGAAAGTGGCGTTTTCCTTTTTATTTTATGTATTTTCATAGGTTAGTTTATTTTAGTTTTCTACTCTATATCGTATATTTTGCTTAGGGCTAGCAAAATGCTAGTTGGGAGTGTGATGAGTCTTTAAAAATATATTATTTCATGGTTATTTTAGGAAATTTTAAGGACTTATTCATTAGAAATTTCTTTATTTAGTTAAAAATCATGCTTTCATAATTTTTAGCATCATTATATAGTTCTCATGCAAAAATCATTGAAAATCATCAATTTTTCATAAAATCATAAAACTTTTCATTTTTGGATATCCATTTTTAGAAGGTTTTTCAAATTCATAAATTTCACATAAAAACGACAAAGATTTTTATCAGGGCCCACATTAATGCATTTGTGACTTTTGGTCAAAATCATTACTTTTAATAAAATGTCACTTTTCTTTATAGGAAAATTGAAGAAAATAGACCCACATACATGTGCACGTTTGCATACATGCTTGGATGTCAAAAGAGGGTCCCACTATTCAGTTGTTGCATGAATTTAAATTTGGATTTCAAGAACTCAAATTGAAAGGAAGAAAGGAAAGCCATGGTGGAGAAAATTCAATAAAAGGAAAATAAAAAAAGAAGAGATAAAAAATGGAAAGTCAATCCCATTTTTATTTGGACATCATAGATTAAAACAGTCATAATTCTCAAGTCGAGTGTCGGATCAAGGCAATCTGGTACCGTTGGAAAGCTCTTTTCGAATAGAGATCCGTGGAACCAAGATTGTACCAATCGGAGCTAATAATGAAGTTATAGCATTGAGAAGTTAGCTGTGTGTTTTAGGCGGGATTGCATCAAATTGAAGTCTTGTTTTGATTTTAGAAAGTGGGTGTGAAGAGAAATTTACACAAGAAAAGGAACCAAGAATTTTTCTATTTATTATTTATTTGCTAACTTTTAGCCAAAGAAGGAGACTAAACATTATAAAAAGGATTCAAGGGAAGACTTGCAGAACACCACAAGCCCTCCTTTTCTCTCTATCTCTCCTCTACCCTAAGATGGGTTAAGCCAGCCCACTTAGGTCCCATCCACTCCATCCATTTCATTCCATTATCCTTCTCTTGTCCAATTATTCGCCCGTAGTGTGAAGCATGAAGATTAGATCCCCGATTGCACGCGAAGTTCCATCTCTTTCTTAATGTCTTGATTTAGGGTAAGGATAGTTTCTTTTTTAATTTTTAATTGCTTTTGGGGATTATTCGTTGCATTGGTCCGTTTTAATTTAAAAGAAGCAGTTTAGGAGGTCAAGGTGTCCCGCCTTGGATCGTCATTGTGTGTTTGTGTGTGATGACAATATGCACTTGGTGTGATGTTTTGTAGTCTTTTATTAATTCTGCCAATACGATTTTTTAATTTCCCATAATTAAAGAAATTAGAATTCTTTTTATTTTATTTTTTTCCCATATCTCTGAATGATTTATTTTTTATTTTTAGTTAATGCGTGGTTTATTTATTTTTCTACATTTAGTGTTTTGATGAATTTTATAGTTTTGCAGTTTAATAGTTCAGGTTACTTTTTAGTTTAGGAATTTTAGATTAGGTTTTATTTCTGATTTGTTATTTAGTTTTTAAATTCGTGATTGTAATTTAAATTTAATTTTCAGATTTAGTAGTTGTATTTTTGTATAGATTTTATTAGGCTAGCACTAGTATTTCAATTAGGACAGGTTGTGAGATATATAGCTCTCTGTCAATATTATATCGGACTCACCAGGTGAAACTGCAATAGAGGCCTTACAATTGGGGTCATTGATCATCTGTCTTTTCAGTCAGTCAAGTGCCGTAATTGACTATGACACTGATGCTCATATGTGTTTGTTATTGATGTTTTATGTTGCAAGGACCACGTTTGCAGTGAGTGCCCCTTTCTTATCTTGGGGGATCTGGATTCTTCTCTGCACCATAATTATAATTATGAGGTATTTATCCCTCTGTTGGCAAATCATTTTGCTCTTCTTTTGCTCTTCTTAATGATTGAATGATTTTTTTAAGGAGTGCTTGAATTGATAATCTTCTGTTAAACCATCTACCTACTCGCAAAATTATCTTTAAACACTTTCATTTGATCTTGCTCAAAGTGCATAGGCTCTAATGATTTTATCTTCCTCTGCAGCCAGAGTGTTTTTTTCTTTTTAATTTTCTTTTGCAAGTGTATCATCCATTCTATCTACCCTACAACAATTTCCTTCAGATCCTTATCTACTATGATTCGTACTCCATTCCAAGCATTGGTTTTTCTGTCCTCTCAGCCAATTATCGGTTTTCAGTTGCAATAGATATAAGTAGAGAAAATACAAATCTCCGGCTTGGGTGCAAAAATCCGTGCTTGGACTATGTTAGGAATGACTTCCATTGGCTACTGCTTGTGCTTGCGGCTAGCATGTTAGTAAGTTGGATTTTGAATTCTTGGCACGGTTAACATAGCAGCTATGCTTCCATCTACCCACTGATTTGCTACTGTTAAAAGAAATTTCTGATTTCTGCATTCAGCGGATAGCTTAGGACCAAACCTTGCCACGTTCATTCCCCAGCAGATTCATCACGACGTTGTTGTTGGACTTCCTGACGAACCACATTGTTCGAACTGCTTTGATTACGCATTGGGCGGCGCAATATTTAGGGTGTCATGGGACCTTAGTGATGGAACAGAAATTTTTCTGATGATTGGTCCGCCGTTCAATTTCTGTAGTAGTCATCATTTGTATCTTGTGGGTAATGGATTGTTAATTATTCAAGTAGTTTTTTCTCGAGTGGTTATTCATGTAGTTGACTGTGGATTTTTTTTTTCTTGTCCGCTGGATTTTATGCCCGGTGCCAACCATATCTACGAATTATTTACGTGCAAATTTGGTATGCTAGTGTTTGATTTAACATCAAATTTGTATCAAAGCAAGTTTGCTCCTTCAGGGAAGGCTTTTGATAGCTACAATGCCCCCCAAAATGGACCTCCTCCCATCTAGCTGATGCCAAGGTGTAATCTGAAGAGGCAACATGCCATTTAGACGGTTTCCAATCCATTCAATGTACCAACAAGAAGATTATCAGTTAGTCCTTTGAGTGGAAAATATAGAAGAAAAAGTAAAAACAATAAAAGGGGGACCATGGAGGCAGATTTCAAGAGGACAATAGGATTTTAAAGAGGGCCCTGGATGGTCTGAGATAATGATTATATGGAACAAGATGATGATTCACAGACATACCAATTGGACTGAGATGATCATTATATGGAGAAGATGATGATCAAGAGAGATGAAAAATGCAGTTATCATCAGAGGAGTGACTATGGTTTCCAATTTTCCATGCTTGCGTGTCTATTGATTTCTAGATAGATTCCGTCACATGCCAAGTTGAGATTTTAGTTATTGGCACAATTCCTATGTGGTGGGTTGGGAAGGTGAATATGGAATTAAAACGTTACTTCCCAAACTTGATTGATGAGTGAATACTGATGATTTTCTTGATCTACTTAGGTGGGTTGAGAAGATTTTATTTAATTTTTTTATTTCAAAAGACATATTGAATCAGAATGCAGAACTAGTGGTCCATGTTGGGCAAAGTGGCGCAATGGAAACTACCAGTGATCAACAGATCAACTACGATGAATACACAGCAATCACACCCATCAAGCAATCACACACATGACACAACAGTTTTTACGTGGTTCGGCAACCTTGCCTATGTCCACGGGAGGAGAGAACTCATCTACTATGATTTCATCTCGATCCCCTCAAGATCTAGGATTGCAGTACATCAATATATATAGTTCCCGCTTTTTTGGCCAACAAGAAAAACTCATACATAATGACTAAAATACCACTAACCCTGAGTCTCAGTTCTGACTAAACTAGATGACCGATCCGACTAAACCGGAATACAAGACAAAACCCAACAATCTCCACTTTGGCTTGGATTCCGCAAATCCTCAGAGCCACCTTGAGATACACGGTAATGTCTTCACACACCTTGCTGAAAGGTATGCCTCCGCACATGCTACAACCTAGCGTGGCCACAGTTGCCTCCTTTGACCTCAACACCACCGTCTTGAACCTCCGAAGTGATCTCCATTTGTTGCCATATGCATGCATCCTTGCAACACAATGAACTCAACTTCCATCCGTCAAGACAAAACTGAAGACCTCCCCGAATCCGGATCTCACTGGTACCTTGTGAATCCTTCCTTTTGTCTTCATCCCAGTGTTCTTTCTGTCAAACCTGCAACTGTCTTGTTCTAGCTTGTTCTGGTGAGTTGGGCACAGTACATGCGGGTTAGGTATGACCCGATGCTTAAACTAGCTTACTCCGACCTTAACAAGACTACCTTTTCCAAGAAATTCATCTCTATTCGGGGCTTTCTGGATTTCGGCTAGATGATGTCATCGAAGATCCATCAATTCATCTTCCGATGATCCATCGCATCTAACTCCACCTGAACCACAGATTTCCTCCCTGTTATTTGATGTCTTCTTCATTGCTCCACCTGAAAAAGCATCCCCTATCAACCTGCAGAGATTTCTGACCATCTCACCTTCCATAATGACCAATGTTCCCTTTTCCACCTTCATAACTCCACTTGTTACAGTGCACTTGCAGCCTTTGAAGTTTAAGGCACACAAAGAAATCCAATTCTTCGTAAACCCGGAACATATATCACAGTCATTAAGGTTTGAATAACATCATCATACACTTGGATTTCTACCGTTCTTATCTCAAATGCTCATCAATTTGCATTTTCCCCCATAAGAACAAATCCATCAACAATGATAGTTATTTGCATCAAACCAATCTCTACTCAATCACATGATAGGAAGAATCTGAATCTTAATACCATGAATCATCAACAAGATCCATACCTGTAGTGACTAAAACTGATTCCTTTTAACCGAATCCGGGCTTTCTTGCATACTACCTCCTTCCGATTCTGATTCTTTGGCTTTTTCTTCCACTTTGGCATGTCGCTTCTTTCCAATCCCTTCAATGCAGATCTGAGCTTATTATTAAAGTACTCGAAGCATTTTTCGATTCATGACATCAAGTAACACTTTTCAATCATTGCTGTGTCACAGAGTCTAACACTTTTCCCTGCCAATCCCTGAAGTCGTTTCTCAATCAAATACTTCAATTTAGCCCGTGATGCTTGAATCCAATGTGATCATCGTGAATATGTCAGTTTCTTCAGTCCCCAATTTTTTGCCGATCAAACAACCAATATCTTTTATCTGTCTCGTAGATCTCGTCACTACGAGCACGCTGGAAGAAACGGATATGAAATCCGATTCCAAATGGCTTCGATATCGCAGAAACAAGTTTATACACTCCAATTAGTCAAACATCCATGTTGATGTTGAACAGCCCATCTTCTTCCATATACGCGTAAATCTGCTCAAAACGAGTCCGTAGGTTCAAACGGATCTCCAATCGGACATCAGACGATCAAAATATCGCAAAAACAATTTTAGCCGTTGAATCTGGTCAAACATGCCTGTTGACCGTGTTGACGTCACTGCGGACATCATGGCTTGCTGGCAAACTGGGCTGGACTCTGCGCATACGAGTCAGGTCTGACCCGACCCGGAACCAACTTGCTCTCTGACCTATCTGGGCTTCTCAGGGAGATGGGTCAGGTCCAACCCAACCCGAAATTGACCTGACCTAATTTCCCTGGGCTGCTGTTGCACAGGCCAGGTCAGAACCACCCTGGACCGACCTGACCTGCACCCGAACCTATAGCCTGCACTGCCAGGGCTCTCCAACACAGGTCAGGTCGAACTAACCTAACCCGAAACCGAAACCCAACCTGAAACGGAGAGTCGTCTTCCTCCTTCATTCTGCGTTCTGCAACCCAGTTGCAGACAGAAGCGGTTGCAGGCCCCAGTCTACTACGGCTCCAGCTGCATGGTCCGGCTGGCTCATGGCTAGTCCGGCGGCGGCGATGATCGGCATCTGGCGGCGGCGACCAGTGGCTGACGATCCCAGAAACGGCCGGTCCTTTCTTTTTTTCTTTTTTTTTTCTCTTCGTTTTCCATAATCATCAGAGACCGAAACACTAGACCCCTACTTGTCTTCCTCGACAGCGGTAACGGAGGACGACGCGACGATGACCGTCAGAGTCGGGCAACGATTGTACAGTTGCAGCTTCAGGTTTTCTTCTCCGGTTCTGGTGACTGAGAACGGTGTTGGTATCAGCAATGGCGACAAGGGATTCCGCGGCTCCTTCTTAGTCCCTCTGCAACATCTACCCTGCTGCAACTCCGGTGGACAAAACCAAGAGATCTCAACTTCTCCAGCATTGATCTTCTCTGTTTCAAGAAACCCTTCCACAATTCGAGTACAGGCCCACATTCTTGATCACAACCTTGATCTTCAACAGGAAGATGGATCCGAGCAAAACTACCGATCAAGTGCTGATCCCCTTCTTCCCTTACTATCCTGACACGATTCGTCAATCGCAAAACCACGAGTAATCTCAATCTCGCTCTGATACCACTTGTTGGGAAAAGCGGCGCAATGGAAACTACCCGTTATCAACGGATCAACTATGATGAATACACAGCAATCACACCCATCAAGCAATTACACACATGATACAGCAGTTTTTACGTGGTTCGGCAACCTTGCCTACGTCAGAGAACTCATATACTATGATTCCATCTCGATCCTCTCAGGATCTAGGGTTACAGTACATCAATATATATAGTTTCCGCTTTCTTGGCCAACAAGAAAAACCCATACATAATGACTAAAATACCCCTAACCCTGAGTGTCGGTTCTGGCTAAATTAGACTCCCGATCTGGCTAAACCGGAATACAAGACAAAACCCAATAGTCCCATGGCGAATGGGTGCGCACTTTTCTGATGGACAAATTTACATCATGAGTGGTTTGCACTGAGAATGGAAGTTTGAAAAGTTAACCTCATAACTAGAATGATTGGGGATCATAAGAATTATCAACGTCTTAGGGGAACAAATTTATGAATGACCATGCCAAGGAGTTCTGTGTTGACTGCATGAGTGGTTCTACATGAACCTAAGGGTGTATTGATAAGTTGATACCCACCTGTGCTGTGCCAAGAACTGCAAAATGAGCTAGCATACAAAGATATCTTCTAGTTGTCAAAATTCTTTTAGTCTCTTGATAGAGGTGCACCTAGACACAACAAACCTCTAGATATGGCATTTGCCTTAAACTAGTAGTGCCAGTACATGTTGAATGCAAATGGTGCCAAGAATGATTTAGGGGGTGTGGGGTGATTGGGTATGATTTAATGATCTGGTTGGGGCCTTCCTAACCCTTTCATCCACTGTCCACAACAAAATTTCAAAGTCTAAAATGGGTGCATACGTTGATTCAGCGCGGTGCAAACCCGGGGGACATGTAATCACCAGAGCCAGGGGTGTGTGTGGTCCAGTTGGATGGATCATCAGGTGGGTCCCACTATAGGTGCTCACACTGCACACACTGTGCATAAGATAATTTATATATACGTATGTATGTGTGCTTGGTGCATGATGGGGCTAACCTTTTGCATGGATATCCACGAGTGCATTCTAGTGAACTGGAATGTATTGATGACACCACCAATTCTGAAACTGGCTCTCCAGGTGCATCTTTGAATTTGGAAGAGAATGCTCACTAATCATTTACCTCAGGTGCACATGTAACTTGGTTCTCAGGGGAGTTGACAAACTACAGTTGTAAATGCATCAATATCAATGACCACATGAACTAGAAGGTTGATGAGATAGATATCACTCACAGATTTGTTCTTGTACACTACTGGTGAGAGCTACATGGACAAAGTTTGGTGTTACATACCATACCTTTAGATTCTAGCTACATGCTCCTAGGAAGTCCGTAGATATACGATTGAAATGTTATGGATAGAGTAAAGGTGAATGCACATTCCCTTAAGGATGGCAACGGTCGCTCTCTGTCCCAGAAGAAAGTTCCAAGGATTGTCTTCAAAGCAAGATCAAACATCATTTTGTGCAGTGAAAGCAGACCTAGAGCAAGAGGACCAAGGTAAAATTGACAGGTTTGAGCTCCTCTCGATAAGAATTTTGTTGTAGCGCATTTCAAGAGGGGTTCACTTGGACTGCAACAGTGTACTGCCGAAAAAATTAGCTTTGAGTTGATGCCTTGTAAAATCCTGTTCTCACATGGAAGCGGCAGCTTCATGTTAAGTAGGATCTCATATTTTCATTTATTTGATATGAGCTCTTGTTTAGCAAGTCTTAAGTTGACATTTTATGAATTAGGGATTTTAGGATATTTATCTTTTCTATTTCTATCCATGATCCGGATTTATAGGCGTTTTTTTATTGGTTAATATTATTGAGCTTCTTTGTGGAGCTGTTCCCTTGGATTGTAAGGTAGGCTTGTAATTGATTAAGTGGATTAAAAAACAAGTAGCATGACCCTTGGTTGCAAAACCCGTGTGTGAAGCATATTGGGAGTAGATTCTATCTATGTTATCTGTTGTTGGACCATCATATCCAACCTTATCTCCATCTGCCTGCGGGTGGGGACAACTGTATTATAATTTGAGTTCTCTACAAGGTTGGTGCAGTGAGCATTGTTCCCATCTATCCACTGATTTGCTACTGTTAAAGAAATACTGTGCATTATTAGACAGAGCTCAGGACATGAACTGAGCATGTGGACGAATTTGTAAACCAACGGGTTCACATGAATTTAAAAGCTTGTTATTTATCTTTTTTGGAAATCTAAAAGAGGTTTGAAGTTTGAACCTACTAGTGCTTAAGGTAGTTGGCCGCCTAAGTTGATCGCATTGCCTTTCTGTTTTGACTGTCCCTACTGCTGAGACAGAATTTTTTTGATGATTGGGCTCCTGTTGCAGGCATGCTTATATATTGTACCTTGTGGGCCGTAAATCATTACTCATTCAAGTAGGCCAAGTGGCCAAGGCTTACTATTGCGACTACATTTTCTGTCCTACTCTCTCTCTCTCTCTCTCTCTCTCTCTCTATATATATATATATATATACACACGTTAGGTATTTTACTATGTGCCTTGTTGCCGGCGTTTGTAGGTGGCGGGCAGCCCGTAAACCCCAAGTACACGTCATGGCCGCTTTCACAAGGGACCCGACGTATGGGGCCGTGGGATGCATAACAAGACCTGAGCAAGAAATGAAGAGGACTGCTGGTAAAAGGCGTCGATGACGTCACTCGTGTGAATTATGTTGCACTTACTGCTGCTGTGTTGGATTCTTCTTATTTTGTCCGGTTCACAAGGCAGACTCGGTCACACGATCGCATTAGTTGTCTGGTCGTTTTCTTCTTTCTTTGAACTTATTTTTTTGAGAGAGAAACAGAACTTCAAAACAACCGAAGCCTTGTTGGTTGGTCCGGTTTGCATTAGTGGTGGAATTAGACCTATATAAGGGAGGGTATCCCAACCCTTTGGGTCGGACTAATTCCGAAGAGTCGGATAAATCTCCTATCTCGAAATGATAGTACAGCTCAAACCTATAATCTCAAAGAGCAAACTATGCTTTTAGGCTGAGCTGGTTTGGAAGTGAACTTACTAGGGCATTGTCAGGCCCAAAATTTTTAATTTTAGGTCAAATCAGTTTGTAGGATTTGAGTCGGGTTGAAAGGGGTTACATAGGTGATTAATAGGCCATTTTAGAGCTTTGGATCCTTGCATCCATGGTAGTCTTGTGTATGGCCCATTGGAGATAAGCTGATTAAATATTTTTTGGCCATGAGCCTGAGCTATTTGATCCTTGTAAGGCAAAAGTCATTTTCTAGAATTTTGTAAAACTCACTAAAAAGCAAGAAGCCCTTTCTTGTAATTTAGAAAAACCTTTACATAATGTAACCCCAAAGCCTTTTGATTATCTTTTCTTCATACACCCAATTCTTCCGTCTTCTTCCTTTCCTTTGCAACTAAGCCCCAACAGTTCTCTGGGAGGAACTAAGATTTGATCTTCAGATCTGCTTTTAGTATCAAAATCCAAGCAAGTGGATAACTATAAATAATGTTGTTTTCTGTTGCTTTGTTGAATGACATGATTTAAAATATGATTTATTTGATTGGGTTTAATGTCTTGATTATGGATTAATAATAAAAACTTGATTTTAATTGAAATAAAGAATATGCTTATAAAAAAATAATATTAAAAAAATTTATAAAAAGGCGAGCAGCCGCTGCTGCCTGCGTAACCCAAGCAGCAACGTTGCTTGGGGTGCCAGGCAGCACCTATTGCCTAGCCAGCCAAGCTAGGTTAGGCTGCAGCTGGGCCTGGGAGCGGTCGGGCTAGGCTGCTACTGGGGCCCAACTGCGGCTAGGCTTGGCCGACTGGCCTGGATCGCAACTGGGCTAGGCCTATTGGGCTGGGTTGGGTTTTTGGTAGGTTGTTAGTAGAGGCAATGGACCCAAGGTGATTAGAATTTAGAATATTAACTGGGGTTTTTACTTTATTTGATTTTGGATTTTATTTTGGGTTTCTATAGTGGGCGGGCATGATTAAAACATTCAATTACAATTGATTAGAATATTGATTTGGGTTTAATTATGACTTGATTAGAATCTTAATTAATATTTAATTATGTATGATTAGTATTTTAACTAGTTCAATTGGGATTTAATTAAGATATAATTAGGAATGATTAGAATCTTAATTAGACTGTATTTGCGATCCTAATTTGGATTTTAATTTGATTTATCCAGGATTTGGATCTTTTGTTTTATATAAAATAATTAGGTATTTTTACACATAACAATGAAGATTAAGAACCTAATTGTTCCCTCTCCTTTGATCATAATTTGATTTAGTTTGGATTTAAAATTTGAATACTTTCTACTCAACTCGCAAAACACATTAACTTTACATAATTAGATTAAATGGGTTTTATTTTTGAGAAAAGCTGGTTGAATGTCACATGAGGATTGGACCGGATTCAAAATGGAAATGTAAGATCTGGGATGCACTATATGATAGAGACCGAAAGTATAATATTGGCATTGTGGACTCTCATTACCATTTTAAAGGAAGGTTGGTCCCTATGCACATATTTAATTAACTATGACTATTAGGTAGATTAGTGCTTACCCTAAGAGAAATTGAAATGATACATAATCATTATATACTTTTAAATTAAGAAATCTAAGCACTTAAATTAATAATGTTTCAGATATTATGAATTAAGAATTTCATAGCATGATTCATTATGCATTTGTATATAGTATGTATTTATACACATATATATGACCGACTACAGTTGGAGGTAGTCGTATGCCATTGAGATAGCGTGTACTGTGGGATATAGTACATAACAGTGCCATTTGTTATATCTGGTGAGAATACTCATTTTTGTGCATTCATACCATTGGGTCGCATTCATTACATTTGGGTAGAATGTAAAATATTATTTAATTTATTTACTTAATAACATTACTTGCAGTTTACCTCTTACCAGATTATGTCAATTTGACCCACTACTTTTGGTGTCTAAGTCCCGTTGCCAGTACCAAACCAAAAGGTCAGGAGATGCAAGAGATTCTGCCAGATGGCAGAGTTGTTGAGTGGAACGCCGATGACATCATCTGAAGTATCTTAGTGATGGTGTTAAGATCGGAATACTAGACTATGTAATAAGGTCATGTTTGAGGCCATTGAAGTAGTTATTCAATTTATTTGTTTTGGAATTTCAACTTTAATTATTATGTTTCGAAGCACTTAACCTTGATTTAACTATCATTGAGATTTGTTATATGAGTTGTATCTGATACTCAGCTGAGCAGATTATGGATTACGGTTCCCTGTGTGATTATGGTTACTTGATCACCAAGCATAATCTCACAAAGGACTTCAATCCACCTGGAATTGGGGCCTGTATTGTTTATGTAAGGAAAATTTTAATTGGTACTAATTCTCACACCCTAGAACTGGATTTGGATCTGGCCTAGTTTTGGGAGCATGGCAGATAGGTACCAATTGTGACATTTTAGAGTCCCATATCGATTATAAAAAAGAAAGTAATTAGGATTATATGTAAAGTTTACACTTTTACCTTACATGAGGCCTTTTGGTGGGTTGAGACCCACTAGAAATAAAACCATTAAGCCCATGAGCCAAAGTGGACAATATCAGGCATGTGTATAGGGTGGGGCATTACAAATAGTATCAGAACTGACTCTCGACTAGTTCAAGTGTGGGTCCTTGCCGTGGTCAAGTTCTTATGTGGGCGAGTCAAAAGGTCTGGTAAGCTACTGCACAGGGACATGCAGCCCTAAAGGTGGGGTGGATTATGACATCTTGGAGTTTCACATCAACTATAGAGAGGATTGGGATTAGATACATAGCTTACACATTTACCTTACATGAAGCCTTTTGGTTAATTGAGACCAACCAGATATAAATCTGTAAGGTCGATTGAGACCAGATATAAAACTGTGAGGTGGATTGAGACCAACCAGATATAAAACTGTGAGGCCCATGAACCAAAGCGGACAATATCATGCATGCGTATATGGTGGGGCATTACAGGCATAAAACCCGAGGCTTGTTTTCCACATCACATGCTTAATATAGCATAACAGCATCCATTTTGCCCAAAAATTTTTTTTTTGAATTTATTTCCCCTCGTTTAAACTATGAGCCCATCCAATTTGTCTTAAGCCTGGACTCACGAGGCTGGTATGGCTCCGCATTGGAGCCCACTTTTTTAAAATTTAAATTGTTTATAATAGACATCTTTCTTTGCATGGGATATGGCAAAGATTTACTCGAATTTTCAAAACTGCACGACTTGGGAGTTTGGTATGCTCAATCGCTCCTATTACCTTGACAACAGGATTTGCTTATGGCTTGCTACTGTAGCTTTAGTAGCAGTCTATCTTCCTCTTTCTTTCTAGTTGATGGTAATCCGTACAAGACCTGGGTAGGCGGCTTGAGGTCCTTCGAGGTACAGGTCTTGCGAGGTACTCACAAGAACCCTCCCAAGAAAAAGCTTTTGAGGGTTTAGGGGTGCACACTGTGGGACTGCCCTATCAGACCGGTGGCAGCCTCCCTGCCTGGATGACAAGATGATATCCATGGATCATAAGTCAAATTATTTAAAAAAGAGGGTCCCGTTTCTCGTCTGACCTATGAACATCAGGTGGTGGAAATGGTTTAATAGTCCATGATTGAATAAGAGACCCGCCCCTTGGTGTTTTGACAGTGGTCTAAATTTGGTTCCCCCATTGTATCTTGATTAATATTGAAGACATTATTATTCGCTTATGTATTTTTTCATGACATAGGCTGCATTGTTTCAACACTGCCAACACGCCCGGCCATCATTTTGACTGGCTTGGTTTACAATAAAAGGTAGAAATTGAGAAAAAATGCAACTAATGCATCTACTGACCGGATAATTTCCAGAGTCTGCATGTTCCAGTTCACGGAAGGGTTTTAACTTCGTGAGACACAGGTGTATCTTCTGGTTGTTCTCACCCTTAAAAGGCATGAGCAGTCAGCTCATTGCCTCTGAATCATTTTCCAATCCAATGAATCAATAATGACGAGATATGGATCAGGCAATGCAAAACCTGGTTAAAAGAATTCGTTACATGCAACAGTAAGGCCAATATGTGCGGGCTTAAACACTCTAATGGTGGGCATTTGGGCTTCTTTTTTTTTGGGCCGGGGGCCGCCGGGGGGGGGGGGGGGGGGGGGGGGGGGGCGTGGTGCCGCGGTGGGGGGTGGTGTTAAGGGGCCAACAAAGGTTTGCAAGGAATCATACAGACTACTAGGGCCACATCACTTGGGAAATCACCTGTGAAACATGAGCTTCTCTTCCAATCCTGTCTCATTGTATTAGCCACCATTGGATTCAATCATTCTTACTTAAACAATGAAAACTATCAAGTTCCAATGCTTCAAACAAATGTAATGATTTTATGATCAGACCTTCCCAATCCATGAGCATGCATGCCCTTCAGCATCTGATTATCTTTTGGGCCAGATTGGGTTTGTGCAGGGGATTGTGATGGTTTCCTGTACTGGTAGCTGACATGGATTATCCCCAGCCACCTCAGTGCAACTTTAATTTTTGAGATAGACCATATTAGGTTATGTTGACTACGATCGGCACCGGGAATTGAAATGTCTGCTGAGAATAAGAAAAATTCAAAATCATAGACCATTACATGTGGCAGATTATGTAAATTGACATGTCCCAAACTTTTCCTAGGAGAACATAAACTGCCACCCCTAGGGCATGCTTTACTAAAGTTACACAGATTCCAGAATTTTCATTCCATCTTGTACACGGTAAAAGAAGATCGTCAAATTCAATCACTGGTTGCTCAACAGCTACAATGACCACCTTGAGTGAGAACAGTATATAGGCCGTACCATTTTATCACATTTCTCTTTCCTCCTCTTCCCCGACTATGCTCCACGAGCAATTAATCAAATAAATGAATCATGAGAAAAGAAGCATCGATCACTGTATTTGCAAGAATTTGGTTGCGTGCTTCCCACTCACAGATGCTCAATTTATCTTGGGCTTAGGCCGCCTCGGTCTTAGAACAAAGCAGAGAATAGCAAAAACAATCAAGAATGCAGGGATTGTTGTCATATCCAACTCAACCTGTACTTTCCTTTCTCGTGTACAGTGGATCGGATGAAGTGCAGCAATAGTTTTGTTAACAGAATCCATAAATCTGCAAGGGTAAATTCATGAATATAAGGTTCATTGAGAAAAGCAACACACTAGCCAACTAAATTAAAAAACTGGCAGCGGTGCATATTCACACTCGTAGCAAAAATCAGCCATGCAGTCTTAACTGCATCTAAATAGAATTTCATGACTCCCGGGTTACCTTTTAACTGTAGTAGCCTCTAATCGGTTCTTGCAAAGAACAGAACCACCGTGGACTTTGTTGCAAATTAGCTTTATCCAAAAGCAAGAACTACAAGCTTACAGCAACTCTAATTGTTCATTAACGAAATAGAAACCACTGGGGGCTTCTTCTTTTTTTCATATTTCATATATATCAACCAACAGCAGCATTTGCCCTTGATTCTGCACCATAACTATTCCCAGAATATACAACAAATGAAAGGCACATTGGAAACCCCAGTGAGAGTCCCATTAAATAAAGTCAGATAGGTGCCAAATTTGAATGACCAGTTGAAAGCCCTATAAAATTCTGATGTGTCAAATATTGGTTGAGTGTAAATCAAGTAGTGCGAGGGGATTTGATCATAGGGTCACCCAGGGGGTGCTCAAAGGCCAAACTGTTCAATGCTCAACGATGGCCAAGCCATACCTGAAAATTCCCATTCCCCACCAACATTGAACCCAAAAAGCAGAACATGATTGCAGGAGAATAAGATAGTGGATCATACTGCAATGACGGATGAAGACCCAAAAACAGTATACTACCCAAAATTTCAAAATGGAGGACAGGGTATTGCAAGAAATTTCAGGAACCATAAAACTTTCTTTTTCAAGTCCCCACTGTGCTGAAGGTTTTGATGATATCCAAAATCACTTGACATAGATAAGTTATCAGAGGGAGGTCTGAGACTAACCCTTGGGATGACTCCTCAAGAAAAGATAGTAGATTCATGGCATCTGAATACCGCAGTTCCCCAGAAACAACCGAAACCTACAACGAGACAACCAACATGAGTGGCAAACACCACAAAAAGTTTAAGAAGCAATATTTGATTATTCACTTACTCTTCTCCACATGCTAAGAACTGCATTGTACTTGCTCACCAGCTCGCGTTCCTGAGACTTAAATAGTTTAAAGGTCTGTGCAGCTGATATTTGTTAAGCCTTTATTGAGTGATATTTATGCTCATACAACAGTAACAGCAAAGATTTTTCAGGCCCATATACGAGGTAATGCTTTCTTGATTTCGTTCGTACAGAATAAATCATTTTTCCAGGGGTACAAAGTAAAATGAAAAGCACACTGGAAAAATGATTTCTGAGTTGACCATACCATAAAGTAGAGTCAAATCCAAACATCAGGCCCACATTCTAAAGAAGAAGCTGTTCAAAAGATGTGCCTGCCCACCAATGTGGGCTCAAGTTTCAATTCTATCTAAATTCTAACACCACCTATCTGTTCTGAGACAGATATGAGCCTCAAGTTGACGGCCGTTCTGTCAAAATACTGTAACTAGCAGGGTTCTTTATTATTGAATTTTTTTAATGAAATAAAAAAGAAAAAAAAACAACAGCATGATTGGCCAACCCATTCATAGCCCTAATTCCTACTCTTGTAACCTTTTTTACTTTCCTCTTCCTCAAATTTCACTAATTTTTCTGATCTTTTTACCTTTAAATCTAAATAATTCTAGATTTATAAATCCAATTTGGTACCAGAGCCTATTAAATTGAAGAAGACTGGACGGCGAACAACAGGGAAGCAATGTTCAAGAACTTCTGTTGTTTTTCTTCTTTCCCGTTTTTTAAAAGAGAGTAGGGGCTCACATTGGTACCTATATGCTGATGCTAACACCATGAATGCAGTCCTATGGCCAACCCCAACATAATTGGACAAGGCTTTGATGATGTTTATGTTTGATTGAAACTATAGTCTGAGGGTAAAGAGAGTTCTATGGTTTCCTCATTTTTAGAGAATATAAGTGATAGAATGAATGTCGAGTTGTTTAATGGGAAGAAGTATCAAAGCAGTTGAGTTCTGCTCATTTGGCTATTTGAGGGGCCAGCCACCTTGGGCACATAGATGGTACCATGGCTAAATCACCAATAGGTGATCCAGCATATTCAGAATGGAGTTCAGAAAATATATTAGTCACAAATTGGATCTTTAACTCAATGGAAAGTATTACCAGAACAAGCTTATGCATACTAGTATCAGGCCGTATTGCATGTATCGGCCGATATGGGAAATATACAACAGCCCATATGGGTCCATATGACCAATATTGTAAAGCTTTCTTAAAAAAAAAATAAAGAAAGAAAAGGGGAAAAAACATGAGAGAGTAACCCTACATGTGTTGCGCTTCTTCTCCCTCCTCTACCCACCTTTGTCTATTTCATGGCAAGAAATATAAGTCGAGTTGAGAGTGGAGGAGAGAGTATCTTTTGCAGTTTTTATTTGAACCAAATCCCCTACTTCTTTGGTTGTTCAAAGCTCTCCAACTGGACCACAAGGCATAGCTCAAGGGGTCCACTCGCCCAACCACATTAATCTAGCCATCTACAAAAAATTATGTCCAAAAGACATTGATTACAACATGATCCTTAGGTCATGAAATGGGTGGTAAACAGATAGGATCCTCGCCCTTTTTCAGCTGACCATCCATTTCTTAAGCTTAGATCAACCAACTGACAACATCCAATGAACTTGGTTTTCTTCCCAGACAGGTCCTAAATTTCTCTTTTTCAGTATAACCAATGGTTCCACAAACTCTGCCACATATCCTATTTTCTTATACTACAAATGCAACCAAGGATTTATCATATTGTCATAATCAAAGCCTCATCCCAACTATATCGGGGTCAGCCACATGAATTTTATTCCTACATTTCGATCTATCTTGAGCAAAATCCTTGGCTAGGTTTTCAATTCTTCCAATTTATCCTTACTACTCCTATCCATGTCCTCTTCGACCTACCTACCCCTTCTCCTTGGTGGGGCATCAACCTGCTTAGAGAAACTTCTGCTCAATGATGCCATTATTGGCTTGTGTTGGACATGCCAAAACCTTTTCAAATGAGACTGTTTTAATTTATTACCCATTGATGCTACCCCTAATACTATCAAACACTTAATTTCTAATTGTCTCTTTCCTAATTTTATCAGATCCATCTTAACATTCTCATCTCTATTACATGCATTTTGCGTATGCGTTGCTTCTTTATTGGCCAATCTTCTACCTCCATAGTCTATTACTGATTCAATCGTTTTCTTGCAAAATTTTCTCTTCAATTTTGTTGGTAGCAAACAAAGGATCTATATAATTTTAATAGTTGTAGTCTAGTTCATTTAATGTTGGATTAATTGATTTCTCCAGGACATCCTAATAAAATAATTGGTGGGGCTCAAATTTGAAATCCAAACTACTCAAAATCACTATCAGCCTTGCATTAACTCTACACCAAACTTCACTGCAATCGAAGTTAGGCCCATCATAAATTTTTCACAAATAAAATAGGTGATTGAAATAATAATAATAATAATAATAATAATAATAATAATAATAATAATAAAAGAATAAATAAAACAGTGAGTTTGGTCATGTGTTCTATGATTGATCAACTTGATGGTGGATCCAGATGAATTGAGTGAAATTTTCCACACGGCTAATTCAAGCAGAAGATTTATCATTTTGATTTGTTAGAATTTTTTACGTGGTCCTTACTAATTTATATGTAAGGATGACTTGGAGAATTCTCCAAGGTTAGGCTTCAAGGATCTAGATTCTTAAAAAGAAGCCTAGACCCTTGATTTTTAGGCCTTAAAATTTAAAGATGTTTTCGTGTAATTATAGAAATGACTTAATCAAGTGATTTATAATGACTTGATCATTGTCAAATTAGGTTAGGTGCCAACAAGATGTGTGATGGTTTGGACTTTGGATAAAAAATACACAGGCCCTAATGCAGAACTGAACTTAAGAGACCGCTAAACTTTAATCCCTTTAAATCACATTCACAGGTTAGGCCAACAATGATGGGACTAATTCTTTGCCTAAGAGATGTCATTGATTCCCTCATTCATCCCCTAACATGCACTCAGGTTGACCTAACAAAGGGAGAGAAAAAACTCAAATCAACCAAGTTGATTTCATTATTATCAATTTGCACAAGGGTGGTCCATGTTCCGAGGATTCATATTGTTGATGATATGCTCCATATTGATGGTCCATGCCTGGATGTGATTGAATCACTAAATCTTAAGACATTCAAAAATCATGTCAGCATGGATATAAAGGTTACCTTTGTTATGTGACCCAATGAGAAGAAAACATTTTTCAATATTCAGGATCCTTGGTTTCTTTCTTTTTTTTTTTTTTTTTGACAATTGAAAATTCACACCATGGCAGTTGCGAACCATGATGTTTGCAGTGACGCATAAATGTTCAGGGCCGACCGTGATATCCCCACTGGCCACTGCAACCGTGATTTTCAACCATGGAATCAAGTCTTCAATGGATATGAGGTGTCAAATGAAAATTGAAGTTACTGGTGAGGATACTTGTGCGTTCCATTACTAGAAGATGAACAGCTGCATTGACAAGTTGTATCGATTCTTCAAGGGCTGTGATGATGTAGCTTCGAGCTATTGTATCCATTTGGAACCTCGAAATTTGCCAACCTTGAGAAGTAATGGAAAGAGGATTGCAGCCCACTGACCATATCCAATCCTACTCAATCAACAAATATACAACTTATCAAGAGGAGGTAGTATATTGGGCCAAGATAAATCAATCCAACAGACTTGGCATTAGAAAACAAAACTAAGAGACGAAAAAGAAAAGCATTTGGGGCCATCATGAAGAAGAAGATAAGTTGTCCCCCACCCCTTAAAAAAAACACTCCAATGGTCAATTCCCATTTGAATCAGAGTAAAAAACATGCATCTATGACATTCTGGGGCCAAGTAGTGTGTGAGGGGTTGGATAGATCATAGGGAGCCCTAGGTGGCTCCCACATTAATCTCGAACAATGTGAGTACTAAGCACACGCACACACATAGACATATCATTCTCTTTCCAAGATCTGAACCTACGGCTTAATCAAATAATGTAATGTGCTATTATTACTAGGAAAAGGCCTGTCAAACAATATTAAAGGAAACAACATCTACAATTGCATCAAAAGCAAAGATAGTTATTGCAATTAGACACATCACTGAGATGAAATATAAAATGTGACTAAATGTTGCAAACTTTGGCAGCACCAATGTTTCAAATGCTAACAAGAAAGGCTAACGTTTCAACTGTTTAAAGCATGAAGAGTAAGCCTATGATTACACTTCTTTTTCAATAAATGAATAACTACATAAAAATAAAGTATGTTAAACTGCAAAAGGAAAGGGTCATGTCTCAGCTGTTTTAAGCCTTTGAATGAGTTGACTAAGGTTGACTTAAGTTAATTGTTGTTCTGGCAAAAAAAAAATAAAAAAATAAAAAAGTATTAAAATTATAGATTATCTATCCCTTCTTCTTTCTGAACATGTCGGTTGTATCATGCATGCTCCTCAATTTGGAGTGTGATTCTTTCTTCACATGCTGGTTGTATCATGCATGCTCCTCGATTTGGAGTGCGACTAGAGTATGCTTTACCTCAGGTGCATGCCACAAATATACATCATATTGTTCAGCATCGCAAATGCAAGCTCCACCTTGGTCTTGAGCCCAAAGGCATTTTTGGGAAAAATTTGGCCTGAGGCAAGCCTTGATGTGTGTAAGCCACAAAAACTTAAGAAAAAAAAACATTGGGCAACGCGGTAATCTTATAGGTTGAGGCCCAAATGCGACTTAGTCCATACCATGCTATCAAGAAACATGTTTTATTTGAGAAAAAAAAAGACACCAAGTAAAACATTTTAAATATCAAGCATACCTTTCTTTTGACTTCTTATCCAAAGAAAACCCGTTGGTAGGTCACAACAATAATAAATAATTGTAAAGATGAAATGATTTTTGAATCCATTTCTTTCCTTATTTTCCTTGTTGGCCTCGTGCTTTAGTAAGTATTAAATACTAATCAGACTGACCAACAAAGTGAGTTTCTCAAGATGTATAACTCCTTTACCAATTGACCTTATTTTAATTGCTCCAACCGAAGTACTTCTGGATCTCTCATAATGACAAAAGAAAAAGGAAAAAAAAATCCAAATAAGCCATTATTTTCAAAACCATAACATAACACAAGCAGTACTTAAAGACAGTAAATTAACAGATTTTACATACTTCAATTGCAGTTTCATGTGCTTGACTGTAAACCAAGTGAAGAGGAAGCAAACCAGCTAGGTGCTCGGCAGTAGCAGCTAAGGCAGCCTTAATAGGTCTCCTTTTAAAATAAGAAAGCTCAATAATCAATTGTAAATTATCTTTTGGATATAAGAACTTAATATTAAGAGCATGAAATTACCTCAAGTCCCACAACAGTGAGCGCCCATTACACTGCAGATGGCTTTCCCATGATGATGGATCTGACTGGACAACAATGACCATATCGGACAGAGCCCTTGCCTGATAATGTTTATCCACCAATATTGGTTCATTATTTATAAACCAAAAGATAGGAACTTCCAGCGTAGACCTGCTATGCGAATGTGCTCCTGCATTATTGAAGGAAAATATTCATACCCAGTTCTAGCATATACAGGCCTCAAACAGGTGCAGCCGTAGTAAATTGTAATTCTGTTGCATGGAGACATCATCAACACACGGAGTACCTTTAAGTGAACTGTGGTCACTCAACTTGTGCAATTGATGCTCCAGAATGGAGGAATCAAGATAAGCTCGTACAGTTGATCTATACGTTCCATTGACTAACAATAGGGGGACAGCTGCTGCACGACGTGCGATAGAAAAGGCCATTGCCAAAGCAGGATCCTCGGAGAGTGTCAGCCTACGAACATAGTAACATCAATACAGGTTTGTTTCTGGCTCGGTAGTACAACCATAACCAGAACCAAAATGTTAAAAATACTATCAGAACCACGTGAGGCCAAGGTCGCAGGTCCCAAGGACCAATACATGGATTCAACCAGACAGTACCCGATCCAGATACTATAAAAGTGGTACTGGCAACTAATTCGCTGATTTGTATAGTATCTATAGTTATGGGGATGATCCCCAATTATGGGGACAAGATTAAGGTGATGTAATTGTCATATAAATACTGCATTTAGCTCCAAATACTGCTATAAAGATGGGATCAATCCTAAGTAGAGGTACTAATGTTCAATGAAAATTCCCTTCTTTCTCCATTATCTTTCGGTTGCCATGGTATCTGAGCTCTGATATCCAAGGAAGATGATCAAACTGAGTGCAAAGGGTTTTGCCATGGTGTTCAATCATTTCGGGAATATCTATTGATTGTTTTCAGGACAATCAAAGTGAAATAAAGCAGCTCGTTAAAGGATGCACTGTTGACCATCTGCAACTCATTGGAGGCCCACTCGAATCATCATATGGACTTTCTCATTAGGGGGGTCACCCGCCTGCTAGGATAATATTGGGTATTTTTTCAGAATTTGTGTGGCATCTAAGGTAGGCCAGATAGCAAATTTCTTGATCGACCAAGTTTTTAGGATTGTTTTTTCAGAAGGTGCTCGTTGAAAGTACGATGTCATCAGTTCAAACAGTGTTTCCCATAAAGAAGAGTTAAATTTTCAAAGAAATCCACCAGTTGAACTTGCTTAAATGGAAAATAGGACACAAAAGAAATGCTGACATAGAGCAACCAAAGTACATACGTATGTTGACTAAACATAACTTTTTGTGAAGGCAGCAACAAAGAGGAAAGGCCATCCATCAAAGGCTTGAGTTCCACAGGTAACTGTTTGACATGCCTCACTTTCTGAAACAATAACACCATAGTGAACAAGGGAACCAATTTAACCATATTAACCTTGACAAATCAAATTCTCGAAGACGAAAATGAACTAATTAAACTATGGTATACCTCCTGCGTGATAAAATATAACTGGAATGATATCTTCTCATAGAAATGGTATGCCCCATCAGAAACTGAAGGTGAAATTATGTGCCGCATTGAGCCCCACAACGTAGCTCCAAGATGAGCAAGGAAAGAATCACGAGCAACAGTGTAGTTCTGAAAATCCTGTAAAAGACCAAACAATGAATTGCAAATACCGATAAGAGGATTTGGCCAAGGTCAAGAATGGAGAAACAAAATTCATGGAATCGGTTTGATGATGGTGATGGTGATACTCTTTTAGAATATTCAAAATATAAGTTATTTTGTAAGGTGGTGGCTCCTTATGCCATCTCTTGTCCTCCGACTTCACTCCTTTGGCATAGCACCTCCTAAGAGTGGAGGCCTTCTGTTGGTTGGCAGATGTAACAAAGGTTCGACAGCAAACAAATCTCAGTGGGAGGAGCATTTAATCAGAGGTTGTTTCATATGTTTGTTCACTTTCAAATCAGAGAAGAAATCCCTAGACCACTTGTTTTTCATTGTGATTTCTTTTCCACTATTTTGGGCCACTTCTTTCAATTGTTGGGCATATCAAGGTGTTGCCTCTATTGTTCTGGGGAAGCACGTGAAGCTTGGTTAGAGGGACCTTTCTAAGGGTATAGTCTTTTTTCTGGATCTAAAATTAGGGCCCACTTTAATATTCAGGAGTGAACAGGCCGGCTTGGATTAACTGATGGAAAGTCCAACACAGCTCGGCCTAAATAACATTGGTCCAAAACTTAGCGCTTGTAATTCAGCAACACCTAGCCTGGCTCAGCCCAATTGACTAAATGGGAAATCTCAGGCCTTATATGTATGGAGTAGGCCAAGCACTTACAGCCCATGTTGAGCTTGGGACAGATGTGGGCCCGTGTTTCTAAATCCAAGTCAGGCATGGATATGCCTCAGCTCAGTCAACCTGGCCCATGAACAACCCTACCTTTCACCATGTTGTGGTCCATTTGTAATGAAAGGAATGGCATAATTTTCAATGGTGACGAGAAGCTGAGATATCATCACCAATTCTCTCTTCTTTCTTTTGATTGTGGAAACTTCTGTCTATTTATTTCTTCATTTATATACAGGGAATGTCTATCAATGTTATAATACCACGAGTATGAAAGAGAATCCCTTTCTGTCTGTTTAGGTATCCCAGTAGATTGACGCTGGGCTATATATTCATTCATTTTATGCCCAGGACCGGATAGGTCCCTGTTCCGTATTGACCAGCCATTTCCTAAGTTTTTTATAGTTTGGCATGACTATTGTGAAGCCACAGATGGGCAATTGGGTGTTTTGAGGTAGGAGTCAAATGGTGTCAAGATAGCTGATTTTTTAAATAATAGTGACGCGCATATATTTTTGCAATAGTAAGGAGGCTAGGAAGGATCCTTCATCAATGCTGGCATTGGGATCACTCGAACTTAATGCGGATGGAGGCATGGAGCAGCTAGGGGCAAGCTGGTTCTGGCAGGTTATTGGTGTGCCTTGAAATGCAAGTGGGTAGAATCTTTTGCCTTTCTTTAGTGTCATTGGCAACATTCAGTGATTTTGCCACTCATGCATGTTAAGCGTCTTTAGTGATTCTGCTAATGCAATAAAATGGATTATATCAATGAGATAGAAGGATGCTTCCACATCCCCACAAGTAGATATCAGACAAATTGTTAGGGGAGCTAATAAGAAGGCTGACATGTTATTGAAACAGGGATGAATTATATGCTGGTCCATATATATAGCAATTACCATGTATGTGGTTTCGATTCTTTGCTTTTTTGGTGTTCCCTTTAATGTAGAGGAGACTTGGTAGCTGTTGTTCAATATTGTTCAACATAGTTCTCCTATACAACTATGCCATGTCCTCTTTATTAACATATAATTCCAGTAACTGGTTAAAAAAAGGGTAAAATAGTGACATCCTCAACCACACCTCATATGTATCGCTAAACAAATTCCAGCTCTCCATTCGTTTCAGTGCATCCAATGCCTTTCTCTTATGACTTTCATCATATTCATCACTATCAAAAGTCTGAAGCTCATTTCTCAAACCCTGCATCCTCTCATCAAGCTCTGGGATCATCAATTTTGAGAACATATATATGTCAGTGGCAAAAAGATAAGGGATGTTGACCTACAATTTTTTTTTTCAATAAATCCATTGACAGGTTAATAGAAACAGCCAAGAATATGAGTTAAATATGCATGCAGGGATACTTACAAATACATGCATAAATGTGCATATATATATATACAACAAAAAAAAAAATACAACCATTGAGAGATGATAAAGGCATTAGCTTATGTTAATACAAACAGCCAAGCATACGATGGATATATGCATGCAAGGACATTTAGAAATGGATGCATAAAGTTTCATATAAATGTAGGATGATTTTCTCCTATGCACACACGCACTACACACTGCGTATTGGTGCCGTCCGTCACACAAGACTCAGTGAAATTCAGGAGTGGAGGGAGTGCTGTTTTCCCATCTTTGGTGATGGCCCTAGTGGCTGCGTGCACAAGAGAAAATCTTCCTATAAATATATATAAAGACAAAATATAAACATTAATGGATGATAAAGGAATCCAGTTATTTCCATTCTTGAGGTTAACATGGAATCATCCATTGATGGTTTGACATCAGTCTGTGATCCAAATTTCCAAGCAACATTCAGATAGTAAGGAAGAGAACAAAAGTTACCTTCACAAAGAGCCAACTTAACCTTTCTTCCCTTGCAGTGTTTAAACGCAAAAAGCTCATATATATCAACCTCAGCTAACAGGATATCGACAGCATGATGGTCTTGCTGCAATATTTTGATATACTACTTTAGCGAATCATCAGGCAAAAGGGGAGCTTTATACTCCCCCCTGGAAAAAAAGGGAAAAACAAAGAAACAGCATCTGCCTGCCTAACTCTTAAAACTACGCAACAGAGAGATTCTTCAAAAAAATAATAATAATAATAAAGAAAAAGTTTTTGAATTAATTGGGTATTTATTAAAGATAATGTCAATAAAGTCAAGAAAACAACACACTCTTTATCGGAAACCCCCGAGCAGAAATATGATAAATGAATTCAAGGTCGAACCCAAGGAACAAGCTAATGTATTCCTAAACCAGAACTCACCCCTTTTACTAGAACATCTAGGAACATGAATAAAAGACAGAAAGATTGCACATGAGGTCATTAAGTTTGTCAGTCATTCCAACTAGCCTCCACAGAGAATCACTTTCCCCAGAAGCCCAACCAGCAGCCTAAGCAAAATCACCTTCGATGATGAGCAGTCTTACGTTGAGTTCTGAGAGAAAATCAGCGTTGTGCACTTTGATCATCGGTGCAAATAACTCCACTTAAAAAATCACGTGAAAACTAGCACAGCCTGATAATCTACAAATAACCAGCCATGTGTTATGCCCCCTACCCCATCTAGACATGGATTGCCAGTAGCACACATGTCAAAAATTGAGTTTATATAGGCCAACAAGGAGAGGGACCCACCTAGGAGACACCAAGCTTGAGGGATGGTAGTGATATAATTTTGATAATCAGGAAAGTTGTGTGTGCAATTGTTATTTTCTTTGAAAAAAAATAATGTAAGCAAATGTAACAATGCGCAACCATTATACATGTGAATCATTTACACACTTAAATGATTGCAAACAAATGAACCTAAATAGGGCGATTATTGTTGTCTTTGTTGGCTTTAAATAAAGTTGAGGGGAAAGTTTAGCCCATAAATCCAACCCCAGATAGATGGGGTAAGGCTTCACAAATGATGATGACCCGACGATAGGATTTCTTATATGCTGGTTTAGTGCTGCTTTGGGACAAACCTTTTTATCACGTGCTTAACTTCACTAGTGATGCTATGCTTTTCACCTTGCTGGGGGAAGTGGAGCATTAAAGTTACAATTCAGAAAGGGAAAAGAGAAAAATATATATATCTGAATAACTTAACACATAATGTGCACTGCCTTCTAAATCATCAAACTAGAAACAGAACATGAGACCATACATCACCAAACACTGAGAACTTTTCTTGAATTGCATCCTGCAATCGATCTTCAGCTTCCTCTTCGGTGATTTCTGCAGGCCACAGAAATTAAAGTTAGAGACATTGCATGAAGGTCAGAACACCACATAGGTCAACATAGCAATATTACGGATCTTTCCAAAACAAGAATTGTAGGATATGCTGACTTGCAGTGATACATGCCTGGGCACTCAAACAAACCAAAGCTGTCCTCTAGAAATAACCATTTGAAAGAAAAGCAACCATTTTTCATTTTTTTTTTAGACTCTTTTTACTCAAAGCAGCTATTTTTTTTTTATGACTCTTTTTACTCGAAGCAGCTATTTTTTTTATCTTCGAAATTTCAGTAGATTAAGTATATGCTATTACAACATTGGTATTGTTGTAAGTCAAGAATATGACTTATTTGTACTTTGTAGTAAACTTAAAACGAGGGACCTTCTTGTAAATATGAAAAACTTGAGGGGTTTTTTATAATTTCCAGAAATAGTGAAATAACATCAAGACAAGGGTTGATTAACCTAGATGGTTAATCAACTCTACTGTTGTTCTTCCATCTCTCATCTCTTTCTTATTCTTTCTCAATTCCTTCTCATTTTCCCATATCTTAATATCCTAGCATAAAACCCTAGATCTATGAAGATCTCGGTTTACAACTTGGTATCAGAGCTTGCTAGGCATTAGAAGACTTTTGTATACAAGACTCAAGAGGCACAGATTTTGAATAGAAAATCAGGTTGGACTTTGGAGGGAAGCAGCACCAGCCAAACCTGGGTGTAGGTTCAGCTGGGAGAAATAACACCTGGATTCCTTTGTTTTGGGGTTCAGCTGTGTTGTGATGATCTGTTTGAGGTTTGCCTGTTGCTAAAGTTTTGTGGCACCAGTGGCAGGAGTGGGCAGATGCATTAGTTCATACCATTAGCGGGACAAAAAGAAATGAAAAGCAGTGGTACAAGAAATAGTTTCCAGAGCAGAAAGAGAAAAACGAAAAACAGTGGTACAGGAAGCAGTTGCCATGGAATTATCTTACTACCAGAGCTAGTAAGCAAGCGGAAGAGCTCAGCGCCAACTATCACCAAGAGAGAGATTACAACCTTTTCCAACAGACTGCTCTAAATTCAAATGGGCAGACTCATTAAGAGAAGTGCAACCTCAGCACCGAATCTATCAACCAGGCCAACCGCCCCTGCTGACTCCCATTTCCCGATATACTTATTTTGCATGAGCCTATTCCTGTCTAGAAGTCGTAAATAAAAAAAAATCAAAAAATGCATTGCTCGAAAGAAGATCAGATTTCCTGAAGGTGAATGGGGATGCAAACTTGAATTACACACGTACAGCTTGGTGGAAAATAAAATAAATATGATAAGATGGAAAATTTGTAATGTGAAAATAAAATTGAACATGTGGGAGCAGTGTTTTGAAAAGGTGCGCCTCGCCCCATGTAAGGCAAGGCAATTTCATTAAGGCAAGGCTTAAGCGCACGAGGCGCACGCCTTATGGCCAGGCGAGAGGCTCAGCAGGTGTGGGCTTCTTTCATTTTGCCATAAGTGTTCAAATAAAAAAAAATGAAAGGGTCTAAATGTAAAATATAAACTTATACTTAAAGGAGAGATGCCCTAATCTTCTTGACAAAAGAATGAAGAGGTATCGAAGAAACAGGAGCCGGTGAAGGAGAAAAAAAAAACCTTGGAGGAAGAAGATCATGTCTGGTGAAGGAGGAGGAACAAAAAAAAAAAAAACAGGAGGAGAAAGAGAGCTCACATTTGGCAAAGGAGGAGAAAAAAGAACAAAAACAGAAGGAGAAGGAGGAGGAAGAAGCACTGCAGCCCACGTCTGGTGAACCCAGCCAACCTATTGCTCACATCCGGCGAGGTATGTTTGTTTTTCTGTTTCTTTTCTTTTCTTTTCTGGTGCTGCATATTTTCTTCTATCTGCATTTTTTTTTCAATCTCTGCTCACGTTTTTGTTTTTGTTTTTTTTTTTTTGTTTTTTTTTGGCCGCTGTTTGTTTTTTTTTATTCTTTTTCTTTTTTCTCATCCCCAACTGCTACTTTTTTTTGCTACCCTTTTTTTCCTTTTCTGCTGCTGCATTTTTTTTGCTGCGGCATTTTTTATTTTTATTTTTAGTTTTACCTTTTTCTGTTTCACTGCTGTTCACTTTTATTTTATGCCATTTCTGCAATTTGTTTTGCTGCTGCATTTTTTTCTTTCTGTTTCGCTGACTTTTTCTGTTTCTGCTCACTTTTTCATGCCATTTCTGTTTCTGCCTTTTTTTTTTCCCTGCTGCTCACTTTTTTTTTTTTTACCACCTGCTGCCGTTTCTGGTTCTGCCTTTTTTTTTGCTACTGTTTGATTTTTTTTCTTTTTTTTATCTTATCTCCACCTGCTGCTGCCTTTTGTTTTGTTTTTTCCTCAGTTGGTGTTGATAATGCATTCTCTGTTCTTCTTACTTTGTCTGTACATACTGACTGCCATGTTGATTATTGCCTGTTTGGTATCAAAATATGTTTACTGGGCTGGATTAATTGTTTATCCCTTTTGTAATTTGTATGCTCGCTGTTTTTAATTAATGTTTTTTTTTTCAATTGTATATTCTATATAGATGTCAATCGAAGGTAGTAGTAAAAAGGACCAGCATGGCAATATGCACACTTGGAAAATCCACAAAATAATAATAGGCTGAAATGCAATTTTGTGGCAAAATATCAAATGGAGGTGTTTATTGAGTCAAGCAGCATCTTCCTCGGGGTTACAGGAATGTTACTGCTTGTCCAAAATGTCCACATGAAGTTAGAGAAAAGATTAAAGAATACATGACAAAGAAAAAGATAGAAAAAGGACAAATGAATAAGTTTCCCCATTTTGATGAGTTGGCTAATGAGTTGAAAGATGATGAAGATGACGTTGTAGAGGTCAATGAACGTGGTGAAAGACCTTTGGGTCATCATGGTCAAGTTTCTAGTAATCTTTCCACTGCCTCCATTTCCAAACCTGAAAAGCCAAAGCAAAAAGGACCTATTGATGTATTCTTCACTCCCAATCCAGATGATGTTGTGCAAAACCGAAATGCCCAAGGAAAGAAGACAAGAATTGATAAAAATGACCCATATAGAAAAGAATTAAGAGAGTGGGCATGTACAAGATTTGCAAGGTGGATGTATGATGCTGGGATTCCTTTGAATGTTGTTAATCATGACAACTTTGGACCAATGATTGAAGCTACAGGGCAATATGATCCTGGTATGAAACCACCAACTTACCATGAAATGCAAGTTCCTTTTCTTAAAAAGGAGATAATGCATACAAATAAATTGATGAAGGATTACCAGGAGGAATGGGTAAAGAATGAATGTTCTATAATGGTTGATGGGTGGACTAACAAGAAAGGGAGGACACATTACTTAATTTTTTAGTGAATTGTCCCAAAGGAACCATGTTTGTGGAGTCCATTGACGCTTCTAGCTACTCCAAGGACACAGAACAAATGTTTCAACTAATAGACAAGTTTGTGGAATGTATTGGAGAAACTAATGTGGTCTAGGTTATCACAAACAGTGCTGCAACTAATGTACTGGCAGGTAAGAAACTAAGAATCTTCTCTTGAAAAAGAAAGGTTATTAATTATCTAAAACTCTCTTTTTCTCTTTCTTGGTTTGGTTCTAACAGAAAAGTTTTTTGGAGGCAAAGTATCAAAACTAGTATTGGACACCATGTGCCGCCCATTGCTTAGACTTGATGTTAGAAGACATTTTTAAGACACCAACTCTCAAGAAAACATTTGAAAGGGGTATTGCGGGACATGGGTTCATTTATAACCACCCAACTTTGCTAAAAATGATGAAGCGCTTTACACAATTGAAAGATTTAATCAAACCTTCAAAAACTAGATTTGCAACTGCCTTTCTCACTTTAGCAAGGATTCATCAACAAAAGAACAACTTGAGGAAGATGTTCACTTCAGAGAGATGGAAAACAAGCGAATGGGCAAAGGAGCAACTGGGCAAAAGGGCTGCACAAATTATGTTAATGCCTTCATTTTGGAATACTGTTGTCTATGCCCTCAAGGTCTCGGGTTCTCTTATTCGTGTTCTTAGATTGGTTAATGGTGAGAAAAAGCCTCCTATAAGACACATTTATGAGGCTATGGATAGGGCTAAAGAAGCAATTGCAAATGCTTTTGGTGGAGAGGAAGAAAGACATAATAATATCTTTGAAATGATTAACCGAATGTGGGATGTTCAATTGCATCGTCCTTTGCGTGCAGCTGGGTATTTTTTTAACCCAGAGTTCTTTTATTCAAATCCAAATGTTGAGCAAGATCATAAAGTCATGACTGGGTTGTATAATTGCATTGCAAAGCTGATCCCAAATATTGACATACAAGATAAGATTGGTCAAGAGTTGACTAATTATACGAAAGCTGAAGGTTTATTTGGGATGCCTATGGTAATCAGGCCAAGGATGACAAGGTCACTAGGTAAACAATTTTATCACATAAGTTGATTCCATTATATTACAAAATGAGTTTTTTAAAATTATTAGTCAATACGTAATAAAATTTATGCTAATTACTTATAATTAAAAGCTAATTGGCAGACTGCATATCATTCCAAAACACCAAATTTACAAAAATTTGCAATAAAAGTTCTTAGCTTAACGTGTAATTCATCCGGTTGTCAGCGGAAGTGGAGTTTGAGCATGTGAGTATTTATCTTAAGTGCAGTGAATTCAAAATATTTTTAATTTATAGATATAAATTTTAATATCTTTTTTAATTGTTGCACATTCATAGCAAAAAAAGAACTAGGTTGGATCAAAAACGTCTCAATGATTTGGTATTTGTAAAATACAACAAAGCAATGAAACGTCGATATGATACGCGTGACATACTTGATCCCATTTCTTGGAAGGATATCGATGAAAGCAATGAGTGGTTGCTTGGGAGGATGGATAGAGAATTGGATGAAGATGATGAGTTTGTGTTTGATGATGCTATTGTGACATGGGGTGATGTTGCTACAACTTCCGGAGTTGGAGAAAGTAGTCAAAGAACTAGAGCAAATATCAACTTCAAGAGCAACACCAAGAGAGGTTCTAAATCTTCAAATGTTATTTAATTGGTAGATGAGAGAGGTAAGTTCATCTGAGACTGATGAGGAAGACGTGGATGGATATAAATCCAATGATGAAGAAGATTACAATTTACTTGGTGTAAATGTTGAGGATTAGGTCCTCCTTAGGACCATATGTATTGTTGGTTGACTTTGGACTTTGGAGTTATATTGGCTTTTGATAGTATTTTTGCACTGGTGATAGACGTTTTTATGACTTTCATAATCTTCTCTAATATTTCTTGCCTTTTTTGTTCTGATTTGTGAATTAATTTCATTTTGCCAAAGTTAATTTTAAATTATTTATCTATGAAAAAATCTCTCTTTTTTTCTATCTATAATATGCACCTTGCTTCAATGGAGCCCGCGCCTTGCCTTGCGCCTTGTGCTTAGGCCCCAGCATATCTATGGAGCTTCGATGCGCCTCACGCCTTCAAAAACGCTGTGTGGGAGGATCCGAAAAATTTATGTTATTTTCATTTATTACTTAAAGGGAGTGCACTGAGTTTTTTATGTTATAGTGCTGTTAGGAAGGCTTACACCATTACGCTCACGAGCAGAATCATTTCAATTTTCATTTCTTCACCGGGCTTTGACCATGTCTCCCAAATAATCTCTCAGTATATATGGCACAAGATGATTCCACATATCAATATTGGAATGGGATCGGGCGTTTTCACATCTCACCGTAATGCATGATTTCTCTTTCTTTCCAATTGATGAATAAGAAGGAAAATGGAACTATTTTATTTTTTGACTCGACCCAAGCAAGCAAAGGCCTTTCAGCATTGAGTCGGCCTGATATGCTTGTAGGTCCATGGAAGAGGGCATTTCCATCATGAAGGATTCAATCTAGCCACAAGTTCCCACATGGGTGCCTTGTTACGACTACACCCCATTCCAAAACCCCACCGTGGTATGCGAAAATAAGACCATCAAAATTTCACTAGGATCTAAAACATAAGACACCATGTCCAAAACCCACCAACACCTGAACAACCACTCCAAAAGATAAAAACCATCGGGACTTTACGATCCATCCATATCTTTAGGAAGAGAAGGCAATAGAGCATACACCCTACTTGGCAGGGGTGAACAATTAGCATTACTGACCAAAAGCCAAAAGGGACAAGCTTATCTCCTAACCCACCTCACCTTTATTAAGGAATGGAACGTAATCCACTTGCTTCCCTGCCCTGTGAGGGTCCCACCTTTGCAAGTTTCAGGGTCTATATAACACCTGAGCTCTTTAATGGAGAACCAATTATGAAGATTGGGCTTAGTCAACTAGAATGGCTACTCAGCTAGAATGGCTATCGGACGAACATGGAGCCTTGGTTACATTGATGGGAGTATGAAAGAACCGGATAAAAATGATCCTTCTCTGAAAACATGTTAGTTACAATTTGGATTCTAAATTCCATGGAAGGAAGAATTGCAAAGAGCCTCAAGTACTTAAATACTACAAAAGAACTTTGGAATTCAGTCGAGAGTGCCTATGCTCAAAAGAGGAATAATGCTAGAGTCTTGGAATAAAAAGAGGAAATTGCAGGATTCAAACAAAGGAATATGTCTGTTGGTGATTATTACTCCAAGTTCAGAGCTTTATGGAAGGAGTTGGAGTTGTACATGACTCCAACAGTGTTATGCAAAGAAACAATGTTGCGCCCAAAAGGAAGCAAAGTTAACAGAAGATCAACACATCTTTGAATCACTTGGGGGTGTTAACCTAGAGTTTCAAGCTATTTGTGCACGGGTAACAAGTCAAGACCCTTTACCTCCTATACGCACAATGTTTGCCTTGTTACAAGGGGAAAAAAGTCATAGAATGTATCAAACAAGATGTAGTACCTGATCGGTCAACCCTTGCAAATAGTAATGAGGGTAACATAGTAACTAACACACGGTATAATGGTAGTAGGGGCCGTGGTCGTGGTGATTACCGAGGCTGTGGTGTGGTAGTGGTGGCCGTGGTCGTGGATATGCTAATTTTGACCGTGGTACTAGTAGCAATGGCACTGATCGTGACAAGCTTTACGTCACTCATTGTGGGCGTTATCAGCATACTAGAGAGACTTGCTGGGATTTGAATGGTATGCCACGCAATGTATCTACCACACCAGCTGAAGTAGAGCACCCCAATGATAATACAAAGCAAGAGACATGTAAGCAACATTGGAAGGATGAACTTTCGGTCCTTCAACAAAGACTACATACATTGGAAGGCGTTACTCTAGATTCAGCTGTTGGTATGACCTCTTCTCATAATCCTGTGGCATTTGCTTCTTCCGCCTCTTCATCCAATGCGTCATTGATTCAGGCGCTACAGACCATGTGACAGGTATAAGTTCAAAGTTTTTATACTATAATTCTAACACTCAAGGGAGGGTGAGAATTGTTGGTGGTTCATATGCTCCTACAGCTAGAAAAGGAACCATCCAAGTCTCACCTAACATGTCTTTGCCATATGTTCTTCATATTCCTTGGTTCTCATTTAATCTTATATCTGTCCGTGATCTAACTAAAACCCTCAATTGTTGTGTCACCTTCTATCCATCTTATTATATTTTTCCGGATCTGAGAACGGGACAAAGGATTGGTGGTGGTAATGAGAATAATGGCTTGTATACTCTAGATTTGAAGAAGACAGTCTAAAGTGTTGCAAGTGGAAACAATTTATGAGAATAAAGTGCTTTTGTGTCATCGTTGTCTTGGCCACGCACCCTTGGAGGGTCTTAGAAGTTCCTCTTTTCTGAATATTCAGAATAATAATAATAATAGACCATCATTATTAAAAGTCCAATATGATGTGTGATATGCTCCTGTAGTTTCTGTTTATGGTCATCGTTATTTTGTTAAATATATTGATGACACATCTCGGGTTACATGGGTGTATTTAATGAACTAAAAAAAATGAGGTTTTTGACATTTTCAAAACCAATCATAAAATGGTAGAAGTTCAATTTGAGAAAAGGAGCAAAGGTTTTAGATCAGATAATGGTGGGGAGTATACCACACAAAACTTTTAGATGTATTTGACTGAAAATAGGATTGAGTCCCAAATGACATGTGCATATACTCTAGAGCATAATGGAGTAGCTAAGCATAAGAACATGCAGCTTCTAGAAGTTTCAAATGGTCTCTTGTTGGAGATAATGTTCCAAAATGTTTTTGGTCAGATGGTGTCTTGACTGCAGCTTATCTGATATATAGAATGCCTACACAAATCCTGGGAGGAAAGCGTCCAATAGAGATGTTATGTCTCAATGTGCCATTGTTCCACATTCCACCAAAAGTGATGTACGTATTTCGTACATATTCCTAAACACCAGCGGGATAAGTTAGATCCAAAAGCAATTAAGCGCATATTTGTGGGGGTATCGAAGCAACTAGAAAGGCTACAAGTGTTACGCTCCAGGAAGGAAGGTTGTGTGTTTGGTACAATGGTGGTAAGCTTTCATGAAGAGGTTTCGTTCTACTCGTCGACAAGTGAGGAGCTGATATATGACAGAGGGAAGCGAAAATCGAAGGGGAAGCAAAAAGTGAAGAGGAATACCTACCTCTTCTCGACCTAGTTCCCACTCAGTAAATCAAGGATCAACGACTGAGCCAAGTGCAAAGTTATAGTATACGGAAGTAAAGGAGAAAACAGATGAGTTTAAGGAGCCATTGTAAGTGTACATGAGAAGAAAGACAAAAGACAGACCAATGCTCTCATCAATATTCCATACCATCATCATCTAATGTTCTTGATTGAGATCCTTCATTATCCCTCAATCCACCACCTCAGTCTAAAGTTCCTCATCCAAGTACTCCTCATTTGAATCTTCCCATTGCTTTGAGAAAAGGTGAAAGATCTTGGATCACTCACCATCCCACACAAAATTTTGTCTAATATCATGGATTATCACCCGTCTTGCATACATTTGTCTCTAATCTAGTTGTTGAACATGTCCCTAAACGTATGTCTAAATCCCTATCACATCCTAAGTGGAGAGAAGCGGTGATAGAAGAAATGAATGCTCTAGAGAAGAATCATAAATGGGAAATAGTGGAATGTAAATGGGTGTATACTATTAAGTATAATCCAGATGACACAATTAATAGGTCCATGGCTAAACTTGTTGCTAAGGGGTTTACTCAATCATATGAGGTTAACTATTTTCAAACTCTTCTGCCAGTGGAAAAATTGAATTCCATTCGAGTAATATTATCCCTAGCAGCAAACTTTAATTGGCCTTTGTACCAATTGGACGTAAAAAAAATGCTTTTCTCCATGGAGACTTGAAAGTAGAGTTATATGGATCCTCCACTAGGATTGTTGCCAAAGGACAAGAGAACAATGTGTGCCATCTTCAAAAGTCATTATATCGACGAAAGCAATCTCCCTAAGCCTAGTCTGACAAATTCAATCAAGTTGTGATTACACGTAGGTTTACGAGGTGTCACGCAAATCATACTGTATTTGTAAAAAGGGGAGCCAAGAAGGTAGTTATACTTGTGGCGTATGTTGATGACGTAGTTTGTCATAGGAGATGATGATAGTGAAATCTCTAAATAAAAAGTTTCCTTTTAACGGAGTTTGAGATAAATGACCTAGGACTGCTTAAGTATTTCCTAGGAATTGAAGTGGCATGATCAAGAAGTGGAATTGTGATCTCACAAAGAAAATGTATTTTTTTATTTCCTCAAAGAAACTGGAAAGTTAGGTGCAAAACCGGTGGACACTCCTAATGAACAAAATAATGACTTACACAGAGAAAGTGGAGGACTACTTGAAGATAAAAGACCGTATCAAAGGTTGGTTGGCAAGCTGATTTATCTCACGATTACAAGACCTGATATTTCTTATCCTGTCAGTCAGGTAAGTCAGTTCATGCATGCTCCTAGCACAGATCATCTTACAACTGTTTATAAGATTCTTCGGTATTTAAAAGGATCTCTAGGCCAAGGAATTCCGAAATGGCTTTTACAAATGTGGATTGGGCCGGATCTTTGACAAATCAAAAATCTACTACAGGTTATTATACGTTGGTTAGAGGAAATCTAGTTTCATGGAAAAGTAAAAAGCAAGTTGTGACTGCTAAGTCATGTGCAGAATCTGAATACAGGGTCGTAGCTCACGGGTGTTGTGAAATATTATGGTTAAGAATCTTTCTAGATGAGTTAGGATTCAAGAAAGATGGTCCCAACTCCCATGCACTTCTATTCTGACCAACATATGCAATTAAGTTGGCTAACAACCCTGTTTATCATGACAAAACAAAGCATGTGTAAGTAGTTTGTCATTTTATTAGGGAAAAAATTAAGAAGGAAGATGTGTTGCCAATACAAGTCTCTACCGAAAATCAGTTAGCAGATTTTTTTTCCTAAAGAAGTTAACAAGGCTAAAGTTGCACTTCGTTCTATCCAAGTTGGGCATAGTAACTATCTATGCACCCCCTTGAGAGGGGGTGTTGTAAGTCAAAGAGTAGGACTTATTTGTAATTTGTGGTAAACTAGGGACCTTCATGTAAATACCAAAAACTTGAGGGGTTTTTCGTATTCTAGAAATAGTGAAAAAACATCATAACAAGGGTTGACTAACCCTCTAGGTTAATCAACTCTTCTGTTGTTCTTCCATCTCTTATCTCTTTCTCATTCTTTTTCAATTTCTTCTCATTTTCCCAATTCTTGATATCCTAGCATAAAACCCTAGATCGAGGATGGTATACATGTCAGAGCACTGTGACAAGGGCACTCTACAAGGCAACATTTTGTTCTACAAACAACCATTTAGGAAGCCTTTTTCTTCTGCCAAATTGATGGGATGAAAGAACTAGGAGCGTTCATTGTCCAGGTCACGCCGGGCTGATGAATATCCAAGCCTAACCCAACTTAAGAAACATAGAGGTAGAGCCATGTCTGGCCCTGAGCTCGCCCATTTAATCAATAGGGCCAGACTATTTCTATCCTTAGTAGTCTTTCTTTGTCTTGGTATTGAGGGTTTCAAGCAGTTGAAAAACCTGAGAGGGAACAAAATGGGTTGGGATTAGGGCAAAATGATAATGGTAGAACATACTGATTTGGATGGACCAGGCTTCAAGCTTTTTATCACCAAAACCAAGCCCGGCCCTAATATTAAATGGGCCACAAAATTATCCAGGCAGGACCTGAAAGTTAAAACATAAAAGACAAACTTGGCCCAAGGAAGGCTGGGCTCGGGACCTTAGAAAGAGCCCATAATCTTAGCAATCCACCATGCCCGAATTATCAGGAAATATTAATGTAATGGTGCCATTGAGGTAATTTGGCTATTTAACAAAGGACCTTGATAATATGGATGCAATTCTATTATTTCAAGGGCATAGTAGTAATCTGTCTCATTTTAACATGATACACTCAAAGGATACACTCGCCCTAGCATTAGCAGCAAAGGACCTCAATAATATGGATCCAATTCTAGTATTTCAAGGGCATAGTAGTAATTTGTCTCATTTTAACACGATACACTGAAAAAATACGCTCGCCCTAGCATTATAATGCACAAGACTCCTAGTCCCCTTTCCTCCACTACCAATTCCTCCTTTCTTCTCATCGCTTCTTCTCTTCTTTCATTGAGTGCTAATCTTCATATGTACTCCACTATATTCATTCAATGTTCTTCATTATCATGATTCAAAATCGTGGTCACCATGGGCATTGCATTCAACCCCAAAAACTGATATGTCGCAGTTCACTATTGTCATAGCCTGACTAGTGCAACAGGCTGCAACATGATGGAGCAATTTTTTCTCCTCAATGCGGTTGTTGCAATTTTTTTCTTTTTTTTATTTTGTTTGTAACATGACTCGAACCCACAACCTCAACGTTGCAATAGTGAGCACCTTCCAATGTACCAACTGGCATGGGCTCTAGTCCGTTGTTGCAAATACCTTAATAAATATATTCATCAATACATTTGTTGAACTTAAAGCCTATATAAAGAGTTAATGCTTAGAGTAGTTGCTTAGCAATCACAATGGCCTGTTTGACCTCGGCAATACTGACTCTTTTTTGGCATTTGCGCTAAAGATGCTCTTAATCACTTGCCAAACATTCAATCCTACATCAGTAACAACTAACAGACTATAGGAACCAGAAGACCCAATTGTCTTAGATAGTACCAGATTAAACCAGAACTGTGGCATTTCCCTATCGGTCCACGATCTATCAAAGTGCATTGAACTAGCAAGTACCTGCAACAGCACCAATGGTTTTCCCAACATTCGGTAAGCTGATCTCTGTGCGCACACCTTCCCCACCAACAGCTGGACCCCAGGAGAAAGGGCCTGCAGTCAAATCAATAAATGCCCACCTGATATAGAATGTAACACAGTAAGTATCCTTTGAGAGAGAGAGAGAGAGAGAGAGAGAGAGAGAGAGAGAGAACCTGTCTTTCCCTATCCATGTATCTGTGAGACATTCTGGGTGAAGACCAGTTAATTCCCCAGACTTTAACTCCTTTTCCAACAGAAGCTTCATATCATCATTCTTTCCATGCAACATCTAGGAGTAAAAAGGGGAAGGCATACATCAAATGAAGGTAAGTCTCAATTTAAAAAGCTTAACCATAGAAAAAAGTCTGTTAGAGCTTGCAGCTTAGCTAGAAATATATAGAACACCTGCTCAGCTTTACTGTAAATGATCTCAGAAGTATCCTTTCCTTGATATGACTTTTCAACACCATTCAAAGCATCTAAACAGTCATTTGACCACTCCACCTGACCAGTATAGAAAAATACAAAGTACCACCGAAATTACAATGAAGTATACTAGACCATGTAAGGCTTCTTAGTTTGTACTCCAAATGACTCACTAATAAATTCTAACTGCTCAAGTGCTACAGAGTGACTAATAATATGTTCTACCACATATGAAATAATAAAAGCAATGATTGCAACATGTGAAGTCAACAAAAGGGAATATAATTGCCATAGTTTAAAAATCGGCCAAGTCCGAGCCGAGTCGGGCCCATGGGACTCCGACTCGAATCATATGACTCGGCCATGACTGAGTTGGGTCGGAGTCCCATTTTTTAAACTTTGATAATTGCAACCAATCCAAGAAAAAGGTGATGGGATAACTTTTGCCTAATAGAACCAGTTAATTGTCTTCATTAAAAATAAAGATTTTCGCCTTTTCAAGATTGTAAAGGCAACTATGAGTACATACTGTATCAATGTCTTCTGCAGTTGTCCAAGCAAACTTTGTCATAGGATGCTTTGCATAAAGTGGTCTCGTGCCTCTATCAATTTCTGCAAGAGAATCACAAAAAGTACATTATTCAGGCATTTGGCAAAAACAGCGTATTCAACAACCATTTGTCCTCCATACTGATAAAAAATTTAAAATGTACAAAGTTTCATTAAGACTCCTGATGCAAAGAAAGAGATTTATTTTTAAAAAAGTTACATTTACCAAGAGGTTTTTCTGTCAGACTTTCTGACTGCAAAAGTTTGGCTTGCAAGCTCTTATTCTGTATAAAAAGCTTGTGTAAGTGCCAGTTCTAAAGAAGAAAGAAAATACTCAATAAAATTAGTTTGAGCAACAACAATCAGGAAGACCATAGAACAGAACAAAACAATGGAGGCAACTTAGGAGATCTGCAAAAGCAAGGTTGAAATGAATCAAGATAAAACATACTGAACGCAAAAGTAGAATTCCCAAGGAGAGGAAGTGCAAAAGTAAAGCATTCCATGCAGGAATTTGCATAACTTCAGGCAGATCCCATTTCACGGCGAAAAAAAAGAGGTCCAAATCCACAAACTGAGAGGAATCATTGTAAGTCCAACACTTAGATTAATTTTGGTCCCTATAAGTAACAAATTTGTATGGCAAGTTCAACCTTTTCAGTATGGAGTGGGAATTTTCCTAGTCTTTCCGATCCATGTAGGAAACAGTAGTGACATGGGGTTGTGGCTTTAAGTATATGCATTGAAGGCCTAAAGGATGACTTCTATATACAGACACGATGGATAGAGAGGTATCCTATCAATTTCCATATTCCACCAATCTAAGAACACATCTAGCTATAGATCTCTCTACTTTGTCTCTGACACTTATACAAAGAAAGATAAATCAAATGGAGTTGCAGATATCATGAAGCAATCCTCATGGTTGATCTACTCTATCAAGCTGTTGTTTCACCAATGACATTCACAATCAAGAACTACTCACAATTCTCAACAAGAGAAGGGAATGGGAGAGCTTTTCAAGACAAGTTAGCTACGTTAGAGGCTGCAATGAGGGCTAGGAATGGGACATCATCTTGGGCAATTGTGACCAAAGATTTTTTTGGCTTTTCTGCTAAAATCCCCGGTGAGGCTAGACAAATAATTCACTGGTGTGCCATCAGTAATTGATGCCTATGGATTGCATCCCTTTTTGTGATGCTTAAAAATAACAAATAACAGAGAGAGAGAGGGAGAGAGAGATAAACATTTTGAAAAAAGAAACACAGAAGACCACCACCAAGAATGAGGGACCCCAATGAAATAAGTTCCTGTCAATGCCATAACAATCAATCTGGCTCCCTATTTCCCCCTGAAGCAATATTTTGAAAAAAGAAACACAGAAGACCACCACCAAGAATGAGGGACCCCAATGAAATAAGTTCTTGTCAATGCCATAACAAACAATCTACCTCCCTATTTGGCCCCGAAGATATTAAGAAACGCAATAACCCCAAGCCTCATTCAACGCAATGGAATCTTCCACAGAGTGTTTTGCAATCTTTGACCCAAAAAATCGCATTGAAGGGGTCACCTTCTAACACAAGCTGGTCCTAATAAGACTGATTATACATTCTCGACATTTCTATAATGGTCAACAACTCCACCTCACTGGAATCACATTCCAATCAAGGCTGGTAAGATTAGTTCTATTTGGAATAAGAATACTGCTCCGTGCAATAGTTCACTGAAAGGGATCATTGCCAAAAATAATAAATGACCTACCCATGAAAGCAACTATCACAGTTTTTGCCTTGACCAGGCCCACCTGAATGCATGCCATTGAGGGAGAGGAGATGGAAAGATCTAAGCAAGGACTAGGAGTGTGACAAAAATGGACACAATCAGATCATCCAAACCCTTCATTTATCCTACAAGTTTCACAATTGTGAGCCTCCATAAAATTTAATAGAAAAAAAAAAAAACCCTTTCAGCTTGTAAATGAAGATCCAATGATGAATATCAATCAACCAAAGCCAAATTTGATATAGTGCCAATTCAAGAGGGAATAATCAGTTTACGGTGATTACACTGATCAAGGTGGGCCTCATAAAATCTCCGATTTTCAAATTAGAATTTTTTGCCTTATACATACATAAACTATTCCTGAACTAGTTTTCACATACGATGACAAGATATGGTAGGGACACGGCTTTTAAACATAAAAAGTGAAGTATCGGATACAATACAATACCATACATTCCCATTTTGAAGTATCCATGCATCATAGGTTTTCACCGTTTGATTAAAGCACAAAATAAAATAAAATAATATATTCATTAAACCTAAAGCTATAAAATATCAACGATGGTTATTATCAAATCAGAGTGATATTTGGCATTCCCACAATCCAATTCTAGATCTATTAATCAGCCATACCTTTCGGGATTGTCATGGACCCAGGTAAGGCGTAAGCCCCACATTAGAGGCTTCATTTAACGATTTTTATAAAAGCTGACACACAAAACAATAAAAGGCTCCAAAAATGGGGCCCGCCTATGATCAATCCAGACATACCTATAGAAAGTCAGAATAGTGTATCAAGAAGCATAAAATTTGATAGTTTCAACAGAAAAAAAAAGGAGCATGGGCATGATCAATCAAATGTTGCAAGAAAGAATACCAACAGCAGAAGTCGAGAGAATATTAAAGGGGCATCAGAGGGACATAATACTTCTGAGCAGTGAAGTAAAATAGATATCAGATATCGGAGAAGTGTAGTACTTCTGTTTTCAAAGTTTTAGCTTTCTGCATACACATAAAGCTGGAGGCCATTTGCAAAATTGCGTATAATATTGTGTAGTTTCAACAAACTTTTCTAGAGTGCACGCATAGTAAAACTCATGAATAACAATCTTAAAAATTTAGAGAGAGAAAGAGAGAGAGAATCTATGGAGGAAATTGTAGGGAAAAAGAAAAAAGAAGAACAATTGTACCTCCTTCAGAAAACGTATTTCTGATTCAGATAAGCCTCTCCTGCAACATAAATTTAATAGTAAAACTAAGAAAATGCTATAAAAAAAGATTGGCCAAGTCGTATGGCAATATGCATCAGTTAGGATTCTGTAAACCAATTTGATCAAATTAAATACTGCTACTTTGGATTTGAAAATTAATGACTCCAGGGTAAGACTTGAAAGTGTAACTTGAAGGTAAAAGCTGAAAGCAAATAAAATGAACAAAGAAAATGCTAGATCCCTACATGAGCATGAAATGCTCATAGTGAACTAAAATACAGAGCCCACCAAGAGGTGAAACACCCTTAAACTTCAGCTCCACTGTAATATCCTGGACCCTATGGGGCCCCTGGATTTATGCAGCCAATAAACTACTTGGTTGTGGGCCCCATTTGTGTTACTTAGAAATTTACCATTTGTTATTGGACCCCTTTGTTTAAATTATTTTATGTAAGCAGTGGGGCCCATTTTACATCATGACAATCAAGAGGACAAGTTAAATAGAATAAGGGAGCTACCTAGGAAGTGTGTGCCAACTCCATAGGACAAAGGGAACTGCCGCATGTTTCCTAATTAAATACTAGGACATGCATCACACTCCTAGGTGGATTAAACCCATGGTCAACATATAGCCTTGGAGACCCCCTTTCATTTCCATATTCTCTCTCTTTCCTATCTCCTTCCTAGACTTTTGAGAGAAAGAAGCCCTGAGGAAGATTTTTGCTTCAGAATCTAGGCGAAGACTCCAAGTCTCACATGAAGGAAGAAGATGACCAGCAGCGACACGAGTCGTGGATGTCCTCCTCCCGATCACACATTGTAAAAACGATGATTTTCTACAGGGGGTGAGTGAATCTCCTAGTCTAGAGTAGGGCCTTAAAATTGTAGTAGCTATTGAACTTTTTCCATTTGATTGTTATTAAAAAGGGAAATGATGAAGGCTAATAACAAGATATCCTAACCATTAATTCATTGATGAAACCCTAATGTGCTTGGGTAATTGCACATGCAATTTCAATAAAAACTGGAAAGTGAACACAGCCAATGGGAATAGGGTACAAATTAATAAATGGTCAATGCTCCTTGAGGGTGCCACATGCTGGCCAAACCATGTGGACTGTTGAGGATGTTGGCTAAACCCATTCTAGGGATCTCAGCCTTGGTTGCACCATAAAAAATTGGGTTTTTATTTTAGGTACTTAACATGAAACCCTAGAGTTTGGATGCCTATGTTCTGAGTTGACTTTTGTGTTTCATGGAATGATGGTTATGGAGGATATATAAAAGCTATGTTCTAAGGATTTGGCTCAAAATAGAACGGAATGGAGAGACAGAATTTATGTAGCCAACCCCAATATGGTTGGGATAAGACTTTGATGATGATGATGGAATGATGGTTATGGAGGACATATAAAAGCTGAGGTGTATGTCTAGAAGTCGATTTCAGATTCCTGTAATTACATGAATATTGCTGTCATTCTGTGCATAGTTATTAACAAGATGAAAATTGCTGAACGCTATGGTGTCGGGACTCAGTATGTGGTAAAGAGGATTGAACCCCTCTGGGAGAATTCGGAGTTGACCGAAGCAGTGGGCTTGGTTGGTCCTGTGTGCCAAACTATGGAGCACCATAAGGACACATGAGGCTATGTTGCTTGACTGTTCAGCACCACTTTATAGTGCAGATTTTGAACATTCATTATTACCAGTAACCCAATTATTCATGACAAAGATCATAGGTAGATGAACATTCAGATCTGAAGCAGGAATTGGAAATAAAAATCACAATGCACACTACATATTTGATGAAATTCTGCAGTGATTAATGTACTGATTCTTTATGCTGGTTGGTGATGATTCGTAATGCATATTAAATTCTGTTATAATGCTCGCAAATTAGGTTGGGCTGATGCTGTATGAAACTTGTTAAGGCTAAGGTATTGCAAATTGCAATCAACCCCATACCACGAAATACGAACTTTAAATGCAAGGTGGGGGGATTCCTATGCAAATTATGTCAACAATTTGTATATTCATGAGGTATAAGAGTCAGCCTGATGAAGGTGGGATGAGTAAAAAGAAGCCATTATACTCTAAACTAATAGCAAGGTATGAGGTGGCAGTCTCATACTCAGGACATGAGGTTCTGTATCTTGGGGTTCAGGTTATGATATGTATGTGATGTCGATGAGCAATGGATGTGGACCCATGCTGGTCATTGTGTTGACAGCTCCTTACTGGACATATGACGGTTATTGTGTGCCTGAGTGGCAGCCTTGTGTATGAGTTGGGCCTTGGCAAGATGAAGTGGATCGCCTTGGTGGCAAGATGAAGTGGTCCCCCTTCAAGTTAAATTAGGATTATATTATTTTTGTTAGTAGATTTCTAAATTGCAATGTTATTAGGGAATTTTTCATTATTAAATTAGGGTTGCTTAGGCACTAAGTTTTGTTTCTCTTATTTATATGTCATTATAATAGGTTATTTCACAGATTTTATTATTGAATAGAATTGTGGGTTTATCCGTAAGAGGTGCGTCCTCATGTGTGAAATCTTGTTGAAGGCGATTTAAAGTGTCCTTAGATACGTACTTCAGCACTCTACGCACGCCCTAACTCTAGGGCATCCATTAGATATTTACCATTGGAATGTATACATGAAGAAAACATGATTCAGCTGTGCATCATTATCATGCTTTTTCTCATTTGCAATCATGCCCATATGACTTTAGAAAGCCTCCAACTCAATCATCGCACGTCTCATCACCTCACATAGAAGCACCATGGGCTGTGAGGGCGTGACACATGGCCCAATTGTGAACTCAATACATTCTTTTTGGATTGTTTTTATTCTTTGAAACAAGCTTACCTTTCTTGAATCGCACCCTCTAACAATCACTACCCATTCATACATAGGCACTGCCCCAATTTCACTTTCATTAGAGATGCTCATCATTGAAATGTAACAGGAAGAAAACATGTTATGTGATTATTTTGTACATTGTCACCATGCTTTTCTCATCTGTCTTATGCAATTGATGAGGACATCACAGCTCCTCCCTTCAAGATATACCAACGGAAGAAGAAGAAATCACAAAGGCAGGCTGCTTTGTGGTTAGATGGGTATTTATTGGTGATGGATCACAGATACGAAAAAGATCCATCGATGGATCTTGATCCCAGTGCAAATCCACCGTCGGATCTTGATCACGATGTAGATCCACCATTGGGTCCAACTCGATCTGACGTGTGACCCATGATCGTGACAAATATCTGATGCGGCAGACATTATTCTTATGATGTTCTTTTTTTATTATTTTATTTGAATATTTAAGAACCATTAGTAGTGGGACCATCATTATGATTATTAGTGCTTAATCTCAACCCTTCATATGTTTTATGGTTGAGATATAGTTTTGGTTTAGGGTTATCTTTATAAAGCATTGTAAACCCTATTTTTCCAATTAATGTTAATGAATAATCGAATGTTTTGGGGTGCCCAACCCTCTCTCCTGGAAAGGACTTGACGGAAGCCACTGGTGGAATCCGGCAAAATAAGATATTTTCTTCCTCTTCCCTTTTCTTTCATTAGGTCTTTATTGGTATATCTATTTTCCCCATCAGCCTTTTCCATGATCAACAATCCTAATCCCATTCCAGTAATCGTATAGCCCTAAGGTCATCAATACCCAAGCCCGAATCCCAAGTTCAAACGGCTGACATCCCGCCCCATGGATCTGCCAACCAGAATACCCCTACAATATGCTAGCCAAATACTCTAGTACCAAATCCCACTAGACTGCCATCATCTTTCATTGCTTCCCAGTCCAAAACATATGACTGCCAGTCAAATAACCACAAGGTCTGGTTAGCTTGACACTTCCCAAGCCCCTTCACATGTGTCACTTCCTGTTTAAAATACACCCTAAGTGGCATTGCTGTCCACCGTGAGTTTCTTCCACCCAACTCAGGCCCATCATATCTTTCAACCAACCTACCTAATCCAGCCCAGGCCCAAGCAGGCCCAGATGAACCCAGCCCAGGCCCCAAACAAGCCTAGCTGAACCCCGTCCAGGCCCAAACAGGCCCAGCTGAATCTGATTTTGAGGGGGATTCTCTTTCTTTTATTCTTTTAGGCCGTTTAAATATTGCAAGATTTAGTAATTGAATAAATCAAAATTTCCATGCCCCACATGACATAACAATTTTATTGGAAACCTCTTAAACCTGGCTTGTTTGTCAAACCCTTTGAAGAGACAAGTGAATCATTGAAAATTAATTAATCCCTAAGATAGTGGGAGGGATTCTCTTCCATTGAGACCCCCGATCCTAATTTGAGGGATTCGCATTGCAAGATTGGGACAAGGCCTAGAGTCATCCCTGGACTCATTTGAAATTTAATACAAGAAGGGTATATTCTGAATTTTAATTCATATGTCTAATTGCAATTGTTAATTACTTCATCATCATCATCATCATCATCAAAACCTTATCCCAACCATGTTGGGGTCGGCTACATGAATTCTATTTCTCCATTCCGTTCTATTTTGAGTTAAATCTTTCGATAAGTGCAACTTCTTCAAATCTGAATTAATAACTTCCATCCATGTTTTCTTCGGCCTACCCCTACCTCTTGATGGACCCTCCCCCTGTATATCCAAACTTTTTCTCACCGGTGCCATTACTGGCCTACGCTCAACATGCCCAAACCATCTTAAACGAGTTTCTCTAATCTTATCTCCTATTGGTGCTACCCCTAAATGTTCTCGAAAGCGCTCATTTCTAATTTTAAAGCCTCTAGATTCTAAGGCCCTCCGCCATCTCTCAGGCTTTGCATTTACACCCTCTCTTGATTCATCCACCAATACTATATTATCTGCGAACAACATACACCATGGTACTTCTTCTTGAATATGCACAGTTAACTCATCCATAATTAATGCAAAGAGATAAGGGCTTAAGGATGATCCCTGATGTAAGCCTATAGTCACGGAAAATCCGCTCGTTTCTCCACATGCGGTTTTCACATTTGTTATTGCACCTTCGTACATATCCTTTAAAATTTCAATGTAACCTCTTGGGACATTCCTTTTTTTTAAGACCCACCAAATTAAATTCATCGGTACCCTATCATAGAATTTTTCCAAATCGATAAAGACCATATGTAGATTTTTCCTCTTTGCTCGGTATTTTTCCATTAATTGCCTAAGTGAAAAGATAGCTTCCATAGTTGATATCCCTGGCATAAAACCAAATTGATTTTCCAAAATCTTAGTCTTTTTTCTTAGTTTTTGCTCTATTATTCTCTCCCATAACTTCATAGTGTGACTCATAAGTTTAATCCCTCGATAGTTGGTACAATTTTGTATATCTCCTTTATTCTTATATATAGGTATTACAATGCTTTTTCTCCATTCATCCGGCATTTTCTTTGTCACAAGTATCTTATTGAATAGTCTACATAACCAACTTACTCCAACCTCTCCTAAGCATTTCCATACCTCTATCGGAATACCATCTGAGCCTGTTGCATTTCCTGTCTTCATTCGCTTCAATGCTTCCTTCACTTCCACCCCTCTAATTCTACGGAGAAAAGCATACTCTTGTAATGAAGTATCATCCTCCACTCTTGCATCGCCCAAATATTCTTCATTTAAAAGTTTACTAAAATATTCTTTCCACCTTTCTATAATATCGTTGTCCTTCACCAAAACATTTTCCTCATTATCCTTGATACATTTGACATAATCTAAGTCCCTACTTTTTTTTTCTCTTATTTTTGCAAGCTTAAAAATATCCTTTTCTCCTTCTCTTGTTCCCAACCTATTATAGAGGTCATCATATGCTTTGAACTTTGCGCTACTTACTACTTTCTTAGCTTCTTTCTTTGCCTTCTTATACAACTCAAAATTTTCTATACTCTTAGTCCCCTGCCAAACTTTGTAGCAATATTTTTTTTGTCGAATAACTTCCTGAACCTCCATACTCCACCACCATGTTTCTTTATTAATATGTCTCTTCCCTTTTGATTCTCCAAGTACCTCTTTTGCAACATTCCTAATACAATTAGCCATTTGATTCCACATTACTGTAGTTTCTCCTTCAATATTCCATTCTCCTTTCTCAATCATTTTGTCCTTAAATATATTTGCTCTTTCCCCCTTCAAATCTCTCCACCTTGTTTTAGGGTCCATTTTGTTTACTACTACTCTCTTTTTACTTCTAATGCAAATATCTAAAACTCCAAGCCTATGTTGCGTAGTCAAACTCCAAGTCCTTAATTACTTCTGGTCTCATTAAAATCATATAGGTTAGCCTCACGTTGTCCTGCATCACCAATGGTAAATATCAATCTGGTCAAAATGATATTAATGCCATGAAAAATTAAGGGAGATAAGTTGGATAGGCCAGTTAAGATCAAAAGAAGAGAACTGACATGGACAGTTAATTAAAATGTGAAAATACAGGGGGTGCACATGCAAACAAGCACATAAGTAAACACATTACATACAAATAATCAATCAATGTATGGGTAGCTGGTGGATGGGGAATACAGCAAGGAAACCAGCACCAAGTGAACCCTACCACGAAAAGTGAAGACATCTAAGGGGAAAGAGAGAAAGAGGAGCAAAAGGGAAAGAGGGGGGGGGGGGGGGGGGGGGGGGGGGGGGGGGGGGGGGCGGTGTTGGGTTTTTTGTTAGGGGTTTAGAAGCAGAGAAGGGGAGAGGATGAGAGAGGGGGAGGGGGGGTAAGGTTTTTAGAATCTACAGTAAAAAAAATGTAACATAACTGTCATTGCAATGCCACACACAATTTCATTGGTTCATTTTGGTCACTTTTATTATAAATATTCTCAACAAAAAAAAGTTGTTAGAATGACCAATCTTTATGAAATTTATTTAGAGTGTTTTAAATGTACAAAAAATATAAAAATATAGTATACCATTGTACATAATATAGTACGCTTTGTATTTATATTTATTTTTTGGACCTCTACATTCACATAATATAATGACTGCCAAAATCGGCGTATAACAGGAAAAGCCATTGCATAACTTCTCTCAACAGGGCGATGTCGCCCAATTAGGACGTGTCATGAATAGAAAATCTCAGGTCCTGCCTTGATATCCTTTCAGGTGCCCACTGCAAGTGTGCAAAAAAGGTAATTTGGCACCTCCCCCAAAAAAGGGAAGCTAATTGGGTCATTTTAAACACCCGATTAACTCTGGTAACTAAATGCAGCTCAATTAAGAGGTGTACGAGGATAACTGGTTTGAGATTAAAGAACATTAAATGTAACGTTTAAGAATACCTGTAACCATAGCTAGCTCTTTTGTTCTCTTGGTTTGGATTCAAGAAGAAAATGTTATAGGCATTTTCAAGTTCAAGATAGTCAATGAGACTAGTGAAAAGATAGTCCATCCTGTCCATATCAACTTGCCAAAGCACCTGTTCATCATTTCTGTGCATATAGATATAAAAAAATATATTTAGACAGGAAAATGTACATTTAAATGTCGCATATGCAACTCAGAAAAAAAAATTTAAAAATAAAATAAATCTGAAAACTTTCCAGTAAAAGTATGACACAAGAAGACAACATGAATGATCAATGATGTGAATAACAAAAGTAATAGTTTGCTTTGCAAACTACATAAACCAGAATTGAAGTTAAAAATTAATAAAAAGAGCAATAAAAGAAAATAAGTGACTTTGAATAAAAACAACCAATCACATTCTTTTATTCAAATTTTTGCTAGGTTATGTGACTCATATGGTTGCAAATCAGTATCCCATTATCCAAGTATCCGAAGTCTTTGGTTCAGAATAAAACATGTAAGGAAGCTACTTTTGGATCTGGAAGAAATTCATATCTGGATCCAGATCTGGATCCCCATGTATGTTGCAACCCATGGATCCAGATCCAGGATAATTATACACCCATATTTTTAATAGATATAGATTAGGTTTTAAGGGCTTGCAAAACTTGAGTTATATTCATATTTGAGAGCTACTTCGCTTTAACCATATATTTAAAATATTTCTTTTGAAGCTCTTTCATCCAATCATACTAAATGCACTCCACATCTTATTTCGGATCCGTATGCAGAAACAGATCCATTTTTTTAAGGTCAATGCCAGATCCAGATACAACAAATATGTTCCACATCAGATCTGGACCAAGATCTAGGTCTGAATCCACCAATGGTCCACCTTGGATCCAACCTGTTCACACTCTTAGTGACTTCTCACAGCCTCAGTTCTAAGGATAAGCGTCCAAAACACAACCCGTACAAGAAAAGGAAGTGTGTCCTCTCTAACATATAATCATTTAAGTGTTTGTCATGTTGCATACTCCTACAGATGAACAAAAGCATATCAATATGTAAAGATATTTTTAACTCATTTGCTACATTACACCTAAATTAATATGTAAAGATAATTGACGAGCAAGAGCAGAACTCATATATTTACCTGTTATCTAAAATGTCATCCTTACGAGATAGGACCTTAATGGCATGCTCAAAAACAGAAGTAACCTTTTCTCCCATCTGTATAGCATGGACAGAAAAACTGCACCATAAAATATTCTCTATCAAGAGGAATTGCAACTAACCTTCCAAATGGAATGGAAATCGGTGCAAGAAGAGCTAGTAAAATAACAGGTGGAACAAGAGAATCCAAATGTAGAACAGAACGATAGGAAACAAGCTCAAGATAAATCACTTGTAGCTTATGTGACTGATAAGAGGTAGATGGTGTCGTTGAACTTTATCTATACTGATCTTGTAAAATGGGGTGAGAGCCTCTCCAATCCGTGGAACTCGTGTATGTTCAAAAATATGATCAATTTTGGTAAACCATCGTTCCAGTTCTTCAGAACCAAGCTTAAACTCTGAGTAATTCCACAAGCAAAAAAAAAACCTTAAAAATAAGGAACAGAAATCATAATTAAGTACACAAGGACATACAAACATATTTGTCAATTCCGTTCCGTTCCAACCGAAATTGGCTGGAACCCCCTAAAAGTCTCCAGTCCCAATTTCAATCCGTTCTGGTCATTCCGGCCTATTCCGGTCGTTCTGGCTCCAATTCCGCACTAATTCCACCCATTTTGGTCAAGGTTTCATCCTTCCATTCATATGTAGTAAAAACTAGCAAATGGTCAATTGCAAAGTGTAGTTTAGTTTAAGTATTGTTGTTAATGCCATAGTTAAATTTGCACTATTCCTAAGTTAAATTTGCACTATTCCTAAGTTGTTAATTCCATGTCAAAGTCCAAGTCAAAGTCTCCAAGAAGCTCATTCAAGGAGGATTATTTTCAAGATTGAAAGATCAAGCTTGGGATGGCTTGAAGGTCATCAAGTGAAAGACTTCCATGAGTACCAAAGGTAAAATGACCATTAGAAACAACCTAGAAAGGCCCTACGAGATCCCAAAAACTTTTCTAAGGCATCTTCGTGAGCCTGGAACAAGTCCTCGGCTAGCTGAAGAAGAATTCAAGTGGTTTCTCGGCAAGCTTGCCCAGGCAGAGCATTTTCCAATTTTGCTCTTTGGCAAGCTTCTCGGCGGCCTCTCGGTGAGGTCTCGACTAGCCGAAGAGAGATCCTCGGCTCACCGAGAGCTCACCAAAGTTCAAATTAACTTTTTAATTTTCAATCAAACTATATGTTACTTGTAACCGTTGTAAAGTTGGCTAGCCAAAGGGCTCTTTGGGCGAGCCGAGAAACTATCCACTGAGGCTTATTCTACATATGTTTGAAGCTCATTTTGAACCATAATTTTTTGAAAAATTCTTAAAGCTCTCACATAATATTGTGCCCTCAATTGAGAAACTCTTCATAAGTCTCCAACCTCATTTTCCACTCACACTTAGCATCTCTTAGGCATATTCAAAAGCTTATAAGTGTAATTTGTGGAAATCTTCCTCTAGGGATACCATCCACCATTTTTAGCCAAATCCTTACCATTCCCTAGACCCAAACCTCATCTCCATTAGTTGAGCACTCATTGGAAGATATGCGTCACCAAGGAGCCATTGCAAGAAGTTGAAGCTTGGTGGTCTACATTCAAGCTATAAGAACACCCTCAAGACTAAGGTAATTGTCTAGAGGCTTAGCGTTCTTCTCTTTCATTCAAACTAGCCATTGTATTTGGTGGATGTAGAACTTGGTATTTGATCCACCGCATCAAAAAAAGGTGTTCTAGTGGAATAGAACTTTGGGATCAAACCACTGAATTAAAAAAAAAGGTGTACTTGTGTAGTTACCTCACATAGTGGAACCAAAAGTGATTGCGCTTGAGAGCGGATGTAGGTCTTGGACCAAAGCACTATAAGCTCTTGTTTCATGAGGGATTGATTGTGTTGATTGTTTTATTGCATAGATTATATAATTCTCTCCTCTTTGCCCACATGTGCTAGCTTAAGTTAGCTTAAGTTGTGTTTGTTGAAATTCCTAAAATTTGTTATATTACATTGTATATCTTCACTTAATCACATAATTAGATTTCGCTATCGTTATACCTTTGTGAATATATCAAGCGATTGAAACTTTGTGATTAATTGGAATCATATGGCATTAGCTTGGGCATTAACTTTTAATTGGCAAGGTTTTTAAAAATAAGTCCTATTCACCATCCTCTCCACCCCCCCCCCCCCCCCCCCCCCCCACAACAACCCAACCCAAAAAAAAAAAAAAAGGTATTCTTTTATGATTTCAAGCGCATCTTTTCTAGAACAGAATACCGGAATTGACCGAAATGCCAAAATATTCCACTACAGGGTCAAATCGGACGACAAACGAAACGGAATTGACCAGAATGCATACAAATAAACAAAAGTTTTGTGCTCCATTGAAGTTACCGTGGTTCCCCTTTCCTTCAAATCCTATGAAAATGAAATTAACAGGGACCGGAAGATACATAGAATCAATTTCTGAAAGCTTCAAATAATTTGCAATATTGCCTGAGATAGAAAAGAAAGAGTCAATAAGGTTCAGACGATACCCATTGCTGATCCCCTTTACGTGACTGCCAATTTTTTAATCCATGTATCCAAGTCCACCATAACCCATATAAAAGCAGAACCACGAGCGATCCCCCTCCCACCACACCCTCAATCACCACAACCCAAACCCACAAAATACACACACATGCACAAAGAATAAATAAATAGATCATAAAGAAAAAGATGTCGCAACAATGAAGGTACATATAACTGTGAATGTTTAAATAAAGGGTCGTTTGTCTCTTATGCTTGGGATGGGATATGAAAATGGGATTTAAAAGTCGAGGATAGATCAATGCAGAGTCTTCACACAAATCACGGATCCTCGACTAGCTATAGGGGAATATCATATGTTTCTAGCATCTGAAGCCTCCAATTTCTCCAAATATGAGCCCCACATGGGCCACATTACCCTTTCTAGAAGTGATGCTTTAAATAAATGGATAATATTTAAGCAGACGTGAAGGAGAATAGGAAAACAAAGCTGCAGGCCTTTTTTCTTTTCTTTTCTTTTTTGTTCATATGTGTTTCACTAGAGTTAATAAATTACAAAAGTTAGATATGACATTCAAAAGCACAAATTATATGTATTTTTTATACATATAACAGTGCGGATATAATAAAATACTTACAATCAAATAGTAATAGAATTTTTTCCCTGACTGATCAATAGTAAAATAATAAAATTTCAAGGGTAGGAAAAACCACCTTTAAAACATATATGGAATTACCTGCCTTGGTGTAGTTAAGCACACCCATCTTGCCAACATTTGATGAAACTGAACTTTCCAAATCCTTGAGGTCTGAAAATTAAAAGCGTGAAAACAAAGGAATGCTTAAATAATACAGCTAAAATTACCTATTTCCATTTTTAAAAAATCTATTACCAGTAAGAAGAAAACACAATGAAACATGCAATCATATCATTCAAGAAAATCAAAAAGTAAATTTAGGAGGAAGACAAAGAAAGATTACAAACTCGATGAAGAAGAGAAAAAAGGAAGAAGAAATAATGAATAAGAACAGCAGGAAGATTTCCATTTTTTACAGAGAAAAAAATGTATATCCATTGCTATCAAAAAGTATACATGATACAATATACAATCATATTATTTAAGAGGGTAAACATGAAAAGCGTCGCAATGCAATACATTCCAATTGCCAATATCTAAGAGCAAAAATAAAGGATACCAATAAAAAAGGAGCAAAAATAAAATAAAATGGAGTGATTAAAGAGGATATCACAAACAAGATTAGTTCAAGGTGAGAAAACCAAAAACAAGTTAATGAAGTGCCATGTTATCAATATGTGTCACTTCACTTGAAGCAGCACTCTTATAAGATAGTTGTCAGGCCTGCATAGTTTCATGGAGCTAAATGTGGCAGAACAAAAACAAAACAAATAACATGTATGCCAGGAAGGAAACAAGAAGCAAAAAATTGATAAGATAACAAAGAAAAAAAAAAGGGAAAATCAAATAGTGCTTCCAATAGAAGAAAAGGACACAAAATGTCGTCTGAGGCAGCTTGGGCATTGGCATGTGCAAGACTAGAAACAATAATTGTATGAAGAATTGAAGTGTGACAAGGAATACGAGGAGAAATGTTCCCTGTGCAGCACTAGCAGAACTCAATCCTCTTTTGGTTTGATTGCTTTTCGAAGGATAATAGTCAACTGAATTGACTGCAACAAAATAATATAAAACACCTGCAGGCTAACTGAAAAGGCCAACTCAGCCACTAAAAAAGGATCACCATACTAGACATCACACCAAAGATCAGCAATAGAGATCCCTAGCCACAAATAAAGAGGACAGCTAGAACAGTACCTCCACAAGAAAGAACCCCTTCGAGAAGGAAAACCAAACCGTCCACAAATAAAAAGGACAGCTAGAACAGTACATCCACAAGACAGAACCCCTTGAGAAGGACAACCAAACCAACTGGTTTCCAATAGAGCAATCGCTGATTGAGGAATAAACCATTGAGCACCAAACAGATGAAGAAAGAAAAATAAAAAGACTCCACAATCCACATCACTGGCAAATAAGCAGGACATTCTTGGAGGCCTTGACAAAATCAAACTCTCTTGGTTTGATGAAGGTGGTTGCTCATTTCTCTAGAACATTTGTTTGAGGTCTGGAAGTTTAGGTGTAAGCCTATCGTTTATATCATTTATGGCTATCATTTAGATTCTATAATAGGTATAAATGGTGCTTCAAGAGTGGAGTCAATATACCTGGATCACCTTCTCCTTACTGTGTCGTTTCATGGGTCGCTAACTTAAAGTGCTTGAACAAAGTCTCCAGTGGAGGTCATTCAAGATAATAGGCAAGTCCCACACATCTGACTAACCACCCCAGCCCCTACCTACCCATGTGCAAAAACATTTTAATGAATTTTAATGAGTGATGCAACCTGAAGCCAATCAAGTATGTGGTTAGATTGAGGGTGACAAGGCTGCAATCCTTAGCTATTTTCAGGTTCCATGAGCATAGAACCACAATGCCACAAAACATATGGCTCCTAGGGTTGGTCTGTTGGAGGCTAGGCATTTCACTATGCCTTGCCTTGACATTGAGTGCATTATGTGTTATTTGCTAGGAAGAGTGGGCACCGCTTAGCCCCCTGAACACTAGAGATTGAAGAGTAGATAACAGATGCTGAATACAAGTATCCTTCTGAGGTCTGCCTTATCCACAAAGAACTGATGCAAAGGCCAGAACTTAGGCTAAGCAAGGGGGAGTGCCAAATATAGACTTTTGGAGACTGCATGCCTATTCTTCCATGACCTCATCTTTGGATTTATAAATCCAACTCCTGTGGCCTGGCTTTTGGAGGTAGTCCACTAGCTACTGTTATTTTGTTTTAGCTTTTGGTGACTGCGAGTGGTCCCTATATTAAGTTGGGGCACTTGAGCTAAGTTTCGGGATGCATATCTTATTTCCTTATAGTGTAAACATGTTATAATATAAAACACTTCTTTTCTTCAATAACAGCGTCTGCATTTGAAAATAAAAATAAGGGACAAAGGAAGCAAGTCCTTCAGCACCTAAAATAGTTAAAATGGTGAAATGTAAGATTGATAAGTCGCAAAGAAACTAACCCTGAGGATGAGATATTCACAAAGTCAAGACCTAACAGATGCAATGAAGCTTCAATGATGATGACAAGTTGACAACAGCGGCGATGAAGATGTATCAGAAACCAATATAAATAAAAATGATGATGTCAAAAGATCATAATTCACAAAGTAGCCTTACCACCACGAATCACAGCTTCACTCCAAAATCTACTCTTTCCCTTGAGATTAAACAGGGAAAATACAGACGATCGCCCATTTTTATGGCTTCCTGCTGAAGATCCACATGTGCCAGCAACTAGGAACTGAAAAACAATAGAAGAAATAAAATAATAATAATAATAATAATAAGTGAAGTGTTTCAAGTATGCAATAGGCACTACATAGCAGCATTCACTTCTTAATTGAAGATAGATTGACTTATAGGTCACGATGGATGGATTGATGATCTCATTCGTTTGATGATAAAAGGTTGGGGAACACAATAATTTGGATAGAACTACTTTATCACCATGTTGATATCTATTTCCAAGAGCTAATGAAATGTCGTATCTAATATGAACAAGACCAAGTGACCATCCTCAGACGCTAATAGCCATTAATATATATATATATATATAGATAATACTAAAATGGCTACACTGGTCCGTCCAGTAATCCACTGGGGCCATGAGCTTGATGCAACCAGTTTGACCTCTTGAATTCCTCGTATATGGAACTAACCCTAGATCCTACTCGCCAAGTCCAAGTCTGGGCCACATCCACAATACTTGAATAATTGGACAGCTAAAAGGGTAATAATAAATAAATAAATAAATAAATAAATGACTGGTTTCCCTTGTGATAAGAAGGATCACAATGGAGGTATATGCATGCCATGTGTAGCCGCCGCGACTGTGTGTGTGGAGGAATTGCGCATGAGCATGGATCGTGTAGTCCGTTGTACACTTGTGCTTGCGCTTGCCGAATTATCTCTAATGGAAGGAAGGAAGGAAGGAAGCAAGGAAGAAAGAGTATTGTTGTTGCTGTTGGCAGGCGCAGATAAAGAACAATATCAAATTATGAACATACCACCAAAATGGCTACAACAAAGAGCAGCAGAGAGGAGGATCTCCATGAGCGACGATCCATCTGTGCCCTTGAGCAGAAAAGCGTGACGGAGCGGTTCTTTTCTCCTCTCTCCACCCACGGTGATGCCCTAGGTCTTCTGTAGGTCTGTGTGTTGTGTTCCTTCTGATTTATGGCTGCCAGTGTGAGTGACCGACAACGGTCTTAGATTAGCGTCCTGAGTCGCCGGTGTGGCTCACCTGGTCTATGGCTATCCTAATCGAGGAGAGGTAGGGTTTTCTGAGATCCGGCCCCGTCTCGACGATAAAATGAGACCATCGATTCGCAAAGAAGGTTATTCCCAATCTAACCAAACCTTAACTCCAATTATAATAAATATACTAGCAATAAAGTTCCGTACTTAGCTTTGAAAATTATTATTATTATTATTATTATTATTATATAAATTTGAAGAAGTGAAATTTAATCTTAATTAAAAAAAGGTAAATCTTAATGAGCTAAACCATTTCCTTGACTTCTAATTACTATAATTGATAGTTACATCAAAACTTTTGAATATTGCATACTCCATTCAAGTGTCTAATTTTAGGAGACAAAATGAAAGGTTAAGTGGATATTTGTCTACTTATATAAAGCTTCACTTATATCATAGGGTTCTCTATTTGGGATTTATTATAATCTTCAAATAAATGTTGCAGTCGCAGTGAAAGATTTGATATCATTACACTAAAAGAATGATACTATTATGAAAAATAATAATGAGCAATATTTCTATTAAGAATAAATTAAAATAAATAATAATAAAAAGTATTACAATAAAAAAAATATAAAATTTGAACAAAATGCACAAAGCGAATTAAAAAAATCTATAAATTCGTTTATCAATGAGAATGGCAAACAAAGTACGTAATTATTAATAAGAAGTGAGAACATAAAAAAGTAGATGATCAAAGCAACGAAGAATGTCATGAAATAATTAAATAAAAACAAAAACTTTAAAGAAAAAGTGCATTACATTATTTTTCTAGCTTTTACCAATTGGAAACCAACCCGCTGAAGGTATTTTAGGATTTGCTTCATTAGACGTCATTTTTTATTTTTTTTTTTTTCTATGCATGGATACATTGGTAGAGCTTAAGGTGATTAAAGCATGAGTAGATTCATCTTATTTAGAATATTAAATAAATAATTAATTAACTTTCTAATAATAATAAGTCAAATTCACTTCATCGGATAGGATAGAGAAGAATATTTTAGACACTAATTAATAATCAGTGGTAGAGAGACTGATTTATGATGAAAAAATAGTGGTTGAAGGACATATTTTAGGGAATAATTTAAAATGGTGGCAGAGGAGTGATTTAGGGAAGGAGAGATTTTAGGGAAGTAATTGAATATTTAAAAATAGTGTATTATTTATTATCATTTTAGGAAAGTCTTAGAGAGAAATTTTAGTAGCATATTACTGGGAGAGTAAAATGAGGTTTTAGGGAGGGATTTTAGATCCAATAGATTGAGTGAAAGATTTTAGGGGAAGGGGAGATAATTTCAAATTGTTGAACTTTAATTTTTCTGAGATGCTGATGTGGCGCTTCAGAAAAAAAAATAAAAAAGATTGCTGAAATGACACTATCTCAAGTGCAAGGTCTTTCATTTAGCGGAAAAGATATCAAGCACTATCTCAAGTAGGGCCTATGCCATTTTGATCAAGGTGGGCTATAATCTTTGTAGGAAATCAAAAGTGGGTTCTGTTGGAATGTCTTTATACATAAAAGAAATAGACCTCCGCCGGAGAGGGACGCTTGCACCGCTGGCATCCTGCACGCCACCCCACTACGGCGATAAGACAATCAGACAAGAGGGACGAATCTAGATCCTTTCTCTCCCGGATGGGCAGATTTCGACGATGACGAAGCAATGTAACACTCCAACCCTAATTAATTCAGTTTAGCGACTAATTAACGGATTTCGTCATTCATGCATCATCTTGGTGTCATCACGTGTATCGTGTCAAGCCTGTTAACTACTATAACTGGCTCGACTGTATTTAAAATTGTTTAAAGTTGTTGGTCATCCATCTGACTTAAATTGTAATTAACCCTAAGAAGTTGGACTTTCTTTTAAAAACATATCTATATATATAGCTCACCTAATCCATTCGATCCTCATCACCTGTGTCATCTACGTGCAAACCTCCCTCAAGTTGTCATCATTGTCTTCTTCTTCTTCATCTTTTTCTTTGATCCTCTTCTTCACTCCGTTGAAAGATCCTTCTTGCACCTACTTTACGGTTCATCTCTTGTGTGTTCTAAGGTAAGAATTGGGTTCATGACAACATCTATGAGTCTAGAGTCCTCTTCATGCATTGCATGCACTTATCGTTTCTTCCTCTTCACATGCATGGCTACTAGGGTTCCATATAGACATATAATCTAAGTCAAAGGACAGAGATTAACTTGAAAAAGTTTAATTGAGGCAAATATAAGCACTTTATGGATGAACACATATTAGTAACCTATAATTGTTATTATTCTTGTCGATCTTTCACGTTTTATATGTTTTACAGCCCTTCTGTATAAGATGAGCTCTTCTTTGTTCCATCTGTATCGAATTCATTCAACTTCTGAATTATATATGAAGTTCTTGAATCTCAGAGTTTCTAAAGCTTATGCTAAGCCATAGAGTTCCACGGCTTACTCTTTAGAGAGTAGCCAAAATTGGATTTACCCTACAGTCTAGCTACGGCTAAGCCGTTGGATGTACTACCGCTGAGCCATAAGCTAGACATGACCTAACCTTAGGTCAAGCTATGGCTTGATGTCCCGAGAGTAAGAAAAACAAGAAATCCTTATACAGTCCAGCCACGACAAAGCCGTACCCAACTATGGCTAAACCGTATAACAATCATGGTCCAGCTGTAAGATTATACACGGTTCAACCGTGGCCCGCCATAAATGTGGGAGAAATTCTGGAGAACTACGGCTGAGCCGTAGTGCATAATACAGTTAAGCCGTAAGTCACCCACGGCTAAGTCGTGAGACCACTGAAAATGAAGGAAAAAGATAAGTATAATTATGAGACCTTATAGGACCTTCATGTTGGATTCCGATACCCCTTAACTTGTCCAATGAAATACCTGAATACCATGAATGGTCTTGACAGCTGTAACTCATTCATGTGCGTTGTCCAGTCGTTAAGCACCTCCCCATGGGTGGTGGTTTAAGGGACTTCGATACACCTGCTTGATACATTGTAACACCCAAGAGACGAACAACTGTATATCGAACAACTTAAAACTACATCAACATGCACGGTTAGAAACAATAGATAACTAGCTTAAGGTTGGCTAATAAACTATCATGATCCCATGAAAATGACTCGAATTGCAAAGCATGTTAGCTCTGGTTATTGCTTTCCATTCTTTTACTATTGTTTTGACTTGTATTTGATTTAACTTGAATGATCATAATACTTATGATTAAGCTGATTGTTGTATGTTCTGATACATGTACGACTTGGACTTTAATTGAATTGACTTGCATTATATAACACGATTGACACGGTCTGGCTTTACTTAGCCTCAGCCTTATGATACCTAACGGGGTTGACTTTGGTATAGCTTGCTGTGCCGTTGCAGTGTGCTCTTGTCTTGGGGCTTCCCGACCCCAGAAACTAGAGACCTATTCGTATCTTGGCCCGATCGATGGTGTTCTCAATGTGTGCTTCCTGAAGGAAAAATATGGCAGATGTAGTGGCCACCTAGTAAAGTATATCTGTTCAATGATTTTGATATCATGCTTTATTCAAATGCACGATTTTCTTAATATACTAAATTGAAACTCTATATATAATCTCTTGTTAATGAATTTTGTAGATACAATGCGTGTTACCTTAATGTGGCTTATGCTTTGCTGAATCATTGTATTCACTTGTTGTCATTGGTGTTGCAAGCTCAGATCCCATGTCCGATTGTAACATTCCGACCCAACTTAATCCCATTTAACGACTAATTAATGGCGAATTAGTTGTTAATTGTGCTTTGGTTTTGTTTCTGTTTGGTTCTTGGTTATGGATAGGTAGTTAGGTTGAGTTTAACCTAGTTTAGGTAGACATGAGCCCTTTTTCGTAATTTTAGATTTGATAAGATGTTGTCATTCATGCATCATTTTGGCGTCAACAAGTGTCTTTCATTGAGTTCATTTACTTCCGTAACTACCTCGTTTGCAAAAGACGTCGTTTTGTTTCCGTTGGACCCGTATTTGACTTGAACTGTAATTAGTCTTAATGTTTGGACTTTCTTGTAATTAGTCTTAAACCTTATCTTATATAAGGCAAATGAGCACCGACTCTCTCATTCTTCATCTTCAATGACTTCTCTTATTCTCTTCTTGTTTCTTCTTATCAATCAGTCAGGGGAGGGGAATATTGTGCCTTCATATGCTTGATTCATTTTTTGTTGTGAATTTGAGGTAAGCATGGGCTTTTGATTTTCTTTTTCTCCTCCTTCTCCATGTCAGTTCCTGGACTTACACTCACGTCTCTTTCCTTCTTCCTTTTTCTGCATGCATGGGGGATTAGAATTGTGTTTGGACGGTGAATTTGAGCCCAATGACAACCGTTTGTGTGCTTGATCCCATTTGAGGCAAGTATAAGCATGATTTGGATGAACCATGTTAGTATATGTTTGATTTTGAATAATTATCCTAATCTTGCATGTGAATGATGTTTTACAGCCCAGTTGTGTCAATTTCCATTTCATTAAGCGTGTTAATTCAATTTTGTACGCTCTCAGTTGTTTCTGTAACAGGTTCAGGAAAGTGACCCCGTGCAGCTTACGGCTAAGCCGTAATGGCTCAAAGTCCAGAGAGCTGTAAAACCCAGGTTTCTTTTACGGTAAGGCTAAGGCTAAACCGTAGGCTAGCTGTGACCCAACCGTAGGTCAAACTACGGCTTGATTTCCAGATAGCTCAAATCTGAGAAAACTTTCTACGGTCCAGCCACGACTAAGCCGTGAGGTGTTCTACGGTTGAGCCGCACCCTCACCGTGGCTGAGCCGTAGAACAAGAACAGGGCTAAGCCAAAAATGTAGATGAACAGTAAGGGAAACCACGGCTGGGCCGCAGTGCATGTTACAGCTAAGCCGTAAGGTCACCCACGGCTAAGCCTTAAGACATTTGAAAAGTAAGAAAGATAGGTATTGAAGAGACCTTGGAGGACCTTAGAATTAGAATGTAGGTGACCGTAACTTGCCTAATGGAATGTAATAAGAATTACAGGAATGATCTCAAGGGCTACGACTCATTCATGTATGTTATCCAGTTATTAAGCATCTCCCCATGGGTGTTGGTTTAAGGAATTTTGGTACACCATTACGATACAATGCAACACTAGACAACGCTGTACCGGATATCTTAAAACTACATCATCATGCACGATTAAAAACACTGGATAACTAGACTAGGGTTGGCTAGTAAATGATCTTGATTCGGTTGAATATTGTATTGCATTGCATTTTGTATACGATCATTGACCTCCACTCTTCTGCATAATTTGTTTGTAATATCATTGTTATGTCCTATGATGTGGTAAGGTCGATTGGTATGATCTATTCAATAGGTTTCCTTTAACTGGAGTCTTTCATGTATAAGTTGAATGGAGATGTAAGTATGATTAGTACGTATGATATATGCGTTATGATATGCATGGTGCATTCCAGTTCCATTTGATAATTGATTCCATGTGGTCAGACACTACTCAGCCTCGGCCTTAGGATGCCCAATGAGATTGAATTTGGTGTAGTTTATATGGCCTCACTGCAGTAAGTTTATGTCTTGGGGCTTTCGGACCCCAGGAACAGGAAACCCATTCGTTCCATGGCCCGGTCGATGGTGTTCTCAATATGTATGTAAGATCCCTTTTTGGGAGCATATGGCAAATGTAGTAGCCACCTAATTATGTACACATCACATATACATTGATTCTACTAACATGCTTATTTAATGCATAACTACTTAGTATATGAAATTGAAATGCTATGATTTATCCGTTGTTACCTATTCGATTAGATACAACATGTATTAACTTGTTATTGCTTATACTTTGTTGAATCGCTGTATTCACAAGTTGTCATTGGTGTTGCAGGTTCAGATGCCCCGACCGACCCTTCGTCAGTCAACCAGACTCGAGGGGAGACCCCAGAGGCCCCATCAGGATTAGAGGAGTGGATGCGATCCCTCCAACGGAGGGCAACAACATCATACATGCATATGGTCTTCCTTAGCTTGGGATCTCATGGGATTTTGGGCTTTTGGTGTATTCATGATCTTGTCAAATCTGTATTTTGATTCATTTTGTATAACTCTAAACTTATGTAATCTTTTGTCAATATATCATTTTGTTAGTATTATGTTTGATACCTACAGTTTCCGCGTACATGTATTGGCATGTGTGAAATTCTCTTGTGCGTGTACACCTAGATTGGATCTAAGTGTATGTGCACGGGAATACGTGTGTCCTTAGTTAGGTTTTACTAACCCCCAATCTCCTGAGTTCGGGTTGTGACGCTGATCCCTCGCCGGTCGACAAGACTGCAAAGGCGATCGTAGAGGCCCCTTCAGGGCTTGACGAGTGAATTTGATCACTCTACCATAGAGCGGCATGGCATTAGGATAGGTCTCCTTGTGATATGTAAGATGCATCTGGTTTCTATATTTGCATTTAACTCCCTGTATTTTTTATCTCATAGAAACTATCTCCTCAGTGTAAATAATGTTATCTTTTGTAGATATTGTTTTATGTTTTAGTGTATCATCGTATTAATGCAATGATACTTACAGCTTTTACATACAACTGTATTTTGCACGTGTGATTTTCCCTTATGTGTGTACACTTGGACTAGGTATAGGTGTATATACACGGGAGTACGTGTGTCACTGATTAGGTTTAAACTTAATTCCCGATTTCCTGGGCTCGGGTTGTGACATACGTGTTGTACGGTATCAGAGTATGCCTGTTATAGTTGATAAGCATGTAAGCATATAGGAACGTGGTGATGATACGATTACAATTATTTGACTTTCATATTTTGATTGGTTTTGTGGATATGTAGTCGGGTATGTCTGGTGTCTGAGTGTTGACATTTTACATTTTGCAGGCCATGGCATCTAGATCCGGGACAAATAATAATAACCATGGAGATAAAATGACTCCACCCATAGAGAGTGGATCTGCACCTCAACAACCTCTGCCCAATACGGATGATTATTTTATCATGATGCTGCAAGCAATTCAGGCTCAATCCCAAGCAATGCAGTCCTTGCAAGCACAAGTGATGTCTATTGTGGACGGGCAAAGCCAAGTATCCGTCCCACCCCACATGGAGCAACAAGTGGTTTTTCGACTTAAAGAAAGCGAACCCAATGCTTTATATGAAAATTTTCGGAAACGCGGGGCTACGGAATTCTATGGGAACGAAGATGCTTTGCAAGCAAATCAGTGGTTGGAGCATACAGGAGATCTTTTCGACACAGTTGTTTGTACCAATAAACAGAAGGTCTTACTCACAGCTTCGATGTTTTACGATGTGGCAAAGACATGGTAGAAGAGTGTGAGAGACTCATATAAGGACATGCCTGGTGCGACAGTGTGGGAAATGTTTAAGAAACAGTTTTGAGAAAGTTTATCCCGGCTCATGTGCAAAGAGCAATGGAAGTGGAGTTCTCAGCCTTGCAGCAGCAGCAGATGTCAGTGGCAGTTTATGTGCATAAGTTTATGCAGTTATCTCACTTTGCGGATGATATGATCAATATAGAGGAAAAGAAGGTCAATAGATTTATCACTGGCCTGAATCCCATGTATGTGAACTATGTTACCACTTTTCAAAGGCCAGCTACATTTGATGATGCAGTGGATAGATCCTATTCTACAGAGGCAAATATTCAGAAAAAAAAAGTTGCGGACCCCAAGAGGAATGCATCCTTTGGTGCAAAAGGGCAAGCACAAAAGAAGATGAAAGGCGGACAAGCCACTTCAAGTAAAACTAGTGTGACATGTTGTCACGCCCCGAACTCGAGAATTGGGGATTAACTGTGGGTTCTGAGGAATGACACACGTACCCGTAACAATTCGTGTCATGATTGAACACGTACGAATTGTCACAAGGGTGATCCCACAGGTATGTGTGAAGAAAATCCACAAACACGTATTATCCATATAAGGAATTTAAGCAGAAACCTGGAGATTTCACCTGTAATTATATCATGAGCATCCATAAATATTCATTTGTTCCATTCATTAAGCAAACAAGTTTGTTGATTAAATGCACCGACATGCTTGTACATGAATATCCATATATAATACAAGAGATATAATTGCCAAAATGAACCCTAAGCCTATTTTCATGTGTCCCTGTTGCGCACTGTGGAGGGAGATCACGAGAAGGTGTCCCCCTCGTTCCACTCGTTCACGTCCCGACGTAAGGCTGGGGTTGCCTCCGGGATCGCGCTGGCTATCGGGTCGGCAGCGGGTTCCGTACCTGTGACACCATAGTAACTCATTTAACACAACGATTAAGCAAGATAAGGGTACATAAACTTAATAGGATAGATCAACTAAATTAGAGTGGCACAACAATTAAAGAAAATTAATATTGTAATTTAGGAACTTATACTGTTGAGGCATCAGACTCAATTGATAACCGAACCTCCTCTGAGGAATAGAACTAAGGGGTAACGTTCTCCTCTTTCCCCCACTGTGATATTGCCCGCTTTAAGCAGAGCCCCCAGGGAGTACTCGCACGGTTTTACTTCTGGGCAGAGCCGCCGCGGAATGCCCAAAACATGTTATGTCTTCTGGGCAGAGCCCCCAGGGAGTACCCAGGACGCGTCACTAGGGGAATGCAAGGGCACGTGATTATATTGTCCGCTTTGGGCAGAGCCCCCAGGGAGTACCCGCACGGTTTTATATGGCCAGAACCAGACACTCTTTTAAGCAATGCGGGACTTTGCTAGGCAGAGCACCCCGTGAATACTTATTCAAGAGGTCTACACTCACCGCTCACAATGGAGATGTCTATCCTAGAATCACAACTAATAAAATGCTGATTATCCAATGCATATTAATATAAACCAATGCTAATAGATTATAGGTTATTAAGGACAATTTCTATCAATTCTATATTAGATAATCCGAGTTTCCAAGGTCATTTAACTCGGTGTATTTATAAGGCGTTCAGTGTCCCGGTGTTACTATTCTTGGTGTTACCACATGTGTATGCAGGGACAAATCACCTTACGCCCACACCCGCGACTTGACATTGAAAACTAATGTCTTTTTTCTATGGTTTAAGGGAGTAACCCATCCCTAGGCTATCCCATAGACTATAGAAAGTCTATAGTTAAGCTTAGAATTCATTTTTGAACACCTTCCAATAAGTTATCAGTCAAACTTACCCAACTGATCGGGTGAAGGTCTGACCGGTCGGACCCTTCCAGAAGTGGAATTCGACCGGTCGGGCTTGGTAGCCGACCAGTTGGACTACCTGATGAGGCAATCAACCGATCAAGCTTCAGGTTCGACCAGTCGGCCCTGAAGTATTCTGTTGCGGGTGGGTTTTCTTCCTAAATGCGTTTCTCTTCCAAAACCCCAATTTGCCTGCAATGAAACCACTCCAAAAAGCTTCCATTCTACACCCTTGAGTTCCCTAAAGGCCAATAACATCCTTATTCAACCAAATCACCATTTAATCCATGCATTTCCACAAAGTTGTAAATTTGGTAAAATCACATGATCCATCAATAATCAAAGAAATCAAGCTATGCATGCAACATTATGCATCCTTATACCTGCTTTAGGTACGGTGCTTCACTTAAACCGAATTGCCCTTGTCTAGATGGAGAATATGGAACCTCGACTCTTCCATAAGCGAGAGGGTGAAAATGGTGCTTGATCCGTAGAAAGAGGGCAAGAGGGATGGAGAGGAAGAAGAAGAAAGCTCAAGCTTGATGCATGCAACTTCAATCACCAAGAATAAGGGCTGAATGAGGGAGGCAATGATGGGAGGAGAAAAAGAATCGACTACAAGTGCGAGAGAAAAGAAGATGGAGAAGAAAATATCGGTGGTAGTTGTTGGGTTAGGGTTTTTTTTTTATATAAATGAAGTTTTTAGAAATTGCAAGCAAGCCCTCTTGGTTTCTATATATTTCCAATTAAAGCCAATGGGCTTAAAATGGGCTAAGATGGGTCCAAATGAAATTAGGCCAAACATGAAAGATGTCTAACAAGACGAAACTCACCCAACGCAACTATCATTATGCCCTAATGATGTCAAATCATGAAAATGCTACACAGAAAAGGTCTTGAACTACCTAACGAGGTTCAAACTCGACCCATCTACCAATCTATGACCCAAAACTCTTGAGATTTGGGCTCAATTAGCCTAATCACTCATTAATTAAAGTAAAACCAACTTAATTACTGCTAATTGTAAGTATCTAGGGTATGGGACCTTACACATGTGGGCACTGTGGCAGATCACACAAGACAGAGCTATATTGGAGAAAGACAGGAGCCTATTTAGGTTGTGGTTCCATGGATCATTTGGTGGCGCAATGTCCCAAGTACAAGTCTTCCCAACAAAGAAGGCCTACTGCTTCCACAGCTCAAGGCAAGCCACAACAATCTCGTCAAAACTAGAAGCCGAATCGCTAGACTGCACATGCTTACACCGCCACTCATGAGAGTGCGGAAGATGCGAATGTGGTGGAAGGTATTATTTCGATTGCTCAAGTAGAAGCTCTCGTGTTGTTTGATTCGGGGTCTACGCATTGTATGTAGCACCTCATTTTGTTGGGAAGGTACTACAGCCGCCTAAGCCGCTACCGACTTGTATTAAAGAGACATTGTAAGGCCTTTGAATTAGAATGTATGCAAACCTGACTTGCCCAATGGCATAAAACAAAGCATGAATGATTTCGAGGGTTGCAACTCATTCATGTACGTTATCCAGTTGTTAAGCAGCTCCCCATAGGTGTTGATTTGAGGGACTTTAATGCACATTATAATACACTGCAATACTAAACAATGGTGTATCGGATAACTTAAAACTACATCATCTTGCACGGTTAAAAACACCGGATAGCTTAGGGTTGGCTGGTAAGTGCTCTTGATTCGACAAAATTAAGTTGCATGGCATGTTGTATGAAGATCATTGACCTCCATTCTTCTGCATGATTTGGTTAGTCCTCGTTATGCCTATTTGATGTAGTACGTTTGATCTGTTTGATTTGTTCGATATGTTTTCAGAATGTTTTCCGAACTTGAGTATTGTATATATGGACAAATTGACTGTCTGCACATATGATATCTATTTAATATGATATAATTTACATAATCTACTCAAGTTCTAATATTTGTTGATTCCATTCAGTCGGCACTACTCAGCCTTAGCTTTTAGATACCTGACGGGGTTGAATTTGGCGTAGTTTATATGGCTTATCTGCAGTAAGTTTATGTTTTGGGGCTTTCGGACCCCAAGAATCCGAGACCCACTCGTACTCTGGCCCGGTCAATAGTATTCCCAATATGTGTGTCCCTAACAAAGGAGTATAGGGCAAATGTAGTAACCACCTAGTATGTACATGTTATGTAAGCATTGATTCTGAGAGCATGTTTTATTTGAATGCACTACTGCTTAGTATACGAAATTAAAATGCTCTCATTTATTCATCGTCACTTATTCTATTAGATACAACATGTGTTATCCTGTTATTGCTTATACTTCGCTGAATCGTTGTATTCACGAGTTTTTCTTGGTGTTACAGGCTCAGATCCCTCTACCGAACCCTCGTCGGTCAATCAGACTTCAGGTGAGACCCCAATTGCCCCATCAGGATTAAAGAAGTCGATGTGATCCCTCCCACGGAGCGCGACCAGGTTATGCATGCATAGGTCTTCCCCATTTTGGGATCTCTTTGGATTTTGGGGTTTTGGTATTCATAGTCTGTATATTTGTATTTTGATTCATTTTGTATAACTCTGACCTTTATGTACTCTTTTGTCAATATATCATTTTGTTTTACTGTATTTTTAGTGTTATGTCTAGATACCTACAGCTTCCGCGTACATGTGTTTGCACGTGTGAACTTTCCTTGTGCATATGCACCTGGACCGGGTCGAAGTGTATATGCACGGGAGTACATGTCTTTGGTTAGGTTTTCACTAACCCTCGATCTCATGGGCTCGGGTTGTGACATCTTCCAATCTATCATTCCACCTACAATCAAACCAACTTAGAAACTTCCATTCCATATTCTTAGATTCCCTAAAGGACCACTATCATTTTATTCATCCAAAATCATTAAAATCATGAATCAATTGCATGCATTATCCATTGAGCTGTAAAAGGGGTAATTCACAAGAATCCATCAAGAATCAAAGAATTAAGCCATGCATGTAAAGAAAATGTATCCTTATACTTGCCTTAGGCTTGGTGCTTGGTGCTTCACTCAAATTAATTTTACCCTTGGTTAGATGATGAAGGAGGCTTCACTAATGAAGAATCTAACACATGTATGGAGAAGAATGAGAATGTGATGCATGCATGCCAAATCCTTGGGTTTCCTAGCCCCCAATGAATCCAATAACTCAAATGGAGATGGGGGTTTCCTTACCTCAAGTCTTCTATAGCAGTGGGGAAGAAGATGATGTCTTGATTCCAAGGGGAGAGCAAGAAGACCAAGGAGGAAGAAGAAAGAATCTCAAGCTTGTTGCATGCAAGTTCAATCATCCCACTATGGAGGCAAGATGAGGAAGAAAGAAGTGGAAGAAGAGAGAGAGCAGTGGCTACAACAGAATGAAGAAAGGAAGAACAAGAAAGTGAAGGAGTTCATTGGTGGGCTAAGGTTTTTAAATGAATGGAGTTTCTAGAATTTACAAGCAAGCCCCAACAATTTCTTCGATCTTTAAGTTGAGTCACTTGGGTTTAAATGGGCTGGAATAAATCCAAATGAAATTGGACCAAACATGAAAAATGTCCCATAAGATGAAATGCACTCAATGCAAGTAAAATGATGCATTAATGATACAAAACCATGAAAATGCTAAAATATAAAGGTCCTGGACTACTTAATAAGGTTTAAACTCGACTCAACTACTTATCCATGATCCAAACGCAAAGGGATTTGAGTAAAATTAGCCTAATAATATATTAATTAAAGTAAAATCAACTTAATTAATATAAATCATAATTATCTAGGGTTTGGACCTTACAGAATCCATTTACCATTGAGGCTTTCTTTAACTGCAAACCAAAGGAGAGGCTAGTTTTTGGTAAAGCATTGATAAAAAGTAAGTATTAGAATATATATAACCATGTGTATGTTTAAACTTTGTTGATTCTTGAAGTGATCATTCTAAATGTAAGTTACGACTCTTTCCTCTTGATTTAAGCATATTTATGTTGAATTGAATGAATTAGAGTGTGAATATGAAATGGGAGTGTTATGTGAGTATTGAATGACTCTTAGGGACATTTTAAAGCCATAAGAAACTCCTTGTAAACCCCTCAATTCAAAGCTCTGTGTTGAAATTGAGCTTCAAAATCACCTTCAGAATTTTTAAAGCTTACGGTGAAGCTACGGCTAATCTCGTAAATGTATACGATTCAAAGTCCCGAGAGTAACAAAACCCAATTTTAAACTACGGCTAATCCTCGTCTAAGCTGTGGAATGAACAACGGCTAAGCCATAGCTATTCCGTGACCTAGCCGTAAGCCATTTTACGGTGAACTTTCCCAAGAGCCTGAAATCCAACCTTCCTTGTACAGCTTATGTAACACTCTAACCCAGCTTGACCTCGTTTAGAGACTAATTAATATTGCTTTAGTTGATAATTGTGTTTTTTTTTGTTTGTTTTCGTTACGGGTCGTGGATAGGTAGTTGGATTAAGTTTGACCTAGATTAGGTAGACCAAGCCCTTTTTCGTAATTTTAGCTTTTCTAAGACATGGTCATTTTTGCATCATCTTGATGTCAACACGTGTCTTTCGTTGAGCTTGTTAACTTTCGTAACTACGTCGTTTGTAACCGAGGTTGTATGATTCCGTTGGACTCGGATTTGACTCGAACTGTAATTTGGGTTATACATTGGACTTGTTTGCACTTTGGACTTTAAGTTTATCCAATATAAGAGCCACCACCGATTCACTCTCTTCCCTCACGTTGGAGCTCCATTTCTCTCTCCCTCTTGATTCTTCTTCTCCACCGATCAAGCAAAAAAAGGAGGAATTTGTGCTCTCTCATCCCTTGGTGTAAGATTGAAATGAGTTCTAGGTCCTTTCCACCTCCCTCATCTCCTTCCTCTCGTTTCCTATGACGCTACTCATGAATTTCCTTTCTTTTTCTCATGCATGCATGATAGTTGTGAGAGTGTGGACGTGAACTGAGCCCTAAGGACAGCAATTGTTGTATTTGAACTTTATTAAGGCAAGTATAAGCATAATATGTAGGAACCCATGTTGGTATTTGCTTGATTTTGGTTAATTCACATGAGTTTGCATGGAAAACATGTTCACAGCCCAATTTGAATTCATTCTCCCTTTCTTTGTTGCAATTTTGCTCAATTGATGTCGTTACAGGTTTTCTGTATTTGATTCAGAATTCGACCCCGCGCATGCACGGCTAAGCCGTGAAATGTGCTACGGCTACGCCGTAAAACACACTACGGCTAAGCCGTGACCTAACCGTTAACCCAGCCGTAGATCAATACAGGGTGACACCTGAAAATAACTGAGAGTATGTAATTTTGTGACTCCTTTACGGCTCAGCCACGGCTAAGCCGTGCAGCCTTCTACGGCTAAGCCGTAAGAAGCTTACGGTTAAACCGTAGGGTTGCCTACGGCTGAGCTGGCTGCTATGAACAGTAAGAAATATATGAAAAGAAGGAGACCTATAGGACCTTTAAAGTAGAAGGTAGGTTACTTCGACTTGCCCAACGGAACAAGATAAAATGCGTGAATGATCTCGAGGGCTGCAAATCATTCATGTTCGTTATCTAATTGTTAAGCACCTCCCCATGAGTGTTGGTTGAAGAGACTTCGGTGCACCAACTGATACAATGTAATACTAGACAACGGTGCAACGGATAACTTAAAACTGCATCATCATGCACGGTTAGAAACACTAGATAATTAGATTAGAATTGGCTAGTAAATGAACGTGATTCAATAGACTATGATTTGCTTGCATAATATGTTGTATTTCGATCATTGATCTCCACTCTTTAGTAGGATCATTGCATGTAACATCGAAAGTCATACTATGTGTCCACCTTGAGTATGTGTGCATTTATGTTATCATGCTTACACGTATAAGACATGTTCTAGGATATGCACGCAGGATATGTTTGTCACGATCTACTCAGGGTTTTCATGATTGACTCTGTATGGTCAGGCACTACTTAGCCTCAGCCTTAAGATCCCGATGGGGTGAATTTGATGTAGTTTTCATGGCCTTGCTGCAGTAAGGAAACGTCTTGGGGAATCCGGACCCCAGGAACCCGAGACCCATTCGTACCCTGGCCCGGACAACGGTGTAGGAACTCTAGAGCGCATATACTCATAGGATGATAGCATAGCTGGGAAAAGCGAGAGAGTCCCAACTTAAGGAGTAGTGAACACTGTACGCGGAAGTATGGAATTCGGAAGGATACGCTGATCATGGTGGATGACATGAGCAGAGAAACAAGACACATGAAGAGTGTCATGATTAAAAATAAAAGATACTAGAGTTCAAATACCTGCACCAAAGAAGTGGAACGTTATAGGGAAGCAACTCAAGTAGGGAGGAACACGTCAAGCAGAATAGAAGATTGGGTAACTCAGGTCACCACTAGAGCAGAGTTAGGAAATGAAATTCACTAGAGAGAGACAGAAAGGAAATCAAGTGTCACAGAAGAAAACGAGCATTAGTCATTTGACTCGCAGAGGTCTCTAAAACAAACAGGAAAAAATCCCTGAAGAGAGAACAAGAGTTGAATGAAACTTAAATGGAAGAGTCACGGAAGTCACAAACATGAATGTCACACTAGGAGAAGCAAGGTTGGGTACTGGGTATAGGGAAGACAACAAGACACCCAGAAGAGATGACATACAAGCATTCTATTAATTGACCACTAAGAATTTATCGTGCTCCTTTCTGATTAAAAATTCAGCTTCAAATCACATAGCTTAAATGCTAAATTGGTATCACTGGACCTCAATCCTATTTCAATACTACCCTTTGCACACTAATTTAATTGAGCAACTCATCAATGCTGTCATTAAATAATTGTTCTTATTAATCATATAACTCAATTGCTTTTGCTCCGTAAGCCTCCGAACAACGCAATTTCTTTGCTGCCAATTAACATCAAACTTCCCACAGTTTACCAAGCAAGGAACTTAGGATCCTCATTAGAATGTGCTCTTAATAACCTTCAAGAAATTAGGCCAGACAATAATCTCATCCATTATACGATTAAGAACTTCAATCAATCTGAGTCCTCAACTATCTGATTATATCTGTTGGATCAGTTCCATTATTTGCATCTTCAAACAACTCTACTGGCTCACAATAATCAAGGAATTTCACAAGACTTAAAAGTTATGCTTACCTTGATCTGTTCACACAAAAGGATCATTTCCCCCAAATCAATTAACAAATGAAGCCGCACTTTCGGAACTATTCCTTACAACCCTACAATAACGTCTTGTAAAATCACAAGGAGCTTCGAGTTTGGTTAACCGGTCTCAAAACTTGGCCAACTAAGAAAATCTCAAATTCACTAGACCTTTAATGTTTAGCTCAATATATAGTAGGACTTAAGACTGCAACTTGTCAAACAAAATTAATGTCTCTTCAATAAGTAAAATCAGTTAATCCTTAAAGGATAAAGAAAAGTCCTTATAGGATTATCATGAGTACTAACATGTTGGGATACACCAAAATATTAACAATAGTTATTACCACATATCAGTTTATGTACGGAGCAAAGATTCGATTCCTCAATCCACAAATATATTTGAAACACTCATCAGTCTAATAATCCATTAAGAACTCCTAACATTCAAATTTAATCGTAAGAGTTGGTCATCAGACCTTTTACCCTCAAGCTTGGAATTGAAATAATCCATCCTCAAGTCAACTTTTGGAAGTCAACCTGCACCCTGAAACTAATTGAACAATTCGTCAATATAAAGCAGTAATTACTTATGCTCGATGACCACCAGATTAGACTGCTTAAATTAATATACATCCGAAGGGTGCCAACTATATCCCGACAACAATAACAATATCGGCTTAGGATACTAAGGAAATTCAAACTCCTGTTCAACCAGAATCTCGGAAAACTATCTCAAATCTCAAATAGCAATCACACAACTACTATGACATTTATAAGTAAAAGAAGAACAGAGAATGAATATAATAGATAAAGAGATCACCCTTGTTGACTCCACTTGCAGTTTGATTTTGATGAGGTTGCGGAACTGATTGCTGTTGCTGACACAATAAGGCATCGCTGACGTTTTTCTTCTCTTGACATTTTGCTTGCCAATGCTTCATCGAACCACAACGAAAGCAGGCTCCAGTCTTTTTCCAGCATTTGGTTGTCTCATGGCCCTTGCCACACAGTTCACACACTGATCTCCCGGAACTACGAGCCTTGATCTTCTGTTTCTTCCACTGTTTAGGGTTCTCCTCAGAAGATGGTGTGTTCCTCTTGGATTTCTCCTTTAAAACGTCTCGCAACCTCTCCTCCACTACGGTTAAGTTCTGTTGCATCTGAGCTTACCTTTCCATTATTGTTGCTATTTGTACTTTCATTACAGCTTGAGTCTCACTGATCCTTATTACTTGCTCCATCATCATCGCCGTAAAACGTTCCTCTATGGTATATGTTGGACAAAGAGGTGGAGGCGGTGGAGGATCAACACCCCTTAGCTTTATGTTATCACGGTCATCGTTCCCCCAGTGGCTACCTGTTCCTGATCCAGAAGCCATTTATCTGCAACTATGATAGGGATTAGGCTCGATCAATGCTAATATGGAAAGGAAACTATCTATAACCCTTATGCAAAAACCTATTCCCCCAACTAAATCTATCGTACCCTCACCACGTTTCCTAGGGTTGCTAAGTCTTTTAATTGACTTATCAATGCTCTGATACCATACTTACGTATGTCACGCCCCGAACCCGAGAATTGGAGATTAGCTGTGGGTTCCGAGGAATGACACACGTACCTGTGACAATTTGTGCCATGATTAGATACGTACAAACTGTCACAAGAGTGATCCCACAGGTACGTGTGAGGAAGATCCGCAAACACGTATTATCAACATAGATATTCAAGTGGAAACCTGCAGATTTCACCTGTAATTATATCATGAGCATCCATAAAACATCCATTCACTTTCATATATTAAATAAACAAGTCTGTTAATTAGCCCATGTTAATTAGCCCATCTGCATGCATAAAACATGGGAATCTGTCACAACCTGAGCCTAGAGATCCGGGGTTAGCGAAAGCCAAACCTGTGACACACGTACTCCCGTGCACGTGCATCCAAACCCAGTCCAGATGCACACACACAAGGGATCTAACACGTGCGAAACAAACGAACGCGGAAGCTGTAGATATCATAGCAAGCAACAAAGAAATCGCGGAAGCCAAAACAAATGCGGAACGGAAAAGGCAACGATAAATACAATACTCGAAAACCAGATACAAATCTGAGTACACGACAAAATCAAGATGTACAAATATACAGAGTAACAAAGTCCGAAGTACAAAATACAACATCTCCAAAAACCAAAACCCAAAACAGATAGCCACAGAAGATATGCATGTACGCACTCGGCAGAGGTGATCAGGCCCACTCTGCCAACCCGGAGGGTGCCTCTAGGCTCTGCCCTGCAGCCTCCTCGACCGCCGGAGAGCTGAGCAAGGGATCTGTGCCTGCAACACCACAGACAACACAGTGAATACAACGATCCAGCAAATATAAGTAACAGGGACGAAACACTCATAGTATCAAATTGAATAATGACAGAATATTAAATACAGAGTTTCATATTAGTATGCTAAGCAAATCGTGCATAGAAGTAAAGCATGATAAGTGAATCAAAGCATAGAGATACTGAACTAAGTGGCTACTACGTTAACCATATTCTCTCCAATAGAGAGCAGAGCAGAGCAGATGAGAACATCACTGACCGGGCCAAGGGTACAGGTGGGTCTCGATTTCCCGGGTTCCGGGATCCCAAGACAAAGCGACACTGCAGTGATACAGAGATACAGAGATCTAAGCCAGAGGTAACCCCGTCGGGCATCCTAGGGCTGAGGCTGAGTAGAGCCAGATTAATACCAATCAAATCCAAATCCAAAAGAAGGGAGATTATCCGCTTTGGACTCACCGATGACAAGGACCGGATCTTATCCTCACGTATTAATCTCTGGGCAGAGCCACCAGGGAATACCGAACGAATCAGAGATATACAAAGCCAGAGATATACAGAGCATAGCAGAAATACAGATCATAGCATAGATTAAGTCAAAGCACAGCATAGATCAAAGCGTAGTGCGGAACGAATAATAAAACAGATATACAGGACGAAAGCAAAATGACCTCGTAATGCATAGACATAGATTTGCAGAACAGAGGACAAAACTGTAAACAATATGCAATGCATCTCAGATTAATACGAAATCAAGGTTAATTACAAGCCAGCCCTAATCTAGTTGTTCACTGTCACTAACCGTACATGTTGATGTAGTTTTAAGTTATTCGATGCACTGTTGCCATCCAAGTGTTGCAAAATAATCCTCACGTGCACCGAAGTCCCTTAAACCAACACCCATGGGGAGGTGCTTAACAGTAATTCAACGCTCACATGAATAAGTCACAGCCTAAAATACTATTCATGTGATCCAAAGAGTCCATTGGGCAGGTTTACATGGGTGGTTAACCTGTATTTTAGCCCTACAAAGTCACACCATTATCCTAAGTTTTATTTCAGATTTTCCAGGTCTTACGGTTTAGCCATGGGTGACCTACGGCTTAGCCGTATACACTTTACGGCCTAGCCGTAACTTGCACTACGGCTTAACCGTGGTTCCCTTCAATACACAGCTAAACTGGTCATCTTCCACCTCTGATCTGATACATTTCACGACTGAGCTACGGTGGAGTCCACGGCTTAGCCGTAGACCAATCCACAGCTTAGCTGTAGCTTCCCCGTAAGAGTACTGAAATCAGAAAGTTTCGACTGATCAGGGTGATAATTCACGGCTGGGTCACGGCTAGCTTACGGCTCAGCCGTAAAACAATGTACGGTTCAGCCATAGCCTAGCCGTAGAACAAAATACGAAAATTCAAGTCTTTGGAATCTGAGCCGTTGATCGTGAGTTCCAAGTGCAGAACCGCGATGTAGTAATAAAACTGGTGAGACCAGGTCGATCCTTAGGGAGCAATGTGTTTAAGGTTCCTTTTTCAACTTGACTTGCCTTAAAATAAAAATCTAAAACTAACCTAATTTAAAATCTAACAAATACAAGTGTCCTACGTAACCAAAATTAACTTAGTTACAAACCAATGAAAGAAACTTTCCTATATCTAAAAATTCCTAAAATAAAACTAAAATTGCTGCAAAACTAAAACACAAGTTAGAACTTCCAAAAATAAAAACTAAAATTAGAATCTTACTAAACTAAACAATGTTAAAAACAAAAAAAAAGTTAGAAACTTTCCTAGGTTAGAATTTCCAAAACTAGTAAACTTTTCAATTTAAAATCTTCAATTAAAACAATTTTAGAAAGATATTTTAATTATGAAAATTAACTAAAACAATCAAAAACATAAAACTAGAAACAAATTTAAAATTAGAAAGTTAGTAAAATTAATAATGCAATGCATGCCATGAGATGCTGAAAAATTCTAAGTCTGAAAAACTAGTATGTTGATGCAAATTTTATGCATGATTTGAACTATTCTAATGCATCCTAAATCTAAATTTAATGGCTGGAATTCATGCTCTACTGATGCAAGAAACCAACAAAAAAAATTGAAGTGAAAAAGGATTTAAAACGAAAAAGTTATGAATGCATGAACATGACAACTTTGCAAAATTCTGTGCAGGAATTCTGATTCGGGTTGACTGATTGGCAAAGTTTAAGCCTCTGGTTCACAAACCTTCCGAAATTATTTTGATCTGAAATTTTGGGGAATGAAAGATCACATCCTAAACTTTAATTTTCCCAAGTTTCAAAGAAAAATATTGTGATTTGACTGGTCTACCCACTTCGAACTTTTTGTCAAAAACTGTTTCTACAGTTTGCTGAAACTATTAAGTTATGCTGTTTATAATTGAGTCCGAATTTAATCATTAGATTCAGATCTGAAGGCTTAATTTTCATCAACTTAAATATGCACAAAATCTTATAATAAGAAAACAGATGCAATGATTCCTAATCCAACCACCAAACTATGCAAAAACAAAACTTAAAATCTATGTGAATATAACAAGAAAATAACAAAAGTGCAGAAAATAACATAAAATTGCAGGAAGTCAAAGGCGGTAATAACACGAAAGTCAAAAGCGGTAAACAACTGAAGTCAAAGGTGGTAGATTGCTCTTTCAATTTCTTATCTTAATTTGGGCTAAAATAGATTAGCAGTGTTGTCTTAGGGTCTTATTCTTCATCTTAGGTCGTCAATCTAAGTGAGAATAACAAATTTCCATTCCATGTAAAAATAAATTTTAGAATTGGCCTCTAGTCTTTTTTCACTCAAACCTCTTTAACTCCATCTTGCATTGCCTCCAAACATACAATGTATCCAAAGAGACAAAGTATATTAAAAAGGTTACTAAGATGGGTTACGAGTTGTGATTCCAATTCTATCCCAATATTTAAACAAGAACAAAAATTAACCAAATCACAAACAAGACTAAAATTATGAGCACCACAAAATCAAAGATAAGAACAATTGAAAAGAAACAAACTTTACTAGCATGAAATTGTTTTGCAAAAGATTGGAAATAAAAAGCAAAAAATTACATACTAGGATGGATAAGAATTCCTCCTTCTAGTTGACACTTCAAGGTTGGTGGTGTGGCTTTAGAGCTAAGCCTCCTTGATGACTTGAGATGTAGAGACAAGAGAGAGAGAGATGGATGAAGAAATCTAGAGGTGGGAGGTGGGTAATTCTTCCATGAAGAATATGATAGAAGGGTGCCCTATTTATACTTTTTCAAGTCCTACTCCTTCTCAAACTTTAAAATATTAAAAATAATTTAAAAATTGAAAGAAAAAAGGGCTCCAACCAATGCTTTGGACGTGCAATATCCTTGGGGATTTTTTCTTTTTATTTTTCTCTTCTTTCCTTGCTTGTTTTGTCCAGAAATCCCTCTTGGATGCTTCTTTCCTTCTTTGTCTTTACCACCTTGCATTGAGATATTTTGAGAGATGAAATAGGGATAAGAATCCTCTCTTAGAATCAAACTTAGCCCACATGAGGTGTAGAACTTCCCCTTTTATCTATTTGCATCGTCAACTTTTCTTTTTTGGAAAGTTCTCCTTGTTGGCTCCTAACTTGAAGAGATCTTTTAGATAATTCTCCCTTGATTTTTTTTCTTTACTTTTTCAATTAAAATCTGATCCAAAATCTCTTTTGGACGTGGAATAGCTTGCTTGGATATTTTTTTGCATTTTTTTTTCAATTAAATCTTCTCCTTCTCAAAAAAGAACACCTATGTGGCTTTCCTTGTCAATCTTTGATGAGATATTCTTCAAATTCTCTTCAAAATCTCTTAAAAATGTGCAACAAATAAATGGACCCCATCTTTGATGTTTTACAAGTGTGCCCCACACATGTGCATGTGTGTGTGGGACCATGAAGCCGACTTTTTACAATTTTCTTCCAATTTCCTTTTCTCTTCAATTCTACTCTCCTTTCTCTTAAAAATCAATTCCTTGCCTCAATTCTTTACAAATGGGACCCATATAATCAATTTCCTACAAAACAGATGTGAATTCATGTGAAAAGATAATTTTACCCCTAATATCACATATGCATGACTGTGGGCCCATTTCTCATAAAATGATAATAAAAATGTACATCATTCTTCATGATTTTGTATGAATGAACTAATGATGAGGAGAATTCACTTTATTTCATGAGAAAAGTTATTTTCACAAAACTTTCCAAAAATAGACTTTCCGAAAATAGCAAGTTTCATGAATTTTTGCAAAAGTGTGATTTTTAAGCAATTTATGCAAAAAAATATAAAGATGAATTTAAAATGAATTAAACCATGATATCACACTAAATGAGACTCTTTTAAGTTAATAAGTCCTTAAAATGGGTCAAAATGTGTATGAAAATATACATTTTTAAAGACTCATCAGCCGTACAAAGTTACGGCTTAGCCGTACAATACAAAACCGAATTCGAGTTGAGTACAGAAACTGAAATTTGATACAGAAACTTAGCAAAACAAGTTCCAGAGGTTCCAAAATCACAGAATTTTGCTGTAAAACACAACAGACATGTATAGGATGTAATAGATGAAATCAAACAGTCAAACAAAATACCCATATGTGTTATACAATCCTGTACTTATACTTGCCTCAAAGCTTAGCCAAATCCACTGAGATCAAGCTCCAAATCAACTAAAGCCCAAGCAAAGCAAAGAAAAATACAATCCATGAGCATGCAGAGAGAGAGATGGAGATTCCAATTGGAGAAGAAGAATTGGAGAGAACCCACTTCCTCAAGTATAGACAGAGATGAGAAAAGAGAAAGAACCCAACCAAACGGAGAGTAAAACCCAATTGACAACAACTCCCACACCAAACAGGAGAGGAAAAGAAAGAGAATGAAGAGAAGAGAAGAGAAGACGTGGAGCTGTTGCATGCAGTCGTCGAATGAAAATGAGTAGGGGAGAGACACCTGGGCTCCTGACTCTTATATATAGTTTTAGGAGTTTAAATCAACAGCCAATGAGTTCCAGCTATTTACAGTTTAAGTCACACGAGGTCTAACTTCTCCAATTGACTCCGAATGGGTCTGAGGCAGTTACGGAAATTGACGAGCTCAACAAAATACATGTGCTGACACCAAGATGATGCAAAGATGATGCACTCAAAGCAAAAGCAAAATTACGAAAAAGGGCTTAGAACTACCTATCGCAGGTCAAAGGTTACTCAACTACCTATCCAAGACCCGAATCCAAATCCAAAAGGATTAAACAATAGAAAAGCACACTAATGAGCCACTAATCCGGCTCAAAGGGGATCGGAGTGTTACAGAATCCATCATAATACAAAATATATCAATGGAAGGTAAACCCTAAGTCCAATCCCAAAATGTTCCCTGTTGCGCACTATTGAGGAGAATCAAGAGAAGATGTCCTCCTCGCTCCACTCGTTCACGTCCTGAGGTAACAATCGGGTTACCTCCGGGAGCGCACTGATTGCCTGATTAGCATCGGGTTCTGCACTTGTAACACCATGGTAATCTAGTTAACACGACGGTTAAGCAAAGATAAGGATACATGAGCTTAACATGATAGATCAATTGAATTAAAATGACATACTAATTAAAAGAGATCAATATCGAAATCTAGGCACTGATGCATATGAGTTAGCATGAATAGTGAATCATGAAATAAAGAATATATCATACCAAAATGGCAACCACATTCGCTATCTCCTCTCTAAAAGAGAGTAAACTGATCCTTGGGAAACCACTAGCGGCCGGGCCAGGACCGACTAGTTGCCCGCGAGAGCGTCGACTCACTCTCCTGATACTAATGCAGTAGGCAACTGATAACACATTCCATGGGGTCCCGTCGAACGTCCTATGGGGAATAATAAGCTAAGTGGCGCCGACTCTTAACATGTCAGGAATAATTTGGGATCTTTACTTACTATATACCAATCTGTTTATACTGATATGAGAAAGTAACTCAACCTGGTTGAAGATATCAAACATAGGTTCACAACTAAATTACTGACCATCATTAATGCAACTGATATAAATCCTTATGTAGAGATCAAGGTTATTATCAATATAAATGCAATTAGATTATAGGGTTATCAAGGATAAATTACTAGCCAAACCTATACTAGATAATCCGGGTTTCCAAGGTCATTCAATACGGTGTATTCATAAGATATTCGGTGTCCCGGTACTACCATTTTCGGTGTTACCTCATGTATATAAGAACACTCCGTCTTATGCCAACACATATGACGTAACATTGAAAATTAACCGGAGAATCTAGAAAAAAAAGAGTGACAGCTCAACACTCCTCTTTCGCCATGTAAATCACCGTTGGGCTAGTTTGGGGTAGCAAAGGATCCAATTCTATGGTCCTAGAAGGTCTTTGTTTGAACCTACAATCTATGGTAATGTGTGGGTGGACATCTCGGTCTCTTTCTAAGGTTTAAGGGAGTAACCCATCATTAGGCTATCCCATAGACTATAGAAAGTCCATAGTCAAGCATAGAATTCATTTTGGAACATTTCTCTAAAAGTTACATGTCAGACTTACCCGATCGGTCGGATATGGGTCTGACCGATCGGTCGCTCCCAGAAGGGAAATTCGACCGGTCGGGCTGGGTGACCGACCAGTCGGACTACCCGTGAGGCAATTCGACCGATCTGGCTTCAGGACCGACAGGTCGGCCCTGAAGCACTTTGTTACGGAAGGGTTTCTATTCCACTAGTTTCTCTCTTCCAATACACCATTCTACCTACAATAAAACCAATCTAAAAGCTTTCATTTACATTCTTGGGTTCCCTAAAGGACCATTGTCAATTTATTTATCAAGAATCAACACTAAAACACAATCAAATCCATGTATTTTGCATTGAGCTGTAAAGAGGGTAAAGTCACAAAATCCATCAAGAATCAAAGAATAAAGCTATGCATGTAAAGAAAATGTATCCTTATACTTGCCTGGTGCTTGGTGCTTCACTTAAACCGATTTGCCCCTTGATTAGATGAAGGATAAAGCTCTTTCTAAGGAAACCCTAACACATGTATGAAGAGAATGAGAATAAAATGCATGCTCGCTCAATAGATGGGTTCTTTTGACTCTCATAGAACTCCATAACTCAAATGGGGAAGGGGATTCCTTACCTTAACTCGTCTACAAGCAAGGAGAAGGAGATGGTGCCTTGATTCCAAGAAAGAGGGCAAGAAGAATGAAGAGGAAGAAGAAGGAAACTCCACCCGCTTGCATGCACGCCCAATCACTCGAAAATGGAAGCAAGAAATGAAAGAGATGATGGGAGAGAAGGGGAAAACGGCGCTGCAACGAGATGGGAAAGAGAGGAATAAGGATCGATGGGGTTTTGGGGATTTTTATAGGAATGAAGTTTCTGGAATTTACAAGGAAGCCCTCTTGGTTTCTAGATATTTCCGGTTTAAGTCAATTCGAGTTTGAATGGGCCGGAATGAGTCCAAATGGATTTGGGCCAAACATAGAAGATGTTCAACAAGATGAGACTCACCCAATGCAACTAATATGATACATAAATGATGCCAAATCATGAAAATACTAATTACAGAAGGTTTTGGACTACCTAATAAAGTATGAACTCGACCCAACTACCTATCCATAACCCAAATCTCTTCAGACTTGGGCTCAATTAACCTAATAACATCTTAATTAAAGTAAAACCAACTTAATTACTATAAATCATAATTATCTGGGGTTGGGGCCTTACAGCTTCAACGTACATGTTTGGCACGTGTGAACCTTCCCTTGTGTGTGTGCATTTAGAACAGGTCTACGTGTACAGGCACGGGAGTACGTGTGTCATCGGTTTGGCTTTTACTAACCCCTGAACTCCTGGGCTCGGGTTGTGACAGCTTACCCACAGCTAAGCCGTGAATTATACTACGGCTAAGTCGTATCCCAACCGTAGGCTAATATACGGTTAAACCATAAATGCGCAGGAATTTGAGGGAAAAACTAAGCCACTTGGCTAAGCCGTAATAACACTGGGAACTTAGGATATTAGGGAATTCAAACGACTTTGTAGGACTTTAAATATGACACCTTTTTTCACAATTAAATTAGCCTAATGGTAATCGAATGATAAGGAGAACAAGTGTAGAGCTGTTACTTATCCCCTTCGATTGTCCGGATGAATTTCCGATGTCACGTCATGGATGTTGGCATAAGAAGAGGTGTCCTTGCATACACAAAGTAATGCCAAGATTGGTAATATAGTGATATCGGACGTTTTATAAATACATCGTGTTGAATGCCCTCGAGATTATAGATTCTCTAACATAGGATTGGCTAGTAATTTCCTTGATACCTTCTCGATTTAAATGGATTCATATTGTACGAAACCTTGTTTTCAACATGGCCTAGTCATGTACCCATTCTTCCTGGCACACCTTGAGATGAATCAGGCCGGAGCTTCTACTGAGTACGTGCTTGTTAATCAAAATGGGTGTAACCAAGCTTGAGAGGATTCAAGCTTTCTCTTAGCTCATTTAAGTATACATTGTTCAGGATTAGCTACCTTGTTAATTCCGACTTCTATGATTGAATATAATTTTAAGATCTGTAACACTCCGACTCGACTTAATCTGGTTTAGCGACTAATTAATGACGCTTTAGTTGTTACTGGTGTTTTGCCTTTGTTTTGGTTTTGTTCCGGATAATGGATAGGTAGTTGGGTTCAGTTTAACCTTGATTACGTAGACATAAACCTTTTTTCGTAATTTTTGATCTTGTAAGACGTCGTCATTTATGCATCATTTTGGTGTTAACACATGTATTTTATCAAGCTCGTCAACTTTTGTAGCTGACTTGTACGCGAAAGATGCCTTTTGCTTCCGTTGGATCATCATTTGACTTGAATTGTAATTCGTGGAAATAGTTGGACTTTTCTCAAATTTGGGCCTCATCTTTATCTTATAAGGCCAACCACCACAGACTTCTCCCTCATTCTCTTCTCCTCTCACGTTAGCTCTCTCTTTCTTTCGATTTTTCTTCTTTTCTCTTTGATTAAGCCAAGCCAAGTAAGAGGAATTGTGCGCCTCTCCCTCGGTTCATCTCTTGTTGTGAGTCTAAGGTGCGTTTTGACGTCTTATTCATCTTCTTTTTCTCTGTTGCTCCGGGAATGACACTCACATCTCTTTCTTCCTTTCTTTTTCTGCATGCATGGGAGAGTAGACTTGTCTTTGGACGTTGGAATTGAGCCTAAGGACAACCAATTTCGTGTTAGACTTCATTTGAGACAAGTATAAGTATGATTTGATTGAGCACATGTTGGTATTAAATGATTTTTCTTAGTCTCTTATTACGTGTGCATGTGTGTAGTGAAATGTATAGCCATTTGCTTTGATATTGTCTTATTTTTGGTCGGTTTCACGACTGCGAATCTTTAAGACAACACACCCGTTCTGTATCAGAACAGACTGTTCGACCGATCGGGTGCTTTCAGAACCGAGCTCCCAGAACCGAAATTCGACCGGTCGGCATTTCATCCAACCGATTGATCCTGTAATAATTTGCTTCATAAAAATGTAGTATGTGCACTGACAACTTTTATATTCATTTCTATTCATCTATCTTCCGCAACTACCAAGGAACCTTTAGGCTATATTCTCGAGCCCCGTGGCTTGTGAAGTCTATAAGGAAGTCTTCTAAAGCCTTCAAATGAAAGAGTAGGTATGTACTGGACCTAATAGGGTCTCACATTAGAGGATGACTATGACCCCAGACCTGCCCAACGCAATATGAGCATCGCATAAATGGTCTTGAGGGCTGTGACGCATTCATGTGTAAGTTGTTCAGGGTTAAGCACCTCCCCATGGGTATTGGTTTAAGGGACTTCGATGCACATTTACGATACAATGCAACACTAGACAACGGTGCATCGGATAACTTAAATCTACATTAGCATGCACGGTTAGAAACACTGGATAACTAGAATAGGATTGGCTAGTAAAGGATCGAGATTCCTGTAAATAATTTGATTTGCATTTGCATCTTGCCTTCGGTTTTGCCCTTTACGCGTTCTGTTCTGGGGCAAATGATTGGATATCCCATGAGGCTCTGTCCATGTTTAATCCCGAGCGGAAATAGCGTTCATTTGATTTATGTAAATTGATAAGTCTTGACTATTGACCTCCATCCCTCGGTATGCTTTGCCTAGCACTTGTATACTATTTGATTCGGGAAGTTTGATGATTTGGGATGGTTTATTGTAAGTGATATACTTCTTTTCATTGAGTATGTACACATGTATGTATGAACTGACTGTATGCATGTATGCTATATATTCAATATGATCTGATATGCATGATCCACTCAAAGTCTAGTACATGATTGATTCTATATTGTCAGGCACTACTCGGCCTCAGCCTTAGAATGCCTGACGGGGTGACTTGAGCGTAGTTTATATAACCTCTCTGCAGTAAGTCTATGTTTTGGGGCTTCCGGACCCCTGAAACCCAAGACCCATTTGTACCCTAGCCTGGTCGATGGTGTTCTCAGCACGTATATAAGATCCCTTTTGGGAACATATGGCATGTGTAGTAGCCACCTAGTTATGTATGTATCACGTATATCTTGATTCGGATAGCATGTTTCATTTGAACGTATAACTGCCCAGTATATGAACGCGAACTCTATAAATTATCAATTGTCACTTATTTTGTTAAATACAACATGCGTTAACTTGTTATTGCTTATACTTTGCTGAATCGTTGTATTCATAAGTGGTCTCTGGTGTTGTAGGCTCAGATCTGTCCTCTGACCCCTCGTCGGTCAGCCAAACTCTTAGGGAGACCCCCGAAGCCCCATCAGGGCTAGAGGAGTAGATGTGATCCCTCCGCCGGATCGCAAAGATTTCATATGCATATGGGTCTCCTTCTTTTTGGAATCTCTTTGGATTTTTGGGAATTGAGATTTTAATGTATTCATGTTTGTATATCTATATTTGATTCATTTTGTATAACTTTGATCTTTCGGTAATTTCAGTAGATATTTACTTGTCTTTCTTTGTTATGTTGATACTTACAACTTCCACGTACATGTTTGGTGTCACGACCAGAGCCCAGGAGATCAGGGGTTAGTAAAAGCCTAACCAATGACACACGTACTCCCGTGCTTATACACTTAGACCCGATCTAAATGCACATACACAAGGGAAGATTCACATGTGCCAAACATGTACACGGAAACTGTCGGTATCAAACACAACATAAGAAATATGGAAACCAAGTATCTAGACAAAAGATGACAGATATAGATAAAGGTTTTACAAAATGAAGCCAAAATACATATACAATTCATGACTGGATCCAATCGTGACAAATCTCAAAATGAAGAAGACTCATATGCAAATATGTCTATGACGCTCTCAGATGGAGTGACTACATTCACTCCTCTAGTTCAGATGGGACATCGGGGACCTCCTTAGGAGTCTGGTTGACCGACGAAGGGTCGGTCTGGGTATCTGAGCCTGCAACACCAAAGACAACTCGTGAATATAACGATTCAGCAAAGTAGAAGCAATAACAAGTTAGCACATGTTGTCTCTAATAGAATAAAGAACATGATGTAAATTATAGCAGGTCAAATTCGTATACTAAGCAGTTGTACAGTAAATAAAGCATACCATTTGAATCAAGATATACGTGCTGTGTACATAACTAGTTGGCTACTACATTTATTATATGCTCCCAAAATTAGGATCTTATATCCGTGCGGAGAACACCATTGACCGGGTGATGGTACAAATGAGTCTCGGGTTCCTGGGGTCCAGATATCCCAAGACGTGTCTTTACTGTAGCAAGGCCATATAACTACACCAAATTCACCCCGTCGGGATCCTAAGGCTGAGGCTAAGTAGTGCCTGACCATACATAGTCAATCATGTACCATACCCTTGAGTAGATCGTGCATATCGTGACAAGCATATCATACGTGCATATTCAAGAACATATCTTATACATGCAAGCTTAAGAACATACGTGCAGACTCAAGGTGCTGGAAACATCGTAAAGAAGTCAACAATTTGATGTTAAATAGAACAAATCAATCATATTTCAGAGTGGAGATCAATGATCATAATGCGAGATGCCATGCAAGCAATTCTTTTCGTATCGAATCAAATTTCTTTATTAGCCAACCCTAATCTAATTATCCAGTGTTTCTAACTGTGCATGATGATATAGTTTAAGTCCTCAGATGCACCATTATCTAGTGTTGCCTTGCATCATAGGGTGCACCGAAGTCCCTTAAACCAACACCCATAGGGAGGTACTTAACAACTGGATAATGAATATGAATGATTCGCAGCCCTCGAGATCATTCATGCACATTATCATGCTCTGTTGGGCAAGTCGAGGTTGCCTACCTTCTACTTCAGAGGCCCTACCAGTCTTATTTCTTTCCTCGCTTTCTTACTGTTCAGGTTTTCTAGCTCAGCCGTGGGTGACCTTACGGCTTAGCTGTAGAAGGCTTCATGGCTTAGCCGTGCCTGGGACGTAGAAGAGTTGCTGATTTGCATACTCTCAGTTATTTTCAGATACACCCTGTATTGATCTACGGCTGGGTCACGGTAGAGCTTACGACTTAGCCGTAGTGCAAATTACGGCTCAGTCGTAGCACATTTCACGGCTTAGCCGTGCATGCACTGAGTCGATTGCTGAATCAATTACAGAAAAGTTGTAAAGACATGAAAAGAGCAAAACCACAGCAGAAAGAGGAAGAATGAGCTCGAATTGGACTGTAACCATACTGTACATGCAAGATCATGAGAATCATTCAAACTCACGCATTTATCAACATGGGTTCATACAAATTATGCTTATACTTGCATCAATTAAGTTCTACTACACCAATTGTTGTCCTTAGGCTCACATCCAACATCCAAACACAAACCTAATCCCCCATGCATGTAGAGAAAGGAAGAAAAAAAGAAACATGAGAACATGCACATAGTAAGTGATGAGAAGAAGAAGAAAACCAACCCAATGCTTACCTTAACTCACTATCAAAGAGGAAATCAAAAGTCAAGGGCACAACTTCCTCTTCCTTGGCTTGATCGAGAAGGAGAAAAATCGAGAGGGAGAGAGATGGAGACTCCAACGTGAAAGAAGAGTAGAGAATGAGAGAGAAGAGTCGGTGAAGGCTTTATAATAGATAAGCTTAAAGGCAAATTTACAAGAAAGTCCAATGCAAGAAACCATTTACAGTTCGAGTCAACTCAGGGTCCAACGAAAACATACGACATCTTTTACCAATGACGTAGTTACGAAAGTCAACGACCTCAACGAAAGACACGTGTTGACACCAAGATGATGCGCGAATGACGATGTCTTATCAAAGCTAAAATTACGAAAAAGGGCTTGGTCTACCAATCCAAGTCAAATTCAACCCAACTACCTATCTATGACCTGCAACAAAATCAAAACAAAAGCAAAACACAATTAACAGCGAAGGCATCATTAATTAGTCGCTAATCGAGGTTAAGCTGGGTCGGAGTATTACATTTGGTACGTGTGAATTTTCCTTGTGCGTGTACATTTAGACTTAGTTTGCGTGTATATGCACGGGAGTACGTGTGTCACGGGTTAGGTTTTTACTAACTCCCGATCTCCTGGGCTCGAGTTGTGATAAGATCAAATCTCCCTTATATATGATATAATAAATACAACTGAAATGTATGAAAGATGTGAATTCGAATCGGTCTTGAAACGCTGAGTCGGCACCACTTAACTTGTGCCCTTATTAGGTTTAACGGGACCAGTTTGGGTATCTTTTATGTCACTACTGCAGTAGTCCACAGAGGAGTTGTAAGCGGTCCTCAAGAAGTTAGCTTGATCCTTTAATGTCCCATATGCATGCTCTTTCTAGATGATATGCTCTCTTTTGGGAAAAGTTAGCCTCATAGGTGCCGACTAATATGTATGATATCCTGTTTATGATTCGTTACTCATGTTTATTCATGAGGAACATGCCTAGTCTCCGATTATTGCCTTCTTTTAATCTGTATATATTTCTTAATTCCTTTGATATTGCATAATGGTCTTATATATCTCTCTATACTTGCTTAACTGTCGTGTTAACAGTGCTACCCTTGGTGTTACAGGTACTAAACCCAACCCAGTAAGGCGAACGATGCGCCCCGGTAGAAACCTCAATGGAACCTCGGGGAGTAGATGAGTGTAATGCAGACGATATCTTCTATTAGTCATCCTATAAAGAGCGACAATGAGTTTCTTGTTGGGTTGTTTAGCTTAGACATGCTTTGACTATGGTTGTTCTTATACTTAGTAATCTGATACACACATATATATGATTTTAGATCTTGTATATGTTTAAGTAATTATTGTTATGTAAAGGTAAATGGTTAAGTATAGACTTCATACTTATTTATGAAATGGATGATGTTTCTTTATTATTGCTTATGATCATTACAGGTGTATTACACTGGCTTCCGCTTATTGTTGAACGTAATTTATGTGTTGGAGAAACTTCTCTACACGTTCCTGTGGAATCTCTCCCTTGTAGTGATTTATGTGTGTGTTTTCACATGCACAAATCGCTACTAGATTACGTGTGCATGCTAACCCCATTTCCCGAGATCGAGGTGTGACAATGGTCAGCTTTGATACTTCATGATGATGGAGAAGAGGAAGATTGACATGCTAAGGTTGAAGGAGAAAGAAAGTTACTTTTTTGTTTTTTCAACTCTTATGTTCCCCACATCATTAAAAACAATATGAGTTTTTTTATTAAGGCGTAAATGATGATGATTGTTATGTTAAAATCCTCTAATATATAAAAGCAAGGCTTTTGGCTTTATGGGGAGTTTGGCAAGTCTAAATCTTGCCTCTACTTGTCTTAAAGAGGTTTCAAATAGAGGTTTAGATAAATAATAGTGTTTGGATGGTGCAAGTCTGATGTCTACATCAAGAAGACAATAGACGATTCATGTCTATTGGTGAAGAGCACAGAAAGCAGGGTTTTTCAGACAAAAAATTTTGTCTAAAGCAGAAAGAGGTAGAAATATAGAGGTCAAAGATGCTTCACCATCTTTTTATTCTTTTTTTACAATTTAGAGGCAAAAAATGACAATCTAAACCGTTAGTCTTATTCACAAGCCAAAGAACGGTTATGAGACCAAATTTGATCCGTTGATTATTCACCAATCTTGAGATATTTGTGAAAAAAAATGAACCATTAGATCCAATATTTTGCATTTTGTGGGCTCCAATATCACGATTGGAACTATTGATCCTCTTCATAAGATCAGTAATGATTAGCAAATCGAATTTCAGCTCTAATTCTTTTTGGATCTCAAGAAATCTTACAAAAACTCTAGACCGTTCATTCATATATATATATATCTAAGCAATACCAATTTTCATGTTTGAAAACCTAGTCTGGTTTTTCCTCCTTTGTTTTTTCAATTATGGGTGCCTTAATATCAATTTGAACCATATGATCTAATTATAAGAATCAACACGACAATGTTATCCAATTTCGACCGTTTACAAATCTCAAGATATTTGTGAAAAAAGTAGCCTCTTAGATCCAATTTTTTGGAATTTGTGGGCCTAAAGATCAAGTTCTGAACCGTTGATACTCTTCCTAAGCACAAGAACATTTATGGGTCAAAAATTGAGTCTTTAATTACTTTTGGATCTTGAGAACTTTATGAAAAATGTTTCACCATAGGATTCTAAAATGGCTATTTCAAAATGTGAATTGGTATTACCAAACAATCTAAAAATAAAATATCTATTCTACACATATCTATTTTATATATATCTATTATCTATAGATCTCTTTCATATAGATAAGATTTGCCAAACAAGGCCTTAATTTTTAACATTATAAGAATGAAGGCTTTTGGAGGGTGCCACATCAACACTATATTTCTTTTTTTTTTTTCTAAAGCGCCATGTTAGCATCCAGGAAAATTACATGTGGTACCAAGATTTTACTAATTCCCCTAAAATTTGCCCCCTTCCCTCTACCACCATGCTTAAAATCTCTTATTCATCCACCTTTTTTGCACCTATGTTTCATCACACCTAAACTCACTCTTATTTTAAATTATTTCCTAAAATCTCTCCTTCTACCACCATCCCTAAAATCTATCCCCCATCCACGTTTTTTATACCAATTTAATTAGAGCCCATATTAAATTAGAAGACTCCCCTTTCATTTGTGGGAAGACAATCAAGGTGCCATAAGACAAACTATTCTAAGTGAGATGCTCCTACATCATCAATACATGGCAATGAGTGCGTTGAGCAAATGGAGCGTGCTTGGCAGCAACGGCATGGATGAATTGGCCAATGAAATGATGAGGAAAAAGCTTGAGGAGGAGAGGAAATATGTAGGTATTGAGTCGGAAGCCATAGTTCTCATGTTAAGGTAAAGGTAAAGCAAAAATGCCAGTTTCTTTTCGGTAGTTTTTTTTAGTTTTTATTTATTGTTCACCTTTTCTTTCTCCTTCCTTTCATTTGCCAAATCAAAAGATCTGATTGAGAAGCCATCCACTTTTCATATTTTTTTTCCTATTAAAGTTGAGTAGTCCATATTTCATAGTGCATACACCGATACATTTGGTAATGAGAAGAGAATCCCACTTATGTGGGGCCCATTGTTAGATGATCATTCATGTTTTTAAAGTCCAAGATGACCTTTATTGCTATGAGATTTATAAGATCCGTTTGAAAAGTCATCCACATTTCATAAGTGTTTGATAGTGAAAAGTAATTCTTATTCAATTATCATCAATATTATGATGATGTACATGACTCTTATTCAATTATCATCAGCATCTTCTTCTCCTGTTTGATGCATCTCTTCCCACTAAAATTGTTTATCAAGTTTAATTTTCTGACCCTATTCCATCTTAAATGGGCTTTATCAAATGAATAAATTTTGATTTGTGGTTTATATGCTTTTATAAAGTTTTTTTATTTGAAAAAGTTTTGATAAGAAAAACTTTTAAGAGTAATGCATACTATATATCAATAATTTTATATTTATTTTTTCTAAAAATGTTTTAAATTTAAAAAACCATAGATTTTAATATATTTTCAAAATTTTCAGCCCTTGCTTAGCACAACAAATTAGTAACCCCCCTAAAATGTCTCCCTCACTACCATCACCCATAAACTCACTTAATTTTAAATTATTCCCTACAATTTCTCCTTCATCCATGGCACCCCTAAATCACTCTCATTTTAAATTTTTTTCCTTCAATCTCTCCTTCTTCCACTATTTTTCTTGGTTTGCCACATTACTTTTTGCAACATTTATTTTAAAATAAAAAGTCACATGGTTCCTCCCTAAACTCTATTTCTCTTCTTCAATGGCTTCCTTAAAATCTCTCCTTCCCTAAAATTACTCCTCTATTCCCATATGATCTATTGAGTATAAGCCAACTCAAAAATGTTGGCTAAATCTTTTTTTTTGAAAGGTTAGTGATCCATATTTGATGAAAAAAAAAAAACAAAAACAAATTACAGAGGCTTTAGAACCCAAAAAGAAATTTGAAAAAAGAAGGAAAAAGAAGAGAGGCTACACCCACAGCTCCGATGCAAAAGCTTTACAAATAACATGCAATTGTTGCTTAAATGAAAACATGCTAAATTTTCTTGTGGGCCTATTCATAAATATTTGGTACCAATCAAAATAGATGGCTCAATTTCTTATAGGAGTTAGGCCCTGTAGACACCTCATTTGGCACCCTTTGTAGACACAAAATACTTATCATGTATAATGATGCCTCCATTACACGCTCAAATTAAGTGCTTTTAGCATGATTCAAATCAATTTAAAAAGACGTTAATTATTGAAAATTTAAAGAGAGTGTTAGAAGTCATGCATCACATATCATCATTTACATTTTTTCCTTCTTGCATTAAAAGATGCATTCTATTAACGTAAAAATTGAAAATAAAAGGAAATGGCAAGAAAGCTTGGAAAATATGAAAAATAAATGAATGTCATCATCAAAATAGATGTCTAATGTGCATGAAAATAGTCCAAGTCCATTGCCAGTGGCTGGAATGCCCAAATCATTAATAATAAAATAATAAAAATGAATAAGGATAAAAAAGATTTTAAGGTTAGAAACACTCACCCAAAATTTCATCATTCCTTTCCATTCTCTGACCACATAGATGTGTAGCTCATTTTAATCTACTCGTCGAGAGCTTTCCAACGATATATAATACTCTGAAATCTGACGAACGAGTCAAAAGTTATGAGGCCTGGGGCTCATTACACTTGACTCGAGCTCTGTGTGACCCACTTACGGAGAATAATTTTTCTTGTCTAGTTTCCTTTTCGAATGCCAAAAGTAAGCTCTCTAATCCTAAATTGGACATGACGGGCCCTCCTATCTTCTGTCGCACATTACATGTCCCACTTTTTCTGGCCTAAGGGTAACTTATCATGTCAACTCAGGGTCTAGCCCAAGCCATGTAATGGGCCCCACTCTGATGATCAACACTTAGGATCCGTTCATCATCATCACTATGACCATCCATTCAAGTTAATTCTACTGCATATGGCCCCCATCGTTCATCAATGGAATAGAGGAAGTGGCTGGCCGACTCTAATTCGACCTCTAAATCAAGCTTGAACTATTAGCTCACAACCAAACAAAACCTAATTCCTTGACTTGTTAGTCCAAATCTAAATCTAACCCTGTCCATGACCCATCAACCCCACTCACAACCTGAAAACAACCCTCAAACCATGATTGACCCATCCATCACCTTTCAGCCCATTAGTCCAAGCACATATTTAAGTTTAATTCTCTAATCCCATCCTCTCCTAATTATCTCAACTGTCCCACTCAATCCACGCCAACAGCTTGAATTCAATTTCAAACCCGCCACCAAATCACGATAGACCACTCTGGAAACCCGGCCTTTCCATTCCTATCCATTCCGATTCCAAACGAAAGAAAAAGAGATAAACAGAAGAAGAGTAGAGGCGCCCCGGGGCTAAGAGAAAAAGGGGAAGGAAATAAAAAAAAAAGAGAAACAACGTAAGGAGGAAGAGGAGAGGAATGGAGAAAGAAGGCAGAGAGAAACAGAGAAAGACGATAAGAAAGAAAAAAAAGAAGAAGAATAAGAAGAAACAGAGAAAGAGAGAAAGAAGAAGAAGAACAGGAAAAGGAAGGGAGGAGGACGATCCCCATTGGGGGTCATTTCCCTCCTCTCTGGTCTCCGGGAAACAACACACCAGGTTCCTCCTTCCCCATCGTCTTTTCATTATATTCTTTGTTATCTTGCACAGCCTTTTGTTTCTCCTTCTTTTACTTCCTCTTCCACAATCTCTGCACCCACACCTTCATAGATTACAGCATTATATTGCCACCCCATTCACCTGACCACACGCGTACATCACCGCCCACAGCCACTGTCGTTAACCCACCTTCCTTATTGTCGCTGTAAACATCACCCACTACGTCGCCCACATCATCCTCTTCATTATTGCACAGTTTTCGCTTCTTACTCATTTCCTCCTCCACGATCTCTGCACCCACTCCACCAAACACCATAACACGACCACTACTCACGTCACCTTCATCACCTTGCAGTCACTACGCTTCATACACAGCTGCACTCACTTCATCTTCCTCAACCAACACCACTACACTACGCCATCCATTTCACCTTATCCTCTCCACTGCACCACATTCTACCCACCTGCCCTTCACAGCCTATCTCCTCTCAATACCTTTGCACTTCATCCTCTCTACCATCTCTACCCACCACTGCCTATACAAGGGGCTGAATAGATAGACACAAAAAAAAAAAAAAAAAAAAAAAAAAAAGAGAAAGAAGTGATTCAGTCGGAAGGGGAAGGAGCAAAAAAAAAAAAAAAAGAAAAGAAAAGGAAAAGGAGAGGGGACGAGAGGAAGCGGCCAGTAGAAAAAGGAAGGATAAGAAGTAAAAAATAAAACAAACAAAAAAGGAAAAGGAGAAAAGAAGAGTAGAATACAGTCGTCCCTGCAGCTTCGCGACCCACACTTCACAGTCCACCTTCACCAATACTACACCCGTCTCCACCAACACCATCACACTACACTCTGCATGCAACCCATCATCATTATATCAGGCTAAACACAAACCGTCCCACCAGCAACCCTGGCCACACCATCTTCCTGTACATCACTTTCACACCTATAACACAACCTCCCTCTCTATCCACCTACACGCTACCACTGCGACATAAACCATCCACAACTCACCAACGCAACGAAACTGTCACAGACCAGACATACACTTGAGAACCACAATTCAGACCACCACCTGTGTCCATTCTCACCGAAAAGGAAAAACAGAGAGAAAAGGCAAACAGAACCCATACAAGCCTTAATCCAAACCAAAATCAGATCCACCTCATTAATTTCCGACCAGAGAACAAAGCCCACTTACACTCGGTCCACTGTTGGCCCAACTGCACATTCCACTTACTGTCCCACTTTTATTTTATTTTATTTAGCATTAAGTTTAATTTCTATATTGGGGTCATTTATATGACATATCCATGCATCTCATTTATCTACTTGTTGCATTCGTCTTTTCACACGCCACTGTCTTCCTTAAAAATTAAAAAAAAAAATTTCATTTCGTTTCTTTTCTCTTGTCATCTCCGCATTTTACCAAAAAAAAATGAAAAATATAAAAGACCAAAAACAAAGTAAAAGATATTAAAAAATCTTTTAAAAAATAATAATAATTGGAAAACATGGATTAATTAGACCAAAATTTTAAGTGAAATTATTTAAATTCAAAATCAATTAAAAAAACATAAATCTAGTTAATCCAAGTAGATTTTGAAATTAGACTAGAAGGTTAGGCCCCATCACCTCTCCTCTGCTTTGCTGGGGAACTGGGAGAGTGGATGTGGGCGGTTTAGGACTTTAGGATAAGGTAGGAATCCAATGATTAACAAAACTTGATTTAATTAGATTAAATTCAAGTAGAAGTCCCCTAGTTAGGCCCTTTTAGTCCCAATTATCAAAAATAAAAAAACTATAAAACAAACAAAATCACCCAAAAAATATTTTTTTCTCTTTCCTTCCACCTCCTATGCCAAATATTTTAATGTGCTAAAATGATAAAAAGGAAATAAAGGCTGATTCAAAAATTAATTTAATGATAATGATAAGACTAATGTGTGATCTCAATTCCCCTTTTAAATTAATCAAACAATTGACCCGAATGCGGTCGCCCCTCAATTGACCCAAATGTGGTCACTTTCAATCCAACCGGCCCATTGGCCATAAGTTCCTTTTTTTCCTTTTTTTTTCGATTGAAATCACACATGACACCTTGTTTGCATCATTACTTTTATTTTAAAACTGGCCTTTAAACCTTTTTGCTTGCCAAGGGATTTGAAGGGGGTACCCAGGAATGGGACCGATCATCTTCTAAAATATTTGGCACCTCCCCTTTTCTTTTACTCTATTTTATTTTTATTAAACTCTACTTGAATTTGATTTTAATTATTCATATACTATAAATCTGGATTATCTCCCTATATGGACCCATAATATGACTCATATCGTGACCCATACTTTGACAAGACCCAAATCGAGTGAAAGGATAACCGTCGTGTGTTGCCGAAGCACATTAGATGAGAAGAAACCCACTTTATTTTCTCCCGTTGTTTCTTTGACATTAGTCGAAGAATGGAGTCATGGCTGTTACCATGACTGGCGATCGTAATCCGTTGACTTTGAGGGTAGTCGGAATCCTAATTTCGATATACAAATATTAAATATCATATATAGATGAATGGCGATCTCCCTCCCTGGGGGGGGGTCAAAATTCACATCCGACAGGCCCACCATTAAATTATAATGCTAAAATTTTAAATATTTTAGAACAAAGTTTATAATAGTAATACAAGTTCAGATGTTTATAAAATTTAATAGTTTAATTTTTTTTATTTAAACCATGAGAATCATTCAATGGGCTCCTTACATTTTCAAACATTTTCTAGTTCTTATTTTATCCCTTTTGTAGGCTAGCTTTTAAAAATATGTAACATTTTATATTTTTATAAATTTTTTAATGAACGATTTAATTTTTTTATGAAGCTTCGGGCTAAGCACGGGCCTTCGTTGCTAGTTGGTAATATATATATTTCATATTGCCTCCCTACTACAACGTAATTACCTACTCATATCTTTATATCATCAAACTGCTCACATTGCTCTTCACTTTTTAATGTTCTATACTTTTTCATTGATGTAAGAACTTTTCTTCCATCCCATCTCATATGCTTTCTTTTGCACCAACTTTTCTACTTTCATTCTATGCAAGGTACTCATAATCTTTTTAATGTTTGAATATTTAATCTATAATGTATGATATGCAGTGACGAGCATGAAGTATTGTGCTAGTTATAATATATTAAAACCAAGGGTTTTGAATTCGAATTTGACGGAATTTGGATTGTAAGTTAATCTATTTTTAATATACTATTCCATTTATCTCATGTAACTACTTGTTTTATTTCATTATCTAAAGCACCAATAACCACTCCTTAATTTTTAGGGCACGTTTTGCAACGATCCGCAGGGATGAGAGGATTCTATGATTGCAAAGAATTCTTCCTAGAGCCTAGAATCAACTCATCCTCCTTAAAAAAACCAAGTTTGGTAAAAGAGGATTTTCAGGGAAGAAACATTTAAGAAATCAACATCTTCGAACGTTTTGACTAATATATCATGATCCACAAGCCCCCACATTATGAAATTTGATCCTATAGCTGTTCTTGGCTTCTAAATCATATCTAACGGTCTGGATTTTTCAAAAGGGGCCCACAAAAGTCCAGATTTACATCTCTAGTGTTAATTACTTTTTTGAGAATATCTCAGTATGTAGGATGATTCAATGGCTGAAAATTGGTATTGTAGCCCTTTTTGGGATGACGAATAATTTGAACGGTCCTAATCTACTAACTGGCACCCACAAATGATTGATCGCAATGAAACTTGGTCTCATCGTCAAATCACTGTAGCAGCGCTTTTCTACGCTACTACGAAATCATAGCGTCCGGGGAGGGGGGGGGGGGGGGGGTGACCCCCCCTTTTCGCAGTTGCGTGGAACGCGGATGCATGTGTTCTGCATTCCACGTAGTTGCCAAACATGGGAAATCCATGATATCGAGGAAAATCGGCTGGTTTTCCTTAGAAAAGTTGGTTACCAAACGTGCCCTTAAAGTTTCACTTTTTCCTTTTTTCTGTAAACACTCCATATCTATCTAAAATTTACCATTTCCTTTCTATTTTGTTTTTATAGTATCCTCAGCTTAAAATTTGATAGAATTTTCTCAATTTTGATTTTTTTTTCTATTGAGCCTTAGTTTGTGTTTGACAAACCTATTTGGTGCTTATTATTTAGGACAAATTCAAATTGGAAAGCATTTATGCATGTTTTGTCTCAAATAGTGCTTAGATGGAATTCCTCTATTTGAGAAAGTCATGAAAATAGGGAGAATCCAAACAGATGTACTCGTCTGAAGCAGAAAGACATGCAGAGCCACAGTAACCGTGTCGTCCTGATGGGCAGTACGTTTTTTTCTTTCTTTTTTTTTTTAATTATGAGACTCCCAATCATAATCCAAACTGCTGATTATTTTTAAAAGATCAAGAGCAGCTATGGATCCAAGTTTTAGCTGTTGGGTCATCATATTTTTTGAGATATTTGAAAAAAATTTCCGATTGAGTGGGAACCTTAACCATGTGGGTTATATCTGTGCTTAACACGGATTATTGTGCTAGTCAAAATTATCCTCACCTCCATATCATCATCATAAGGGCCAACAACATTGTGATTGATCTATTCTGGCATTTCACGTTTGAAGAGTTAAAAGGTACCTTTTGCTATCCTTTGCTGGCCCCACATGCCGAGTTGACAAGTGGCCCAATAATTGGATGACCCATTGCTCATTTTTCTTCTATGCTTCTTCTAAAAAATAGGAAAAAACTACTTGGACATGGCTAAAATTACACTAGCGTGAAAGCCCCTGCGATGCAGTGTTAAATTTCATCCAAATGAAATAGCTAGGTAGTTAATGTTTGATACGTAGAGAAAGGGAGTGATTACATAAGATAACACATGGTCCTCCACCACGACCACATCCACCTCAATCACCACATAGGCCTCCTTGACATCCCATCCCAGCCACTCCCACGGTTGACAGAGTCCACCGAATACACTTAGAACTGTTGCCTTCTTGTTGGATAATTCAAAAAATGCAAAATAAAGATGGAAATGAGAGAGTGTTATTTATTGATGAGAGAGGGAGAGTAGAAAATGTTTTTGGAGGATATGACAAAGAAACATTGGAAATAGGTGTGTTTTATCATGTAAGAGGAAAGGAGCGTTTCAACATGGGGCCTTTTCTAAACCGGCATAAGAAAGGGAAAGAAAACCTGAGTGGAGATGCTGACATGGCTGACAGAGGGGTGAGAGTGAGGGTTTTTTTAATTTTCTCAGCCCTTATTAACTTTAAGAAGAAAGAATGTCCTTTTTTTTTTATGATAGATGGGCGAGTTAGCATGGCTCCCTTTTGATAGCCTGTCTAACCCTGGGCAACAAAGATGGGACCCCTTAATGTAATTGCGTGGGTGCCTTGTGTGCCTTGGGTCATCCGTGTTTTACATGTGTAGTGGTTATGTATTCTTTCTCCTGAAAGTTGTTAAACGGTTGATAGAAAAGAGACCAAAACCTCTACACCATTTAGCCACGTCAGAGCACAGACCCATCTCTTTTTCTCTTAATCAACACACTGAAAGCCATAAAAAGTGACGCTTCTTGCCGTTTCACACAGATTTGGGACCCAATTTTTCTTCTCTTCTTTCTTTCTCGTCATTCATTTCAGTTTGGTGAGAACCATCTTGAGTTTCAGATTTAGCAGATGGCTTATCAGAGTTTACTTAGATGGGAGAGGTTGATATGTATTTCTTCTGTAGATCTTGTTTCTGGAGGATAGGATGGAGATGTCGGTTTAAAGAGGTGCAAAAGAGGACTTTGATAATGGGCTCAAAGATCTTTTCACTGTGGCATCAGTGCCAGTACCGAAAGTGCCTTTGGTGACTGGAATTGGGACATTTCTTACAACGGCACGTGGATATCTTAGAGGAATTTGAAAGGATGCATCTGAACGAGTTTTGTCTGTGTTTGAACATAAAGGTTTATTTTGAATATTATAGTATTTTGTATTTTAACTTTTTTGTGTTTGCATGTCTCTGTTTTTGTAAGCAAAAATTTATCTTTCAGTTCTTTTCCTGAAATTCATGTTTTCATCTTCTCATTTTTCTAAATTACCTTGGACCATTGCCTATTTATTTGTTTATGGAATGCATACATCCATCACCAGAACCATATCCAATGTCTAATAGTATATAATATGACATAAGCATTTTCATTTTTTGAAATCCATGTAGGTGAATGTAATGAATGATTTTAGGAGTGTGTCTAATTTGTTATCTACAGCACTTGGCAACTTAAGTTAGAGCCCCAACTGTATTGCTGCATGGTTCTCTCAAGGTATGCTTCGTCTCTGTCTTATTAGTGATCTCTATGATAGGAGTGTTGGCATCTCAGATACACGGCTTTTGGAGATCATTTCGATGTGAGGATTTATTTCATCACTAAAACTCAATGTTCTCTACGTTCTTCCCTTTCAACAGCAACATAAAATACGGTTGTTAAAACTTACAAACATGAAAACAAAGTTAAAGTAGTAAATAGTTCTTTATGATCTAAAATGAGTAACTGTAAAGAAATCAAAAGATAGTTTGCTATGCCGCCCATAAACAATTAGTTTACTATGCCACACATTTAGGGTTGTATGGAAACTGTTTATTAGATGGCATGTTGATGTAAGATGTTAGATTACCAAGTGCAATACCCAAAAATTCTGCAAAATAAAGATTCAAGTTTATGTTCATTGTAAAATTACCATGACTATGTGTTTAGTGCAGCTAAACGTCAAAACCTGAATATGCAAAGTAAATTAAGTATGACAATTTATCTTTGTATAAGGCAACCAAGGTTTTCATTCTTACTACAGTGGGTTAGTTTTCAAGCAAATTACTTAATAATTGTTTAAGCCTTATAAATTAATCCTCATGCATCATCTATCCATTGGACTCATGTAAATTTAGTTTCATTATTTATAAAATATCATTTTAGATTGATTCTTAAAATGACATAATTAGATAATCATATATGTTTCTTTTAACGATATCAATTTTGATTCAATCATATGTGAAATTTTTACTTTTTTACTACTGCTATGAAGAATTACTGTTATATTATTATTTGATTCACATGAAATTTACACCCTTATACATGTGAATGTACATGTTTCAATGTCCATTTGGAGCACCATTTCACAGGCAATGACTTGATAGAGGAAATAGAGAGAGAGAGAGAGAGAGAGAGAGTAAAGAAGATTGTTAGAAGATAAATCTTTGAAGGATTTTTTCAACAAATCATTTTAAGTGAACCCCCCCCCCCCCCCCCCCCACCAAAAAATAAATAAATAAATACATAAAAAGATTCACCCAAGTTGTGGGTTCATCAGAGTGGTCATACATGATCACTCTAGTATATATATTTATATATATTTTTTGCATCTAAGGAATTTGACACTTCTTTCCTACTTGAAACTGGAAGAAGTCATTTTTTTTTTCATCTTCTTCCTTTCATGAACAAAGGTTTTAGAGTCTTATTGTAGAATATATTGAAAGTCAATAATATGTTAGGTTTTAGATGTGGATTTTGGCTTGATACACTTCCCCTCTCCAATTTTAATTAATAGAAAATTCAATTTCCCATCAAACTTTTCATCTTCTTCCTTCTATAGTCGGAGTCGCAACAGGAGAAGGCTAGCTTGATCGATTGAATAGATGAGTTGGCTTTCTGAGTTGATTGAAGAAGAACAAAGGGAAAGAAGAGGAACGGAAAAAGAGGGCTCGGATTGTTTGCTTTGAATCTGCCTTTTTTATTTTTTTTCAAACTATCAGACTTACCACTCATCGTATGTTGATGTGCAATTTTGTTGCAAGATTTGGACTAATTGTTGTAGAAAATACAAAGATTGGGGTTGATCTCTAGGTGGACCGCATAGTCAAAGAAGAAGGAATTGGTAGTAGATGATTTTTCTTGCCAATCTTGAAGAACAAAATAGAAGAAAATGGGCTGCTGTTTTAGGTTTTTTTTTCTTCTTCTTTCTGAATTTCTGTTGCTGCCGAAGAAAGTATGGTCTGGTTGTTGTAGCCTCTGATGCACAATGGTCTTGTCTTCCATTGATTGGAACTGGGGAGGGAAAGTCCTCAAGCCAAAACCAACATTTAAACCTAAATCTATTATTAACTCTCCCGTTATTCCCATCTCCTATTGTTGAATTCAACCCTTATTCATTTTAATGAGATATATATATATATAAACAGAGTGGTCAACAGGTGATCACTCCAGTGCACACTGCTTAGGTAAAAGTTCTTTTATTTGGAAGTAACCTAAGATAAATCTTTTTTTTCAGTGCAACAAAAGTACCTTATATATTATTGCGTTGTTTGCGAAGAATTTATATTTATATATATGTAGGGAGAAAAGACTACCATGCATTCATCTCTCACCACATTTTTTTAAAGATCTAATTAGGTTAAAAATGTATCATAATGTATAATGATTTTATCATTTTACACATCAATACTTTTCAAAACTAGTATTTTTCTTAGGGATATATGCATAGTAATTTTGTCCTATATATATGTGTGTAGAAATTTGAGGTGGACCAATCCATCATATTCTTATTTTCGCTCCCAATTTCTGACTTAGCAAATCCTCTTTTTTTTTACTCTGCCTACCCTTCTTGTGTGCTCCATGTTCCCATGCCCAACTTGTTCACATGGCTTGGATTCACGAAAACCTGCCCGACGAAAAATCCAAATGTATCCAAGTCCAAGGTCTATGCCATTTCAACATGACCATGGGAACGCTGCGCCCCAAGGACTAGAGCCAAAGATGCCGTTGCCCGCGCGCGTCTACTGGGTCCGGCCTGCCTGCCAGACCATTTTGAATCGACAGGAGGAATAATGTGTTATATATATATATATAAACCTAGTAATAATGTGTTAAAAAAGACGAGCAATTCCAGAGCCCGCCCGCAGGCGAGGGAGGCCAACCAACTACCATTCCCCGACCTACCATTCCGGGGTCGCGGGAGAGGTTAGACTGGCTGGCAGCGCTCTCTCTCTCTCTCTCTCTGCCCCTTTTCATATCTTCTTTGTCGTCGTCGTCATCAGCATCGCTCGCTCTCTATGTCATGTGTTCTACCCTTTCCCTTTTTCCATGGCCAAATCCTCCTCCTCCTCCTCCTGTACCACATCCACATTGCGGTCGCTGCGCAACCACGCTTGAATCATCCTTCTCCTTCTTCTTATTGTGCGCTGCAGCAGTTGTTGATAGTACTGGACGCCTTCCTTTCGTTGTCTATCGATTGATTATTCATGGAAGGCCCGAGCAGCGACAACTCCCGTTCCACTTCTTCCACTGAGGTTGCCTCCTCCTCCACCTCATCTTCTTATCCTTCTTCTTCTTCTCCTTCCCATGAACCCGAGGATGTCCAGCAGCGTCCACCGACTCAGCAGAGTATCTCCTACCGAGTCAACATCTCCATATCAGATGCGGCGGCTTCTGCTGAGATGAGGGACGAGGCCTGGTCCTGTCTAGTCGTGCTGGTAACCTTTTGGTTCTTCGGTCAGTCTCTCTCTCTCTCTCTCTCTCTCTCTCTCTCTCTCAAGTTTCTCTTTAAACCGTTATCTATCTGGTTTTCACATGGGGCATATTCTCCATCAGCAGCATCCATGACTTTGATACTCGGATTCTATGGTTCCGTCAATTTACACCTCGGCCCAAACTGTTCCCGTCTTTTGCAGGCTAGTTCTTTCTTCGTACAGGACATCAAGGTATTGGTATTTTACTCTGTCACTCTATCATGATATGATGATTGACTGCGTCGTATTCTTCTCTGTCTCTCTCTCACTGGTGTTCCCTTGGTGAGGGCCTTTTTTTTTTCCCAGGTGAAAGCAGATGCGGAACCCACGCCTGGGCCAATGCTTTATGGCTTTTCCAGACCGCCCCTGCTCGATGTCGAGTCCACTTGGTCTGAGACCCATAATGTCACTGTACCCATCAATTTCCACAAGGCATGCCCTCTTACTTCAATCCTTTTTATTCATGTTTTTCCTATTACTTCGCAGTATTCTCCATTAATTGCTCGTCTTCTTACTCCCATTTTATTGTAACAGGCTCCCTTTTTTTTTTTTTTTTTTACCAACATATTTGATTGCCTCCGGATCACTAGAATTTCACCTCTTTAGCTGATGCTTGATTCGTTTCCTTCATACATTTCAGGAATGGATATATTATCTGAATGAGGGGTCTCAAATCAATGTTTCTTACAGCGTGAAATCCAAGAGTTCCTACTCTTTATCCCTTGTAATAGCCAAAGGTACATTCTCACATTGCAGGCTAATTTGTTGCTGGCCATTTTTCTAATTTAATCACAGGTTAATGTTGTGTGCTTGCTACTCCAAATTGGTATTAATTTTATTTAGGTGAAACCAAAAGTTCATTTTCTAGGGAAAAGTGGAGATGAAAGCAGGTTTAATGTCTCAAGTCCACACATCATCTAATAGAGTAAGCATGTCCATAGTTCAAGTGGTTTGAAATTAGCCCTGCACTCTGTTAATTTGTCTGACACATGGAACTCTTTCATGGGCCTCCAATCAAGGGCAGATGGAGAATCCTTTTGTTTGGGGCCCTCTATGTAATTTTTGCAAGGGTGCATTGGAGTGGAGTAATCTTTCTTTTGGGGGCCCACTATGTTCTGTTATTATTATTATTATTATTATTATTATTAAGGAGTTGTAGTGTAAAGGCTTAAAGGATTTTTGTGCACCCCCTCCTCCCCCAAGACACCTAGTTTTGCACCTGCCTGCAAGAATGGTAAAAAATGCAAGACAGATCAACCACTTCCCTAGAAGCATTTGGTTCCTGGTTTTTAACGGTTTAATGCCAAGGTCTCCCTCCCATTTGGTTCTACAAACTTTGGATCACTCAGGGAGGTGGGGCTTTCCTTTTATCCTCCCTGCCATGCCAAAGAAGTCTTAATGAAAGGTTTTGAAAATCTAAAGAATTTCATCCAGTCTTCATCAATTAGATCTAGGTCATTTGTGGAGAATCAACTAAAACAAGGATAAAGAACGATACGTACATGTACAAGTATAGGTGTTAAACCTACAAATGAACTAGTGGGAACGTAGCACACATACATATATATTTTAAATTATTGGTAACTGGAAGAACTTTGATGATGTTTGTTAAGATATCAAGTTCATATCCATATCATTTTGTTCTCTGTAAGGAAGTGATTGTTTTAGGAATCTGATTGGTAACTAAAGTGTTTCATTGATCATCAGGAACATTTGCAAAATCTGTGTAGTATAGGAGGTGTATATTGTCAGCAGTTAAACTGTACAAGTATACTAATTGAGGGAAAACTAAAAAGATTGAATCCAAAAATTTCGCCCTTATCAACACTCCTTTGCCAGATTATGTGCTAACTAGTGTGAGCATGCAAGGAAATTGAACTGGAAGAAAGGTTCTTGATCTTAATTGTGAATTGTGATTAAGAAGAATTGTTGCAGAATGATAATCCAGGATGATGCCTAACCTGGGGAATAGTAAATGTTATTAAAGAAAGAAAAGGTACAAGAGCAAGAAAATGCATTAGCCCATATCTGCACAAGAGAACTATACAATATTTGCTAAACCGATTCCATTAACTTATTTCATGCTGCAACTATTCCCTGTTATTTTAATATCCACAATTTGCGAAGAAGCTTCCCTGTGGAAATGGAGATATCTTGTTATATTGTATACTGTTTGCTTCATTCTTTGGCGAGTTCCCCAACTCTATTTGCCTATTTTGGTTCATACTTGGTTGGGGACATCAACGATCAGTGCTCTACCACTGGCCTTTTCATCTTCCTTGGGGACTCACTTATTTCTTGGAAGAGTAAGAAGCAATTTATTGTTTCTTGCTCCTGTCAAAGTTGAATATCATGATCTTGCTCATACAACAGTATATATTGTTTGGCTTTTACATTTGCTTACAGAAATGTGGCTTTCCCTCTCATCCACTTCGCTTCATTGTGGCAACCTGAGCATTCATATTGATAAAAATGATGTCTTTCATGAATGTGCCATATATATTGCAATCAACTGTATGTTGAGCCCACTCGATGAATTTTGGTGGTGTGTATCTGTATGTTGCTAAGGTTAGCCACTAGTGGAATCCAGAATTAGGCAAGATTATTTGACTTTGTACTATCTTTAGTGTAAACAATACAATGCCTTTAGTTGTACTTGGTAGGGATTTATTCATGAAAGAAAGCCTTATTAATGTGCTTAAGCAGGTAAAGAAAGCTTCATTGAATGGACTGACGACCCATTATATCCTAATACCACGTTATCATGGAACAGTATTCACGGTAAATGTTATCTTCACTATGATTTTTATTTCTTTTGGAAAATAGAAAATTATGTTCTCATACATGGAAAATACAATGCATTTCCACAGGAAATGGTTGGATCCAACAAGAAATATCTAAGCCATCCGATTATTACATTGCAGTTTATAACTCGAATGCACCAGTTGTGGAGGTAATCATCATCGTCATCATCATCATCACCATCATTTTTTGACTGGTAGTTAGAGCTAAGTCTTTAGGTGGCTGGTTGGTTGCATGAAACTCTCGCAAGTTGCCCCTCCCTCCCTCTGAGCTATAATGCCCGGATACTTCAAAATGACCAATCTATTGTGTTCTAACGTATCCTATATTTTTTATGTGTAAAATCCAATTCCTGTTGTGTCCACAACGTGTCTTGGCCGTATCCATGCCGTATCTAGGCATCATAGCCTCTGAGAAGTGCCAAACCAGCCCACTCCTTGATCTTGGATGAACGTGTTACCATGTGCTGATATTGGGGTCATGCATTAGCTTTAGTGCCTATGTAGTGTTGAAAAGTTGTCCAAACTATTTCAACTAGTAATCTATGGGAATGTATTCTCACTTTTCTTAAGACCCCAAAAACTTCTTTTTTTCTTTTTTAATAAAGTGACTGCATTCAAAACACCAAAAAACTTTACAATATGACGTAGGACAGGCCCATGGTCCCCATGGGTCAACTTGCCAATGGGCCCATCCCATCTGTCTCGACCAAGCCATTGGGCCCAACCCATTTAATTTGTACTTATCTTATTTTATTTTATTTAGAGTTATTTAAATGTTTATGTCCCTTAATTTATTCCAGGTAAATTGTTTAGTCTTAGCTATAGGTTGTTTTAATGGGTGAGATTAGTTCTAGGGGTTGTCTTTTATTAATTATTATTTAAGGCATTGTAATGCCTCTTGGCAAGGATAGAGTTATTGATTAATGAAAAATTTTCTAAAGTACTTTAGGGTTTTCCCGAAGTTATCTTCTTCCTCGCTTGCGATGAGGAGTTTGGCGTAAGGTCAATTTTCAGGCGAAAGCCTAACCTAGCCCCTCACCTTCTATCTCTGATCTCACCATCTCTGCTTGCCTTGCGTCGGGTACCCCACTCCGCATCATTTGGTATCAGAGCCGAAGATCGATCCAACCTCGGATTTGATTCTCGGCATTCTTCACCCTTCTTGATTCATCCATTGCAATCTAGTCTTGTCCCTGCATTTGGCCATTCAAAAAATACAATCGCTCATCACCCTGCACCCGGATCTTATCTCTGTAAGTATTTCCAAAACCTTAGGGCCGACACATCTATCTCATAGATCTGGTCTACCAAATCTTTCCCCATATTCCTTGCATCAACCAAACCATATCTGAATCACATCAAAACCCTTTTCCAAAATCCCCATGCCTTAAAATCCTTCCCTGTCGAACCTAAATCCCATCTTAGCCATTCTCAAACCCACCTCCCAGAAACCAATCCCATTAATATCCTAGACTCCCAGTGAACCATCCATGCCCATTGTGAAACAACCGAAACCCCATAACCTACTATCCGATCAACCATCCTTTTCCATCCCTATCTAGAAAAAAATAAAAAAATAAAAAGAACAACACCACTGAGCCCAAGCCCAAGCACTGCCGAACAATCCCAAGCACTAACCCCACTTGAACCCAACACCTGACCCAGTCCCTACCTAGCACACATCTTCCTCCCATATTCGGTACAAAAACTAAAAAATAAATAAAAAATGGGAGAACAGAGGAAAAAAAATGGGCAGAAGACATACCTGGCGCTTGTGCCCGAAGAGAACGATCACCCGCATTGAGTGTCGCTAGCCCTTTACCGTAGCCTTTGTCATCACCTATTGACACTGCTGCAGCGCCCTTCGGTCAGCACCATCGTCACCGAGCAGAGCAAACATCACCATCGTCAAAGCCTTCTTATTGTTGCCAGCCTCATCCTTCACTATCGGCATCATCGCTAGTTTTCATCATCACCGTCGAACAACATTGACAACAACACCACCAGAGTAGTCGTCGTCAACCCTCGGTGTTGCTCGTTGTGCTCACCAGCCAGCATATTCCCCATTGTGGTCATCATTAGTCAGCTTGAGCTTCAGCATCATTTTCGTGTTCATCGACGATTAGCACCATCGCCCCAGCTCCTTTTCGGTCGAAAACAACAGCAAAAAAGGGGGCTTGCCCATCTTTTCTCTTTCATGCACAATGCACGAGGTAAAGGGCACACGTGTCTTTGACATGTGCTGGGACTAGCTTTTGGGCCTCAGTTCAAGCTTGGCCCAAGTAAAAAATAGATGGCCTTGGCTTTCAGTTCAGGCCAGGCAAGGCCAAGTATGGGTCAAGTTAGTCCGACCTAACAGTAGAAAAAGAAAAAGGTGGCATCATTCAGGTAGCCACAGTCACAGTCTACAAAAGTTTAGCACAATGAGGGCATCTACAGCAAACAAAGTACAGATTTGATCGATCAAGGGTCCGCAGTCAATTCTAATTGCCATTTTCTTTGCTTTGTGATATTTTGATCATTTATAGCCCGATCGATGATCCATCTTCACATGCAAACTCCAATCAATGAGATCTACATATCAGGTCAAACAAATTTTGAACAAAATAAATTTATTTTAGAAGTTTTCAATATGGCATCGGAAGATGAATTGCTATTGAAAATCCGGAATGATTTGCTTAGAATGACATGTTCAATTAAGTATGAATGTTGGTATGCTGATAAGAAAGCCTACTTTGATCAATTTCTAAATTTGAGCCAAGGAAAGATATAAGTTGATGAATATGGTGATGAATTTTCAAGGCTACAAGAACTATGTGGATTCGATGAGGAATATGAACATTTTCTCATCATCTTTACCAGAGGTTTGAGATCAAGTCTACAGAATTATATGAAAAAAGAATGTAAAGATTTGTATAAAACATTTTGGGAAGCAATTTGTGTTGGGCGCTTGATAAAACGCTATCGTCTTCGAATAGCAAAGATGCAAAAGGAAAAATCTCTGCAAACCATTGAAGACCCACTGTGGAGAATGTCGAGGTTGATCTAAATGAAAAAAAGCATGAAACAAATGATTCCACAATCAATTCAGATGAAGTAACAGACAGCACTCCTTCATATAATTCTACTTCCGATGAATTGAAAGAACATGAACATGAGTCCCATCCTTCTGGCAATGTTGATCATAAGTTGCAAGCAGGTGAAGTAAAAGAGGAGGACAACTGATTGATATGAATGTAGTTTCACCTTTGGAAAAGCCAATAAGGTCTTCTGAGGAGAAAGATGTTGTTCAAGAATTTAACAGAGAAGATCAAGCCATTAAGGTACCACATATTGATTTCATCTTCGGAGATCGACCATTACCACTTGACGATTTAGAGCAGATGATACAAATCCAAATTTTGAATCATCTAGTGGTTATGTCTCACATCAAAGCAAATTTCAAATCTCAGAAGCAGTGTACCCAATTGTACTTCTAAGTGGAAGACTAAATTGAAGTCGAGAATATTTAATCAAGCTTCCAATCCATGCGAAGGAAGTGAGGATTGAGCAACAAATCAGGAGTTTGTGCGATTGATATTTGATCATGGAGGACTTCTACTAAACTCGAGGTCAAGTTCTCTCCAAGAAGGGGAGAGTTGATGCAGGACAGACCCATGGTCCTCAGTCAACTTGCCAATGGGCCCATCTCATCCGTCACGACCAAGCCATTGGGCCCAACCCATTTAATTTGTGCTTATTTTATTTTATTTAGAGTTATTTAAATGTTTATGTCTCTTAATTTGTTCCAATTAAGTTGTTTAATCTTAGCTATAGGTTGTTTTAATGGGTGAGATTAGTTCTAGGGTTTGTCTTTTATTATTTATAGCATTGTAATGCCTCTTGGCAATGATAGAGTTATTGATTAATGAAAATTTTTTGAAGTGCTTTAGGGTTTTCCCGGAGTTATCTTCTTTTTTGCCCTTAATGGGGAGTTTGGCGTGAGGCCAATTTTCAAGTGAAAGCCTGACCTAACACTCCACCTTCGCTCTTCGATCTCACCATCTCTGGTACCCTGCTCTGCATCGAAGTATGTAAGGAAAATTGGCCCAAAAACAAGAAAGGTCCCAAAAACTTGGACAGAAATAGTCAACGCAAAAAGATTGAGTTGAAACCCCCAAAAATTAGGTAACAATCCTCAAATGAAAAGAAAAAAAAAACACCTTAACAAGCAAAATTTTTAAACTTCTTGTTGGATGAAAACCCTAATTCATGTGCGTGATACCCAAAAGTAGGACTTACATTTTATTTATTTATCAAATTTATGTTATTTATGGAGTACTCCGTTTCGGTTTATACAAATCATATGTAAGGAAAATAGTCTATAAAAACAGAAAATTCCATACCTCTTTCTCTCTCTCTTGCTCTCTACTAAAACTCCCCCACAAGTTGATACATAGATACCAATCATGCCTGACTTGTTTCAACTTGAGCCTAGAAATTGGGTGTTAGTTTAAAACCCAACCAGTGGCACACGTACTCCCGTGCACGCACATCTAGATCTAGTCCAAGTGTACACGCACAAGGGATCATTCACACGTGCAAACAAAGTTTACGCGAAAACTGTACGTATCATCACATAACACAAGGATATACAAAAGGCACAATGCCTGCAAAAGATTAAACATATTTACAAAAATGTACATCAACATAGGAGATAACAGTCACAAGGTCAAAATACATGGATGACCCAAAACCCTGAGTACAATGTCAATACAAGTCCCCACATACTCAAAAGACTAAAGTGATGCAAACCGCTCTCGGAAGAATGGATCAAGTCCACTCCTCTAGCCCGGATGGGGCCTCGCTTGCCTCTCCTGAACTTTGGTCGACCGTCGAAGGGTCGGGAGAGGGATTTGGGCCTGCAACACCAAGAACAACTAATAAGTACAACGACTTAGCAAAGTACAAGCAACAGTAAGTCAACACACGTTGTGTCTATCAATTATTAGAATAATTAACATGTAAAGATCCACAACGGTCATGTTTGTATACTAGGCAAGTTGTACATATGAATGAGCATGCGATCAGAATCATAAATACATGTACTGTCAAGGTGGCTACTACATTTGCTATACTCTCCCTTTTGAGAGCAATCGGTACGAGAACACCATTGACCAGGCCAGGGTATGAATGAGTCTCTAGTTCCCGGGGTTCGGAATCCCAGGATGGTAGCACTCTGCAGAGGCGGTAACAATCTACGCCAAAGTCAACTCCGTCGGGTATCCTGAGGCTGAGGCTAAGTAGCGCCAAATATACAAGATCGGTCAAGTCATGTGATGCACGTCAATCAGTGTCTATGTCAATCAGTCAAACAATATCATGTCATATCACGACAAGCAATACAGTAGTCCGTGCATCACACTAAGATCAAGCGTGAACTCAAGGACAGAGCCTTTGGGGACAGTGCAAGCATAATAACATGGAGTCAGCGGTTTCTGCCAGGGATATACCATGGACAGAGCCTTTGGGGATTAACCAATCGTTGCCCCAGCACAGAACGCGTACCACGTGATTAGGAAGGCAAAACCGAAATCAATATGCAATGCAAATCAGATTTACCTTAAAGAGTCAAGGTTGTTAACGAGCTAACCCTAACCTAGTTGTCCAGTATTTCTAACCGTGCATGCTGATGTAGTTTTAAGTTATTCGATACACAGTTATCCACATGAGGTGTGTTGCACTGTATCGAGAAGATGTATCGAAGTCTCTTAAACCAACACCCATCGGAAGGTGCTTAACAGTTGGACAACAGCCCTAACGACCATTTATGCGATATTTACATTCCATTGGGCGAGTCGGGTTACCTACATTCTAACTCGAAGGCCCTACAAGATCTTGATATTAGCATATCCATTTTAAGTCCTTTCTCAATGGGCATACGGCTAAGCCTTGGTTTGTTCTATGGCTCAGCCACGGCGAGGGTACGGCTTAGCAGTAGAACAATTCACGGTTTAGCCGTAGCTAGACCGTAGAAAGGCAGCAACAGTGCCAACTCTCAGTTATTACAAATGTCACCCTGTATTAATTTACGGCTAGGTCATGGCTGGGTTTACGGCTTAGTCGTAGTACAACTTACAGCTCAATCGTAGTACAGTTTACGGCTTAACCGTGACTGCACTGGGTCGATTTCCTGAACCTGTTACAGAATGACTGAAATGGCAATTTCTGAGACTCAAGAGAACAATCATAACATCTATGGAATAAGAGGGCTGTATCTCAACATTTTATGCAAGAAGAACAAGACTATACACAATCAAAGCAATACCAAGTGTTCAATCAAATTGTGCTTATACTTGCCTAAAATGGAATTCACACACACGTCGTTGTCCTTAGGCTCAATCCGCTGTCCAGACACAATTCTACTCGTCAAGCACGCAAGAAACAAAAGGAACGTTGAGTACATGTACAGTGACTAATGTGAGAAGAAGAGGAAACGGGAGAAACACGGCGAAGACACAAGACATACCTTAAGACACACAAGAAAGCAACGAGTGCACAACTCCCTTCATTGGCTTGATCAAGAAGGAAATGGAAAAAGAAGAAAGAAGAAGAATGAGAGAGATGAGGAAGAGAACGTTGAACTGAAAGAAAGAGGCGATGGTTGATCCTTTTATAAGATAAAGATGAGTACCATTTACAAGAAAGTCCAAACATGTACATGAATTACAGTTCGAGGCAAATAATGATCCAACGGAAGCAAACAAAGTCATTTGCATATGAGTCAGTTACGAAAATTGAAGAGCTCGATGAAATACACATGTTGACATCAAGATGATGCAAAACTGACGACGTCCAACAAAATAAAAAATTACGAAAAAGGGCTCAAATCTACTTAACCTGGGTCAAACTCAACCCAACTACCTATCCATGACCCAAAACAGAATAAAAACAAAACCAAAACACAGTTAACAACTAATTGATGGTTAAGTAGTCACTAATCTGGACTAAGTTGGGTCGGAGTGTTACATGACTTGGAAAGAATATTCTGAATCTAAGTTCTTTGAATAGACTTGGTGTGAACACATCTGCTAATTGATTTTAAGATCTCACAAACAGTGTAAAAATATTTTCTGCAGTGACTTTTTCACGAATGAGTGGTGGTCAACTTAAATATGCTTTTGACCTCTCATGGAAAAATTGGATTTGATGCTATGAGTTGCACCTTCATTATCACAATGTGTGGGAATAGTTTCATTTGCTTGATATCCCAATTCCTTCATAAGTTGCCTCAGCCAAAGCAATTCACACATTGCTTTCCATGATTACCACCATCATGCAATTTTCACCTACAGAAGTCCTCTACAAGGGTAGGGCAGGACACTTTCAGTCTCGATCGTCCGCAAGGTGGGACCACCCTGTATTAGAGGTGGGACTGAATTCCATTGGAAAAACATCCCCCTACCACCAATGAGTGTGTAGCACCCAGATGGAGACCCGTGATCTAACCAACCCATTTTACATCTAAATGCCTATGCCCTACTATATTCAAATGTCCAAGGTGACCATATGCCTTTATCAGATCTTTTAATGTGTTGCTAAATATGTTTCACTATCTCCATATGACATGTTGTGGGCGCATGCATAGACTGACTAATTATGCTTAGGGCATATGATGAACTGATCTGGTGATAGTAAGATAGATAAGTTGCCCACTATAATCTGTAAATGCCCTTGGATTTTCTAACAATTGACAGTCTTCTGCTTGAATATTTTGATTTGTACCAAGAGGAATATTCAGGGATTAGCATCCATATGGGTGACAGGCAGTATTGTTAATCGGATCCTACAGCAGGCATTTCTATTCTAAAGGGTCTCTTTTTTAGAAGAATTCTGGTGATCAACCATAGGGTCTTCCCTAGTGCATATTGTGGTTAACTGAAAATTCACCTGCGGGAATCCTGCACAAGGTAGGGACTGAGAATCTTGCATGGTTGCTGTGCGGGATTTCCATAAGGAGAAAATCCCCCTTGCGGTTTACGCATAGCAGGTGACGTTAGTTGCTATTTATTTTCCTTTTTTTCTTTTTTCATATTTGGTAACTAGAGGTTAATTGCTGCTTTGGTAGCGTTGATTTGGGCTCTTTTATATTCCATATTGCCATATGTAAGGAAAGCTCGAGTGAACTTAAAGGACATTTTGTTCTATTTGAAACTTTTTGATTGAGTTCTTATCTTTTGGGTGTATCAGTTTATGCTTTTATATTCCACATTGTTTCTTATTCATTGAAACCCTTATGGGAAACAGGTTCAATTGAATTTTAGCATGCATGCTTTGCTGTATAATACAACAAGGGCATATTGTAAGTGTTCGCTGAATCACAATCTATGTAGTTTGAAGTTATTTATTTTTGGAGCAAATGCTGCAGTCCTAGCAACTCCAGGTCCAGAGCAGGTAACTACATTAAGATGTTTAACCACATAAGTACATTGTCATCATTTCCATAAAAAAATATACAGGTGCTTATATGGTTTATGTTCATATCATCCTCTAAGCCTTCTCCCGTCTGGGTAGGGTTGGCTTAAAAGTTCTACTAATAGACCATGTAATTTGTTCAGACATCGTACATCCTAATTACTAGCTGGGTGAGTGTGCTAGGGTGTGAATGGGTGTCCAATGGTTTAGTTGGCGCCTTGGTGAATAGGACAAGTTTTCATGAAAACAATTTTCAAAATATCCACTTGGTGATACATTTATTTGTTTCCAATGTTGTCAGGATGGAGAAAGTGATGGCTGGGACGTTAAACTATCGTATGGGCCACGATGGGTCACATATTTTGTTGGCTCAGGTCTCTCTCTCTCTCTGTGTGTGTGTGTGTGTGTGTGTGTGTGTGTGTGTCAAAGTCTTAATATCTTACGTTACTTTTGCCTTTTATGTAGGTGGAATGACCATTATCATCTTACTTGCCTTTAGGATGTTTAGCAAGTTCCAGAATACTCTTGGAGATGGGACTGGATTTCAAGGAGAGGGTGTGCCTGATAGAACTCCTTTGCTCACGCACAAAGATGATGATATCTCAAGTTGGGGATCATCTTATGATTCTGTTTCACATGACGAGGAAGATCTGGAAGACAGGCCTGGAGCAACTTCCCTTGAAGCAAGGCCCCTGAAAGATGTTGAAACCAATACTCCACGACGTCTATGTGCAATTTGTTATGATGCTCCTAGGGACACCTTCTTCCTCCCTTGTGGGCACTGTGCAGCATGTTATACATGTGGAACAAGGTAGCCGTCTCTATCCAAATGACATGTGTCCTTATTTTCTCATTCCTTTTATCTCCTCTGTATGTTGGAAACCTATTCAATGAGTGTGTGCATAGATTAAACTCTAATGCCATGCATGAACTGTGCAGGATTGCAGAGGATGCTGGCACATGTCCAATTTGTCGCAGGAAAATGAAGAAAGTTAGGAAGATATTCACAGTCTGAGAGTTTTTTTCCCTGATGCAGACTGTTAAAGACCATTACTGGGTGGAGTTGTCCCATTTCAACATTCTGGACTGCACATAATGTGGTCGGAGATATTAGTTAGTAGCGAACTTGATGATGAAGAATTGGCATTGTGTGAAGTTTGATTCTGTAGCCTTCTGTGAGGCAGGGCGGGTGGTGGGGGGCTTGCTTTTGAATTAGAAAAGTTGGGCCTAGATTTTTATTCTATTTGCGGTCAATAGATTTTTGGTCTGTTGAAATCCAAGGGTTCCTTTTACTTACGGTTGAAGTTGGCCACGCTTATCATCAATATGGGTGGGTCAACATTTTTTGTTATTAATCTATCCGTTAATTACAATGTATGCTTTAGCCGTACAAAATCTTTTTTATTTTTTATTTTTATTTTTTATGGTTTCACTGATTTTTTTTTTGAACTGGAATGCCTTTCTTGTTATGAACCTCGTAAAAAGGTGTTCAAATGTAAGCATGGGTATTTGCTCTAAGCATTCTTTTTGTGAACTCGTAAAAGGTGTCTAAGAGAAACGGGCGGGTTGGGTAACGATTGGTGGATTCGAGGAGGAACTCCAAGCTGAAGGGTTTGTTTTTTTTAGCTTGTTGGAGGTTTTGCACAGTTCACTTGGTCATCAGTTTTCCACTGTGAGGTTAAATGTTGTCTTGATCCATATGCTGGAGAAGAAAAATCTGGACACTACCAACAAAGTGGTAAATGTGTTTCTTTGAGGTGGTCAAAGATGACACTTTCTAGCTTGGCAACTTAGTGACTCGTTTAATACCTGTTGCACTTAGTTAATATCTGTTGCACTTAGTGATCCCACCTTTAGCTGCTCTGCCGTTTGTTTGCAAGGGGAGTAGAGTAAGAGCGGACTAAGTGTCACATTATGCATAGAAAAAAGAGTAGCGGGTTATTTTCTCTGTGTTTGAATGGCTGAGATAAAGTAAAAAAATAAAAGGTTTTAAATGAAGAGGATAGAGAAAATGGATTTTACTATATATTATGAGTGTAACTAAATGGAATTAAAGAGGAATTCACATCAGCAGACATGCGTTGCTCCTCGTGTCTTCTAGGCCATCCAAACACATTAAGAAGGCCGAATCCACTCCCTTTTCAATGTTAATGATGCAACAAAAGGTAAGCCTGGCCCAGCTAGTGTAGTAGGTGTTTTTCACAATAGTAATGAGGTTTTTTTATATTTTCTAAGTACATTGGAGTATGTGATTCTAATGAAGCAAAGGTTCAAATAATTCTAGAAGCTCTCCGGTGCTATACGAGAAACTTCAAAGGTGCTTGTATCGTAGAAAACGACTCTTGTAATCCAATTGCGTGAATATCTAATTGGAAGATCAATCCATGGAAATTTCATTTTTTCTTTAATGAAATCCGGGTGTTATCAACTTCAATTTCTGTTATTTTCCCGTCACGAACTAAGATCGGCCAACTCTATGGCCAATAGTTTGGCTAAACAAGGAGTTGAAAGGGTGTATCTTTGGGAGGATTTTATTATGTAGGGTAAGTGAAGTGGGGTGGAGTATATTACTCTCGTACCTCACTTTTTACTCCCCTTTTGTAATTTCCTTTTTCTTTAATAGAAGTCTTTGTTACCGTCTCAAAATAAAAAAATTAAAAAAAAAAAGAACTGAACATCGAAATAGTTTGCTGCCTGGACTAGACTAAGGCTTTTCATAAGCCTACAGCTCTCCTAATGAGTTGATTTATGCCGTTGATAAATCTCAGGGCTGACTGGAGCCGGAAGAGATAGTCTATTCTGACCAGGTTGAACCGAACCACTGCAAGTTGCAGTTCAGTTCAAAAAAAAAAAAACTGCATAGGTATCGCAGTGCAACAGTCAAACTGGGTCCCCACAAGTTGGAGTTTTGCCATCGCACAATGATTAAAAAAAAAATGAAAAAAAAAATGCCATGGACCATTGCCTGCAACAGTGAATGAATACGATGAACAGGACCCAAACAAGGTTTGGTTTGATTTCGTTCTTTAATAAGGTTTAATAGTACATATCAACATGAACTAAAAAGGACAAAGATTAAGAATATGAGCAAGCTAATTCAAGACGTATATTTCTATGTGCTTGGACAAAACAAACTATTAGGATGTGAAAGAGAGGAGAGGATCTTCACCAATTGCTGCACAGGCAATGCTTATGGCAACAGTATCGGAACTGTGCTCACTACTACAGTACTAATAAGTCGCATTGGGATGCATGTAAATTACCTGCATTTCAAGTGTTGCCATCGTGCAGTTGCGAACAACCACGTTATTTTACCTGATGCAATGCTCAAGTCCAGAACTCTTAATTTATTTGATTTATACTAAAGACGATGGAGATGGCCGGCACCAATCTGTATTGCATCATTGTACGTTATACAATATGTCATCCAGTTATTAAACTTGCCGGGTAACTGTATGTAGCAAGTGGATGGTCCGTAAGGCCTCATCTGGCCAACATTTTGGTGGGCCTTTTCAAATTAGCTTACCATACAGGATTATGATGGCAAGAAGCAGCTACTTCTTCCTTCTAGATGGACCGCTAAATAGACTGTTAATGAAGTACTAAAGTGTTCAGAGTTACTGCTATCTTGTAATGTCTGTTGTCTAAACTCTTTCGCCAAAGCGCCTCTGCCTTTGCTGAAATGATTGGAGAGCCTCTACATATTCGGACTCTCCAAAGTCGGGCCACAGAGAAGATGCGAAGAAAAGCTCCGTATACGCAAGTTGCCACAACAGGAAGTTGCTTACCCTCAGTTCACCACTAGTGCGGATAAGCAGATCCGGGCAGGGGAAATCAGCTGCACAATTTGTTTCCAATTCTTGCTCAATTATTGATTCAGTGATGTTTCCTGGCTCAAGTAGGCCATCCTGCACTTTGCCAGCAATCTTTTGGCAGGCTTGGACAATGTCATTCCGTCCACTATAGCTAACAGCTACAAGTAGATCGAGTCGTGTGTTGTTCTTTGTCATTTCCTCTGCTTCATTTATTAACTTCTGTAAAGACACTGGGAGCCTCGAGGAATCCCCAATCACACACAGTCGGATGTCTTCCCTGTAAGATTCCAGAACCAACAACCAACTCGATTCTAATTATTTAAAGCATCAAAATTGCTAGTAAGATTTATCATGTCAAAGATGAGTCAAGGTGTGAGTAAGATCAACCAGAAGCGAAAAACTTAATTCAGCTTACAGATCAACTTGCATTAGCGGGAAATTACATGAGGTACAACCCCAAAAAATACAGTGCTCAAAACAAACAAGAGAACACCATCACATCTGTCTTAATTTATATGTCAACACATATATACATATAGACAGAGACATACTTATTTCTCATGATTCCTATGTTGTTCTGTTTTCTAAATCAAGATTGTCTTCGCCAAGCACGAATTCCACTGGAATCTAGAACACGTAATTGATGATCCAACTAAAAAATAAATAATGACCCAGAAAAGGCATGCCTCTGAGGACATGAGCTCTTTGGTCAATAACCAATTCTTTTGAATGGCCAAGAAAAAAGCCTAAAAAGCTCACTGTTCACAAATTAAGGGTCAGAAAAGTAATATCATTTTTTGGTCTTTGTTCATCCAAGAGGGTTACCAATTTTTAGATGGTCCAGAATCTTCAGATGGGAAAAATCATCCAATTGATTGCAGTAAAAGTCAATATAGTTCATCTACAATTGGGAAACATTTGAAAAATCATTTTTATAAAGGGGAAATTTTCCCCAAGCTGCTCACAGATGATAATGTGCCCTTCATCCAAGCCATTCAATGAAGACAGTAGGAAAAAAAAATAGAAAGAGGGAAGAAAGAAAAGAGGGATTTTTCGTGAGTTTCGAACATGCTCTCATCTACCTCTCTTACTCTCGTCCTTGTTTTTGTTAGGTTAAAGAAAAAATTCTAAAACAACAAACTGAATTCGATTTGACTTTCCTTGTACTCTCAGCTGTTGAGATTTTTCATAGGATTTATGGGCAGTCTAAGTTGAGGCCCAAAATAGATTGATGCTATTTTATATTAAGTGGGCAGATTTTAAGATACAGATTTTCTAAAATTGTTGGTTCCTTGGCAGTACCATCAAAATACCCTAGCAACAAGCTTCCCTCTTGACTTTGATGCAGTGTGGAGAAGAGCACAATCAAGGAGAACAAGAGGATCTAAAAACAAAAACTCACACAAAAGAAAAGAGAAAAAGAAATACTGTGTGGTTAACAGTAAAGGCTCTACCAATGGCAAAGAGGATACCGGCTTGACTATATTAAAGGAGAAATCAGATACACTTGAGAAAACAAAAGATTACCTCCATGTACCCTACACATGCTAAAACCTGAAATTATCTCAACACCGAAAGGTCTCTCAACTTGTAACAGGAATCATGCTGTTGAGAACCATATATATGATCATCACCATCAAAGTCTTGTCCCAACTACGTTGTGGTCAGCAACATCGCTATTTCATTCTATCCTGGGCCAAATACTTTGATAGTTTGCATCTCCTAGGATCTATCCTAGCTACTTTCATGCATGTTCTTCGATGAGCCATCAACCTATGCCAGAGAAAACTTTTCCTCATTGGCGTCATTGTTAGCCTACTTTGGATATGTTTAAATCATCTTATACAAGTCTCTTTTAATTTATCACCAACTGATGCTATCCCTAAATGCTACTGAATGCTCTAATTTCTAATTCATCATTACCGAATGCTACCTCGAGCTATTTAAGGGATTAAATCGCGTATGAACTTCACCGTGTGCATGTACGTAGTTCATCATTAGGAACTGTTTTTACTGTCTCTCAAACTGAGGAATAGGATGAGGGTGCTGTTAATCAATTAACTGTTTGGAACTGTTTTTACCCTCTTTCAAACTAAGTAGTACGTTGAGGGTGATGTTGATCCCAATTTTGGTTATGGAACCCCTCCCAAAATCTCTGGTTCTTGTTTCTCTGATCTTGGCAAGCTTATGGAAACCCTTCTTTCCCTTCATCTTCAATTATACAAACACATTGTTATAATCTAAGCAATTAGCTTTAATAACATTTTTTTTTAATGACAACTTTTATTAAAACAAACAACACTAGTACAAAAGGCTTATACTAGGCAAACCAGAAAGAACAAGAAAAGAAAGAGCTGCCAGTGCAAGCAAAGGCACTGAAGGTAACTGAAACCCACAAGCTCCTAGAGAAAGAGTATTCAACAAAAGCTTTAATAACAATTTCCTTGCTACAGAAGAAAAAAGCAATTTCCTAGCTAGCATGACACTTCTAAAGTATTCCACAACAAAGAGCTAAAGATATCAAGTTAAATTATGCCATTGCACAGTGTTTTCAGTTTTCGGGATGAAAGAAAGTAGAAAATAGGATCTCATTTTAAGTAAAGAAAAGATAGCTCAATTTGTGCATTGGATTTTGTAAAATGTGTCCCACAACCATACCCATATTATACTGTCCATCAGAGAAAGTGGGGTCTATACATGTATTTTTGGCAGGATAAGAAAGTTAGGATCAAGCATTAAAATTTATTTTGGGAGGACTTATAAGTAACCGTTATATCTAGTAAAACTCTAAGAATGAAAGCCACTAGAGGGTGCCACATCAACAATTTTTTTTCTTTTTTTCTAGAGTGCCACGTCATCTTCTAAAAAAACCCTCTACCACCTCACTCCCTTAAATCTCTCCTTCCCTTATCATTAGAATCCCTACCATCATCATAATCCCTATAATTTCTCTCCTGCATTTAATATCATTCGATTCAAATTTTACAGATCTCAAATCAACTCCATCATTATCATCTCACCATCACCTGCATCCTCAGCTTAACCACCCACTGAACCTGAATCTAACCCACGTTCCAGAGCCTTACCGATGGTCCGCTTTGCACCAAACCAGACCAAATGATGCCTCGAGTCCGTCATCCATGCAGTTACTACACTCTACACCGATCAACTAATCAGACACTTTCCCATTCACTCCTTCTGATGATTTTTTTTTCTGCTTTATTTCTTCTCTACATCTTTCTTCTTCTACTTCTGCCCAAGAACTCACCTCAACCACCCCCAAATGTAGCACCCATATCCTTTCTTCTCTCATTTTTCGTTCTCTTCTTCTTTGTTTCTCCTTCTCCATCCTCGTCTTCTCCTTGCTTCTTTTCTTTCTTTCTTTCTTCTTTTTTTCAGCTATGGACTGTCTCACTGCTCATCTAGTTCCTTTTTTTTCTTCTTCTTTTGCTTCTCTTTCTTTTTTTCCTGTCTTGTTTCTCTCTTTTCTGGTTCTTCATCTTTCTTGTCCTGATCTTCTTCTTCTATGCACTCACCCAAACCAGGCCAAAACCAAATCTGCACCACTGTTTCTGCCTCTTCTTCCTTCAAAACCATCATCCCATTGATCATCCTCCTCCCTGTTCTTCTTTTTCTTCCTCCTGCTATCTATGTAGGTAGACCCCATGCATCTAATCCATCTCCTTCATTTTTGTTTTCTTCCATTATCTACCTGTTCCTTTTTTTTGCCTTTCTTCTCTGTTCTTTTCTCTTTTCCTCACCATTGTACTGCAACCACCATCTTACCATCCCTTTCCACCATTACTGAACATCCCATCTAAGCAAGTTTCAAGATCTCCAAAGCATCCATATGATCATCCTCATTACAGAACCTACCTTCCCATTCTTTTTCCTTGTTTTCTTTATATTCTCCTCTCTGATCATGGCAACCCACACTTGTAACTTCATTGTCTCTGTCTTCTCCCCACTCTCCTTCTCGCTTTTGTCTTCTTCACTTCTTCTTATTCTTGCTTTGTATCCTTACAATCTAACCAAGCAGGACTGAACCATTACTCGTCTCGACCGTCACCTATCTCCATCTTCTTCTTTTCTTCTTGGTTTCCTTCCTCCTCCTGATCATGGCCAAACCCATCAAACACCTTGCATCTTCATCTTTTCTTCTTTCTTTCTCTCTACTAATCGAGCATCAGTGGCCAGCCGGCATTAAGTCTAGGTCATCCCAACCATCTGCATGATCATCTCAATTCATATCCATGGACGGCTTCTAATCTAACCTATAAATATCCTTTGGAGGAGGAAGAGGAAAGGGCTAAAGGTTATTTTAGGTATTTAAGGAAAGAAAACTATTATATATATTAAAGCTACAAGAAACGAGGAAATACCATATATAAGTCTTATATTGTCTGGTTTCAAATTTGTTTTTATTTTTAAAGGTTTTACATGATTTAATAATGATCTTATTCAATTTCTCTATTTTTCTCAGATTTTGCGATATTGCTTTAAATTTTAGAAATATACTTCTCTTTCCTCTATAGTACTATTTAGTGATCTTTTACATTTATTTTCCTCTTTAAAATTTGATCCCTAAAATAAAATTTAAGAATTATATATAATATATTTTCCTTTTATATTTATTTTTTCTTAATTATATTTCAAAAAAATCTTAAATCATAATATATTTTTATTTTGGCCCAAGTTTAGCACAAGCCTTCATTGCTAGTATAATTTAATAGATTTTATTTGCTCTAGGCAAGAAATCTTGGTCAACGATTGTGTCGAACATAGAGGGTTGATAATATTTGTTTGATTACAAAAAGAAACTAATGAGACCCTGAAGGAGTTATCACTGATAGAAGCAATGCTTGAAAAATGGGAAGATAATTTTGTTGATAGACTAAAAATGACATCTAATATGAAAATACATAATAGAATAATGGAACTCTCAGAACTAATCATTCTGTTTCTTAATCCATGAATCTAGTTTGAAAATTTAGTGTTCTGCATCCTCTACTTGCTGATAATAATAATTAAAAGACCATGATAAGATCTTTGAATGTCCTGCTCGCAAAAATGAAGAATCCACATTACACCACTTGAGAGCTGCTTTTTGGTTAGACCTAGGTGCTTCTGCCATTACTTATATCAATGTGTGAATATTACCACCATAAAGTACTATGACGTTAAATTTCAATCACATTATTCTCATGGCAGAATATACGTATATTACTGATGGAGTTTTCAAACTCAGTGAATGCAGTACTGGTTAATAGTTGAATTAGTTCAACCCCTCACTCTGTCAAACTTGGACAGCCCATCTTTCCAGGCAAGATGGATCATACACTTATAAGCACATAGTATTCCTCCTAGCGTTTTTCTTTAGTCTCATCACTCTCAAACGATTAATTTGCCTGCTGCTGATGCAAAATGACTACCAATACGACAACCATTTGGTACCATAATCCTCAAAATAACTACCAATACAACAACCATTTGGTTCCACGATCCTCAAATGAACCAGAAACAAATTGCATGTTTATTGATATTTCCACTTGTGAAGCATACATTCAGTTTCTTGTCAGATTAGTTGTGCATAATTATATCTATTACTTAACAAGCTAGGTGGAGAGGAATTGTGTGGATATTTAATTAACAAGCTAGGTGGAGAGGAATTGTGTGGATATTTAATTACATGGAAATGATTATAAAAGTTAAATTGACTGTTCCCAAAATAGCAGAGCACTAATAAAGAATAAACCAATCCCAATTCACACAAAAGAGGATGCATCACCAACACACATGAAGAAAAACTGAAGTTAAAAGACAATGCTTACCTTTTTTTTACCCTTAGTTATTTATTTGTTTATTTTTGCTAATAATACATATCTAACCATTTATTTTTAAATCATTGTATAATTTCGACTGTAAGCACTCAGCAAACAATTGGGTCCCAAAGCTGAGAGATTCCTAAACTTCAAAAATTTTGTATCTTTATCTGTGCCATCAATTATTACACGTGAAGTGAGTTGGGGGTCTTTGATTAACTGAGAGATTCCTAAATTTCAAAAATTTTGTATCTTTATCTGTGCCATCAATTATTACACGTGAAGTGAGTTGATGGTCTCTGATTACCATTGTTATTATGGTTTGGGGATTTTTAGATCTATTGGACTTATTTTAATATCTCAATTTCTCATTGTTTTATGGATAACATGTACAATTCATTTCCTTTTTCATATATATCATATCATTTATGACATATTGGCAACAAACACATAATAGCGTGTGTTAAGATACATACGGGGCACCAAACAGGCTTGGTCATCCACTCGCACGGATAAAGACCGCCCTTGATGTCTTAGTGACTAATTGGATGAGGTGCATCCATTTGTGTGATATGCCAATTAGATCAACATAGATCTTATTGGTGCATGCAGATGTTATGGAATGCCGACTCAGTCTTGTGTGCATAGGGGTTGTAACACTCCGACCCGAGTTGACCCGGATTAGTGGGTACTTGTGTGTGTTTTTATCGCTAAGTGTGTTTTGATTTTGTTTGTTTTGGTTTTGCCTCGTAGAGAGATCGTTTGGGTTGAGTTTGACTTGGTCTAAGTAGATCGAGCCCTTTTTCGTAATTTTGGCTTTTGATTGACCTTGTCAGTTTTGCGTCATTTTGACGTCAGCGCGTGTATTTCGTCGAGCTTGTCGATTGTCGTAACTGTCTTGGATCCGAATGAGTTCGTTTGCTTTCGTTGGACTGTCATTTGACTCAAACTGATATTTGCATAAGCTGCTTGGACCTAAGTGCAATTTCGACTCAAATTAAGTTATAAAATCCCACCTACTCCCTGTCTCTCTCCCGATCGTCTCTCTCGCTCTCTGTTTGTCTCTCTCTCTCGACAGCTCTCTTTCTCTCCTTCTCCTTCTCTGTTGCTCGCTGCTTGAGGGAGGAAGAAAGGAGCCATTCGCGTGTGTGATTCCAGCGGACTGAGCCAAGCAACGAGTGATTCCATTTGTGAGGCAAGTATAAGCCCAAGATGTGTGAACACCGATTGATAGTGCTTTGATTGTTGTGTTATTATGCTTCATTGTGTTTCTCAGTGTTAGACAGCCCCATTGAGTGTGTTTTGCTGTTATATTGCTGTTTTCAGTCGTTTCCCTCATTTTCTGTATGACTGTAACAAGTTCAGAAAAATGAGTCCGTGCACTCACGGCTAAGCCGTGAAATGTGCTACGGCTAAGCCGTAAAATGGCTTACGGCTAAGCCGAGACCCAACCGTAAACCAAACCGTAGAACAGTACAGACTGTTATCTGAAAATAACTGGATGTTGGCAATTTGACATTCTTCTACGGCCCAGCCTGATCTAAGCCGTACATTGTCTTACGGCTAAGCCGTGGACCAAGATACGGCTGAGCCGTAGAGCAAAATACGGTTAAGCCGTAAATCCGAAGGGATATTTGGGGAACCTCAGCTCAGCCGCAGTGCATAGTACGGCTAAGCCGTAAGATGCCACGGCTAAGCCGTAAGGTTACCTACGGCTGCACCGTGAGACCCTGAGAATTGAATGAAAAGGATTAGGTTTAAGCAAAAGACCGTATATGACTTTCATGTTAGAATGTAGCTAACCTGGACATGCCCAATGGAATGTTTGAATGACATGAATGATCTCAAGGGCTGTGAATCATTCATGCTTGTATCCAGCTGTTTAGCACCTCCCCATGGGTGTTGGTTTAAGGGACTTCGATGCACACTCGAGACACTGCAACACTAGACAATGGTGCATCGGATAACTTAAAACTACATCAACATGCACGGTTAGAGACGCTGGATAATTAGTGTAGGATTGGCTTGTAATGGATCCTTGATTCGTATAAGTACTGGATTGGTTTGAGTTGTACAGCATATTGATTACGGTTTATGCCCTCTTATGTGTTCTACGCTGGACCTCTCGATTCTGTGGGAAATGCAGCAACCCCAGAGCGAAGCCCGGGTGGAACCATTCTATTATTGTGTATTGTGTTATACCGTTGCTCCATTGGAGAACTTGCATCAGTTATGAGTCAGTGCTTGTGATTGATACTCATTGTCAGCACTTCCTGTAATTGCTTATGTACATTCAGTATCAGTATATGCGATGCACTTTCTATTGTTTGTTCAGCATGATATGTGAGATCTGTAAGTGATAAGTGATATGACATGATTGATCGATTGATTGAGGTGCATCATCCGATTGATTGTGATTGGTCTTGGCACTACTGAGCCTCAGCCTTAGGATACCCGACGGGGTTAACTTTGGTTTAGTTTAAGTGTTTGCCTCTGCAGAGTGTGATTGTCCTGGGACTCCGGACCCCGGGAACTAGAGACCCATGCGTACCCTGGCCCGGTCGCTGGTGTTCTCATCCTGATTGCTCTCGTAAGGGAGAAAATGGCCAATGTAGTAGCCACTTGATTGTTACCTGTTTATGATTCTGATAGCATGCTTATTCATTTGCATAATTGTTTAGTATACAGACAAAATTTCTATGGATATTGCATTATGACTATTGTTCGGTATTCTTCAGTTTTAGACACAATTCGTGTTATCTTCTTGTTGGCTTATACTTTGCTGAGTCGTTGTACTTATACGTTTGTCTTGTGTGTTGCAGGCTCAGATCCCTCTTCCGATCCTGCGTCGGTCGACCCGACTGCAGGAGAGGCTCGCGAGGCCCCCTCCGGCCTAGAGGAGTGGACTTGATCCATCCTCCAGAGTACGTTTTGCATCATTTTGGTTTTCCCCATTCCTTGTGTTGGAGTCTATTGAGGGGATTTTTCGGTAATTGTAAAGTGGGCATTGAGTGATACCTGTATTTTGATTTTGGGATTGTTGTAAGCCCGCTCTATTGTCATACGTTCATGTATTTGGTCTTAGCATCAGTGTATATTGTTTTGTAATCTCCTATGTCTTTTGGTATATTTGTGGTATGCCTTGATACGTACAGCTTCCGCGTTCAGTCTTTTGCATGTGTGATTGATCCCTTGTGTGTGTATACTCGGACGGAGTCCAGGTGTGCACGCACGGGAGTACGTGTGTCATTGGTTAGACCTTCTCTGACCCCCGGTCCCTGGGCTCGGGTTGTGACATACGTATTGTATGGTATCAGAGCATTGTCTCTCAGAGCTTTGTCTCTCAGGGCATTGTCTCTATCTTAGTGTGTAAGCATGTAGGCATATAGGACGTGGTGAGATTTCGTAGTCCAGTTTTGGACTGTTGTGTTTGGTCCCCTTGTCTTGTGAGTCTGTGTGCGTTCCCTAGTGTGTTAGCAGATTGACTTTTGTGTTTTGCAGGCTATGGCATCGGGATCCGGAACACACAACAACAATGATCAGGGAGATAACGAGAGTGGGTCAGCCGCTCCACAGCCCCTCGTGAATTTCGACGAGCGCTTCTTGACTATGCTACAGGCTATCCATTCCTTGCAAGCGCAGGTTGTTTCGATCGTAGACCGACAGAGCCAAACGCCAGTTCGGCCTGCAGAGCAGCCAGTGGTTTTCCAGCCTAGAGAGAGCGATCCAAATGCGTTATACGACAAATTCAGGAAACGTGGAGCCACAGAGTTCTATGGAAATGAAGATGCATTGAAGGCTGATCAGTGGCTAGAGCATACAGGAGATCTCTTCTCGACCATTGTCTGTGACGACCGGCAGAAGGTCATGCTTACGGCCTCGATGTTTCGAGAGATGGCTAAGACCTGGTGGAAGAGTGTTAGTGCAGCCTATCTGACCTTGCCCAGTGAAACAGTGTGGGAGACGTTCCAGAAACAGTTCAGAAGGAAGTTCATTCCTGCTCATGTTCGACGTGTGAAGGAGGTTGAGTTTCTGGCCTTACAGCAGCAGCAGCTGACCGTTGCAGAGTACATTCACCGCTTTACCCAGTTGTCCCACTTTGCTGAGGACATGATCAATACCGAGGAGAAGAAGGTGAATCGTTTTATTTCTGGTCTGCATCCCAGATACGCGAATTTTGTGACTGCTTTTCAGAGACCAGCTACTTTCGATGATGCGGTCGACAGAGCACACGCTGCGGAAGCCAACCACCTAGCAGAGAGAGCCATGGATTTTAAGAGGAGTGCACCTGTGAGTTCCAGGGGACAGAGTCAGAAGAAATGGAAAGGGAAGCAAGGCACTTCGAGTTTCTCCGGAAGCAGATGCGAGTTTTGTGGATTTGGACATCCGACGGAGAAGTGTTGGAAGAAGTCCGGAGCTTGTTTGAGTTGCGGATCGATGGAGCATAAGATAGCTCAGTGCCCGAAGACCAGGACTTTCCAGTCGTCCAGATCTATGGGGTCATCCAAGTCTCTCAGTTCAGCAGCTTCGAACAGCCCCCATCCGTCTCGCCAAAGCCAGAAGCCCCAGCGTCAGACTGCTCGTGTGTATGCAGCCTCTCATGATCATGCAGAAGATGCGAAAGTGGTAGAAGGTAAAGTTCTCATTGCCCGAGCTGAAGCACATACACTTTTTGATTCGGGATCTACGCGTTCGTATGTTGCCCCTCGTTTTGCGGAACAGTTACCGCAACCCCCTCAGCCGCTACCCTATTTGCTAGTGGTGTCCACTCCTGTGGGCAAGCGAGTGGAGTGTAGTGTATACTACCCTCAGTGCGACGTGGTGATTGCAGGTCGCCAGCTGCCAGTTGATTTGATTTTGTTGTCCATGTTGGATTTCGATGTGATCCTTGGAATGGACTGGCTAGCGCGGTATCGTGCCTGTGTTAACTGTTACAACAGGTCGATTTACTTCGATTTTGCGAAGGGGTTTCGTTTCGAGGGCAATCAGGAGAGATGCCCGAGGCGTGTCATCTCCGCATGCAAGGCGGATCGTTTGATACGAAGAGGTTGTGCAGGTTTTCTTGCTTTTGTCTCGGAGAAGAAGGAGGTGAAGCAGTTGGGTGAGATTCCGGTAGTACGTGAGTTCCCGGATGTATTTCCGGAGGAAGTACCCGAGTTACCCCCTGTCCGAGATGTAGAGTTTGCGATCGACCTAGTGCCCGGTACAGCACCCATTAGTTTAGCTCCTTATCGTATGGCCCCTGCTGAGTTACTCGAATTGAAGACGCAATTGCAAGATCTTTTGGAGAAGGGTTTCGTACGGCCGAGTGTGTCACCGTGGGGAGCTCCAGTGCTGTTTGTGAAGAAGAAGGACGGTACCTTACGGATGTGTATAGATTACCGGCGGTTGAACAAAGTCACGATCAAGAACAAATATCCATTGCCGCGTATTGATGAGTTGTTTGATCAACTTCAAGGTGCTGCCTATTTTTCCAAGATTGATCTGAGATCGGGGTATCATCAACTCCGGGTGAAGGAAGACGATATTGCGAAGACTGCTTTCAGGACACGGTACGGACATTTTGAGTTTCTCGTGATGCCATTTGGATTAACCAATGCACCTGCTGCCTTTATGGCTTTGATGAACAGGATCTTCGCTCCTTTTCTGGATCGTTTTGTAGTGGTCTTTATTGATGACATTTTGGTGTATTCGAAGACCCCAGAGGAGCATGAGGAACATCTACGTCGAGCCTTGCAGTTGTTGAAAGAGCATCGTTTATATGCCAAGCTGTCGAAGTGTGAATTTTGGCTCGAGCAGGTAGCTTTTCTTGGTCATACCATTTCACGAGATGGGTTGGCAGTGGATCAGATGAAAGTTGAAGCAGTGATGAATTGGCCCAGCCCAAAGACTGTGACGGAGATACGGAGTTTTCTTGGATTAGCCGGATATTATCGTCGCTTTATTCAAGATTTTGCCAAGATTTCTGCACCATTGACTCGATTGACCAGGAAGAGTGTCCCATTTCTGTGGACGGACGAATGCGAGTGCCATTTCCGGATGTTGAAGGAGAAGCTTACTTCGGCTCCAGTTTTGACGTTACCAGATGGACATGAAGGATTTATGATCTATTCAGATGCTTCTCGAGTCGGTTTGGGATGTGTTTTGATGCAACATGGCAAGGTGATTGCCTATGGCTCGAGACAACTTCGGGAGCACGAGAAGAACTACGCCACGCACGATTTAGAGTTGGCAGCCATCGTTTTTGCGTTGAAGATGTGGAGACACTATTTGTATGGCGTGACATTTGAAGTGCATTCAGATCATCATAGTCTACAGTATCTCTTCACGCAGTCTGAGTTGAATATGCGACAGCGAAGGTGGCTTGAGTTGATTAAGGATTTTGATTTCCCCATCAAGTACCATCCAGGGAAAGGCAATGTTGTTGCAGATGCCTTGAGTAGGAAGTCGGAGATTCTTCAGGCTTTGGACAGCCTTTATTTTGTGAGGCACGCACAGCCAGTGGAACTGCAATCGGTGGAGAACCGTTTGACACTTGCCAGTACAGTGAGCTTTCAGCCTGATATTATTCAGCGGATTAAAGACCAGCAGTTTGAAGATGCGATGTTGAGGCGAATCCGAGATAGCATTGCAGATCGACCAGACTTTCGTTTGGAAGGTGATGTTTTGTATTTCAGGAGCAGATTATGTGTGCCAGCAGTAGATGCTTTAAAAGAGAGTTTGATGACCGAAGCACACCATGCACGTTACTCTATGCATCCTGGAAGTACGAAGATGTACCGAGCTCTCAAGGACAGATTCTGGTGGAATAACATGAAGAGGGAAATTGCTGGGTTTGTTGCCAGATGTTTGACATGCCAAAAGGTGAAAGCTGACCATCAGAGACCTCCAGGTTCCTTACATCCATTGCATATTCCCCAGTGGAAATGGGAGCACATTTCGATGGACTTTGTTTCGGGTTTACCCCTGACGAGCAAGAAGAACAGTGCCATTTGGGTGATCGTGGACAGACTGACGAAGACAGCCCATTTTCTTCCATTCAAGAAAGGCATGACATTTTCCGAGATGGCGGAGAAGTTTGTTGATGAGATCGTGAGACTACATGGTACGCCCGTGTCGATTGTGTCAGATCGAGATAGCCGCTTTGTTTCTTCCTTTTGGAGAGCATTTCAGGAAGCCATGGGAACGAAGTTGAGCTTCAGTACGGCGTATCACCCGCAGACTGATGGACAGTCAGAACGAACTATTCAGACGCTCGAGGACATGTTACGGGCCAGTGTGCTGAATTTCGAGAAAGAATGGGATTTGCATCTCTCGTTGTGCGAGTTTGCGTATAACAATAGTTTCCACGAGAGTATTGGAATGGCACCCTATGAAGCTCTGTATGGACGGAAATGTAGAAGTCCTGTTTGCTGGGAAGAAGTTGGAACAAGAAGTTTCCACGGACCGACGATCATTGCTGAGACTACAGAGAAAGTTCAGAAAGTGATTGACAATTTGAAGGTTGCCCGATCGAGACAGAAGAGCTATGCAGATACGCGTAGAAGAACCTTGACATTTCAGGTTGGAGATTGGGTATTCTTGAAGGTCTCACCGATGAAAGGTACAGTACGATTCGGTCAAAAAGGCAAGTTAGCGCCGAGGTATGTGGGTCCATTTGAGATCAAGAGCCGGATTGGTGATCTAGCGTACAGATTGATTCTACCCGTGGAGTTTTCTGGAGTACACGATGTTTTTCATGTGTCTATGCTTCGCAAGTATGTTCGAGACCCGACGCACGTGATTCGATACGATGACATTCAGATGCAACCTAATGCGTCATACGTTGAGCGTCCGCTCCGTATTGTTGGAACTAGAGAACAGCTCTTGCGTACGAGGACTATTCGATGGGTTAAGGTACTTTGGGAACATCATGGACCTGATGAAGCCACGTGGGAACTAGAAGATCAGATGGCGCGTCAGTATCCTTATCTGTTTGCTCAGGTACGCTTTCATTCCGAGGACGGAATGATGTCCAAGTGGGGGAGGATGTAACACTCCGACCCGAGTTGACCCGGATTAGTGGGTACTTGTGTGTGTTTTTATCGCTAAGTGTGTTTTGATTTTGTTTGTTTTGGTTTTGCCTCGTAGAGAGATCGTTTGGGTTGAGTTTGACTTGGTCTAAGTAGATCGAGCCCTTTTTCGTAATTTTGGCTTTTGATTGACCTTGTCAGTTTTGCGTCATTTTGACGTCAGCGCGTGTATTTCGTCGAGCTTGTCGATTGTCGTAACTGTCTTGGATCCGAATGAGTTCGTTTGCTTTCGTTGGACTGTCATTTGACTCAAACTGATATTTGCATAAGCTGCTTGGACCTAAGTGCAATTTCGACTCAAATTAAGTTATAAAATCCCACCTACTCCCTGTCTCTCTCCCGATCGTCTCTCTCGCTCTCTGTTTGTCTCTCTCTCTCGACAGCTCTCTTTCTCTCCTTCTCCTTCTCTGTTGCTCGCTGCTTGAGGGAGGAAGAAAGGAGCCATTCGCGTGTGTGATTCCAGCGGACTGAGCCAAGCAACGAGTGATTCCATTTGTGAGGCAAGTATAAGCCCAAGATGTGTGAACACCGATTGATAGTGCTTTGATTGTTGTGTTATTATGCTTCATTGTGTTTCTCAGTGTTAGACAGCCCCATTGAGTGTGTTTTGCTGTTATATTGCTGTTTTCAGTCGTTTCCCTCATTTTCTGTATGACTGTAACAAGTTCAGAAAAATGAGTCCGTGCACTCACGGCTAAGCCGTGAAATGTGCTACGGCTAAGCCGTAAAATGGCTTACGGCTAAGCCGAGACCCAACCGTAAACCAAACCGTAGAACAGTACAGACTGTTATCTGAAAATAACTGGATGTTGGCAATTTGACATTCTTCTACGGCCCAGCCTGATCTAAGCCGTACATTGTCTTACGGCTAAGCCGTGGACCAAGATACGGCTGAGCCGTAGAGCAAAATACGGTTAAGCCGTAAATCCGAAGGGATATTTGGGGAACCTCAGCTCAGCCGCAGTGCATAGTACGGCTAAGCCGTAAGATGCCACGGCTAAGCCGTAAGGTTACCTACGGCTGCACCGTGAGACCCTGAGAATTGAATGAAAAGGATTAGGTTTAAGCAAAAGACCGTATATGACTTTCATGTTAGAATGTAGCTAACCTGGACATGCCCAATGGAATGTTTGAATGACATGAATGATCTCAAGGGCTGTGAATCATTCATGCTTGTATCCAGCTGTTTAGCACCTCCCCATGGGTGTTGGTTTAAGGGACTTCGATGCACACTCGAGACACTGCAACACTAGACAATGGTGCATCGGATAACTTAAAACTACATCAACATGCACGGTTAGAGACGCTGGATAATTAGTGTAGGATTGGCTTGTAATGGATCCTTGATTCGTATAAGTACTGGATTGGTTTGAGTTGTACAGCATATTGATTACGGTTTATGCCCTCTTATGTGTTCTACGCTGGACCTCTCGATTCTGTGGGAAATGCAGCAACCCCAGAGCGAAGCCCGGGTGGAACCATTCTATTATTGTGTATTGTGTTATACCGTTGCTCCATTGGAGAACTTGCATCAGTTATGAGTCAGTGCTTGTGATTGATACTCATTGTCAGCACTTCCTGTAATTGCTTATGTACATTCAGTATCAGTATATGCGATGCACTTTCTATTGTTTGTTCAGCATGATATGTGAGATCTGTAAGTGATAAGTGATATGACATGATTGATCGATTGATTGAGGTGCATCATCCGATTGATTGTGATTGGTCTTGGCACTACTGAGCCTCAGCCTTAGGATACCCGACGGGGTTAACTTTGGTTTAGTTTAAGTGTTTGCCTCTGCAGAGTGTGATTGTCCTGGGACTCCGGACCCCGGGAACTAGAGACCCATGCGTACCCTGGCCCGGTCGCTGGTGTTCTCATCCTGATTGCTCTCGTAAGGGAGAAAATGGCCAATGTAGTAGCCACTTGATTGTTACCTGTTTATGATTCTGATAGCATGCTTATTCATTTGCATAATTGTTTAGTATACAGACAAAATTTCTATGGATATTGCATTATGACTATTGTTCGGTATTCTTCAGTTTTAGACACAATTCGTGTTATCTTCTTGTTGGCTTATACTTTGCTGAGTCGTTGTACTTATACGTTTGTCTTGTGTGTTGCAGGCTCAGATCCCTCTTCCGATCCTGCGTCGGTCGACCCGACTGCAGGAGAGGCTCGCGAGGCCCCCTCCGGCCTAGAGGAGTGGACTTGATCCATCCTCCAGAGTACGTTTTGCATCATTTTGGTTTTCCCCATTCCTTGTGTTGGAGTCTATTGAGGGGATTTTTCGGTAATTGTAAAGTGGGCATTGAGTGATACCTGTATTTTGATTTTGGGATTGTTGTAAGCCCGCTCTATTGTCATACGTTCATGTATTTGGTCTTAGCATCAGTGTATATTGTTTTGTAATCTCCTATGTCTTTTGGTATATTTGTGGTATGCCTTGATACGTACAGCTTCCGCGTTCAGTCTTTTGCATGTGTGATTGATCCCTTGTGTGTGTATACTCGGACGGAGTCCAGGTGTGCACGCACGGGAGTACGTGTGTCATTGGTTAGACCTTCTCTGACCCCCGGTCCCTGGGCTCGGGTTGTGACAGGGGTGATGTGGATCACAAGACTGAATAAGACTGAGCATTAGTCGTCGGACAAACTAACACCCTTGTAAGTTCGATAGCCTATTTTTAAAACCAAGCGTGGTTGTATTTGCGACGACCTTCTTGCGCAGTAGTGAATTGGTGCAAATATTAGCATAGGTTCATTTGTGGAGCTAATGCAATTTCACACTGCGATGCATGTCTATGGATATGCGTGTTTGAGGACCTACCTACGAGCAACTGAATGATACCCTAGAATTGTAGTTGCTATGCGAGAGTTAGTCTCATAGGTGATTCTTGAGCTTGGAGTTAGATTTTACATAAACTGATTCTGGAGGCTTTTGTGCCCTTATACCAATCTTTGCATTGGAAAGATGAGATTGGGCAACACTACTTTAGCTGTGGATGAGCTATGGCGATATAAGAGCCTACGAGCCGTCGTGCTAGGAAAGCTGCTTGGTTGATTCCAACCATCTTAAGTCCATGGGAAGACCCCTTAACATCACACTCATGTTTATACGTGCTTAGGACACTTATTAGCCATGGCCATAACAAGTATTTTGAAATTTTATTTAAGCAAACAAAATTTTAAAACTATCTATATAAGTAAATAAGCATGTATGCGGGTCGAACACTACACAAGGGTATGAGTTCATGTCCAATCCAGAATGGTCATGCGAGTGTCTAAGGTAGATTGATGTGTCGGTAAGTTGGTGTATTCTAGTCAAATGATGACTTAGTTTACATTCTTTCCATGGATAGGCATCGTGGAGGTCACACTCTTCATACCTATTTTTATTTATGGAATTCGATGATGGATGACTGAGATCTAATGAGATCAATCTTGTTTGGTGCGAGTGGGAGATTATTGGCATCTGTAATGGGATCCACTTATGGGTAGCACTAACACAGATGGACACTCCCCACAAAGGAGTCTTTATGGATAAAGAGAGGATGTGTTAATCCTTTTAAGACTCAAACTCCAATTGAGAGAGTCAATTCCAACTCTCCTCCTTATTCTATAATAACTTGAGTTGGAGTCTATCATCTATAAAGCCAACTACTATAAATAGATATGGTTGGGTGGTAGTAGAGCATAATAATACTTATAACCAATAAAGAAAAGTCATTCATCGCCATCTTCTCCAATAAGGTGTCCATCCTTACCTTGAGATTGTGAAGAGTGAATCCTATATGGCTGATCTCTAGTAGACAGTTAAAGATCTCTACGTCCATCGATTGATCCAAGCTAATGTTGTCCTCGTCGCATTTGCAACGATCCTTATCTGCGCTTCCGCAACACCAAAAGCTATCAATATCTTCATAACCAAATGCATCTAACTAGGTTTTTTCATTTGTTTGGACAACTGAATATTTTGCCTACTTCATACGAAATTCTCGAGGATTCCATAATAAAGGTGGTAACTGGTAACAGCCAGGTGGTTTCAACGAAGAGGGATTCATTAAAGAGATGAGGAATGAAGGGGTTATATATGGTAGAGATTTAGATGGGACAAGTAAGATTAACGATGGGTCGTTTGATAGAAAAGGGGAATATCGTCTGATGGCCACTTTGCATCTTCATCTAAAATCCTTTTACTCATAACCTGTTTGATATATAAAGGCATTGCTAGAAATTCAAACCGGTTAAACAAAATAGGCCTCTTAAAACAGAGTCATAGGTAGGTAAAGCGAGCGCAGGGAGATCAGCACATCTCAAGGGTCCAAAGCCCTTTTGATTTTTGCATAAATGAAGTAAGAAAGCGCAGAATTCCATATTCGTTCTGTTTACTGGCTGTGTTGAATTTAAACTTATTGTGTCTGCCAATAACAATCTTTGGTGCTTAACTAAGGCAATAATGGCAGAGAAACAGGAACAAAAAAAAACACAGGAGAAAAAAAAAACGCACACACACAGAGACACCGCACACACATTTTTGGTACCTAACTAAGGCAATCCAGAGTAGCTAATCAGTAGACAGAAGGAGGCATCTCAAGGAAGGACACAGGAGTGGACAAAAAGGAAACGGCCGTACCTCACGAAGTTCTCAATGTCTTCCCTCAGCACGTTTTCAAATAGACTTATTAGAAACTCCACTTCCGCCTGTAGTGCAGACCAGTCAAAACAAGAGAGAGAGAGAGAGAGAGAGAGAGAGAGAGAGAGAGAAGAAGAAGAAGAAGAAGAAGAAGATGCAGTCAGTACTCAGTACAGAGCAAGCAGAAATGAATAGGAGGAAGAAGAAGAAGATGAAGTAGTAGTAGTAGTAGTAGTAGTAGTTGTTGTTGTAGTAGTAGAGCGGAAGCTGACTTTGGGTCGGAGCCAGTTCTCGGCAGAGAAGGCGAAGACTGTTAGAACCCTGATCCCCCATTTGCAGGAGAGCTTAATCATCTCCTTCAAGACCCTGACCCCCTCCTGGTGCCCGGCCGATGGAGGCAGCCCCCTCGCCTTGGCCCACCTCCCATTCCCGTCCATGATCACCGCCACGTGTCTAGGCATCAGGTCCCGGCTCAGCTCCTCCGGGAAGAGCTCGCCATTGACAGATGCCTTCATTACTTGTTGTTCTTCTTCTTCTACTCCTTCTCCGACCTGGACGGAGGCTTCCGACGCTGTGGAGGAAGAAGCGAGTGGGAGGGGGACTGGTTTTTGGAATGGGATTGGCCCCGCGTGCTTTCTAAATCTACGGCCGGATGAAGAGACGGACACCGAGAAGCAGCCATTAATGGGTTTGAGTTTGAATTTGCGCAGGGAGGAGGAGCTGCTGCTGCTGCTGCTGCAGAGGGCCGAGGGACACGAAGAGGACAGCGACGACCTTTGGCTTGGAAGGGCTGGAATGGGTACGGCAAAAGGCAACAAACAGGAGGAGGAGCCCGAGGAGGAGGGCATTTTCTCTCAATCTCTCCTCTCCTCTCTTTCTATTTTCTATTATCTATTATTAGAAAGAAAAAAAAAGAGGAACAGTCACCAAACACCTCCACGGCAAGATTTCCTTGCCCTTTTTAGTCCTCTAATAAAAAAACACTCGCTGAGTGGGAGTGACTGCGTACTTCGACGAGCCCCGGTTTAAATAAGAAAAACAATATTGTCCTCCCTCCTCCTTTTCTCATGCGCTGTGTATATATTTCATCGTATAATGTGTATGCAACTGGATAGTGACGCGTAAAAAACCTCTCCGGAAACGTACATTTTCGTATTTGAATAGAAGAAGGATTCCTCCGTGGAACATTCCAGTTGATAAATTTCATCCTTTCATTTATGAATTTCGCTCTCTCTCTCTCTCTCTCTTTTCCCCTAGGGATGCTATATGTGCACATTTCATTACCAAAAAGCAAATAGTCCAAAAAATGTTGTTGTCATATAGACGTATGTAAGACAGCGCGGAGGGAGTGAGTGACCCATACCCTTCTGCTAGTCGTTCGTTTCAAATGATCATAGAATAAGTCCGAGTCTTCTGATGTGTATATATATATATACATGTAGTTGGGACAGCCCGAGACAGCCCGAGCCACACAAACTGTTCTAATCTCTCTCCTTTCTCCAGCGGCAAAGCAACAACAACAGAGAGAGATTGAGAGAGGCCTCTGTGAGTGTGTGAACTGCCGTCTCCCGCTTTCTTTTCAAGTGGATAACGCAGGCATGCCCCAACAGACGACACGTGCCATCTGACCATGCCAACATCAGATTATGGATGAGGCGCCAACGATCAATGACAAATTCCGACTGTAAAAAGCTCGACATTTTGGACCACTCACAATTTTTTATTTTTTTATTTTTTCTTAGGCTGGCTAATGGCTATTGGCTACCGATCGAGGAGTTGATGATAAGCTTTAATTTGACGACGTATGTGTCAAGCTAGAGGTGCCATTTGTAAAATGGGTGGTACCAGCCCGTGCCTTGCCTAGGTTGGCACGGCTCGGCTCAGCATGGCCCTCACACGAGCAATGCCATGCCGGGCCAAACCGTGTCAGCAGCAGTCATGCTCGCGCTCCTGTTCCTGTTCCAACTTCCAAGCTTGTGCCATGCATGTCTCAAACCCGGGACCTGATAGATTGAACCAAAGGTTCAAACCATCAAGCTAAGCTAGAACTAGGCTAGAGCAGCCTGTGTTGGCTGCCCTCTCTCTCTCTTTCTCTCTCTCTCTCTCTCCCACTCTTACAGTTGGGTGACTGAGAGGGGGAGAGGAAAGAGAGGCGGTCTACATTTATTGGCGATGTTGGGGAAGGTATATGCAGTAAATCAAACCGATGAAAAGAAAACCACACTTACCTGCTGTCTCTAATCACACTTTACTACCAGTAAACTGTTGAAAAATATATCCAGATCTGCGATCAACCACAGCACACACAAATCAACATAATCACAAGCAATCAAGTAAGCAACTACGAAGGAGATGACGCACAAGCAATTACGTGGGTCGGTAACCTTATCTATACTCACGAAAAAAGCACACTTGATTCCCTTCTCTCCCCGTTGTGTCCAACACAACTCCACCAGGATTTATGGTTACACATCACATTAATATATAGATCCCATTTTCTTGGCTACTAAAAAAATCCATACATAATGACTAAAATAACTTTGACCCTGAACCTCGGTTCTAGCTAATTTAGACTACCGATTAGGCTAAACTGGAATACAAGAAAAAATCTAACAAGCTCCACCTTGGCTTGGATTCTATAAATCCTTGGAGCCACCTTTAGCTCGCTGAAAGATACACATTAGCACGCGCTACAACCAAGCATGGCTCCTCCACCAACAATCTCAACATTATTCGATATCGATCAAGTGTGAACTAACTTGAGATCTCTTGTATGTCACTGAAAGGTACGCCTTTGCACCCGTTACGATCGAGCATGGCTCCTGCACCCCCTTAGCTTGGGCTGCACCCACATTCTCATCAATGTGGTGTAACGATCAAGTCAAAGCATGGCTTGAACTTCTCCTTTGTTGTCTTTCTGAACACTTTTGACTTGGTTTTCTGAAGTAATCCAGTCCATCTATTACCAACCTTGCTAGCAACATTGCAACACGATGACTTTTCACCTTCATCTAGTAAAGCAAAAGTAACTCTCCTTTCGATTGCACATTTTTTTGGGCACACAACATTAAGGATATTGTAACACTCCGACCCAGCTTAACCTCGTTTAGCGGCTAGTTAATCTTGTTTTCGTTGCTAATCGTGTTTTGTTCGTGTTTTATTTTCGTTACGGGTCATGAATAGGTAGTTGGGTTGAGTTTGACCTGGATTAAGTAGACCAAGCCCTTTTTCGTAATTTTAGCTTTTCTAAGACATGATCATTTTTGCATCATCTTGATGTCAACACGTGTCTTTCGTTGAGTTCGTTAACTTTCGTAACTACGTTGTTTGCAACCGAGGTCGTGTGATTTGATTGGACCTGGATTTGACTCAAACTGAAATTTCACTTCTAACTTGGCATTTATTGTAATTTGAACAACCCATTTGATTATATAAGCTCACCATCGATCAAAACTCACATTCTTTCTCTCGTTCTCTCTCATTTTCTTCCTCAACTGCACGTGGAATCTCCCTCTCTTGAATTCTCTCCTCCGGATCCTCTCCTCCATTGATTTAGCTCAATTGAGAGAACTTGGGTCTTGCATGTGAGGTGAGTTGGAAATCCATTCATCCCTCTCATCTCCTTTCTCTATTTCTTCTCCTTCTTGTTTTTCATGTGCATGGTGTGTCTGTGATCCCAATTCTCATGCATGCATGTTGGTTGATTTTGTGTTAGGTTGTGTTTGGGCTCTAGGACAACAATTGTGCAATTGAAATCCAAATTGAGGCAAGTATAACCATATCTTTGAGAACCCATGTTGGTATGCTTTTGATTTGATTGGTTTTATATGAATTAATGTGGAAATATGTGTTTACAGCCCATTTGATACTCATTGATTCAGTACTTGTGTATTCCCCTTGGAGAATTGCATTTCTGATGCTTCTCAGACATTCTGTATGTGTTTCAGGAAATTTGAATTCGTGCAGGTACGGCTAAGCCGTATAGCACCTACGGCTCACAATCCAGAGAGGAGAAAAACCCAGTTTTCCTCTACGGCTAGGGCACGGCTAAGCCGTGGATTGCCTTACGGCTAAGCCGAAGCTCAGCCGTGGCCCAGCCGTAGATCAATACAGGGTGCATTTTTCTGGAATAACTGAGAGTCAGCAACTGACCAACCTTCTACGGCCCAGCCACGGCTAAGCCGTAGACCACACACGGCTAAGCCGTAGCACACACACGGCTAAGCCGTATCCATACTAGACTAATGAAAGAAAAACAAGGATAGGTGTAATGGAAAGACCGATATGGCCTTCATGATAGAATGTAGGGCACCTAGACCTGCCCAACGGAATGTGATACAACGCGTGAATGATCTCGAGGGCTGCGAATCATTCATGTTCATTATCCGGATGTCAAGCACCTCCCCATGGGTGTTGGTTTAAGGGACTTCGTGCACCGCTCGATTCAATGCAACACTAGACAACGGTGCATCGAATAACTTAAAACTACATCATCATGCACGGTTAGAAACACCGGATAATTAGATTAGAATTGGTTTGTAATTAAAGATGATTCGATTTCGCATGATTTGTTGCATAACATATTGCATTCGATTATTGATCTCAACACTCGGACATGATTACGTATGTTTCGTTACTTTCACTGTGTGGTTTATTTACCTTGAGTATGCATGTATGAGGTGTTCACTCACAGATATGCACGTATGATATGTTGTCACGATCTACTCAGGGTTTTCATGATTGACTCTGTATAGTCAGGCACTACTTAGCCTCAGCCTTAGGATCCCGACGGGGTGAATTTGGTATAGTTTATATGGCCTGCTGCAGTATGGATATGTCTTGGGGAACCGGACCCCAGGAAACCGAGACCCATTGTACCCTGGCCCGGACAATGGTGTTCTTTGCATGTTATAAGATCCCTCTTTTGGGAGCATATGGTAATGTAGTTGCCACTAGTTATGTACACCGCATGTATTCATTGATTCACTCAGCATATTTCTTTCTTGCATGATAGCCTAGTACACAAAAATGCCTTCTTTAATCACATGATGTTCTTTATTCTATTAGACACAACGTGTGTTAACTTGCTATGGTTTATACTTTGCTGAATCTTCGTATTCACAGATGTTTTTGGTGTTGCAGGCCCAGATCCCCTTGCCGAACCCTCGCAGGTCGGCCGGGCTCCAGATGAGACCCCCGGGGCCCCATCAGGCCTAGAGGAGTGGATGTGATCACTCCACGGGAGAGCGTTCTTGGCATGCATCATTGGAGTCTTGTTTTGTGGATTTGCAGACTTGTATTTGGCATGACATGTCATTATTATAGATATTATTTTGTTCTTTTTGTAAGACTTTCATATGTAATTATGTCAGTTCGTCCTTTGTATCCTCTTCTTGCACTGTTAGTTTTATGTTTCTGATATTTACAGCTTCCGCGTACTTGCTTGGCACGTGTGAATGTTTCCTTGTGCGTGTGCATTTAGACTCGGTCTACGTGTGCATGCACGGGAGTACGTGTGTCATTAGGTTTGGCTTTTGCTAACCCCCGAACCCTGGGCTTGGGTTGTGACAGATATTCCGTACTTTGACTTTAACCTGGTGTTACTGCAATTTCAATTGTCTGTTAATGGCCTTCTTGGAAATGCCTATTGCACCATCTTCCAAGTTTTCATCTAACTCCACCTTAACTGACTTTTCCTTCTATTTCACCAGCAGTTGTGGTCCTCTGTTAATGACCTTCTTGGAAATATCTATTGCACCAACTTCCAACTTACTATATAACTCCACCTTAACTGACTTTTCTTTTTTCTTTAGAGCTACTCCACCTGTACATGTAACTATACTCCCTGCTGACCTGTAAAGACCTTTGACCAACTCACCCTTCATGACGACCATTGCTCCCTTAACTACCTCATAGCTTCAACTGCTACACTGTACTTGCAGCCCTTGGAGTTTAAGGCCCAAAAAGAAATGAAATTTGTTCATAAATCCAAAACACGCATCACATTCATTAGGTACGTACCATCCATCAAACATCTTGACTTTCATAGTTCCAACTTTAATACACTTGGATTCAGCATTATTTGCCATAAAAATAGATTTACCTACATAAAATGTATAGGTGTCAAACATATCTCTACTATGGTACATATGATAGTCACTACCAGAATAAAAAATCAAAGAACCTTCAGTGTGATCTATACCTTTAATGACTGAAGTAGATTCTACCAAACATGCTACCTTGTAGCCATCTAAACCATCTGGCACATCTCCGATTTGAACCTGATGCTACACTAATACTTTCTCCACAAAATTTTTCATTATCACTCTTCATGATCTCACTCGATACAATAGCTATAGTGATATCATTCATGTTTAAAGTATCTTTTCCATGCATCAACGTTGTCACCAAGTGCTTGTACGACAAGGGCGGTGAAGACAAAAATAACAGTGCTTCGTCTTCTTCCTCGAATTTAACCTTGATGCTCAATAGTTGTACGACAAGCTTATTAAACTCATTGAGATGCTTTGACAACTGTGATTCTTCTATCATCTTCAAGGAATACAGCTGTTTCTTAAAAAACAGTTTGTTTGTCAGGGACTTAGACATGTACAGGCTCTCTAAGTTAGCCCATAATTCCGGAGCAGTGTTAATTCCCATGATGTTATAAAGAATGTCATTGTGGAGGGAGGCTAAGACGAATTACACTCATAGCCCCTTCATCCAAGTCCTCCCAATCATCATCGGATATCTTCGCTTGCTTTTTTGACTTACCATCTAAAGCCTTCTTCAGACCCTTTTGAATCAAGACATCCTTTATCCTTCGTTGCCAAAGGCTGAAATTATTCAACCTGGTGAATATCTCAATCTTATACTCATTGCTTGGCGCCATTGTGTGTCCCAATTTATGCCTCCTGAATTACCCCTTTTCTTTTGTCTGACAAACAGTCAATCTCCTCTGTCTATCTTGTAGATCTCTTCACCACGAGCATGTTGGAAGAAACGAATCTAAAATCTGACTCGGATGGCTTTGATATCGCAGAAATATTTTTCTGCACTCCGATTGGTCAACCTTCCTCGTTGACCATCAAATTGTCAATCTTCTTCTGCAGACGTATAGATTTGCTCGCAATGAGTTCATAAAACAAAAAAAGGCGCAAATCTGAGTCAGAATGACCCTGAAATTCACAAAAAAATTATGGCTGTTGATTTCGGTCAAGCCTGCTATTGACCGTTGTTGACGTTAGCCTTATTGCTGCTTGGTGGCTAGGCTCTACACACGGTTTAGGTCTCAACTGGTCTAAACTCGAACTGCAAGCTTGTCTTTGCTGCAACAGGGTTGGCTGATTTGACTTTGACCTAACCTAGAACCGACCTGGTTCTGAAACCAGGCCTAGATGGTCTTTTCTTTCCTAACCGATTTCTGTAATGAGAAACCGAAATCAGATCCTCTTCTTCCTTGATTTCCGCAGTGAGGACTTGAAGAGATCCTCTACTACTTATGCTCCGGAAGAGGCAAGGCAATTAGCAGGGAGCGATAGTGGCACGGACAGCAACAATCGGTGGTGATTCCGACAAGTGGCGGGTGTGGGTCTTCTTCTCAAGCGACGTGAGGATCGGAGTGCCCTCTTTTCCTTTTTTCTTGTTGCAGAACCAAAGAGTTTGAGATCTCGATGCCTCTTTGCAAATTCAATTCGGGAGAAAACCCAGGCAAAACAAAGAACCTTCTACGTTCCTTTAAGGTCCAAACCTAGATAATTACGATTTATAGTAATTAAGTTGGTTTTACTTTAATTAATATGTTATTAAGCTAATTTAACTCAAATCCCTTTGGGTTTAGGTCATGGATAGGTAGTTGGGTCAAGTTCGAACCTTATTAGGTAGTCCAGGTGTTGACCCATAAAAATTAGTAAATAATGCAGCGAAGACATTACAAGCTTTGGATTATAAAGTTCTAAAGTTTTCAAAGCATTTGGCCCTCATCTCAGTTCAAGTCAGGCTTCGGAGACTGTTTGCTAGCTTCTTGGGAATCACTGTGAGACCTTGTAACACTCCGACCCAGCTTGACCCCGTTTAGTGCATTTAGACCCGGTCTACGTGTACAGGCACGGGAGTACGTGTGTCATTAGGTTTGGCTTTTGCTAACCCCCGAACCCTGGGCTCGGGTTGTGACAGACCTGGCACTTCCACATGTCGAAGCAATCTCCTATTCAACAAAATGCTTTCACGTATATTTGAAGACTATCCTTCAAGGATTCAGAGCATTTGGACATCATTCGGATCCAAACTCGGTCTAGATGGTTATATACTGTGCTCTGTGGGTCTTAGTACAAAGCGACACCTCGCGAAGATCAAACCAGATGAAACTCTCAAAAGAAGCTCAAATTATGCCTAAGAGAGGCTCTACAAAGTTTCAAGATAAACAGACATCATTTGACCCAAAAGCTACAAGCATGTCAACTTGGGATCAATCCCCCCAAGCCATGGGGTCACTGACCAAAGTCCTGCTTCTCGATGTCTAAAATTGATGAAATTTGGGCACGAAGCTTCAGTTATGCTCAGAAGGTGATTTGCAAATTTTCAAGTTAAAAGAACTCCGTTTGGTTTGAATTTCATTGCATGTCAGCTTAGAGCATAGTGACACCGAGTTATGGAGGTCACTAGCTAAAATCTTACTTCCAGGAGGCCAAAGCTGATGAAATTTGGCACAAATCCTCAAAGAATGCTCAAAGTTACTCTTCCAAATTTTCAAGTCAATTGGATGTTGTTCAGGTAGAAAACAAGCTGACTACCTACAGTGTGGGATGAATAGTGACTTAACACATGCAATGAATAGGCCACTATTCGAAATCCTACTTCCTCAAATCCAAACTGCATAAAATTTGGATGAATACTCTAAGATATCCCTGATGTCAGTTCCTCCAAGTCTCGAACCAAATCGAAGTCATTTGGGCCTCAAACAGCTGAGACAAGGGCCCACTTTCATAAAAAGTCAACTGGAGAGTTGACGGACTTTCGAAAGTCAAAACAGGTTGAGACTTCTATGACATCCTCAAAATAGTTTCAAGAAGCAACCCTCCAAGTTTCGTGGCGGTCAGACATCTTTTGGGCCCTAAACTAGCAAAAACGGGTCACATATACAAAAGTCTAAAAACGGGCCTTGTCCGTGACCGCGGCCCAATCAATGAAGGAGTTGACCAACTTCAGGTGGTCAAAACGAGTTGCAACTTCTATGACACACTCAAAATAGTGTCAAGAACTATTCTTCCAAGTTTCATCAAGATTGGACTTCGTTCGAACCCCAAACAGGTGAAAATGGGTCACAAATGCAAGAGTCAAAAAATGGGCCTTGCGAGTGACCGCGGCCTGTTCATGAAGGGAGTTGGCCAACCTCAGGTCGTCAAAATGAGTTAAAACTTCTATGACACACTCAAAATAGTTTCAAGAACTGTTCTTCCAAGTTTCATCAAGATTGGACTTCGTTTGGACCCCAAACGGGTGAAAATGGTTCACAAATGCGAAACTCCAAAAATGGGCCTTGGGAGTGACCGCGGCCTGTTCATCAAGGGAGTTGACCAACTTTGTACGGTTTAAACGAGCTAAAAATTTTATGACACACTCAAAATATTGTCAAGAGGTATCCCTCCAGGTTTTGTGAGGATTGGACTTCGTTCGGACCCCAAACAGGTGAGAACGGATCACAAATGCAAAAATCCAAAAATGGGCCCTTGGTAGTGACCGTGGCCTGTTCATCAAGAGAGTTAACCAACTTCCAATGGTCAAAATGAGTTGAAACTTTTATGACAAGGTCAAAATAGTGTCAAGAAGCATCTCTCCAAGTTTCATGGCGATTGGACTTCGTTTGGGCCCTAAACAAGTGAAAATGGGTTGCAAATGCAAAAACCTGAAATTGAGCCTTGTCTGTAACTGCGGCTGCGGTCACGGACCCCCAAAGGGCACTTCCTGTGGTTTTGGACGGTTCTTCTCCACTTCCTTTCAAAGCGTAACCTCCCACAACCTCCCTTAACTCCCTAGAACTGCCAGAAACTGGTGGGGAGTCTATAAAAGGCTAACATTTGAAAAGAAAAGAGGGAGGAGAACAAAGACACACGGACAGTGAACATACAGAGAATTTCAAAAACACAAAAGGCAATCAAAAGCATTCAAGCAAGAGGATAGTAGCATTCTATGACCTTTTCCCCTCCTTTTCTCAATTACCAAGGTGAGCAAGAAGGTTCAGAAGAGGAGGAGAAGAGAGGGTGACTAAAGAAAAAGCCATGTCCATGCATTGACGACAATTCGATGGATGACGTTGTCATCTTTGTTTTTCTCATTGTGGGGGGGGGGGGGGGGGAATTCTTGGCCATCACAGAGGTTGTGAACAAGTCCCTTTGGGCTTCATTTTGCTCCTTGAAAGCTATAGGTTCAGAATGACACAACTTTGGCTTCCTGCGATACCCTCTTCGGACTTGAACAAAAGACAGTCCGTAAACATGAATGATGAATTATAAAGTTTTCAATCGATTCCATAGTCGAATTTGATCTTCTCAATGATTATTCAACACCCCAAGATGTCATAAAAGGGAGTTTTAACACTTGAAAAAAGCTTGGAAAAAGAATCAGCACGAACAGCGTGAAAACAGAAGCACAACAATGACTTCAAAGTCACTATCTATCAGTGACCGTGACCCACAGTCACTGGCCTGGGGCAATGACCGCGGGTCACGGTCACCCCTATTTTTTCCCTATTTTTTGCATTTTTTCTTACTTTATGTACATTTTCTTGTATTTTCCAAATTGAGATCATGTCTAAGACTTGAGGGAGGGGTTGTAAACTTTGCAAACTCATGTAAACAACTTGCATCCCCGCGGTCAAGGCGTTAGAACCCATGTAAACAAAGGAAAATTAATGATGAATTGTAATTAATTCTCATTCTTCTTAACGCTTGAAGTGTGTGAATGTTGGACACTGAATCCATTACACACTTCCATGCCATTTTTAAGCGTGATCACCAGGACCTTTGTATTTTATCATTTTCATGGTATTGTATCATTAATGCATCATATTAATTGCATTGAGTGCATTTCATTTTGTGGGACATCTTTCATGTTTAGCTCAATTTCATTTGGACTCATCTCGGCCCATTCTAAGCCCAAATAATTCAAACTGGATATATATATATAGACCAAAAGGACTTATTTGCAATTTCTAGAATTCCACTCTTTTAAATACTCAAATCTATCGTTCTTCCTCTCTTTCCTTCTCTCATTTGGCTACAGCAGGAGTTTCTTCTTCTCTCCATTCTTCTTCTTATTCTTGTTCTCTCTAAAAGTGGCGATTGGAGGCTTGCATGTAAGAAGTTTGGGCTCTTCCTTCTTCCTCTTCATTCTTCTTGCTTTCCTTCTTGAAATCAAAGCATCATCTTCTTCCCCTTGTTTATAGGAGACTTGAGGTATGGAAACCCCATTTCCATTTGAGTCATTGAGTTTAATAAGTGTCAAGAGATTCAATCTATTAGCATGCATGCATCTCATTCTCATTCTCCATGTTGCATGTGTTAGATTCTTCATTAGTGAAGCCATCTCCATCCTTTAACAAGGGGCAAATCAATTTGAGTGAAGCACCACACCTAAGGCAAGTATAAGGATACATTATCTTTACATGCATGGCTTATTTCTTGATTCTTGATGTATTTTTGTGAATTACCCTTTTTACAGCTTAATGGATAATGCTGTTGACCTATAAAAATTACAAATACTACAGCGAAGACACCTCATCTCAGCTTAATTTAGGCTACAGAGGTTATTTGCAGATCCTGGGGAATCACTGTAAGAATCGACATTCCTACATGTCGAAGTGATGATATGCTATGCTCTGTGGATCCCTGTGCAGAGTGATATCTCATGAAGATCAAGGTAGCTGGAACTCTCAGAGGAAGTTCAAATTTCGGGTTGAACAGACATCATCGAACTCAAAAGCCACAAGCATGTCAGCCTGAAGTCAGTCCCCCCTAAGCCAGGGGGTCCCTGACTAAAGTCCTACTTCCCGATGTCCAAAATTGATGAAATTTGGGCGCGAAGCTTCAGTCATGCTCAGAAGATACTTTGCAAATTTTCAAGTAAAAAAGACTCCGTTTGGTCTAAATTTCATTACATGTCAGCTTAGAGGATAGTAATTCTGAATTTGGGGGTCATCGGCTTCTAGAAGGCCAAAGCAGATAAAATTTGGAACAAATGCTCAAAGAATGCCCCAAGTTATTCTCCTAAAGTTTCAAGTCAAGTGGAGGCTGTTTGGATAGAAAACAGACTAACTATCTCAATGTAGAGTGAATAGTGACCTAACGCATGTAATGAATAGGCCACTGTTTGAAATCCTACTTCTTCAAATCCAAACTGCATGAAATTTGGATGAATACTCCAAGACGTTCTTGACGTCAGTCCCTCCAAGTTTCAAATCAAATCGAGGTTATTTGGGCTTCAAACAGCTGAAACAAGGGCCCACTGTCATAAAAAGTCAACTGAAAAATTGACCAAGTTCAGGTGGTCAAACAGAGCTGAAACTTCTGTGACACACTCAAAATAGTGTCAAGAAGCGTTCCTCCAAGTTTCGTGGCGACTGGAAATCGTTCGGGCCCCAAACAGGCGAAAACGAGCCACATATGCAAAAGTTCAACAATGGGCCATGGGAGTAACCGGGGCCCACAATCAAAAGGAGTTGACCACGTTCAGGTGGTCAAACAGAGCTGAAACTTCTGTGACACACTTAAAACAGGAGTTGACACACCTGTTTTAAGGAGTTGACCACGTTCGGGCCATGGGATGCTTCTTGACACTATTTTAAGTGTGTCACAGAAGTTTCAACTCTGTTTGACCACCTGAACGTAGTCAACTCCTTTTGATTGTGGGCCCCGGTTACTCCCATGATCCATTGTTGGACTTTTGCATATGTGGCTCGTTTTTGCCTTTTTGGGGCCTGAATGATGTCCAATCGCCACGAAACTTGGAGGAACGCTTCTTGTCACTATTTTGAGTGTCTCACAAAAGTTTCAGCTCTGTTTGACCACCTGAACTTGGTCAACTTTTCAGTTGACTTTTTATGACAATGGGCCCTTGTTTCAGCTGTTTGAAGCCCAAATGACGACGGTTTGATTTGAAACTTGGAGGAACTAACGTTAAGAACGTCTTGGAGTATTCATCCAAATTTCATGCAGTTTGGATTTGAGGAAGTAGGATTTCAAACAGTGGCCTATTCATTGCATGCGTTAGGTCACTATTCAATCCACATTGAGATAGTTAGCCTGTTTTCTATCCAAACAACCTCCACTTGACTTGAAACTTTGGGAGAATAACTTGGGGCATTCTTTGAGCATTTGTTCCAAATTTTATCTGCTTTGGCCTTCTAGAAGCCGATGACCCTCAAATTCAGGATTATTGTTCTCTAAGCTGACATGTAATGAAATTTAGACCAAACGGAGTCTTTTTGACTTGAAAATTTGCAAAGTATCTTCTGAGCATGACTGACGCTTTGTGCCCAAATTTCATCAATTTTAGACATCGGGAAGCAGGACTTTGGTCAATGACCCTCTAGCTTGGGGGGGACTGACTTCAGGCTGACATGCTTGTGGCTTTTGAGTTCGATGATATCTGTTCAACCCGAAATTTGAACTTCCTCTGAGAGTTCCAGCTACCTTGATCTTCATGGGATATCATTCTGCACAGGTATCCACAGAGCATAGCATATCATCACTTCGACATGTAGGAATGCCGGTTCTCACAGTGATTCCCCAGGATCTGCAAATAACCTCTGTAGCCTAAATTAAGCTGAAATGAGGTGTCTTCGCTGTAGTATTTACAATTTTTATAGGTTAACAAATGCATGGAATTGATTCATGATTTTTAATGATTTTGGCATGAATAAATGATAGTGGTTATTTAGGAAACCTAAGAATGTGGAATGGAAGCCTTTATGTTAGTTTGATTGCAGGTGGAATAGTGGATTGGAAGAGAAAACCAGTTGGAAACTGAACACACTCGTAGCAGAGTGCTAAAGGGCCGACCGGTCAGTCCTGAAGACAGATCGGTCAAATTGCCTCTCCAGGTAGTCCGACCGGTCGGCTAATCTGCCTAACCGGTCGAATTTCACTTCTAGAGACGATCCGACGATCGGGTAAGCCTAACCTGTAACTTATACAAATGTGTTCCAAAAAAGAATTTCATGCTTGACTATGGACTTTCTATAGTCTACGGAATAGCCTAATGATTGGTTACTCCCTTAAACCTTAGAAAGAGGCCAAGGTATCCACCCACCCTCACTATAGGTTATAGGTTTAATCTAAAACCAAATTATGACCATAGAAATGGGATCCTTCGTTACACCAAACTAGCCCAATGGTAATTAAACATGGAGAAGGAAGAGTGTTGAGCTGTCACTCCTTCCTTCTTAATTCTCTAGTTAGTTTTCAATGTCACGTAATGGGTGTTGGCATAAGATGAAGTGGCCTTCATATACATGAGGTAACACCGATAATGGTAACACAATGACACCGAATGTCTTATGAATACACCGTATTGAATGACCCTGGAAACACAGATTATCTACCGTATGGTTGGCTAGTAACTATCCTTGATAACTTCTAAATCTAATTGCATTCATATTAATAACAACTTCGACCTCAATATGATAGTCCATATAAGTCTGCATCATTGACAATCAGTATTCTACTTAGTTGTGATTCTGTGATTAGTATTTTCATCACGGTTGAAATACATTTCCGAATGAGTATAAGCAGATCAATATACGATGAGTATGAGTTTCAGATTTAATTCCGATATTAGAGTTGGCACCACTTAGTTTATACCCCCATAGAAGGTTCGACGGGACCGAATGAGAGTATTTTATCAGTTGTCTACTATAATAGTTATCAGAAGAGTGAGTCGACTCTCTTAGGGTATCTAGTCGGTCTTGGCTCGATCGCTAGTGATTTCCCACATATCAGTATACTCTCTTATTAGAGAGGAGATAGCATTATGGTTGCCATTTGGTATGATGTACTCATTATTATGATTCCTTACTCATACTCACTCATATGCATAAGTGCCTAGATTTCGATATTGCTATCTTTTAATCATTATGTCATTTTAATTTAATTGTTCTATCATGTTAAGCTCATGTATCCTTATCTTTGCTTAACCATCATGTTAACAAAGTTACCGTGGTGTTACAGGTATGAAACCCGTTGCCAGTTTGGCACTGAGCACGCCTCTGGAGGGAATCCCAACTTTAGCTCAGGATGTGAACAAGTGGAATGAGGAAGATAACTTTTCTTGATCTTTCTCAGCAGTGCGAAATAGGGTTATTTTGGGTTGTCTTAGCTTAGCCATTGTTTGGCTTAGGGTTCATATGGTGTAAGGTCCCGAATCCCACTAATCTTGATTTACGTTAATTAAGCTCATGCTATATTAATTGAACTCGATTAAGGCTAATTTAATCCAATAATTATCGGGTTTGGGCCTCGGAGAGGGAGTTGGGTGGAGTTCGGCCCCACTTTAGTAGTGGAGGGCCTTTTTGTAATTGTCCTTGCACTTCTTGGACACCTCGTCCATTTCCTTAAGTGTAACTTTACGCGTGGATCATCTTTTGTGTTGGGCCCGAGCTAATCCGGACTCATCCTGGGTCAATTGAGGCCCTTTCGGTCTAAACTGAAATTTCTGGAATTGAGTGGACTTGCATGCAACTTCAGGAAAAGTTATGTTTGAAAAGAAAACTCAACGTACCTTCTCCTCCTTCTCTCGTGTGACTGTTGAAGCCCTCTTTTCTGCTAGGTTTCTTCTCTTCTTCTTCTTCCAATCGAAGTGCTCAGGAGTGTGCATGCATAGAGAGTGGTCTCCTACCACTTTCTTCTTCCTTGATCTCCCTTTTCTCTCCTCTCCAAGCTACAACAACATAAGAGAACCCATCTCATCCAGAGACTTCCCTGAGCACACAACAAGATAAGGGGTTTGAGAGGGTTAGTACTGTTGGAAAAGGCAAGTATTGAGTTATATGTGTTGCATGCATGATTAAGTATGGATTTTTACTTGCATTTCCTTTCATTGTTTTAACTAATGTGAATGTAGTGTGTATTGTGTGAGAATGACAAAGATGGGAGTGGAGGTTGTGGGAGTACAGAAAACTTAATTGGATGCTACTAGTAAGCCATAAAACCCCCTCCCAGTATAGGTTCTGTACTGACTAGAATCGGAATTGAGTTACAGAACTGCATTCGGGTTTCTGAAGCTTACGGTGAAGCTCCGGCTAAGCCGTAAGCATCTACGGTTCAAGGTCCAGAGAGCAGCAAAACACGATTTTGTACTACGGCTCACCTACGGCTACGCCGTATAATATACTACGGCCAAGCCGTATCCAGCCCGTACCCAAACCATAGGTCTTCCTACGGCAAGCTTTCCAGAGAGCTCATGGAACTCAGTTTCTTCTACGGCTTGCACACAGCTGCACAGTGGAACACACTACGGCTACACCGTATCCTCCCCGTACCCTAGCCGAAGGCTTAACACGGCTAAGCCGTAGGCCAACATACGATTGGGCTGTAATTGCCCCTGAAAATCTGAAAGGAATTTAACCCACTCGACTAAGCCGTAGCCTTGTACACGGCTAAGCCGTAAGAACCCAGTGAAATAGGATGTTATGGACTCTCAATGGTTCTGTAGGACCTTAGTATTGGCACCTTCTATACCATTACAGAGGCCCAATAGTAAGGACATGCTGGGGAGAATGAATGATTCTCGGAGGGTCTCCCAATGGCAAGTCATGGATGTTGGCATAAGGAGGGTGTCCCGTGCACACAAGGCAATACCAAGACACGGTAACACAACGACACCGAACGCCTTATGTGTACATCGTGTTGAATGTCCTTGGGGACTATAGGTTACTATTGTTAGTTTTTGTGGACTCAATCCATCAGTTGATGTAATAAATTGATTAATTTCTTTATTTATCAATAAAATCATGCTTTACTTTCATGAGATGAATGTTATTTTACTACTTTATGCACATGACCAATACGTATGACATAATGGTTCATGAGTTGAACCGGGTCCCATTAGTATATTAGATGTGATATATGTGCATGGATGAGATCCACACGCGGGAGATATATGTCACAAATCTTATACTTAAATAGCTTCACAACCAGTAATGAGACTGGGCATCTCATTTGATAAGGTTGCAGCACTTTGATCACTATGAGATAGTGTGATTTGTCTCGATCATCAGAATGTAAGATTCTGGATCAATAGTGCCGGTACATTGGATGTATTGAAGGACCATGAGATGCACCTTATGGTATTCCGTCTCAATAATAAGGTATGCTTTCATAATTCCCTAGCAATAGGCCCTCAATCCTGAGACATTGACGAACTCAAGTTTCTATCTATTCATTTGCTTTGAGTCACCAATGAGTGAGGCCGACTATAGGTTAACACCTCGGTGTCTTGGGTATATGGTAGTAGAACTGTGGGAACGTTGAATGATCAAGATGGAATCTATCTCTATTATCCCCTTGTGCCAATTAATGGATTTGTCATTAGTAAGTGCGCACCCATCTCAATTAAGAGTTAATTGGATGGTACTGATGATTACTGTGATTAATTGGGGCTCAAGGATAATAAGATGTGGAACTTAGATTGGAAGAGACGGATTTATTCCAATTGATCCACGGATATTGATAGAGGGGCCTACTTGTGGTAATTGAGAAGTTTAGGGTCTTCATTGTAATTTATTCCTAAGACTGGAGTGCAATTGCATTTATATAGTGGTGTTATTTGCAATTAACTGTGGGCCCGGATTGCACATGAGATGTGGGGTCGCGGTGTTCCAGTTGGAGCCAGCTTTCTAAGGAATCCCTAGTGGTCCCCACGCTAGCCCAAGATATTGGAAAACACTAATCCGACTTGGACTCTAGAAATAAGAGTTTGGAAAGGAGAAAGTTGCTAATTGCTTTGGAAGTAAGACTTCTATTTCAATTAGACAAGGGAGAGATTTAGAAGTCTATAAAATATCCTTGGACGTCCAAAAGAGTCCCCCTCACGCCCAAAACCCTTTCGTGCAAGAGTTGCGCGAGTTACTCTCCTCTCCTTTCTTCTAGTTCCTTGGAGTCTCGAGTTGGGATTTTCTCCTGAAGATTCCACCGTTCTTCTTGAGAAAAGAAATCCAATTCGGGGGTCATAGCGTGGAAGGCTAAGAGGTCTTGAAGAAGTCCATTAGAGCACTGCGGGTCTCCAAAGGTATGATCTACTTCTTGCATGTCGTAGGTTATTTTGGATGTTTAGTGCTGGTATAATTTTACTGTACATGGTCACGAGATTGAGGGTAACGCATCTTGGATTGGGTTTTGGTCTTATGGATAGTTGATCCCTGTGTCAAGTGGGTCAAAAGTTTTGAAAATCTATCCACGAGACCCACCTACTTCCAACAACTATTCGGGGTGAAGGTAGCAATTCATTGGGTGCTCACTTAAACTGAATGCATCTATATTGTTATGATATACCACCTTCAACATGACTTACGTCTTTTAGTAAAACCCTGAGGCAATTCAGACCTGAGCTTCTAATGAGTGAGTGTCTGACAAGCCAGAGCTTCTAATGAGTGCGAGCTTGTTAGCCCAGGGTATGATATTACTGACACGATTGGATATGAGTCAGCACCACTCAACTTACGCCCTTTTGGGTATATGTTATGTATGTCACCACTACAGCAGGTTTACGGAGGAGTAGTCGGCGCTCTTCGGGAAGCTAGCCTGATCCCTTAGCGACCCATACGATATGTGTATGCTCCCTTTGGGGAGAATAGAGCGTCGTGGTTGCCAATCAGTACGTATGACGTTTAAGTTGTAATTTCTTACTCATGCATCATGCTCAGTAATTTTATTATTGATATATATTATGTTATACTTGTTCCATATGCCTCAGTACTTGCTTAACCGTCGTGTTAACAGTGTTCCCTTTTGGTATTGCAGATCCAGCGCTCGGTCCCAACGCGGACACTGACGTGCACCCGGAGGGAACCCCAACGGTACCTCGGGATGTAGATGAGTGGAAAGATGGCGACGTCATTTACTAGCCATCCCACGGAGCGCGACTATTCTTGCGAGATATCGTTGTTATGCGTGGGACCCTTTTATATTAAACACTTAAGTAGTCCATTTAGGATGTATTAAAGACTTCAATACTATTATATGTATGTATATATGTTTACTTTTGAAAGTTAACAGGCTATGAACTTGTGTGCTCTTGATAATTACTGAGTATTTCACAGGATTTCGTTTATGATACATGATGTTATACGTGTGACAGCATACCTCACACGTTCCTGTGGAATCTCCCTTGTAGGAATTCATGCATAATTCTTCAGGGCACGGATTTCTACGGGATTACGTATCCACGCCCGGGGGCCCACGCAAATCCCCAAAATTCCTGGGATCGGGGCGTGACATATGGACATTTTGTATTATTTATGGATTTATCATACCTATGCATGTAGTCGGGATAATAACAGACTTTGTTTTATTAATGGACTGAAGTGAATGTTTTATTAATGCCTATGATATGTACAGGTGAATTTTCCAGGTTTCTGCTTAATTAAATTGTACTTGTTAATACGTGTTTACGGATCTTCCTCATACGTACCTGTGGGATCACCCTTGTGACAGTTCGTATGTGTCTAGTTATGTCACGAATTGTCACGAGTACGTGTGTTATGCCTTGGAATCCACAATAAATCCCCAATTCTTAGGTTCGGGGCATGACAGTTCTCCTCTACAAATCAGAGAATCCTTTCCTCTTTCTGATCCATGTGTCTCACTAAAGATCAACCTTCTGATCTCTTCTTCTCTGCGAACAACATAAAAATGGAATCCTCCTATCTGATCTATCAACACAACCTAGGCTCTGATACCACTTGTTGGGAAATATACCATGGATCTGCAATCAACCACGTCACGTACAAATCAACAAAATCGCAAGTAATCAAGCAAGTAACCATGAAGAAGATGACACACAAGCAATTACTTGGTTTGGCAACCTTGCCTACGTCCACGAAGAAAGAACACTCGATTCCTTTCTCTCTTGGCTATGTTCAACACAACTCTAATAGGGTTTAGGGTTACACATCACATTAATATATAGATCCCATTTTCTTAGCCGCGAAGAAAACTCATTCATAATGACTAAAATAGCCCTAACACTAAACCTCGGTTTTGGCTAACCCAGATGATCGATTCGGTTAAATCGAAATACCAGACAAAGCACAACACAAACACGGCGCCCGCGGACTAAGTTAGGTTGGGCCGAGCCATACCGGGCTGGTCATTATAAAGGGCTAGTCCTAGCTAACCCAACATGGTTTACATTTATTTGAAACGTCGGATATTGAAACTGCTGCCAAATTTTAGCACCATCTCCTCTAAACCTAAACCATCAAGCATAGAAACCATCAAAGAAGAAGAAAAGTCGAAGAAGAAAAATGAATGTTGCAAGAGGTTGATGAGATCATCAACTAATTAACGATATCATTAACTAAGTTGATGATATCACCAACTAGGTTAATTTTGTCCCAAAAAAATGTATGAACAACCATCTTGTTATTTTATTGTTTTTCTTTGTAAAATTGTTTAATTAAGATTTAAGCTTAAATTTTCATTAAAAAATCCCATTTTTTCTTTAGCTTAAATTGTATTTATTTAGAATATAGGTGAGCATGGCTTTAGTCATTGTTCTCTTAACAACTATATCTCATAAAAACTAGAAAAACAATAAACAACATCGTGGAAAAGATCTTGAACCTCTTGATCAATCTAAGAAACTAGAGCCAAAAATCCAACATGGATGTTACAATCTCGAACCACGTATGTTAATGCTTTCATATGAGGTTTTTTTTTTTCTCTTGCATCTATAATTTCACATTATTTTGGTTTTAACTAGAGATCTTTGTTATTTGTACAAGGTTTTGGATTATCAAAGGAAAATTGAACCGGGTCACAACTGTGATGCAAGAGCTTTAGTTATAGGGAAAATAGCAAATTACCCCCCTATATTCTTATTTGATTGCAAAGTGCACCATTAACTTTAAACTTTTGCATTAAACCACTATGAACTTAAAATTGAAGTGCAAAAGTGACAGAATCTATTTGTTTTGATGGGAGCTTCTATTTAAATACACACAATTTCTCAGTTTACACACCCATTAAAAAAATTAAAAACTTTTCCAAAATACCCCCTTCCTTTCTTTCTCTCTCCTTCTTTCTGTCTCTGTTTGTCTCTCTCTCTCTCTCTCTCTCTCTCTCTCACTCTCTCTGTAGTTGCCCCACCGTCTCCCTGCTGTAAGGAGTTTGGGCGACACCCCTGCAACCCCACCCCTTGCCCCCCCTCCTTTTTCCTCTTCCTCTTCCTTTTCACTAACTTCATAGTCAATGACAATCTAGACTTTAGGAGTCATTTCAAATGTCCACACTATTTGGTTTGACAAAGGGCCACTCAAGACGGAAAGTGACCTCTGCATGGAACTCGCGATTCAACCCACTATTGCTATCGACTACGCCAAAACCAGCGTGTCTGCTGAGTTCCCACCTCATCTACATGTCAAGGAATATCTGGACTTCATGGATAAGTCTAATAGAGCAACCTGTAAATAAAAAAGAGTGATTGGAAATCTTTTCAGAGCAATAAAAAAAATTGCAACCCCCACTGGCCATGTACAATCATTCACCGAGGCGGACGCAAGGAAATCTTACGACACCGACATGGAGGTTATAAGGATTTTAGTATGTTGGAAAAATTCGTGGATTGGACAAAACTCAAGTTCTAGTCAATGTTGTATCTCTATTTATTTTGGACTAAGAGTTTGATGAGGTTAAAGAGTTACAGAAGAGCTAAATTGAAGTGTTTTTATAAAGATAACATAGATTAAAAAGGTCATATATCACAAATCAAGCGTCAGATATGGTAAGCTACCTACCGTTGGAAAGCTTATTTCGAGTAGATATCTATAGTTCTAAAATTACTTCAATTGAAGTTAAAATGATAAAGTTATGGCCTTGGAAAGTTTACAGAAATTTTGTTGTTTGAAATTACAAAACTACCATTGCATGAATGTCACAACCCGGGCCCAGAAATCGGGGGTTAGCGAAAAGCTAAGCCAGTGACACACGTACTCCCGTGCACGTGCATCCAAACCCAGTCCAGATGCACACACACAAGGGATCTAACACGTGCGAAACAGACGAACGCGGAAGCTGTAGATATCATAGCAAGCAACAAAGGAAAATAGCGGAAGCCAAAGCAAATACGAAACGGAAACGACAAAGACAAATACACTGATATAAAACCGAATACACACCAAAATCAATATATACAAATCCACAGAATACAAGTCCAAAGTCCAAAGTCCAAATACAATTCCCAAAAACCAAAACTCGAAATAAAAGCCACTGGTATGCATGCACGCACTTGGCAAAAGTGATCAGGCCCACTCTGCCAGACCGGAGGGTGCCTCTACACTCGCCCCTGCAGCCTCCTCGACCGCCGGGGAGCTGGGCAAGGTATCTGTGCCTGCAACACCACAGACAACACAAATGAATACAACGATCCAGCAAATATAAGTAGCAGAGATGAAACACTCATAGTATCAAAGCTGAATAAATGACAGAATAATGATTTCAGAGTTTCATCTTAGTATGCTAAGCAGATCGTGCGTAGAAGTAAAGCATGATATGTGAATCAAAGCATAGAAATACTGAACTAAGTGGCTACTACGTTAACCATGTTCTCTCCAATAGAGAGCAGAGCAAAGCAGAGCAGAGGAGAACACCACTGACCGGGCCAGGGTACAAGTGGGTCTCAGGTTCCTGGGTTCCGGGGTCCCAAGACAAAGCGACACTGCAGTGAATACAGAGATACAGAGATCTAAGCCAGAGGTAACCCCGTCGGGCATCCTAGGGCTGAGGCTGAGTAGAGCCAGACTAATACCAATCAAATCAAATCCATAGAAAGGGAGATTATCCGCTTTGGACTCACCGATGGCAAAGACCGGATCTTATCCTCACGTATTAACCTCTGGGCAGAGCCACCAGGGAATACCCAAAATATACAAAGCCAGAGAATATACAAAGCATAGCATATATCAAAGCTTAGTGCAGAACGAAGAAATAAACAGATATACAGAACGAAAGCAAAAATGACTACGGAATGCATAACATAGATTAACAGAACTGAGGGCAAAACTATAAACAATATGAAATGCATCTCAGATTAATCCGGAGTCAAGGTTCATTACAAGCCAGTCCTAAGCTAGTTGTTCACTGTCACTAACCGTGCATGTTGATGTAGTTTTAAGTTAATCAATGCACCGTTGCCATCAAAGTGTTGCGTAATCTTTGCGTGCACTGACGTCCCTTAAACCAACACCCATGGGGAGGTGCTTAACAGTAAAACAACACCCACATGAATAAGTCACAGCCTAACAGACTATTCATGTGATCCAAAGAATCCATTGGGCCAGTTTACATGGGTGGTTAACCTGTATTTGAGCCCTACAAGTCTCACCATTATCCTAGGTTATATTTCAGAATTGCCATGCCTAACGGTTTAGCCATGAGGGACCTATGGTTGAGCCGAAGACATCTTACGCGCTCGTCGTAATATGCACTACGGCTTCACCTTGGTTCCATACAAAACACAGCTAAACTGATCATCCTTTCACCTCTGATCTGGTACCTTTTTCGGCTGAGCTACAGTCAGGATACGGCTTAGCCGTAGACCAATCCACGGCTTGGCCGTAGCATTCCACGGCTTACCCGTAGCCACACCGTAGGAGTTCTGTGTTGGAAAAGTTTCGACTGATCAGAGATTTAATTCACGGCTGGGGTACGGTTTGGGTCACGGCTAGCTTACGGCTCAGCCGTAGAACAAGTTACGGCTTAGCCGTATCCTAGCCGTAGAACAAAACTGAAAATTGAAGTCTCTGGAAATCAAACCGTAGAAGTTCACGGCTTAGCCGTGCAATATAGATACGAAAATGGGTTGAGTACAGAAACGAAAATTTGATACAGAAACTGCACAAAATGAGTTACAGAGGTTCCAATTCACCAAATGTAGCTGTAAAACATTCTATACAAAGAACAAGAGTGAATCAAAGCCATCAAACAAAACACCCATGTGTGTTATCAAAGCCTGTACTTATACTTGCCTCAAATCTGACAAAATCCTCTGAAACAAGCTGAAACAAGCTCCAAATCCACTAAAATCAAAGCAAATCAAAGAGATACACCATGCATGAGATGAAGACACAGAAAGCAGAGAATGAGAGGTGCAATTGGAGAAGAAGAAGAAAGAGTTGGGAAAGAACCCACTTACCAAGCTACAGATGAAGATGAGAAAGAAGGAAGAAACCCAAATCAAAAAAAATGAGAATCCAACATCAATCGATCAAGAGAAGCAAAGAAGAGAGAGAGAGAGAAAAAAACGTGGAGCTCCTCTGGAGTTCTCCTCTTGCATGCAACGTGAAGAATTGAAATGAGCAAGAGAGAGAGCCACCTGGAGGATGACTCAATATATAGGGTTTGAAAGTTAAGTCAAAGTCCGGAGAGTTTATACTATTTACAGTTCAAGTCACACGGAGGTCCATCTTCCCCAATTGACTCCAAATGGTTCTGAGACAGTTACGGAAATTGTCGAGCCCAACGAAATACGCGTGCTGACACCAAGATGATACTAAGATGATATGAGCAAAACAAAAGCAACATTACGAAAAAGGGCTTAGAACTACCTATTCCAGGTCAAAGGTCACTCAACTACCTATCCAAGGCCCAAAACCAAATCCGAAAGAATAAAATAAAACAAAACACACACTAATGAGCCACTAATCCGGCTCAAAGGGGATCGGAGTGTTACATCCTCCCCCACTAGGAATCATTCCGTCCTCGGAATGACTACCTACCTGCGCAAATAGCTGGGGGTACTGGCGCGCTAGCTGCTCCTCTAGCTCCCAAGTAGCCTCATCTGGACCGTGATGCTCCCACAACACTTTAACCCATCTGATGGTCCTGGTACGGAGAATCTGCTCTCGTGTACCAACGATGCGAAGCGGACGCTCAACGTAAGTGGCATTAGGCTGAATCTGAATGTCATCGTAGCGAATCACATGGCTCGGATCTGGTACATACTTACGGAGCATCGACACATGGAAAACATCGTGCACACCGGAGAACTCAACTGGAAGCGTCAACCGATAAGCTAAATCTCCAACTCGGCTCTTGACTTCGAACGGTCCTACATATCTCGGAGCTAACTTACCCTTCTGACCAAATTGAACTGTGCCCTTCATCGGAGAAACTTTAAGAAATACCCAATCTCTGACTTGGAATGCCAAAGGTCTCCTCCGAGTATCCGCATAGCTCTTCTGTCTGGATCGAGCAATCTTCAGATTCTTTATCACTTTCTGCACTTTCTCTGTCGTCTCAGCTATGATCGTCGGACCATGGAAACTTCTAGTTCCAACTTCTTCCCAGCACACAGGGGTCCTGCATTTTCGTCCGTATAGAGCCTCATATGGTGCCATACCAATGCTCTCATGGAAGCTGTTGTTGTAGGCAAACTCACACAATGCTAGGTGCGTATCCCATTCCTTCTCAAAGTTCAGCACACTAGCTCTGAGCATATCCTCCAACGTTTGAATGGTACGCTCCGACTGTCCGTCAGTCTGGGGGTGGTATGCCGTACTAAAACTCAGCTTCGTGCCCATAGCTTCCTGAAAAGCTCTCCAGAATGAAGACACAAAACGGCTATCACGATCCGACACAATCGATACTGGGGTGCCATGCAATCTGACTATCTCGTCAACAAACTTCCTGGCCATCTCTGTGAATGTCATCCCTTTCTTGAACGGAAGGAAATGCGCCGACTTGGTTAATCTATCCACTATGACCCAGATCACATTGTTCTTTCTACTCGTCGGCGGAAAACCGGAGACGAAATCCATCGTAATGTGCTCCCACTTCCACTGCGGAGTGTGCAATGGATGCAATGATCCTGGAGGTCGCTGATGGTCAGCTTTTACCCTCTGACAGGTCAAACATCGAGCTACGAACCCTACGATCTCCCGCTTCATGTTGTTCCACCAAAATCTATCTTTCAAGTTCCGGTACATCTTCGTACTACCGGGGTGCAACGCATATCGGGCATCGTGCGCATCTGTCATCAACTTATCTTTCAGCTCATCCACAGCGGGAACACACAATCTATTCCGGAAGTACAAAACTCCATCTACCAAGCTGAAATCCGGTCGATCTGAAATCCGATCTCTGAACTTCACCAGGAGGGGGTCCTCAAACTGGCGATCCTTGATCTGCTGAATCACCTCAGGCTGAAACACGACGGTAGTAGTTAATGTCATCAAGTCACCTACCATCCGAACCTCAACAGGCTGATCATGCACAAGCATATAGAATCCTGCCAACACCTGAAGACTGTCTGTCCTCCTGCTAAGTGCATCTGCAACTACATTGCCCTTGCCTGGGTGGTACTTGATCGGAAAGTCGTAGTCTTTGATAAACTCCAACCATCTCCGCTGCCTCATATTCAAGTCATGCTGATCAAACAAGTACTGCAGACTGTGATGATCGGAATGGACCTCGAACTTCACACCGTACAAGTAATGCCGCCACAACTTCAGTGCAAATACAATGGCTGCTAGCTCCAAGTCATGTGTGGCATAGTTCTTCTCATGTTCCTTCAGCTGTCGGGATCCATAGGCAATCACCTTCTGATTCTGCATCAGCACACAGCCTAGTCCAACGCGAGAAGCATCGGAATAAATCACGAATCCCTCACTACCATCCGGGAGAGTCAACACTGGCGCCGTAGTGAGCTTTTCTTTCAACATCTGAAAACTACGCTCACACTTCTCTGTCCACTCATACGGGACCTTCTTCCGAGTCAACTGAGTCAGCGGGGCTGAAATCTTCGAGAAGTCCTGCATAAACCTGCGGTAATATCCCGCCAAACCCAGAAAACTCCGAATCTCTGTCACTGATCTAGGACGGGGCCAATGGACTACTGCTTCAATCTTTGCCGGATCCACCATCAATCCCTCTCGAGAAATCTTATGACCCAGAAATGCAACTTGTTCTAGCCAGAAATCACACTTAGACAACTTTGCATACAACTTGTGATCTCTAAGCAGCTGCAATGCTTTCCTCAGATGGTCTGTATGTTCCTCAGCAGTCTTTGAATAGACCAATATGTCATCTATGAAAACCACAACGAACTGGTCCAAGAAGGAAGTAAACACCCTATTCATCAATGCCATGAAAGCTGCGGGTGCGTTCGTCAAACCAAATGGCATGACAAGGAACTCGTAGTGTCCATACCGAGTCCTGAAAGCTGTCTTCTGAACATCCTCGTCCTTCACCCTGAGCTGGTGATATCCTGACCTCAAGTCGATCTTCGAGAAATAAGCTGCACCCTGAAGTTGATCGAACAACTCATCAATCCTAGGCAATGGATATTTATTCTTGATAGTCACTTTGTTCAACTGCCTGTAGTCAATGCACATCCGGAAACTGCCATCCTTCTTCTTGACAAACAATACAGGAGCTCCCCAAGGTGAAACACTTGGGCGTATGAACCCTTTATCCAACAGATCCTGCAACTGTTTCTTCAATTCCAACAACTCTGCAGGTGCCATACGATATGGAGCTCTACTGATGGGTGCTGTACCTGGTATCACGTCAATAGCAAATTCTACCTCCCGAACCGGTGGCAACTCTGGCACATCCTCAGGGAAAAACATCCGGAAACTCACTGACTACTGGAATCTCACTGAGCTGTCGCTGATCCTTCTTCTCTGAAATGAACGCAAGAAATCCCTCACATCCCCTACGAAGCATCCTATCTGCCATGCAAGCAGAGATCACACGCCTTGGGCACTTCGTCTGGCTGCCCTCAAATCGGAATCCGCTGCCCAAATCAAAGTAGATCGCTTTGCTGTAGCAATTGATACATGCATGATATCTTGCAAGCCAGTCCATACCAAGAATCACATCGAAGTCCAGTGTCGTGAGCAACACGAGGTCTACTGGGAGCTGATGACCAGCTATCCGCACATCACACTGAGGGTAGAAAACACTGCACTCCACCCGCTTACCAACCGGAGTGGATACTAACAACAAATATGGAAGTGGTGTGGGTCGCTGTCGAAGCTGCACAGCAAAATGGGGTGCTACGTACGAACACGTAGACCCGGAGTCAAATAAGGCTAAAGCTTCAGCATCAGAAATTAAAATTTTACCTTCCACTACCGTGGCCTCCTTCGCGCCCTCATGCGTGGCAGCATAGGCTCGGGCTGTCTGGCGGTTCTGCTTCTGGGCTGGGCGAGCTGTCTGAGATCTACCCTGCGCTGTAGGTCCTGCCTGCCTCGTCTGTGGAGAGGACTGAAACTTCGGGCATTGGGCCCGCTTGTGGTCCGTAGAGCCACACCCGAAACAAGCCCCACTCTTCCTCCAACATCTGTCGGTGGGGTGATCCTTCCCACAGTGACCACATACCAACGGAGTACTGCCCGAACTGCTCTGCTTACCCTTGAACCTCTTCTGAAACTGACTTCTGCCACTGGAACCTGCCGCCCTCTTAGCCTCAGTTCGCTCCTCCTCAAAGATGGCCTCAGCATCATAAGCCCTATCAATAGCGTCATCCAAGGTAGCCGGCCACATACAAGCAACCACGTGGCGTTTGTGCCTCGGATTCAGGCCGTTGACGAAGCGAGTCACCTTCTTATGCTCTGTGTTCACCATGTCCTCTGCGAAGTGAGACAACTCTGTAAACCTGTGTACATAATCTGCAACTGACATCTGTCTCTGCTGAAGGTTGAAGAATTCCACTTCCTTGGCTCGCTGAATATGGAGAGGCATGAACTTCCGACGGAATTGCTGCTTGAAGGTCTCCCAAACTGTGGCACTGGGCATAGTCTGAAAGGAAGTCTTGACACTCCTCCACCATGTCTTGGCTACACTCCGTAGCACAGAGGCTGTGAGAACCACCTTCTGCTTGTTGCTGCACACAATCGTATCAAATAGCTCTTCGGTCTGCTCCAACCATTGCTCAGCCTGCAACGCATCCTCTATCCCATGAAACTCAATCGCCCCTCGCTTACGGAACTTGTCGAAAAGAGCATTAGGATCTGATTCCTTAGGCTGGAAAATCACCTGCTGATCTATACGGGGTGATGCAACTGCGGCAGCCTGACTCTGTCTATCTACCATGGATGCCATCTGTGCCTGTAATGACTGCATAGACTGCATCATCATCATCATCCGCTCCTCACTACTGATGTGTGGGGGTACTGATCCACTATCACCGTTATGGCCCTGTTGATTTTCATCCCGAGATCCTGATCCTGATGCCATCCTGAAAAAGAAAAAGAAACACAACACGCAAATATAAAATGCCCTGAGTTAGTCAAACCCCAAATCAACATATGAGACTTCGTGTCAAATAGTTGATAGCGTTATCTCACCACGATCTTAGATGCCTACATGCTTATACTAGCATGCTCTGATACCATACAATACGTATGTCACAACCCGGGCCCAGAAATCGGGGGTTAGCGAAAAGCTAAGCCAGTGACACACGTACTCCCGTGCACGTGCATCCAAACCCAGTCCAGATGCACACACACAAGGGATCTAACACGTGCGAAACAGACGAACGCGGAAGCTGTAGATATCATAGCAAGCAACAAAGGAAAATAGCGGAAGCCAAAGCAAATACGAAACGGAAACGACAAAGACAAATACACTGATATAAAACCGAATACACACCAAAATCAATATATACAAATCCACAGAATACAAGTCCAAAGTCCAAAGTCCAAATACAATTCCCAAAAACCAAAACTCGAAATAAAAGCCACTGGTATGCATGCACGCACTTGGCAAAAGTGATCAGGCCCACTCTGCCAGACCGGAGGGTGCCTCTACACTCGCCCCTGCAGCCTCCTCGACCGCCGGGGAGCTGGGCAAGGTATCTGTGCCTGCAACACCACAGACAACACAAATGAATACAACGATCCAGCAAATATAAGTAGCAGAGATGAAACACTCATAGTATCAAAGCTGAATAAATGACAGAATAATGATTTCAGAGTTTCATCTTAGTATGCTAAGCAGATCGTGCGTAGAAGTAAAGCATGATATGTGAATCAAAGCATAGAAATACTGAACTAAGTGGCTACTACGTTAACCATGTTCTCTCCAATAGAGAGCAGAGCAAAGCAGAGCAGAGGAGAACACCACTGACCGGGCCAGGGTACAAGTGGGTCTCAGGTTCCTGGGTTCCGGGGTCCCAAGACAAAGCGACACTGCAGTGAATACAGAGATACAGAGATCTAAGCCAGAGGTAACCCCGTCGGGCATCCTAGGGCTGAGGCTGAGTAGAGCCAGACTAATACCAATCAAATCAAATCCATAGAAAGGGAGATTATCCGCTTTGGACTCACCGATGGCAAAGACCGGATCTTATCCTCACGTATTAACCTCTGGGCAGAGCCACCAGGGAATACCCAAAATATACAAAGCCAGAGAATATACAAAGCATAGCATATATCAAAGCTTAGTACAGAACGAAGAAATAAACAGATATACAGAACGAAAGCAAAAATGACTACGGAATGCATAACATAGATTAACAGAACTGAGGGCAAAACTATAAACAATATGAAATGCATCTCAGATTAATCCGGAGTCAAGGTTCATTACAAGCCAGTCCTAAGCTAGTTGTTCACTGTCACTAACCGTGCATGTTGATGTAGTTTTAAGTTAATCAATGCACCGTTGCCATCAAAGTGTTGCGTAATCTTTGCGTGCACTGACGTCCCTTAAACCAACACCCATGGGGAGGTGCTTAACAGTAAAACAACACCCACATGAATAAGTCACAGCCTAACAGACTATTCATGTGATCCAAAGAATCCATTGGGCCAGTTTACATGGGTGGTTAACCTGTATTTGAGCCCTACAAGTCTCACCATTATCCTAGGTTATATTTCAGAATTGCCATGCCTAACGGTTTAGCCATGAGGGACCTATGGTTGAGCCGAAGACATCTTACGCGCTCGTCGTAATATGCACTACGGCTTCACCTTGGTTCCATACAAAACACAGCTAAACTGATCATCCTTTCACCTCTGATCTGGTACCTTTTTCGGCTGAGCTACAGTCAGGATACGGCTTAGCCGTAGACCAATCCACGGCTTGGCCGTAGCATTCCACGGCTTACCCGTAGCCACACCGTAGGAGTTCTGTGTTGGAAAAGTTTCGACTGATCAGAGATTTAATTCACGGCTGGGGTACGGTTTGGGTCACGGCTAGCTTACGACTCAGCCGTAGAACAAGTTACGGCTTAGCCGTATCCTAGCCGTAGAACAAAACTGAAAATTGAAGTCTCTGGAAATCAAACCGTAGAAGTTCACGGCTTAGCCGTGCAATATAGATACGAAAATGGGTGGAGTACAGAAACGAAAATTTGATACAGAAACTGCACAAAATGAGTTACAGAGGTTCCAATTCACCAAATGTGGCTGTAAAACATTCTATACAAAGAACAAGAGTGAATCAAAGCCATCAAACAAAACACCCATGTGTGTTATCAAAGCCTGTACTTATACTTGCCTCAAATCTGACAAAATCCTCTGAAACAAGCTGAAACAAGCTCCAAATCCACTAAAATCAAAGCAAATCAAAGAGATACACCATGCATGAGATGAAGACACAGAAAGCAGAGAATGAGAGGTGCAATTGGAGAAGAAGAAGAAAGAGTTGGGAAAGAACCCACTTACCAAGCTACAGATGAAGATGAGAAAGAAGGAAGAAACCCAAATCAAAAAAAATGAGATTCCAACATCAATCGATCAAGAGAAGCAAAGAAGAGAGAGAGAGAGAAAAAAACGTGGAGCTCCTCTGGAGTTCTCCTCTTGCATGCAACGTGAAGAATTGAAATGAGCAAGAGAGAGAGCCACCTGGAGGATGACTCAATATATAGGGTTTGAAAGTTAAGTCAAAGTCCGGAGAGTTTATACTATTTACAGTTCAAGTCACACGGAGGTCCATCTTCCCCAATTGACTCCAAATGGTTCTGAGACAGTTACGGAAATTGTCGAGCCCAACGAAATACGCGTGCTGACACCAAGATGATACTAAGATGATATGAGCAAAACAAAAGCAACATTACGAAAAAGGGCTTAGAACTACCTATTCCAGGTCAAAGGTCACTCAACTACCTATCCAAGGCCCAAAACCAAATCCGAAAGAATAAAATAAAACAAAACACACACTAATGAGCCACTAATCCGGCTCAAAGGGGATCGGAGTGTTACAATGAATTTCTATTTCTATTTTAAATGGGATTTTCTTATTTCATGCTAAATCCTTTCCTAATTGAACTATCATTATGAGGCATAAAATTGAGGCTATAAAAAGGGGTTCTCTCTTAAACTTAAAGCATGGAACACATATTTCAACATTCTGAGTAAAGATTATATCTTGGAGATCCTCTTTTTTAAAGCTTTCATTGGAGAGTTAAAGGATTGAAGTTTTTTTCTAGCGATCATTGTCTTCTACAGCTCTTTGTGGAAGATCCTCTTTTAAGCATAAAAGATCTGATGAGTCAAGCTAAAAAACAAGAAAGCGTCTAGTTGATTAGATTTATAGTAGGCAACGACAGGCGATTGTTGTAGAGTGATTCTTTGCAGGAAGTTGGCGTTATAGAGTCAGGCGGATGTCTATAAATGAAAACTAAATGTGTGATAATTCATATTGTTTGATTATTGGGCCTATACGGACTTGTGGTTCTTTTTTTTTTTTCTCTATTTGGGTTTTTACGTAAAAATCGCATTCTTGTGGTGTGTGCTTTTGTGTTTGATTTATTTCCGCTGCATAGTATTTACTTGCACACATACTGCTGAGATTGATTACGTTGATCCATTCTAGAGGACCCAAAAAACTTTTAATTGGTATCAGAGCGAGTTACACTAATTTGTTGTGTTTGATCTTAAGAGATGTCTAGAATGGTGCTTAATCTAGAAGTCGCATCTACTTCTAAGCCTCCATTATTTAATGGTCCAAATTATGCATATTGGAAGCAAATGATGATTAGCCACCTTAAGTCTATTGATGATGATGTATGGGATATTGTTTTGGATGGTTATTTCAAATGCACAATTACGACTAATAAGCAAATAATTACTAAACCTAAAACCCAATGGGCTAAGAAAGAGAAGTATGTCTCCAACTGCAATAATAAGGCTGTGAATAGTTTTTATAATGAAGTCAATGCTGATGAGTTATGTTAAATATTCCCATGTAAAATCATAAAAGAAGCATGTGATGTCTTACAAACTGTATGTGAGGGTACAGATATTGTTAAACAAGCTAAATTGTAGAGATTAAATAAATACTTTGAAATTGCTGTGACGGAAGAAGATGAGGCCTTTAAAAAGTTTTATCCAAAACTGAATGATATTTGCAATTATAGTTTCAACTTAGGTGAAGAAATCCTTGAAAGTAAAATTGCCAAGAAGATTCTAAGATCTCTTACTTCTAAGTATGATTTAAGGTTGGTGTTATTGAGGAAAATAATGATTTAGACACCCTCACAGGTAAATCAATTGGTTGGAAATTTTCAGACCTTCGAATAAAATCATTTGAATAAAGGCAAATTTAAGAATAACGATATTGCTTTGAAAGCTTTCAGAGAATTAGTGAAGAAACCTGAATAGAAAATTGAGACTGATTCAGATTTTAATGATAATATAACTGAGTTAATGAATCAGTTTCAAAAACTCGTGAAGGCTAACAAAGCTTAGTGGAAGAGATTGAAGTTTGTGAAAAAGACAACTGTAACAAGGACCAAGTGTTTTGAATGTCAAGATTATGGTCACTCTACTAGTGAATGTACTAAAAAAAAAAAAAAGAATCCTAAGCAGAAGTCTTTCAATTTAACATGGGGTGATGATTCTGAAGAAGAAAAAAAAAGAAGAGAAAGATTTTGAGTCTGGTTTTGTGAATGGCAAATCCTTAGCTCTTATGGCTAGACTTACTTTGTCCAATGATAATTCTACTGAAGAGAATGATGTTAATGGAGCCTTAAATAAAGAAGATGATTAGGAAGCAAAATATAGAATTTTACTGAATAAATCTATAAAGATAAGTAGGTTGTTTGAAAAAGATGCTCAAAAGTGGAAAAAAGATATTCTATCTCTTAAGAAAGAATTAGAGGAAGTAAAATCAAATGTTTATCTCTTGGAAGGATAGAAGAACTGCATGGCAGATAAACTGACTACTAAAAGTCAAAAATATAGTTCGCTAAAAGATGCCTATGAGAAGTTTAACAAGAGATTACTCATTGTATAATGATTTTGAGTTACACAAAAAGAGTTGGAGCCTATTGAAAAAGAGCCAAAATATTACCAAACAGAAAAAGAAGACCCGGCTGGCAAACTAAAGATTGCAATGTCTGAGCTAGATACTATTAAAGCTTTTCTAAACAAGATGAATGTTGGTTTGAGAAATCTTGTAGACATCTTATGGGTTCAGAAGCTACCTAATGACAAATGCAGTCTTGATTTTAATGATAGTGTATCTACTTTAAGATAAAAGGTAAAATTACTTTTGTTAAAGTTTTGCTTTTAATTATATGGTACCTACTACTCCACATCCTAGAATGTTCATCATGTTGAGAGTACTACAAGGAAGAATGTGTTATGTCATGCACACATACCCATATGTCATCATTGTGGAATTAAAGGATACATTTGTCCCCATTACAAGAAGCTGCATGTTTTGCCAAATTATAAGCAATGGTGAAAATAATTGTTTGAGCCAAAAGTCAAGACAAGAGCTATCTAAGTTAGGAAGTCTGATTTGCCCACTATAATTGCTTACACTGTTCTAAAAGATTAAATTAAGCAAGTGTGGGTGGCTACATGCAAAAAACCCTGATCAAGAAGATCAAGCTTCCGCCCCGAGTATGCTATGGAGATACAATTAGGGAGGAGCTGCAATTGAGGGGGAGCTACTGCTGAATCTGCGTTGACAAATCTGCTACATGATAATCATCAGCATTTTCAATTATAGACAAAAAGGGAGAGAATATTACATTCAGAGGCAACATTAGAGTAAAGTTGTTGAAAATTTAATGTAATTTTGGATTTTATTTTGAATAGATTGTATGTATTTTTTTAGGGATTTCTGTTCATGAATTGCTAAAGGGGGAAAGAGAGGGTTTTAGTATATTAGTTAAATTCATGAACTAGACAAAACTCAAGTTCTAGTCAATGCTGTATTTCTACTTATTTTAAACTAGGTGTTTAAAGAGGTTAAAGAGTCCTAAAAGAGCTAAGTTAGATTGAAAATGTTATATCTCACAAACCGAGTGTTAGATATGGGCAAGTAACTTATTGTTAGAAAGCTCGTTTTAAGTAGATATCCATAGGTTCTAAGATTGTATTAATTAGAGCTAAAATGACAAAGTTATGGCATGGGAAAGTTTACAAAAATTGTACTATTCAAAATTACAAAACTGTCATTCACGAGTTTTTATTTCTATTTTAAATGAGACATTTCTGTTTTATGCCAAATCGTTTCCTAATTGAATTACCATTATGAGGCACGACATGGGGGCTATAAAAAGGGGTTCTTTTTTAACCCTAAGGCATGGAATACAGATCTCAATATTATGAGTGAAGATTATATCTTGGAGATCATCTTTTCTAAAGCTTTTATCAAAGAGTTGAAGGGCTAAAATTTTGCTTTAAACATCCTTATCTTCTACATCTTTGTGGAAGATCCTCTTCTAAGCATACAAGATTTGATGATTCAAGTTAACAACTAGAAGGTATTTAGCTGATTGGATTTGTAACAGGCAACGATAGACGTTTATTGTATAGTGATTATTTATAGGAGGTTGATGCTATAGAGTTATGCGGACGTCTATGAGTGGCTTGTAACTGTATTATAATTCATAGTGCTTGATTATTGGTCCAGTACGGACTCATAGTTTTTTTCCAGTTTAGGTTTCCATGTAAAAATTGTGCTTTCATGGTGTGTGCTTTTGTGTTTACTATATTTCTGCTGCATAGTTGTTTATTTGCAAACATATTATTGAGATTAATTATGTTGATTAATTATAGATGATCCCCCAAAACTTTCAGAAGGTGAAAGCTTTAATAATTACATTAAAGATGTTGTTTGGAATAAATAGCAGTATGATCTTAAGCTGGGAAATTTAATGGATAATTATGGGATAAAACTTGAGGCAGAAATAGTCACTAGGAATTTTCCTGGAGATGACAAAGTCCTATAAAAGAGAAAGGGTAAATAGCATCTAACCCTCCTGTACTCGTACCTGTTTGCAAAGTACCCGTCCAACTTAAAAAATTTGCATTAAACCTATTTGGACTTTAAATTAATGTGCAAATCTAACAGAATCTACTAGATTTAAAGGAATCGTGCCTTAGGCTTAGTGGTGGGAACTTACCCACCCAAAATGAAAAAAAATGACAAATTTACCCTTGAAGCTTCTTCTTAACAGCCTTAGGCATAAAAGAGGGTTGTGGATTGGGGGGATCACAATGGTTTTCTTTTTCTTGTTAGCTTTCTCGATGTCTTTATTTTTTAAATTGGGCAAAGAAAGGAGAAGCTCCTCGATCCCCATAAGTTTTCTTGAAGAAAACCATCAGACAAGTCACTATTTGACTAGTAATTCGTGTGCTAACCGCCCATTCTACTAGGGTTTTTGTTACGATCGTTGCGCCTTCATCCTCAAAGCACTGCTGCAAGTAGTTGTCAGACCTATGCCCTCTGCAGCAGGTCCACTTCCACTACTCATCGTTCCACAAGTGCCGAGGAAGAAAGAGACACGATGAGTGTTGTTGGTCCAGTAAAACCAAAAACTAGGATCGTTGCCAGAGTACCTGTGACACCGTGTCACAACTTAATCATGTTTATTACTAATTAAACCTATATTTATTTTAATTAATCTTATTTGGATGCCTAATTATATTAAATTCTTTTAGCTTTGTCTTATTATTTCTCGTGGGTCGAGTTCGAATCGTTGATAGGCTGTTTGGGCTGGGTTTAATTAAACCCACTGAGCCATGCATTCATTGGACACACCATTCAGGCATAATCTTAAGCCATTGAATAGAGAAAATCACTTCGTATAACTTCCATATTTACCTCGAAACCAGTCGATGCCCCAAAATCGCATATTTTATGATTTTTGCACAAGTAAGGGTAAAACAGTCTTTTCACTTAATCTGAGCTAAATTTCCAAAATTCCAAAAGGGTACTAAAATTATACTCATTAGAAACTAGATTTAATTTCAAACACATTTATCTCTTACACCGAAGTGATCCGAGGACCAGAATACTAAGTTTTAATCCTTCAAAAGTTTACATAAGGTGGGCCCCACATCTACAAATATTTAAATATCACAACCCTTCCTTTTCTTCTCTCTTCTCCCTCACTCGGCCAGCAACCCCTCTAATGCTAGCAGCACCACTGAGCTCTTCTCTTCTTCCCCTTCTTGCTTCCTTCTCATCCAAATCAACTCCAACCTTCACTAAATTAAAGATCCAACTCTACCATGTTGTTCTTCATCTATCCAGCTCTCCAAGGACCTCATTTTCATAGAATAGAGTGCTTGAGCACTCCTTCATTTTCAACTTTCTTGCTTGTTCGACCACTTGCAGGTAAGGGGTGATCTTCATATTTTGGATTATGCATCTTTAGGCTCCAAACAATCCATTAACACCACATGCAAAAGGGTTTTGCTTCTTCCTTCCTATCTTTCATTTTCGGATGAAATTAGGTGAGCATTTGGGGGTTTTTGTCTAGGTAATCTCTAGCCATATTAGAGCATTTTAGGGATGTTTGGAAGCCTCATAAATCAAAGGTAAATGATTGGAACAAACTATGTGATGTGCATGTTCAGATTTCCACATCTTCACCTTCATTCTTTATTGCATGTCTAGGCTTGACATAAATTGGGAATTTTTCACATCAAAGAATACAAGATAAGCCAATTGAGGTTGAAGCTCTCAATTAAAAAGGCAAGTATAAGTAGAAGTTGGTGAATGCATGCTAATAGTATAATGATTTAAATAAATTATATTTTGTTTATGGTTACATTCAGCCCCTCTTATAAATTGATTTGTCATATTAGATGGATGTGCTTTTAATGAATTGATGAATGAGGATGGAATGAAAGGTATTAGGAACTAGTAATCAATGCAAGAAAGGGAGGTGTTTCAGTGAAACATGAAGTTTCCCTGTAGGTACAAAGAGAAGGAATAGAAAATGGACTTCAGAAAATCTGAAGCCAATCCGTAGCCTGCCCTACCAATCGGACCTGAAGTTCAACCGGTCGGACCACCCTTCTGAACAAGATCTGACCGATCGGACCTTAATCTGACCGGTCAACTGGGCTTTTATGCTTAGGGCCTTGTTTGGGGTCTTAAAGCCTGTTTAACCCATTTTTCTTACCAAAGACCTTCTATAATTAACCTAGAAGTTAATTGTAGTGTAACCATTAACCAATTAGGATCATTAGGTATTGAAGACAATATAGGCCCTAGCAATGGAACCATAGCCTCTAATACTGACCAACAGAATTTTAGAACACATGAGTGATCTTAAAGATCGAGACACCTCATATGTATTACCTACTTAGTCTAGCGCCTAACCATTGGTGTGGGTTTAGGGGACTTCAACGTATAGTTTGTACATAATGTAACATCAAATAAGGATAGCCGTACGTTGAATAACCTAAAACTGCATCGAATGGAAGGTTAGAGACAACAGGAATTAGGTTAGGATTGACAATAATTCAACCTAATCTTGTCAGCTTATTGAAAAATGTAATGTTATTGTCCTTCCATGAATTGATATAGTGCTAGTGCTTGTTTTACTATGTATTGATCTCCATTCCTCCGTTTGTATTCTTTTCTTTATTATATTGAATTTGAATCGTAAAAGAGGAATTAAAATGGAAACAAATCAAATAAAGATCTGTAAATAAGAATTAAAGATTAAGTTTGGCTACTGCAGCGGACAATAGGAGTGTCCGGAACTCCAATTGCGTAATCAGTTGTACCTAGGACTAGGACGCTGATAATATCCCATATAATTTGTTTAAGCTCTCATGGAAGAGCACAAATAAGCCACCTAATGAGTTTCCAACTACGGAGATTTGTAAATAAGAACTAAAGATTAAGTTTAGCTGCTATAGTGGACAATGGGAGTGTCCGGAACTCCAATCAGATAATCAGTTGTACCTGGGCCGGGACACTGAGTATATCCCATATGATTTATTTAAGCTCTCATGAAGAGAACCCATAAGCCACCAAATGAGTAAATCTCCCATGAATTGTTTAAGCTCTCGTGGAAAAGTACAATTAAGTTACTTAATGAGTTGTTAACCAAAATCATCAACTGATGAATGATTTAAGTTATGGTGAGATGTATGTGGTTGTTTGATTAGTTGATTAATAGTATGTTCTCAAATGTTCAAAGATGCAATGTGCATTACTCTACTTTCGCTTCTACTTGGCTAAATCGTCGTATTCATAGCTATTCCATTGATGTTACAGGCACAGATGCAGGTCCCGGTCTTGCAGAGACTAAGGAGGGGCAGGAGAGAAACTCTAGAGGTTCCTCTAGATTTAGAGCATAGTCAATTGAGGATGTCACTTAGTCCTTCGATTCGGAGCATGTAACATGAGTTTACAATTTGGGTTTATTTTGAAAATAGTACTTGCATCATACCATTTCATTGATATTACTTGCTTTACATATGGTGATGGTGTCACTTGTATATTATAGACTTGAACAGATTTGTATACATGGACCTCGTAGTCAATGACTTCAGGACACACACTATAGTTCATATGGTGTATCATGTTATTTACATGTACATCATGTATGGGTATTTTGGGGGTTTTATATTTATATGAATAAAACTATTGTTTTTGTAAAAATTAAAACATTTTAAATTATGGACTATTCATACTGTGATACCACGTGAAATTTGAATTACACAGGTGATAAGTACAGACTTCCGCATTGAACACCCTTGACAGTTGTCATTGAGTGACCTTACACATACTAAAGATTTGTAAGTATCCCTTCTGGATTCTAACCTGACACGGAGTCGGGAAAGAATTTCACAGGAGTACATGTGTCACACCTCGAATATTACCCTAATTAAGGGAAGCCCGTGCTCGGGTTGTGACAGTACCGCTATTCACCGAACGTTGTTAACAGTTGTTGAACATCCCCCTACTGTCGCTGCATCGTCGGCCACCACTGACGAGGAAGACAATGGGTGCAAGCAAAGCCCCTTCTCCTTAACCCTCTTTGATACCATTGACGAGGAAGACAACGACTAAAGATATCTTGAGCTCCTCTAGTGCTTTGTGGGCAGTATTAAATGAGGATTCTTATTAGGTTGTTTGTGTGGAAGATCTAGTTTCCAGGAGGTCGTAGACATGGTTTAGGATGTGGGGTTTAGGAGTGAATTGGAGGTGCTATTTTCATTGATCAAGTTAGTTCAAGGCATGGCTCAGAAGGTGATATTCATTGCTACACATTCAAAGCTTTAACAGTGGGACTGTGATGGGATTAGTTAATAATATTGTGATGGTATTTCTGGGTTTGAATCATAGAACACTGCTCTACTTTAATGGAATTTTCTTTTTTTCTTTCTCAGATTGCCAAGCTCGCATGCTCTGGCATGATTAAAGCCACCCATCAATTGTTCGATGAAATAAGAGGCTTTAAACTAAGTCGTACAAAGACAGAATATATGGATTGCAATTTCAGTGGACATATACAAAGTGTTGAAATCACTGTCAAAATTGAAACCCATGAGATACCACGTAAAGATTCTTTTCGGTACCTAGGCTCGATGATTAGTAAGGATGGGGAGATTGACGAAGATGTGGAGCATAGGATAAGAGCTGGATGGCTGAAGTGGAGACTAGCTTCGGGAGTACTTTGTGATAAACAAATGCCAACAAAATTGAAGGGAAAATTTTACAGGACAGTGGTTAGACCAGCTATGACATATGGAGCAGAATGTTGGCCAATTAAGAAGACACATATTCATAAGATGGATGTAGCGGAAATGAGAATGCTTAGGTGGATGTGTGGTAAAACTAGGAAAGATAAAATTAGAAATGAGTGCTTTTGAAAACATTTAGGGGTAGCACCAATAGGAGATAAGATTAGAGAAACTCGTTTAAGATGGTTTGGGCATGTTGAGCGTAGGCCAGTAATGGCACCGGTGAGCAAAAGTTTGGATATACAGGTGGAGGGTCCATCAAGAGGTAGGGGTAGGCCGAAGAAAACATGGATGGAAGTCATTAATTCAGATTTGAAGAAGTTGCACTTATCGAAAGATTTAGCTCAAAATAGAATGGAATGGAGAAATAGAATTCATGTAGCCGACCCCAACATGGTTGGGATAAGGCTTTGATGATGATGATGATGATGATGATCAACTGTTCGATGAAATGCCTGAAAGAGACATCGTTTCGTGGAATGCAATTATAGTGGCTTACTGGTAGCATGGTGGTAGAGGATTGTCTAGTGTCTCTGAGGTAGGTGTGCGGATTTTAGATGGATGTGAGAGGGAGGAAGGGGATGAAAAGATCAAATAGAGAAGAAGAGTGAATTGGTACTTTTACAAGTTCTGTTAATAGACATCCATTTTGCACTTTAGTTGTGAGTTTTTGTAAGTACAGTACAAAAGTTTCAACTACAAGGGAGCACTTTGCAATTGGGTCAAAATACAAGGGGTGAATTGCTATTTTGCCAAAGAAAAAGGATGGAGAAACTATTGCACTGGCCATGAAGACTTTGACAAAGGAGGTGAGAACATGGTTTGATGAGAAGGGAACCAGGCCAGACCGTGATGTAGCTAATGATATATATGCCAAGGCATCAACATGGTATCAACTATCACGTGACCTATCATTCTAATTACTGTAATGAGTAGACTATTTGGGCCCACTTCGTTCGTTTTGTCTTGTGTAAGTTTCTTGTCCAAAAGGGATATTCGTCTCATTCTATCCCACATTTTTTCTACTTTTTTCTCGCATCCAAACATGCCTACATCAAAAAAAAAAAAAAAAAAAAAGAACTAAAAGCAATTTTATTAACAAGGAAAGAGAGATCTGTCATTGTTTGTGGTAGTGAGATAGAGAGGGCCCACTAAAGATTGATGGTGTCTCCAAAAATCACCTACATAAACATTGAGGAGGAACAATCATACAATTAGATTAGTGGCTAAAACAAGTTGTTTTTAAAGCTTATTTCATCATCAGCGTCATCGTTGTTTTATTTGAATTTTTGGCCGTGTCTAATGCTTCCTTTTGCCAGTTTTGAACAGCAATATCCACTTCATAGCAACCTAATGTTTAGCTGGATGTCACTGACTTTCAATTTTTCAGGTAGGAATAATTTAACATGAAGAGATACAAAGAAATTAACATCAGGGCAAGAGAATTGTGGCTCAGTTTTAGGCCCTGTTATAATTTCCCCACTTTCCTCCTTGTCCAAATGACCCTTTTGGATATGGAGATATCACGGGGATCAACAGTTTCTCTTTAATGGAAAATCATTTAAAATGGCCATCAACAGTTTCTCTTTAATGGAAAATCAATTAAGAACTAATGGAGAATGAATACTAGAATCCTAGTAAATTAATTATTGCTTTGTTAGAATCCATTTTATCATGAATTCATAAGAACTATGCCCATTAATTTCTTAATGTTATCGTATTAGCATATATATTCCTCTTGCTTCTCCTCTCTATTCTCTCCCTCTGAGGTGGGTTTGGGGTTTTAGATGAATGTGAGACGGAGGAAAAGGATGAAAAGACTGAATAGAGGAAAAAGGTAATTTAGTACTTTTGCAAGTTTCATTAACAAACTTCTATTTACACTTTCGTTGTGAGTTTAGGTAGATTTAGTGCAAAATTTAAACAACGAAGGAGCATTTTGGAATTGAATCTATTGGGAGGTTATTTTTCCTTAGTTATACTTTTGTGAATGGTTGTGTTGTGTGTGTGATTTCTTTCTTATGATAATCAAATTTTTATAAGGTTGGCACTTGTGAAGGTGATGATGAGTTTGTTGGATTGTTCATTATGTTTTCTTGACAACAATTTCTCATCAAATTTTCTTAACAGTAGTGGGATGTCAACTATTGTGGGGAAAAAAAAGAAAAGAAAGGAACAGGCATGGTAGCATCTAATGATAATAGTTACATGCAAAGATAAAATTTGTAAGATTTACAAAATTGCATAACTTTAAAGGTTACAATCAACTAGGCTGTTGCAATCCGCATCTTATCTACTAGGAATTTCTAATAAAAAATTCAAATAGGTTCATTATATTCTATTTTAGCTTTTTTGTTTCCTCCTATTTCTAGTTGTTTGTGTGCTTGCCTGTTTGCATATTTGTGGCAAATTGCTGAGGTATCATACCATTTTTGCATAGTTTATCGCTATTGTCTTTTACTCAGTAGCCTTAATAATTTACTTTATTATTTTATAATTACAAACATTTAAATGAATTATAAAATTAATAATAAAGCAAACTACAATGCCAAGTAATCGCTATATGCCCAATTGTATTTGAAAAATAGAATAGGAACTCAAACAAAACAATAGAGAACACCAACATTCAATAAAAAAAGGTTGAAATAAAAATAATACTAATAATGGCTAAACTTATGATTTGGGCCCTGCTAGTTGGGTTACTATAAAGCTCAGTGATCGTGAGCTCCAAGTGAGGAGCTGTGATGTAATAATAAACTGGTGAGACCAAGTCGATCCTCAGGGAGCAATGTGTTTAAGGTATTTTCAACTTATAACCTACCCTAAATAAAAGTCTAAAACTAGACTAAAGGCTAAAAATTACAACCATCTTAATAAAAAAGAATTAATTACAAACTAATTAAAGAAAACTTCCTAATCTAGAAACCTAAAACTAAAACTTCCTAAAAAAAATAAAAGTTGCTGAAAAACTAAAACACAAGTTAGAATTTCTAAAATTAAGAACATGAAACTAAAATTAGAAACTACAACTATATTAACTTTTCAAGTCTTGAAGAACTTTCCAATTTCAAAATCTTTGCAATCAAACACTTTTAGAAAGAATATCAAACCTAGAAATTACTTAAACTATCAAACATCTAAAATTAGTAACAAATCCAAAATTAGAAAATTAACACAATTTATGCAATGTATGCCATGCAATTAATGCAAAATTTCCTAGTATGAGATACAAAATTTAAATAAAATATGATCCTAATCTAATGCAATCCTAAACTAGATTTAATGGCTGAAAATCATACTATATTGATGCAAGAACCTAAAAAAAGAATTAAAAAATATTCTAAAATGCAAAAAAAAAAAAACATCATGAATAATAGTTACCAAAAATAAAAATTCTAATATGCAGTTTGGCAATCAGTCTTTATTTAAGCTTCTAGAAATTGACCTTCCCATAATTTTTAGAATCTGAAACTCTAAGATTTTAAAGTTCACTCATCAAGGTTCAATCCATCCAATTTTTACAACAAAAATCACTAATTTGATATGTCTATTAATTTTAACCTTTTAGACTAAAAATTTGCCATATGTAGATTTTTGTGTACAGGATTTCTGACCAGCAAGCGTTTCAATGACTGAAAACCCAACCTCCCTTAATCCTTTTCCTCTGACATTTTCATGAAACAAAGTTAACTCATCCTACAATGATTCCTCTAAATTTCAAGGCAAAATAATCTTTCTATATTATGTTTTAAATTGCTAATATTTGGGCAAAAATAGTGACAGTTAGCTATCTAATTTTGTTATCTTTTTAAATACAAAATTTGTCCCTTTAATTCCCAAAAAAATCATGAATTGTAGATCTAAAATTCCAATTTCCAACAACACATGATATGAATGCATGGTTCTAAAAGATTAATCCCAGCCATAAATCATGCAACATAAAACACAAATAAAGTGAAAAGAACAATGGAATTTAAATATATGGAATCAACATAAAAGTAAATGTATGGATAAACTTGAATTAAAATGTGTGGTAAGATAGTAATTTAAATGTGTAGAAAACAAGAAAATTAAAATGTGGAATAACAAGGAATTTAAATGTGTGGAAGTGTATGATTTTTCTTCTCCTAAGTTCTTCTTTTATCCTAGATTATGTTTGCTCGAATTATGTTATTAGGCTTCTTTGGGTTGTCAATCTAAGAGCAACAAGGTTAAAAACAAATATCAAGTATTCATTATTAAAGAAATAAAAAGAAGTAAGTAAAGGAAACAAAAAAAATACACTTTTACTAGACGTGAATGTTTTTACATAAAAGATAGAGAGTTAAAAAAACATTATGTCATGACCCGAGCCCAAGAATTTGGGTATTAGTGTAACACTCCGACCCAACTTAATCTTGTTTAGAGATTAATTAATGATGCTTTAGTTGTTAATTGTGTTTTGACATCATTTTGATTTCGTTCCGGATCATGGTTAGGTAGTTGGGTAAGTTTATCCTTGATTAGGTAGACATAAGCCCTTTTTCGTAATTTTTTATTTTATAAAATATTGTTATTTATGCATCATCTTGGAGTCAACACGTGTATTTTGTTGAGCTCGTCAACTTTTATAACTGACTCGTATGTATTCGACTTCAATTGTTTTCGTTGGCCCGTCATTTGACTTGAACTGTAATTAGTATATATGCTTGGACTTATCTCTAATTTCCTTTTATCTTTATCTTAAATAAGGCTTGAGCACCGACCTTTCTCCCTCATTTCTTCTCTTTTCTCATGTCGGCTCTCTCCTTCTCTCTTGTTCTCTCGATTCTCCTCTACTATTCTTCTCCAGTTAAGCAAGAAGAGAAAGAGCTAAGCTTACGGTAAGAGTTGGGGTTCTTATTCCTTCTTCATCTTTCTTTTCTCGTTCGTTGTGGAACTTACACTCATGTCCATTTCTTCTTCTTTTGTTTTGCATGCATGGGGGAGTAGACTTGTGTTGGACTTCGAATTTGAGCCTAAGGACAGCTTTTCTCGTGTTTGAAATCATTTAAGGCAAGTATAAGCGTGATTTGATTGAGCACATGTTGGTATGATATGATTATTTTTAGTCCCTTCTTACTTGTGCATGTATGTAAAGTGAATTACAGCCCTTTTCCCTTGATATTGTCTTTTCATTGGTTGTTTTCGCGATTGTGAATGTTTAAGCTGCATACCCGTTCTATATTAGAACAGACTGTCCGACCGATCAGGCAGCCCAGAATCGCTGTAACAAAATCGAAATTCAACCGGTCAGGCATCCATCCGACCGATCGGTTCTGTAACCCCCTGTTTCTTGTGAATTGGTCTGTACACTTAGAACTTCGTGTTCAGTCCCATTCTCCTAATTTCCCCAACAACCAAGGAACCTTTTAGGCTATTAGAGAATGACCGCGACCCTTAACTTGCCCAATGGAAGACGAACATCGCATGAATGATCTTGTGGGCTGTGAGGCATTCATATGTGAGTTGTTCAGTATTAAGCACCTCCCCATGGGTGTTGGCTTAAGGGACTTCGATGCACAATTACACTACAATGCAACATTAGACAATAGTGCATCGGATAACTTAAAATTATATCATCATGTACGGTTAAAAACACTGAATAACTATAATAGGGTGGGCTAGTAAAAGACCATGATTCCTGCACAATAAGTTGAATTGCATATGCATATTGATTTCGGCCTTACCCTCTACGCATTCTCTGCTGGGGTAAACGATTGGATATCCATTGCGGCTCTGTCTATGGATAATCCCGGGCGGAATAGCGTTCAGTTAATTTATGAGAATTGATCTATGGATAATCTATTGCGGAACTTGTTTACTATTTGATTCGGTAAGTCTGATTATTCATATGATATGTTCGATATGATCTGATATGCATGATTCACTCACAGTCTAGTATATGATTGACTCTATATTGTCAGGCACTACTCAGCCTCAGCCTTAGTATGCCCGACGGGGTGACTTTGGTGTAGTTATATGGCCTCTCTGCAGTGAGTTTATGTCTTAAGGATTCCGGACCCCAGGAACCTAAGACCCGTTCGTACTCTGGCCCGGTCGATGGTATTCTTTATATGTATAAGATCCCTATCTTGGGACCACATGGCATATGTAGTAGCCACCTGGTTATGTACATATCACGTATATCTTGATTATGGAAGCATACTTTATTTCATGCACAACTGCTTAGTATACGAACTCGACATGCTATGATTTAATTCATGTTGCTTATTCTATTAGATACAACATGTGTTAACTTGTTATTGCTTATACTTTGCTGAATCATTGTATTCACAAGTTATCCTTAGTGTTGCAGGCTCAGATACCTCGACCAACCCCTCGTCGGTCAATCAGACTCCAGGGGAGATCCCAGACGCCTCATCTGGGCTAGAGGAGTGGATGTAATCCCTCTGCCGGGGCGCAAAGATTTCATGCATGCATATTGGTCTCCTTTATTTTGGGATTTTGGGGATTTGATGTGTTCAAGTTTGTACCTTTGTATGTTGATTCATTTTATATAACTCTGATCTTTTGTAATCTTAGTATATCAATGTGTTTACGTGTCATTTTTTGTGTGTTTGATACCTACAGCTTCCGCGTATATGTATGGTACGTGTGAACCTTCCCTTGTGTGTATACATTTAGACTTGGTCTGAGTGTATATATACGGAAGTACGTGTGTTATTGGTTAGGTTTTCTACTAACTCCTGATCTCCTAGGCTCGGGTTCTGACAATTAGGGTTAAATCCAAATAGTGACATACGTACTCCCGTACAATTCTCACTCGGACCGGAATCTAAATGAAATTACACAAGGGATATTCACATGCTCATACCTGTAAGGTGTTGAACGGAACATCTATTTAAGCATTCAATAAGCGGAAGCCTGTCAATATTGTCTAATATTTTTCTTCAATTTTCATTGAACAGTTTAAACATCATTGCAACTATGAAACAATCTAAATCTTAAATATTTAAGAACATAAGATTATTATATTAATTCTACACTTTACCTGTACAACCCAAACATGATATGCACATGCATGCAATTATGCCAAGGATAAACATTTTATAAAGAGAAGGTAGGACAATGAAATACAAGGAAATTAAGACATACATATCGAGAATAAGTTATGCAAATAACAGTCTACATGGGCGCAAATATATGCATTGCTAAAAGTCCCAAATACCTAATATACACATTCCTAAGATATTGTGTGCCACTCTCGGTATATTGATTAGGCAGCAAGCTTCTGCTGTCCATTCGTTACAGCCTGAAGAACCGTTGTGGTCTCCTTCTTTGATTCCTGAGTCTGTGTCAGACCAGGTTCGAGATCTGGACCTGTAACACCATTATACAACTAGTGAATAAGACTATTCAGCAAAGTATAAGCATAATTGAGGTAATACGCTTTGTGTCTAAAAGAGTTAATAACAAGTGATCAATAGAGGTCAATTTAGTGCACTAGGCATGTTGTGCATTTGAAATAAACATGTTGTAAGAATCATTAAATGAAAATTCATACTATTAGGTTACTACATTTGTCATATCTTTCCTCTAGGGATCTATGTGTTGAGAACACCATCGACCGGGTTAAGGTACGAATGGGTCTTTTGTATATGGAGTTCAAAAGCTCTAAAATAGTACACCGCAACAACAACGCTTGTGCTACAGCAAAGTCAACCCTACAGGGTATAATAAGGCTGAAGCTGAGTAGAGCCAGACCATTTCGCTTCAGTCATTTCATTAACTTGAGCAATCATGCAATTCATTCAATTCATTAGTGCAATATGTTCGTATTTAAATCAATGTCAATAGAATATCAAGATCATCAAGAAGCGTTTCAAAAGGATTCAATACATACAATGATCATTTCAGTTCAAGTCATTGTTAGAAGAGTAAAAGTCACGATAAATGATGATCATTTCAATTCCAATTATAAGAGTGGAAAATAATAAGAGTCATCCAATATGCAATGCAATTCAATTTAATAGAATCAAGGTAGTTTTACTAATCAACATTAATCTAGTCATCCATTGTTTCTAACCATGCATGAGGATGTAGTTTTAAGTCATCCGATACACAGTTGTCTCCTTTTGGTGTTATATTGTGTCGGGAATATGTATCACGACCCGAGCCCAAGAAATCGAGGATTAAGATTAAATCTAATCAATGGCACACGTACTCCTGTGCATACACACCTAGACCTAATCTAAGTACCCACGCACAAGGAAAATTCACACGTGCAAAATACAATTGTACGCGGAAGCTGTAAATATCATTGCATAACTCAGAGGACACACCAATTTAAAGGAAAATAATATTTACTAGATATACATTGAAAAGGAACCATGTTTTTACAAGAGTAAAATGAAGTTTTTATAATACACAAACATACAAGGAAATATACTCCAAGACAAAAATAAAATATATCCAACACATCAAAATGAAGCCTATTCTATGTCGCTCTCTGAGGGTGGAGTAATCAAATCCACTCATCAAGTCCTGAAAGGGCCTTTATGATCGCCTTTGTAATCTTATCTACCAGCGAAGGATTGGACATGGGATATGAACCTACAACACCAAGGACAACTAGTGAATATGATGATTCAGCAAAACATAAACGACAATAAGGTAACACGTATTGTGTTTACAAGAATCATTAACAGGTAATAATGCATAGAGTTTCAATTTGGTATACTAGGCAAATCGGGCATTTGAATAAAGCATGCAATAAGATTCAATAAACAGAAATACTGTATTAGGTGGCTATTACGTTTGCCATATCCCCCTTCTAGGGATCTATGCGTGGAGAACACCATTGACCAGGCCAGGGTATGAATGGGTCTCAAGTTTTTTGGGGTCCGAAAGCCCCAAGACATGAACACCCTGCAGCGGTAACATACATGCTACGCCAAAGTCAACCCCGCCGAGTATCCTAAGGCTGAGGATGAGTAGTGCCTGACCATTTTGATTCAATCATATACTTGGACTTGAGTAAAACATGCATTTCCAAATTGTATACGTTCAATTCATTCGTGCTAGACGTTCATACTCAAGTCAATGTAAAGTGAATACCCAACATACCACGGACATATCAAGTAAATCCAATACATACGAAAATCATTCAATTCCATGTGTAAGAGTGGAGGACAATAACTGTTTTCAATATACCATGCAATTAAAGTTAATAGAATCAAGACAGTATACTAGCCAACCCTAATCTAGTCATCCAGTGTTTCAAACCATGTATGATGATGTTGTTTTAAGTTGTTGGATACACAGTTGTCCATCTTTTGGGTGTTACGATGTATCAAGCAAGTGTAGCGAAGTCCCTTAAACGAACACCCATGGGGAGGTGCTCAACAACTGGACAACACACATGAATGAGTCACAGCCCTCAAAACCATTCATGTTATTCAGGTATTCCATTGGACAAGTTAAGGGGTATCAGAATCCGACATGAAGGTCCTATAAGGTCTCTGAATAATACCTACCTTTTTCCTTACTTTTCAATGATCTCACAGCTTAGCCGTGGGTGACCTTCGGCTTAGCTGTAGGCATCTTACAATTTAGCCGTATTATGCACTACGGTTCAGCTGTGGTTCCTCAAAAGTTTTCCGCATTGACGGTGGGCCACGGTTGAACCATGCATGATCTTACGGCTGGACCGTGTTTGTTTTACGGTTTAGCCACGATTGGATGCGGCTTAGCCGTAGCATACCATACGGCTTCACTGTGGCTGGACCGTAGAAAGATTTTCACTTTTTCCTACTCTAGGGACATCAAGTTGTAGCTTGACCTACGGTTAGGTCACGGCTAGCGTACGGCTCAGCCGTAGTACATCCTATGGCTTAGCTGTAGCTAGACCATAATGGAAATTCAAATTTGGCTGCTCTTTGGAGTTTGAGCCGTGGAGCTCTACGGCTTAGTCGTAAGCTTCAAAAGCTTTGAAATTTGAAATTTTCATATACAATTCATAAATTGAATGAATGTGATACAGATGGAAACAAGAAGAGCTAATCTTATACAGAAGGGCTATAAAACATTGAAAACTTAAAAGATTGAGAAGAATAATAACAATCATAGTCTACCAACATGTGTTCATCCATAAAATACTTATACTTGCCTTAATTGAGCTTTTTCATGTTAATCTCTATCCTTTGGTTCAAATTGGATGTCTATGTAGCCCTATTAACCATGCATGCAAGGAGTGAGAAGAAAAATGTGCACGCAATGAAAGAAAGGACTCTAGACCCATGGATGTTGTGATGAAACCATTCATACCTTAAACCACATAAAAGAGATGAATTGTAAAATAGGTGCACAAGGATCCCCCCTTTTTTTTGCTTGATAGCCGAAGAAGAGAATGGAAGGAAAGAGAAGAGATGTGCGTTTGAGAGAGAGAAAATGAGAATGAGAGAATGATTTGGTGCATGCATCTTCCATATATATATATATCATTTATTGAAAACTTTATAAAAAAATCCGATTGGTTTAAGGAAATTACAGTTTGAGTCGAATAACCATCCAACGGAGACAAACGAAGTCGTTTGCATGCGAGTCAGTTATGAAAATCAACAAGCTTAATGAGATGTACATGATGACACCAAGATGATGCATGAATGACGAAATCTTACAAAGTCTAAAATTACAAAAAAGGGCTTGTATCTACATAAGTCAGGTTCAACTCAACTCAACTACCGATCCATGATCCGATACATGATGCAAAAAGACAAAATGACACTAAATACACAATTCGCTAGAAAATAACAAAAAAGAACATTAATTAGTCACTAAACTGGATTAATTAGGATCGGAGTGTTACAATATGTATTAAAGTCTTTTAAACCAACACCCATGAGGAAGTGTTTAACAAATGGATAACATCATATAAATAAGTCTTAGCCCTTAAGACTTTTCACGATCTTTCATTATTCTATTGAGCCGATTAATAGGGAAAAAGGATCCAAGAGTTGAGGTCCTACAAGGTCTTAAAGCAGTTCCTAATTAACTTGAAGTCTCTGGTTCTCACGGCTTAGCCATGAATGGTTTATGGCTTAGCCGTAAATTACACTATGGCTGAGCCGTAGTTTTAATACTGTTCACCCACACCTATGGCTGAGCCATAGATTAGCCTACAACTTAGCCATATGGTCTCTACGGCTGAGTCACGACTAGGTTACGACTTAGCCGTAGCACATTCAATGGCTTAGCCGTAGAAGAAATTTGTGTCTTTTGGCTCTCTGGAAAGTTAGCCGTAATGTTCTTACTGTTAGCTGTAAACTTCAAAATTGTTAAAGCTATTTCTATACTGGATACAGTTCGATACAAAATCCTCCTAACTCTATGCTACTATGGTTTCTATCATTTTCATTCATTTTTCATGCTCATGCTCACACTTTGATTCATAATTCATCTCTATTAATGAACTTCATCTTATAGTAGAAGATTAGAAGAACAAGGGGTTGTGGGCTGAGTGCACTTAATAGATGAACTAGATTTGCTAGATTCATGAAATACCAATATACATTCAACCAAAATTAGCTTATACTTGTCTTATTTTTGAATTCGAATAACTAATCCTCCTCTTGACTCAGTTTGAGAAGGAACACTCAATTCTTGACCCTAAAATGACATACATGTCAGAAAAGATGTAGAAATAAGTGCATGCAGTAAAATAAGAGTCTCTTTGACTCTACTGATTCATAAATTATGAAACAAAGGAAAAGGTCTTACCTTAAGATTTGATTTGGAATGATGAACACTAGGAGTCTTAATCCCGGCTAAAAGAAGATGATGGAGATGGTGGTGGTGACAAGTGAAAACCTCCAAGGATACATGCAACAACTATACCTTTAGTTGCTGGCAAAACAATGGCCACTAGAAGGAGAGTGTCACGACCCGAGCCCAGAAATCAGGGTTAGCGAAAAGCTAAACCAGTGACACACATACTCCCGTGCACGTGCATCCAAACCCAGTCCAGATGCACACGCACAAGGGATCTAACACGTGCGAACTAAGTGTACGCAGAAGCTGTACATATCATAGCAAGCAACAAAGGAAAAGCGGAAGCCAAAACAGATGCGGAACGGAAAAGACAAAGATAAATATGCTGATATAAAATCCGAATACACACCCAAAATCATGATATACAAATATACAAAGTGACAAAGTCCGAAATATCAAAACATAGTCCCAAAAACCAAAACCAAAAGCCACTGAAGATATGCATGTACGCACTCGGCAGAGATGATCAGGCCCACTCTGCCAAACCGGACGGTGCCTCTAAACTCGGCCCTGCAGCCTCCTCGACCGCCGGGGAGCTGGGCAAGGGATCTGTGCCTGCAACACCACAGACAACACAATGAATACAACGATCCAACAAATACAAGTAACAGGGATGAAACACTCATAGTATCAAGTTGAATAATGACAAAATAAAAGTTACAGAGTTTCATCTTAGTATGCTAAGCAAATCGTGCATAGAAGTAAAACATGATAAGTGAAACAAAGCATAGAAATACTGAACTAAGTGGCTACTACATTGACCATATTCTCTCCAATAGAGAGCAGAGCAGAGCAGAAGAGAACACCACTGACCGGGCCAGGGTACAAGTGGGTCTCGGTTTCCTGGGTTCCGGGGTCCCAAGACAAAGCGACACTGCAGTGATACAGAGATACAGAGATCTAAGCCAGAGGTAACCCCGTCGGGCATCCTAAGGCTGAGGCTGAGTAGAACCAGACAAACACCAATCAACTCAAATCCCAAAAGAAGAGAGATTATCCGCTTTGGACTCACCGATGGCAAAGACCGGATCTTGTCCTCACGTATTAATCTCTGGGCAGAGCCACCAGGGAATACCCAATAAATCAGAGATATACAAAGCCAGAATTATACAGAGCATAGCATAGACTGAGTCAGAGCACCGTGCATAAAGCATAATACAGAACAAAGGCTAAACAGATGTGCAAGACGAAAACAAACGAATCTCGAATGCATGAACATAGATTAACAGAACAGAGGGCAAAACTGTAAGCAATATGCAATGCATCTCAGATTAATACGGAGTCAAGGTTCATTACAAGCCAGCCCTAATCTAGTTGTTCACTGTCACTAACCGTGCATGTTGATGTAGTTTTAAGTTATTCGATGCACCGTTGCCATCTTAGTATTGCAATGTAATCCTCACGTGCACCGAAGTCCCTTAAACCAACACCCATGGGGAGGTGCTTAACAGTAAATCAACCCTCACATGAATAAGTCACAGCCTAGCAAACTATTCATGCGGTCCAAAGAATCCATTGGGCATGTTTACGTGTATGGTTCCTTGAATATAAGCCCTACAAAGTCACACCTTTATCCTAAGTTTAATTCATATTTTACGGGTTTTACAGTTTGGCTATGGGTGACCTACGGCTTAGCCGAAGACATATTACGCGCTAGCCGTAACATGCACTATGGCTGAACCGTGGTTCCCTTCAAAACACAGCTAAACTGATCATCTACCACCTCTGATCTAGTACCTTTTACGGCTGAGCTACGGTTCAGTATACGGCTTAGCCGTAGACTAATCCACGGCTTAGCCGTAGCCACACCGTAGGAGTCCTGTATCGAGAAAGTTTCGACTGATCAGAGATTTAATTCACGGCTTGGTCACGGTTGGGTCACGGCTAGCTTACGGCTCAGCCGTAGAACACTCTACGGTTTAGCCGTAGCCTAGCTGTAGAACAAAAGGTGAAATTTCAAGTCTCTGGAGTGTGAGCCGTACAAGGTTACGGCTTAGCCGTACAATACAGAGATCCAATTCAGGTTGAGGACAAAAACGGAAATTTGGTACAGAAATGTCCTCAAAACAAGCTCATCTGATCCTGACATCTTAGAAATTGGCTGTAAAACATTCTATACAAAGAATAAGAATGAATCAAAGCAATCAAACAAAACACCCATATGTGTTAAACAATCCTGTACTTATACTTGCCTCAAAACTCTGTCAATCCACTGAATCAAGCTCCAAATCAACTAAAATCAAAGCAAATCAAAGAAACAACACATGCATGAGATGAAAACACAGCAACAGAGAAGGAGAGATACAATTGGAGAAGAAGAAGAAAGAGTTGCAGAGAACCCACTCACCTCAAGCCACAAAACACAAACAGAGATGAGAGAGAAAGAGGAAGAACCCAATCGAATCAACTCCCACACCAACCAGAGATTGAGAAGAGAAGTGAAAAGAAGAGAGAGAGATGTACGTGGCTCTCCTGGAGCCTCCTTGCATGCACGTTGAAGAAAAATTACAGGAAATGAGGACATCTGTAAGATGACTCATATATATAGTTTTTGGAAGTTTAAGTCAAAGTCCGGTGAATTTCGGTTATTTACAAATCGAGTCACACGAGGGTCCAACTTCTCCAATTGACTCCGAATGGGTCTGAAACAGTTACGGAAATTGACGAGTTCAACAAAATACACGTGCTGACACCAAGATGATGCAAATATGATGTACTCAAAGCAAAAGCAAAATTAAAAAAAAAGGGCTTAGAACTACCTATCTCAGGTCAAAGGTTACTCAACTACCTATCCAAGACCCGAAACCAAGTCCGAACGAATAAAACAACAGAAAAACACACTAATGAGCCCCTAATCCGGCTCAAGGGGATCAGAGTGTTACAGAGAGAGCTGAAGCAGAGAGCAGAGAGAGAGAGCACCAAAGAGAGGAAGTCGAATAGTTGGCTGGCTTCTTTTATACAGAAAAAGTTATGGAGTTTATAAAAAAGCCCATCTAGTTTATTATGTTTTCAATGTAAGTCAAATGAGGGTCTAATTGATTCAAATGATGTCCAATGCTTTCGAGTCAAGTACAAAAGTTGACGAGTTCAACAAGACAATTGTGATGATATCAATATGATGCATGTATGACGTAAAATCAAAAAATCTAAAATTACGAAAAAGGGTTTTCATCTATCTAGGTAAGGTCAAACCCAACCCAACTACCTATCAATGACCTGAACTTGTCCCACTAGACTCCACAAGACTAAAATAGACTTATTTAAGATAAAACCACGTTAATTAACTAGTTATCACAATTAGTTACTCGCTAATCAAGCTTAGCTTGGGTCGGAGTGTTACACATTATATAATCTAGGATGAAAGATCCTCTTCTAATGGAAGCTTTAAGTTGGAGCGAGCCCTCTTGATTAGTGAAATTATGGAGAGAGAGAGAGAGAGAGAGAGAGGGGAGGTCTTTTCTTTTATGGGTTGGAATCCAAAAAGGGTGGGCTATTTATATTTTTTTCAAGCCCTTTCCTTCCTTTCTTGTTCTCTTAATTGGAGCTAGCAAAAATCTTTTCTTGGAAAACACCTTCCTTGACACCTAATGTCACGCCCCCGAAATCTAAGATCCCTGGACCCTCAAATTACGATACATGACGGATCTACAATAATTAAACTAAAAAAATCCAAACTTTATCAATTAATCTAATTGGAATATCATGATTAACATCTCAAGCTAAATAAATAAAACCAATCCACTTAAAATAAATAAATAAATCTGAAGTGAGAATGACTCTTATAAATTTCTCAAAATCTAATAAGGTCCTAAATTAATCCTCAAATCTAAGGTTGAAGTTTCGCAGCTCATCCCTCAGTCCCAATTTTGTAAAACAAGTTAGGTTTTCTTAGGTTCTGACTCAACCTCGAAATTTGGGGGGAAAACAAGGGTCAGTAAAACTCAACTAGTAATACGAACCATAAAACCTAGCAAACAGATAATAATCTAAGAAATTAAATTTAGAGTCACGATTCGCATATATAAGATATATCAAGTAAGATATGTGCAAAATCTTGAAAACAATAAAAAGGTAATGTGACCAAAATTCAAGGTATTTCAAATAAGTAAGCAAATAACTAAATCAACAAATACAAGAAGAAAGGCATCTCCATAGTAAATAAAATATCAAAGTGTACTCGCCAAAGTCAAACTTGAACCAAGTACAAGGTATTCGCCAAGTACAAATCGTTTTATTTTCATACAAAGTTGGCACAAGGCTCGATAATACTAGTAATCTTCAAAACAAAGTGGGAGCCTGCTGCAGATTAGTAATAGTGTACAAAGAGGTCCCAATCCCAATGTCATACCCAAAAGGGGGTAAAACCAGCATGTGGGGTTACCACGGTGCGTTGCCCATACTGGAAAATGGTTTAAGAGTACATAACAAATTTGAAAATTCAAAGCCTTTTTCAATCACAAATTTAGCCAAGGGTTGAGTTCACAATTAAATAACATGTTATCAAAATTTTTCACATTTTTCAGCATCTTAAATCTTATGATAATTAATGATCAACAATAAATTTCATGAAAAATCAGTTACAGCATGATGGTGGCAAGAAAACAGGACTAGGTCTATCATAACCATCATGTATAGGCATGTCGAAGATAACAAAGTATCATAATAATCTAGGATTATTTCAATAGTTCACAATCTCACATATTAAATCAAAATGAGACAAGGCTTAAAAACTCTATGGCTAAAGAATCATGGTAAGTTTATTTACTTGGATTCACTGTGATCAGTGGATCAGATTGGTCTTGACCTGGATATCCGAGTACCGTAGTGTGGATTCCTGCTAATAACGGTTTACAATTGGTTTGGCAATATGATCTAATGATTCAAGTTCATACACTAATTGTTTGACTTGGGCCAGGCTTGGGTACGGATCATGTATCATGGGTTAACCCAAATAGGTTTGGGCCTAAATGGTGTGAGCTATGCATGCAAGTTAAATGGACTAGACATAGATCAATAAGTGGTGTGGGAACAATCAGTTGATGGGCTCAAGCATGGATTCCTATAGGTCAATTGGGCCAGAGACAGCGGGCCACACAGGTCAACTAGGTTGATCAAAGTTGTGAATTGCGTGCCTTCAATCAAGTCTAAAGGAGCACCATTGCTGTACTTTGATTGGCCCAGGGACATGAGTTTGAGATGGTGGGTTCAGGTTACCAGGTAATGCTAGTGGGCCTGAACCATGTTTTAGGTCAGGTGAAGAACCGATTAAATGTGACAAGTTAGCAAATTGGCTATGAGCCCAGATTAATTGATGGTGTGGGGGTTGTGCATGCATGTAGGCTAAAATAGGTTGGACTAGCGTCAGTGGGTCACAACGTCCAACCGTTGGTTTGAAACCACTTGTATATATTTAGGGAGTGGGTCAATTAAAGTTGAAGAGAACTGGGCTAAAACCTCTTGTTAAATCAAATTAAGAAGTATGCCAGGGGTTCTAACCTAGCAGGCAAGATGAATGTAGCACTGATAAATATGGGGTTTCCCAAAAATGATGGCTGGATGCTGTGGAGTAATTGGCTTTATCGGGCTGCAGTGGAACTCTGATAGTGAGTAAAGGGGAAGAGAAAGATGAAGAAAAGAGAGAAGAAGAATGCAATAAGTTCAAGAGAAAGTTGTATAGGGGAAAAGACTCTTTCAGTTGGCAGAACCAGAGGAAATGAGGAAGAAGACATGGGTGCAGTGGTGGGGTGAAGATTTAGAAGTGGAGGAAGAAGAGCTATGGAGGAACAAGATGAAGAGAAGACGAAGGCTGCTGGGATCCCTTTTGGATAGAAGAAAAAGGAGGAGATGAATAAGGGAGAGAGACAATGGTGGTCACTGTCAAAGGTGGATTAGGTGGGACTCTGACACGATGATTTAGTTGGGTCCAGTTTTGTTGAAGCGGGTATGGATACAAGAAGGATGAAGAAGATGCAAGAAGGAACAGAAAACATGGAGGAGAAGAGATGGGGCAGCCTGATGGGTAACAATGATGTGCAAAGGTCAGCAGTGCATGGGTGAGCCTAAGATGGTGATGCAGTGATGGGGATCATGTGTATTGCTTATAACAGCAACACTAGCATGTGTACATTGGTGATGTGCGGTGCAGTGGATCAAGATGATCTGGGTTCAACGCAAAGCGGGCACTGGGGTTGGATGGTTTAAATGGGTGCCTGGGGGACAGATGATGAAAGGTGACATGATGTGTGGTCCATCGATGGTCATGATGAGTGCGTGATTAAAATAAAACTTTGTTAAGGAAACAAGGATAAAATCAAGAATTAGCATTCTATCATATTGGGAAAAGCTGAGGTTTGTGCCTATAATAGTAACATGAAAGGAAGGAGAGAAAGAAGAAGGGACATACCTTAGAGGGAATAAGAACACTATAGCAAAAGAGGAAAAGCTTTTAGGAGAGTAAGATAGATTCATAGCTCTGATTAAGGAGGGAAAAGAGCTTTCTATTTATAAGAAGATAAAAGCAAGGGTTCAAAAAAAATTTTAGTCCTAGCCAAACTTAGCCAAAGAAACTTAATTCAAATTGAATTTTATCCGCAAGTAGAGTAGGGATAAATCAATGCAATTAAAGAGATTTAATTTAACAAAACTCCAATTTGAGCACAACTCTAAGACTTTCAAACTCTAGTAATTTATGGGACCTACATAGTAAAAATTAATTATTTAGATTTAAATAGCATAAAATCATAAAAATAATAATAATCATATGTGGGGTCCATCAAAATTAAAGCAAGGGTTAAGATTAAATAAAAAAAGAAAGAGATGGATCATTACACATAATTTAGCAAAAAGTTAGCAATTTATGTGAGAAAATCTTAGTTTGCAAATCCACTTTCTATACCACTTCCTATTTTATTTGTATTATTCCACATGTGCAAATGTTCTCCACCATTGACCTTCCTTCTTTGAAACTTTTCGGAGCTTTCTTTAAATCTTTGTGATCTTCTTGAGATTATCCAAAATATGTAGAGAAGGCAGACCAACATGGCCGTCCCATATGAGTGTAGTCACACATGTTCATGTGTGGGACCAGTAAAACTAATTTTTTAATTTCTTCAAAAAGTCTTCTTTTCTCTTTTTCTTTCTTTCTTTTCTTCCAAAATATTTTCTTTGCATTATTCCTTTATTGTGGGACACATTTCTCCAATTACCTACGAGCAAAAAGTGAAATTCAGGTAAAAAGATAATTTTTTTACCCTTAATTCACAAATGCATGACTGTGGGCCCATCTCTTATAAAATGATAGCATATGATGATATCAGTGTGCATGATTTTGATTGAATAAATTAATGATTAAAAAATTTATTTATTTCATGAGAATATAAATTTTCACAAAAATTTTCAAAAATGGCAAGTTCCATAAATGTAAGCAAAAATGATAATTTTTTAGCAAATTATGCTTGAATACACTACAATGATGTATAAATGCACAAAACTATGATTTCACAATAAATGAGACTCTTTTGAGTCAACAAATCCTTAAAATGGTCAAAAAAGTATATAAAAATATGCATTTTTAAGGACTTATCACTCAGCCAAATTCAGCCTCCTTGAGGCGGTTGACAATCTTAATTTGGTTGGGTCTGCGATCGCAAGAATAGCAATCTAACCTAATAATTGGTAAAACTGCAAATATGAGATGCATGTCAATTAAACTCAATTGGACATGGACAGTGGACATGTAGTAGTGCCCATTAAATGGATAGCTCGATCACTGACATAATGGACCACCCTACACTAAATATGTAAGTTAGAAAAAAAATTTATTTCTTTTAAAGCTGAGTCTTTGTTCGACCTCTTGAGGCCATTGACAATCTTAATTTGATTGGGTGAGTGGGTCCAATGGCGAGAATCATCACTTTGACCTTAACTATTTATTAATTGGTAAATTTTCAAATGTAAAATGTAAACCCATCCCAAAAAAGGATAGAAAAGTGTCCATTAAATGGGAGCTCCAATCCCTTAAATCATAGTAGTTAGAAAATGTTTTTTTTTTCTCAACTGAATCATGTGTCATATGATATGAAGGTAGCAATCTGGGTTCCACTGCCAAATTTTATGTCCTACTGATTAAATATGGTACACCTCTGCTACACAACATTTGTAGAATATTTTGTTGGTATAATCCAACCAGACACTTGAAACAGTGGTGTACAGTGGGCCAGGTGCAGATAAGCTTCAGCCTGCAAGGCCCACCTCATTAAATCCTTATCCGTGTGCAATATGCCAGTCAGTGTAATATGCCCCGCCCTCTCATCTTTACCCACCAGAACATCGATCATACTCTTAAGTGGATTCGGAAGCTGGAATTTTTTTTAAAATGATAAGTAGAAAAGTAGAAGAGAGAAGAAAATGGAGGGATCAACCACAGTGGGTCCCACCTGTCGTAATCGCTACTGGTTAAAGTAAATGCCCTCTAGTTATATAGAGCATCCTCAAATTTTATCTCAATCCCAACATTCTCCACCGTTGGATTTACTATTTGATTAAGAAAACATGATACACACAATCTCATGCATATTCATTATAACATTTCCATCAAAGCGTCAATGCAATGGTGGAAGAGGCTCCACTGAAGTAAAATTTGACGATGCCCTAAATAACTTCAGAATGCTTGAACCGGTCGGGTTAGGATAGATGAAACTCCTGATTTCTCAAGATAGTCCCTGGGAGGATTTGGATTCAAAGTAGGTCATGTTGAGCTTGCGCTATGGTAAACAATATACAAATTTTAAAATAAAAAATGTAAGTGCTGATATAAAAATAGAGACCCTAGAAAAAGAAAGAAAATTGATTCAAATTTGTGAATTTCAATTTCAAAGTTTTTAGAAATCATGAGAATAATTCATAACTAGCTTGACCACAAATTTTTTTTTTAGATTTTTTTTTTGAAAAATAACTTGACCACACGCACTTAAAGCATGACATGTATATGCATAAAAAATGAATAAATTGCTAGTGAAATTATGACAAATAAAGTTACTAAGAGGATTTTATGGGGGAAATTCCCTTACATGTCATAGGAATGAGAAAGGCCCTTAAAATTTCAATATCACCACTCTTTTTTCCTCTTCCTCCTCTTTCTCTATCTCATCACCACATTTCTCACCCAACCCAATGCCCTCAACACCTCCATCATCCTTTTTCCCAATTTTTAAATGTTTAAAATAATCTCATACTAGTTAACTCATTCATTTTAGATTTGTTCATATTCATTATCACTCATACAATAGACCTTCATTGATGCCATCTGTTACATACTATTCTATCGTTCTTTAACAAGTTAATTTGTTCTGTTGCATACTTTATTTTGAGTTAACACTTTGGCAATAGGTGTGCTGAGAAGGGGTCCATAGGGTTGCAAAAGGGTTTGGTTCGGAATGGAACCATATGGTATTCTGACCCTGATCCGTTTTCCAAAAGATGGATTTTGACCCGGAACAGGTTCCTATCACGGTTGGATTTGGGTCACACGCGTACACACACTCATCGAATCCATTGAACACATCCCTACAGAACCGAGCCCACTACATCTCTTCCTCGTGGATTTCCACATGGACACAAATGTGGCTTGAATCTTGCCTTCTGATGAAATATATTTTTAGGAAGCTATTATAACTTTTTGAAAGACTATTTTAAATTTAAAAAGTGATTTGATTATATAGATTGTTCATTTGTGTCTGGATTCTTTCTATTTTGATGCTATTTTCATTGTATGTTTGTTCTTTCTATTTCATTTATGTTGATGAACATCAAAATTATTTATAAACTTATTAATGAATTCTTTTTTTCTAAATTGCAGTTAGAAAATCATTGAAGGATTGAGGGGTATACGTAAAAAAAGAATGTTTTAAATTTGCTGCTTGAACCAACTAGAAACTGAATGTTTTAAATTTGCTGCTTGAACCAACTAGAAACTGAATTTAGCCATTTAAATGGTGATTTTGATCAAGAAAAAAAAAACTCTCTCTCTCTCTCTCTCTCTCTCTCTCTCTCTCTCTCTCTCTCTCTCTCTATCTATATATATATATTCCTATGCTTCCCCAGGCTGTTGGGGCACACCTGTGGCCCCACAGAGCATGGGACATGGGGGGATTGCGGGGATAGCTCTATATCCTCTCTCACATGAAGGAGGATGTGAAGAGGACAGCCAATCAATTGGCGTATTCCCAGGCTAAAGAAGGAGTTGGGAGGCTACTTGTTTGTTGAGACATTTCCTTCTTTTTGGGTGTTCTGTTTTACTATTTTTTTTTTCTAGGTTTCTTTGTTGTTGTTTTCAGTATGCCTTTTATACTGCTTGGCTCTTCATAAAACTTCAATGGCCATTCAAAAAAATATACATACTTCTCAGCACTTCACCTTAACAATCACCTCATTGTATGGCGTGGCATGTTATGAAATTCTGGCGTCTTGAACGACTTCCGGGGTAAAAGTGGTTAACACTGAATGCATGTTATTATTATTATTGGTATTGATTATGAATTATGTTGGAATCAAATAGTCTGAATGAGATGGCAAGATTTAGATGGAGTTCAAAAACAATAACATGAATGTAGTTTTGCTGATAGTTGAATTTGGCTATTCTTAACAACCTTCATATGCGTCCGACAATATTCGCTAATCCTCTTCTAACAACTATGGGAAGAGGCACTCTGATAGTCTGATGTACAGTTATGTCATAATAAAATATCATCGTTACTTAGGTGTTTAGGGTTTATGGCACTCTTAACAGTAGAGAACTTATGATAGTTTTTATCTTTTTTTGCCTACGTTCTTTTTAATGGTTTTTTCCTCTTTATTTAAAAATGATGTGATTTTTTTTAAGGTGGAATTGTGGTCAATGACAATTTCAAGGCATAGCCACCAATCATGTATCCCTAACCTCTAGCCAACAACTATCTTCAAGTCAGTCTAATTCATTGTTTATGGTCCAACATATGTAAAAACTTTAGTAGGCATTGTTATCTAAAGTCTAATGCAGCTTGTAATGAAATTCCATTATCACCAGTTCGAACCAATTTACAGATCAATTACTCATTCATAGATGGATTGATTGGGGTAAAATAACTCCAAGGTAATCTTGGAAAGAAAAAAAGCATGATGGCATCATGGGTATAATGTTTATCTAAGAGTCCAATGCAACTTGTAATACTTCATCGGTCGTCCTGTTTTACAAGCTCCAGCCCCATTTGGGATGATTGAGTCTTAAGAGGTTTTATTTTTGTCTATTCGGGTAAGATTTCTTTTCGAGAATCTTTTCTACCGGATGATAATCTGAAAAGATCCTTACAGATAAAGAGACAGGTTATAAAAGATCCTTATAGAAGACTAGACATAGAGGTGACAAGGCCCTCTGCACAATGGAGAGGAGTTACAATTCTTAGGTGGGGAAAGTGGATAGACCTTTGGGTGAGGTGACAAGGCCATCTGGCATGAAAAAGGTGACCATCCAGAGTTGAACTATGGGTAACCAAGTGAGAACTACTGCTACCTCTTACCAAGTAAAAGGCCATGCACAGGCTCTACATTCTTTAATTGTTCATGAATTGATATATATATATATAGATATATATATGTATGTATATCATTGGAACTTGAGGTGGAAATGTAGCTCTCTTTAATACATTATAAAGATTTTAGATGAAAAAATAAGAAAGACATTCAACTTATTTGTCATGTGGGCACTTCCCTAAATGGCTCTATTCTTAACGATATACCATATGGAGGGGTCCATGTGTGTATTCTATAAGCTATGAGCTTAAGTTGAAGTTAGCCCACCTGTTTTATATCAGCCCCGAGCATTCCGCTAGAGGAGATATTAAATGAATCACTTCCGTGTATACTCTAAGGGCACATCTGTGTACATACACTTTCCGTGAGAAGAGAAAATTGCCACATCAACAAAGTCTATAAAAATGAATGCTATGGAAGAGTTCTGCGGAAGTACAAAAGTTGGTATTTGATACAAAATATTTTTCCTTTGTGAATTGGAGATAATATTGTTTGATGCGGTTGCGGGATATTTGGTGAAAACCATAAAAAGAAGGGTTGGAAGGCTAGGTGGAGGGTAGAAATAGAGGTAGGAAGCATGGAAATAAAAAGAGATGAGAGGTGCATCATAGTAAATAAAGATGGAGGAGCCAAAATATGAAGTTGCAACCCAGGATGAAATAGGAAGAAAGTGAACATCTCTACGAAAACAGAAGTCCAATGGTCCCTCATAGGAATTCCGTTTTTAACCTTCTCAAGAAAAAGTCTAATATGGCAGGGACTTGGTAGAAAAGTGGTTCCAAGGAATTATGCTGCACCTGATGCATTGAAAATGATTTCTTTAAAGAAAACCATCTCCTTTTCTGCAGAAAAGTATTACACAAATATGCCCTAAACATTTAACCATAAACATTATCAAATGATTTCTATAATTTTATTTAGGGGATTTAACACGAAAATACCCCTTAGATGGGTCATACACCGAAAAGAACTCTATAGTTCTAACAACACCAGATTAGTCCTCAAGATTCTTTCTGGTGTAAAATAAAAAATAAAAAAAGAAAATGTGAGGGAGCAATTTTACCGTTGCTCATTAAATCAAGAGAGATAACTTTTTTTTCCCCTTTATAGCCACAGTATGTTTTGCCCTCTAAAACCAAGAAAGAAAACTTTTCTTTTCCTTTTTCTTCATAAGAAGTCTTTTTTTAAGGCTTTTCTCTGGTTCCAGCAACTAACTCTTCTCCCAGGCAATGGAGGTGCATAGAATCCTAGTTTGAATCTTTGTTGTGTACTAAAACAAATGGTTTTCTCACCAATGAACTGGCAAAACTAAATCCTCCACTTGAAGCATAGAGTGCGAAAAAAGCACATTTAGCATCGCTACTCTTCACCTTAAATGGGCACATCCCCATCGACTTCTTTCCATTCTTTCTAGTTTCAAAACATTAACGAGCGACAATACTATCGCTGAGTAATGCGAGCATTGCTCGTACTAATAGTGGTTTTCTAGTTTCGCTGTTAAAAGTCAAAAAGCAAAAACTGACTTTTAGCAGAGGAAATAAAAAACCGCCACCAAAGGTGTTTTTCTGCTGCTAAAAGTGGTGGTTTTTTATTTTCGTTACTAAAGGTCGGAAATCAAAGTCTGACTTTAGTAGAGGAAATAGAAAACTGCCACTTAAGGTGTTTTTCTGCCATTAGAAGTATGAGCAATACTCATTAATATTTTGAAATAAGAAAGAAGGAAAAAAAGACAATGGAGATGTGACCATTTTTAGACGGCTGCAATGGTAAAGGTATTTTTTCTGCTATCCTTCAAGTTGGGGATTCAATTTCATTGGTGACGAAATCGTTTGTTTCGATGCACAACAAAGATTCAAAATTGGATTATATGCACCTCCTTGGCCTGGAAGGAGAATCATTGGTTGCTAGAAACCAAAGAAAAGTTGTCTCTCTCAATTTAATGAGCGATGCCACCCCACCACCCCCCCCCCCCCCCCCCCCCCCTTTTTTTTTTTACATCAGAAAGAGCCCTGATGATTAATTTGGTGTTGTTAAAACTACAAAGTTCGTTTCAGTGTATGACCCCTCTAAGGGAGTTTTTCTTGTTAAATCCCCTTTTATTTATCAAAATATGTATTGCTGAAGCTCTTCTAATTATTTTGCCACATTTTTAATGAGTTTTTTAAGTTTTTTTTATTTATTGCATTGAAACAAACTTGGGGTGTGGTTAATGACCTTTTTTTTTTGCATATTTTTTTTCTAGGAAATCACTCAATTTCATAAATGACGGTTCTGCTAGAATGAAATGCTACGAAGTTGTGCAAAATGATTAATACAAGCATCATAGAACTATTAAAAAAAGAGCAGGTAGTAAGTTTTCTAATTGAAAATGGTCAAGATAAATTATTGATGTCATTCAATGTTTAGATGACAGGAATTAGAAATTTGAAATACTCAAAAAAATTAGGCATACTCACACCAACCATCATGGAGACGACATTTACATGCAAAATATAAAGAAATTAGGTACAAAATATTCGAAAATAGTAGAAATTAGAAATGCCACTCTTCAGAGGCCATTGGATTCACATACCAGAACGTCAAATTATTTACTGTTTTATAAAGGATAAAAAGCCCTTTATACGCTTCGATGAGATTTTAGTGATGTAAGTGCTTTTCGGATTTAAAAATGTCAACATAGTTTATAGTCTTCGGTATAGATTGCTGTGAGAGAGAGAGAGAGAGAGAGAGAGAGAGAAGTTGAAACATCCTTCAAAAGTATGATACTTGCATTTTAAGTCCTACATGTGGTTTACATTCTGCAACTACATCAAAAAAATAATCTTTAAATATTTTGAAATAGTATAAAAGGGTTAGTGTTCTAGATGCTGAATTCAATGCTATAAAATTGTTCAAAAGAATTAGATCTGAATTGTATTCAGGCGCTCAGCCGAATCCCAGCCAAACAACCCACACATTAAATCAGACCAAGTCTCAAACTATCCATGTACAAAAATAAAAAGAAAAAAATACAAGTAAAAATCTAAAACATGGCAATTTTTCATAAAAATGCATAATAAAAATTGACAGGGCAGAAGAATAAAAAAAAATGCATAATAAAAATGATACGGCAAAAGAAGGGAGAGGGAGTGAGGTAAGAAGAAAGCAAACTAAGGGAAGCAACCATTTCTTATAGGCAACCTTTTAAGATGGAGTGCGACTGCATGCCTATGAAAACATGTTAATTTTGCATCTTAACATCAAATGTTGATTTGTAAAATTAATTTGAAAATTACTTTTCCCACTTGGCTTTGAAGCAAAAGTGAATTATTTTATGATATTACAATAGCAAGTCCATGCATCTATCGAAATGGGACATCAAAGCCTCAAAATTAGCATGTCATCCACTAAAATCAGAGATGGCATCAAGCCAGCACAGACCACCACTCAAAATTAAAAAGAACTTACATACTCGGCACCTCATGTTTTGGGGTGATTGCATTGAAGTACAGACCACAGACAACCAACATGCACCCTTTACAAGTCTCGATGTTCCCACAGCCGAAGAGAAAAATGAAAGAGATTGTGACATTCTATACAATCGCTGTAGCAACGCTGGAAGTCGCATGAATCTTTAAGGAATGTTCTGGGATATAGGTCCTCCCTGTTTTGTCAACAACATGACGTCAACCAGAGTTTTGTAATATTCAAATAACCAATGGTTTAGCATTCAAATAAAGAAGTCACCAGATCCTCTAAAAGGAAACTATTTTTATACTATTTCTTTTTCGAAACAAACTTCAATAATTGCGCTGTTCCCATTGTTAATTGGTAGACCTAAAAAGATGTCAAAACAAAACAACCTTCTTATAACTTTTATCTTCTCTCATCTCGCACAAAATAAAAGGATGGCTTCAATAAAAATTGCACGTAACTGCCTACTTCAAAGATACGGATGTATCTTCCCAATATCGCTAACAAAAACTACATATATAGTCACTTCCCATGCTTTAATCAATTGAGAAAAGTTGTTATAACATTCATGACATAGTGGAGATGTACTTATGTTGAGACCAAGTTTCATGAATATAATAGGGGGGCTTCCAATCATAGAGTAAATTGTATATGCCCAGTTGCAAAATTTGAGAATCCCATAAGCAGTTCAATGGATTAAAAAAAAGTCCATTATTATTGCCTCTTCAAATTTATCATAAGAAAGAAGTAAAATTTAGAAACAAAAATATGAAACAGATAAAATGGGCAAAAGCTTACCTTTCTCTTTAACAGCAATCTGCAAAGTATCAAGCGTAATTATCCCGTCAGTCAGTGGAAGTAACTCAATCTTAACGGTAGCTGTTGATTTTGAGGGAACACATCTGATAAGATCACAGAAACAAGAAATGCAACAAATATGTAAGATTAAATAATAAGGACCAATAACATATACTGTACTTGGGTCACACAGTGGTAGATGGAACTGTAGAATAGTTCAAGAGGCTTGCCTCACAATGGATGAGCTAGAAACAATCTAACCATTGGATAAACATAGTTGTTATAAACCATCAGCAAGTGATGTTTTAACTTTCTCTTGATGAAAATGGTTAGGATCATTTGGAGGGAAGTATTTTAACTTTAAGATACGAGTCAACTTTTATTTGTGTGTGTGTGTGTGTGTGTGTGGGGAAAGAGTCAACTATTTGTTAAAAAAATGGTTGGAATCATTTCGAGGGAGTGGTATTCTTCCCATTGAGGGCTCTTCACAGTGAAGCCTGCCTCTTGGAATGATTCCAGTCACATGTACAAGAGACCCAACCAATTGTTAGTTTCTGAGATATTTCATAAACTATAATATTATTTCCATTGAAGATTGCACATATAAAGAGAACAAATGCTGTCTGATGATGAAGATAAACCTGGAAATTAAATCATCTAATCCTATGAAAATCTCTCAGAGCATAATCCCAATCTCCTTACAAAATCTATATCCTAACTCCCATCAAACATGTCCATGAAACTCAAGATGTTCTGAAACTGTATCTGGCTCTTCACCACCAAGAATCCCCCTCCATATCGCTATGCTTGGTGCCGGAGCAGTGGGAGGGGGTAAAAAAAGAATCCTCCAGCAAAAGGATGGGAGAACATTCATACAATATTCATTGGTAACTCCCCTGTCCAAAAACTCAACCTGATAATATGAAGTTCTTGCTTGTATGATTGTCCGGGATGCATTTACCCCGTAAAAAAGATGGGTAGTATGGATGTAAATGAGCCAAGCTTAGTTCGACAAGCCTAAATCAAGCTCGAACTCAGTCTTGATTAGAAATCTAGACAAGCTTGAGCTAGTCTTGACTCTGGAGTGACAATGCATAAAAGCTTAAGATCAACTCAAGCTCATATGTGTGTTTAGGTGTATCATGTATGTATGTATGTTTTACATATAATTTTTCCAAAGCATCACATATATAGCCACCAATGGAGCAACATTTTCTATTGACCACCTCAGGCCAATATTAGTGATGCAGCCCGGATCACAATCAAAGAGGGACCAAATCCACAACTGGGATTTGTCTGAATCCAAAGGATTCAGGAACAATCACAACCACAATCACAATCACCCAAATCACTAAATTATCAATTCCTTAATCAAATCAAGGTGTCTATCCCAGAAGGGGATTTACATATTTATAGAAAACAAAACAAAACACTCACCTACACTAGGACTCAAATACCTAAATCAATAAGAAGACCTAATCCGATCAAATACCAAAATACTAAAACAAATAGGAAACTAATTAATTAAAAGTCCTAACTATTATCAACTTCCCACTGGTAAAGCAACTATCTAATCCAACTAGGATTTGGGGGCTGATCCAATGTGGGTTTGGGCCAGGTTAATCCAATAGCTCATGGGCCTGGTCCAATCGACTTGGGCCTAACTCGTCTTGCACCAATTAGTAAAGGAAAAGGCCTAATTAATGAACAAGGGTTGGTCATACAATGATGATCTGTGGTATGGATGGTCTAGATTGCAATTGATTTTGCTTCTAGAAAAAATGTTCAATCAATTAATTTTTTTAATCTCTAAATAAACTTAGGTTTAATGTTATTATGCATTGAACTTATTTTGTTATATAATCCATTACAATCTTTTACAAGTACATAAATATTTTAATCAAAAGTGCGTATATATGCATATATATACACAATATGTAATACATTTATATCAAGCTGAACCAAGCTCAAACTCGAACCAATTTCCCTTAACAAGCCAAGCCCAAGCAAAGCAAGCAAAGCCGAAGTGCCTTCAGACCAGCTTGGCTTGCTATGCATAAACTGTCACAAGGGATGTGGGCGATCTGAGAAAGATCTGATCAAGGTCCAAATGATCACGTCAAAAAGAATCCTCTACCGAAAAATGGATAATTGGATCTGAGCAAAAGTGTCATCTGGATGACAATCAGGTCCAACAGCACCAATAGATGGTGCTTTGGATGGAGTGAATGGCAGGTTCAGTTGTTCAATAAGGGTCAAATTCAGGTCAGAATGAGATTCAAAGCAATCAGATCCAGGCTGACGAGCAAAAAAAAAGATGGTGGAACCTAGTCAACTAAAGTTACTGAAATCCAGGTTGCATGGTGCAGTGCAGAGATAAGAAGCACATTGGTTGAGAAGCAGATATACTACCAGAGTATGGAGGTAGAGACAGGACCCAACTAAGATTTTAGAAACAAGAGATGCACTTGTGAGGTTTGGCAGAGATATCATGAGCCACGAGATGTGGTGAACAGATCAGCACAGGCTTCATTGCTGGTTGATGCTGCGGTGTGGACATTTGTTGGAGAAAGCGATGAATACAAAGCTTATGAATAGGGGATCTAGTAAGGATGAATCTAAGGAAAAGGTACAAAATTGATTTGCATACTTAACAGAGTAGAACCTGGCACACATGGCATAAGAGTACCGAATATTAGAATCTGGCACACCATGATGTGAGTGTAACTCGCAGATAAAAACCATATAGGAGCCACAACAAGGCAGAAGGGAGACAAGGCTTGCAACAGAAGATGGGAGGAAACTGAGCAAACTCAGACAAACTGGGGAAAGAAGAAAATGTGTCACTCAGTCAGCAGATCACAGTAGAGCAGATAAGTTCAGATTGGATCAGAAGCAGGGAGACGACAAAACTCTCAGAAAAAAAACATAACCCAATAATCAGAAGAGAGCCAATCTGAGAAGAAAGGTGCAGGAAATGGTTGGTTTCAAAAATCAAGGTATAACATCACCACACAAATTTGAAGGCAAGCAGAAAACACAGTTAAATATCAGCATAGCTTGGAGCAGTGGTGAGTAATGCAACAGTAAAGAAGTTGATTACAGTTGGAGGAGAGATTGCATTGAGGAAGCCAACTGGGCCCTGGAGAGTACAAATTGTTGTCTAAAGAGGAAAGATGCAAAGATTCAATCACAGCTTGTTTAAGAAGGAAGCAGAGAGAGAGATGTGGGATCAGAGGATGATGGTGCCGGTAGGCAACAAAAGCATAGCAGCAGCAGTAGAAGCAGATTGGCAAAGCGCAGCTAGGCAGAGGCAGAGATTAGATACAGTCAGATGGCAGGTAAAAGGAATGCACAATAGTGGAAGATCTGCAGCAGAAACCAGATCAAGTTGCACAGGACAACAGCAGCATTGTGACAGGGATTAGAATGGAAACCAAAATAGCAGATAGCAATGGTTCAGTGAAACCTGGGGTGGACAGGTGGCTTGCAGGGGGAGCTTACGACATTGGAGAATGGGAGTTGATCAAATAGAAGGCCGACCCTGGCTGCAGAAGATGGACCAGTAGCAATGAATCTTAAAAATTGTGGAAGCTGCTGGTGAGATGGAGGGAAGCAAGGCTGGATGTGCTCATTGGCAAGATCCAAGCTACAATTAGGAATTACGAATACTGACACCAATGTATTAGGAGGGATGAGATCAACTATGGTTGCATTTCAAAGACAGTAGAGGAGAACACAGATTCCACGACAAGGGGTTTCGAAGTGAGACCGATTTGTTGGCAGGCCATGATTGAGATCAGAAAGAGGGCTCAGATGGACTACTCAGTTAGACAAGTTCTTGATGAATGGTTATAAGCTATGGTGTTATGATACCATGTTAGTTACAAAGGAATTCCCAAAAAGTCATTGTATTGTTCCATTGAAGACTATAAGGAAAACTGAACTCTAATGAACATGATGAACATGGAAACTAAATAATCGAATTAAGAATTCAAAAAAGTCATAGAAGGCCATTACCCAGTGCAGGTCCCGCAGAAGCAGGGTTTTGGAAGTGTCCTCGAGACAGACCTAACCTTCGGCCATTGTGCACAAAGTGGTAGTTCGTAGGTCTCGAACCTATGTTATCATGCATAGCACTCAAGACTTTTACCATTTCACTAAAGCAATAACCCTATCGCATTAAGAATCTATTAGAACATAATACTGCTATAAGTCAATATCCATGTTCTAATTATATCCCCAAACAAATCTTAATAGGAACATCCATGCTCCCATGATGTATTCTCTTTCAGAACTTCCAGAAATCTAGCATTGCAAAATAAGGGCAAAGCAGAAAAAAATACTACCCTAGAGGAACTGTACTCTGCAACCATAAATGTGTACAGCCCAAACCAGTACTGGGGATGACATCAGAGGCAGAAACAGTCTGCTCGGTCAGAGAAACTGATCCTTCCCCAACACTCTCCTTTTGATTCTCCAGTACAATTGGCAATGAACTCAGCCTTTGTACACCATTGTTGCGTCTCTCCCCACTCACTCTTGCCGTAAACTCAGCAAAACCAATGAATGGACTCATTGGGGTGGATGGTGCAGAATTCAGGGACACCACTGATGGGGGCGACATAGATGATGCCGGAGCAAGAACTGTCAAGCTTAGATCTTCAGACGTTAAATTTGAAACTTGAAGGGTTAAAACCTGAAATATGATAAAGGTTGCGCTTGTTAGAAAACATGGTTAAACTTAATTGGAGAAAACATGTTTAGACTTAAACAGAAGATGCAAAAAGAATTGGAAATAAAATTGCAAAAGATCTTTGCCATACAAGTGCCGGTGGGGCACATGTGAATGAGATCCAGCATTCAACAGGAAGGGCCCACGCCCCACGGTAACATGCCCAAAGAAGGAAAAAAACTCAGCCCTAATTGTTAATCAGGTTCAACCAAATGAGCTTTGAAGACAAGACAAATAAATGAAGAACATGAGAACTTGACCAAATGAGCTCTGAAGACAATAGATACAAATGAAGAACATCAGAACCTGATCCATATAAACTTAACATGATGGTCTGAGGAGCCTATTTCTAGATCATGGCATGTTCAAAATAAGTGTAACCAGATGAATAGCTCAAGTCTTACACACACTGTCCACATTGCCATATGTGCTGCACAGTTCATCCTTAATCCAAGTTAATGTGACTATCAGCAAGGAAACTCAGCTGGCAATTAACCTAGTAAGTTTTCATGATTGACGGAAAAAGACTAAAACATTCATGGTAGAAATCAAAAACCTGCACAGGAAGTTGAGATATTCCTCGATAGGGTCCAAAACTCTGTTTAGACATTTCTGATGCAACAGAAATCAAGAGATCCCTCCTCGCACGGGGACGCCAACTTGTGGCCTGTTTAAAGAATAGTTTTGACTCTGTATAGGGCAGAGAATTCAGTAAGAAATTTCAATATAGAGGCATAAAAGGTAGGAGGAATATTTTTCTCTTAGCAACATAACAGTGCAATTCATTGAAAAAAAAAAAAAAGAACGGACCAGTATAATTACATCTACATGACACCAAAACTGCGTATTGATCACCAGTAGAAATTCCTTCACCAATCTTTGATATTAGAGGCAAATTTGATGCACCACTTGCTACTTGTGATGGCTGAGAACTTCTTTCACCATAAGCCTTGAGATCCCTACCCAGCAAAGCTGCTGGTTTGAGAATAAAGGAATGTTCCTCGCCTCTCCTGCTACAATAGAAATCTATCAAACAGGTGTGTGACCAGAACAAGCAAAACCTACATCTATGAAGCCAAAAATATACTTTCTGTAATCACACCATAGGATTCACTTTAATGATGGTTTGATGTATGCCGCATAAAAATGTGTACGACACTTTTAAGGTTCTCTTGAACATGCAATCATACAACATAGACATGGATCTTGACATCCAACAGAGAACAGTGACCAAGGGATTTCAAATAGTTTTGAAGAATCCACTGAATGTATGACTCTGTGTTCTCCGCTTATTAGAAAAAAATAGTGGTTGTCATGGTAAATCTTGGATGCAAAGAAAATGCACTGTACTATGGAGACATGAAAGTAATTGTACATAGATGATGCACTGGTCCTTTATTTTGCATTTCAGCAATATCAGTTATATCCAGATTGCACAATCCAGTGCCAAACCAGAAGCTGCCAACAATGGACAAATGGGCTACCTCGACCATGAAGCTAGGGAACAACAGGCATATGTATAACAATTGGAATGATATATGTTTTGAAAGATGATGCACTACAACTCAATTGTTTCAGCAATATCAGTTATATCCAGATTGCACAATCCAGTGCTAAACCAGAAGCTGCCAACAATGGACAAATGGGCTACCTCAACCATGAAGCTAGGGAACAACGGGCATATGTATACCTCCAGTGTATATAAGCTTTGACTTCACTCTGAAGTGTAATATACAGTTGAGACCACATGGACTAACTGTAAAGTTTTATCGGTATTTAATCCTCTTCAAAATGGAACTTTCCACTTATAAAACAATAAAGGATCTTTCACTGCCAAATTCCAAGGAACTATTTCCATCCAAGTCAGTTGGCAAATTTTGGCTCCATAATAAAAGTTCATGGCATAACTCCGCCAGTTTTGCTGCCGGTCCCAAGCCTGGGTAAAGGAAGAGGGTTGCGTTAGGTAGGTGACAGCCAGCGTAAAACTTTGTCACAACCCAAACATGAATTCTGAACAAATGATATTTCACGATAAGGCTAGGGCGTTCCCCGCTTTAAGCGACGCATTGCAGCATCGCCCGGCTGCAGTGAAAAGTGTGCAAGGGCTACCGCATGACTTTGGGCTAATGCGATTAAAGAAGTTAGTCCATGAGAAGAAGAGGAGAAATAGGAAAATTAGACTTGCTACTTGAAATATAGGAACCTTGACAGGCAAAAACACGGAGTTGGTTGAGGTAATGAAAAGAAGAAGAATTAGTGTGACTTGTATACAGGAGATAAGGTGGAAAGGGAATAAAGCTAAGGAGCTCATGGATGGATATAAGCTTTTCTATACAGGAAAGAGTAATACAAGAAATGGAGTGGGTATAATTATAGATAAGGATTTAAAAGAGAAAATTGTGGGGGTAAAGAGGTTTGGTGATAGAATTATAGCAATTAAACTAGTACTAGAGGAAGACATAATTCATATCATTAGTGAATATGCTCCCCAAGTAGGACTAGAAGAAAGTGTGAAAAGACAATTTTGGGAGGAGATGGATGATTTAATGCGAGAAATCTCAAATAGTGATAAAATTTTCCTTGGAGGGGATTTAAACGGGCATATAGAAAGAGATAATAAAGGATATGAGAGAGTGCATGAAGGGCATGGATTTGGAGAAAAGAATGAATTTGGAAACACTATATTGGACTTTGCAGTGGCATTTGATCTTATAGTAGCAAATACTTACTCTAAAAAGAGAGATGAGCATTTAATTACATATAAAAGTGGGAGTAATAGGAGTCAGATAGACTTTTTTCTAGTTAGAAAACAGGACCGATTAGCTTGTAAAGATTGTAAAATTATCCCAGGAGAGAGTTTGACTACGCAACATAGGCTTGGAGTTTTAGATATTTGCATTAGAAGTAAAAAGAGAGCAGTAGTAAACAAAATGGACCCTAAAACAAGGTGAAGAGATTTGAAGGGGGAAAGAGCAAATGTATTTAAGGACAAAATGATTGAGAAAGGAGAATGGAATATTGAAGGAGAAACTACAGTAATGTGGAATCAAATGGCTAATTGCATTAGGAATGTTGCAAAGGAGGTACTTGGAGAATCAAAAGGGAAGAGACATATTAATAAAGAAACATGGTAGTGGAGTATGGAGGTTCAGGAAGTTATTCAACAAAAAAAACATTGCTACAAAGTTTGGCAGGAGACTAAGAGTATAGAAAATTTTGAGTTGTATAAGAAGGCAAAGAAAGAAGCTAAGAAAGTAGTAAGTAGCGCAAAGTTCAAAGCATACGATGACCTCTATAATAGGTTGGGAACAAGAGAAGGAGAAAAAGATATTTTTAAGCTTGCAAAAATAAAAGAAAAGAAAAGTAGGGACTTAAATCATGTCAAATGTATCAAGGACAATGAGGAAAATATTTTGGTGAAGGACAACGATATTATAGAAAGGTGGAAAGAATATTTTAGTAAACTTTTAAATGAAGAATATTTGGGCGATACAAGAGTGGAGGAGGATACTTCATTACAAGAGTATACTTTTCTCCGTAGAATTAGAGGGGTGGAAGTGAAGGAAGCATTGAAGCGAATGAAGACAGGAAAGGCAACAGGCCCAGATGGTATTCTGATAGAGGTATGAAAATGCTTAGGAGAGGTTGGAGTAAGTTGGTTATGTAGACTATTCAATAAGATACTTGTGACAAAGAAAATACCGGATGAATGGAGAAGAAGCATTGTAGTACCTATATATAAGAATAAAGGAGATGTACAAAATTGTACCAACTATCGAGGGATTAAACTTATGAGTCACACTATGAAGTTATGGGAGAGAATAATAGAGCAAAGACTAAGAAAAAAGACTAAGATTTCGGAAAATCAATTTGGTTTTATGCCAGGGAGATCAACTATGGAAGCTATCTTTTCACTTAGGCAATTAATGAAAAAATACCGAGCAAAGAGGAAAAATCTACATATGGTCTTTATCGATTTGGAAAAAGCCTATGATAGGGTACCGAGGAATTTAATTTTGTGGGTCTTAAAGAAAAGGAATGTCCCAAGAGGTTACATTGAAATTTTAAAGGATATGTACGAAGGTGCAATAACAAATGTAAAAACCACATGTGGAGAAACGGGCGGATTTCCCGTGACTATAGGCTTACATCAGGGATCATCCTTAAGCCCTTATCTCTTTGCATTAATTATGGATGAGTTAACTGTGCATATTCAAGAAGAAGTACCATGGTGTATGTTGTTCGCAGATGATATAGTATTGGTGGATGAATCAAGAGAGGGTGTAAATGCAAAGCTTGAAAGATGGCGGAGGGCATTAAAATCTAGAGGCTTTAAAATAAGTAGTACAAAGACAGAATATATGGATTGCAATTTCAGTGGACATATACAAAGTGTTGAAACTACTGTCAAAATTGAAACCCATGAGATACCACGTAAAGATTCTTTTCGGTACCTAGGCTCGATGATTAGTAAGGATGGGGAGATTGACGAAGATGTGGAGCATAGGATAAGAGCTAGATGGCTGAAGTGGAGACTAGCTTCGGGAGTACTTTGTGATAGACAAATGCCAACAAAATTGAAGGGAAAATTTTACAGGACAGTGGTTAGACCAACTATGACATATGGAGCAAAATGTTGGCCAATTAAGAAGACACATATTCATAAGATGGATGTAGCGGAAATGAGAATGCTTAGGTGGATGTGTGGTAAAACTAGGAAAGATAAAATTAGAAATGAGCGCTTTCGAGAACATTTAGGGGTAGCACCAATAGGAGATAAGATTAGAGAAACTCGTTTAAGATGGTTTGGGTATGTTGAGCGTAGGCCAGTAATGGCACCGGTGAGAAAAAGTTTGGATATACAGGTGGAGGGTCCATCAAGAGGTAGGGGTAGGCCGAAGAAAACATGGATGGAAGTCATTAATTCAGATTTGAAGAAGTTGCACTTATCGAAAGATTTAGCTCAAAATAGAACGGAATGGAGAAATAGAATTCATGTAGCCGACCCCAACATGGTTGGGATAAGGCTTTGATGATGATGATGATGAATAAAAGTTCATGGCATATGGGCAAGTGTGGCGCCATTGAGTATATGTTTATATCAAATTTTTTGGAAAAAAATATATGCTAATAGCCTAATATCCTTAATCCCAAGTCCCAGTATGACAGTTAACAAAATTGTATGAATCGGCAAACTTTTTAATATCGGGAGATTATATAGGGTGGAGAATGCAGCTTATTTGGAAGATGGTCTGCACGACAACACAAACTAACATTTCAGGTTTTATCTAAGCTCATAAGGACAAAACAAAATGCATTAAACAATATCTAGATATAGCTTCCTTGCATGGTCCCCAATTTTATCATCACTCCAGCAAGGTCCCAACCACAAATTAGGGTATTTAATGCTAATTAATCTCTTTTCTATGAATCAATGATGTTTTAACTTTAGCTTGATGATTTTATTTTATTTGGGTCATGGTTAAGTAGTTGAGTTGGAGTTTAACCTTGATGAAGTAGCATAGAGGACCTTTTGGTAATTTTAGTAATGGTGGTCTTGCATCATTTCATTATTATCTTAATTGCATCATGTGCATTTCATTAAGAAGATTACCTCACATGACGGCCCAACTCCATTTGAGCCAAATCAGCCCAAATAGGACCCATATGACTTAAGTTGTAAAATGCCTAAACTATTGGACTTGCTTGCAATTTCTAGAAAACCCTAAGTATATAAGCAACACATATCCCAATGCAACAACCCTCTTTGCCTCTTCGACAAAAACCTAGCCCCCATCTTCTTCTCCATCTTTTTCCTCTTCTTCCAATCAAGTGAGAGTGAGAGCCCTTGCTTCCTCCATTAAAGAGCTTCATCATCTTCTTCCCCACCTCTTCTTTGCCATTTTCAAGTTGTTTCATTGAAAGCCATTGTTTCTTCATTCCTACAACTCTACAAGGTGAGAAACCTCAATCTGTCTTGAATTCCATGCCATTAGATAAAGGGAATCATTTTCATGCCATGCATCTCATCGTTTTCTTTTCTATGCATTTCCATGATTAGGGTATTGTTAGAGCTTAAGATTTGGGAATTTTCATCTTCTTGGCTTAGGATTTGGATTAAGCACGTTAAAAGGCAAGTATAAGCGAGTATTAGAATTGCTTGAGTGGTTAATCTGTTGGTTCCATGATGGATTTCATGTTTAATGATTTATTTACAGCTCATTTCTCTAAATGTCACTTAAATGGGAAGTTTTTTGATGTTTTCAAATAGGTATTAATGGAGAATGGAGGACCCATGGTTTGGTGGTGAAAAGATGCTAAATATTGTAGATTCGGAGTGGTATTTGATGGTTTATTGCAGGTCGAAGGTTGGAAATGTAGGAAGAGAGGTTTCAGACCTGGAACAGGCCTGCAATTTGTTTCCCGCACAGGTTCATATGAACGAACCTGAACTCATTCAAATGAATGGCCCCTACCTTGACTCTTCTTTTTATTTTATTCCAATTTCAACCAAGGTTGAATTGGCGAGACCGGACCCTTCTCTAGACAATCTTGGGCTTGGCCATGAGGTCAAGCGAGGCCATAGGGCACTAAGTGGACCCGATGACCATGCAGGGCCTTATCCATGGAATCCCTTATAACTTGTCCAATGGTATTTAATGAGCAAAAAGAAAAATGTGGAGCTGTCATTCATCCTTTTTGGATATCCCGGCTTAGTTCCACTGTCATGCGATCATGTGTGGGTATAAGGAGTCCGATGTCTAGCTTATACACAATGCAACACCAAGATTTTGGTAGTACATCGACATTGGATACCTTATGATTGCACCATATTGGAAGGCCAGGAAAAGCAGGATATCGTGGCTTAGGATTGGCTAGTAATTGTCCTTGACTCCCCAATAATTGAAATGCATGCATATTGTAATGATTACATCCATGCCCTTCATATTATCCAATTATGCTAATTCCAAGTCATGTTTCAACTGATTTCTTTTATTGCTACTTGTATACTGTTTCACTTTCATCGATGCCGTAATATTCCAAGTTCACAAATGAAACAATACGGATGTAAGTTATGCCAAGTAATCCCTAATGTTGTTGGGTTTTGTCTTGCATTCCGATTTAACAGGATCGGTTGTTTGGTTTAGCAAGAACCGAAGTTCAGGGTTAGGGGTATTTTAGTCATTATGTATGGGTTTTCTTATTGGCCAAGAAAGTGCAAACTATATATTGATGTACTATAATCCTAAATCCTAAGGGGATTGAGATGAGATCATAATAGATGAGTTCTCTCCTCCGTGGACGTAGGCAAGGTTGCCAAACCATGTAAAACTGCTGTGTTCAAGTGTGCAATTGCTTGATGGTATGATTGCTTGTGTTCATCGTGGTTGATCCATTGATCGCGGGTATCTCCGTTGCGCCACTTTTCCCAACAAGTAGTATTAGAGCGAGGCTGAGATCGCTCGGGGTCGCGATTGGCAGATAGAAGAGGAAGGGGCTGCACAGTTGCTTCTTGCTGTAGCCATGGTCGGAGCAGTGGAAGCGCAGAGAAAACAAGGACTGCAGTCAGGGAAGAAGACCGAGATCAAGCGGATCTGGTCTTCGCTGGTTTGTTGACCGCAAAGTGGGCCCCACACTGGTTGGAATTAGAGATCAGGGGGTTTTGTTATTTCGACAGAAGAAGGGCCTGATTTTGGATCCTTGAATGCAATTGCTGACAAAAAAGGAGATGAGAAGACCGTTGAAAAGGGGGCTGGTTCTCATGCAGTTCAGCGCTACCGCCACCCGCCGGAATCGTCTCTCGCAGTCCCGTCGCCAAGGTCACCACCTTCGGCCGCTAGCATTGCTACCCACCCGTCGGCCCACTGCACAATCACCGGACTACTGCCTCGCCTCGCCGGTCACAGGTGGGCCCTCCGTCATGCTAGAAACCACCAGTCGCCGAAGGTGGCCCACTGCTCAATCGTCATTGCCAGGGAGGAAGAGGGCTAGGGCTACTGGTATTTGTTCACAGGTAGCAGGGAGAAAGATCGAGGGTCTGGGTTTTTTTTAAAATCCAGGGTGGGTCAGATTGAAGGTTAGGTCGGGTCAGACCTGACCTGTTAGTAGAAAGCCTAACCCAGAAGAAAGATAGAGCAGTCCAGGCCAGGTTCGGGTCTAGGTCGGGTTAGACCTGATCTGATTACAGCAGCAGCCCAGAAAAGTCATAGAGCAGGTTGGTTCTGGGTAGGGTCAGACCTAACCCCTGTGCAGAAGTCCAGCCCAGTCTGCCAGCAGCAATGCTAACGTCAGCACACATCGGCAGATTATGGTAAAAAACAGTTTGACTAAGGATCCAACAGCTGAATATGTTTCTACGATATCTTTATCATCTGATGTCCAATCGGAGATCCGTCTGTGCCTACGGACTCGTTGTGAGGAGATCTGCGCGTATGTGGAAGAACATGGGCAGTTCAACAGTCAACATGGATGTTTGACCGATCGGAGTGCAAAAAACTATTTTTATGATATCGAAGCCATTCGGAGTCAGATTTCAGATCCGTTTCTTCCAGCGTGCTCGCGGTGACGAGATCTATGAGGCAGACAAAAGATATTGGCAGTTTGATGGGCAGAGAATTGGGGGACTGAAGAAACTGATAGATTCACGATGACAACAATGTATTCAAGCATCATAGGCCAAATTGAAGTGTTTGATGGAGAAACAACTTCAGAGATTGGCAAGAAAGAGTGTTAGACTCCGTGACACAACAATGATTGAAAAGTGTTACTTAATGTCATCAAAAGGAGATTGCTCCAAGTACTTTAATGGAAAGCTCAGATTCGCGTCGAAGGGATCAGGAAAGAGAGACATGCCAAAGTGGAAGAAAAAGCAAAAGAATCAAAATCGAAAGGAGGTAGTGTGCAAGAAAGCTTGGATTCGGTTGACAGGGAATCACTTTCGGACACTACTGGTATGGATCAGGTTAATGATTCATGATATTGATAATCAAATTCTTCCTATCATGTGTTCGAGTGAAGATTGGTTTGATGCAAATAACTCTCATAGTTGATGAATTTGTTCTGATAGGGGATAATGCAAATTGATGAGCATTTGAGAAAAGAGCGGGAGAGATCCAGGTGTATGATGATGTTATTCAAACCCTAACGGATGTGATATATGTTTCAGGTTTACGAAGAAATTGGATTTCTTTGGGTGCCTTAAACTTCAAAGGCTGCAAGTGCACTGTAGCGAGTGCAGTTACAAAGGTGGAAAAGAGAACATGGGTCATCATGGAAGGTGAGATGGTCAGAAATCTCTACAAGTTGATAGGGGATGCTTTTCAGGTGGAGCAGTGAAGGAGACATCAAATAATAAGGAAGAAAATCTGTGGTTTAGGTGGAGTTAGATGTGACGGATCATCAGAAGATGGATTGGTGGTCTTTGATTAAATCATCTAGTGAAAATCCAGGAAGACCTAAACGGAGATGATTTTCTCAGAAAAACGTAGTCCAGTTCAGGTGGGAGTAAGCCAATTTAAGCATTGGGTCATACCTAACCCGCATGTACTGTACCCAACCCACCAGAATAGGCTAGAACAGGACAATTACAGGTTTGACGGAAAGAACATCGGGATGGAGACAGAAGGAAGGATTCATGGTACCAATGAGATCCGGATTCTGGGAGGTCTTCAGTTTTATCTTGATGGAAGGAAGTTAAGTTCATTGTGTTGCAACGATGCATGCAAAGATGGCAACAAATGGACAATACTTTGGAGGTTCAAGACAATGGTGTTGAGGTCAAAAGAGGCGACTGTGGGAAGTATCAAGTCGGTTTGGACTTGATCGACACTAGACAATACTGAGATTGTCTGTGCATCTAGACTAGGGGGTGTAGGTGCAGTGCTAGGTCGCAGCGTGTGCGGAAGTGTACCTTTAAGCAAAGTGCGTGAAGTGCTGGTTCAACATGTTGAGTGTTGAAGAAAGAAGACTGCGCCATTGGTGTAGTGACATGGCATTCAACAAGGTGCGTGAAGACATTATCGGGTATCTCAAGGTGACTCTGAAGATTTGCAGAATCCAAACCAAGGTGGAGATTGTTAGGTTATCTTGTATTCCAGTTTAGCCAGATCGGTCGTGGATGTAACCCTAGATCTTGAGGAAATTGAGATGAAATCATAATAGATGAGTTCTCTCCTCCGTGGACGTAGGCAAGGTTGCCGAACCACGTAAAACTGTTGTGTTCATATGTGTAATTGCTTGATGGTATGATTGCTTATGTTCATCGTGGTTGATCCGTTGATCACAGGTATTTCCATTGCGCCACTTTTCCTAACAAATGTTATGCACAAATGTAAGTTATGCTTTCTTTATTCATTCATTTGACTTGATGAGTCGGCACCACTGGCTTTAACTCTTATGAGGCTCGAAAGGGCTAAGTTTGGGTTTAGACTTTATAACCCCGTTGCAGTAGGTTTTTTATGTTGGAGTGTGATGCAGGCCATAATAATGTGCCTCATCTGAAAGTCTATACCCGCAGGCCCAAAACACAGTAGATTAGAGTAGATTATATTATTAGTAGTTGCTTTAATTGTTTTATTAATATTTGGCAAGTCTAGTCATGTTTGATTTAGGACTTCTCATTTGTTTAGAATTAGTTGTTTCCTTTCTTAGATAATGTTTTAGTTATAAATAAGGTTGTAATCTCTTCATGAGAAATAGACTTTTATATTGAATAAAGATTTTGAGTTGGTTCTAAGTTGAGAGAGTTTGTTTGTCTTTGGTGAGGCACCTAGACAACCTATCTCTAAGCCTTTTGCCTTGGAGATTAGCCCGTTGGCTAATCTTCTTCCCCTGCGCTACTCCAATTAGTATCAGAGCCGAAGATCCAATCTCGGACCGCCGTCTGACCGCCGATTCAAGGTCACATCTTTCTCCCGGTCGTCTGCTCTCTACCAGTCATCATCCCTCATCGTCAGTCATCGTCATCTTTATCAAATCCTTTACGGCAAAACCCACCCCAAACCATACCGAAACCCTAATCTTCTCCCGCATCACCACCGCACTCCATACCCTCCACAGACCCCTTCCATAACCCACTGCACACCCTAAACCCTAAATTACGCCCAACCCTTTCACGGAACCCCTTTTTGACACTTCTTCCTCCTTGCCAGAAAAAAAAAAACAAAACAAAAATACCCAAATCCTCACCGAACCCATCTTCCCTTCATCATCATCATCTTGATTCCACCCCTATCACATCCGCAATCCCCATCCCTTCCCCACTCCACTGAAACCCTCACCGTAACCAATCCGAACTCATTCCCCTTTCCGGCGCCAACCCGATCCATCCCCGACCCGATCCAACCCCGATCCCCAAATCTCCAGCCAAATCCCTAAACCAGTAACCCAGATCTCCCTAATCCTGAAATCCCTAACTCTTTCCACCCACCACAGCAATTCCGAACACGCTAGCCCTCTTCCCCATCACCACTGAACCCTTTCCCGACACCCCACACCCCTCCATCTCTCACCGGCAACCCAACCCCCCATCGGTGGGAACCTTCTTCGATCCATCTCCTCGCCGGATCCCCATGCCTCCTCTGTCCCTCACTGGAAACCCAAAATCCCCACTATCGGCCAAACCAAAATCCCCCTCGGTTGTCATCATCCATCCCCAAACCCAGTGAAAAAAAAAAAAAGGAAGCAAAGCAGATGAGAACGAGCAAGAGTAAAAGAGAGCGCGGAAGAAGACGTACCGTACACCGACAACATCCGACCACTCGCAGTCGGTTGCCAGACTCTAGCACCGCCGGTCCAGCCCCTCCGCCTCCTGCTTCGCCATTGCTAGACGTTGCAGCAGCCGCAAGGCCTCTCCAGCCTTTTCGTCGAACAGATAAGCTCCAAACCCCCTCTTCTCTTTCCTTTCATTTCTAAAGCAAAAGAGAAGAAGTTTCTTTTTTATTTCCTATCATTATTTGGGCCAAAAGCAGATTGGGCCGAAACTGCTACCCAAGATCAAACCAGCATTGAGTTCGGTCCGAATCTGACCTGAACCAGCCCAAGCCCACGACAGCTCTCAAAAAAAAAAAAAAAAAAAAAAAAAAAAAAAAAAAAAAAAAAAAACCAGCAGTCTTTTGTTTCCCTTGCTTTCTATAAGTAATGTCAACCCGCAGCGGTCAGTCATATCGGGGCAGATTTTCTGATCATCAACGTGATGCCATGTTAATAAAATTAACTGAAAGAGTACATGCGTTGGAAGAACTGTCCCGCGGCTCACAGAGGCCTCTTGCTGCCGAAGCATCCTCTAGCGCTGGAAACCAATAAAATTCCGGCCGACAAGCAGAAACAAGCCCGCAAGAATCTATTCATGATTTCATTCAGCATCTTCTTACTGAAAAAGACCCTGCAGATACACCTGCTGCACCAAAAATTGATAATATCACAAAGCGAGTCAAAATTGATATATATGATTTCTTTGGCCGTCTCAATCCAAAGGCTTTCATTGACTGGCTCAATTTTCTTGAAGATTATTTCTCTTGGTATCATATGGATGATGCACTGCGTGTTGCATTTGTCAAAGTCAAACTTAAAGGGTCAGCACGTATTTGGTGGCACAGCGTTGAGCACAATAATCTTATCATGGGACGCCCTGCTATTCCCAAGTGGGATGATATGCGTGAAAAGCTTGAAGGTAAATACTTGCCCTCCAATTATTTAAGTCTCCTTCAACAAGAATATTTTGTTTTCAAACAAGGCACATTATCACTGGATGAGTATATAGAGAAGTTCAATGATTATGTTATTCGGTGTAAAATTCAAGATGATGATTTCACGCTAGTCAACCGATACAAAACTGGTTTGCGAGATGAAATAAGACGTGAAGTCCTTATGCATGATTTTGAAATTGTTGATGATATTTATAACAAGGTAAAATGGGTTGAGCTAGAATTGTGGTCATCCACTTTGAGACAATTTGGCTCTCAAGCAGGGGAGTCAACAACTCGTCGAGCTCCTGCCTTTCAGAATAATAATCGTGCTCCATCAAATCAGAGTCCTTCTCAATATAACCGTGCTCCACCAGCAGGTTATCCACCCAATCAACATAATTCTCAATATAACCGTGCTCCACCAGCGGGTTATCATCCACCTCCAAAACAGCGCACAATCCCCCCAATCAGCGTCCTTTTGCTCAAAATCAAAGGAGGACAATGCCATAGGAGCAAGATATGCGGAATCGTGAACCTTCTCGTCAAGATCGATGAACTGATGGTTGTTATCAATGTAGTCAACCAGGGCACTTTGCTAATGCATGTCCTCAGGTTCGCAATCTTTATTATTGCGATGAAGATCCTTATTCGTCAGAAGACTATGATGAGCATCTTGAGATGGAGCCTCCTCTTGACCATATCCAATCAAAAGCTCAGCCAAATCCACAGTTAGAGGCTCAATCTGATCCTCCTCCTCACGCCGCCACCGGTGCAGAAGAAGGTGGTCCTGTCCATATTATACGTCGACTTCTCCTCACCAATGAACAAGAAGAAGCTAATTGGCGACGTACTTCAATCTTCAGGATACGCGTGAGATGCAAAGGTAAGTTATGCAATTTAATTGTTGATGGAGGAAGTGCTATGAATGTTGTTTCACAGGAAGTGATCACTAAGCTCAATTTGCCTATTGAAAAGCACCCAAAGCCTTACAAGGTCGGTTGGGTAGATGATCATTCAATCCCTGTTACCCATCGCTGCTTGGTTCATTTTAAAATTGGCATATATGAAGATGACATATGGTGCGATATTATTCCCATGAATATTGCTTACATTCTACTTGGCCGAATTTGGTTATATGATCGAGAGGTACATACTGATCAAAAAAGGCACATTCATTCTTTTAAGTGGAAGGAACAAGTGGTGGATGTCCTTCCATTGCCTCCATTAACATCCTCTTCAACTGTTTCTACCACCCCATCAAACCCTCATGTTCTCTCTATGAGGAAGTTTGAAATGGATAGCAAAGACCAAGGAGTTGTTTATGCTCTTGTTCCTAAAAAAGCCCAAGAAGCAGATGATAAACAACAGGATTCTACACCACCAGAAACCAAGTCATTGCTCCATGATTTTCAAGATTTGATTCCATCCGAGCTTCCTAATGAGCTACCTCCTATGCGGGACATACAACATGCCATTCATTTAGTCCCTGGGTTTAATCTTCCTAATTTACCTGCTTATCGCATAAGCCCCGCCGAACATGCTGAATTGCGAAGACAGGTTGAAGATTTACTTAAGAAGGGTTATATTCGAGAAAGCATGAGACCTTGTGCCATTCCAGCCCTCTTAACACCGAAGAAAGATGGTTCTTGGCGAATGTGTGTTGATAGCCGAGCAATTAACAAAATTACCATCAAATATTGGTTTCCGATTCCCTGAGTGGACGACATGCTTGATATGATGTCTGGATCTTCTATCTTTTCCAAGATTGATCTCAAGAGCGGATATCACCAACTCCGTATTCGGCCCGGAGATGAATGGAAAACAGCATTCAAAACCAAAGATGGACTATACGAATGGTTGGTCATGCCGTTCGGTCTAACGAATGCTCCTAGCACTTTTATGAAAGTGATGGCTCAGCTTCTATGACCTTTTCTTGGTAAATTTGTTGTGGTATATTTTGATGATATTTTAATCTTCAGCAAATCAAAAGAAGCTCATTTCGATCATCTGAGGTATGTCATGCGTGCACTTCGAAAAGAAAAGTTTTACATTAATTTGAAGAAGTGTACATTTTTTAATTCCAAAGTCATATTTTTGAGCTTTGTTGTCTCGGCCCAAGGAGTTGAACTTGATCCAGCTAAAGTCAAAGCAATCCTTGATTGGCCCATTCCTACTTCTATACATGAGGTACGTAGTTTTCCTGGATTAGCTACCTTTTATAGGAGGTTCATTTGTAATTTCAGTACAATTATGGCCCTTATCACTGGCTGCATGAAAACAGGAGAGTTCACTTGGACCAATGCGGCCTCTCGAGCATTTGAGCAGATTAAGCGAAAAATGACTGAGGCACTAGTTTTAAAACTTCCGGACTTTGACAAAGTCTTCGAAGTTAGTTGTGATGCTTTCCATATCGGTATTGGCGGAGTCTTAAGTCAAGACGGTCATCCAATTGCTTATTTCAATAAAAATTAAATGACTCCTGTAAAAAGTACACTGTTTATGATCTGGAATATTATGCAATAGTTCAAGCTCTTCGTTATTGGCGTCATTATCTCATTGGAAAAGAGTTTGTCTTATACTCTGACCATGAAGCCTTGCAACACCTGAATTCTCAAAAGAAGATGAGCGCCAATCGTGTCAAATGGAGTACATACCTACAGGAGTTTACTTTTGTTCTGCGTCATAAATCTAGCACAGAAAATAAAGTCGCAGATGCCTTGAGTCGTCGAACTCACATTCTTACGACAATTTCCGTCAATGTTCCTGGCTTTGAAGAAATACGCAGAGAATATGCAGCTAATCATGACTTTGGTCGCATTTATACAGCTCTTCTAAATGGTGAAGTTTCAGAACATCCAAAGTTTTCTCTTCATGATGGATATCTCTTTTGTGGAAATCAATTATGTTTGCCCGCTACATCTATTCGTGAATTTATGATACGTGAGTTACATAGTGGCGGATGTAGTAGACATTTTGGGCGTGATAAAACATTAGCTCTTGTAGAAGATAATTTCTTTTGGCCACGCTTAAAAACAGATGTTACCCGAATTTGTGAATTATGCAGAGTATGCCAACTTGCAAAAGGTCAAAAGAAGAATACAGGTTTGTATCAGCCCCTTCCTATTCCACATGCACCTTGGCAAGATTTGAGCATAGACTTTATCTTGGGTTTACCAAAAACAGTAAGAAAGGAAGATTCTGTCTTTGTTGTTGTTGATCGTTTCTCAAAGATGGCACATTTTATTTCTTGTTCTCACACAGCGGATGCCAAGAAGATTGCCATTCTTTTCTTTAAAGAAGTTGTTCGTCTGCACGGCCTTCCCAAGACAATAGTATCTGACAAAGATACAAAGTTCATGAGTTTCTTCTGGAAGGCTTTATGGCACATGATGCGCACTAAGCTCCAATACTCAAGTGCCTATCACCACAAACTGATGGCCAAACAGAAGTTGTCAACCGTAGTTTAGGAAATCGTCTTCGATGCCTTATTGGAGAACATGTTGCTTCATGAGATCTTATTTTACCCATGGCGGAGTTGGCCTATAATAATTCTGGCAACAGAACAACTGGAAGATCACCATTTCAAGTTGTCACTGGTGTCAAGCCACGTCTTCCTATTGATTTAAGTCCATTACCAGTTGACTCTAGATCAAGCCTGGATGCTGAACAGTTTGCACAACATATGAAAGATGTTCATGATGAAGTTCGCCGGCAAATCGCTACAAGTAATGAAGCATATAAAAGGCACACAGACTCTCACAAACGCTATGTTGAGTTTGCCGAAGGTGATATGGGAATGGTTCGTTTGAAGCCCAAACGATTCCTGCAGGTAAATACAAGAAGCTACATCCACGAAGTGCAGGTCCTTTCAAGATTCTGAAGAAAATCAATTCCAATGCATATGTTCTCGACCTTCCTGCAGACATGAATATCAGCTCCACCTTTAATGTTGAAGATTTGACATTTTATCACGGGCATCACAATGATGAATCCTTTGATGAATAAGCTCTTCGCATCCCTCTCCATCAATTTCCTCCAGACGAAATTGAAGATGTTTTTGATGATCAGATCATTTCAACCAAAAATGGAGGATTTTACAAGTTCCTTGTTAAGTGAAAAGGCAAACCATTCTCTAAAGCTACCTGGATTACGGCTACAGATTTTCAACGTATCAATCCAGACTTATATGAGCAGTACCAAGCTAGCAACTCACCGGAGTCGAGTTTTTCCAAGCAGGGGAGAGCTGATGCAGGCCATTATAATGGGCACCGTCTGAAAGTCTATACCTGCAGGCCCAAAACACAGTAGATTAGAGTAGATTATATTATTAGTAGTTGCTTTAGTTTTTTTATTAATATTTGGCAAGTCTAGTCATGTTTGATTTAGGACTTCTTATTTGTTTAGAATTAGTTGTTTCCTCTCTTAGATAATGTTTTAGTTATAAATAAGGATGTAATCTCTTCATGAGAGATAGACTTTTATATTGAATAAAGATTTTGAGTTGGTTCTAACTTGAGAGAGTTTGTTTGGCTTTGGTGAGGCACCTAGACAACCTATCCCTAAGTCTTTTGGCTTGGAAATTAGCCCGTTGGCTAATCTTCTTCCCCTGCACTGCTCCAGAGTAAGTCAACGCTCCCTAGGTAAACACGCTAACTACCTGGTTCCCATCATGCACATGCATGCTCTCTTTGGAGAGAATATGGTGATGTGGTTGTCAATCAGTAAGTATGCAAATGTGGTCTCATGGAGGAGTCTGGGCCTTCTAGACCTTCCTCCTAATATCATAACTGGCCCAGGTGGGCCATGGGCTAAGGCCCAATTGACCTTTGGGCAAGCCATTCATGTTGTGGGCTGGCTTTCATCAGGTTTCCCTCTTGAGGGGAGCTCGCCCTTAAGATCATAATCACAATGAAGGAAGACAAGGACTTCCTCCTAACAGAATTAGCAAAACTGCTCAAGCTTGATGTCATCCTCTGCACAATTGAGGTAGAAAGCACCTCTACAAAGATGCATCAACATCATAATCAGTTCTTTAAAATCACACTCACATCAGGAGAAGGAAACAGTAGCAAAATTGATGCAAGTATACTGTACAGTGTCAACTAGAAGAAGAGGGTGGGGGGTTGGAGAGGAGTGGAAAGCCTTCTCCAGAGGATAGCGCTCATTGTCACAAGCACAAGGTTGCCTTTTCAAGTCACTTTACCTATAAATAAAAATATTAATCGCTAGTATAAACACCAACCTCAAGGCAATATTTGGTAAACTATGGTCATTTCCAGCCTCAATGCATGCAATTGGTAATGACAGCTGGGGTCCACCTTTTGGTGCCTTCTCAAAGACTATAGTTATAGCATCCAAAAATATCAAGATATCTGGTAAATGTGCTGGAGAAACATTCTGAAGATGAAGAAAACAAAGTCAGTATATGTAGCAGAATTAGAATGGCAAGCTAGACAAACAAAACTCAGAAGGATACTAGAAATCAAATATTATTTTGAGGAACTCAAAGAATGAGAACTCACACCTTTATCTGAACACAAAGGAGATCTTCTGTATTGCATTCAGCTGCAAAAGCATGTACTTCTACAGGTTGGACAATTTCTAGTTTCCTTCTCCACCTCCTCCCAGGTATGTAGATGCCTTCCAGCCCACAATGAACAGAAAACCTTTCTGGCTCAAGTGATACACCTCGAAAAGATAGAAGACCTTCAGCCACTCCGCCTTGACTCTTCTTAAGCTTTTGTGATGGAAAGCGATCCCAATCTTCTAGGTCAAAGCTAGGTTTAGAAAGGGAGGAAGGAGCAATTGCTGGAGGGGCTACTGTAGTTTGAGGTAGGGAAGACATAGAGTGACTTCTAAAATTTGTAAAAGAGAAGAGCTGAGAACCTGATGAAGCAGAAAAGGAAGACTTCAGTGAAGTTGAATTCAGAGGAGGGGGGGACAACGAATGTGGAGGAGAGAGAGCACGATCCAAAGGAAGCAACCACTTCAGCAGCTCCCTACATGGGTCGCCATGATTTGTATCAACTAAACTGACACAATTCTCAGAATGTATATTACGAGTGTGATATTTCTCAAACTGAAGAACCTCAAGAACAGGATCTTTCACAGAAGTAATTCCAACATTTATTTGTAGAAGTACCTGCACATACAAGTAATTGGGATGAAAATCTTAGTGATAACTGGGACTTCAACCATCTGTTAAGAAAATAAATATCACAAAACAGAAAATACAAAGTAATTTGGTTTTATAAAATGAGAACTAGTCACTTGAGGAGGTTGTTTACATGTAATGAAAATGGAATCTCAGGTTTCTTACAGATCTAAATCCGCTTTTGGATTTAATTGTTCTATTTGAAAAGAATGAATCCCAGGGACTCCATAAAAGGAGTTGGTCATTGACCTCCATGTTTAAAAGATCTCAGCTGATTTTGTGGGCTTTGCCCTACATCTCAGAATTCAGCTGATTGTTCTCAAACCAAAATTCCTATAAAAAGGGAAAATAAATTATTTCCCTTGGAATCAAACAGCTTCTCACAGCCACAAAATTTTAATCTGCAAATAGGATGGTTAGAACTTTGATTCATGCAATAATAGAGATTTTAGCTTCAATTTAAGCTACAGTGTGGCCCATTGAGTGAATAGAATGAATCATGCCAACTTTATGTATGGCACCTGATAGCACTGCACATATATGTATACAAAACCTTGTGCATGTGAGAAAAAGAAAATTAGTCTGAGCAATTATGGGAACGAATGTTCCCCTCTTTATGAGTCATCTTTATCTTTACAACACACATTAAAGAACTTAATATATCTTCATACATTTTTTTTTATATCAGTTATATGACTTGAACCCACAACCTCAAGGTTGCAATAGTGAGCACCTTCAACTATGTTACGTGCTTTTGTCCCAAACCTCTTGTATTGAGAAATATATACAGACAAGCAGCATGAACAATCATAAACAGCACAAGAGCCCCAAACATAAGATTGTTTGAGAACTCACCATATCCTCACATAGTTCTTAAGAAAAACATAATGAAAACAAAAATAAAAAATTATAGAACATGTCCAATCAAGAGTATAAAGAGATAAAGAACAGAGAAAACATATGTATAAAAAAAGCAATGAAAGATCATAAACTGCATGAGTTCAAAAGATAAGATAGTTATTTGCATACTGTCAAGATCTTGTACTGGTCAGTCATTTCGGATTTGACTTGCACAGATGGTATTTCCCATTCATGGAGGACTAAGTGGTCAAATTAGAGCTAGCAAAAGCCAACCCGACCGCATATGACCTGCACTATACAAGTCAGTCAAGGGTCAAGCTTTCCTAACCCGCATTTAAATGAGTCAGATTAGGGTCAACCCATCTAAACCGCATGACCTACATAACCCATTTTTCTTCTTCCTCCAACTAAAACCTATGAAGCACGGATACTTCAAAATGGATAATGTATCATATCAAATCGTATCCAATACTTTGCTTTTTATGTGTAAAATCCATGTCCCTGCCGTGTGAAGCAGCGCAGGGAAGAAGATTAGCCAACAGGCTAATCTCCAAGCCAAAAGGCGTAGGGATAGGTTGTCTAGGTGCCTCACCAAAAGACAAACAAACTCTCTCAACTGAGAACCAACTCAAAATCTTTATTCAGTATGAAAGTCTATATCTCATGAAGAGATTACATCCTTATTTATAACTAAAACATCATCTAAGAAAGGAAACAACTGATTCTAAACAAATAAGAAGTCCTAAATCAAACATGACTATACTTGCAAAATATTAATAAAGCAACTACTATTAATATAGTCTACTCTAATTCTACTATGCTTTATTGATCATAGGTCTAATAGCTGGCCAATCATGAATCTGGCCTGCATCAGTTCTCCCCCGCTTGGAAGAGAACTCGTCCTCGAGTTCTGTAAATGTCCGCCTGGGTCGAAAATCATTTGAACAAACTTTTGTGTCGCTGATTGAGCATCAGGTTGATAATATGCCTTGAAGGCAGAATCGAATCTTCTATTCCACTCAAAAGTAGGTTGGAGGAGATGCATTTTTTGATGGTTGCATGTATTTTGACAGTGTGATCTGACCATTATATGCTTTAATAGTAGACTCTGTAATAAGATAGCATAACTGTTGATTGACATTAGTTGATCTCTGAAAATGAAATCAATATGGTGCACGTCAATCAATGTGGATATATCTTCTTGCGAAACCATTGGGGTAATTGATTTGTCACCTGATGTGGCAATCAGATCCATTGGATGATTACTGTCTGCTTGTACATCATCTTGCTTTATCTCTTGCTTCTCACTTGAAGTTGTAATGAGATCTTTATTTCCATGAATGGGCTTCTCAAAATCACCATTGGAATTTGTTTCTTCCTTGTGATCATCTTATGACTCTTCAATTGATGGTGATGAGGTAGATGAAGATGTTGCTGGTTGTAATGGAACAACGTCAACATATTGTCCTTTCCAATAGAAAGAATAGATATTCTTCTCTTTGTCATATTGCACTTTCCGATTAAGAAGCCATGGTTGTCCCAAAAGAATATGAGTGATATTCATGGGAATTACATCACACCAAATTTTATCTTCATATACACCAATCTTGAAAGATACTAAACATCTGTGAGTTATAGTAATAACAGAAGCATTAGACCATGTAACTTCGTAAGGTATTGGAAGAGTCTCTGTAGGCCAATTGAGTTTGTCAATAACATATTGTGCCACAAAATTGATAGTACTGTCATGATCAATAACTAGATTAGTTAATCGATCTTCACACCTTACTCGCGTTCGGAATACTATAGTCTGTTTCCACTCTTCGTCTTCCTGTTCATTGGTGGTGAAAAGTCTGCGAATGACAAGGGTGTGAGTATCTTGTCCTTCAAATTTTGTTTCCATCAGATGATTGCTCGTCCGTCATGGAGGATGTTCTTCCCCAAGCTTAACTTGTTGCAGGTGGGACCATTGAAGCATGTATTCAATATGAATTGCTTCCTTGTATGCTTCATGAACACTGTGACACGGTTTCATCTTCTCAAGAATGTCTGGCTTCAAACCTCTGATAAAGCGAGTTAAATCATGCAGCTCATTCTGTTCCAAGCCACAAACTTGGTGCAGTCTTGAAAATTGATTTAAATATTCATAAACTGTCGAATTTGCCTGTCTGAGATTGAGGAACTGCTCAAAGTAGACCTTATATGCAAAATACCAATCTCCATATTTATACTCATATAATATGCTTTGAACTTCATCAGATGGTCCAAAGATTTGCATATTGACTTTGCTGTAAGAAATTCAAAATCTTCTGACAGCTCAAAATTAACTAATCTAATGGCTTGATCTTGTTGACAAAAAGACGCAAGTGAAGATGGAGCATGAATCAGACCAAAATATTATCTTTTGAGAAGCAATGGCTGAGATCAATCAATCCAAAAAGACTGGATTTTTTTTTTTTGCTGGGCCCACATATATATAAATTTTTGTTTGTACTGCTGTGGATCTGAATTTGGGTCAGGTTAGACCCGGACTGAACCCAATATGGGTTTGATCTCGGGTAAGAGTCAGGTCAACAGTTTCGGCCCAAACTGCTTGCGGCCCAACTACTTAAAGCTTTCCTCTTGCTACAGTAATGAGAAGACAGATTAAAAAGGGAAAGTTCTTCTCCCGGTTGCAGAAACGAAAGGAAAGAGAGGAAAGGGGAGATGTGGCTTATTTGCGCGACAACGAGAGGCCGGCGCTTTCGACGAGGAGCAAGAGATCGTGCTGCGGGAGGACCGCTGCGGCTGTGGATGGCAAGACGTCGCTGTTAGTGTCGTTGCCTTCTCGCCTCCCTCCTGTTTCTTCTCGCTCTACATCTCTGTCTCGTTCTTTTGTTTTTTTTTTACCGCTGGGTTTGGGGATGGTGGAGAGAAACCGAGGGGTCGATGGTTTTGAAGCGTAGGTGTTTGGAAGTGGGTTGTGGAAGAGGGTCGGTGGACGGTGACTCGTTTTAGGGATTATGGGAGCTGGGTGACTAGTTTTAGGGATTTGGCTGGAAATTTAGGGATCTGGGTTTGGGGATGGATGATCGTGATCGAAGGGGTCGGTTCGGCTGGGTCGGTGGAGAGCTTTCCGGTGGGCTGCAGGGTTGGATCGGGTCGGGGATGGATCGGGTGGGCGCCGGAAAAGGGATTGAGTCTGGATTGGTTGCCGGTGAGGGTTCCAGAGAGTTGACAGTGGGGTTTGGGGTCTCGGGGGTGAGGTCGGTGGTGGGGTGGTAGCCCGGGAAAAGGTAGGTCTGGAGTGGCAGTGGTGCGAGGGTCTGTAATGGGTTCTGTGGAGGAGATGGAGATGGAGATGGTATGGAGTGCGGTGGGGATGCGGGAGAGGGCAGCAATGGTGTGCGATGAGTGTTGGAATGTTGCTTTGGTAAAAAGGGTGTCACGACAGAGAGGGAAGAGATAGTAGATTCGATAGTGAGTGAAAAGTAATGCGATGATGACGATGGGATGCGATGGTGAAGATGAACAATGGATGATGACTGATGGATGGATGAAGTTACGGAGAGGGGTTGCGCGGGTTACCTCGGACCGGCAATCGGAATGGCGGCGATCCGAGAGTGGATCTTCGCTCTGATACCAATTGAAGCAGCGCAAGGAAGAAGATTAGCCAACGGGCTAATCTCCAAGCCAAAAGGCTTAGGGATAGGTTGTCTAGGTGCCTCACCAAAAGACAAACAAACTCTCTCAACTGAGAACCAACTCAAAATCTTTATTCAATATGAAAGTCTATATCTCATGAAGAGATTACATCCTTATTTATAACTAAAACATCATCTAAGAAAGGAAACAACTAATTCTAAACAAATAAGAAGTCCTAGATCAAACATGACTAGACTTGCCAAATATTAATAAAGCAACTACTATTAATATAGTCTACTCTAATTCTACTATGCTTTATTGGTCATAGGTCTAGTAGCTGGCCAATCATGAATCTGGCCTGCATCATCGTGTCTATGGCATGTCCTTGCCGTATCCATGCCGTACTTAGGCATCACAGGCTAAACTTATATTCAATACATAATTCTAAGCAGTGCATCTTTTTATTTTGACACTGTTTATTTTATTTCTATTAGTTTTGCTTATTTCTATTAGTTTTGCTATTCTATATCTCTAGTCGTTATTTAAAATATATATATCCTATACTCGTGGTATGAATAATTCCTTCTATTTCCTTTTTTCTCAAGTAAGCCCTTTACTAACTTGCTTAAGAATAATTTGGGAGCTCTTCTCTCTAAGTAGGATTGTGGATATGAAGAAATACAGTAGATATAACATAAATAGTAGCAGCGGAGTTAGTGCTAGTTTCTACAATATTTTCTCCTTCAGCTAGCACAAACCAGAGAGAAGGTGAATTATGGCATCATGATCCAGGACTCGGCCTAAATTTTCAACCCAATATTGATAGAGCCTAAGTTTAAGATCATATAAGAAGCAAATTAACGTAGCCCAAACAAAGCTTATCCATATTGCCTATCATGATAGGTTTTAAATTGCACCAATAGGATTTAGGAAGTTAAGGATTATTCATTTAGACCTTAACTCATTTTCTACAAATTAACTTATCGGATTGGGTCTAATTTCAGGTTTGGGTATGGTTAGAGCCTTAGAGGACTCTTCTTAATAAATTTAGGTTTGGATCGTGGTTATGCAAGCCAACTAGGCCCAACCAACATAAACCCCTCATAACCATTGTGGGTTACTGCTGATCAGGTTGAACCATGGCAGGAGCAGTTTTGGAAGGTCAGATGCGGGTTACAAGCATCTGGCTCATTTAATTTATAAGCCTGACATGTTCAGCTCGACCGGACCTATCTGCCACCTCTAGGTCAAATAAATGTTGGATCCATGTCTAGTATAAATGGGAAAATACATACTGAAATGATACATAAGAGGAAGCATTCCAACAATTTATCAAATGCAATATATGTTTGAAAAGATCAATTCATAATGTATAACTTAGATAAAAAGTTTCCTTGTTTTTGCCTTTTATTGAACAAATAAATCAAAGCTCTTCAGAGTAACAAGTTTGGCATAATATTAGTAGAGGAAGAGGGGCAAAGGGACCTCAAGAAAATGTGAGAAACTCTTGGCATGCAAACCATCTTATTTTAAGCTCACCACAGCCAAATCCTACAGAATAAGCTTATGCATGCTCCAGAATTCTTCCACTAAATAAAAATTATGAAAAAAGTTCAAAAAATGAATATTTGCACATTATCACATGGGTGACAAACAAAAAAGCAAATTTCTGGGTAACAACAAGATTCCTAGAGCATACCACTATGTCTCCATTATGTAGAGAGCAGCATTTCACAGAACTTCTAGCCATTCCACCAGATGCATTGGCATCAAAATCTCCTACATCAACAACAGCATTGACATTAGAATTCCCACCAGACACTTTGCCAAATCCTGCACTGCTCCTAAAGCTTCCCCTGACAGCCTCAGAATTTAGTGAAGACTCTGCTACACACTTCCTGGACCAAAGTGGTTCATCAGACTCGGCAATCCTAACGAAGAAATGTGAGCTCTTAAATCTTTCCAACAGTGATTCAGTCTGCTTTTTATGGTCTTCCATTCGAAGAAGAGTTTCACTTGCAGAAACATCTTGGTTTGTATCAATATTATGCCGAACAGATGTGGTTTCGCCACTATCTTCAACATGTTGGATAACAGGAGCTTGATCCGTGCCACTTGAAACCAATTTTCCCGTCGAAGAAGTCGATACAGTTGCCATGACTCCTGCCTGGTGCTCCAAGTTTAGCTCGCGAATACCATTTTTACACATAACCGCAGCAACCCTAAATGGAGTTATAACTTCTGTGTTCTGCTTGGGTGCTGAGAGACACAACAGTATATGAAGCTGTTCACCTGCGAGGAAAATATCATCAGGTCATTGGTAACAAAAGCAAAATATACGAAACAAGTTTCACAAGGAAATGTCAAAATAGAAAGTGAACCGCAGCATTCAGCTAAATAAAGCTACCAGGAAAAATGAAGGCGCGATCCAGAGGGCGGAAAGAAAGCATATCTGTTGCATCACTCCAATTATCAGGAAGTGCCTCTGCAAATGAATTATCAATGAGAGTATAAGAAAAACCAAACATTTAAAATGTCAAATAGTTTTATCATAGTCACCCTTAAGGCTTAAGCACACTGAGTAATGTTACAAGTCAGAGAGGGCCTTATTCGTAAATTCGTAATTAGTCAGGGACCTTGATGTAAATATAATAACATCCAGGGACTTTTTTGTAATTTCAGAAATTAGTGGAATAACAATATAGGAGTGGCCGCCCAACCTGGTAGGGCAGATCACTCTCCTACCCCATCGTAAAATTCCTACTCTCTCTCTCTCTCTCTCTCCTCTATTTTTGCCTTATTTTTCTTTCCTTTTATTTCTCATTACAAGTTTAAACAAAACCCTAGATCTAGTCGAATCTAGGGTTTCAACTGGTAAAAAGGTTTTTTTAAGAAAGCATGAGTTAAATAAGGTGGTTGCGATGGTATACAATGAATATACCAGAAAGAAAATGTGCAAATAAATATATATTGGCAAATAAGATCCATAAATTTTCTTTTGAAACTGAGAAACAAAATCTTGGCAGTAATAATGTACAAGCTAGGAAGTTCTAAGACTAGAAAACATACAAGTTTGCGTGTGGGTGTGTGTGTGGGAGTGTGTGTGTGTGAGAGAGAGAGAGAGAGAGAGAGAGAGAGAGTACTAATCCAGTGCAACAGAAACATGGTGTGATAGGGTTATGCAGGGCCGACCTGGATGAATGCCAATAATATACATAATGGTGGTACAATGTGAAGGGTGGAAAAATAATGGGAAGGATGAAGCTAAGAAGCACATACATCTCTAAGAAGTGACGTATCCGTGTCGGACACACATCGAACACCGATATTCCTTGGACACTCTCGGACACGTGTTTGATACTATTTTAGCTGTGTCCATAATTAAGAACTAAAAATTTTAATTTCGGACACTTGTCCAACACTCTTTTTGTGACATGTCCCACAATTCCTAGCCCGTGTCTATGACTAAAAAATAAGCATGTGGCTGATATTTCTTGGACACTTATTAACATGTGGTTATTAATGCTTGTAAACTTGATATATGACAATTTTATACCAGGAGAAAATATAAGATTATTAATATTAATCATGAAAGGTGGTTTGGCCCAATGGTAAAGGCTTACTGATATCGTCCTGAAGATGCGGGTTCAAGTCACGAAAACAACTTCTTCAAAATGAAGGTAAGGCTGCATATATCTTGCCCTCTCCAGAACCTGCTATGCGGCAGGCTCATGCACGGGGCTGCTCTTTTTTTTTTTTGTTAATATTAATCATATCACAAGCAAAAGACAAATAAATCTTTTACTAAACAATAGGCCTCGAGATTGGCTTCTTTATTTATTTATTTTTTTTTTAGGGAAAGGAAAAAGATAACCCTCCCTTTTCTTTATATAGATTTTATGGAACTATAGATATTTTATGCTTAATGATTATGAATTATGTTTTAGTGTTGTATTGATATTTGATAATTTGATAAGTTTATTACTTGATACTTAAATTTTTATTTTTTTGATTGATAAATTGATTAAAAAGTTAAGATGATATTATTTTTTAGTATATGATTTTATATATAAATAAATATATATTATCAACGTGTCCCCGGACGTGTCCGTGTCCTATTTTTCTTAGAAATGCCATATTGGCGTGTTCATGTCGTGTCGTGTCGTATCTGTGTCCCGTGTCCGTGTCCGTGCTTCTTTGGGATGAAGTCTCCCCATACAATCACAGTTCGAAAGTGACTTGAACCATTGAAATTTCACAACTGTTATAAGATAGCAACTTTGTGGACCTTAAATAGGGTTAGAATGATCAGACGGCCACCATTTTCTATACACATGGCTAGGCAGGGGATAGATAATTCCATGTGTGTGCATGTCTATATGTGAGGATTGAGCACATATATATATGGGGATTTTTAATCGCATCCACTTTGGCACTCAATTTCACATTCATCAATCCAATATGTTTATTAGTGATAACTGGTGACTTTAAATTAAAAAGAAAGCATAGGGGCAATACACAAAAACCAATCAGCAAGGCTGGAAACATAACAGCACTGTTCCAAACAGTAGGAAAACTAAAGAGATCTCCCTATCCACACATTGTTTGGACGAAGTATCCCCCATCCAATTAACACCCCTCTTCACATACTTGTGTCACTTAATTTCAATAGGGTGACAGTGTAATTTTCAAGAGGCCCAAACTAGAGAAGACCCAAAAGAGAGAAATAGAAAAGTACTATCAAGAATAAACTTGCAAAGGAACAAAAACGAGGAAATCTGAATAGATTCCAAGATAGCCAGCACATCCACTTCTTAGATCACTCCCACATTATTGGCGGACATGAACAACACATCCCATTCTCTATTGGAGCACGACACCTATGCCTACCGGATCTCACTTTGCCCAAGCTGCTCCATCCACACTGAACATCGAAAAACCAAATGAAGGGCAATTTTTTCCCCAGATCTCACTTTGCCCATAGCAATTCTTAAAGGGGGATGGTGTGAAAAATCTGTACATAAACTCTATTGGTAGAGGTGTGATGCAGTCTAGGCCCCACAAGCAGCCCCTCTTCAAATTAGGTTAGGATTATATTATTTTTATTAGTAGATTTCTAATTAAATTGTTATTAGGGAAGTTTCTATTAATAGCATAGGATTTTCTTACACGTTAAGTTTGCTTTTACTATATATATGGCATTGTAGAGAAGAGATTCTCAGACTGGATTGATTAATAGAATTGGGAATTATCCCTGAGAGGCTCGTCCTCGTGTGTGTTAAAGTCTTATTGACAATTCGAAGTGCCCTTGAACACATGCTTAGGCACTTCCACACAAGCCCTAACTCTATGCCTGCATCAGTTTGGTATCAGAGCTACACGATCCCCGATCATCAACCTGTTACCCACTCTCCCATTTTTCTGTCGATCCAGAAAAGCCATCTTCCCAAAAAGCCCCTCACCGATCCCAGATTCCCGATCCGAAACTGTTGATCCCATGTCCACCACCCACCATTCAAACCCCAGACCCCAAGCCATCGAGACCACACATCCCGCCACCGTCTGCCCCTCTCGACTCCACCCCCACATCCCGAAACCCCGTCAACCTCTCCCCGACAAACCAAAGGCTCAAACCCATCCTCTGTTCTTATTTTAAAAAAAAAAAAAACCGACCGAAACCCTAGACCCCCAATCCCATTGCCGTTTCCACCTCGTCCTTCCATCCCGGCCGAAATCTACCTCTCTGCATCCAGATAAATCCGCAAAACCCTAAATCTTTCCCACCCCGATCCTCATCAAGAAGAAGCAGAAACGCAAGAGAGAGAGAGAGACAGAGAGAGCAGCGTACCTGGTTCTTAATGTGCAACCGCAACCCACTGCCGTTTGCCCCCTGTGGAAACCATCGTCGCCGCCATCTCTGCTGACTGCCGGTATCACTCGACGATCGCCACCACCATCATCGCAGTTCTTCCAATTCCCATCTCCACAGCTCCTTGCAAAGGAGACGGTAATGAAACAGACTTTTGGACCTACATCTCCGCCGCCACCCTTCACGCACCTCGGCTGTCCATCGCTATTCGCATCACCGCTCGCCATCATCTCACCAGAGCTCTCATCGTTGCAGACTCTGTTTGGAGCAACCAAGAGAAACAATACACAAAAAAAAAGGGGGGTTTCAACCCTCACGTGCCACTTGCCACAACGTGTCCAAAGACTCCTTTGGTTATACACCAGGTCAGGTCAAGTTGAACCTGGGCCAGATCAGCTTTGACCTCACAAGAGCATAGCTCCTTCAATTGTTTGCTGACATTATCAGTAGCCGCAGTCCACACAAACATTAACTGTCAGACTTTGTTTTTGTGATCACAGCAGCATCTCAAGCCCGATTTCCGATCCGTCTTCTCTATCGTGTTTGTCGTCAGTAACTCTACACATTAGGTCAGTCAGATTTAAATTTTGCATTAAAAAAAATGCCTCCTAAGAAGCAAGTGGATGCTGAATTTTCATCTTCTTCACTTGAAAATTTGGCTAGTACTATTAGATAATTATCTGCAAAAGTGGATGGCATGCACACCACCCTGCAACAATTGGACACTAGAGTGACAAATTCGAAAAATAATCAGCACATGCATCACAACTGTGATGATAGTGCAAATATTCGGGATCCAGTTGTGATGATAGTGCAAATATTCCGAATCAACTGGATCCACCAGTCAATAATCCTGATCGAAATTTAGGGATTAAAATCGTGATTTCCGAATATGATGGAAAATTACAGCCCGCTGAATTCATGGATTGGTTAGTGTGTGTGGAGAATATTTTCGCACACAAGCCAATGACCAAGCATCATAAAGTCACACTAATTGCTACTAGATTCCGTAATTATGCTGCAACTTGGTGGGCTAAATTGCAAAGAAAATGGAGAAATCAGAATATGGACCATGTTGACACAGACTGAGATGAAAAATATTTTGAAGCAAAAATTCCTCTATCTCAACTATGTAAGAGATCTACGCTCCAACTTTCAAAACTTGAAACAAAGGTCCAAAACAATAGTTGATTATTCTAAGGAATTTCTGACTCTGCAAGCTCGTTGTGGTTTGAATGAAGATGATAATGTGGTAGTTGATAGATTTTTCAATGGATTAAGAATAGACATTCAGCATATCCTTGCCTTCCAATATTTTGATAATGTCGATGAACTCATCCAACATGCTATCAAAACTGAGGGAATTGCAAATCATCACGTACAAAAATCCAAATGGATTCCACCCAAGCATTCCTCTCTACAAGAAGCTAAATCCAATGGACAGATTTTTGCAAGGACTGAAGGTCAAAATAAGATGGTTTGTTTTTATTATCAACAGCACGGGCATCGCACAGTAGAATGTCCAAAGCGAATACATCTGATTGAGATTGAAGGTGCTGAAAAAAATATTTCAGATGATACAGAGGGTACTGACACTGATCCTAAGGATATTGACAATGAAGAACTTAATGAAATAGATGCAATACAACAAGTGAAGTTTTTATCGTCATCAAGGACGCTCCACCAACTGCTGAGAATAAATGGTTGCGAAAAAATATCTTCCGATCCACGGGTACAGTTCAGGGACAAAATTGCATAGTTGTTATTGACAGCAAAAGTTGTAAAAATTTCATCTCCCAAGCTCTTGTTGATCGCCTTCAGTTGAAAGTTTATAAGAACAACCGTCCTTATTTTGTCAAGTGGCTAATGAATGGTGATCAAGTGTATGTTCGACATACTTGCAAAGTTACTTTTGCCATTGGTGAGACTTACAAAGATACAATCTGGTGTGATGTGTTACCTATAGATAGTGGTAATATCTTATTGAGCCGTCCATGGACGTATGACAAAAATGAAACTCATGGTATGCGTGACAATACCTATACCTTCATGCATGGTGGACAGCAAGTTACTCTTCATCCCAAGAAACCACAACCGCCGAAGAAGAATTCCTGAGACGCTGCCACAAAAGAAGTCCTTCATGTTCACCACATTTACAGAGGCAATCCGAAGCAGACTCGAGTTCGAGGACGAACTCTTCTTTTAACCCGGGGAGAATGATGCAGTCTAGGCCCCACAAGCAGCCCCTCTTCAAATTAGATTAGGATTATATTATTTTTATTAGTAGATTTCTAATTAAATTGTTATTAGGGAAGTTTCTATTAATAGCATAGAGTTTTCTTACATATTAAGTTTGCTTTTACTATATATATGGAAATATAGAGAAAAGATTCTCAAACTGGGTATTATCCTTGAGAGGCTCGTCTTCGTGTGTGTTGAAGTTTTCTTGACAATTCGAAGTGTCCTTGGACACGTGTTTAAACACTTCTACACAAGCCCTAACTCTAGGCCTGCATTAAGGTGCCATTAGAGATTGGAATGACAATGTCGTCAAGAGTTTTTCTAAGCCCGTGGACACCTTGGATGCTAATGAAGTGGAAGTCTTTGCTCCTTAGATATGTCATGAGTTGTTGAGGTTGGAAGGATACAAGTCTAATGTTGAACCAATACAAACAAGGCTAATGTTGAAGGGGTGATCCTTTCCAGAAATTCAATGGTTCTTAGTGAAGTCTTCTGGGAGGAGGTGCAGGATGTTTCTTGTCAACTAGGCTCTGTTTCATCATATTTTAAGAGAGGCAAATGTTAAAAGAACGGTCTAGCTAAGGAGGGAGTTTTTCATTCCTCTTTTTCTTTTAATGTATAGCTCTTTTGTGTCTCATTTGTTATGATTTTTTTTTTTTGGGTGGTGGTGTGGGGAGGTGCCACAGTTTTTTTTTTTCTCTGGTATTTCTTTGTTCTTTTTTGAATTAATAAAATTTACTTCCACTCCTTATGAGGTCTGGGGAAAAAATTGCACCCCCACCCCCCCCCCCCCCCCCCCCCCCCCCCCCCCCAACAATTATTAATCAAAACTGTTGGATTGTTGTAAACAAAACAAAAAAAAAAAAAAGGTTTATCTGAGGGTTGAAGATCTAAGGTCCTTATATGAAGGACTGGATGATTTAATTGGGACCACTTTTGGTCTCCCCTAATCCACATGCAGCCCATGATGATGCTTAGATACTCCAAAATAGGCAACGTACCATACTCGTATAAAATCCATGTCATTATTGTATCCATGGAGTGCCAATGTTGCATCCATCGTAGCATGCAGCCTTACTATTTCCCCCGTCACGCATGATTGGCATGCATCAATGAAAGCTCCACAACAAAGTTCATTATTTTAAAAATAAGAAATTGTCCATCCACAATAATTACTATAAGTATATATATTTATCACTGATGATCACCGTTGGAGCAACACCTTTGTGGGAACCTTTTTGGGTGACCCAAGGGGCTCTGAGTCATTGATTTTGCATGGAAAATAACTCAATCACAATTGATCCATTAGATCTAAAAATTCCCTCCTCCTTCTCCCCCTCCCCTCTCTCCTGCCTCTTCCCCAATTATAATAATAATAAAAGACAAACACATGCACCAACATGTTGGTACTGATCCCCACCCTAGGGGGCCACACATGGCTTTCACTTATGACTTTCGTGTTGTTATATATTTATATATACATGCATACGAATGACTATATTATGTTGAGTTGATCGTACCCTAGAGACCAAGTCGAATCTATGAATACATGTCATGCCCATATTGCAATGATTTGAACCATTAAAATATGCATCAGCTGGTGTTTTCCTATATAAGCCGACCAAAATATTTGATTTATCACTACTGGATAGAACAATCATCTAAAAGAAAAGATTCAATCACATTTAAAAAATGGCTTTTGATAAATCAAATTTATCAGTAAAATGAGGCCTTCCAAACGTGCAAGATGCATCCAAACCATCCCACTCAAAAAGCCATCCCTGAATTGGTAAATGCCACAAATTTCCCTCTATCCAGTGCAAAATTGGTGATGAGACACATGCATGTTGTCCAATCCAAAATGAATCACTCAAGATTCACTTCCGTATGGATGACATGCCCATTTCAATACTATGCCATGATTGTCCACATGATCAATCCAAAGGAGTAAATATCACTCGGGTTGGAGTAAAAATTTGGGCCGGTGCTTGTGCATGGGGGTATATGTGACATGATGCTCAGAATTAAAATTAAAAGAGAGGAAGAACATTGTATAGGTACAAACTTTCATTCCAATCCCACTTTGATTGGAGAAAAAATTGGACCAAGATGGAAAGAGAAAGGGACATACTGTATGGAATGGTTATAAATCCTTCTTCAGCAACATCCAAGTGGATCCCAATAGAACCAGGGTTATTTGGACTTGGGGAAGCACCACTTCCATTCACAAAGCTACCTCCAGTGTTTTCTGCATCAACGTCCCCATTTGTCGAAGACTCTGGAAATGGATCTTCAGCAATGAGGCCCTCTAAAGTAGTTGCAGGTTTGGAGGAAGAGTGCATATCTGCAGATTGTTCTGGAACAGTTGGCAAATCTGAAGTTGGAGTATTTGTGGTCCGCAACAAAAAATTCATCATTCCTCACAAAGTATCTGATTCAGCAGAGTTACAAAAAAGATGTATAACCTGATCCAAGAATGTTCCAAAAAACTTCCAATTTTTATTCCTAAACAGAGTTTCAAATACCTAAACTTTATAGATGGTTTAACAGTACTTCATAGATGTCATATTTTGCAACAGTATTCCTTTTTGTTCCTTCTTTTTGAAACAATCCAAAAAGTATTCATAAAATAAAATATTTTCCTGTACATCAACTGAAAGCTAAATAAATGCCTGAACTAAAATTAAATAATGAAACATATCAAGATTTACACTTCAAGGTTTGAGACATAATTTTTCTTTTCATGCAATAGTATTACAAAGAAGACACTGAAAAAGCTGGAAGGCACAAAACTGTCGTAACCTCAACGTTTCAGTTTCAAGTCATTCTACAAATCAAAACATATGTCTCTCAGTGATCACTCTTATTAGCTTGATTATCCAGCCTTCCAATCTTCTATATGTCTCTTTCAAGATGCCAAAGGCAGTGATTGATAGCTTGGACCGTATTCGGAGGGGATTTCTATGGGAAGGTCATAGGGAGATCAAGAAGACGCATTTAGTGAAGTGGAGTGAGGTGATCAAACCTAAATCTCTAGGAGGTATTGGTCTTGTTAGGTTAGAAAATAAGAACCAGGCTTTGTTGGCTAAAAGGTGGTGGAGGTTTGGGGAGGAAGACGAGGCTCTACTGCGAAGGTTGATTGCTATTAAATATGGTGAGGATAAATGGGGATGGTCGCGTTAGGTTGGGCCTACCTATAGAAGATCGGGAGTGTGGAGGGCTATTGCTTTTGTTGGGGATGAGTCAAATTTGAGAGGTGAAACCTCATACAAAGTGGTGGGCTTTGTGGTGGGGGATGGGAGAGATGTCAAGTTTTGGATGGATGATTGGATGGGGTAGGTCCATTGTGTAGATTGTTTCCTAAGCTCTGTAGATTGGTGGTAAAATCTTTTGTCAATAAATGCTTCAAGGTGAGGAGTGGTTGTAAGGTGTGATGGTCTCCTTTAGGAGTAGTCTTTGGCCCTTAAAGGGGGACCACTATAAGAAATTGTTGAGCATTCTTGCTAACACATTTTTTGCAGAGAATCTCCGGACTCTCAGGTTTGGAAGCACTCCATCTCTGGATAATTTTCAGCTAAAGCTTTCTACTTGGCCTTGGAGGGAACTAATTCTCATAAGGCCCTTTCCTCCCTTGTGTGGTTGGGGTTGGTTGCTCCTAGGGTTGAGGCTTTTTGTTGGTTGGCTATTACGGGTAAAATCTCCATAGTTGACAATCTAAGGAGGAGATGGCTCACTTCTAATAACTTTTCAGACATTTGTGTGATGTGTGGCAATGAGGAGTCAGTTAATCATCTTTTTATCCATTGCGAGGTGGCAACGTTGGTTTGGAGCAACTTGATCCAGAGAAGTGGTATTGCGTGGTGTTGCCACAAGAATATTGTAGACATAGTGGAGTCTTGGTTGAGAAGGTGCTTTGTATGGTGCAGCCAGCTTTTATGGAGGATGATTCCTTTTGCTATATTATGGTCTATTTGGAAGGAGAGAAATGATAGAATCTTTAGGAGGTCTTCTACTTCAACAACGGACTTGATTTCTAAAGTCACTTTTAGGATTGCAAAGTGGGCTTTGTTCAGGAAGGAGTTTGCTGAGATTACCCTTGATGATATTACGTCAAATTAGGGAGCCTGCATGAAATGTGGCCCTTCAAAGGAGAAGAGATCTATCCCTTGGTGCCCACCTCCAAATGGGATTTTAAAGTTTAACATAGATGGTGCTTCTAGGAGTAAGCCGAGTTCAACTAGGGTTGGAGGAGTGCTTCACAATAGCAAGTTTGAGGTGCTTCTTAAGTTTTTCAAGAATGTTGGGGTGTGCGACTCCAATGAAGCAAAGACGCTACCTATTCTGAAAGGTTTTAGGTTGTTCTCTAGAAGATATGGTAGCGTGCTTCTTATAGAAAGTGATTCTTCTAATGCCATTACTTGGGTGTTTTATAAGAAGGTCATTCCTTGGAAATTTCAATTTGACTTTAATGAAATTAAGGAGTTATTAGCTAATATGAATGTCACTTTTCATCATGAGGTTAGATTCGCTAATACTTAAGTGGATATGTTAGCCAAGCAAGGGGTTGATAGATTAATTCCTTGGGTAGATGTAATTATGTAATTGAGATTGGGGTGGTGCATCTCTCTTGAACTTTCTCCTTCCTTTGCTTCTTTGTATGATGTACTTTGTCTCTCTTTTACTTCAACAATATTTTGTTCATCATCATCATCATCAAAGCCTTATCCTAACTACGTTGGGGCCAGCTACATAAATTCTGTTTCTCCATTCCATTCCATTCTGAGCCAAATCCTTAGTTAAGTTTAAACTTTTTCAAATCTGATTTAATGACCTCTATCAATGTTTTCTTCGACTTAACTCTAACTCTTAATGAGCCATCCACCTGGATAGCCAAAATTTTTCTCACCGATGCCATTACCGGCATACACTCAACATGTCCAAACCATCTTAAACGAATTTCTCTAATCTTATCCCCTATTGGTACTACCCCCAAATGCTCTCAAAAGCGCTTATTTCTAATTTTATCTTTCCTAGTTTTACCACACATCCACCTAAGAATTCTCATCTCCGCCACATCCATCTTATGTATATGCATCTTCTTAATTGGCCAACATTCTGCTCCATATGTCATAACTGGTCTAACTACTGTTCTATAAAAATTGCCCACCAATTTCGTTGGCATTCATCTATCATAAAGCACTCCAGAAGCTAGTCTCCACTTCAACCATCCGGTTTTTATCCTATGCTCAACATTTTCATCAATCTCCCCATCCTCACTAATCATTGAGCCCAGATATCGAAAAAAATATCTACGTGGTATCTCATCGGTTTCAATTTTAACAGTGGTTTCAACACTTTATATATGTCCACTGAAGTTGCAATCCATATATTCTATCTATGTATGACTTATTTTAAAGCCTCTAGATTCCAATGCCCGCCGCCATCTCTCGAGTTTTTCATTTACACCTTCTTTTGATTCATCTACCAATACTATATCATCTATAAACAACATACATCATGGTACTTATTCTTGAATATGTACAGTTAACTAATCCATAATCAATGCAAAAAAATAAGGGCTTAAAGTTGATTCCTGATGCAAACCTATAGTCATGGAGAATCCACCTGTTTCTCCACATGTGGTTATCACATTTATTATTGCTCATTCATGTATATCCTTAAAAATTTTAATGTAACTCTGGGGACATTCCTTTTCTTCAAAACCAACTAAATTATGTATAGATTTTTTCATAAGCTTTTTCTAAATCAATAAATAACATGTATAGATTTTTTCTTTTTGCTTGGTATTTTTCAATTAATTGCCTAAGTGAAAAAATAGCTTCCATAGTTGACCTCCTTGGCATAAAACCATATTGATTTTCAGCAATCTTGGTCCTCTGTATAAGTCTGTGCTCCATTATTCTCTCTTATAACTTCATAGTGACTCATAAGCTTAATCCCTTGATAGTTGGTACAATTTTGTATATCTCCCTAATTCTTATATATAGGTACTACAATGCTTCTTATCCATTCATCTAGTATTTTCTTTGTCACAAGTATCTTATTGAAGAGTCTACATAACCAACTCACCCCAACCACTCCTACACATTTCCATACCTCCATCAAAATATCATCTGGGCCTGTAGCCTTTCCTGTCTTTATTTGCTTCAATGCTTCCCTCACTTCCACTGCTCTAATTTTACAGAGAAAAGTATGCTTTGCTGATGAAGTATCCTCCCTAGTTCTTATATCCCCCACATGTTCTTCATTTAAAAGTTTGCTAAAATATTCCTTCCACCTTTCTTTAATATCATTGTCCTTCACCAAAACATTTTCCCCATTGTCCTTTATACATTTGACATGATCTAGGTCCCTACTTTTCTTTTCCCTTATTTTTGCGAGCTTAAAAATATCATTCTCTCATTCTCTTGCTCCCAACATGTTATAGAGGTCATCATATACTTTGAACTTTGCACTACTTACTACTTTCTTAGCTTCTTTTTTTGTCTTCTTATACAACTCAAAATTTGTCATGCTCTTAGTCTTCTGTTAAACTTTGTAGCATTGTCTTTTCTCTCGAATAACTTTCTGAACCTCCACACTCCACCACCATGTTTCGTTATTAATGTCTCTTTCCTTTAGATTCTTCAAGTACCTCCTTTGCAACCTTCCTAATGCAATTAGCTATTTAATTCCACATTATTGTAGTTTCTCCTTCAAGATTTCATTCTCCCTTATCAATCATTTTGTCCTCAAATATATTTGCTCTTTTCCCCTTCAAATCTCTCCACCTTGTTTTGAAGCCATTTTGTTTACTACCGCTCTCTTTCTACTTCTAATGCAAATAACTAAAACTACGAGCCTATGTTGCTTGGTCAAACTCTCTCTTAGGATAACCTTGCAATCTTTACAAGCCAATCGGTTCTGTTTTCTAGCTAGAAAAAAGTCTATCTGACTCCTATTACTCCCACTTTTATAGGTAATTAAATGATCAACTCTTTTTTTAAAGTAAGTGCTTGCTACTATAAGATTAAATGCCACTGCAAAGTCCAATATAGTATTTCTGAATTCATTCTTTTCTCCATATCCTTGCCCTCCATGCACTCTCTCATATTCTCTATTATCTCTTCATATATGCCCGTTTAAATCCCCTCCAAGGAAATCTTATTAATATTTGGGATTTCTAGCATTAAATCATCCATCTCCTCCCAACATGTTTGAGTTGTCACAAAATTTTACACTGGCCATCAACCTACCTAATGCAACCCTCCTCCTTTACCCTGGCTTGGGACCAACAGCAAAAACTGGTAGAGTTACTGCTTCGCCAGTTCTAATAATATTTTGTTACTGCTTCAAAAAAAAAAATCAAAACATATATATCCATAGTATTATAAAAAAAATGCCAGCATACATAGTTTAAGAGAGAAAAGTATTGACAACTATTAAGCATATAGAATGGATCATCAAAACATAACTGAAATGACAGAGCAGTGCATGCAGAAATGATTGAGCAAATAAGCAAGATCACATCTAGATGCAATTGCTTCTTGCTCGAAAACATACCACCATGGATTGGGTTTGCTTTTAGTGTCATAAGAAGGCATCCTTTGCAGACATTGACTAAGGCTCTATGCATTAAGACATACAAAATATTCAAATGTGAAAGGGAATGTGGGGATCAATAAAACTAAGCAAAGGTGGGGAGATTCGAAAAGTTGATATAAGTAATTTGATCTGTTAAATTCTTTTTGTAATGTGCTTATTGCAACAATGTAGAGTACAGAAACTTGAAAGCGGAATCATTTAGGGACTTATTGCTGCTTCAAAGCTCGAGTTCCGTGTTCTTCAATCTATCTAGTGTGCTCTAGGGAAACATTTAAGCAATGAATCTCATAATGTATCATCTCAAACCACATGAGTCGATTATAGCACAGATTCAGTAGAGAGAGATCAGACGAGAAAAAGAATGTAGATTTTGGAATATCAAATCATGATTTAGAGATCATGTAGAAAGAGAGAAATTAGAGCGCCCCCCCCCCCCCCCCCCCCCCCCCCCAAAACAAAGAAAAGAAAAAGAAGGAGGAGGCAGATTAGTCTTCGAATTATTATTATAATTATTATAATTATTATAATTATTATATATATGGAGCCCCTCTCTTAAGCTCAAGCTTAGGACAAAGTAAGCTCAAGTGCATGGCTCACGCCTACGGGGCCCACATCGGGATTTTGGAGGGGGAGGGCTCCCTCGAACCCTCCTCTCTGCAAAATATCAGCCCCAACCATGATTTCTATCATCTCTATCTCATCATCATCATCATCAAAGCCTTATTCCAACCATGTTGGGGTCGGCTACATGAATTCTATTTCTCCATTCCGTTCTATTTTGAGCCAAATCCTTCAACAAGTTAAACTTCTTCAAATCTGAATTAATGACTTCCATCAATATTTTCTTCGGCCTACCTCTACCTCTTGATGAGCCATCCACCTGTATAGCCAAACTTTTTTTCACCGGTGCTATTACTGACCTACGCTCAGTATGCCCAAACCATCTTAAATGGGTTTCTCTAATCTTATCCCATATTGGTGCTACCCCTAAATGCTCTCGAAAGAGCTTATTTCTAATTTTATCTTTTCTAGTTTTACCACACATCTACCTAAGTATTCTCATTTTCGTTACATCCATCTTATGAATATGCATCTTCTTAATTGGCCAACATTCTACTCCATATGTCATAACTGGTCTAACTACTATCCTGTAAAATTTACCCTTCAATTTCATTGGCATTCATCTATCACAAAGTACTCCAAAAGCTAGTTTCCACTTCAGCCATCTAACTTTTATCCTATGCTCTACATCTTTGCTCCCCATCCTTACTAATCATCGAGCCTAGGTACCGAAAAGAATCTCTACGTAGTATCTCATAGGTTTCAATCATCTCTAACTAGGCCCCAAAAAATTTAATGATCAACAGTCCATTCGGATTAGTGCACAATCGATCCAACAGTCCCGTAAATTCGGATTTCACCAAAAATTAGTGGACATGTGCAATTCAGGAGGGTCCTGTGTTTGGTCCATTTATATGGACCAAAGGTGGGGCGCAAGGGCTCAGGCTTACAGAATTTCTTATAGAAGCTTGAGCTTAGGAAAGGTTTTTCCATATATAGAGAGAAAGGAAGAGAAAGATAGAGAGGAGAATATTAGCATACATCCATCTCTCACCATAGGGTGAGGAACACTTCCATAGTTGGATATATTAATGTACAAAAGACAAAAAGCAATATGAAAAAGAAAAATATTTAAGTACAAATAAGGAAAGCCATGGAGGCATCCTTCACCCTATGGTGAGGTAAGGATACATACTAAGATTCCTCATATATATGTATATATATGAGTAATGATCCTGTACAACCCTCCTTTATGGTTGTACAGTACAAGCTACAATGTGGGGCCCCCTACTAGTTCATCCAAGCGAACCACTCAAACCCACCCGTCTAATTACATAGGTCCTGTCATGCCCCAAATTTTTATTTTTTGGGTCATAGCAGTCTGTCGAGTTTGAGTTGGGTTGAGAGGGGTTATATGGGCTGAGTAAACACTTTTGGGGCCTTAGGTTTACGTTATTTGACCCTTTTAGGCCAATAGACTCTTTTTGGAATTTCATAAAACTGACTAGAAAGTAGGGAGCCTTCCTTATAATTTAGAAAAACCTCCTCTCAATATAAACCCTTAGGGTTTTCCCCATTCTCCCATCTTCTTCCTTTCTTCTGCAACCAAGTCCTAGAAGTTCTCCGGGGGGAAACCAAGGTTGGATCTTCCAAGCTTTGATCTTCATATTTGCTTTTAGCTTCGAGATACAGGCAAGTGGATAACTGTAAACAATGGTTTTTAGTTATTTGCAATATCTTTTAGTTGCTTGTTGGATAACATGCTTTTGTAGGATTTCTTTGTTTAGGTGTAAACTTTTATATGATTTCTTCATTTTGATACCTTGATTTGGATTCACAATAGAGATCGGGTTTCTTTTCTTTTTACGTAAAAAATATAAATCAGTATATATATTAAAAAAAATTTTGATTGCAATGCAGCCGTTGCATGCACGTGCTGCCTGCCAGCCAGGCGGGCGTGGCTGTGGCTGGGTTGGCAGTGCCTGGCTCGGGATGCTGCTTGCCCAGCTGCGGCTAGGCCGGGTTGCGCGGGTTTGGGCTGGGCTTAGTTTAAATATATATATATTGAGAATTGTAGAATAGTAATTATAAGGTTTAGACGGTTACAATTTGGTTAATGCTCTAGCATACTAATAGAGATTTGATTCTATTAAATTAATTTTTAATTTGATGTTATTAGAAATTTAGTTAGGATTATTTACAAATTTAATTGAGAATTATGTAATTTTGATTAATGTTTATTTAGATTGATTTGAAATTAACTAAGATGTATTTGGTAGTGATTAAATCTTAAATAGAATGTATTTATAATTTTAATTTGGATTTTTAATTTAAGTTAGATTTCGAATTGGGATCCGAGATTTGTATCTTTTGGTGGGTATAAAATAATAAGGTGTATTTATACACAACAATGATATTTGAGGAATTAATTATTCTCTTTCCCTTTTTTTATCATAACTTGATTTAAATTTGAATTTATAATTTAAACATCTTTTACCCAATTTGTAACACACACTAAATTTACATAATTGGATTAGATGATTTATGTCTTTTAAAAAGATTAGTTGAATGTTCACATGAGAATTTGACTAAATGCTGAATCGAAATGTAAGATTCGAGATGCACCACATGATAGACACTAATAAGATATTGACATCGTGGACTCACATTTCCATTTTGATAGAGGGTTGGTTCTCATGTATATATTTAACCAACTATGACCATTAAGTGGTTTAGTGCTTACCCTCAAAGAACTTGAATTGACACACATTCATAACACACTTTCAAATTTAAAAGTCTAAATACTCAAATTGATATTGGTTTGAATATTGGGATTAAGGGTGTCATATCATGGTTCATTTTGCATCGATATTCGTATGTATTTGTAAATATGTATATTTATATATATATCTAATCGACTGCATTTCGGAGGTGGACGTACGCCATCGGATCAGCATGGACTGTGGATAATAGCTCACAGCTGTGCCTTTTGTCATATTTTGGCAAAAATACCCGTTTCTGTATATTTATCTGCGAGAACACCCATTTCTGTTTTTCTGTTTGCGGGAATACCCGTTTCTGTATATTTATCTGCGGGAATACCCGTTTATGTTTATCTGTTTACGGGAATACCCATTTCTGTATTTTATCTGCGGGAATACCCATTTATATATAGTATCTACGGGGATACCCGTTTTTGTGCATCCATGCCACTAGGGTTTGCATCTAATATATTTCGGGTCATAATGAATATTATATTTAATTTAGTTGATTAATCCATTACTTGCAGTTTACCCTCTTGCCAGATTATGTCAATTTTACCCACTACTTTTGATATCTAGGTTCCGTTACTGGTGCTGAACCGGAAGGTCAGGCGATGCAAGAAATTCCGCCAAATGGTAGAATTGTTGAGTGGAGCACCGATGACATCATCTGAGGTGTCCTAGTGTGGTGCAGAGATCGAAACTTTATATTATGTAATAAGGCTATGTTTAGGCCATTAGTTTATTAATTTAAGTTTATTTGTTTTGAAATTATAACTTTAATTATTATGCTTTGAAGCACTTAACCTTGATTTTATTATTAATGAAATTTGTTACATGATTGATATTTGATATTCATCTGCGATGATTATGAATTTCAGTTCCACGTGTGATTATGGTTGCTTGATCACCAAGCATAGCCTCACGAAGGACTTCGATCCATTCGGAATTAGGGCCCGTGTCATTTATGTAAGAAAAATTTTAATTAGCCCTAATTCTCACACCTTTGGAATCGGGTTTGGATCCAGCCCAATTTTGGGGGCGTGACAGGTCCCACGCGGTTTTAATATATCCGAATAGAATGGATCGTTGGATCAAGGGTCAATTTTTTTATTTTATATAAACGGCCTAAACTTGTGGACCATGGATGAATAGGTTAAAGGTATTAGATTGACTTCAAATTTTATATCAAAGTTGGCCCCTCTTGAATCTTTCAATCCCCCTACTACTCCATAATTTAGAGGGTCCCAAGTGGGCCCCATGGGGTAGCTTATACCGTAAGACCGTAAGGGAAACTTGTACGGGATCATTACTCTCTCTCTCTCTATATATACACATTAAAGCAGAAAATTTTCTCTATGATCTCCCTTTGTCTTCCCTTTAACCATTGCATAGACATGTACTTAAGTGGGAACCACGAGCTGGACTACATATGAGCAATATGCAGCAAGCTCGCAAGAGAACATTCTCCCATTAAAGCATTTAAGAATCTACAAGAATTTATTATAGATATAATCCAGATAAATATATCAATTAATTTTGATTAAATAATTTTTTTCTCTTTTATAGGAATTACAATGAAAATCTAATATATTTTTCCTTTTTCATGAACTTTGATTTTTTTCAAAATATTTTTCTATTTATTCTGAATTTTTTTTCTTTCCTATAATATCTTTTTAAAAAACATATTTCTAATTTTACAACATCAATTATCTACATCATGTTTTTGCTACATTTTTTATCATATTAGCCAGCTTATAATTTTATAATATCTCTGAAGAACTAAAATTTTGATATTACAACATCAATTAACCACATCATTGTAGATGGCTCACAGCATGCATTTCCCACCTCCTACTTCCCCACCTCCTACTTCTTCATCTTCTCCTCTTCAAGTGAGCAATTCCAACACCATGTTCGAGAGATTTACCAAGTCTTAGTGGCATGGAATATCAACATGAGAATCAAGAAAGCGCCATGGAGGTCAACCCTACCATGGACATAGAACGAAATGTGGGGAGTCAATCAAAGAAAACCTTTAGAGAAGTACTCTGCTCCAACAAATCTTCATTGCTATTGGTAGATTTAAAATCAGGGACTAGGTAGAAGATAAGGAGGCCGCTTCATAGCTTTCCCTATTCACCTTAGACAAAAAAGAACATTATTCTCATCAGTAAGCTTCTCTTGAAGCTCAACTTTCTTCAATTTGGAGACTCAATGGAGGATAGTGTCAGCAACTAGCAATGAGGGTTGGTCCACTATCTGACTATCTCCATGAGAGCAAAGCATGGAAAGCCATGGGTCCAAAGGTCCAATCCATCAGATTGTGAAGGACCCTTGCATGTTCCTAAGCTTCCACTAGAATATAGAGGGTTCAAATCCAGTTTGCATAGAGGTCTTTTCGCAAGAGGGGTTGTGAGCCACCATCTTCAGGCCCATGAAGAGCGATCCTCGTAAGGTCCTATTAGACCACTCACATTTTTCCACAAAACCTTATACCATTCAATTTGTTGTCAGCGGCTATCCCATCCTCATCCCAACTAGACCCATGCAAGATTTCCATTCTGAGGATGGCGAGGTTGCAAAGATCAGAGCTTCAGAGGGTCTCAACACAGTAAGATCTAGGGAACCCCACTTGCAATGATTTGCGCCTGTAATTCCCGCCCACTAGGGCTATCAAATGGGTCAGGTCAGGCTTATACGGGTCATGTCAGAGGTAGAGCTAGCCTTTTGGACCTCAGCCCAAGCCCAACCCATTTTGGAGATAGGTTGAAAACCTGCATTGCAACCCGTGCCCATGTTATAGAGGATCAGGCTAACCCACGTAACCCGTATAAATTGTGGGTTGAGTTAGCTTGACCTGACCTGACACATGCACATTTTTCTTAGGTACTGTTGTGTGCTTGAGTTGATCAAGATTAAAAAATCATTTGTGAGACTTGAACCCATGACCTATTGAAGTCATGGGAAGCAACTTAACCAACACACCATCCAAGCCTTGACTATAAAAGTTTATCCAAAAATATTTAAATACGGACCCTAGCCATTAAACAGGTCAACCCGCGGGTTAGGTGGACTAGCCTTGACCCGGTTTTATACGGGTTAGAAAACACTGACCTGCGACCAACCATATTTCTTGCAGGTAGGGTGACATTTTTCCAGCTCTACCGCCCACCTCAGATAACCCGCTTTCAACTCTAAAAAATGGACATTAATTATGTATCGCAAAAGGAAAAGACTAGAGCCTCACCTATTTCATTTCCCCATAAGGGAATGATAGCTATATCATCCGTTAATCACGCCCTAGAATCAGCTATGATAATTGTCTATGAAAAAAAGAACTTGGATCATCATTAACCCAAATTTTCTAAAATAACCATTACTTTAATTTGAAAAAAACAAATTATAAATTAATAATTATATTAACATCTCAGCATGTTTGACTTGTTAGCACACGGCCAAGCGTAGTGAAAAAACATAAAATCAATTAAATTCATAATAATGCTTGGCAAAATAAAGTATAAGAATAAGTATAATAAACCATTGATCCATTAATGAAATAAAATCATCAAAAAATCAGTAAGGAACTTCTCTTCCAACCCTCATGGTCAAATGCTACCATCCCTCGACTGCAATCTCCATCTCTAGTCATCTCTCCTACCTCACCCGACCATTTCTCTCCGTTCTCAAGCTTGGCCCTCCTTACTCTCTCTCACTCTCGCTCTCTACCTGTTTGTCCCTATCTTCTCAACCTCACTTCCTAATCGTTTTAGATCTCACTCTTCACCAAAATGGGATGTGGTCTGAGGGTTTGACTGGATTAGTTGGGTTCGACTGAGGTGGAGTGTGAATAGGTTCTAGGGTTTGGGTTTGGATTTTAGTAGGGGTGTACAAAAAATCCATCAATCCGTTAAACCGATCCGATCCGATTCAATTGGCTGTTTTTAACTAATCCGATGGTTAATGGTTTGGTGACGGATTGAAAAAATCCTAATCAGTTAGTAATGGATTGGTGACAAATTTTACTCTTAATCCGCGGATTTAAACCAATCTGAACCATTGAAATAAAATATTTATATTTATTTTTACATTAAAAAATATTAAAAGACAACAATCTCCATTCACTCTTCTCAGCTTTTAACCTCAACCATTCACTCTTCTCAGCCATATAAAAGATTCTTAGATTATGGCTCATCCAATCTTTCTCTTTCTCAGTTGCTCAATGCCCACACCCAAGCTGCCCAGGTCCTCATCTCATCTGCATTTTAATGCCAGCTCTTCTCAGCTTTTAATCTCAGCACCTCATCTCATCTGCATTTTCTCTTTGCGGTACTTGAGCATGGGGGAAAGGGGAGGAGAAGGGCCGGGGTCGAGGTGGGGGAAGAGGGCTTCATGTCCCCCGTTGTCTCCTCCTCGTCTTCTGAGGATCTCCATCTCCCTTCTTCCTCCTCCTTCTCCTCCTCCTCCTCCAAATGCCCCTCCCCAATCCCAAACACCACACAATCCCAACTCCAGACCCCATCACCATCACCGCCCCCACCCGCGATTCAAAACCCATAAACCCTACCCTACAAACCCATTCGTCTATGGATATCGTCTTCTATTCTTATTCTTCATGGCGTTTCTTGCATGTCCTCCACGCATCCATCTCTTCCCCTCCTCCTCCTTCCTCCGCGCCACCTCCAATCGTCACTACCTCTTTCTCACCAGATCTAGATCTATGGTGCCGAACGCCTTGTCAATGTCAACATCGGACCGGCGAGAGGCGAACGATGTTGCGTTGGTGTGGTTCAAGCACGATCTGCATATTAGATTTGCGGACGATCTGGGTTGAAGATGATTCTTGGTTACTGGGGCTCTTGGTTTGTCATGGTGAAGAGCAGGGGGCTCTTCAGTTTCACAGTTGCAGAGAAGAGGGTTTTTTATTAGGTTCTTCGTGTTGATCAGAGAAGAAAAACATCAAGGGCTTCAAAGTCTTTGTTGGAGATGAAACTGTGAATAGAGGATCTGGTTTCAAACCTGGGGAGAAGAGACGATCGCCACTGTGACTCTTCGGTCTATGTCTTCGATAAACGCATTCTCTCTGGCTCTCTCTCAAACAATAACATATCTGGATTGAACATTTTTAACTAAACCGAATCGTTGATCCACGATTCTGTTCGGATCGGTTTTAATGCGCAATGGATTGGTTACAGATCATAAAACTGTCAATCCACAGGTTACGGTTTGGTGACAGATTTGGCTCAATCCGATCAAATCCGAGTCGTGTACACCCCTAGATTTCAAGGATGGGTCGGAGATAGGTTGGGTTGGTTTTGGTGGGTAGGGATGGGGCTGCTATGAACGGGATGGAGGCGGTTCTCATGTTTAGGGTTTCAAAAGAGTGTTGGGAGGAAGGGGAGTGGAGGGTGTTGCAGGGATGGGTTGGGGATGGACCAGCTTGGGGTCTCGGGGTGATGGTGGTGGCGTTGGAAGGGGCAAACAGTGGCTAGGGTCTAGTTCGGTTGAAGGCAGGGATGGGGCTTGTACAGTATAGGGGACAGCGATAGGTGACGAAAAAATTCGGGAAGGAGAGAAGTCTTCCCAACATTGGAATTTGGTTCTTGTACCAAATTGGCACAGCCCCGAATAGATCCGATTGTAATTTAGACCAATCTCCGAAGGAATTGATCGAATTTACAGATGGATTCCAACTAGCCCTATTGCAAACTCATAACATTGAAACAAATCATAACTAGAGAGATAATTCATTAATTGGAAGAAGCATAAGCAACTATGATGGAGACTCAACTATTTATAGAGCAATACCTAATTCTTAGTAACGAAGACTTTCTGATGAAAACTTCCTAATCCTAATTAAACAAGAAATAATAATTAGAAGTATGATAAAAATAGATGTTTACCATAGTAGCTCTCAGTCAATTGGGCCTATAGACTTAACCTAATGAACCAGATTTACCCTTGCATCAATGTGTGGGCCCAATTGATTTCTTGGGCCTAGTTGGTACTGCATCAAGGACTATACCAATCTCACATCAAAAACATCCAAGCCTTATCCTTAGGCTTATAAGTCAAATCCCAGGTTAACTCAACATAATGCATTTTAAAGCCATGCAGCCCCAAATCGCATAAGAACTCCAAAGTTAAGCATGCTCAAGCGGGAGCAGTACTAGGACAGATGACCTCCTAAGATGTCCTTGTGTGTTCACGTAGGCCAAAGCAAACAATATCATGTCAAGTTGGGCAGGGATTAGTTGTTATTAAGTAATTGATTCCAAAAATTAATTCATATCCTATATGGTTTATTGATGGAGAGTTAAAAGTGCAAAAAATATTGTGAATAGTCAAATTGCCCATGGTGCAATAAAATTTATTGATCATGGGGAAAAACCCCAAAGAAGAAATACCGAGAAGGACAAAACTTCAAAACAAACTATACATAATAGGATAAAGATGAACAAAAAACTCCTTCCTTGGTGAGGCCATCCGCTAAAAAGTTAGCCTCACATAATACATGATTAAAAATAGCAGCCAAATGACTTGAGATATCTTACACCTTGTCAACCAAATCTACCTGTCTCCAAGGATGAATACACTTACCTGAGCTGCAATGAATGACTTAAGATAGAATCACCTTCAATGATTGCATTATAACCTTCCAACTCACATAGACAACCAATCAACAAACCAGCAACTTAAAAGTCATTAGCATGGAAGGAATCCACTAGCCCAGAAAAATTCCATACAACATTAGCAGTCCAATCTCTAATAACGTGTCCAATTTCTCCTCTACCAATGGCCCGAACAAAACTTACATTAAAATTTAATTTGGGAAAGCCCACAGGATGACATTCCCACAATAAACTTTGCACAGCGCTTGAAACCCACCCCCCTTTAAAATAAGCTGCCTAAGATCTATTTAGATCTTCCAATGCCACCCTTACAAATTCCTCTCTAATGCATGCCCATTCTGACACCGACCATATAATGGATTCAACTATGTCCTCCACAGTTTTGCTTTTGTTTTTCGAAACTCGATTATTTATTTACAATCAATTTTTCCAAAAAATAGCATACAAACACCACCTTCCAAAGAATCTTGCCACAAACACACTTGATACCCAATCGCCATTGATGAAAAAGATCCACAACTCTCCAAGGCATATATCAAACATATTAAGAATTGTAGACCGAACTCTTAATGCAGAAGCACAATGGATTATCAAATGATGCACTCTCTCCTCATCCTTTAGACAGATGAGCAAAAGCACAATGGATTAACAAATGATGCACCATTTCCTCATCCTTTAGATACTATGACATGCTTTCTTCTTCTCAACTTATTAATGAAGGCATGACCTAATACATATCAAACATATTAAGAATTGTAGACCAAACTCTTATGCAAAGGCACAATGGATTATCAAACGATGCATCGTTTCCTCATCCTTTAGACATATGAGAAAAAGCACAATGGATTAACAAATGATGCGCCATTTCCTCATCCTTTAGACACTGTGATGGGAGCATCAAGCCAAGGAGCAAGAAGAAATTAAGCCACATGGTCCCGTTAAGGATGGATTACCCTTTTATGGGATTAATCCATCACGGTTTAAAAGATCCACCATTAGATCATGGTTTGGAGAAAGATGCACCATTGAAGATCTCCCAAGGCATTCAAGATAAAGGCCCCACATTGGGCTGTGCCAAGGGGGAAAGTTGTTGCTGATTTAAAAGTATTTTAATTTTAAATGAGGGCCCTAGGTGTTTTAGTAGAGTTATTTATTAGAAAAGGGTCCCATGGTATGTAGGTTTAATTAAGTGTGTAGAGTGGAGGGTCCCACAACTTAAACGAAGCTTCAAGGGTTTTGTGAGGAAGGGACTTGTGCACATCAAGCCATGCGCAAGCCCCCACCCCTCACGCAAGTCTTTCTTTTTCTTTCTCTCTTTTCTTTTATTTCTTTTAAGTTGATTTAATCTCAGCCATCCAATGTTTACGGTTAAGTTCTCTTCTCTTTTAAGTTGTAACTCCATCCTTAGAGGCCATTATAGGTGAATAAAAAGAAAACACTTCTCCCATGAAAGCTTCTTTGGATGTTTCCATGCAAGTTTTTCATCTTTCCTCGCCCTAGTTGGGCAGTTTAGTGTAAGGCCAAGGAATTGTTCTTTACACAAAGAAGTCTCCATCGTCTTCTCTCTTTTGCTTAAGATTTCCACCCCATCCTTTTAAATTTCTGCAATCAGCCCCACGAGAGTCATTATTCTCCTCTTAGATCTAGCCAAATACTTGCCAAACGTAAGGAAACCTTCCCAACAGTTCTAGATCTAAAGTTTGGCCATTTAAAACCCTGCAATCAGATCTGAAATCGAGTAAGATGCAGCCTAAACAGCACTAGATCTGAATATCGCCCATATTGGACAGATCTGAATCCTAGATTTGGGTCCAAATTCCATCATATTGGTTGATCACCTTAGTAATTCATTCCATTCAGATCTGAACCCTGATTTAACCCTAGTTGTGCGGAATATATATAGTGTTGAGGTTTGAATTCCACTTAGAAATTAATTAGATTTGAATCCCTAGATTGGTTGGGAGTTCTAACTTCCACAGATCCATCTCCATACCTTGGGAAAATCACTTGCAGTACTGTGATTTAAATGGTAGATCAAAATGAGTAACTCTTGCTGAATTTTAATTATGATCTTGTGCCAGCCCCAACTTTACATTAATTAGTGTGCATATTATTTGGATATTTGATCTCTATTTGCATTTCATTCAATATTTCTTAGGTCTTGCATCACTATGATACCTTTAGACACTATGATATGCTTTCTTCTTCTCAACTTATCAATAGTAAGAATTTTATGCCACCTCATGACCCAATAAAAAGCCAACACTCAAGGCAGAAGAGAATGATCCCAAAAACTTTTCCATCATTGTGTAGAATTGGAAGTCAATCAGAACATTGTAGAAAGACTTCTTTTCACAAAAACTTTATTTTATATATATATATATATATATTTCCTCAAATCATGCCCAATTGAAGAATACCGAGCTCTCATCACTTAACCTGTCTTCATCAACTTAAGTTCATAATGATACACGCATGCACATGCACACACATGGAAAGCAGGAACCAACTCAATTTAAAAAACTCCATGTCTCTCCGCATCCCTTTCAAACCTCCTTCCTCTCTACAATGACTCTCTCTCACTTCACATTGTACCCCTCTCAACCATGCTCCCTCTTCTTCACAAGTCTCTCCTCCTCTTTCTCTCCTCCCTCTCAACCCATTTTCTATTTCTGTCCCTCCCAACCAACCCTCTCTGCAACATGGATTCGGCACTAGCTTCCACACCATATCCAAGGCCATCATCAGTGCAGTGAAAATTGTCGAGTGAAACTCACAAAAAGGAAAGAAAGAGTGCAAAATACCTGATTATTGTAAGTTCTTTATTGAGATTAAGGTCCTGTCGCTAGCCTGCATCTGTCAATCTGTATTTTTTTTATCTTTTTCCTACGGATAGGTTTCTCTATCATTCTCTTATGCTTGTCTTTTAATGTTTTTCAATACGTGCTTTGCCATATATCAAAATGATCCGCATCTGATGCTTTGGCTTAAGACTCATTCGATACATCACCGCAAAAGGTCTATGCATCACATCAGAAAAGCCTTAGGGGAACAAAGGGGGGGGAAAAAGTGTCAACACATAGAGCAAAAATCCATTGTCTAATACAAAAGGTGCATAGATAATTTTATTATTGATCTTTGAATGCCACATAATGTAGATGAATATTCACTTGTAAGAAGTAGCAGGAAAAGAAAAGGAGATTACATAGTACTTTATAAATATGTATATATAACTCATAGCTCATAATGGAATTGATCAACAACTCTTAATGGATTTCAAAATTATAAGAAATATGACATAGATTTCACCAAAATAATCTGGAGATAGAAAACGAAAAAATAAATAATAGGAATGAAAGTATCGCCTTCTCATCATTACTGATCGATCAATGGTGAGAATTACATTCATTGAACTGATCAAGTGCACTCAGGTTGAGAATCTTCAGCAAGTTCATCCACTTGTAACATCAAATCAACCAGGTAATTTTCTAAAGTAAGATGTTTACATGGACTTTAATCATCAATTCAATTTAAGACAGATGGTAAACGTTCAAAAAATTAATACAGGAATATAACTCAAGTTAGTACTCTCTGGTCTCCGTTCAATTGATGGTTCAAAATATTATATCCATGCAATACATGGGATCTTGGTGTCATCAATCAGGTCAAATAACCAACTTAACAAACAATAAAAAAAATTCCAAAGTCTGGAAATAGTCACAATAATACTAGCATTTTAGTCAATCTGTATATGTGAAAACTGCCTGTACATAGATGTGAATGGGCCTTAAATCATGTTATAGGTAACTTGAATAAAGAAATGAAAAACTTGATCCAAGGATCAAAACTGAGGAAGTTAGACTGTCAATCTAGGTAACAATATAGCATTAAAACCACCTTGTTTAATAATCAAGGTAGTGGCAATTTCAGAATCAATAACTACAATCTTCACATAACCCAAATACCTTCACTTTCAGCAAGAGCTTCATGCCCTGCATTTTATCAAACCAAATAAAAAATTCATTGCCAAACCAGCTATGAAGTTGGTCTTCAGTGATAAAATGGGCTGTTTTCATTAGTATGGAAAGTAGCCATCAACCAAATGAAAGATCAATAAGAAAGCTGTGCAGCCAGCTTCAAATTTATCAGTGCAATTGCATAAGTTTGATTCTGTATTGTATACAACATTATGGGGCCCAATAAAATCTATATCAAAGACGTGGTCACCGTCCTCATCAACTTTCAATTATTATAATAACAACACCACAATCATCTAGTCTTGCAAGACATGATAAAAAAACGGATATATGAATTTCACTAAGTGCATGTCTTACAACCAGCATTGCAAGGCATTTCCTCCATAAAGAAGCTACAGCTTTCAAGATCTTTTGTATTGCTCTAAATCTACTTTTCTTGGATAGCAAACATGATAAGAATGCTTCAAAATCTTCTTTGATGTAGTCCTCATAAATGCTTTAAAAACCACAGTTTCTTTCTTAGAAAGATTTTCTGTGCAACTAACATTGAATCGAAATGTGAAGCAGGACTTCCTCTATAACATCCGGAAATAGCTATCTTCTGTGAATACATTTCATGAAACTCCTGAAATGGACATGATATAAATCATTGAACTGAAAGGCCCTCTTTTTTCCAACATGATACTTTGGATGTCTTATACCCTACAATGATTGATTGTGTCGGTCTTGCTAGATGCAGTAACCCCTAATTCAGTATAATTATTTATTTTATCCTAAAAAGATGGAATCAAACTGAAATGTCAGTCCGGAATTGGCCCATACATAGAGGTCTTAGCAATAGCCAATAACTTCTTTGTCCAAATTTGGGTTTTTACACGATGATCCTTACCCATTCTATAATATGTTTTTATTTCTTTATTGCACCAAACAAACCCTAATCAGAATTAAATGTAAATGTTCATATTCTTTCTGTATATTTCATTTATTCCAGAAAATTGCTTGAGGAAATAAAAGCTTCAGTCAAGGAGTAAGATATATTTGTTTATGATTGAGTTTTCAAACCATCATTTATACCTATATTTTGTGTATTTTTGTAGAAAAACAGCAAAAAACACACCAAAATATATGCAAGAGATGCCACTAGGACACCCAACAAACATAAAGATGCAATCCAATACCTACTTTGTTAAGGAAACATACAAAATGATACGATATCTGAGCCCAAACATGCAGAAAGTGCAGCTGATTTCTCAAGCTACTATTCCTCTTTTTTCTCTTTTTGTTTTTCAATCCAACAAAGTAATGCCTCTCTCCACACTGGATCTTAAACATTGGTTAAACAATTGAAGAGAGGAGAGGTAAGGCAGAGTGATTAAAAATCAACCAATTTTTGTATTGGGATTTGGGAGGCCTCCCAAAGCGAGAGACTCTGCATATATCTGGGGAGAGAGGGGTTTGGGGATCTCATGAGAGAGAGAGAGAGAGAGAGAGAGAGAGAGAGAATATACCTAATATCTATGACATCCAATCATTGGTGCAGGCGAGTTCTTATCGCAATAGACTGATGGATCAGGGAACAACTCTGTTTTGTGAAGGCTCATATGACACGCAAAGACGCACAAAAAGAGGATGGTGGGTTGAGGAGAGAAAGAGGAATGGTGGGTTGGGAGAGAGTCAGCTTGAAAGAGGAAGGGAAGTTGAAAGGGAGGCAAGATAAATTGGCAGAGGTTTGAGAGGGACATGGAGATTTTAAGATTAAATCGGTCTTCCACAATTCTTATTGCTTTCATCCCACCATCGCGCCTAAATCTCATCACATGAGGTCTCCCTCTATATATATATATATATATACACACACTAGCATCAAAACCCATACGATGCATGGTTAAGTCTCATACAATTAATTAGAGCTAATGAATAAATAAATTATCAATTTAATAAGAACCACTAAAATCAATCAAGTTTTCTGATGAAAAATAATATTCATAAATTACTCTAGAAAATTAGATTAGTTGGACTAAAATAATCTAAACAAAAAGCATGCATGACTCATGTACCTTAGGAATGATTGATTTGACGGTTGGTGTAATATGATTGGAGTATATTTGAAAGTTGGGGACTTTGAAGGACTTATATAATGTATTCAAAGAAATGTCTTGCTTAGGGAAGTGAGATCACTTCACTGAAGCACGTCTAATTCAGAACAAGCCAGATCATAAGGCACAGACTTATGAAGCTTTTCAGTGGTGCCTAGTTATGAAAAATTAATAAGATAGAGCGCTTAAAATCAACTCCCCATGCTTGCATAGTGTCACAAAAATTTCATGTAAATGGGATTTATGTCTAACATCAGATAGATAACTTATTGAAGACATGAGGAAAATGTATGAAAATTTCATATATGGTGATGGTGGGACTTTTATCGGCTCTATACACTACTTCAGTAGGAGTGAAATTATATGTGATGATAAAACAGATGCATTTGTCATATGATAAAAACATGTATTATTATAGTTTAAACTTGTAGATATTAAAGATTATGATGAAATGAGTTCTGTGTCCTGTGCTCTATTCATACCTGTTTTCAAAAAGATTTATAGATGGAAGAAGAGACATAACGCCAAAGCTTTGATGTTCATCATTTCCTTCTTGAGGTAGTGTTTTAACTGTTTAATTATGAGTCCCACGTTCAGGGCCAGATCCAGACCACAAACCAAAACGTCATAAAAAAAAACCAACTAAAAAATCCCAAACTCAAAGAAACTGAAATTCTTTCTATCATATTGCAGAGAGAGAATGAGAAAAAGATGGACAGAGAGCTAGAGGGAAAGAGAGGTTGGAAGATAGAGAAAAACGAGGTAGAGAGAGCGAGAGCGAGAGCGGGAGCGGGTAGAGCCAAACCTGAGAACAGACAGAGACAGCCGGGGGAGATCACTGGAGCTGGAGGCCGCGGTCGAGTAATGGCGTCAGCGGACGATGAGAGCTGGTAGAGAGAAGCCCTAGCAAAAGAGGGAATGGGGGAAGCGAAAATGAAAACCCAGACCGGGTCCCGGCCCACGGGTAAGAACCAAATATGGATCCGGGATTGGACAGTTCAGGTCCAGGTCCACAAAAAATATTCCATTGACCTGAATAAGGACTCAGACACCATTTTCAACGGGTTGGAGCCATTTACATCCCTTGTTTTCGTCTTTACGATTGGGGTAGAGATACCGAGGGGCTGTTTGTGCAGCCACACTTAGCCGAAAACCTCTCTTGATAAGGCACTGGGAAATTTGGCTCCTCGTGGGTGAGTTTGGTGCAGCCTTGTTTTTTTTGGCGGAAATGCCCCGTTTTTTACTTGGTTTTTTCGGTGGAAAAAAAACGAAGTTTGATGTAAGATAGCTAGAAATGAAATCCGCAGAAGAAGAAATGTTGGATTTCCTCATCTGCGGACTACACTGCACATAACCTAATAGCGGAAGATGGGGACTTAGGGCGAGATATATATTTTTGGTTTGGTTACTGAAACCTATTATAATATAATATATAAAAGGGTTAAGGTTTGATTTTTCAATTGATCTATACTTTTGCAATTTATTAAAAAATTAATGCTCAATTTTGATGTTAATTTTCAATCATTTTTAACTCGAGGGATGCATATTAAATATTTGAGATCATTTTCAATTTTAAACATCTAAATAAAAAGACCAGTATAAAAGAAATTTTCTTTTAAAGAGTCCAGTATTCAACCATCTCTAATAAATTCATCTGTATTTAGATTTTCTTATCTAAGTGTATTTATGGGTCAAGCCAAATTGAACTTGAATCCAGCCTAGCCCGCTTTTTAGCCTAGGCTTGAACATTAAATTTGAGTTTTTGGGACAAGCTTAGATTATTTAACTAGGCCAATTTCATTGACACGTCTAGCTTTAATCGATTGTTAGAAAGCCCAGGCCTATCATAATCCGGCTATGAAAGTAAGTGTGAAAAATGACAAGTTGACTAAGGGCAAGGACATAGAAAAATGGCATTTTATTATAATGTTAACTTTAGTTGGGCTTAGGCTAATTAGTTATGACCCGATCTAGACTTGAGTTAGGCTTGATACAAGAGCTTATAAGTCTAGCCGGGCTTGGATATTCCTCAGCCTAGAACACCCCTGTTATCTAATATTGTGCCCAAGCAAATATTGTATAAAGTCATCCGAACCTTTGACCCCTAGTTTCCTGCAATCCCATCATGAATTTCAATTTCATGTGACATTTTATTTTATCAACACTATTTGATTCCCCTTCAATAACATAATTCAAATTAATTAGACCAAGTAAAACCAGAGGATTCTCACAACTAACATTTTTAATGACTTTTTCTACATAATTGTGTCACATCCATTAAATTTTATTCCTTTTTATGTTCTTTTTATTGTATTTTTTTTTTCATCATAGTTTTTTTTTATGTTAATAGGTTCTTTTAGTTTTTATGGTGATAGATTTTCATTGATTTTTCTTTTTTTTATGGTTATAGATTTTCATTGATTTTTCTTTTTTCTTTTTTCTTTTTCGCTTCAGATTTTGGTCTTTATGCATTGGGCTTTTAATGACTAAATTTGTTTATTTTAAGATGTTTTTATTATTGAATTGTTTATAGACTTTTATTTTCATGTAATATTTTTTTGGTATTTTATCAAATATTTTTTTATTGGTTTATTCTTTTGACTTCAAAAGATTGTTTGAAGTGAAATGCTCAGCTGATTTCAAACAAATCAAAGTTCTCACATTTTGAAATTAACCAACTATTTTTGTTATTATTATAGGGTTTAATTTTGGGTGCAATTTTTACCATCTCAATATAATTTAGATTAAATATTATTTAATTTTTTATTATTTTTAATATTATAAATCATATTGGCCATGCTAAGCGCTGACATATTTTGCTAGTGTTTTATTATAGGAAAATTTGATGGTAGGACCAAATCCTTGGTATACCTACCCTTTGTTAAGTGGACCAAAGTTATATTGTAAATTGAAATACTTTACATTGGGCCTACTTATAAAAATATAAGCCACTAAAAATAAATATTTCCTCTTGATGTGGGTCCCCAACAAATGTTAATAAAATTAAAATTGCACCCATCAGATTTGTAACTACTATATCATCTTAATAAAATACATAAAAATAACATTCAAATGATTTATAGCAGTAAATCTGATAATAATTCATTAGGATATCCCATTTTTTTCAACTTATACCCTTATAATAGAGCTCATTTATAATAAAAACATGAAGATCTCAAGTCAAGACACGGATATAAATAATAAAAACAAATAGACTTACATCCAAAACAAATGGAATGGTCTTCATCTGCAGGCTCAAGCAGTCAAGCCGGTGGTTTGAATTCCACTAGAAAATTATGACCTCTCTATGTATCTTCATCTTCCTCTGGAAATTTTTGCAAGTAAGACTATGGATCCTTCTTCGAATTGGAAGGGAATCAAATAATGAAAAAGTTTTATTTACTTGACGGTAAATAGTTTATACGAAAATCACAATTAGCAGTAGACACTAGTATATATTGTATCCTTTTTTTTTTCAGTAGAGAAGACTAAATAGAAATAAGATATATTTTTTTAAAGCCCATTTTAAACAATTGTCTATCTCTTATAATGTGACACAGTCCCGATTACAAAAAAATGGACTATCAAGGGCCCCAAATTGATGTAACTAAAAAAAAATAGAAAGCTGAGAAATTTGTAGAAAAATAAATATATCGGAATCTATAGGAATTAAATCAACATAGAACTGATCTTAAAGGCTTCCTTAATCTCCAATTGCCCACAAGAACAAAGGAATAAATAGAATAGCAATCATCAGTTGAACTACCATCACGATCCCCTATATCTTCTGCGTTGTTAGTTTAGTCAGTGATTAGGATGCTATTATAAAGATAAACCAGAAGCCAATTTCATAATGGTAACTAGGACTGCAGAAACCAGTATCCAACAGGCAAAGCCTTGTGGTGGCTGTGGTTGAAAATTTCCATAGTGCAACAATTGATGGGTTTTAGCACGAATACCATTCACTCAATAGTAATTGGTGCAAACTGGGGTGGACCCTGGAAGAAGGGTCTGTGGGCTAAAGCCCCCACCAAACCTGAACAAGTCTAAAAAAGCCCTATCAATTCTAAAACTTATTTTAATTTTTTAAACATTTGGCCCCTCTAAATATTTTATTATTATTATTTTACAATGAGCCCTCAAACTGGGGTGGAATTAGCTAGAAGGGTCTGGGGGCTAAAACCCCCACAAGACCAGAAAAAGTCTAAAAAAACCCAATCAATTCTAAAAATTATTATTATTTTTTTAACAATTGTCCCCACCTAAGTATTTTATTATTATTATTTTACAATGGAAAAAACCCAACTCACAGGGAGAATTTCAGCGTGTAGACACCCCCACCCCGTACCCAAAAAAAAAAAACCCAACTCGCGGGAAAAATATCAGCGCGTAGAACTATAATTAGAGACATTGCAATGTGAGGGTATATATAGATATAGAAATATTATTAGAGGGTATAGGTTGAAATGGAGCGGAAAGAGCGCCTTGGCCTAGGAAGCTTTGGCCTGGAAGGGGCGGAATGGGTGCCACTTGACAAGCACTGCATCTTCGGCGGCGGCGGCTGCGGCTGCGGCACCAACAGAAGCCTTGTCACTACCACTGGTGTATTGCACTACAACCTCCTCTCGTGGGATGGAGCATCGCACCTTTACATTTGGGACTCCAATAGGTGCTGCGTCAATCGCCTCTCCTTGCGGTTCGGTGAACCTCCCACCATCGAGGCTGCTTCATCTTTCAAGGTCGGTAGAGATTCAAAAGAATATATATATATATATATATGTATCTATGTATGTAATCAACTCATAAGGGCCTGTTGTTTAGCACTAGAATATGATATGGGAAGTGGGAAGGCAGAAGGCTCAACCAAAGGGTTTTTTTTTATTTTTTTTCAAGGGTGGTGAGTGGAGTGGGAATGATACGAGGTGAGAGGTGAAGGATGTAAGGTACCTAACAGCATAGTAGGTATGATGGCCAAGGATTTGAACTATCCCCCATTCCTGTACGCCTGCAACTCTGTTCGAATCAATATAGCTGTTTTCTTGAATAGTTCTATTTCCATATCTTCTTCATATCTTGATGTATCAATCTAAGGATTTATTTAATTGGTACTTGATACAGCAGTTAATGCCAGTGTTTTCCAATGCACAGTTGTTATATCCAGATATTCAGATGCACTTTGCTGTCTGCAATATCTCAATCAATAGAGCTGGATCATCATTAATCCTTGCTGGCCCTAGCGGCTTGTGTGTCATGTATCTGTACGAGCGAATCTCTACAAAAGATAATAGCATCACTTGCAGGTATGTATAGAGTTATTTCTGTAAATGCAGTTCCAATCGTCTTTATCAACTGTCTTGCATATGTTCCACCTGACATGGCTGTTCTTGCATTTTATTTCATACTTTCCAGACAAAACTTAGGATTAGGATTTTTTTTCCAGACATTTGGTGTAAGCATATTGCTGGTATGTTTAGAAGTAACCTTGCTGAATGATGAACATTACGAGAACTGTTCCACTGTTTAGAAATTGGCACACACAACCATGAAACACACTGTAATTGAAGTAAACTCAGGAAATCTTTTATTAATTGGAATAAGCATCAATTACAATGGGGAAGTCCACCCATATATATATAGAGCAAGATGGGCTGTATAAGAAGACGAAGAAAGAAGTTAGAAAAGTAGTAAGTAGTGTAAAGTTCAAAGCATACGATGACCTCTATAATAGGTTGGGAACAAGAGAATGAGAGAAGGATATTTTTAAGCTTACAAAAATAAGAGAAGAGAAAAGTAGGGACTTAAATCATGTCAAATGTATCAAGGATAATGAGAAAAATGTTCTGGTGAAGGACAACGATATTAAAGAAAGATGGAAGGAATATTTTAGTAAACTTTTAAATAAAAAACATATGGGGGATATAAGAACTAGCGAGGATACTTCATTATCAGAGCATATTTTTCTTCGTAGAATTAGAGGGGTAGAAGTGAAGAAAGCATTGAAGTGAATGAAGATAGGAAAGGCTGTAGGCTCAGATGATATTCCGATAGAGGCATGGAAATGCTTAGGAGAGGTTAGGGTGAGTTAGTTATGTAAACTATTCAATACGATACTTGTGACAAAGAAAATGCCGCATGAATGGAGAAGAAGCATTATAATACCTACATATAAAAATAAGGAGATATGCAAAATTGTACCAACTATCGAGGGATTAAACTTATGAGTTATACTATGAAGTTATGGGAGAGAATAATGGATCAAAGATTTAGACGGAAGACCAAAATCACTAAAAACAAATATGGTTTTATGCTAGGGAGGTCAACTATGGAAGCTATCTTTTCACTTAGGCAATTAATGGAAAAATATCGATCAAAGAGGAAAAATCTACACATGGTCTTTATTGATTTAGAAAAAGCTTATGATAGGGTACTGAGGGATTTAATTTGATGGGTTTTGAAGAAAAGGAATGCCCTCAGAGGTTATATTGAAAATTTTAATGATATGTATGAATGAGTAGTAACAAATGTGAAAACCACATGTGGAGAAACAAGTGGATTCTCCGTGACTATAGGTTTGCATCAGGGATTGGCTTTAAGCCCTTATCTCTTTGCATTAATTATGGATGAGTTAACTGCATATATTCAAGAAGAAGTACTATGGTGTATGTTATTTGCAGATGATATAGTATTGGTGGATGAATGAAGAGAATGTGTAAATGCAAAACTCGAGAGATGGCGGGGAGCATTAAAATCTAGAGGCTTTAAAATAAGTCGTACAAAGACATAATATATGGATTGCAACTTCAGTGTACATATAAAATTTGTTAAAACCACTGTCAAAATTGAAACCTATGAGATACCATGTAGAAATTCTTTTCGGTATATGGGCTTGATAATTAGTAAGGATGGGGAGATTGATGAAGATGTGAAGCATATGATAAAAGTTAGATGTCTGAAGTGGAGACTAGCTTTTAGAGTGCTTTGTGACAGACGAATGCCAATGAAATTGAAGGGTAAATTTTATAGGACAGTGGTTAAACTAATTATGACATATGGAGTAGAATGTTAGCCAATTAAGAAGACGCATATATATAAGATGGAGGTGGCGGAGATGAGAATGCTTATGTGGATGCGTAGTAAAACTATGAAAGATAAAATTAGAAATGAGTGATTTCGAGAGCATTTAGGGGTAGCACCAATAGGGGATAAGATTAGAGAAACCCATTTAAGATGGTTTGAACATATTGAGCGTAGGCCGGTAATCGCATTGGTGAGAAAAAGTTTGGCTATACAGGTGGATAACTCATTAAGAGATAGGGGTAGGCCAAGGAAAACATTGATGGAAGTCATTGAATTAGATTTGAAGAAGTTTAACTTATCTAAGGATTTGGCTCAAAATAGATCGGAATGGAAAAACAGAATTCATGTAGCAGACCCCAACACGGTGAGGATAAGGCTTTGATGATGATGATATATATATATAGAGCAAGATTAGCCTTTTATAACTTGGATACCAAGTCTTACCTAAACAATAAAGGAAACTAAATCACTAAACTTGCCTAATAATCCAAGGTAAATAAAACTCCTAATTTTAAGAACTTCTAATAAATCTGGCTTGCATAAAAATTGGTTATGCTTTTTTGACTTTTTTAGCCTCCTTCCCGCTGCACATATCTCTTATAATGATATGGGCTTATGAGAATTTGTGCTCTCATTGTAAATTGCTGAACTTCCTGGATTGAGTTAAGGCATGTTGTCTCAAGTTGATTGTGGGTGTGGGCTGTTTGAAATGTATTTAGATCATGAAAGTCTTCTTAAAGCTTCAAATTAAATGTTTAGAGCAGGATGGTCTCCTGGGACTCTGGTTATTCCTAGGTTCAGAAGAGGGAATATTTCAATGTACTTGTGCCTTTTTTGTTGGATTCAAATTCTCACATCTAGCAGGAAGGGCTGCTGGCTTTTGGTGTTGCATATTGCGATAGAATTCTATGCTATTATATAGGCTTGTTCTTGTATGCTTTAATTTAATAGACCCTCTTATTTTTCAACTTGAACTTTCAAATCACTTAAGAAGAAAAGGTTCAGTTACCCAAAAAAAAAAAAGAAAAAGAAATCTAATATATTTTATGATTTTTTTTAAATAATCTGTTTTCCGATTTGTAAGCATGACTTCAGTCATTTATTATTTCCCTTCCATGCTTTAAAAACATCATATAAAACTAGTTGGGTTTTGAAATGTAGTAATTTGCCATATGTGTTTGTTATGGACTCATCCACAGACTCATCTGCACAAAGGTTTTTGGTCGTGCTCCCAGGATATTTTTTCATTTCTTTTACTTCTTGCAGGTTAGCTTACTATTATATGCATAAAGCTGTTAATTCCCCTATTCCTTAGACATTCTTATGGATGTTTTATCTTATCCATTTATTTACAGGACAGTTTCGGTTGGTTCTCAAATATATTTTGACAACAAGAGTTCCATACAAACTTTACAAGCTTCATGGCACCCTTATGGTGATACACATTTGGGAATTCTTTCTTCTGATTCAGTTTTAAGGTATGATGACTGAAGTACAGATGTGCGCTGGATTATCGATAACACAAGATATAGTCTTTTTTTTTATCCTTAAAGTCTTCATTTTCTTAATACTTGTTGACTACAGTTTCATTGAATCACTTATATCTGAAACTTTATGTCAACCACTGAACTCATGAGTCATAATACCAACCTATTTTGGACATTATTGTTATCATTGTTATTTATGTCTTATTGCATCTACCAGCTTTCTATTGGAATACTTTGTAAGGATTTGTGTATCCTTATGTTGATTTAATGGGAGGAAGAAGAAAAGCACAAGAGAGAAAAGAGATAGTTTTGATGAAACTGTCTTGACCCTTTGATGGGCATCGACCATTCTATTTATAATGTATATTGCCTTAATCAAAGGCTAGGTTTATAATGATTGATATCTAATTATAAATAAGTAAGGAAAGTGTATAATTGCTATTTGATATGATACAGCTATACAGAATTGACTAGATCCCTCACATGGGATGCGTTTGATATTCATGGGCCTGGTGGACCTGTTATTTCTATGTTTCTACACTCCCCCTCAAATTTATGTGGCTGTTCAAGAAGCATCAGTTTGGAAAGAATGTAATCATGACGATCCCAGGGCAATCCCTTGGTAAACACATCTGTCAATTGTTCAGAGGATGAGATATATGGTAGACAGATTTTGTTTGTGACAGTCAATCTTAATATGCTTAATACGCTCATGGAAGACAGTATTTTTGGCAATTCTGATGACATTAGTGTTATCTTCATCTAGATGGGTAGGGCTAGCAAGAAAGACTCTAAACTCACGAAGAAGACGCCATAGCCGTACGACTTCGCTAGTGGTGGCGAATATGGAACAATATTCTGACTTAGCAGTTGATTTGGAAACTGTGCTTTGTATCTCTCTTTTCCATGAGATGAGAAAGGGCCCTAAGAACATACACCATCTTGTTGTTGATCAACGAGTATCAGGACATCTTGCCCAATCTGCATTAGCATAGGCTCGTAATTGTAACGAGGATGTGGAGGGGTAGATCAATCCACGATTATGAGTACCTTTGATATAATGAAGAATTCGATAGACAGCTTGAAGATGTGGTAATGCGAAACGGAATGGATTCGTGGGCAGGCAAGGTAGACGATGGAGATAAAGGGGAAAATTAGGCTCTCACTAAACTTTGATCTGGAGGCGTTAGAGAAATTGGGCTTTCACCAAACTCCAATTCATGAGGTGTTAGAGATTTCGATGAGAGCTTGAAGAAACTTGGAAAAGATCCCAATACTTTTCATTAATCATCAATCATTAGCTAAGCCAAAGAGGCTTTACAATGCTTAAATAAATAAAAGACATAACCCTAGGACTAATCTGAACCATCCAAACGCTTCGACAGTCAAGATTAAAACACATTGCTAAAATAAATTAAAAACATAAACAAATAAAACCTTAAATGAACTAGGATAGGTGGGTTGGGCCCAAATGCGGGTCGACTCATGGGGGATCATGGGTCTGTCCTGCATCAATTCTCCTATTTTTGGAGAAAACTCGACCTTGAGTTTTATGAAAGTCCTCTAGGATCAAATATCAAGGGTAAAAATCCTCGATGTGCTTCTTGGTCTTCAATCTTTTGGCATGACTTGAAGGCGGGAATTAATCTTTTCATCCAAGTAGAAAGAAACTGGAGGCATGGCTTTTGTTGATGCTTGACTTCAGCACTGATGTGTGATATGACCATTAGATGCATCAGTTGTTGGCTTTGAAGTAGTAGATCACAATCTTTGGTTGTCAATAGTCTATCCCCAAAGATGAAATCAATGTGAGAGACATCAATGAGTTACTCAACATTTTCAATACTAGCCTTTTCAACCCTTCTAATACTGGCTTGTTCAATCTATTCAGTATTAGCTTCTTTTTCAGTGGAAATAGGTGTTTTGGAATGTGGTTTTGCATTGGTTTCCATTGGATCTGCAGGTTGATTGTGAGTCTTATCCAAGTCTGCACTATTAGCTAGCATATGCTGATAAACAATTTCCAAAGGATGATACTCAGGTTCATTTTCTTCCAATTCATCTGAAGTAGAGATGTTTGAAGGAGTGTCGCATGCTACTTCATCTAAATTGATTATGAAATCATTTCTTTCATACCTTTGTTCCTCAATTTCACCCTTAACACTCTCCACAATGAGTTCAACAATATGAGCTTTGGTAGTTTGTAGAGATTTTTCTTTTTACAACTTACGATTGTGCAAGCTTTCATGTTTTTCCGAATTTCAAACATCTAACAATTATAGTGTCATAATGTTCATCACTTTCATCTAGTCTATATAATACGCGTAGCATTTTAAATTCAGTATCGTAATCAAGAACTGATAGCTTAAGTGGCGGACCCAGGATTTTTGTTTAAGGGTTGTGGATAATGGTCAATTGAAAAGTCAAACTGATTAATTTGGTGTAGTTTTTTCACATGAACAATGAAAAAAGGAGAAAATGTATTGCGTTTAAATGGATACAAAATTTTTAAATGCAACAGCTGACATTCTCTCATAAAAAGTGATATCTTGACTCTAAAACAATTGAACTAGAGGATCTTGCACAAAGTCCATATGTTGATATGCATAAAACAAATTCAAACATGCTTAAGCTTAATGGATCATTGATAAAAAAAAAGTAGCAGCAAAATAATTAAAATAAAAGCAACAATATGCATAAAAAAGCAGCAAAAAAAAAAGTAAAAACAAAGTTGGGTTGTTGTTTGGGCGGCCTAGGGTTGGGGCAAGGTCGAGTTTGGAGAGGAAAGGTGTGGCCGGTTGGGACCTAGGGTCTTGGGGTTGGGGTGGACTGGGAATGGCTGAAAGCTTGAATGGGTTGGTGGTTGGGGCATGGCCGCAAGGTGGAGAGGGTGGGATTGCCGGATTGGGGGCAGAGGATTGGGTGGCTTGGGGTTGAGGGGTAGGGGATTGAGCACCGGCGGCCTTGGGCTGGGCCGCTGGGGGGTGGTTTGGGGCTGCTGCCTGTGAAGGCTGGGACAACCTGGACTGATGGAGACCAAAGAGGAAAGGGTTGGCAGTGGTGGATGGGTGTGACAAGGAAGAGAATGATGGAGTAGAGATGGGGGAAGAGGGAGACTGGGAGAGAGAATGAAGGAGCGGAGATGAGAGAGAGAGAGAGAGAGAGAGAGAGAGAGGGGAAGGAATCATACCTTAATAGGCTCACTAGCAAGAAAAGAATAGCAGAGGCTGCAGAGCACCACTAGAAGATGAAGTAGACTTGTAGAGAAGGGTTGGAGAGACGACTTTTGGGTTTTTCACAGACCTGGTGTGCTTTTGACTTCACAAGCTAAATGGGCGGGGACAAGATTAGGTTTTACCTGGGGTCATGGGATATTAATTAACATAGCATTGTGAGGAGATTTCAAATTCATGTGGGTGCATCCGCCCCCACATGAGTACATGTGGGTTCGCCCATGGATAGCTTGCCTTGTCTCAAATTCAGAAATTGATCAAAGTAGGCTTTATTTTCAGCATACCATTGTTCATACTTAAGTGAATATGTCACTCCAAGCACAGCATGGTGCAATTGCAACGATAGCTCTTGGTCTGATTCCATACGGAAGACTTCTAAAATAATATGCCTTTTTTTTGTAAAAAAAATAAATCAATCTAATCTGTTATGTAAATCTTTTCAAAACAAGCGCACTGGATCAAACAGATCTGAAATCGGAGTCCGGATGGAAGAGATCTTGCGATTTGAAGCTGGATGGTTGAAATTGAGTTGACGACGGGCCTTTGATTGATGAGATTTGTCTCAATACCTACACCATTGTGTAGATCGTATCACCACAAGCGTGCAGGATCAAACGAATCTGAAATCGGATTCCGGATGGTCCCGATATCGCTAAGAAGATTCTGGCGTTGATGTTGGCCAAACTGATTTGACCGTATTCTGCTGATGTGATGTTGACGTCGCTGCTGATCTTAACAGAGGATGCTTGCTGGGTTGGTAGCAAAACTAGGTCGGGTCCATCTGACCCGAACTTGACCTAGCTTGTATATCAAAACCAAGCTGGGCTTTTTTGCTAAAACAGGTCGACTGACTTGTGATCTGGCCCAACCTCCTTTTTCTTGCTATTTGTCAAAGACATGCAGGCGATGGGAGATGGACAACAGCTATGGTATCGGCAGTGGAGCTCAACAACGGCAACGAGGGATAATTCTTCAGAAAAAGTTGATGGTGCTTAACCATGCACGCAGGCGAGGTGGCAGGTGTGGTGGCTAGTGTCTCTGCTAATGGAAGGTGGCAGGCGTGGTGTGGCTATTGGGGTGCAGCAGTCTGGTGCCAGGTATGCTCGTCCTCTGATCTCTTATTCTTTTTCTTCCTTTTTTTATTTTATGTTATTTTATTTTTTAAAGGGTTTTGTTGGACTTTGGGGTCTGGGGTTTGCTTGATGTGAAGTTGGAATCAAGGCAGAAAGGGGGTTGGATTAGGGTTCTCAAAGAAAAGGTTTTGGGTGTTGATGGTGGGATTTTTTTTTTTCTTAAGAATGGGTTTCGGTGATCAGGGATGGTCTGGGGAAGGACATGAGTGGGTTTCGGCTTGGGTAGGGTTGCAGAGTTTCAAATTTGGTAGATCTGCATTGGGGAGTCAACAGGGATAGGGTGGTGATGAATTTGGGGGTGCTGAATGGTGATGACGGTTGAATTGGCGACAATGATGAATGCTGAGAATCCGATTTCGGTTGGATCGTTCTTCATCTCTGATACTAAATAATGTGGAACGGAATGGATTCGCGGGCGGGCAAGGTAGATTATGGAAATAGAGGGGAAAATTAGGCTTTCACCAAACTTCGATCCGGAGGTGTTAGAGAAATTGGGCTCTTACTAAACTGCAATCCATGAGGCATTAGAGATTTCGAGGAGAGCTCAAAGAAACTTGGGAAAAATCCCAACACTTTTCATTACTCATCAATCATTAGTGAAGCCAAAGAGGCTTTACAATGCTTAAATAAATAAAAGACATAACCCTAGGACTAATCTGAATCATCCAAAACACTTCAACGGTCAAGATTAGAACGCATTGCTAAATGAACTAGGATAGGTGGGTTGAGCTCAAAGGTGGGTCAACTCATGGGGGACCATGGGTTTGTCCTGCATCATGTGGTTTATGAGGATTCCTAATAAATTGGCTGATAGTTTGCACAACATTGGAGATATCCGGCTAAGTCATGGTTAAATAGAGACGGTTGCTGTCGAGACTACGAAATAGAGTTGGATCTATGAGAGGATTTCCATATTTTTTGTTAATTTTTACATTGAGCTTTATTGGAGTGGCAAAGGTTTTGGTGTCGCTGAGTCATGCAAAATGAATTAGGTCATCAGCATATTTTGTTTTAGTGACTCGAATTCCATCCTCATTTCGTGCAAGTTCCAACCCTAGAAAGTAAGTTAAAGGACGAAAGTCCTTCATTTTCAAGGTACTCTTGAGGTGAGACTTGAGTTTAGAGTTGCTAGCTTGATCATTGTCATTGAGGATCATATCATTAACATAGATCAATAGAATTGTACAACTATCAGATGATCGCTAAATGAAGAGAGAGCTGTTATTTGAACTTTGATAGAAGTTTGCTTGAAGGATGGCGGAGCGAAACTTTTCAAACTAGGCGCGTGTAACCTCTTTAAGTCCGTACAAGGATTTGGTCAACTTACAGACATGCTATGATGGACAAGCAGATCCAGGTGGAGGACACAAATAATTTCCTTGAGATCCCTATGTAGGAAAGCATTTTTGACATCCATCTACCAAAAAGGCTAGTGACGAGCTGTTGCAATAGTAAGTAAATATCGAATTGTAGCTATTTTGCTACCGGAGCAAAGTCTTCTTCATAATCAGTATACTTCTGTTTGTAACCCTGGGCCACTAGTTGAGCCTTGTATCTGTCAACACTGCCATCAAATCGCTGTTTAAAAGAGTAGACCCCCTTACTTCTAATGATGGATGTATCTACAGGAAGAGGCACCAATTCCCAGGTTTTGTTGGCTTCTAAGGTAGGGAGTTCATTTGTCATTGGATCTTGCCAACATGGTATATCAGTAGCCTGAGAGTAGGATGTTGGTATGGGAATTGGATCCAAAGGGGTAAATAAAGCTGGAAATCCATATCTATTAGGTGGGATTGAGATACGACTAGAGCTTCATAATAGAGGTTTAGATTAGTACCTTCAGTAAAAGTATCATTGCGCGGAGGAACTGGCACGGAGGTGTATAAGGAAATGGAGAAGTAGAAGGTGGCTGTTTAGGACGACAGGAATAAACCTGTGTGATAATAGGATGTGGAGTAGGAGATGAAGGTGAAAAGGATGGAAGATAAGAGACTTGGATATTAGAGGGATTGTGTGACTGAGAATAAAACTGGACGTGTTCTAAGAAAATAACATTTCGAGAGATTCGTAATCGTCGCTCTTTGACATTGGAAACCTTTGTGTTCGTCACTGTAGCTAATAAACATGCAGCGAACCACTTGTGGTGACAATTTGTTACGTGCTCCAGAGAAGGAAGATGGATCAAACAGAGGCATCTAAAAATTCATAACTTTGAGTAAGAAGGAGGGTGACCAAATAAACTCTTAAAAGGAGAGATTTTACTCAGTATAGAGCTAGGTAATTTGTTTCTAAACTGCTGTATGGGCTGCCTCAAACTAGAACTTAGGGGGAACGAGTGATTCCACAAGGAGAGTTCTAACAGTTTCTAAGAGATGGCTATTTTTCCATTTTGCAACCCCATTCTGTTGAGGTGTGTGAGGGCATGATTTTTTTTATGAACAATTCCTTTTTTTTGCTAAAAAGTTATGAAATTCAGTGGATGTATACTCTCCCCGAATTTGAACGGATGATTTTAATGGACTTTTGGAATTGAGTGCTTATCATATTATAGAATTTTTGAAACTTGGAGAAAACTTCAAATTTAGATTTTCAAAAATATGTCCATGTGTACCGACAGTGATCATTTATAAAGGCGACATAATATTTATATTCAACTCTACTCAAATAAGGGGTAATCCCCCATACATCTGTGTGAAGTGTGAACTACATCAAAAGGAGCAGTGCTACGTGAGTAATGAATAGGAAAATATAAGATATACTTTTGTTCAGACAACATGATTCACATTTAGATTTTGCAAAATTAGAAGCCATGGAACTAAAAATAGATTTATCCAAACATCCAAGTTTAAATAAAGATAATAAATTTGCATTATTCAAATGACCAAGGCATTTATGTCAAGTGGTCCACACATTATTTAAAATACTCATAGAGGATGCAAATAACGATTGTTTTCCAATTTCGGGAAGGAATAGCCTGCCATGCTTACTCCCTATCCCGATCACCTTCTCAGTTTGCCGTTCCTGTATGATATAACCAGATGGAGAAAAGTTAACCAAATAACCGCAATCAATAAGTTGATCAATTGAAATGAGATTTGCGGCCAAATTTAAAACAAAACAAACATTGCGCGGGTAAGAGTTCTAATGGATACAGTTCCAGTACTAGAAATAGGCAATTGATGACCATTTGTGGTGGTGATGAAATCACGACCGTTATAAGGTTGTTGGTTGTTCAAATTTTGTGCCATAGAGGTCATGTGATTTGAGGCCTCTGAGTCTAGGAACCATGTGGTAGGGATGATAGTATATGGTGAGGTGGATGAGTGAAATGTAGGAAATGCAAAAGAAGAAAACAGACCACTAATACCCATAGAGGTATATGCAGACGCTACTGTAATTGATCAAATTCTTAATCTGAGCCGTATTCAGTCTGTCAATGTGACAGAAGTAGTGTTAGAGGAAGCTAGATCAATTTGAGTAATATTCTGAGCCTGAAGTGCAATATTGCCATGCTTCAGAGTCTGTGCTGATTTCTTTTCAGGCTTTCTTCTGCAAGTGGAAATGACATGACCAGTCATTCTGTAGTAGTGGCAAAATAATTTGCTCCTGCACTCTCGATCCACGTGCCCATACCTCTTACATTCGAAGCACCGTGGTTTTTGACCATGAGTAGTGAACATGGCCATCTCATTAGCTGATTATGAAGCTGGAGTTGTTAGAAGTGCTTTTGGTTCCGCATGAAGAGAATGAGTAGATGATAGGCAAGTTTTTTAGCGGAGAACCTCTTGGATGCATGTGTCTAGGTCAAGAAAGATTTCTTTATTCATAAGTAGCAACTGCAGCCCGTACAGGTTCAAATTCAGATCGAAGGTTCATGAGAAACTAATTGACATGTTGTTCCTCTTGTAATTTAATGGCTTGTGAAAGAAATTCAACTGACACATGTTGAAGAAGCATTTGATCCCTTCCAGTCCAAAGGGCTAGAAAGCCATTGTAGTATTCTTGGACAGATTTGTCATTCTGACAATATTTGGATAACTTTGTATCCAGGTGAATTCGGCAAGCCTTGTTTTGCTAATATATTTTCTTCATATGTACTCACATATCAGAAGCCTTGGTAAAGGCTTGAAGTGCCATTTAAAAGGGGGGATCTACTGAATTTAGGATCCAAGCTATCACTTTGGCATTGTGTTGGTTTGAAGTAGCTAGGGCCTTATCATCTACAACTGGTGTGGTTGATGTAGCAGTGGTTCTTACAATTGGTTTGGAAGTTGTTCCATCGAGATACCCGATCATACCTTGTCTGTCAACAAAATTTTTGGGATAGAAGGACCGGGATAGGTAGTTTGTTGTTCTATTAGATTTAACTAAGATAACATCCACTTTATCCATTAGAAGAACCCAAGTCGCCGTTTTTAACACAAATGGATAGAACCAGTATGTGAAGAAAAAAAAAAGCAACAGAAAAACTCCCCCTGGGTGAGCAGAATTTTGAGGAAAATGGGGTACAGGGCTACTAAAAATGGGTTATCTTGCCGATCAGTCTTCCAGGTTATTCTGGTGGCGCAACTTGGTAACTACTAAACCAAGAATTACTGTGTTCCAATGGTCAGATGTGATTTGCAAGACTCTAAAATGAAACTATTTCAAGAACACTGTCAACCAAAAAAGCGGTAAAACATTGATCTATAGGGCTGATAAAATCCTAAAAAAAATGTGCAATATTGCAGACAATATTGGGTGACACTAATGGTGCCGGTCTCTATTGGTCCCACTGTCATGCCCCTAGATCATAATACGGGGTTAAATGTGAGATTAGGGCCAATTAAAAATTTTCTTGTTTAAAGCAACACATGGCTCCTAATCAATCTCACACAGGACCTTCGTCCGTGGTGAGTTCATGAAATTGAATAGATACCACCAGCCGCGGAATCCCTATCTAGCAATTGGTATCGCAATATAATACAGACTATGAACATCAAAAGATATTGGATTTAAAATTTGAGTTTCAAAGTTAGAGACATGTTTTAATTATAAGCCCACTAAAAACTCAGGCCCAAAATAATAACCCAAAAGAAACCCAAAAGATGTTAGCCTAAAATAAAGATTAATCGTGTACAAAGCTAGACAGGTCTAACTTCGTCATCTGCACCCCACGTGGGCTCGTTAGGTGGCTTAAGCGCATGTGGTGCTTCACCCTTGCGCCTTATTCTTTAGGAAATAGGGATTGGTACCTACACACCAATACAATATTATCAGACTACGATAAGTCGGCAAGAAGATAATATAATCCGTAATAAACATACAATACGAAAGCTAGTAAAGACGATGTGATTATGTGAAGAAAACAATAACAGTAGGAAGGGAAGTAATCCTAATCTATTATATCAAAAAAGCACATAAGCCTTAATAATAGGGCTGTTGAACCCATCAAATCATCGAGAGGAGCCCGGTCAAGACCAGGTGCTCAATCCTGTAATTCCTTAGGAGGAGCTCGGTCAAATCATCGGATGCCAAGCAATCCGGTTAAGGCAGTGATCAACCGTTCAAAATCGATCTGCAGTAGTCGTTAAGAAACTTTTAGATATATAATATACTATAGACCAACTTAGAGGCGCCCAAACACCAATTCCAAAGTCTAGGTGAAGAGTTGTCTCCCTATATAAGCATACGGGATTGAAAGAAGGAGAGACTACTCTTTGAATCAGAATTCAAATCCAAACAACATGAGTAATCCTCTGGTAACCACGTACCATCTTGCCAAACCACTTCACAGTCCTTATTGAATGCAAGGGTATGATCTAGGGCAATGTACATCAAGTATACATTATGAAAACAATGCAAAGATGCACCCTAATGACCAAGGAGTGTATACTAATCACCTCCTAGTTATTCGTCACTATTCGCGCACTCGATAACTCTTAATTAGACCACGACTGAAGTGAGTTTGGGGTCAAAGGGGTCAAATACACGAGATGCGTAGCCCTAACAATCATTTCAATCGAGTACAAGGTAGATTGTTCCTCATATACCAACCAAGTGACCCACAAAAAGTATTTATGCCCAAATACACTTCTTACGTAGTGATTTAAGGTGAGTTTATCGAAATCCGGGTCAAATGGGGTCCCATAATTGAAACAAGGCTATGGCATGCACGTAGTATGAATATGGATCACAAAGAACCCACTAAACATCACTACATTGGCCTAAACACCGAAAACAAACTCTGGGAAAAAACCATAATTTGATTGATCGGGCATGGACCAGATTGATCGGACTATAGTTTTGTTCCCGATTAGATCTAGCTTCGATTGATTAGGCCTGGGACTAATTCCTATGGGAGTCTCCTATTACTTTCATCTTGGGAGCTCAACTCCCTACATTTCCTCCCCCATTTCACCTGCATAAGATAAGGCTTTGCCCTCTCCATTTCCACCAATAAAACCACCTCAAATCCTCCATTCAAACATCCATACATGAGCACATCTAAACCTAGCATTTCATTCAAGTTCCATTAAAATGGGCAAAACATCTAAGTGGAAGTAATAATGCTAGAATCAAGTAAAGAATGTGCATATCATTATGAAAGATGTATATCCACTTGTCTTAGATGAAAATGGGAAGAAATGAGTGATGCCCTAACCCTCTCAACGCCCAAACGGAGCTTAAACGATGAAGAGACTCGATCCCAACTAGAACTACGCTACAACATCAAAGAAAATACCCTAATGAGCACTCTAAACACTTCCTAAGCTGAAAAACCATAAAGACTTAGGAATGAGAAGGTTGGGAGCTTACTTTGAGCTTGATGGTGGATGGGAGAAGATGAAAATGATATCTACGAGTTGAGGAAGGCTTGAGGAAAAAGATGAGAGTGAAAATCTGATGGTGTGATAGTTAGAAATATGGCTACGGCAAGGAATGTGAGTGAGGAGAAAGAGAAATGGGAGAAGAAAGGGAAAAAAAAGAGAAAGAAAGGAATGAGCTGGGGCTTGATTCCTTATATAGAGATGAGGTTTATGGAAATTACAATAAAGGGTTTAGTTTAAGGGATTTGGGTATTTAGAGGGTTAAACGGATTCGGTTCGGTCTGGGGTAGAAGGTTTAAAGTCTTGAAATTAGGCGATCTACCCAATGAATCCAAAACCTCGCAAAGCGATAAATTACAAAAAAGGGCTTCTATACTTTCTAAAATTGCAAACTACCCCTTGCTACACTTGAACGAGCTTGAAAACCAATGTAACTTTGCACACACGATCCTAACACAAAGCAGACTTGTTTAGACACTAACGAAGCTTAATTAACTAAAATACAATTTAATTAGGCTAATACTCATATCAGGTTACGAAACGTTACACCCACAATCACAAGTGGGGCCCACTGTTTGATCGGGCTGATATGGTTGTTGACTGTGGGGATCAGATTTGCAGAATGTATTTCTTGCAGAAACTGAAAGTCTAAATGGCTGGGATAGGTCTTCTAAATGTTAGAAATGGTGTTGTTGGAGCTTGCTTTCTCTAATCAGAATATGGAAGGAAGCAGACTGGCTACTTCTATTTGTAGAATAATGGACAACAATGATGCTTCTTCTGAGGAGCAGTGGACACTGAAAGGATAGGAACATGAGTCCTGAAGCTCTGATACCATGTAAGGATCTGTGGATCCTTATGTTGATTTAATGGGAGGAAGAAGAAAAGCACAAGAGAGAAAAGAGAGAGTTTTGATAAAACTGTTGTGACCCTTTGATGGGCATCGACCATTCTATTTATAACGTTTATTGCCTTAATTAAAGGCTGGGTTTACAATGATTGATATCTAATTATAAACAAGTATGGAAAGAGTATAAATGCTGTTTGATATGATACCGCTATATAGAATTGACTAGATCCTTCACGTGGGATGCATTTGATATTCATGGGCATAGTGGACCTATTCTTTCTATGTTTCTATATACTACACTGATTTGCCAATCTCAAACTCAAGGGCGGACCCAAGTACAAGGGTCTAGGGGCTGAAGCCCCCATCCAAAACTTAAAAAAGTTAAAAAATCTTAAGAACCCCCTGCAAATGCTGAAAATTAATAGATGTATTTTTTTGTTTTTTACATTTGCCCCTTCCTCAATATTCTTTTTTTACATAGAGCCCCTTGAGGAGAATTTCCTTGGTCCGCCTTGGCTCATACCCAAGATGGGATGTCATAGTAGTAGTAGCAATTTCTTGATGATACACATTGCACAAGGAGCAGCCATGCAGGGGGCTTTGAAAAAGTATTTCCACTGCCTCTACTAATGCCTCTAGGTTTTAGTAGAATTGGTTAGCGGAGGAGATTTAATAGGTTGTTCCACATCTCATTTTCCATTCAATATGATCTGAGAGTAAGGACAATGGGATGTGTATACTGATCTTAGGATCCAGTGATAATGTCTCGTTATTTTGTGGCCTATTATTCTGCTTCCTTTGCAGCTTTCATATAGGTTCTGCCTCTAAACCAGTGACGATACTCTACAGCTCCTTGAATAAAGCATGCATTCCCATAGAAAATGTAAAGAAAAACCCTCCAATCAACACTCCCCAAACTAGGAATAAACTGGCCATATAGAGCACTGCAAATAGTTCTACTTCTAATACATCAAAATATTAGCCAACTGTCCAGATATTTTCAGACACAGTTAAATGAGTCCAATCAGTATGCACATGACAATCAAAGCCCAAAACGAGATCTACCAGATGCCATGTAATGTACCCAGACTGAACATAGTCAAAACCAGTCGCAGAGTTTAAAAGATTTTTTGTCTGAAGAGTAACTTAATTTTAGTTATAGTGAAAAAATTTTAACACCAAAATTGACATGAAACAACTTAGATAGTGTACATCAAACTATGAGGAACATGGTCGCACAAGCTGCCTAGGTGCCTATAGAAACACCGAATGGGTTCAAATGTGATACCTCAATACAGTTCCTACTGGAATTTGTCAGCATTGTACTCTAATACTGATGATATTTTACATGGGTTAGTGATGTTGGAAACCACTCGAACACTAGTCCTTTGGACAGTCTTACAAATGGAGGAGTTCAACACAATTCTCTCCCACTGCATACCTTACTTATAGGCTGTCTAATATATTATAGAGAAATAGATAAATGTAAATGATTTTTTTCCTGGTTAAAAGGATTGTAATCATTGTAACTCGTTAAAAATCTGTATTAACAGGTATGCCTTATAAAGACACCTTTCACAGCCATGCCGTGCATTTTCTCATTATTTTCTTTGTTGTGGCAAGATTTGGTAATATCCTTAAACTATATTATGATTTCTGATATTAGAGTTAACTGTGGGGGTTAAAAAGTGTTGCTGTTCGTGAACCTGAGCCTGTCCTAGATATCCATTGGATCCACCTATTCTCACCCATGAGAATGAAGCGTGGGCAACTAGACGGGAGTGGTAATCAGTATTTTGGAGATTTTTTGTAGAATTTTTTTGGCATTAAAGGTTAGTTATATGAGCTTTCTCCTTGTTTATGAATTGACCTTGGCTGCTTAGATTCGTTGTCATTTTTTTTTCTTTGTTTTGGTAAAACTATTTACCATCAAGGTAACTGCCAGGATCTGAACCCGAGTCTTCTCATAATCAGGGGCATGCCGTGGTTATTGAGAATATCTCTGAGATTTGGTGTGGAGAGATGTTACAATGTCCAAAACAAATGCAGAGAGAGATCCCATGGTTGAGATTTTAAAGAAGTTGTCATTGGAAGCTCTACTGAAATTATGTGAATTATCTAGGAAAAAGCAATGAACATCAGATTCTTGATTGGATATGATCCCATCTCTCAGCTGATCTGGGTGTGTGGGCTTGGTTAGATATTGTGGTTTTAAGTGTTAGGTTTGGGTAGACTTTAGTGGTTGAGCGTTGAAATGCTATGTTTACTGGGAGGTTGAATAGGTTTGTTTTTGGAAATGGGATTACATCATATAAGTTTGCTGATCACGAGATGTGAGAAGGGACCCTCCTAAGTGGGTTTTCCACACGTAATTTATAACCAGAAGTAGAGGAATGCATTTCCTGATGCGCATTAATCAATAATCTATTATTGTTAAAGTATTGTTACTTTTTTTTTTGTCTTTATGTACTGTTACTTTCACTGAACCAATATATTTTCACCTAGGTTAGTTATGAAACTATTTTGTGCAGCATGTTTTGTTATTAGTTATTTATTATACAATCATATTCTTGATCCAAAAGATTTTATACTTCTCATCACTTGACATTCTAATATTGATCATGTTGGAATTGGACCTATAGCGTGGTTTGATGGTTGTATGATTTACTAATTTGCTATATATTGTAGGCTATTTGACTTGTCTTCTGATCTTGAACGACCAGAGCAAGAATATTATTTGCAGTCGGTTGAACCCAGTGGATGCCATAGTGCTGTGTCAATTTGCCCTATAGCCTTTTCTTTTGGAGGTGAACATTTGTGGGATAGATTTTCTGTGAGTCACTTTCTCTCTCACTGTGTGTGCCTTGTTACCTTTTTGATTTTTTATATTTTTTTTAGTTCCAATAAAATCATTGGGTGTTCAATTATCTCATTCTTTTGTGGACGGTGATTATGAACTTTGATTATATTTTGTATCATTTGTTCTAGCACCATACATGGAAGTCACGAGATTGGTCAAGGGATGGGATTCCTCGTATGGTTAGGAGAACCTATTTCAACCTATTCCATTTGGCACGATGAGCCACAACCAAGCTATTAGAGAACGATCTGATGGTTCTCTTTCTTTTAACTATTGAGACTACCAACGAAGCTTATGATGCCCAGATACGGCATTGACACAGCAAAAGACACATTATGGACACGGATTTTACACAAAAAAAGTGAAGTATCGGATATGATATGACAAGTATGTTGGCCATTTTGAAGTATCCTTGCATCATAGTTGGAAGTTATTCTCCTCATTCAAACCCAATCCTTTCACCACTCCTTGTTTTTGAGATTTCAAATCCAAAATCATAATAATACTCTTACTTGTTTTTCAACAATTGGTGGAATTCATATGGTGCAGCCCCATCAATCCTTCAAAAAAAAAAAGAAGAAATCCTTGAATAATTCAAAAAGAGAGGAATTTCAATGAAGATCTACATGCTTCTCTCCACACCCTTAAAGTTATTCTACCTCTACGGTTTCCCATGGATTTAAAGATGGGAGTATGGCGGGGATCATCAATGTGTTCCTCCATGTCTATCTCGGCATGCTTTCATCAATTGTAAAGCCTTTGAAGAGAAAAATAAACAAGAATCTCCAAAAGCTCCTTCGAAGCCTCCTCTCCTAGAAAGTAATCTCTTCAATATGCTTAAAGAAAAATTAAAAGAAGAATTGATCAAAGAAAAAATGGATATTGCAGATGATATATCTTTTATGGAAAACATTACAAGAAATCCTTAGAGGCAATTATTGTGCTTTGCTCAAAATTCATTCAGATGTTGAAGAAATTACAAAATCCAACAAGAAGGACAATGATTATTTGATGAGTACTCGGATAATGAGTGCTATTTGCATATTTGTGGAAAATATGCAAAGGATATTGTGAAAGTGAATAATTGTCTCCAAATCATGGTTCAAAATTGTTGTTGCAGTCGCCATTGCGTTGTGTCACGGTTATTGCGTTGCAGTTCGTGGCCCATCCTGGTGCAAATTTTTGTTTTACCCCAAAAAATATCAAAAAAATTTAGAGTATTATAAAATGATATAAAATGATATTTTTTCCATTAGTAAACACTTTAAAGCAAAATAAAGGTCCCCCAAGTCATTACATTCTGTATCACTGTCTTATCTGAAATTTGTACAGTTTATTTTGAATCAAATAGATTTACATGTATAAATTAAAATAAATTCTAATATCACAAATTTTACAGTATGCATTGCAACCATAAATTTGAACTAATCATTAGTGTTAAACCCGTAAAGTCAAGAAACGAGTAGTAGCACAAAGGTGCAGTACTCAATTTCTCAATCATTAAGTAAATTGACAATGAATTTCAACTTGAAATAACATTTACTACTACAATAAGATTAATTAATTAATTAAAACAACGGAGCATGGGCATTGGGGTATTGTAGTTGAGGAGGGAGGAAGCCATCATATGAGAATCTACCAAAATGTTGCAAATCACTTGAGTGTTGGTGTAAAAAGGAAACTCGGGAAGCTATAGCATAGTGTTAAGAAGCTCCACAAATGGTTTGGGAAAAAAAGAAACGAAAAAAAAAAAAATGAAGTGAAAGAAAGTTAAAAAAAAATCATCGCACACTGATATTTTCAAAATATCAGCCGTTATGGACCGTTATGACCATTATTTTCACTGTTTTTTTTTTTTTTGACACCGTGACTATTATGTCCAAATATGCCTTTTAAGGACCCAATTAATGTTGTTGGCCATTCATACTTTGATGAATTCTAGGGTGATGATGTCATTGATGTTGGGAAAAAAACCCATGTCCCACATCGCCTAGCTCACGTAGCAGGCCCGTCTATGAAATCTGTTGGGCCTGCTCGTGAGGTGGAATGTTGGGAAAAAGACCCGCGTCCCACATCGCCTAAGTATTAGGTTTGACATAATTTTATATACCTGTATGAGCCTTCCACCCATCAGCTTAAGCTTTTGGGTTGGTACATGCTTTCTTACAATTGATTACTTGATCTTTGATAACTATCAAGATGATGATTTTTATTATACATAGATCTTCGATGCGTATCTCAATAATGTAAGCTTGCTTCAATATGTACTCTATTGCCATGTCCAATAATAGAGATATTGGATCAAAATTTTGATCTTGAAACACTTTGATCTTCCTTTCAAAAAGATGGGCACATGGAGATCCACTTTTTTGAAGATCTTTTTTTATAAAAGACCATTCATCTTTAATTTGATTATTCTTCATTGGCTCAAGACATATTGGATAGATTAGATGGATTTGCCTGGCGGATTTTGCAAATATACTCTCTGTTAACAAGCTTGATGGCAAGGGTTTCCAACAAGTCATTACAGTGCAGTTATTTTTTTCAAGGGTAGTTGATTTTTTTTCCATCCTACAATAGGAATGTGAATTTGATGACAAATTCTTTTTCAAGAGGGGAAAGATGATGTGGACGAGGTCGTGGTGAATGGTGTAAATGAATTGGCGCTAGCCTACACAGTCTAAAGGGTCAAAGAAGAGACTATAGAAGTCAAAACTAACCCTACTGGCCAGCATATGATCCAACGTTGCAGTAGGCCGGTGGACTATGTCCAACCCTATGGTCTTTCTAAATTCTTCCCTTTCCTATTTTGCCCATTCCCCTATCCTACCCTATTCAAATTCAAATACTTTTTTTTTTAAGGTGATTGTATTAATGCTTAAAAGGACTTTACAGTATAAAAGGGCTATATTGATATAAAAAAAACCCCCCAAACTTCCAGGGGAAGAAGCGAGCAAACAAAAAGGAAAACAAACCACAACCCTAAAAGTCGGGCAGGGATCCCTAAATAGAGAAATTTATGGGGGACGCAAAAATGGATGGCTTGGAGACTCCTCCTTTAGCAAGACTATCCACCTTTGCATTTTCTGAATGATTGATATGGGAGAAAGAGATGTTCAGCTTCGAAGAGAAATGGGCCATCTCTTCAATTAAATATGCCAAATACCACGGAGCTAAGGATGGATTGGAAGCCCACCTAATGATAGAAGCGGAATCACCTTCCACCATCAACCTAGCTGGGTTTAGCCGCATTACTTCACGCAAGCCGATGATCAATGCCAAGAGCTCAGCCTTGTTGATAGAGCAAAAACCCGCCAGACCCGAGTAATGGAGGATAGATCTTACGTTTTCATTTCTAAAAAGCCCTCGCAGCCTTACCCTTCCTAGATTCCCCAGAGCACTACCATCAAAGTTAAGCTTCAACGTTCTAGGAGGGGGACTCCATCGAACCTTGACGGTTAGACAGAGGGGCTTAGAAAAAGCTATCTCGTACCAATTGTGGATGATGGAATTGACCGCAATAACTTTGAAGATGGGAAGAGAGGCTGCCCATTGCGTCGTTAGACTTTTAAATTTGTCTCTCCACACACCCTGATCGGAAGATTTACCTTCGAAGCATCTAGCATTTCTTTCTTTTCGGATCATCCATATGATAGCCATGAACGAGAGGGTCCACATCGTTCTACCTCTCTTGGATCCCACACCAAGTCTCCAATACTCATATAAATCCTTGATGGAGTAAGGGAGAGGTTCACAGTTTTGGAACCACCCGAAGATTGCCTTCCAAATGAATTAGGCAACTGGGCAGTTAACCAAAAGGTGATCAATAGACTCCTCATGAGCAAGACACAATGGGCAGGCATTAACTATGATGACACGACGATGTCTAAGGTTGTCCATGGTTAGGATGCCCCCAAGAAGAGTTGTCCAAGCAAAAGCAGTGACCCTAGGAGTGGCTTTGACAGACCAAAACCTTTTCCAATTTATTTGGGAATCCACAACCTCCGTAGCCGTAGACAAGAAAAAGGAAGTCATTGAGAACTTGCCATTTGAAGCAACCATCCAAATTCTTTTGTCATTTTCTATGGTAGGGATGAAAACCTTAACTAAGATGGACAACAAAGAACAAAAATGGTCCCCTTCTGCATTTGGAGTTCTTTTGAAAGTGGGGCCCCAAACAACAGAATCATCTCTCGTCTAGAAGCATTCACTAACTTTAGATTCCCTGTTAGAAGCGTAGATGTAAAGCTCCGCGAAAGTCTTTGCGAGGGGCTCGTTTCCCACCCAAAGATCCGCCCAGAAGAGGATTTTATCACCCTTCCCCACTTGGGAAATTCAAATTCTTACGTACCATATTATTTCTTCCCCTTCTCTATCCTTCTAAGTTCCTTCAATCCCGTTTTACCCTCCTTCCTAAAATCTCTTCTTTCTATCTTTTCTAAGGTTTCCACCAACCCATTTTCCAAGAGAATACCTTCCATCAAGAAATTTTCCTTGGAATCTTTCCATATTAAATATGGAAAGATTTTTTTTCCAATTGAGCACCTAACTTTTTTCTGTTTGGCTAAGATTTGAGATTTGATGAATGATTGTATGGCTTGGATTAAAAGCCTAGAGTGTAGACTATAAATACGTAAAAAAAAGGGTAACCCAGTGCACGATGCTCTCACTAGTGCAGGACTATAAATACCTATCTAGACAATGAATACCTATGTGAGGTATGTGGAATGTGGCTTTTGAAGTTGAATCATTATTGCATAGACTATAAATACCTATGTAATGTTTGTAGAATGTAGCTTTTGAAGTTGAATCACTGTTGCATTATAGAGCTAGATGTCTCCTCAATCATTGGGTGATTTTTCATTCTCACTGGGGTCTTGTTGATCCTCAGTGAAGTTGATTCCAAGTGATTTAAGTTGATTTATCTGTAACTGCTGTGGAATTTGCATTTTGATTTAAATTGATTTTTCCATGGTTTCTGTGGAATTTGCATTTTGCCTTCTTTTTGCAGTAGTTTAACATGTGACAAATATGAAATATGAACCGTTTTTTCTATAATGGTAAATTCAGTTGCTCCTAACTAGCTTAGAGTGTGGAACAGCCATCTTAGAGTGTTGTCCTAACCATTAATAGGCTGGATTTACATCAGTTTTGTATAAGAGTATACTGATCAACATCAATTCCATATCCATTGGGGGCAAAAATTAGTTTTCATTTTTGTGGTGGAATATCCTTTGCATGTGCATCTTGTATCGTCATTTGCAAAAGTACTTTTAAAAAATGAAATCTAAACTTTGGCTGTAGATGCTCATGTTTGGAGCTTATTAGTGCTGTCCATGACATTGCAAACTCAAAACAGATGATTCTCCGTGCATTCTTGACCTCTATATGGTTTTGTGGTCAATATGCTTCTGTTCTTTAGCTGTTTGTGTTGGCATGTTAACAATTGCTCTATCAAGAAAGGGAAATGAACGACTTTTTTCTCCCAAAATTCTCTGAGCTGATTTTTTTATGCAATGATGCAGGTTTTTGTTGTGTTTAGTGATGGTTCCATCCATGTTCTTTGCCCAGTTGTTCCTTTTGGAAGGTATCCTTGATGCTGACTGCAATCATTCAGTTTTTCTGCTACTTTTTTCCTCTTACTTAGTTGACCTCTGTATTGCACAAGTATTTGTTTAGCCCCTCTTGTTTTCCTTGCAAGTTTTTAACACCAAGTTGGTGTTTGCATACTGAACAAGAAACTGAATGGTTCTTTTTTGGCAGTTTTCATAGTTGGGTATCCATTGAGGAGATCTATAAAGATGCTCAAATGTATGGCTTGAAATCATCCAATCCACAAGCTGTTACTAATTCCAGTTTTGCCATTGCATGGTTAGAAGCAACATTTCCTGAGTTAGTTAAACAAGCCAAGGAAGGTGGTAGTTTATTGGCACTGAGAGCCTGTCCTAACGTGCCATTTGATGCTTCTCTTGCATTACAGGTTTTTTCTCTTTTCCACCTTCAGACTGGAATCTCTTTGATAATTTTCAAATTACAGTCTGCCATCATTTCATTTGAAATGGCTATAATTCTCATGTATTTGTCAGGTTCACAATGGCACCCAGCAAAAATCTATATGCATTGATTAATGGTGTATTGGATCCTATTGATCTGATTGTTTTTAAGCCTCATAAAGAGAAAAAAGGCTATAATGCTGAAAATGTTAAATCCATCACTGGGCTAAACCTTGAACTGCTTAAAAAAACCTGAGAAGAACTGTCCACATAGTTCAATAGAGTTATAGGAACTATCAGATTTTAATGCTGGCCCCGCTGATAGATTTACAGTGAGACTACAGCAGTCCTGGCCTCAGACTATCTGGACTTGGGGAGAAAGGGTGAGAAAATGAGAATGTGAAATGGGGGAAATGGAGGGGGAGCAAAAAAATTAAAAATATATAAAAAAAGGAAACCTTGAAATCTGAAGTTCCAAACCACGCAAGAACAGTGCCACCTTGAAATGTTTCACATAAAAAATTATGCCCACCTGCAGATTTCAATGGTGGCCCATTGATGGATTGTTGGCCATCAGCCAGAGTATCAGCCACATATTATCCAGTAGAGACAGGGGAGGGAGGAAGAAAAGAAGGAAATGGCACTATTCAAATCATCGCACCACTTACCCTCTTTTTTTTTTTGGAGTTTGGAAGATCCTGACCATTTACTTAGATGCCTCGAAGTTTGACTCTTTAATGCTTTGGATAGCAATTCAATTTTCAAATGAAAATCCAGTGGTCAGTGCCACTTTTCTCATACTCCAACTTGATCAAAACCCTAGTGCCCTTTTGGCATTGTTCCTGTGTTACTCCCAATTTTGTATTTAGATTGGTTTGTGTTTTGCTGAACTTCTTTGGCAAAGTTTTTGTTGATAATGTTCTTGAATGTGGGACCTAATCACAATATTAATTTAAGATTAGGATGGGTCCCATATATATACACCTTCAGCATTTTGAGATTCATTTTTAATCCCAACATTTTCAAAGGGAATTAACAAGAAAAATTAAAGAGGCCATACCAATTACGAAATTATGAAAGAAAGAGATGGGAAAATGATAAAATTCTTTAAATTTCATAATTACTAATTATCTAATAGGTATGGCAGTGGCTCACTTTGCATATGATAAGCAATAAGGTGATTGAATAATCCTTTAAATTCCAAGGAATTCAATTCCATTCCTAGAAATTCTATGCGAACATTGATGCAGGCAAGATCCAAGATCTTGCTTGGCATTGATGGGCCCCACTTGATCCATGATGTGTCCAAGATTAGAGATCCCTATCCTTAATTAGATAGTTCCTAATTAATAAGTTTATTTATTTCTTATTTTATGTTAGATTAATATTTAGTAATTGCTTAATAGGGTTTAGTAGTTGCTTAATTTAATTTAGTTAGTTTGGTTAGTTAGAAACCGTCACTCCTATATGAGGAGGACCCTTTCATTGTAATGGACATTATTCTTCATCGAGCAAGTAAGGCTTTCTCCCCCTTCCAGTTCTTTTTGTTCGGGACAAAGTCGAAAGGAAAAGGAGAAAAAGGGTCTTTGTGGTGTGCACAGGAAGATTCTTTCCTTCTTTATTTTATTTCTGTACACATCCCGAGACCCCAATTTGAGTCCCTGCCACGTGCTTGCCCCTTGATTTGAGGCTTGCTTTGGACCTGTTTATTTGACCTTGAATTTAGGTTTGACCCAACCCAAATCTCTCTCTCTCTCAAAAAAAAAAAAAAAAAAAAAAGAAGCAACCATTGCCTAGAAAAGGTGATGATCTCCAAGATTGGATGGACAAAGAGATGAGACCATACTTAAATTAAGTCAAGAATTGGAAGTGTCGCAAGATGTCTAAAAATTGCGGAAACTGCCATTGCTGAGTTGCAAAATAAGCACTTTGTCAATAAAGAAGGTTCATCCAATGTGTCTCTGGTGTCCACACCCATTTGACCAGAAAGGCCTAAGAATCAAAAATCCATTTGTGACTTTATGCAGTGCCTTCTTGTTGAATGAGACCCCCAGGGTCCCATTGCTGCACTCCCACTTGATGACATCACAAGGAAAATCAAAATTGATATTGCTGACTTTAGTAGTGATGCCAACCTAAAAAGTTTTTGTTGATTGGCTTAATTCTCTGGAAGACTAGTTTGCTTGGTATAGTATGAATGATGAACAGCAGATAGCCTTCACCAAGGTTAAACTCAAGGGTCCTGCTTGAATTTGGTGGTATGGCGTTGAAAATAGTGAAGTTGCTGTCGGCCAGCCTATTATTTGATGGAATAACATGAAAGATAGGCTCAAAGGCAATTTTCTACCTTCTGATCATATGGATACACTCTACTAAGAGTATCTAAGTCTCCAACAAAGTACTTTAACAGTGGAAGAATACACAAGTAAGTTTTGCAAATACATTGTTCGCTATAACTTAAAGACAAATGATCGTCTAACTATCACCAGATACAGAGATAACCTGCGTGCCGATCTTAGACGAGAGGTAGCGATGTTTGACTATACCATAGTTGATGAAATCTTCAATAAAGCTTGGAAAGCACAACATGAAATTTAGTTGCAGAGGCGCATTGTTTTTCAAGCCGGGGAGTCTTCTACAAGAAGAGGCCTTGACCCTACCTATGATCGCAATCAAGTATAAAGTTATAAACTTCTTCCTCGGCGGCCAGCCCAGCAAACACCTCAAAGTCCTCAACCAGGTATTTAGCAAAGACAGACTATCCCACAATAAAATCAGTGGTTTCCATTGAATCAGAATGATAATCGTGTTCGTGGAAGAATAGATAGAAGAGATATTGTTTGTCATGCCTACAAGCAACGGGGACATTATGCAAATGAATGCCCACATAGAAATTTAGAGACTTCCAATGAACCTGAAGTGAGGTCCAGCATGATGAGTAGGTGGAAACAAAGCAAGTTGACACAGATCCTCCTTATGAAAATCCGGCAGATCAAATAGATTATGCTGACGTTGACGATGGCACTCCATTGCTTTTTCTAGATCGTCGCCTGCTAGTAGCGGATGCAAAGGAGGAAGAAGAAGACTAGAATTATGCTTCTATTTTCCGGTCAAGAGTCAATTGCATGGGCAAGTTATGCAATATGATTATTGATGGTGGTAGTGCAATGAATGTCATTTCTTAAAAAGCGGGAGAAAAGCGGGAGAAAAGCTTAAACTACTTACGGTGAAGCATCTAGGACCTTATAAAGTTGCATGGGTTGACAATTACTCCATTCCCGTTCGTCAATAATGCTTTGTTCCTTTTAAGATTGATATCAAAGCCCCAATCCGGTCACCGGGGAGACATTGTCTTTCCCGGAATTCCATCCTTTGTTAACCATTAAACCACTTCCAACTTCACTAGAAACCCAAAACCTAGCAGCCCTTTTCCTCGTTTCCTGAACCAAACCCACCCCAGACTCATCCCCCTCCACCTCCTCTGCTTTTCCCGACACCCAAATCCTTGTACCAACACCCTAAAACCCTCATCTCATCTCCACAGCCAGCCATTCCCAAACCCTGATTCATCACAAACCCCTCACCAAAACCACCAAAACCCATTCTTGCCTCAAAGCACTAAAACTGAGATCCTGAAACCCCAAATCCTATTCCACGACCCATCTCCAACTCCAAATGGAAACCAAGCCCTCTGTATCGACTTTGAAATTCATCTAAATCCGCTACTTCGAAACCTCTCCAAAACCCAAACCTCATGCCGAAACCATCTCGTCCGCATTCAAACCCACTTGACCTCCCACCCTCTGTTGCAAGTCCAAACCCAACAAAAATAAAAATAAAAAGTCATAATAACAGAAAGAAGTGGAGGAAAAAAGAGGCAAAAGAAGGAGGAGGTCACAGGAAAAGCACATACCTGGTGGCACCACCGTCAAGCTCCAAGTACAGCATTGTCAGTGCTACCACCGCCGCATCAGCATCACCGCAGCCTCATTGACTGCGCCACCTCGTCACAACATTCCCCTCTCTTTTCGCAGCTCCCACCACCATTGACTTCATCTTTGGAGACCACCGATCGACATCTGCGGATAGTGACCTGTTTGCATGGCTACACTCAAGGCGTCTAATGGTGAGATTATATATCCAAGTTAAATGTAGACATCAGAAGATGCCACACCTCCAATTTACTTCTACATAGAGGAAATGGCGCATCAAGCTTCTACAACGTGTATAGAAAATGAAGATTGAACGTCAGAAGTTTGTGTAATTAATTTTTGACCAAGGAGGACCTTTCCCCCAACTTGCGATCGAATTCTTCCCGACATTCTTAAGTTGGCAAACTCGTCGGAGTCGAGTTTTTCCAAGTCGGGGATAGCTGCTAGATCTAGCCCGGCATTGATGGGCTTTATTAATGGGGCCTACTTGATCCATGATCTGTCCAAGATCAAGGATCCCTATCCTTAATTACATAGCTCCTAATTAATAGGTTTATTTTTTATTTTATGTTGGATTAAAATTTAGTGATTGCTTAATAGGATTTAGTAGTTGCTTAATTTAATTTAGTAAGTTTTGGTTATTTAGAAACAGTCACTCTTATATAAGGAGGAGCTTTTCATTGTAATAAACATGCTTATTCAATTATAATTCAAGTTTTTAGTGAGTTTTATTGTGCCATAGGGTTTGGAATCCATTTGATCAATTCTTCGGGAGATTGATCTCCATTTGATTGGAGATCTGGGGCTGCGCCAAAAATGAATTCCTATGAATTCAATTCCATGCACAAAAACATGGTTTAACCATGAATCCCTAGGAATTCATGTGAAAAATGAGATTTTATTATGAATTTCTAGAGAATTCAATTCCATGCAAAGAATCACACTACAATGTATTCCTATGAAAATTTCATGCCAATATGAATTCCTATGATTTCAATTCTATGAAAACAAAGAGGGTTATAGATGTGAGGGAGCGTGTAAGTACCCAAACCCAGAAATGCGCATGATAAGGGTGTTCACCTATGGTTAGCCCAGTGTGTATAGGGATATATTCCTATGAGCACGGTGGTCATAGACTCATAGCCTTACTATACATACCACCTAGTGGGGCCTACTTGGGGCCCCACAAATCATGGGATAGAGGGGAAATGGAAAGATCCATGTGTGTAGGGCCCACATATTAGTTTTCAGCTCAAAAGGATGCCCCTAACCCCTTCATCCGCAACTTACAAGTTTAATGCCTTTATATCAAATATATATATATATATGATTATTGCTCCCGTGCAAGCTTCCCTAACTGTTTTACAGTGCAAGCAGCCTCATGGGGCCACCTGCTAGTCCATCTGAGTGGACCATCCAACCCCACCCCTCCTATTTACATAGGTCCCACTAGTTTTTGATAGATCAGAATAGAGTCAGCCAATAAATCGAGGGTTATGTTTTATATAAAGCCATTAAACTTTTGGACCATGGATTAATGGGTGACCCTCAATCCAACGGTCTTACTATGTGAGACACCTCGTGGGCCCCACTGTATGATGAATCTTAATGGGCCATATGAAACCCCTCCCCTTCTTCTCTCCCTCGTCCTCCCCACTCCTTCCCTCCCTCTCACAAACAAACCAGCACGACCACCACCACAAACCCTAAAAAATATCTCATGGATCCCATGGACTTTGCACCATTCTGATTGGACTGTGCTGTTGGATCTAGTGTAATTTTTTTTATTTAAAATCTTAATCTTGTGGGCTACAGGTTAAGGGGGTGAGGCCCAACGTAGGGGTGGGAAGGGCGGAAGAAAAGATCTCGATGGACTCTACCTCTGTATAAAATTTCAGCCCCATACACACGACACATGCAGACAAAACATGTGTGTGTGTGTGTGTGTGTGAGAGAGAGAGAGAGAGAGAGAGAGAGAGAGAGAGAGAGAGAGAGAGAGAGAGAGAGAGAGAGAGAGAGAGAGAGATCATGCATGACAGGTGAACCTCTAGAGAGAGTATGACCATGTAAGATGGGTGAACCTCTAGAGAACAGTTAAAAAGAGCATCCAACTGTGAGGGCCTTTGGCTCCGAAGGCCAGGCTGTTTTTGACCAGCCTCTATATGTGTGCGCGCACTTGTGCATCTGTGCATAGTGCAGTGAGGCCCACCTTTGATGGAATTGAACAATTAGATACAGACCACCTCTGTTGATTATTAATGGGCTCTAAAACTGCATTTGCCATAGCTATTTACTGTTAGATTGAATCATTCAAGAAGGTGTTTTAATGTCTCTGCCATTTCTCAGTATCGAAGGTGGACCATGCACCACAAGTCAAATCAGCAACATGAGAATGATATGTAGGACTTATACCTTCGGAGCATGTTGAACAATCTGTAGAGGCAATTTTTGCAGTCTGTTTTTGCAAACATGGAAATTTAGATTTAGTTCCAACTTCCAGCTTTAATCACATCATCTGAGGAACACTACTTTTTTCCACATATAGGGGCCTCTCTGTAAAGTATGTCATCATGAGGAGGATGGAGGTTCTCAAGTCTTCAGTGCTGAATGTGAAGGTCGTGCGGTGAGTTTTCTTTACAGCACAATAAACAGAGACTCAATTCTGGTGACTGCCTGGGGTAGTGGACAGTTGCAGATTGATGCCCTAGCAGATGAACTTCAACCAGTCTGGAAAGTTGGGACTTCACCTAGTATCCGTGTTGACTCTTCTGGCCAGATCATTGGAGTTGCTATGATTTGCGGGACAATCTCTGGAGAATTTGCAAACCTTGACAAGGAAACACGCATCAGTAATGCAGTTGATACTGTTTGGTTAGGATTCCCACCTCCTTTGCTAAGATTGGCTGTCGTGGATCTGGCATTACCAGAATATGCCATGATTGGTTGTTTGCTTTCAATATTCACTGATCCCCTTGTTCCAGAGAGAATATATTGCTTGCACGGCGGTGGAATAGACTTGATAGTGTTGCATTTTCTTCCATTTTCGAGTCATGCTGCTGGAAAGGATGAAGCTGTGAAGTCTCCTTCTGTGTATCCCATTGTGACTACATGCCATGGTGATACCTACTCTGCATCTCCTCTTTGTGGTTTGGTTTCAATTGCAGATGCATTTGGCAACTCGTGGATTTTAGGGCTTACCTCCTATTATGAATGCACAGTGATAGAGATAAAGGGTTGGAACATGGTTCCGTCCCTTCATGTAAATGAAGATGAGAAATGTTCTAGTTGTGCAGAGTCCTCAGAGACTCTTGTTCCTGATATTATAAGTAAAGAGCTCCTTGTTGATCCAGAAGTTGATCTCACTGACCGCACCTTGTCATATCTGCGTTCTTTGACTTCTGATTCTATTGAAGGCCGGTCATCTCTTCATCATTACTTCAAGCTCTTCCATGAAAATTATGTGGAGTATGCACATAAGGTAACAAAGTAAATCTATTTCCCCATCTCAATTACCAAGTGTTTCTTGACGTCGTTATAGGTTAGATTGTAGAAAAAAAAAATCTTCTTTCAATACGGCAGTAACATTTTCTTATAATTGGACTTCACAAAATTTGGTCTTAGTTATCAGAGGTTAAGACAGAGAGGTTAAAACCTGCCAATTTTGTCAAATAGAAATTTTGGGCTCTATAATTGGAGTTTTGCTTAAACCTAGTTGTCTTGATAAAGTTTTTCCTTAATGCATCAAACCTGAAGTTTTTTTGTTGTTCCTACTTTCTAGGTCTATGTAGGGCTCAAATATCATGTGGCTTACTTGGAGAGGATCCTTGCCGATCAGCGTGCACGTTTGTGTAAGGTGAAAAAGATGCTTCTGAATGTTGAGGAGAAACAAGTGAGCCTAGATGGTCGAATAAATCGTGCTGCACAAGTGTATGGGCTTTTGGAAGAGCGTTTAAGGAGTTGCAGAAGCTTGCCTGGAGTTAACAGGAAACCTCTTTCAAGGGCAGAGCGTGAATTCCAGTCCCAGCTTGGTATGTTGACTATTCCTCCTAAGAAATTACTGTGAGGACCCTTTGATATAAATTGTTTAGTCGTTCACTAAAAGCTCGAGCTTTTGGTGTTCTTGTTATTAACTTGGTATCAGAGCCATGTGGGGGGCTGTCAAGACCCTTTGATAGACATTGTTCTATTTTGTTCACTTAAAGCTCAAGCTTTTGGTGTTTCTAGTTATTAATGATTATATCTGTATCTCGGCAGGAACAATAATAACAATGTATTTTCTCCTTAAATTATTAGGTGATTTTCCAAATTTGGGCTTTTTATTGAGATATAGTCCAAAATCCTCCTCAGATTAAAATAATTTTCAAATACTTCTGGTAGGAAAAATAATAAATATATGAAAAAATGGTCAAAATAGAAATGTACTATCTCGAGACTTTAGGGCAAAGTTCTACTTCCCGTCTCAGGTTTCAAAATGGTTGTCTGTGCCATGTCAGCTCTCATCACATTCAGCTATTCTAATAAAGACACATCGAACTATTTAGAGATGGTGGTTCAAATGGGAAGTGGTTCAAATACTAGAAAGTTTTCCATTGCCAGTTTCCCTAGAAACAATGAAGGGTGCACTTGGTTATGGTGAAAATCCCATAGGAGTAAGTGGTTCTCCTTTATCTTGAGTTTACATTTGTTTAGTGTTGTACTTTAGTGGAGAACTATGGGCCCCCTGCAGGGGTTTCTCCTCGGATGGAATGATCTCCACCATTCCTCATGCATGTGTGTGTCCTAAAAAAAAGTGAGCATGATTTTTCACTGAAAAAATTCTTTTTTGTCCTTTCAGAAGTGATATTTCTCCTTTTCACAGTGTCTTTTCTAATGAGTCTTCTTTCCCATCTTCTGCACCTTCAATATTTCCATTATCCTCACTTCTCCACCTAATACAACACCCTCTAACAATAAATTTGATAATGCTCCCGAGACAACTATTGGCGAAGAAAATTGCATTTCATGAGTTTGACTGCAAAATTAGTGTGATGTTTAGTGGGAAAAATGATATTCATGAGAAATTTTTGAAAAGTGAGCAAAATTGTCTATAAAATGCTCCACTTATCATCAAAGTAAGCTTTTGGATCAATACGCTCCTTCAATGGTGATTGGCCTGTGTATTACTCAATTGATATTCACTGTTAAAGTTATCATCTTCACTCCTAGATAAAACTTGCAACCATATGCCGAAGATGACTTCAATCAAATGGTGACTACCACTCTAATTTGAGTAGGCCAGTTACTCTATAAGGTGGGATGCTTTTTAACCCATCTTAACTTGACAATTATCCAATTTTCTCATCTGTATGATATGGCTAATGCCTACCATTCTCTTAGTTGGTCAACTAAAAGAGATTTCGTTTAATTTATTCAACTCCAATTATCTTTTCTTATCTTGTCATCTGTTTTTCTTTCTTTTTCCCTCTTTTTTCCAACTTGTTATTTTTTTCTTGCTTAGATTGTGACTTCATTTGCTAGTGTCCAATTATAAAGAATTTCTTAATGTTTCTTTCTGTAATTTCTTTATTTTTCCTTTTTTTTTCTTGTTTCTCAGCTCTGAGCATCCCTTCCAGGAAGCTTTATTTCTTTAGTACTATGAACACCTATGGTTTCCTTTTGTGCAGAGAGATTTACAGGTATGGAATTGGAAGCTTTGCATTCTTCTATCGAAGCTCTAGATGCAAGATTGAGAAGATACACAGAGTCTTCACAAGGCAGTGTGTTGAACTCAACAAGACAGATCCCTCAGAGGACAAAGAATCATGTGTCCGATGCTCAAGTTTTGCACTTGAAGTCCGCCATGACAAAGCTCTCCCTTGTCAACAGTGAGAACACCAAAAAAGTTAAGCTTGTTGAAAGTGCCCTGAGGACGAGGGAATGTAGCAAGTAATGAACTACTACGTATTTTGTGGTTTTTAAATGCCACTATACTAGCAAGTAATGAACTACTACATATTTTGTGGTTTTTAAATGCTACTATACTATTTTAGGGAGCTTGTGTCTCTGGCAAAAGGTATCATTGATACAGTAAGTTGTCCCCATCATGGCAAGTTAACTAGTTATCACAAATATCTCGGTCGATATTTCTTGGGAAGTACTAAAACGAAGCTGGGTCTCATGTTGTATCCAAATTTTAGTGGTAAACATTAATTTTTGGCGGATTTCTACATTGTTGTTATGGGGTGCCTAAAAACAAGAAATATAATCGACCACTAGTTTACTTAAGAATGATCCCCTTGGATCAAAAACTGGAAATCATTGAGTGGACCACATCATGTCTGCTCGATTGGATTGTAAGCCTGTTCAATGCATCGAACACTGGATCTTGTGGTGCACACCACCGTGTCGGGCCCACCCCATCTTTCATTTGAACCGGCCACAAAATGGGAACCCGTCCGATAGTCACGGGATTCATTTGAGCCAGTTGGGGTTGGGGTGGGTGCCCTTTTATGCATATCCATTGAGACATGTGGGCCATTGATCAAGGGATTAGGATGATTAGGTGGACCTCAAATTTTGTATAAAGATGGATGCCATCTAATCCCATTTGCTGGTGCACATGGGATCATGCATGGAGTTCTTGCTGCGCTCACTGTGGAGCCTGCCTGGGGCTAGTATCTTGGGAGTTTTTTTCAATCATTATGGTGTATGGTAACCAAGACTCAAAGTGATCATCCTAGCCCCTTGATCAAGAATCCACAAGTTTTACTGTTAAATTTAACATGCGAGCCAACAGTTCAATCTACTCAGATGAGTGAAAAATATGCAGATCCGTGATTAGCGAAGGGTCTAGGTGGGTGGTGGGTGGGTGGTGGGTGTGTTTTCGGGACGGGGTGGGGGATGGAAAGACCCCTGTGCGATGAAAGACCCCTGTGCGATGGTCTCAGATATTAAATTTCAATTCAACCCAATTCTTTAACACCTTGATACATAGGCCACAAGTTTTATGATTTCATATGAAAAAGGATTTTGGTGGGTAGCATGTGGAGCCCACCTGATAACCGATCCAAATGGACCACCCGATCTCTCCCCCTTATGTCACACCGGATTCCATGGAGATGCGCTGATCTGTTGGAACTAGACCCGTGGATCAAGAGTCACAAATGTCTTTGATATAGATTCATCAACCTTCTGGACACTGATCAAGGGATGATGATCATCAAAATGACTTGAAATTTAATATCTGAGATGGTCCTACATGGTTCTTTCCATCTCTACCCATCCATTATCTATGGGGCGAGCCCCAGGTAGGCCATAGCAGCATCTACCTTCTATAGTACCAAGCCAGGTGGATGCACAGATATATAGCCCCTATGCATCCATACTGCGTCCAGCAGCTGTTGGGACCCACATGAGGCCCCACAAATCATGGGACAATGGGGATCTCTCCGTATATGAAGTTTTCAGGTGAATCCAATGGTTCTAACTACTTGATCATGGCCCATAAGTTTTGACAGTTTATATTTTAATAAAAGGGGAGTTGGTGGAGGGACCAAATGACAATCAATAAACTTGAAGGCAATAGACCAAGGGATTAGAATGACCCAATGGGTTGGTTATCCAAATCATTCACATGGTACGTTCCGTGGTGGATGTTAGGTGACTCAAATCTCTCACATCTGATCCATTGGATACCTGTGCATTTAAAATGGATGGAAATTTTCATCTAATAGTAAACCATAGGAATCCATTAGAAAATGTAGCTTGCCAGATAACGGATTATTAACTAATTTGCAAAATTGTTGGTAAAAATTTTACCTGCATAAAATTTTTAGAAATTGGAGCACAAACAAAATTTTATATGCAATTCTTGAACTTTGATACATTACAGCTTACAACAGAAATATCATGTCATGTAAGCTAACTATATACAAAACAGTATCATAATTACCTGTGGTAAATAGTCATTGCTAATCACCAAGTTAGCACGGATACGCCATGAAACCTGTTCATACCAACGCAGTGGGTCAAGCTAGAAATTGAACAAGGGATGATACTAAGAGACTTGGCCGGTCTACAAAATTTTGCATTTACGGCACTAGAAGTCTAATTTGTCAAAACAAATGAAGTTGTGCCTTATTTAGTCTTTAGCATGAAGGGCCTCCAGCAGCAGCAGCAGAGTAACTTCCAAAATACCTCTGTTTCAAAAACTGCAGAATTTAAAGCCATTATAGGACCAGAAGATTCCAGTAATCCACGACAAAGTAGAACTCTCAAGCAAGATTGACATTGCAAAATCCTCGTCAGGTCAGACCATCTGACAATGCTCAGACCAAACCTTAAGTCTTAACAGAGTCAGGAATTCTGACATCATATTAGCCTTTTACCATTGCTCAGATTGGCACAAATTGATGTAGATTTGTGTTTATTATGTCCCAAACCTCTGGATTTCTTACACTCGGGGCTGTAATCATCAGAATCCTCATCACTTCGGCTGTCAAATTTTTTTTTGGATTTCTTTCCATCTTTCCCACAAAGAGACATCTTGACCTTTCTCACTTCTTTCCCTCGCATATGCTCAGACTTCTCCTTGGGCCTCCAGATGAAAATAGATCTGAAAGGTTAGAGTGAAGCAAATGCTTAAATTAGTTTATCAAGGAAATGTATGATTTTCTAGATTCTGGGGTGATATCTCAGGACTCATTTCTGGAATAATTCTTTCAATTTCTTACTTAACATGGCCTAGTCATTGAAACAGATATTGAAGGATGAGTCACTCTAATTTCTAATTCAAACAAATAATTAACTTGGTCAATTATTTTATGGAATCAGAAGTCCCACTCATACCCAGACTGAAGCCTAGTCAAGATTACTTGAATAATTTCACAGTCCACCAGTGAAACCTTTTTTTTTTTTTGGTAAAACAAAGTTGCAGAGATGTTTTGAGATCCTGAACCTTGAGCTCCCTGACGCCATGATATCATCTCGAGGATGTAGCTTGTTCACGGGGCAGATAGTTGTGATGTTTGGTTCCATCACCTCAGCAACAAGCTGTCCTGTACTGGTGTCTATAAAATCAATCGGATGCAAAGCAACTCCATTATAGTTTTCACTTATGTAACGGCCTATTACTGCAAGGGATTCTGAAGAGTCCTGTAGCATCAAATAATTAGATTTCGATATGCAGATAAGTAAAAAAAAAGGCAGAATAAAAAATAAACACTAAGAAATTCTGTGCAAATACACTGGAGGTTACTGCATAATACAAAAAGAGGGGATACTGAATACCCATTAGATATGCACCATAAACAGAAAAACAATCACCTTTGGGTCCCACTCAGCTCGGAAGCAGGTCAAATGCCGATTGAAATCATGGCTATGCACGATCTCTCTGCTTGGGGATTCCAAATCCCCAAAGATGGAATCCCATACACGAATGCGATTGTCCTGAGAGGTAGTTAAAATCTTACTTCCAGTAAATGGGGAGAAATATGCAGAGTTCACAACACGGCCATGAGCCATGCTGCCAAGAGAAAATCCAGCTTCTAATCGACGAACATCCCAAATTCGTACCTGGGGACAAATCATACTAACAAAATTAATGCATTTTTACAATCATTATCACAAATATTGGGGATGTTTTAAAAATATTGTGAGACCAGAAAATGAAAATGTAGCGATAAAAAAATGAGAAAGTTGGAAAAAAATAGGGGAAGTCACTGAAAGTTATTTTTCACAGCATTATATATTTATTTTGTACTTAGTACTTACTATTTTCAATTATTTGGAAATTAATTCATTCTCCATAATGTATTCCCAGTAATATCTCAAGGAAAAACCGCAATTGAAAATATCCCAACATTTTCCTGATATGGTTATTTTGTTATAATGATATTGTGACAAACCATTTTATATGAAAATTAACAAGAAACTGATCAATCATGGAAATATCAAAGCATCTCATACCAAAAAGGACATAGTTGACCAGTTAGGACTGAGTTGGGCCTGGCTAATTAGCGAGGATGTCTCACCCTCAACATGATGCATCCATACACCGAAAGTTGGACAGGGCTTCAGTCTGATGGTTTGCTTTCACCCCGAAAGTGGGATCATAACAAAAGTGTGATCCACTATATCTTGCCCAAGGACTTCCAACCTGGTCAAGAACAGATCTGGAAGCAAACTAAAAATTCACGGGGCATATAACATTATGGACGTAGAACCACATCCATAATTCTTACTGGCCCACACGCATATCTACAAATATCCCTAGAATGCCAAGATAAAACACACTATATATCCATAAATGCTTCCCAAATACCATGCTACGCATGTCTATATACATTAAAAAAATAAGAAAATAAAATAAAAAAATAAAAGCAGTTTGGAGACACTTATAAAGAGAAGAAATCAACACATGCATGTATATGGGAGGAATGAAGTATGAAGATCATGCAAAACATTCAGTGAAACAGATCAGTTACCAGAGAACTTAAAGAGAATAAAAGGAAAAAAAATCCAGTCCAGTTGGGCCCTCGAAAAACAAACACAAATTCAAACAACTATTCATTTCAATAGCTCCCGCATACAGTAAGATCGTAGTCACCAAAACTCTTATGGAAGAAGTAGGTTTCAGTGGAAAATCACTAATTAAATTAGGGGAGCAACCAATTATAATTGACATCATAATCTGAATGTAAAATCAATCAATTAGTTTGATTTACTCACAAAGTGATCATTTCCACAACTTAGAAAAAGCTCTGGCTGAAGCGGATTGCAATGGAGCCCAACCACCTTTGTACCTTTTCTATGAATTAAAATGGGTTCACATGTTGTCCTGTTGCACCGCATATCCACCCTAAAAAGATACAAAGGATCTCTCAATGCAAATGTGATACAAAGAAAGGAGCACATCTGATGCAGTCAGGAATTTCATGACACTGCAAAATCTTGAAGTTATATATATCTTATACATGTGGGTATCATTGAAGCATTATCCCATCTCTTGGTATATTGTCATGCAACTAATACTGGCTTCAAAACTGGTTGTTGGGAAATTCCTAATGTGAGCTTCACCTTGGCATCCTCTACAGAGGAGAGATGCCTTACCATCAACACACTGTTCATGCGGCTGGTTTATCCTCTTCTAAGCAAAATTTCATTTCAATCCAACTCACACCCACTGTTGCTTGCGTCTAAATTATGTGGCTATAAAGAAAACATATGGTCAAATAGAATTTTCAGTTAAAAATATTAATCCTTTCAAAGAATGACCCTGATTTTCAAAATAAGAGATTATCAATTGATCAGGATGCAAATGTTGGCATAGATTCTAGATCTTTTAAGAGTAGAACTTCAAAAATTATTTGATCCCATAACTTTACCCTTATTGGTGAAGCCTTCCTTTAAAATCTAAGTCAGTAAAAATCATCTTTATTCATTTAAGGCAAATAACTTCCAATTCGTTAAAAAATAAGAAATATAAAGAAGAAGAAGAAGAAATTAGCCGAATAGAATTTTCAAGACATAACGCCACTAACTAGATATAAACAAATATATAGTTTAAAATCTGAGATATCAGACAACAGAACATTGATATTCAATCACATACCTGAATCTAGACAATAACTAAACTTAATTGACGAGGATTGTCGATTCACTGAAATTTTCAGGACACATGCCCACCAAATAGATACCCACAAATAAATACATCAAATCCTATTATAGGCATGTTGAAATAGCGCAAGGAAAAAGAATAGCCAACGGGCTAATCTCCAAGCCAAAAGGCTTAAGGATAGCATGTCTAGGTGCTTCACGAAAGACAAACAAAATTCTCTCAACTGAGAACCAAACTCAAATTCTTATTCAATATCAATGTCTATATCTCATAAAGAGATTACATCTTTATTTATAACTAAGATATTATCTAATAAAGGAAACAACTAATTCCAATCAAATAAGAAGTCCTAAACCAAACATGACTGGACTTGCCAAATATTAAGAAAGCGACTAAAGTAACTACTAATAATAGGATCTACTCTACTCTAGACCTTATTTGTCTTAGGTTCAATGGGCTGGCTAATCATGGATCTGGCCTGCATTAGTTCTCCCCCGCTTGGAGAAGAACTCATTCTCGAGTTCGATAAATGTCCACCTGGGTCGAAAATCATTCGAACAAACTTTTGTCTTGTCTTCAGATCTACATTTTCATGACATGGCTTGAAAGCTTTTTGCATTCTTTTCCTCCATATAATAGGAGATTGGAATGTTCTCGACTGTTTGTCTCTGCATGGAGCTTGGATGTGTGAACGGACCAGTAGATGCTTCAAGTGTTGACTATCAAATATCCATATGTGGTCTCTGAAGATGAAGTCAATGTGGGAAACTTCAACAACTTGAATTGCTTGTGACATAACTGGAACAATGGATTTTACTATTGAGAACCTAATTGGATTTTCTGGAAAAGGCGGAACAATCAATTCTCTTGGATGTTCAGTGGTAACACCAAATTGATCAATGTCTTTAATATCTGCTTCTTCGTGTTCTTCTTTTGAAGCCTTATAATCAAAGTCTTCAATGTGCACTTGCTTTTGTTCTTCCTCTACCCACTGATGTACCTCTTGCTTCTCACTTGAAGTTGTAATGAGATCTTTCTTTCCATGAACGGGCTTCTTAACATCACCATTGGAGTTTGTTCCTTCTTTGTGTTCATCTTTTGACTCTTCGATTGATGGTAATGAGATAGATAAAGAGGCTGATTGTTGTAATGAAACAAGGTCAACATATCGTCCTTTCTAAGAGAAAGAATAGATATTCTTTTTTTTGTCATATTGCACTTTTCGATCAAGAAGTCATGGTTGTCCCAAAAGAATATGAGTGATATTCATGGGAATTACATCACACCAAATTTTATCTTCATATACACTAATCTTGAAAGATACTAGACATCTGTGAGTTACAATAATGACAGAAGCATTAGACCATGTAACTTTGTAAGACTGTGGGAGAGTCTCTGTAGGTCAATTGAGTTTATCAATAACATCTTGTGCCACAAAATTGATAGCACTATCATGATCAATAACCAGATTGGCTGACCTGCCTTCACACCTTACTTACGTCCGTAATATCATAGTCTGCTTTCAGTCTTTGTCTTCCCTTTCATTGGTGCTGAGAAGTTTGCGAATGGCAAGAGTGTGAGTATCTTATCTTGCAAAATTTGTTTCCATCAGATGATCTCTCATTCGTTACAGAGAATGTTCTTTCTCATGCTTAACTTGTTGCAGGTGGGACCATTGAAGCATATGCTCAACATGAATTGCATCCTTATATGCTTCATGAACATGGTTGCAAGGTTTCATCTTCTAAAAAATGTCTAGTTTCAAACCTCTGATAAAGCGAGTCAAATCATGTAGCTCATTTTGTTCCAAGCCACAAACTTGGTGCAGCCTCGAAAATTGATTTAAATATTCATAAATTGTCAACTCTGCCTGTTTGAGATTGAGGAATTGCTCAAAGTAGACCTTATTGTCATAATACCAATCTCCATATTTATACTCATACAACATACTTTGAAATTCATCAGATGGTCCAAAGATTTGCATAGTGACTTTGATGGAAGAATACAAAATTTTTTCAAAAAAATGGATTGACCTGATGACTTGATCTTGTGTACAGAAATATGAACGTGAAGACAAATCTTAAATCGGAGTGTAGATGGCCAAGAGATCACCCTTTTACATAAAAATCGGAGTGTTGAGATTCAGTGGATGTTTAAAAAAAAATGATGGACTTTGCGCTTTTGGCTCGGCTTGGCTAGGCCCCAAAATTCTTTTTTTCAACTAATTGGGTTAAATCTTACCTAAAAATAAGGCCCAGAGGATGGGCCTGGCTAGAGCTGATGTCCAATCGGGTCGTGGGCTAAGATGGACCCGAGTGCAGGACCTGTAAGCAAGATAAAGAAATAAAAGCCGTGAGCAAGATGAAGAAAGAAAAGGGTTTCGAACCCTGTTCGATGTTGCTAGCTTCATCAGGAAGAGGAGGTAGAGGTGACGGCGACAGCAGGGGAGCGACGATGCTTGACGAGGATGTTGGTCCTCAATGCACGGTACGCATCTCCTTTCTCTCCTCTATCTCTTCCCTCTCTTCTTTGTTTCTTCATTCTCTTCTGCTGTTCTTTCTTTTATTTTTTTTCTTCTGGTAATGGGGAATGGAAGGGGAAAGGGAGTTGGGTTTAGATTCGGTTCGGGGTGGACGAGGGTTTTCGATTTGGGGTGGTTCTAATTTGGGGCAAGGTGTATGTGGGTATTGCAGTGATGGCTCCTGTCAACATATTTTGGATGAAGATGAGTTAGTTGGGTCGGTGTTGTCCAGTAGTGAGTGTTCGGAGAGGGGCGAGGGTCGGACGGATGGGATAGGGCTTGGCAGAGGGTTTTGATGGTTGACTAGGGTTCACAGGGTTAGGATCCTTAGGGTTTTTGGGTCGTCTGCAGTAGGGTGACAGTGGTTGAGATGGGTGTGGGTTTGGCGTTGGTGGTTAGGGATAGGGTCAAAATTAGCTGTAGAGAGTGGGATGGTTTGTACTTGGGTATTTTGCAAAGTTGGGGAAAATGATTGGAGATGTGTAGTATTGAGTCGCGGAAGGTGCTGAGTGGGTTTGGGTTTGCAGTGGGTTGGGGTTTCTGGTGGTGATAGTGGCAGTAGAGATCGGCAGTGATGGGGAGGATAAGGATGAGGATGAATGGTAGATGTGGGAGGGTAGAGGATAGATGAAAGAGGAGGAATGGAAGATGGGGGAAACTCGGCTCACCTCGGATCAGCGATCAAAGCGGCAATCTGAGATTGGAACTTTGCTCTGATACCAATTGAAGCAGCGCAAGAAAGAAGAATAGCCAACGGGCTAATCTCCAAACCAAAAGGCTTAAGGATAGGATGTCTAGGTGTTTCACCAAAGACAAACAAAATTCTCTTAACCGGATTCCAAACTCAAATTCTTATTCTATAATAATGTCTATATCTCATAAAGAGATTACATCTTTATTTATAATTAAGATATTATCTAATAAAGGAAACAACTAATTCCAATCAAATAAGAAGTCCTAAACCAAACATGACTGGACTTGCCAAATATTAAGAAAGCAACTAAAGTAACTACTAATAATAAGATTTACTCTGCTCTACTGGGCCTTATTGGTCTTAAGTCCAATGGGCTGGCCAATCATGGATCTGGCCTGCATCATAGGTATGGATTTATATATAGAAGTCTGAGGTTGGGGAACAACTGGGTTTTGATACAAATACAAACACCTTGTGTAGCAGTAAAGTCAGATTGGGGGTGGGATTGGGCAGACCCACCCTGCCTTTTTTGTAACTACTTTAGAAATTTATACTTAATTTAAATCTAAAAAATGTTTTGTGCTCTAATGGTAAAGAGTAAACATTTAAAGAATTAAAGAAATGATAGCTTGTACATAATATGATTTCATTATAATAATATTGTAAAATAAAATGTGGGCCCATAGGGTCCATTGAAAGTCAAAATTAAGGATATGGTCAAAATCAAAAGTGGGAAGGTTAAAATTGAAATTGGATTGGTGCAAATCAAATCTTTCAAATATAATGATTTGGCACACAAAATGCCCTTCACTAAAAAGTACAGAAAAATCCAATAAGACCACTTTGCATGGTACGTGCAGACCATGGCCCAAGACTAGTGTACCAATTGGTAGCGTAGTCTAATTGCTGCATTATGCAGGGCGCTCCTATTTTCAACACTTAAATAAGTGCCCAAAGCATAGTTACCTGATTCACAATTCGATCAATTCGTGTTTGAGTTTGTAGTTCAACCTAATTCAAAAATTCGCTACGGTAGGTTTAGGGTTGTCAATCCGGGCCTTTGATGTGGAGGCCCGGCTCGGCTCGCAAAAGCCCTCAAAGCAAGAGCTTTTCTTTTTGCCCTAAAGTCCGGGATAGGATAGGGCCCAATTTTGAAAAGCTCACAATCTTGAGAGCCGCGTTAGGGCTTGACTTAGCCTGCCCAAGGGGGCCCGGCCCGGTCCTTTTTCTATTAATAAATAAAATAACTAATATAAATTATATATAGTAATTTACCAAAAATTATAAAAAACTCCTCTACGAAGCAATTAATAATAGAGGCCTAATATTTTTCCAAACAATATTAATTGCTGGGTATTCTCATAGATCATGATATTATATCAATATTTAATTATACATTTTCTTTTGAATGGTATGCTTGATTTTATGTTTGCCTAATATGGACATTCTCCAATGAAAAGAGAATTCAAGTTGTTATTAGATTGATTTTGACCAATGTAACTATTGAAGTTTGAGAGTTTAGATGGATAGCCATAACATCATCATTGAGTGGAGTTGAGTTTTATCCACTAGCTAGCCATTGATCGATGTCAATTTCTTTATATCTCCTTACTTTAATGATAGTTGTTTCATTCAAATGGACTCCACATACAGAGTTAAAGCTTTAGACTTATGCATCAAACATCTTCGGTAGTCAAAATTTAATTACTTTGTTATAAAATCCAATGGTGATGTTTCAAAAAGTCACAAGTTAGGGTTAATGTTAATTCAAAAGTGGTCTGATGTTTATTTGAACCATACATACTAACCAATTTATTTGGAAAAGGTCTAGTGTATATTTGAAATAAATCTAATTGAATTATACAAGAATTGTCAAATAAGATCTAATGATCCATATTATTGCTTTATAAAAAAAAATGTAGTGTATGACCCAGTAAAAAATGGTACAACTAGTGAAACTTTAAATTTCAACAACCTTACTAGTAGCCTAATGACAAATAAAACCAATACATTCTTTAACAATTGCTAGTGTGATAAGGTATTTAATAGCATCTCCCACTGCCTAGTTTCATGTCACAACACTATTAAATTATCTTATTTAATGTAATCCTAAATAATATTTTTATATGAGAAAAAAGTAACTTATGTCATGTATTCATTTAGAAGTTATACAAAAATATTAACTTTGGCATTGTACCCATCCGTATCTCGAATAAATGAGCGAGTTAGCATCAAAGTATAGAATTATTATTATATATAATAATATTAAGAAAAATCATTTCCTTTGGCTCTAGCCCTTGAGGGTAGGGTATGGATTTCGATATTATAGGCCCATTGAGGAATCCAAGGGCTGTGGCTTGACATAAGCCCGGCCCGCATATATGAGTGTGGGGTAAGGGCTTAGCCCTAGGTAGGCTCATTAGTTCATTTTTCAATTTGCTTAATTCGAAGTTCGAGTTTGACCAATTCGATACTCGAATTCAAATATGTAATACAATGTAATTAGTAACGATTTACAGGGCTAACAATTCATATATGCAATCCACCCTTTTTTTTTTCTTTTTTGAGCCACCTAACCTATATATGATCAAACTATCCCCTTCACACACACACACACAACCCATTTGAATTGCCGCCAGTCCGCCAATTGGGAATATGAGCTGCTTAAAATAAATGCTTTAATTGAATAAGATTTGATCCATTGTAAGTTTGAACATTTGATTGAAAAGGATTAATGAATAATGGATTATATTTGTCCCAACGGTAAAGGCTTACTGGTAGCATCCTAGAAGACGCAGGTTCAAGTCATGGAAACAGCCTCTTCAAAATGAAGGCTACATACATCTTGCCCTCTCCAGACCCCGCTATGCAGGAGCTTCCCGCACTGGGCCGCCCTCATGTTATTGCTAATCACATTTTTTAATCAGATGGTGAATCTTACATTGAGATCAACTCATTTTAGACTAAAATTTGGTGCTACTCTATGCACTTGAGGGGAATTTATTTTGAGCAGGTAGGATTTTCATCAAGTGGGTCCTACTGCGGAGTTTTACTCCTTTAATTAATGATTTCTCTAAGTCAGAGTCCTGAAAGAATTTGGATTCTTAAAAAGGGATATAACTGATTAACTTACTACTGTGCACAGCTGTCCATCACAGCAACTCTTATTTCATTTGCTATAGTATTTCGTACATGCACTTGTTAAAAGAAACATCAACGAATAGTGAGATGCATGGTAAACATTTCTCTTTTTCCTCACCGAACTGAAGTGAACTACATCCCCTTCAAATATCCAAATTTGCCGAATCGTATCATGAATTGTTCGGAATGAACTATTCATGATTTGGAAGCCACTTTAACAAATTAGGTAACTATGGCCCAGAGTGATTGAACAGGGTTCACAGTAAATGGTAAAATTTTGTTTATAGCATAAGCCTCATAAGTTCATAAAAAAATTTAATTTGATTTAGCAAGCAGATAAGTTCAAATGCACAAGCACAAGTCCTTTCTGTGAATAAGCATCAATAAAAAAAATCTACACTGCAAATACTTACAGGTAAAGATATCCAAAATTATCTGCAACAATCACAAGTCCTTTCTCTGAATTAACATCCAAGCCATACAGCATCCTCCAACTTGATGGGCCCTAATGCAAAATCATATACTACTCAGACCAAACATTGCTAGGTAGTCCCAAAATTTGGACTTTAAGAGATGAATGCTACATGGGACTCCAATTTGCAGTTACGCCATCAAAGGATATGACAAATATGACAGTCAAACAAGCAAAGCATCCTAGTATGAAACTGAAGATCAGTGTTTGATACTCTGATCAATTTCAAACACTTATAAAACATGAAGTAGTGATCATTCAAAAGCACTACCCTTTTAGTTAAAATAAAAAAATCAAAGATTAATTTTTCTTTCTCATTTCTTCTTGTTCTCTTATTTTTCTCTTTCTGGAAAAAAAAAACGAAAGGATTAAAGTGCATGAAACCTCAAAAGAAAAGTTGGAGAGAGAAAACATTATACATCTGTTAAGACTCAGACTGAGGCCCCTAGAAGTCCATATTGATTTTCAGGTTTTTAACCATGATCAATGAACAGCAAAATAATGATAAAAGCAAACTTCAAGTGGACCATGAAGAGCATTACATTCCATCCATCTGGGTTAAGGTCCATCAAAAGATGAGATAATCCAGTCTCCAAGTCAGTACAGCTGATGGTTCCATCTGAAGATGATGTGTACACAGTTCCATCATTTTCAGGGTTGAATCTGCATGTCACATCATCAACAGAATCAACAATCACCATATAAGAAGCATAGACAAGGAAAAAATAAGGTCGACAACAACTAAATAGAAGGACTTACTTCAGGTTGTTGAGAATGCAAGAGTGAATGGATCCATAAACTGTCTTTTCATGTATTTTAGCGTAGTCCCAGATGCCAAGTTGTCCTTTCTTTTCCAGCAAAGCAAGCAAAAGATTGTTACATTAAAAAGAGGTCATATGTGATATAGGTGTATAAAAATAGTGCTCATTTTGCAGCTTTTTTTTTTTCTACAACTCATTTTGTAGCTTTTATCCAAGTCCTATTATAGCTTCAATATGCCAATTTGCCTGTGAAAACATTAAAAAAAAAAATGCAGTGTTTCGTACCTTATCTCCTGATAAAAGGACACGATTATTGGTTGGGTGAAACTCCAAGCAAGTTATGCGCCTGCTATGGAATCTGATAATTGCACAGTCCACTTGATCGGGAATCACAAATGGTGGTTTAATCTGCATGCAACATGAAGAATGAACAGTCTGAATTTAAGACAGTGATATTGTTTTTTGTGATTTCAGTAAAAGAAAGACGGTCACTTGAATGGACATACACATAATTGGAACCCACCAGATTTAGGGACTCAATTGCCGATCTAAAGTTCAATCATCAAAATTTGTTATGAACATCAAAAGGTTCAAAATTTTCTCATTGAGCAAGAAAGCTCACTGTTGCTATGGCCCTTGAATAATAATAATATGGAAGAAGAAGAAGAAAATCTGGAAAGCCAACAAAATAAAATCAAAGCGTACAGTGGGAATGCCGGTTCTGAGCTGGCGCTCAAAGACGTAATCCAAAGAGTTGCGACTGTTCTTGCGTGCTGGGACAACACCGTGTTCGGTGGCAACTCGATGGGGGCATGACATTGTGGTGTGCCCTGCAATGCAATTAATACAAAGCTTTAATCAAAGAAACCAAGCAAAGACAATCAATTTTATCCATTTCAAGCTGTACAAACGAGGACACGGAGGATGAGGAGTCTCAAAGAGTCTGTCTCTCGTGGGGCCGGGAACATCCAAGTACATTACCGGTCATTTTACATAGAAAGCAAGGCTTCTTGGGGCAGTCGATGTACGTGGCGCCCTTGAAGCCAGCCTCATGCCCTGTCCCTTTGCAGACCTTGCAGACTTTCTTGAGGCTGATAGTGATGGGCACCTTCTTCTTATTATTCTGCCTCTCCTTGTCTCCTCTCTTCCGTTCATTCTCGTTGTCAGCCGCTCCTTGTCCCGACTTTGATTCTGATACTAAAGGGGATATCACTCCTCCTCCTTCTCTTTCATCTTCATCCTCGGACAACAACAAACTCTCTTCGGAGACACTCTCACTTTCGCTTTCGCTTTCGCTTTCGCTTTCAATGACGACCCTGTCCCCGGGAAATCTTGACCGCCTAGTTTGAGGAGGCATCGAGGGAACCAACGATTGCTTTTGCTTTGCCACTGTAGTCTGTCTGTCGCTCTTCAACTGAGAGTCTGAAACCCAGCAAGCGGAAGCAGAAGCGGCCAGGCAGGCAAAACAAGCAGCAGCATCACCTAATCCTATGCCATCGCATGTGTCCGTACATCAGGCCAACCGCATTCGCATCGGTGAAACTCTTTCACCCTCACTCATCCTAAACCCTAAACTCTCTGAAGAACCGGCGATACCAATTTTAGAGACTCCGTGATGCAAATTTGGACACGTCTTAGAGCAGAATAATTGTGAAGGATGCATTTTATATTTTATTTAAGTGGCACTATTAACACATCATCAACAATGCCTACATTATATACGGGTTACTGGGTGAGGCTATTCATATACCATATTTTACTCTTCATACACAATTTATTTAAAGAAAAATTTTAAAATTTCTTTAACTACTCCCATTCCTCTTCCTCCTCTCTCCTCTCCCTTTTCCCTCAAGCCGGCGGAGACCTTCGGCCGGCAGAGAAGTCTCCCTCCCTTCCCACTCTCTCCCCATCTTCATCTTCCTCTTCCTTTTCCTCCTCTTCCTCTTCTTTTTTCTCCTCTCCCCTCCACTCCCTCTCATCTCCGCCCTGTTCGGCCTCATCATGCCAAACCAGGAGGGCTCTCCTCTCCATCTCCCTTCATCTTCCTCTTCTTCTCCCTCTCATTTTTCTCTTCCTCTCCTCTCCTCTCCTATTCTCTCTCGCTTTCTCTCATCTCCCTATATATATTAAAGTAAACTGGAGAGAGGGCTATGGAGGGTGCCATGTCTGCACCTACATGCTTTATTTTTTAAAAATATTTTAAAAAACCATATAGAGCTTTGGCTATTTATGGGAGCCACACTATACCTCTGATATCACAACTATATCCCACAAAGTCTTTCCATCAATATCTCCTAAAATCTTTGTTTGATATAGTTATTCTCTCTTATCTTTTGGGTAATTAATTTTTATTAAAATTAGATCTCCTAAAATCTCTCTCTTTATCCTTTAAAATATCTAATTGATTTTCCTTCTAACATCTAATCACGTCCACTCCTATCCCTTGAAATCTTTTTGCTTTGCTTGAGTTTTCATCTTATTCCATTTGTTTTTCCTAAAATTTCTCCCTATACACAGTTTGTCTTAATCAATTCTAATTGACCACTTATTATTGTTTCGTCCTACAAATCCACTATCATCCACATCTAATCATGATTTTATTTTTCCAACCAGTTGTTAACCCTCCACATTTTACAAATCAGAACCCCGCTACTTCAAGCATTACCCAGCCACCATCGTCCTTCACCATCATCTCCACCCTTCACCTTTTCCAACATCTTCTACTGTCTCACAAGCAAGTTGGTACTCGTGCCCTGCAACTACATTGAGGAGGTGTGACTGTTTAACTTTTCTTGTTCTTATTTATTTTTCTCTTTGGTCCCACCAGACCTTTGTCTTTATTTAATGGTGGCATTGTTGGATACCGTAGATTAGTATCCACTTGAATGTGAAGTTATTTTATTTACACAATCAAAATTATTCAGAACTCTTTCAGCCATCGATGGGGACATTTCATTTTGACACAACTTATAGTTCCTACTCATGAATCGGACATTATCGTTGATCATTGTTGATCACAACCCCTTATCATAGTTCTATTCATTGAAATTCTATGACAAGGGCCAATGCCACCATGGAAACCTATGTGGATGATCCATACTTTTCAATCCTATTTGGATTCTTTTTGTTTTTATCCCTCTATCCAACTAATCTTTTTGGCTAATTATGAAATTTAAAACACTGCAACTCGAATATGGGTAATTCTTCTTAATTCCTCCTGTAAGACAACCCATATCTATTTATTGTTATCTTAACCATATATTAATTCTCATCCCCTAAAATCTCTCTTTTAAACTATTATATGTACCAACTTAAAATTCGATGTTACCATTGAGAGAACATAAATTTAAATTTAAAACTTGAATGCCAACTAATCTACTATCATGGAGTGAGTCTTGGACCATCCAAATCTTTTAGCACTTTTTCTCTCAATTTAAATTCAAAACTTAAATGTTAACTAAATCCACCCTCATGGAATGAGTGTCTCGAGTCATCCATCTCTTTTAAACACTCTTTCTCACCCACCTATGGTCTGAAATTTAAGTTTTTTCTCACCCACCTATAATCCAAAATTGAGACTTGGCTTTAACGGTCCTTTTTTAAAGATATAAACAAATTCTGGATTGGTGTTTTACAAAAGGAAAAAAATACTTTATTCCTATAATGAATCTATATCATGCTTGGTTAGACTTTCCAAAACTCAAACTAGATTTTCATCAGATCAAACCAATCTGCTAACCCAAGTAAGTTAAGAGATAGATAAATACTTGTTGGACATTTTGAAGATAAAATAAATAAGTTCTTATTACCGTTATAGGTTTCTTATTTTATTACCTTTTCGTCTTTATATAAAAAAGAAAATATTATATTGCCTTTTAGGATCTTTATGCACTATTTTTCTTAATATATTAATTTCATTTTGATATAGATTGTCCTTTTAATGGTTTTTTTTTTCTTCATTGTATTTTACTTTTTATTTCGTTTCTTTCTTTAATTTTTTATTTACATTTATTTTATTTAAAATTTTATAATACTTGAATTTAACTTTTATATAATGATATACTTTTTTTTAAAATATACTTTTCATCCTGTTAGGCTGTATCTTTTCCTTTTATTGGTATGATATTCTATGCCTTTTATGTTTTCTTTGAAACTAAGGGTCCGTTTGCATATGTGCAGACTATAGGATTAATAGATTTAAATAACAACGACAAAGAATAGTTCAGAATACAATAGTATGATATTATAATTGCTATTGTTTGGCATTTTTGAAGAGTTTAACAAATTTTGAGTTGAGTTGTTTGGTTGTTAGAGCAGATTATGACATAATGGTGAAACCAACATATACTAGAGTTTCTAAATCAATCAAACAATGATAAAAAAACTTTGAAATTTATAAAAAAACTTTTCAAATTAATAAAATCTTTAATAAACCTTAAAAATAAAAACTAAAAGAGAAAGAACGATTATGACAAAAATATGCTCTATAAACACAAAATAGAAAAATAGAAAAGAGAGTAAATAGACAGCCTAGTAATTATGACAGATGAAGAATATGGGATGATGTTGATTTTGAAAATATTGATATGTTCCCTTCTTCCCCATGGCCTAACAAAGAGTTACAATATAAGAGACAACACATAATGATGACCCAGATGGTTAGAATGATGTTCGGTGAATAATGGCATCTCACATAAACCTCAATATATTATATAACGATAATTGTGAATTTGGATTAGGAATTGGGAAAGTAAAAGATAATAAAAGAGGGAGGGGGAGAGAGAGAGAGTGTGTGTAAGGTCCCGACTCGACTTAATTATAATTTATATTAATTAAGTTTAATTTCCTATTAATATTAATATTTTGTCTTAATTCCTTTTGTTCTTAATTTTTACTGGGTCTCGATTGCATAGGTAGTTGGGTTCGAACTTTATTTAGGTAATTGAGGACCTTCATGTAATTTAGAGTCACATTGTTGCATCATTTTGGCACCACATTAATTATATCATATGCATTTCATCTTGTGGGTCAACTTTCATGTTTGGCCCAACTTAATTCGAATCCATCCTAGCCCAATTGAAGCCTAATTGCCTTAAACTGTAATTTCCCAAAACAATTGGACTTGCATGTAAAAGTTAAAAAAAGTTGAGTTCAAAAGGGAAGCAACCAGCGATCCCCCTTCATTTCTCTATACTTTCATTATGGGAACTTCTTCTTTTTCTCTTCTTCTCCTCCATAACAGCTGGACATCCAAGTTTAGGGCCGTTACATGTTGGAGCCAAGGCTTTTGTTATCTTCCTCATCATGTCCTTGCTTGTCTTCCCCATTGGAATCTCTCCATTCCATCTTTTATTCTTCTCTCCAACTTCCTCAGGTAAGAACTCCATCATCTCTCCATTTCTTTAAGTCCAAAAGAGTCAAGGGGACTCAAATGAGTAACATGGATGCATCTTACATTTGATATACCATTTGTATGTTTTTGCATGCAATAGGATTTGCTTCATTGAGGCTTCCTCCACCATCAAACCAAAAGAGAGGCTAGTTTTGGGTAAAGCATTGATATAAGGCAAGTATAAGAGTATATATTATTACATGCATGTCTAACTTTGTTGATTCTTGATGTGATTACTCTAAAAGCAAGTTTACAGCTCATCTACCTTTTGTTAAGTACACATATGTGTTGGATTAGGTGATAATGGATATAACTATCCAATATTAATGATATGTGAGCATGTAAGACCTAAGATGATAATTTGGAGTAAAAGAAACCTCATTGGAACCCAATTTTAGAGTTCTGCACATCAATTCGTACTTTAGTAACTGTTTTTAGGAATTTTGAAGCTTACGGTGAAGCCCACGGCTACACTGTAAGTGTTTTATGGCTCGGAATTCAGAAAGCTCAAAACCCACAATTGAACTATGGTTAACCCTTGGCCAGGCTGTAAAATGAACTACGGCAAAGCTGTAACTACCCTGTGACTAAGACGTAAACTATTTTACGATGAGCTTTCCAGAGAACCCCAAAATCCAAATGTACTCTAGGGTTTAGGGTTTAGGGTTCAGGGTTTAGGGTTCAGGGTTCAGGGTTCAGGGTTTAGGGTTTAGGGTTCAGGGTTCAGGGTTTAGGGTTCAGGGTTCAGGGTTCAAGGTTCAGGGTTCAGGGTTCAGGGTTCAGGGTTTAGGGTTCAGGGTTCAGGGTTTAGGGTTCAGGGTTCAGGGTTCAGGGTTCAGGGTTTAGGGTTCAGGGTTCAGGGTTTAGGGTTTTAGGGTTTAGGGTTTAGGGTTTAGGGTTTAGGGTTTAGGGTAGGAGTAGGAGATGGAGGTCCGTCCGTACCACCACGCTGGGCTGACAAAGCTCTGAGTTGAGAGGCCGTATATAAAGGGAGAATGAGAGGAGGGACCTGAGGAAGGGAGAGAATGAGTTGAGGAGGGGGGCCAAACGAGAGTTGGCAGGAGTCAAAGGCTTCAAAGAAGCTAATACCAAGAAGGGCTTTGGAGCCAAGGGCCGAAATAACCCAAAATTGGACCTTGTAAAAGGTCTGAGAGTCCTGAATAAGGGGAGAATGGGTTTTGTGAGTTAACACAAATTCACCACCGCCGGCACCAACACCATGAAGGGGTTGTTCGGCAAGGATGAGATGAGAAGCTGGGAGGACATCTGGTCCAATAAGCGATGTGGTACTTCCTGTGTCAATAAGAGCTTCAATGAAGCGCCCACCAAGATTAGCAATAGGAAGGCGAACATATAGAAGCATGCCACTGTCAACAGTGTTGCACTGGGATTTTGGTTGCTGCATATAAAAGGCATTTATTGAAGTATGTTGAGAGTCATTAATTTCTTCTATTTTAATAGAAGGTTGAGGAAGGTGAGTTTTAGCAAGGGCTAGTTGCTGAGTAAAGCCGATTTGGAAGTGATTGTCTTCAACTTCGCGCCAAAAGTCACTGAGCATATTTAATGTGACGTTCTTAGCATGAAGTCCACGATTGTCAAAGATGACAAGCACAAAACAAGTTTTATGGTAATGTAAGTTATGATCTTTGCTAACAAAGAAAATACATTCTTCGGTATCGCCTGGGGTTGTGGTATATCCACAAGCTTCACATAAGAATATGTCTGAGGAAACGGCTGTTTCAAAAGTCATTGGAATATTGGCAGGCAGTGGGTCACGATAAAGCCACTGTTTACAATTCCATTTGCTGCAGGACCAAATAGCATCTTAGTCTTCAAATTTTCTATTGGTATTTTGAGCTGAGGAAGAATATTCTCCTTTTTCGAAGTCTGCTGTAAAAGCATTACAGTAAACATCGGGCTGACATTCTTCGAAAGTGTCGCTGTCTGAACTATTATAATTTTCATAATGTTCGTTAGAGCTTTCTGAGGTAATAGAATAAACAGAATCTGAATCGATTGTGTATAATTCGGAAGGATAAAGGATATCGAATCCGTTATCGTCAGCTGAGAGAAGCATAGTTTCTACAAGATTAACTCTTGCTTGTTTTTTTTCTTTGTCAGGGCAATCTGGAGCAAAGTGTCCAGGTTTTCCGCAAGTCCAACATTCTTTTGTTGTTTTATCTGTAGGTTTTCTTGAGGGTTTTCTGTAATTAGAAACCTTTTTCTGAGAGGAAGTATTTTTTATCCAATATTTCCTTTTCTTAAATTTTTCAAATCTTTTTTCTGGATTTTTGAAAGAAGTTGATTTTCAAAACTTATGTTTCTTTTTTCTGGGAAAAGAGAATTTTTTCTTTTTAAGAAAAGATTTATACTTGTTTTCTGAGCATCCCCATTGAATAGAGGGGTTAGTATCTCTTTCATCTTTAAATGATACTTCTGAGAAGGCTATTTCAATTAGCTTTTGCTCTTTTCTCATTTTCTTTCTTTGAGCAATATAATCCTGAGTATAGTTAATTCTTTCACCTAAAGAATTATCTTTGATATGGTTAACTCCATTAAATTTTCCTTTCCATGTTTGATAAGAGTGAAAAAGGGAGTCACCGATTACTGGGAGTTTACGAAAGTATTCATCTTTGAGGCTATCATCTTCACATTTATAGAAGATAGCTCTAAAGTTATTAGTGTATTCTTCTAAAAACTTTAGATTACAGATTTGTAACTGAGCGAGCTTATATTTAGCTTGTTCTTGTTCTTCATTCAGATGAGTGATCTGAGATTGTCCTATAAACTCTTTTGAGATTAAGAACACGTATCCATCGACATTACGTCTGGTTTGATAGATGGTTTGAAACTCTACTAAGAGAGTTCGATGTTCTTCTGTGGTTCCTTTCTTAAGGAATTTGATATAACTTTTAACATTTCCTTCAAGGGAAAGTTCGGCGTAGCTATGACAGCTTTCTGTGTTCCATGTAGAATTTAAGCTAAAACAAATTTCCATTTGTTCTTTCCATTTCTTGAGAGCGCTTTTGACGTCTCTAATTCCATCTAAATTCAATTTTATCCCTATAGGATTAATGGCTTGCTCAGCCATAAAAGTTTTTCCTTCAAAGAATTTTGAAGCTATAGGTTTCTGAGTGTTCTTCTTTTTCTTGAAAGAAGAAAAGACTGGAGTTTTGAACTCAATATTTTCTCTTTGAGTTCTGGCTTCAAGTTCTTCATCATAAACTCGAGCTGTATTTACTTGAATAGGAGGTGGAAGTTTAGTTTCTTCATCTGAAAGCTCTTTGCCTTGCAGGAGCAAATCTAATTCTTGAAAGTTTTTTGCTTTATTAAAATAAAACATGTTAATCTGAGCTCTAGGGGAAGATCTTGTCCTGGATGGAGTTTCAATCGGGGAGAAAGATTGAGATCTGGGTAATTGGATGTAAGGTTTTCTTCTAGAGGATGTGCTGGCTTCTGAAAAGCTCTGCCTAGAAAAACTGGGAGAGGCAAAATTTATGCCTGATTGGATTACCGCTTCTTCTGAAGAGGTGTTAGAAATTACTGAGGTAGGTTTTCCAAATTTTAAAGATACTAAGTTTCCTTTTTGATGTACAAAATCTAAAGTATTGTACTTTTTTTAAAAAGGAACAGTTTCTGGAAAATTCCATATTCTAAAGTTATCATCAGAGAGCATATCTGCTGTGGGTATCCTGCGAAAAGTGTAATCTTCCATGTCTCTAGTGGTACGAATAAGAATTTCTTCGTTAATTCGTCCTTTAGGAATATGAGGAAGAAGTCTATCCTGAGAGTTCATACAGAACATACAATAACTTTGAAATTCTACGGAAAGAATTCCTTCGTTGACTATATAATTTTCATAACCCTGAGTGTTAATGATGAGTTTAATATATCTAGCTGAGTCAATGGGCATAACATAGCCAGGAATAACATTGAAATAGGCAACGTTACTTCTCAAGTCTAATTGCCTTATTCCTATGATGCTATCTTTAAATACTGAGTTTCGTTCGTCTACAAGAACTAGACAGACTCGTATATTAGGATCTGGGAGGTGTAGACCTTGAATTCTACACTGAAAAAGGCCATGAGATAAATATTTAAATCCCTGTTTTCGTCTGAGATCCGTCCATGTTGGATGGAAGACGTCAAAATTTTGCATTGTTTGAGTTACTGTAACAAGATTACTCCATTTTGCAAGTTCATAATCTTTTCCTTTAGGAGTTTCTCCATTTGTATACAAATCTTTATATCTAACTGGGGGTAAAGTTTGCTTTACAATAGCATTTTCTATAACTTTCCATTCGGAGTCTCTAAATTTTGACCAATCCATTTGTGGTTTGTTTTCAAAATATTTGGCTTTAACATTTTCTCCAAATTTCTTTAGTTGAAACATATTTATCTATACCCTTCCTAATGGAGGATTAGGAGGTTGTAGCTGAGGGGAAATCTCAGTTGTTTTAACTGTGTTTTGAACTCTATCTGATAGAGTTTGTATCTGAGTTTTGAGAGAACTTAACTGTTTTTCTCGAATTTTTGAGTTTAATTCCTGCTTTTGTTCAAGCATGGAGATTTTCTCATATATTTCTTTAAGTATAGTCATTTGACTATTTAAATTATTCTGAGTTTCTCTTTTGTTTTGTTCTACAAAAGCTTTTATACTATGAATGCTTGTTCCTAAAGAAGTACAAGCATCTTCAATTAATCTGCAATTTTTTTCAAAATAGTCAAGATTAGTTCTGACTGCGTTAGCAATTGAATGGAGGTTTTGGTCGTTTTCAACGAACAATCTTAAATCTGAGAGTTGGATGGAAAGCTGACTAAGCACGGCTTCTTGTTCTGATAGCAGTGTTTTAGTATCAGCTAAGGTCTGAGTTAAAACTTCTTGTCTATGAAAAGTGTTATGTAACTGTGAGGCTAAGGAATTTAATCCTTTGCTTAAGCTCTGTTGATATTCAGTAAAAACCTGAAAAAATCTTTCAAGTCCTTTTCTAAGGTTTTCATGATTCTGTCCTTTAATTTTTTCTGATTCAATTAATTCTTCTCTTAATTGAAGGATTCCTGAGGAAAGAAAGTTTTGGCTTTTGCCAATTAACTGAGTGAGTTTTAAAGCATTTGCTTGTTCTAACTCATGTTTTTCAATTAAAAAGTTTTTTCCGTTTTTAATAAAGCTTTCTATTTTCTGAAGGAATTCAATAAGTGAAGGAGTTTTTACTTCCTTTGATGACATTGAGGTTTCGTAAGGGATAATTTGCATAATTGACATATTATTCCTAATTAAAATCTGAGCCTGTAGCCTTTCTGATGGCTACAATTTTTTCTGTCATAAGTTTTATTAACCTAAGAATCTCTTGAATATCTGTAAGAATTTTTTCGTGTGTTTCTTCTTGAAGCTTAAAATTTTCAAGATAGTTTAAAATTTCTTGGGTGTCTTCAAAAATCTGTGTTTGACATTTTTTTATGTCTTGACTGGTTTCAAGTAACGCTGTGAGCACTTCTACAAAGTTAGAAGGTAGCTGAGTATTGATTTCACTAAGGAGCTTATCTAGAAGATCTAACTGTAATTTAAGCTCATTCGCTCTCTCTGTCTGTGAATTGCTTAATTTGCCTAAGCCTTCGAGTGTCCACAAAAGTAGATCGTTTGTGTGGTTGCCTAAGGCGACAAATTCACTAAGGCTGGGATTAAGGCTAGAGATATGCCTAGCGTGTGCATACTTACTGTGTGGTTCCCAACAGTCTGAATTGGGACGCAGTTCTTCAGAAAGGAGAACATAGTCTTTATTTCCGTATATCCAAGAATATATACGGCTAATTATGCTTTTGGGTGTTTTATCCATGAATAACATAATTAATTACTGAGCGGCCATAGTTATTTTCTGTGGCATGTATAACTAAACTGGAAAAGGCATCATTGTACCTGTCTTCAAAACTGTATAAGGCTGAGAGCGTAGTTAATTGTACTGTTTCAAGTACATAAGAGTCTACTGAATGCTGGATTGTTCCATCTGTCTGGATGATGAACAAATGTCTTGTTCTCAGGGCGGCTAACAAGGCGTCTGTTAGCAAACGTCTATTTCTGAGAATAATCTGAAAAATGTCAAACCTTTCTTTTTTCTCAAAGAGCATATTTTCTAAAATAATGCGATGTCTGTTACGTTTGGCTAATGTTAGCAAGCAAGCTACATTATCTCGCCAAAGGGTTGTTCTGGGTAGTGCTAAAGACCGTTCAAGGGCAGCAATACTGACAACTAAAAATCGTTCATACAGAGCAAGATTTTCCCATGTAAAATCGTCAAAAGAAGGAGGAGTTAGCGTTCCTGTTGAAGGAGCTTCTACACTGGGATGGTAGGTAGGACTACCAAAAGGAGTTGGGTCGGACTCTGAGGGTGAACCAGTATCGGGTTCTAGAGTTAACTTAGTCATACTGAGTTCAAGATCTGAGGTATCAGGTTGTCCTGAAGTTTCGGCTTGATCTCTTTCTAACAGAGAAATCTTATAATAGGCATCTGCCAAAGCTGGGTCTAGATTTAGACAATATCGAGGATTATCCGGATCTCCTGACACGTCGGACCCTGAGAGACCATAGGGGTCATATCCCTCATAGGGATTCCAATCAGAATAAGATCCGTCTTTCTCTGCGAAACGTTGAGTCCACTCGTTGTTACTCATGGTGACTGTTAATGAGCCAAGGAAGGTTCTGGGCTCTGATACCAAACTGTGGGAGGATAGGGTTTTTTTCTTTTTTTTTTTTTGTAAAAAAACTTAAACAACAATGTAAGCGGAAGCAAAAGTAAAGTAAACAAAAGGGAGCAGCTACTAGAAGCAAGAAGAAACTAGAATAACCAGTTGGGCTAGCCAGATGCAAATATATTTATAAAGATTAATAATGTGGGTTAAGGTCCACCTATGCTTCCGGTTTTGAGGATTGATTCAAGTTCGAAAGAGGTTAAGCAAAAACTGAGGGATAAGTCGTGCTCAAAAGAAAGATCTATCATGGACTCATCTTCAGACCGCCATGGTACTCTGACTACGGACAACATGCCTAAACGCCCATACTTGGCAAACGGCGACAGTCCTCAAAGGGTCATACCAGGCTTAAAAGTCTTCACTATGGCCATCATAATCGCCTCGAGAGCCTTGCATGCTTAACCATAACATACTTAATAAAGAAACCAAACATCATACCGAAAGATAGATAGGAGACTAACTCATATTATTAATAAGATAAACATATTACAACATTATGGCTATACCCTTTCGGCTATTCCGGAGGGAGTTTAGCCAGCCATACCTGAAGGCTGGTTGCTATCTTCCTTAGAGGTTGGCTTCTCCGGGAAGTTAGACTTGGTTACAAAAGAATAAGGAGGGATATATATAGAGGCATGCAAGCCTATCCTCAAAAGAAAAGACAAAACTACTGTATGCATGTGAAGCGGAACTGTACACTTAGTGCGGCTACTGTAGCTACTGTAGCCATAATGGAAGCTGAGAGGCGTTACTGTGGATGCACGGGATTAAAGAAGAGAATCTTCACTGTGCCGAGGACGTCTTGTGTTTGCTAAAAGGAACTTCCTTTTTCCTGTTGCTGTGACGGAATCATCATGAAAGATTCTGCAGGCTGGAGAGTGTCGGCAGGACCTGGTATGGACCCGCTTGCTGTGCTTTCTGGATCTGGGTTGTCATCTGAGTCGGGCCCAAATTCTTCAGTAAGCCCAATTAACAGGTCATCTGTCAGTTCTGGTGTCATTTTAAAAACATTCTGTCTAACTGTGAGGTCACGTAAGCCAAGCGTGACAAAAGTTTCCATGCTGCATAAGATCTCTACCCGGATAGGGGCTTGCTGTGGTTTCATGCGCTCAACTGTGCCGTTCCCATATACTTCTGGTGTTTGAATGATTAACGTTTCTGAGAGATATACTGTATAGTATCTCGGATGTGGACAACGAAGGTTTCCACTAATCATTCTGACGAGTTCAGTTCTCTGTAATTCTCATTCGTAAACAGAGAAATTAACTTGCTTTTCTGGAACAAAGGCTGAGACCTAGGAGGGTAGATCTTCGAGAATCCTTATCAAGGAGAAGGATTTTGCAGGAATGCCATACGGAGCTAGAACCATAGTTTGGAGAATGTATGGGTAGTCTTTAATCACATTTCTTATTACCCATTTTTCTGTTTCTGGGAGGATTAATAAATCTTCTTCTCTACGGATTTTGAAAAATGCAACAAATCCGTATTTGTACAAAAGAGAAAATTCTAGGAAGAGGGCTCCGTCTGAGGGGTTTTCCAAAAGTAAGACGGGTATATGACTACATCCGCCGCGTAGAAGTGTAATGCCATTTTTGACATAGGCTTCATCGACAAACTGAGTAAGAAGGGCATCAAGTCTGGCTGTTTTTGAGGAGGCTTCCGAGGTGTTGTCGGTGCCAAAAAGGGATTCAATGGCAAGAAACACCTTAAAATTAAGTCTTCTGTAGATAGGCGTTTTAAAGGCGCCTATGACTTCTGCATAAGAAATTAGGCCGTAGATTCTGCCATATTTTTGGCAATACTACGGGTTTCTTGTTGAGCCTGAGTAATGAGGTGTCTTTGTAACCTCATATGTCTGAGAGAGGCAATAATGGCCTGTTTTCCTTCAATTTTGTATTGTCTTTCAAAGGCATGCCAACTATTATCTGCGATTAAGAGTTCTTCTCTAGTAAACTCTTTTCTTAAGTGTCCCATTTGGAACTGTTCTCTGTGTAAGATGTTTTTTAGGTAGACACTTCCTACCAAATTTTTCTGAAACAATCCTTCTTTAGGAATACTGGGAGGATATAGAATTTGATCTATATCAGTAATGATGTGTCTGTATTCTTTAGGCTGAGAGGAAGCCGAAGGCTTCTTAGTGGATACGGTCATCCTGTCTTCTGTGGTGACTGTGTCAGCAGCTGTGGGTTCCTCACTTTTGAGGATTTTCTGAGAGGGAGCATAGTCATTTAGACTAGAAGTCTCACTACTGTCTTCAAGAGACAATGTTCTGAGAGCCTGGAATTCCAGGAATTGCTGAAATAAGAGCTGATTATCAGTCTCTTGTTCTGAGAGAGGCCTTTTTGCCATACTGTGTGCTTGGAAGTTTTGTCTTCCGATTGGAGTCTCTGTGCGCCCTCGTCCGCGAGAGGGAACTCTTATTCCTCCTCCACGAAGCATCATCTTATCTTGAAAGAGAAACATAACTCTGAGTCAGAAGAATTAGCAAATATCTGTTCTTGAGATAAAATATCTGCTAGTTCATTTTTTTGTCCTGAGATATGAATAATATCAAAATCAAATTCATTTAAAAACTGATGCCAATTAATTAGCCTTTTTTGAGTTAATTTTCTAAGTGGTGCATTTCTAAAATGCTGTACAAACTTAGAGTCAGTTTCGACAATAAATCTTTTGGGTCTGAGAAAAAGGGCATATTTATCAATGCCAAAAATTACAGCCAATAATTCTTTTTCATGGGCATGGTAATTGCATTGAGCAGGATTAAAAGTTCCTGATTTATAACAACAAATTTTTCTTTTCTTTTCTAGATCTTTGGTGTCTATAGTCATGTAGACAACTCCCCATTGTTTATCTGAGGCATCACTGCGAAGGATGAAAGTATCTTCAGTATTAGGTAGGCTGAGAGGAGGAATAGTTTTTACTATTTCTCGTACAGTCCGAACAATTTCTATATCTCTTTCAGTCCATTTGAAAGGATTTGTCTGTTCTGTTTTAGTTAATTTAGTAGAGAGACTGCTACGGTATTTTGCTAGATTTTTAATAAAATCGCTAGCGCAGTTAAGAATTCCTAAATAACTCTGCAGTTGCTTTCTGCTAGTTATAATTTCTGGAAAGTCAAGGATTTTCTTGACAATATGTTCTTGTAATGAAAATTTTCCTTGTTTTATGTGAACTCCTAAAAATTTTATTTCTCTTTGACAGAGTTCGTATTTCTTAGGTGAGATCACAATACCGTGTTTTTCCAATTCTCTGAGGACATCTTGAACATGTTGAAAATGTTCTTCTTCTGTGTGAGAGGCTACTAGAATGTCGTCAATATAGACTAGACAATAATCTCTGTGTTCTCTAAAAATATCATCCATTCGTCTTTGAAAGACTTGAGGAGCAATGCTGAGGCCAAAAGGCATAACTAACCATTCGTATTTACCTTGAGGGACACTGAAGGCTGTCCAAGGTATAGAATCTTTATGCATTCGAATTTGCCAAAAGCCTAATTTGCAATCAAATTTGCTAAACCAAGTTCTTTTCTCAATTAGTTGTATAAGATTATTTTTATCTGGGATCTTGTATGTGTCTTGTACAAGATTGTTATTGAGAGCTCGATAGTCTATAACCATTCTAGCTTTTCCTCTGAGTTGTTCTGCATGATTATTCACTAAAAAGGCTGGGCTATTATGGGGACTCTGAGAAGGTCGAATTAATCTTTGTTCAAGGAGTTCCTTAATCTGAATATTAAGTTCCTTTATTTCATTTGGATTGGCTGGATAAGCCTTTCCATTTATCTTTCTTTCTGGGTCTATGAGTCTAAGCTCGCATTCATATTTATCCTTTTGCCAATGGGCTGTAGGATTCGTTCCTAGAATAGGTTCTGTGAGTTTCCTGAGCTTGGCTTGAGTTTTTGATTCTTTCTTTTGTTTAGCCATATGGGCTGAATGTTGATATATTTCTGCAAGATAACATTCAATGTCATGACAAGAGCATCCTGATTGAGGATTAGCGTTGCAGTCTGTGCAAGAAGTGTTTGGTTTAGGGTTTAGGGTTTAGGGTTTAGGGTTTAGGGTTTAGGGTTGAGGGTTTAGGGTTTAGGGTTGAGGGTTTAGGGTTTAGGGTTTAGGGTTTAGGGTTTAGGGTTTAGCGTTTAGGGTTTAGGGTTTAGGGTTTAGGGTTTAGGGTTTAGGGTAGGAGAAGGAGGCGAGGGGTCGCCTGTGCCACCACGCTGGGCTGACAAAGCTCTGAGTTGAGCAGCCGTATGTAACGGGAGAATGAGAGGAGGGACCTGAGGAAGGGAGAGAAGGAGTTGCGGAGGAGGGCCAAACGAGAGTTGGCAGGAGTCAAAGGCTTCAAAGAAGCTGATGCCAAGAATGGCTTCGGAGTGTAGGGCCGGAATGACCCAAAATTGAACTTTATAAAAGGTCTGAGAGTCCTGAATAAAGAGAGAGCGGGATTTATGAGTTAACTCAAATTCACCGCCACCCGCGCCAACACCACGAAGAGGTTGTTCGGCAAGGATAAGATGAGAAGCTGGGAGGACGTTGGGTCCAATAAGCGATGTTGTGCTTCCTGTGTCAATAAGAGCTTCAAGGATGCGGCCACCGAGATTAGCAATAGGAAGGCGAACATAGAGAAGCATTCCACTGTCAACAGTGTTACACTGAGCTTTTGGGTGATGCATATAAAATGCATTGATGGAAGTATGCTGAGAGTCAACAATTTCTTCTATTTTAATAGAAGGTTGGGGTGTGTGAGAGTTAGCAAGGGCTATTTGCTGAGTAAAGGCTATAGAGAAGCGATTGTCCTCAACTTCGCGCCAAAAGTCACTGAGCATGTTTAATGCGACGTTCTTTGCATGAAGTCCACGATTGTCAAAAATGACAAGCACAAAACAAGTTTTATGATAATGTAATTTATGATCTTTACTAACAAAGAAAATACATTCTTCGGTTTCTCCTGGGTTTGTGGTATATCCACAAGCTTCACATAAAAATATTTCTGAGGAAACAACAGTTTCAAAGGTCATTGGAATATTGGCAGGTAGTGGGTCTCTATAAAGCCACTGTTTACAATTCCATTTGCTACAAGACCAAATAGCATCTTGATCTTCAAATTTTCTATATAGATTCTGAGCTGAGGAGGAAGATTCTCCTCTTTCAAAGTCTGCTGTAAAAGCATTACAGTAGACATCAGGCTGACATTGTTCAGCTGTGTCACTGTCTGAACTGTAAAAGCCTTCAGACTGTTCGTCGGAACTTTCTGAAGTAATAGAATAAACAGATTCTGAATCAATTGTATATAATTCGGAAGGATAAAGGATATCGAATCCATTATCATCAGCTGAGGGAAGCATAATTTCAACAAGATTAACTCTTGCTTGTTTCTTCTCTTTGTCTGGGCAATCTGGAGCAAAGTGTCCAGGTTTTCCGCAAGTCCAACATTCTTTTGTTGTTTTATCTGTAGGTCTTCGTGAGGGTTTTCTATAATTACAAACCTTTTTCTGAGAGGAAGTATTTTTTATCCAATACTTTCTTTTCTTAAATTTTTCAAATCTTTTTTCTGGGTTTTTGAAAGAAGTTGATTTTCGAAACTTATGTTTCTTTTTTCTGGGAAAAGCAAAGGTTTTCTTTTTCTTGAGAAAAGATTTATACTTGTTTTCTGAGCATCCCCATTGAATAGAGGGATTAGTATCTCTTTCATCTTTAAATGAAACTTCTGAGAAGGCTGATTCAATCAGCTTTTGCTCTTTTCTCATTTTCTTTCTTTGAGCAATATAATCCTGAGTATAGTTAATTCTTTCTCCTAAAGAATTATCTTTGATGTGGTTAACTCCATTAAATCTTCCTTTCCAAGTTTGATAAGATTGAAAAAGGGAGTCACCGATTACTGGGAGTTTACGAAAGTATTCATCTTTAAGACTATCGTCTTCACATTTATAGAAGATGGCTCTAAAGTTATTAGTGTATTCTTCTAAAAACTTTAGATTACAAATTTGTAACTGAGCGAGCTTATATTTAGCTTGTTCCTGTTCTTCATTTAGGTAAGTGATCTGAGATTGTCCTATAAACTCTTTCGAGATTAAGAACACATATCCATCAACATTACGTCTAGTCTGATAGACGGTTTGAAATTCTATTAAGAGATTTCGATGTTCTTCTGTGGTTCCTTTCTTAAGGAATTTAATATAGCTCTTAACATTTCCTTCTAAGGAAAGTTCTGCGTAGCTGTGACAGCTTTCTGTATTCCAGGTGGAATTAAGGCTGAAACAAATTTCCATTTGTTCTTTCCATTTTTTTAGAGCGCTTTTGACGTCTCTAATTCCATCTAGATTTAGTTTTATACCTATAGGATTAATGGCTTGCTCAGCCATAAATGTTTTTCCTTCAAAGAATTTGGAGGCTATAGGTTTCTGAGGGTTCTTCCTTTTGTTAGAAGAAAAGACTGGAGTTTTAAACTCGATGTTTTCTCTTTGAGTTCTAGCTTTGGGCTCTTCATCATAGACACGAGCTGTATTTACCTGAACTGTAGGTGGAAGGTTAGGTTCTTCATCTGAGAGCTTTTTGCCTTGCAAGAGCAAATCTAATTCTTGAAAGTTTTTTGCTTTATTGAAATAAAACATATTAATCTGAGTTCTAGGAGAAGGTCTTGTCCTAGAGGGTGTTTCAATCTGAGAGAAAGATTGAGATCTAGGTAATTGGATGAAAGGTTTTCTTCTAGAGGAGGTGCTAGCCTCTGAAAAGCTTTGCCTAGAAAAACTAGGAGAGGCAAAATTTATGCCTGATTGGATTACCGCTTCTTCTGAAGAGGTATTAGAAATTACTGAGGTAGGTTTTCCAAATTTTAAGGATATTGAATTTCCTTCTTGATGTACAAAATCTAAAGTATTGTACTTTTTCTGATAAGGAACAGTTTCTGGAAAATTCCATATTCTAAAGTTATCATCGGATAACATATCTGCTGTGGGTATTCTACGAAAAGTGTAGTCTTCCATGTCTCTAGTGGTACGAATGAGAATTTCTTCGTTAATTCGTCCTTTAGGAATGTGAGGGAGAAGTCCGTCCTGAGAGTTCATACAGAACATACAATAACTTTGAAATTCTACGGAAAGAATTCCTTCGTTAACTATATAGTTTTCATATCCCTGTGTGTTAACAATGAGTTTAATATATCTAGCTGAGTCAATGGGCATGACGTAGCCAGGAATAACATTAAAATAGGCAACATTACTTCTTAAGTCTAATTGACCAATGCCTATAATGCTATCTCTAAATACTGAGTTTCGTTCGTCTACAAGAACGAGACAAATTCGTATATTAGGATCTGGGAGGTGTAGTCCTTGGATTCTACACTGAAAAAGGCCATGGGATAAATACCGAAATCCCTGTTTTCTTCTGAGATCTATCCACGTTGGATGGAAGACATCAAACTTTTGCATAGTTTGAGTAACTGTAACAAGATTACTCCATTTTGCAAGTTCGTAATCTTTTCCTTTAGGAGTTTCTCCATTTGTATACAAATCTTTGTATCTGACTGGGGGCAAAGTTTGCTTTGTAATAGCATTTTCTATAACTTTCCATTCTGAGTCTCCAAATTTTGACCAATCCATTTGTGGCTTATTTTCAAAATATTTGGCTTTAACATTTTCACCAAATTTCTTTAATTGAAACATATTTATCTGTACTCTTCCTAATGGAGGATTAGGAGGTTGTAACTGTGGGGAAGCCTCAGTTGTTTTAACTGTGTTCTGAACTTTGTCAGACAGATTTTGTATCTGAGTTTTGAGAGAACTTAATTGTTTCTCTCGAATTTTTGAGTTTAAGTCCTGCTTTTGTTCAAGCATGGATATTTTCTCATATATTTCTTCAAGTATAGTCATTTGACTATTTAAATTATTCTGAGTTTCTCTTTTGTTTTGTTCTACAAAAGATTTTATACTGTGAATACTTGTTCCTAAAGACGTACAAGCGTCTTCAATTAATCTGCAATTTTTTTCAAAATAATCGAGATTGGTTTTCACTGCGTCAGCAATTGAATGGAGGTTTTGATCGTTTTCAACGAATAATCTTAAATCTGAGAGTTGAATAGAAAGCTGACTAAGAACAGCTTCTTGTTCTGAGATTTGAACTTTAGTGTCTGCTAAAGTTTGTGTTAAGACTTCTTGTCTATGAACGTTATTATGTAACTGTGAGGCTAAGGAGTTTAATCCTTTGCTTAAACTTTGCTGATATTCTGTAAAAACTTGAAAAAATCTTTCAAGTCCTTTTCTAAGGCTTTCATGATTTTGTCCTTTAATTTTTTCTGATTCAATTAATTCTTCTCTTAATTGAAGGATTCCTGAGGAGAGAAAGTTTTGGCTTTTGCCAATTAACTGAGTGAGTTTTAAAGCGTTTGCTTGTTCTAACTCATGTTTTTCAATTAAAAAGTTTTTTCCACTTTTGATAAAACTTTCTATTTTCTGAAGGAATTCAAGAAGTGAAGAAGTTTTTACTTCTTTTGAGGATACTGAGGTTTCGTAGGGAATAATTTGCATAATCGACATATTATAACTAATTAAAATCTGAGCCGGTAGCCTTTCCAATGGCTACAATTTTGTCTGACATAGGTTTTATTAACCTAAGGATTTCTTGAATATCTGTAAAGATTTTTTCATAAACTTCTTCTTGAAGTTTAGAGTTTTCGAGATAATTTAAAATTTCTTGAGTATCTTCAAAAATCTGTGTTTGACATTTTTTTATGTCTTGGCTAGATTCAAGTAATGCTGTGAGCACTTCTACCAAGTTAGAAGGTAGCTGAGTATTGATTTCACTGAGGATCTTATCTAGAAGATCTAACTGTAACTTGAGCTCATTTGCTCTTTCTGTCTGAGAATTGCTTAGTTTACCTAAGCTTTCGAGTGTCCACAAAAGCAAATCGTTTGTGTGGTTGCCTAGGGCGACAAATTCACTAAGGCTGGGATTAAGGCTAGAGATGTGTCTAGCATGTGCATACTTACTGTGTGGTTCCCAACAGTCTGAATTGGGGCGTAGGTCTTCAGAAAGAAGAACATAGTCTTTGTTTCCGTATATCCAAGAGTATATACGGCTGATTATGCTTTTGGGTGTTTTATCCATGAATAACATACTTAATTACTGAGCGGCCATAGTTATTTTCTGTGGCGTGTGTAACTAAACTGGAAAAGGCATCATTATACCTGTCTTCAAAATTGTATAAGGCTGTGAGAGTAGTCAATTGTACTGTTTCGAGTACATAAGAGTCTACGGAATACTGGATTGTTCCATCTGGCTGGATGATGAACAAGTGTCTTGTTCTCAAGGCGGCTAACAAGGCATCTGCGAGATAACATTCAATGTTTTAACAGGAGCATCCTGAATTAGGATTAGTGTTGCAGGCTGTGCAGAAATCTAGGTATAAAACTCGCAGAAATATATCAACATTCAGTTGAAATATCCAAGCAAAAGAAAGAGTCAAAAACTCAAGCTAAGCTTAGGAAACTCACAGAACCAATTTTAGGTACTAATCCTACAGCCCAGTGGCAAAAAGATAAATATGAATGTGAGCTTCGACTCATAGACCCAGAACGAAAGATAAATGGAAAAGCTTATCCGGCTAATCCTAATGAAATAAAGGAGCTTAATATCCAAATTAAGGAACTCCTTGAGCAAAGGTTAATTCGACCCTCACAGAGCCCTCATAATAGCCCAGCATTTTTAGTTAATAATCATGCTGAACAACTCAGAGGAAAGGCCAGGATGGTCATAGACTATCGAGCCCTAAACAACAATCTTGTTCAAGACACATACAAGATCCCAGATAAAAACAATTTAATTCAACTTATTGAAAAACGAACTTGGTTTAGCAAGTTTGATTGCAAATCAGGATTTTGGCAGATAAGAATGCATAAAGATTCTATCCCTTGGACCGCCTTTAGTGTCCCTCAGGGAAAATACGAATGGCTAGTTATGCCTTTCGGTCTCAGTATTGCTCCTCAAGTCTTTCAAAGACGAATGGATGACATCTTTAGAGAAACACGGTATAGTGATCTCTCCAAAAAAGTACGAACTCTGTCAAAGAGAAATAAAATTCTTAGGAGTTCACATAAAGCAAGGAGAAATAACCCTACAAGATCATATTGTCAAGAAAATTCTCGACTTCCCAGAAATCATAACCAGCAGAAAACAACTGCAGAGTTATTTAGGAATTCTCAACTGCGCTAGTGATTTTATTAAAAACCTAGCAAAATATCGAAGCAGTCTCTCAGCCAAATTAACAAAAACTGAACAAACAAATCCTTTCAAATGGACAGAAAGAGATATAGAAATTGTTCGAGAATTACGAGAAATAGTAAAAACTATTCCTCCGCTCAGTCTACCCAATACTGAAGACACTTTCATCCTTCGCAGTGATGCCTCAGATAAACAATGGGGAGTTGTCTATATGACCATAGACCCCAAAGATTTAGAAAAAAGGAGAAAAATTTGTTGTTATAAATCAGGGACTTTTAATCCTGCTCAGTACAATTATCATGCCCATGAAAAGGAACTTTTAGCAGTAATTTTTGGCATAGATAAATATGCTCTTTTCCTTAGACCAAAAAGATTTATTGTCGAAACAGACTCTAAATTTGTACAGCATTTTAGAAATGCACCCCTTAGAAAATTAACTCAGAAGAGGCTAATCAATTGGCACCAGTTTTTAAATGAATTTGATTTTGATATTATTCATATCTCAGGACATAAAAATGAACTAGCAGATATTTTATCTCGTGAACAAATATTTGCTAATATTTCTAACTCAGAGTTATGTTTCTCTTTCAAGCTAAGATGATGCTTCGTGGAGGAATACGAGTTCCCTCTCGAGGACGAGGGCGCACAGAGACTCCAATCGGAAGACAAAACTTCCAAGCATACAATATGGCCAAAAGGCCTTTCACAGTACAAGAAACTGACGCTGACAAGCAGCTCTTATTTCAACAATTCCTGGAATACCAGGCTCTCAGAAATTTATCTCTTGAAGATGGCAGTGAGACCTCTAGTCTAAATGACTATGCTCCCTCTCAGAAACTCCTCAAAAGTGAGGAATCCACAGCAACAGACATAATATCCACAGAATCCACAGAAGACTGGAAAAAAGTCTCTACAAAGAAGCCTTCAGCTTCCTCTCAGCCGAAAGAATATAGGCACATCATTACTGATATAGATGTTTCAGAAAAATCTGGTAGGAAGTGTCTACCTCAAAAATATTTTACACAGAGAATAGTTCCAAATGGGACAGCTAAGAAAAGAGTTTACTAGGGAAGAACTCTTAATTGCAGATAATATTTGGCATGCCTTCGAAAGGCAATATAAAATCGAAGGAAAACAGGTTATTATAGCCTCTCTCAGGCATATGAGGTCCCAAAGACACCTCATTTCTCAGGCTCAGCAAGAAACCCGTTGTATTGCTAAAAACATGGCAGAATCTACTGGAATAATTTCCTATGCAGAAGTCACAGGCGCTTTTAAAACGCCTATCTACAGAAGGCTCAATCTAAAGGTCTTCCTTGCAATTGAATCCTTCTACGGCAATTCAGACACCTCTGGAGCCTCCTCCTCAGAAACTACCCGACTTGATGCCTTTCTCACACAGTTAGTCGTCGATAATGCCGATAATCCTTATGGCATTACCCTTCTACGAGGCGGAAGTAACCTACCCGTCTTACTGTTAGAAAACCCCTCAGATGAAACTTTTTTCACAGAATTTTCACTCTTGTACAAATACGGATTTGTTGCATTCCTCAAAATCCATAATGAAGAAGATTTACGAATCCTCCCAGAGACAGAAACATGGGTAATCAAAAATATAATGAAAGAATACCCATACATTCTCCACACCATGGTTCTAGCCCCTTACGGCCTTCCAGCAAAATCTTTCTCCTTGATACGGATCCTAGAGGAATTACCCTCTTGGGTCTCTTCAGTCTCCTCCTTTGTTCCAGAAAAACAAGTCACCTTCTCTGTTTACGAATGTGAAGCACAGAGAACTGAGCTCGTCAGAATGATTAGTGGAAACCTTCGTTGTCCACATCCAAGATACTATACAGTATACCTCATAGAAACCTTAATTATTCAGACACCAGAAGTCTATGGTAACGGCACGGTTGAAAGAATGAAACCACATCAGGCCCCCGTTCGGGTGGAACTCCTCTGCAGCATGGAAACCTTTGTCACGCTCGGTTTACGTGACCTCTCCGTCAGACAGAATGTTTTTAAAATGAACCCAGACCTTGCATATGACCTGCTAATAGGGCTTACGGATGACTACGAGCCCAACTCAGAAGATAATCCAGATTCGGAAAGCATAGCAAGCGGATCCATACCAGGCCTTGCCGACAATTTGCAGCCCGCAGAATCTTTCCTGATGATCCAGTCTCAGGAACAGGAAAAAGGAAGCCCTTTCAGCAAACACGAGATGTCCTTTGCACAGTGAAGATGCTCTTTGGATAAGAGACCCGTGCGTCCACAGTACGCCTCTCAGCCTCTATTATGGCTACAGTAGCTACAGTAGCCGCAATAAGTGTACAGTAACAATTCACATGTAGTACTGTAGTTTTGTCTTTTCTTTTGGGGAAGGCTTGCATGCCGCTATAAATACCCCTCCTTATTCTTTTGTAAGTAAGACTAACTTCCCGGAGAAGCCAACCTCTAAGGAAGATAGCAACCAGCCTTCAGGTATGGCTGGCTAACCTCCCTCCGGAATAGCCGGAAGGGTATGGCCATGTTGTAATATGTCTTGTTTATCTTGTTAATAATATGAGTTATTCTCTTATCTATCTTTCGGAATGATGTTTGGTTTCTTATATTGTGTTTGTGTTTAAGCATGCATGGCTCACGAAGAAGTTATGATGGCCATAGTGACGACCTTAAGCCTGGTATGGACCTTTGAGGACTGTTGCCGTTTGCCAAGTATGGGCGTTTAGGCTTGTTGTCCGTCGTCCTAATACCATTACTGGTGACTTGAATGCAAGTCGGTCTGAAGATGAGTCCATGATAGATCTTTCTTCTGAGCACGACCTATCTCTCAGTTTTTTGCTTAACACTTTTAGAACCTTAAACCAACCTTCAAATCCGGAAGCATAGGTGGACCTTAACCCACATTATTATTCTTTATAAATAGATATTTGCATCTGGCCTGCCCAACTGGTTATTCTAGTTTCTCTCTCTACTACCGCTGCTCTTTTTGATTGCTTCTGCTCTGCTCTGCTCCTGCTTAGTGTTTCCTTTGTTGTTTCAGTTTTTTTTACAAAAAAAAAAAAAAAAAAAAACCCCACACACACACAGTTTGGTATCAGAGCCATACACTTTCTTGGCTCCTTAGCAGTCACCATGTGGAGTGCATGGAAGAGTGATACAACTCCCTCAGAGACTTTCCCAGGTTCAGATGAGTCTGGAGATCCAGACAATCCTCGGTATTGTCAAAATCTAGACCCAGCAGTGGCTAATGCCTATCACAGACAGTATTTAGCTGAACAAGCTCTTGCAGAAACTTCAGGACAACCTGATACCGCAGATCTAGAACTCAGCATGACTGGGTTAACACTTGAACCCGACACTGGTTCACCCTCAGATTCAGATCGAACTCCGTTTGGTAGTCCTACCTACCATCGGCCCAGTATAGACGTCCCTCCAACAGGAACGCTAACTCCTCCGTCTTTTGACGATTTTACATGGGAAAATCTTGCTCTTTATGAGCGATTTTTAGTTGTTAGTATTGCAGCCCTTGAACGGTCTTTAGCACTACCTAGAACAACCCTTTGGCGAGATAATGTTGCTGTTTTGCTAACATTAGCCAAACGTAACAGACATCGCATGATTTTAGAAAATATGCTCTTTGAGAAAAAAGAAAGATTTGACATTTTTCAGATCATTCTCAGAAATAGACGCTTGCTAATAGATGCCTTGTTAGCCGCCTTGAGAACAAGACACTTGTTCATCATCCAGCCAGATGGAACAATCCAGTATTCCGTAGACTCTTATGTACTCGAAACAGTACAATTGACTACTCTCACAGCCTTATACAATTTTGAAGACAGGTATAATGATGCCTTTTCCAGTTTAGTTACACACGCCACAGAAAATAACTATGGCCGCTCAGTAATTAAGTATGTTATTCATGGATAAAACACCCAAAAGCATAATCAGCCGTATATACTCTTGGATATACGGAAACAAAGACTATGTTCTTCTTTCTGAAGACCTACGCCCCAATTCAGACTGTTGGGAACCACACAGTAAGTATGCACATGCTAGACACATCTCTAGCCTTAATCCCAGCCTTAGTGAATTTGTCGCCCTAGGCAACCACACAAACGATTTGCTTTTGTGGACACTCGAAAGCTTAGGTAAACTAAGCAATTCTCAGACAGAAAGAGCAAATGAGCTCAAGTGACAGTTAGATCTTCTAGATAAGATCCTCAGTGAAATCAATACTCAGCTACCTTCTAACTTGGTAGAAGTGCTCACAGCATTACTTGAATCTAGCCAAGACATAAAAAAATGTCAAACACAGATTTTTGAAGATACTCAAGAAATTTTAAATTATCTCGAAAACTCTAAACTTCAAGAAGAAGTTTATGAAAAAATCTTTACAGATATTCAAGAAATCCTTAGGTTAATAAAACCTATGTCAGACAAAATTGTAGCCATTGGAAAGGCTACCGGCTTAGATTTTAATTAGTTATAATATGTCGATTATGCAAATTATTCCCTACGAAACCTCAGTATCCTCAAAAGAAGTAAAAACTTCTTCACTTCTTGAATTCCTTCAGAAAATAGAAAGTTTTATCAAAAGTGGAAAAAACTTTTTAATTGAAAAACATGAGTTAGAACAAGCAAACGCTTTAAAACTCACTCAGTTAATTGGCAAAAGCCAAAACTTTCTCTCCTCAGGAATCCTTCAATTAAGAGAAGAATTAATTGAATCAGAAAAAATAAAAGGACAAAATCATGAAAGCCTTAGAAAAGGACTTGAAAGATTTTTTCAAGTTTTTACAGAATATCAGCAAAGTTTAAGCAAAGGATTAAACTCCTTAGTTTCACAGTTACATAACAATGTTCATAGACAAGAAGTCTTAACACAAACTTTAGCAGACACTAAAGTTCAAATCTCAGAACAAGAAGCTGTTCTTAGTCAGCTTTCTATTCAACTCTCAGATTTAAGATTGTTCGTTGAAAACGATCAAAACCTCCATTCAATTGCTGACGCAGTGAAAACCAATCTCGATTATTTTGAAAAAAATTGCAGATTAATTGAAGACGCTTGTACGTCTTTAGGAACAAGTATTCACAGTATAAAATCTTTTGTAGAACAAAACAAAAGAGAAACTCAGAATAATTTAAATAGTCAAATGACTATACTTAAAGAAATATATGAGAAAATATCCATGCTTGAACAAAAGCAGGACTTAAACTCAAAAATTCGAGAGAAACAAGTAAGTTCTCTCAAAACTCAGATACAAAATCTGTCTGACAAAGTTCAGAACACAGTTAAAACAACTGAGGCTTCCCCTCAGTTACAACCTCCTAATCCTCCCTTAGGAAGAGCACAGATAAATATGTTTCAATTAAAGAAATTTGGTGAAAATGTTAAAGCCAAATATTTTGAAAATAAGCCACAAATGGATTGGTCAAAATTTGGAGACTCAGAATGGAAAGTTATAGAAAATGCTATTACAAAGCAAACCTTACCCCCAGTCAGATACAAAGATTTGTATACAAATGGAGAAACTCCTAAAGGAAAAGATTACGAACTTGCAAAATGGAGTAATCTTGTTACAGTTACTCAAACTATGCAAAAGTTTGATGTCTTCCATCCAACGTGGATAGATCTCAGAAGAAAACAGGGATTTCAGTATTTATCCCATGGCCTTTTTCAGTGTAGAATCCAAGGACTACACCTCCCAGATCCTAATATACGAATTTGTCTCGTTCTTGTAGATGAACGAAACTCAGTATTTAGAGATAGCATTATAGGCATTGGTCAATTAGACTTAAGAAGTAATGTTGCCTATTTTAATGTTATTCCTGGCTACGTCATGCCCATTGACTCAGCTAGATATATTAAACTCATTGTTAACACACAGGGATATGAAAATTATATAGTTACCGAAGGAATTCTTTCCGTAGAATTTCAAAGTTATTGTATGTTCTGTATGAACTCTCAGGACGGACTTCTTCCTCACATTCCTAAAGGATGAATTAACGAAGAAATTCTTATTCGTACCACTAGAGACATGGAAGACTACACTTTTCGTAGAATACCTACAGCAGACATGTTATCTGATGATAACTTTAGAATATGGAATTTTCCAGAAACTGTTCCTTTTCAGAAAAAGTACAATACTTTAGATTTTGCACATCAAGAAGGAAATTCAGTATCCTTAAAATTTGGAAAACCTACCTCAGTAATTTCTAATACCCCTTCAGAAGAAGCGGTAATCCAATCAGGCATAAATTTTGCCTCTCCCAGTTTTTCTAGGCAAACCTTTTCAGAGGCTAGCACCTCCTCTAGAAGAAAACCTTTCATCCAATTACCTAGATCTCAATCTTTCTCTCAGATTGAAACACCCTCTAGGACAAGACCTTCTCCTAGAACTCAGATTAATATGTTTTATTTCAATAAAGCAAAAAACTTTCAAGAATTAGACTTGCTCTTGCAAGGCAAAAAGCTCTCAGATGAAGAACCTAACCTTCCACCTACAGTTCAGGTAAATACAGCTCGTGTCTATGATGAAGAACCCGAAGCTAGAACTCAAAGAGAAAACATCGAGTTTAAAACTCCAGTCTTTTCTTCTAACAAAAGAAGAACCCTCAGAAACCTATAGCCTCCAAATTCTTTGAAGGAAAAACATTTATGGCTGAGCAAGCCATTAATCCTATAGGTATAAAACTCAATTTAGATGGAATTAGAGACGTTAAGAGCGCTCTAAAAAAAATGGAAAGAACAAATGGAAATTTGTTTCAGCCTTAATTCCACCTGGAATACAGAAAGTTGTCACAGCTACGCAGAACTTTCCCTAGAAGGAAATGTTAAGAGCTATATTAAATTCCTTAAGAAAGGAACCACAGAAGAACATCGAAATCTCTTAATAGAATTTCAAACCATCTATCAGACCAGACGTAATGTCGATGGATATGTGTTCTTAATCTCTAAAGAGTTTATAGGACAATCTCAGATCACTCATCTTAATGAGGAACAAGAACAAGCTAAATATAAGCTCGCTCAGTTACAAATTTGTAATCTAAAGTTTTTAGAAGAATACACTAATAACTTTAGAGCCATCTTCTATAAATGTGAAGACAATAGTCTTAAAGATGAATACTTTCGTAAACTCCCAGTAATCGGTGACTCCCTTTTTCAATCTTATCAAACTTGGAAAGGAAGATTTAATGGAGTTAACCATATCAAAGATAATTCTTTAGGTGAAAGAATTAACTATACTCAGGATTACATTGCTCAAAGAAAGAAAATGAGAAAAGAGCAAAAGCTGATTGAATCAGCCTTCTCAGAAGTTTCATTTAAAGATGAAAGAGATACTAATCCCTCTATTCAATGGGGATGCTCAGAAAACAAGTATAAATCTTTTCTTAAGAAAAAGAAAACCTTTTCTTTTCCCAGAAAAAAGAAACATAAGTTTCGAAAATCAACTTCTTTCAAAAACCCAGAAAAAAGATTTGAAAAATTTAAGAAAAGAAAGTATTGGATAAAAAATACTTCCTCTCAGAAAAAGGTTTCTAATTATAGAAAACCCTCACGAAAACCTACAGATAGAACAACAAAAGAATGTTGGACTTGCGGAAAACCTGGACACTTTGCTCCAGATTGTCCAGACAAAGAGAAGAAAAAAGCAAGAGTTAATCTTGTTGAAATTATGCTTCCCTCAGCTGATGATAATGGATTCGATATCCCTTATCCTTCCGAATTATATACAATTGATTCAGAATCTGTTTATTCTATTACTTCAGAAAGTTCCGACGAACAGCCTGAAGACTTTCACAGTTCAGACAGTGACACAGTTGAAGAGTATCAGCCTGCTGTCTACTGTAATGCTTTTACAGCAGACTTTGAAAGAGGAGAATCTTCTTCCTCAGCTCAGAATCTATATAGAAAATTTGAAGACCAAGATGCTATCTGGTCTTGTAGCAAATGGAATTGTAAACAGTGGCTCTATCGAGACCCCCTACCTGCCAATATTCCAATGACCTTCGAAACAGCAGTTTCCTCAGAAATATTTTTATGTGAAGCTTGTGGATATACCACAAACCCAGGAGAAACCGAAGAATGTATTTTCTTTGTTAGCAAAGATCATCAATTACATTACCATAAAACTTGCTTTGTGCTTGTCATCTTTGACAATCGCGGACTGCATGCTAAGAACGTCGCATTAAACATGCTCAGTGACTTTTGGCGCGAAGTTGAGGACAATCGCTTCTCTATAGCCTTTACTCAGCAAATAGCCCATGCTAACTCTCACACACCTCAACCTTCTATTAAAATAGAAGAAATTGTTGACTCTCAGCATACTTCCATCAATGCATTTTATATGCATCATCCAAAAGCTCAGTGTAACACTGTTGATAGTGGAATGCTTCTCTATGTCCGCCTTCCTATTGCTAATCTCGGTGGCCGCATCATTGAAGCTCTTATTGACACAGGAAGCACAACATCGCTTATTGGACTCGGAGTCCTCCCAGCTTCTCATCTCATCCTTGCCGAACAACCTCTTCGTGGTGTTGGTGCTGGCGGCGGTGAATTTGAGTTAACTCATAAATCCCGCTCTCTTATTATTCAGGATTCTCAGACCTTTTATAAAGTTCAATTTTGGGTCATTCCGGCCCTACACTCCGATGCCATTCTTGGCATCAACTTCTTTGAAGCCTTTGATTCCTGCCAACTCTCGTTTGGCCCTCCTCCGCAACTCATTCTCTCCCTTCCTCAGGTCCCTCCTCTCATTCTCCCCTTATACACAGCCGCTCAACTCAGAGCTTTGTCAGCCCAGCGTGGTGGAACTGGCGACCCCTCGCCTCCTTCTCCTACCCTAAACCCTAAACCCTAAACCCTAAACCATAAACCCTAAACCCTAAACCCTAAACCCTAAAACCCTAAACCGTAAACCCTAAACCCTAAACCCTAAACCCTAAACCCTAAACCCTAAACCCTAAACCCTAAACCTTAAACCCTAAACCCTAAACCCTAAGCATTTATGGCTGAGCAAGCCATTAATCCTATAGGTATAAAACTAAATCTAGATGGAATTAGAGACGTCAAAAGCGCTCTAAAAAAATGGAAAGAACAAATGGAAATTTGTTTCAGCCTTAATTCCACCTGGAATACAGAAAGCTGTCACAGCTACGCAGAACTTTCCTTAGAAGGAAATGTTAAGAGCTATATTAAATTCCTTAAGAAAGGAACCACAGAAGAACATCGAAATCTCTTAATAGAATTTCAAACCGTCTATCAGACTAGACGTAATGTTGATGGATATGTGTCCTTAATCTCGAAAGAGTTTATAGGACAATCTCAGATCACTTACCTAAATGAAGAACAGGAACAAGCTAAATATAAGCTCGCTCAGTTACAAATTTGTAATCTAAAGTTTTTAGAAGAATACACTAATAACTTTAGAGCCATCTTCTATAAATGTGAAGACAATAGTCTTAAAGATGAATACTTTCGTAAACTCCCAGTAATCGGTGACTCCCTTTTTCAATCTTATCAAACTTGGAAAGGAAGATTTAATGGAGTTAACCACATCAAAGATAATTCTTTAGGAGAAAGAATTAACTATACTCAGGATTATATTGCTCAAAGAAAGAAAATGAGAAAAGAGCAAAAGCTGATTGAATCAGCCTTCTCAGAAGTTTCATTTAAAGATGAAAGAGATACTAATCCCTCTATTCAATGGGGATGCTCAGAAAACAAGTATAAATCTTTTCTCAAGAAAAAGAAAACCTTTGCTTTTCCCAGAAAAAAGAAACATAAGTTTCGAAAATCAACTTCTTTCAAAAACCCAAAAAAAAGATTTGAAAAATTTAAGAAAAGAAAGTATTGGATAAAAAATACTTCCTCTCAGAAAAAGGTTTCTAATTATAGAAAACCCTCACGAAGACCTACAGATAAAACAACAAAAGAATGTTGGACTTGCGGAAAACCTGGACACTTTGCTCGAGATTGCCCAGACAAAGAGAAGAAACAAGCAAGAGTTAATCTTGTTGAAATTATGCTTCCCTCAGCTGATGATAATGGATTCGATATCCTTTATCCTTCCGAATTATATACAATTGATTCAGAATCTGTTTATTCTATTACTTCAGAAAGTTCCGACGAACAGTTTGAAGGCTTTTACAGTTCAGACAGTGACACAGCTGAACAATGTCAGCCTGATGTCTACTGTAATGCTTTTACAGCAGACTTTGAAAGAGGAGAATCTTCCTCCTCAGCTCAGAATCTATATAAAAAATTTGAAGATCAAGATGCTATTTGGTCTTGTAGCTAATGGAATTGTAAACAGTGGCTTTATAGAGACCCACTACCTGCCAATATTCCAATGACCTTTGAAACTGCTGTTTCCTCAGAAATATTTTTATGTGAAGCTTGTGGATATACCACAAACCCAGGAGAAACCGAAGAATGTATTTTCTTTGTTAGTAAAGATCATAAATTACATTATCATAAAACTTGTTTTGTGCTTGTCATTTTTGACAATCGTGGACTTCATTTAAAGAACGTCGCATTAAACATGCTCAGTGACTTTTGGCGCGAAGGCCTGTCTTCAAAATTGTATAAGGCTGTGAGAGTAGTCAATTGTACTGTTTCGAGTACATAAGAGTCTACGGAATACTGGATTGTTCCATCTGGCTGGATGATGAACAAGTGTCTTGTTCTCAAGGCGGTTAACAAGGCATCTGTTAGCAAGCGTCTATTTCTGAGAATGATCTGAAAAATGTCAAATCTTTCTTTTTTCTCAAAGAGCATATTTTCTAAAATCATGCGATGTCTGTTACGTTTGGCTAATGTTAGCAAAATAGCAACATTATCTCGCCAAAGGGTTGTTCTAGGTAGTGCTAAAGACCGTTCAAGGGCTGCAATACTAACAACTAAAAATCGCTCATAAAGAGCAAGATTTTCCCATGTAAAATCGTCAAAAGACGGAGGAGTTAGCGTTCCTGTTGGAGGGACGTCTATACTGGGCCGATGGTAGGTAGGACTACCAAACGGAGTTGGATCTGAATCTGAGGGTGAACCAGTGTCGGGTTCAAGTGTTAACCCAGTCATGCTGAGTTCTAGATCTGAGGTATCAGGTTGTCCTGAAGTTTCTGCAAGAGCTTGTTCAGCTAAATACTGTCTGTGATAGGCATTAGCCACTGCTGGGTCTAGATTTTGACAATACCGAGGATTGTCTGGATCTCCAGACTCATCTAAACCTGGGAAAGTCTCTGAGGGAGTTGTATCACTCTTCCATGCACTCCACATGGTGACTGCTAAGGAGCCAAGAAAGTGTATGGCTCTGATACCAAACTGTGTGTGTGTGGGGGTTTTTTTTTTTTTTTTTTGTAAAAAAAACTGAAACAACAAAGGAAACACTAAGCAGGAGCAGAGCAGAGCAGAAGCAATCAAAAAGAGCAGCGGTAGTAGAGAGAGAAACTAGAATAACCAGTTGGGCAGGCCAGATGCAAATATCTATTTATAAAGAATAATAATGTGGGTTAAGGTCCACCTATGCTTCCGGATTTGAAGGTTGGTTTAAGGTTCTAAAAGTGTTAAGCAAAAAACTGAGAGATAGGTCGTGCTCAGAAGAAAGATCTATCATGGACTCATCTTCAGACCGACTTGCATTCAAGTCACCAGTAATGGTATTAGGACGACGGACAACAAGCCTAAACGCCCATACTTGGCAAACGGCAACAGTCCTCAAAGGTCCATACCAGGCTTAAGGTCGTCACTATGGCCATCATAACTTCTTCGTGAGCCATGCATGCTTAAACACAAACACAATATAAGAAACCAAACATCATTCCGAAAGATAGATAAGAGAATAACTCATATTATTAACAAGATAAACAAGACATATTACAACATGGCCATACCCTTCCGGCTATTCCGGAGGGAGGTTAGCCAGCCATACCTGAAGGCTGGTTGCTATCTTCCTTAGAGGTTGGCTTCTCCGGGAAGTTAGTCTTACTTACAAAAGAATAAGGAGGGGTATTTATAGCGGCATGCAAGCCTTCCCCAAAAGAAAAGACAAAACTACAGTATTACATGTGAATTGTTACTGTACACTTATTGCGGCTACTGTAGCTACTGTAGCCATAATAGAGGCTGAGAGGCGTACTGTGGACGCACGGGTCTCTTATCCAAAGAGCATCTTCACTGTGCAAAGGACATCTCGTGTTTGCTGAAAGGGCTTCCTTTTTCCTGTTCCTGAGACTGGATCATCAGGAAAGATTCTGCGGGCTGCAAATTGTCGGCAAGGCCTGGTATGGATCCGCTTGCTATGCTTTCCGGATCTGGATTATCTTCTGAGTTGGGCTCGTAGTCATCCGTAAGCCCTATTAGCAGGTCATCTGCAAGGTCTGGGTTCATTTTAAAAACATTCTGTCTGACAGAGAGGTCACGTAAGCCGAGCGTGACAAAGGTTTCCATGCTGCAGAGGAGTTCCACCCGAACGGGGGCCTGATGTGGTTTCATTCTTTCAACCGTGCCGTTACCATAGACTTCTGGTGTCTGAATAATTAAGGTTTCTGTGAGGTATACTGTATCGTATCTTGGATGTGGACAACGAAGGTTTCCACTAATCATTCTGACGAGCTCAGTTCTCTGTGCTTCACGTTCGTAAACAGAGAAGGTGACTTGTTTTTCTGGAACAAAGGAGGAGACTGAAGAGACCCAAGAGGGTAATTCCTCTAGGATCCGTATCAAGGAGAAAGATTTTGCTGGAAGGCCGTAAGGGGCTAGAACCATGGTGTGGAGAATGTATGGGTATTCTTTCATTATATTTTTGATTACCCATGTTTCTGTCTCTGGGAGGATTCGTAAATCTTCTTCATTACGGATTTTGAGGAATGCAACAAATCCGTATTTATACAAGAGTGAAAATTCTGTGAAAAAAGTTTCATCTGAGGGGTTTTCTAACAGTAAGACGGGTAGATTACTTCCGCCTCGTAGAAGGGTAATGCCATAAGGATTATCGGCATTATCGACGACTAACTGTGTGAGAAAGGCATCAAGTCGGGTAGTTTCTGAGGAGGAGGCTCCAGAGGTGTTTGAATTGCCGTAGAAGGATTCAATTGCAAGGAAGACCTTTAGATTGAGCCTTCTGTAGATAGGCGTTTTAAAAGCGCCTGTGACTTCTGCATAGGAAATTATTCCAGTAGATTCTGCCATGTTTTTAGCAATACAACGGGTTTCTTGCTGAGCCTGAGAAATGAGGTGTCTTTGGGACCTCATATGCCTGAGAGAGGCTATAATAGCCTGTTTTCCTTCGATTTTATATTGCCTTTCGAAGGCATGCCAAATATTATCTGCAATTAAGAGTTCTTCCCTAGTAAACTCTTTTCTTAGCTGTCCCATTTGGAACTGTTCTCTGTGTAAAATATTTTTGAGGTAGACACTTCCTACCAGATTTTTCTGAAACAATCCTTCTTTAGGAATACTGGGCGGATATAGAATTTGATCTATATCAGTAATAATGTGCCTATATTCTTTCGGCTGAGAGGAAGCTGAAGGCTTCTTTGTAGAGACTTTTTTCCAGTCTTCTGTGGATTCTGTGGATATTATGTCTGTTGCTGTGGATTCCTCACTTTTGAGGAGTTTCTGAGAGGGAGCATAGTCATTTAGACTAGAGGTCTCACTGCCATCTTCAAGAGATAAATTTCTGAGAGCCTGGTATTCCAGGAATTGTTGAAATAAGAGCTGCTTGTCAGCGTCAGTTTCTTGTACTGTGAGAGGCCTTTTGGCCATATTGTATGCTTGGAAGTTTTGTCTTCCGATTGGAGTCTCTGTGCGCCCTCGTCCTCGAGAGGGAACTCGTATTCCTCCACGAAGCATCATCTTAGCTTGAAAGAGAAACATAACTCTGAGTTAGAAATATTAGCAAATATTTGTTCACGAGATAAAATATCTGCTAGTTCATTTTTATGTCCTGAGATATGAATAATATCAAAATCAAATTCATTTAAAAACTGGTGCCAATTGATTAGCCTCTTCTGAGTTAATTTTCTAAGGGGTGCATTTCTAAAATGCTGTACAAATTTAGAGTCTGTTTCGACAATAAATCTTTTTGGTCTGAGGAAAAGAGCATATTTATCTATGCCAAAAATTACTGCTAAAAGTTCCTTTTCATGGGCATGATAATTGTACTGAGCAGGATTAAAAGTCCCTGATTTATAACAACAAATTTTTCTCCTTTTTTCTAAATCTTTGGGGTCTATGGTCATATAGACAACTCCCCATTGTTTATCTGAGGCATCACTGCGAAGGATGAAAGTGTCTTCAGTATTGGGTAGACTGAGCGGAGGAATAGTTTTTACTATTTCTCGTAATTCTCGAACAATTTCTATATCTCTTTCTGTCCATTTGAAAGGATTTGTTTGTTCAGTTTTTGTTAATTTGGCTGAGAGACTGCTTCGATATTTTGCTAGGTTTTTAATAAAATCACTAGCGCAGTTGAGAATTCCTAAATAACTCTGCAGTTGTTTTTTGCTGGTTATGATTTCTAGGAAGTCGAGAATTTTCTTGACCATATGATCTTGTAGGGTTATTTCTCCTTGCTTTATGTGAACTCCTAAGAATTTTATTTCTCTTTGACAGAGTTCGTACTTTTTTGGAGAGATCACTATACCGTGTTTCTCTAAAGATGTCATCCATTCGTCTTTGAAAGACTTGAGGAGCAATACTGAGACCGAAAGGCATAACTAGCCATTCGTATTTTCCCTGAGGGACACTAAAGGCGGTCCAAGGGATAGAATCTTTATGCATTCTTATCTGCCAAAATCCTGATTTGCAATCAAACTTGCTAAACCAAGTTCGTTTTTCAATAAGTTGAATTAAATTGTTTTTATCTGGGATCTTGTATGTGTCTTGAACAAGATTGTTGTTTAGGGCTCGATAGTCTATGACCATCCTGGCCTTTCCTCTGAGTTGTTCAGCATGATTATTAACTAAAAATGCTGGGCTATTATGAGGGCTCTGTGAGGGTCGAATTAACCTTTGCTCAAGGAGTTCCTTAATTTGGATATTAAGCTCCTTTATTTCATTAGGATTAGCCGGATAAGCTTTTCCATTTATCTTTCGTTCTGGGTCTATGAGTCGAAGCTCACATTCATATTTATCTTTTTGCCACTGGGCTGTAGGATTAGTACCTAAAATTGGTTCTGTGAGTTTCCTAAGCTTAGCTTGAGTTTTTGACTCTTTCTTTTGCTTGGATATTTCAACTGAATGTTGATATATTTCTGCGAGTTTTATACCTAGATTTCTGCACAGCCTGCAACACTAATCCTAATTCAGGATGCTCCTGTCAAAACATTGAATGTTATCTCGCAGATGCCTTGTTAGCCGCCTTGAGAACAAGACACTTGTTCATCATCCAGCCAGATGGAACAATCCAGTATTCCGTAGACTCTTATGTACTCGAAACAGTACAATTGACTACTCTCACAGCCTTATACAATTTTGAAGACAGGTATAATGATGCCTTTTCCAGTTTAGTTACACACGCCACAGAAAATAACTATGGCCGCTCAGTAATTAAGTATGTTATTCATGGATAAAACACCCAAAAGCATAATCAGCCGTATATACTCTTGGATATACGGAAACAAAGACTATGTTCTTCTTTCTGAAGACCTACGCCCCAATTCAGACTGTTGGGAACCACACAGTAAGTATGCACATGCTAGACACATCTCTAGCCTTAATCCCAGCCGCATTGAATTTGTTGCCCTAGGCAACCACACAAACGATTTGCTTTTGTGGACACTCGAAAGCTTAGGTAAACTAAGCAATTCTCAGACAGAAAGAGCAAATGAGCTCAAGTTACAGTTAGATCTTCTAGATAAGATCCTCAGTGAAATCAATACTCAGCTACCTTCTAGCTTGGTAGAAGTGCTCACAGCATTACTTGAATCTAGCCAAGACATAAAAAAATGTCAAACACAGATTTTTGAAGATACTCAAGAAATTTTAAATTATCTCGAAAACTCTAAACTTCAAGAAGAAGTTTATGAAAAAATCTTTACAGATATTCAAGAAATCCTTAGGTTAATAAAACCTATGTCAGACAAAATTGTAGCCATTGGAAAGGCTACCGGCTTAGATTTTAATTAGTTATAATATGTCGATTATGCAAATTATTCCCTACGAAACCTCAGTATCCTCAAAAGAAGTAAAAACTTCTTCACTTCTTGAATTCCTTCAGAAAATAGAAAGTTTTATCAAAAGTGGAAAAAACTTTTTAATTGAAAAACATGAGTTAGAACAAGCAAACGCTTTAAAACTCACTCAGTTAATTGGCAAAAGCCAAAACTTTCTCTCCTCAGGAATCCTTCAATTAAGAGAAGAATTAATTGAATCAGAAAAAATAAAAGGACAAAATCATGAAAGCCTTAGAAAAGGACTTGAAAGATTTTTTCAAGTTTTTACAGAATATCAGCAAAGTTTAAGCAAAGGATTAAACTCCTTAGCCTCACAGTTACATAATAACGTTCATAGACAAGAAGTCTTAACACAAACTTTAGCAGACACTAAAGTTCAAATCTCAGAACAAGAAGCTGTTCTTAGTCAGCTTTCTATTCAACTCTCAGATTTAAGATTATTCGTTGAAAACGATCAAAACCTCCATTCAATTGCTGACGCAGTGAAAACCAATCTCGATTATTTTGAAAAAAATTGCAGATTAATTGAAGACGCTTGTACGTCTTTAGGAACAAGTATTCACAGTATAAAATCTTTTGTAGAACAAAACAAAAGAGAAACTCAGAATAATTTAAATAGTCAAATGACTATACTTAAAGAAATATATGAGAAAATATCCATGCTTGAACAAAAGCAGGACTTAAACTCAAAAATTCGAGAGAAACAATTAAGTTCTCTCAAAACTCAGATACAAAATCTGTCTGACAAAGTTCAGAACACAGTTAAAACAACTGAGGCTTCCCCACAGTTACAACCTCCTAATCCTCCATTAGGAAGAGTACAGATAAATATGTTTCAATTAAAGAAATTTGGTGAAAATGTTAAAGCCAAATATTTTGAAAATAAGCCACAAATGGATTGGTCAAAATTTGGAGACTCAGAATGGAAAGTTATAGAAAATGCTATTACAAAGCAAACTTTGCCCCCAGTCAGATACAAAGATTTGTATACAAATGGAGAAACTCCTAAAGGAAAAGATTACGAACTTGCAAAATGGAGTAATCTTGTTACAGTTACTCAAACTATGCAAAAGTTTGATGTCTTCCATCCAACGTGGATAGATCTCAGAAGAAAACAGGGATTTCAGTATTTATCCCATGGCCTTTTTCAGTGTAGAATCCAAGGACTACACCTCCCAGATCCTAATATACGAATTTGTCTCGTTCTTGTAGACGAACGAAACTCAGTATTTAGAGATAGCATTATAGGCATTGGTCAATTAGACTTAAGAAGTAATGTTGCCTATTTTAATGTTATTCCTGGCTACGTCATGCCCATTGACTCAGCTAGATATATTAAACTCATTGTTAACACACAGGGATATGAAAACTATATAGTTAACGAAGGAATTCTTTCCGTAGAATTTCAAAGTTATTGTATGTTCTGTATGAACTCTCAGGACGGACTTCTCCCTCACATTCCTAAAGGACGAATTAACGAAGAAATTCTCATTCGTACCACTAGAGACATGGAAGACTACACTTTTCGTAGAATACCCACAGCAGATATGTTATCCGATGATAACTTTAGAATATGGAATTTTCCAGAAACTGTTCCTTATCAGAAAAAGTACAATACTTTAGATTTTGTACATCAAGAAGGAAATTCAGTATCCTTAAAATTTGGAAAACCTACCTCAGTAATTTCTAATACCTCTTCAGAAGAAGCGGTAATCCAATCAGGCATAAATTTTGCCTCTCCTAGTTTTTCTAGGCAAAGCTTTTCAGAGGCTAGCACCTCCTCTAGAAGAAAACCTTTCATCCAATTACCTAGATCTCAATCTTTCTCTCAGATTGAAACACCCTCTAGGACAAGACCTTCTCCTAGAACTCAGATTAATATGTTTTATTTCAATAAAGCAAAAAACTTTCAAGAATTAGATTTGCTCTTGCAAGGCAAAAAGCTCTCAGATGAAGAACCTAACCTTCCACCTACAGTTCAGGTAAATACAGCTCGTGTCTATGATGAAGAGCCCGAAGCTAGAACTCAAAGAGAAAACATCGAGTTTAAAACTCCAGTCTTTTCTTCTAACGAAAGGAAGAACCCTCAGAAATCTATAGCCTCCAAATTCTTTGAAGGAAAAACATTTATGGCTGAGCAAGCCATTAATCCTATAGGTATAAAACTAAATCTAGATGGAATTAGAGACGTCAAAAGCGCTCTAAAAAAATGGAAAGAACAAATGGAAATTTGTTTCAGCCTTAATTCCACCTGGAATACAGAAAGCTGTCACAGCTACGCAGAACTTTCCTTAGAAGGAAATGTTAAGAGCTATATTAAATTCCTTAAGAAAGGAACCACAGAAGAACATCGAAATCTCTTAATAGAATTTCAAACCGTCTATCAGACTAGACGTAATGTTGATGGATATGTGTCCTTAATCTCGAAAGAGTTTATAGGACAATCTCAGATCACTTACCTAAATGAAGAACAGGAACAAGCTAAATATAAGCTCGCTCAGTTACAAATTTGTAATCTAAAGTTTTTAGAAGAATACACTAATAACTTTAGAGCCATCTTCTATAAATGTGAAGACGATAGTCTTAAAGATGAATACTTTCGTAAACTCCCAGTAATCGGTGACTCCCTTTTTCAATCTTATCAAACTTGGAAAGGAAGATTTAATGGAGTTAACCACATCAAAGATAATTCTTTAGGAGAAAGAATTAACTATACTCAGGATTATATTGCTCAAAGAAAGAAAATGAGAAAAGAGCAAAAGCTGATTGAATCAGCCTTCTCAGAAGTTTCATTTAAAGATGAAAGAGATACTAATCCCTCTATTCAATGGGGATGCTCAGAAAACAAGTATAAATCTTTTCTCAAGAAAAAGAAAACCTTTGCTTTTCCCAGAAAAAAGAAACATAAGTTTCGAAAATCAACTTCTTTCAAAAACCCAGAAAAAAGATTTGAAAAATTTAAGAAAAGAAAGTATTGGATAAAAAATACTTCCTCTCAGAAAAAGGTTTCTAATTATAGAAAACCCTCACGAAGACCTACAGATAAAACAACAAAAGAATGTTGGACTTGCGGAAAACCTGGACACTTTGCTCCAGATTGCCCAGACAAAGAGAAGAAACAAGCAAGAGTTAATCTTGTTGAAATTATGCTTCCCTCAGCTGATGATAATGGATTCGATATCCTTTATCCTTCCGAATTATATACAATTGATTCAGAATCTGTTTATTCTATTACTTCAGAAAGTTCCGACGAACTGTCTGAAGGCTTTTACAGTTCAGACAGTGACACAGCTGAACAATGTCAGCCTGATGTCTACTGTAATGCTTTTACAGCAGACTTTGAAAGAGGAGAATCTTCCTCCTCAGCTCAGAATCTATGTAGAAAATTTGAAGATCAAGATGCTATTTGGTCTTGTAGCAAATGGAATTGTAAACAGTGGCTTTATAGAGACCCACTACCTGCCAATATTCCAATGACCTTTGAAACTGCTGTTTCCTCAGAAATATTTTTATGTGAAGCTTGTGGATATACCACAAACCCAGGAGAAACCGAAGAATGTATTTTCTTTGTTAGTAAAGATCATAAATTACATTACCATAAAACTTGTTTTGTGCTTGTCATTTTTGACAATCGTGGACTTCATGCAAAGAACGTCGCATTAAACATGCTCAGTGACTTTTGGCGCGAAGTTGAGGACAATCGCTTCTCTATAGCCTTTACTCAGCAAATAGCCCTTGCTAACTCTCACACACCCCAACCTTCTATTAAAATAGAAGAAATTGTTGACTCTCAGCATACTTCCATCAATGCATTTTATATGCATCACCCAAAAGCTCAGTGTAACACTGTTGACAGTGGAATGCTTCTCTATGTTCGCCTTCCTATTGCTAATCTCGGTGGCCGCATCATTGAAGCTCTTATTGACACAGGAAGCACAACATCGCTTATTGGACCCGGAGTCCTCCCAGCTTCTCATCTCATCCTTGCCGAACAACCTCTTCGTGGTGTTGGCGCTGGCGGCGGTGAATTTGAGTTAACTCATAAATCCCGCTCTCTCCTTATTCAGGACTCTCAGACCTTTTATAAAGTTCAATTTTGGGTCATTCCGGCCCTACACTCCGAAGCCATTCTTGGCATCAGCTTCTTTGAAGCCTTTGACTCCTGCCAACTCTCGTTTGGCCCTCCTCCGCAACTCCTTCTCTCCCTTCCTCAGGTCCCTCCTCTCATTCTCCCGTTATATACGGCTGCTCAACTCAGAGCTTTGTCAGCCCAGCGTGGTGGCACAGGCGACCCCTCGCCTCCTTCTCCTACCCTAAACCCTAAACCAAAAAATTCCTGCACAGCCTGCAACACTAATCCTAATTCAGGATGCTCCTGTCAAAACATTGAATGTTATCTCGCAGAAATATATCAACATTCAGTTGAAATATCCAAGCAAAAGAAAGAGTAAAAAACTCAAGCTAAGCTTAGGAAACTCACAGAACCAATTTTAGGTACTAATCCTACAGCCCAGTGGCAAAAAGATAAATATGAATGTGAGCTTCGACTCATAGACCCAGAACGAAAGATAAATGGAAAAGCTTATCCGGCTAATCCTAATGAAATAAAGGAGCTTAATATCCAAATTAAGGAACTCCTTGAGCAAAGGTTAATTCGACCCTCACAGAGCCTTCATAATAGCCCAGCATTTTTAGTTAATAATCATGCTGAACAACTCAGAGGAAAGGCCAGGATGGTCATAGACTATCGAGCCCTAAACAACAATCTTGTTCAAGACACATACAAGATCCCAGATAAAAACAATTTAATTCAACTTATTGAAAAACGAACTTGGTTTAGCAAGTTTGATTGCAAATCAGGATTTTGGCAGATAAGAATGCATAAAGATTCTATCCCTTGGACCGCCTTTAGTGTCCCTCAGGGAAAATACGAATGGCTAGTTATGCCTTTCGGTCTCAGTATTGCTCCTTAAGTCTTTCAAAGACGAATGGATGACATCTTTAGAGAAACACAGTATAGTGATCTCTCCAAAAAAGTACGAACTCTGTCAAAGAGAAATAAAATTCTTAGGAGTTCACATAAAGCAAGGAGAAATAACCCTACAAGATCATATTGTCAAGAAAATTCTCGACTTCCCAGAAATCATAACCAGCAGAAAACAACTGCAGAGTTATTTAGGAATTCTCAACTGCGCTAGTGATTTTATTAAAAACCTAGCAAAATATCGAAGCAGTCTCTCAGCCAAATTAACAAAAACTGAACAAATAAATCCTTTCAAATGGACAGAAAGAGATATAGAAATTGTTCGAGAATTACGAGAAATAGTAAAAACTATTCCTCCGCTCAGTCTACCCAATACTGAAGACACTTTCATCCTTCGCAGTGATGCCTCAGATAAACAATGGGGAGTTGTCTATATGACCATAGACCCCAAAGATTTAGAAAAAAGGAGAAAAATTTGTTGTTATAAATCAGGGACTTTTAATCCTGCTCAGTACAATTATCATGCCCATGAAAAGGAACTTTTAGCAGTAATTTTTGGCATAGATAAATATGCTCTTTTCCTCAGACCAAAAAGATTTATTGTCGAAACAGACTCTAAATTTGTACAGCATTTTAGAAATGCACCACTTAGAAAATTAACTCAGAAGAGGCTAATCAATTGGCATCAGTTTTTAAATGAATTTGATTTTGATATTATTCATATCTCAGGACATAAAAATGAACTAGCAGATATTTTATCTCGTGAACAAATATTTGCTAATGTTTCTAACTCAGAGTTATGTTTCTCTTTCAAGCTAAGATGATGCTTCGTGGAGGAATACGAGTTCCCTCTCGAGGACGAGGGCGCACAGAGACTCCAATCGGAAGACAAAACTTCCAAGCATACAATATGGCCAAAAGGCCTCTCACAGTACAAGAAACTGACGCTGACAAGCAGCTCTTATTTCAACAATTCCTGGAATACCAGGCTCTCAGAAATTTATCTCTTGAAGATGGCAGTGAGACCTCTAGTCTAAATGACTATGCTCCCTCTCAGAAACTCCTCAAAAGTGAGGAATCCACAGCAACAGACATAATATCCACAGAATCCACAGAAGACTGGAAAAAAGTCTCTACAAAGAAGCCTTCAGCTTCCTCTCAGCCGAAAGAATATAGGCACATCATTACTGATATAGATCAAATTCTATATCCGCCCAGTATTCCTAAAGAAGGATTGTTTCAGAAAAATCTGGTAGGAAGTGTCTACCTCAAAAATATTTTACACAGAGAACAGTTCCAAATGGGACAGCTAAGAAAAGAGTTTACTAGGGAAGAACTCTTAATTGCAGATAATATTTGGCATGCCTTCGAAAGGCAATATAAAATCGAAGGAAAACAGGCTATTATAGCCTCTCTCAGGCATATGAGGTCCCAAAGACACCTCATTTCTCAGGCTCAGCAAGAAACCCGTTGTATTGCTAAAAACATGGCAGAATCTACTGGAATAATTTCCTATGCAGAAGTCACAGGCGCTTTTAAAACGCCTATCTACAGAAGGCTCAATCTAAAGGTTTTCCTTGCAATTGAATCCTTCTACGGCAATTCAGACACCTCTGGAGCCTCCTCCTCAGAAACTACCTGACTTGATGCCTTTCTCACACAGTTAGTCGTCGATAATGCCGATAATCCTTATGGCATTACCCTTCTACGAGGCGGAAGTAACCTACCCGTCTTACTGTTAGAAAACCCCTCAGATGAAACTTTTTTCACAGAATTTTCACTCTTGTACAAATACGGATTTGTTGCATTCCTCAAAATCCGTAATGAAGAAGATTTACGAATCCTCCCAGAGACAGAAACATGGGTAATCAAAAATATAATGAAAGAATACCCATACATTATCCACACCATGGTTCTAGCCCCTTACGGCCTTCCAGCAAAATCTTTCTCCTTGATACGGATCCTAGAGGAATTACCCTCTTGGGTCTCTTCAGTCTCCTCCTTTGTTCCAGAAAAACAAGTCACCTTCTCTGTTTACGAACGTGAAGCACAGAGAACTGAGCTCGTCAGAATGATTAGTGGAAACCTTCGTTGTCCACATCCAAGATACTATACAGTATACCTCACAGAAACCTTAATTATTCAGACACCAGAAGTCTATGGTAACGGCACGGTTGAAAGAATGAAACCACATCAGGCCCCCGTTCGGGTGGAACTCCTCTGCAGCATGGAAACCTTTGTCACGCTCGGCTTACGTGACCTCTCCGTCAGACAGAATGTTTTTAAAATGAACCCAGACCTTGCAGATGACCTGCTAATAGGGCTTACGGATGACTACGAGCCCAACTCAGAAGATAATCCAGATCCGGAAAGCATAGCAAGCGGATCCATACCAGGCCTTGCCGACAATTTGCAGCCCGCAGAATCTTTCCTGATGATCCAGTCTCAGGAACAGGAAAAAGGAAGCCCTTTCAGCAAACACGAGATGTCCTTTGCACAGTGAAGATGCTCTTTGGATAAGAGACCCGTGCGTCCACAGTACGCCTCTCAGCCTCTATTATGGCTACAGTAGCTACAGTAGCCGCAATAAGTGTACAGTAACAATTCACATGTAATACTGTAGTTTTGTCTTTTCTTTTGGGGAAGGCTTGCATGCCGCTATAAATACCCCTCCTTATTCTTTTGTAAGTAAGACTAACTTCCCGGAGAAGCCAACCTCTAAGGAAGATAGCAACCAGCCTTCAGGTATGGCTGGCTAACCTCCCTCCGGAATAGCCGGAAGGGTATGGCCATGTTGTAATATGTCTTGTTTATCTTGTTAATAATATGAGTTATTCTCTTATCTATCTTTCGGAATGATGTTTGGTTTCTTATATTGTGTTTGTGTTTAAGCATGCATGGCTCACGAAGAAGTTATGATGGCCATAGTGACGACCTTAAGCCTGGTATGGACCTTTGAGGACTGTTGCCGTTTGCCAAGTATGGGCGTTTAGGCTTGTTGTCCGTCGTCCTAATACCATTACTGGTGACTTGAATGCAAGTCGGTCTGAAGATGAGTCCATGATAGATCTTTCTTCTGAGCACGACCTATCTCTCAGTTTTTTGCTTAACACTTTTAGAACCTTAAACCAACCTTCAAATCCGGAAGCATAGGTGGACCTTAACCCACATTATTATTCTTTATAAATAGATATTTGCATCTGGCCTGCCCAACTGGTTATTCTAGTTTCTCTCTCTACTACCGCTGCTCTTTTTGATTGCTTCTGCTCTGCTCTGCTCCTGCTTAGTGTTTCCTTTGTTGTTTCAGTTTTTTTTACAAAAAAAAAAAAAAAAAAACCCCCACACACACACAGTTTGGTATCAGAGCCATACACTTTCTTGGCTCCTTAGCAGTCACCATGTGGAGTGCATGGAAGAGTGATACAACTCCCTCAGAGACTTTCCCAGGTTTAGATGAGTCTGGAGATCCAGACAATCCTCGGTATTGTCAAAATCTAGACCCAGCAGTGGCTAATGCCTATCACAGACAGTATTTAGCTGAACAAGCTCTTGCAGAAACTTCAGGACAACCTGATACCTCAGATCTAGAACTCAGCATGACTGGGTTAACACTTGAACCCGACACTGGTTCACCCTCAGATTCAGATCCAACTCCGTTTGGTAGTCCTACCTACCATCGGCCCAGTATAGACGTCCCTCCAACAGGAACGCTAACTCCTCCGTCTTTTGACGATTTTACATGGGAAAATCTTGCTCTTTATGAGCGATTTTTAGTTGTTAGTATTGCAGCCCTTGAACGGTCTTTAGCACTACCTAGAACAACCCTTTGGCGAGATAATGTTGCTATTTTGCTAACATTAGCCAAACGTAACAGACATCGCATGATTTTAGAAAATATGCTCTTTGAGAAAAAAGAAAGATTTGACATTTTTCAGATCATTCTCAGAAATAGACGCTTGCTAACAGATGCCTTGTTAGCCGCCTTGAGAACAAGACACTTGTTCATCATCCAGCCAGATGGAACAATCCAGTATTCCGTAGACTCTTATGTACTCGAAACAGTACAATTGACTACTCTCACAGCCTTATACAATTTTGAAGACAGGTATAATGATGCCTTTTCCAGTTTAGTTACACACGCCATAGAAAATAACTATGGCCGCTCAGTAATTAAGTATGTTATTCATGGATAAAACACCCAAAAGCATAATCAGCCGTATATACTCTTGGATATACGGAAACAAAGACTATGTTCTTCTTTCTGAAGACCTACGCCCCAATTCAGACTGTTGGGAACCACACAGTAAGTATGCACATGCTAGACACATCTCTAGCCTTAATCCCAGCCTTAGTGAATTTGTCGCCCTAGGCAACCACACAAACGATTTGCTTTTATGGACACTCGAAAGCTTAGGTAAACTAAGCAATTCTCAGACAGAAAGAGCAAATGAGCTCAAGTTACAGTTAGATCTTCTAGATAAGATCCTCAGTGAAATCAATACTCAGCTACCTTCTAGCTTGGTAGAAGTGCTCACAGCATTACTTGAATCTAGCCAAGACATAAAAAAATGTCAAACACAGATTTTTGAAGATACTCAAGAAATTTTAAATTATCTCGAAAACTCTAAACTTCAAGAAGAAGTTTATGAAAAAATCTTTACAGATATTCAAGAAATCCTTAGGTTAATAAAACCTATGTCAGACAAAATTGTAGCCATTGGAAAGGCTACCGGCTCAGATTTTAATTAGTTATAATATGTCGATTATGCAAATTATTCCCTACGAAACCTCAGTATCCTCAAAAGAAGTAAAAACTTCTTCACTTCTTGAATTCCTTCAGAAAATAGAAAGTTTTATCAAAAGTGGAAAAAACTTTTTAATTGAAAAACATGAGTTAGAACAAGCAAACGCTTTAAAACTCACTCAGTTAATTGGCAAAAGCCAAAACTTTCTCTCCTCAGGAATCCTTCAATTAAGAGAAGAATTAATTGAATCAGAAAAAATAAAAGGACAAAATCATGAAAGCCTTAGAAAAGGACTTGAAAGATTTTTTCAAGTTTTTACAGAATATCAACAAAGTTTAAGCAAAGGATTAAACTCCTTAGCCTCACAGTTACATAATAACGTTCATAGACAAGAAGTCTTAACACAAACTTTAGCAGACACTAAAGTTCAAATCTCAGAACAAGAAGCTGTTCTTAGTCAGCTTTCTATTCAACTCTCAGATTTAAGATTGTTCGTTGAAAACGATCAAAACCTCCATTCAATTGCTGACGCAGTGAAAACCAATCTCGATTATTTTGAAAAAAATTGCAGATTAATTGAAGACGCTTGTACGTCTTTAGGAACAAGTATTCACAGTATAAAATCTTTTGTAGAACAAAACAAAAGAGAAACTCAGAATAATTTAAATAGTCAAATGACTATACTTAAAGAAATATATGAGAAAATATCCATGCTTGAACAAAAGCAGGACTTAAACTCAAAAATTCGAGAGAAACAATTAAGTTCTCTCAAAACTCAGATACAAAATCTGTCTGACAAAGTTCAGAACACAGTTAAAACAACTGAGGCTTCCCCACAGTTACAACCTCCTAATCCTCCATTAGGAAGAGTACAGATAAATATGTTTCAATTAAAGAAATTTGGTGAAAATGTTAAAGCCAAATATTTTGAAAATAAGCCACAAATGGATTGGTCAAAATTTGGAGACTCAGAATGGAAAGTTATAGAAAATGCTATTACAAAGCAAACTTTACCCCCAGTCAGATACAAAGATTTGTATACAAATGGAGAAACTCCTAAAGGAAAAGATTACGAACTTGCAAAATGGAGTAATCTTGTTACAGTTACTCAAACTATGCAAAAGTTTGATGTCTTCCATCCAACGTGGATAGATCTCAGAAGAAAACAGGGATTTCAGTATTTATCCCATGGCCTTTTTCAGTGTAGAATCCAAGGACTACACCTCCCAGATCCTAATATACGAATTTGTCTCGTTCTTGTAAACGAACGAAACTCAGTATTTAGAGATAGCATTATAGGCATTGGTCAATTAGACTTAAGAAGTAATGTTGCCTATTTTAATGTTATTCCTGGCTACGTCATGCCCATTGACTCAGCTAGATATATTAAACTCATTGTTAACACACAGGGATATGAAAACTATATAGTTAACGAAGGAATTCTTTCCGTAGAATTTCAAAGTTATTGCATGTTCTGTATGAACTCTCAGGACGGACTTCTCCCTCACATTCCTAAAGGACGAATTAACGAAGAAATTCTCATTCGTACCACTAGAGACATGGAAGACTACACTTTTCGTAGAATACCCACAGCAGATATGTTATCCGATGATAACTTTAGAATATGGAATTTTCCAGAAACTGTTCATTATCAGAAAAAGTACAATACTTTAGATTTTGTACATCAAGAAGGAAATTCAGTATCCTTAAAATTTGGAAAACCTACCTCAGTAATTTCTAATACCTCTTCAGAAGAAGCGGTAATCCAATCAGGCATAAATTTTGCCTCTCCCAGTTTTTCTAGGTAATGCTTTTCAGAGGCTAGCACCTCCTCTAGAAGAAAACCTTTCATCCAATTACCTAGATCTCAATCTTTCTCTCAGATTGAAACACCCTCTAGGACAAGACCTTCTCCTAGAACTCAGATTAATATGTTTTATTTCAATAAAGCAAAAAACTTTCAAGAATTAGATTTGCTCTTGCAAGGCAAAAAGCTCTCAGATGAAGAACCTAACCTTCCACCTACAGTTCAGGTAAATACAGCTCGTGTCTATGATGAAGAGCCCGAAGCTAGAACTCAAAGAGAAAACATCGAGTTTAAAACTCCAGTCTTTTCTTCTAACGAAAGGAAGAACCCTCAGAAACCTATAGCCTCCAAATTTTTTGAAGGAAAAACATTTATGGCTGAGCAAGCCATTAATCCTATAGGTATAAAACTAAATCTAGATGGAATTAGAGACGTCAAAAGCGCTCTAAAAAAATGGAAAGAACAAATGGAAATTTGTTTCAGCCTTAATTCCACCTGGAATACAGAAAGCTGTCACAACTACGCAGAACTTTCCTTAGAAGGAAATGTTAAGAGCTATATTAAATTCCTTAAGAAAGGAACCACAGAAGAACATCGAAATCTCTTAATGGAATTTCAAACCGTCTATCAGACTAGACGTAATGTTGATGGATATGTGTTTAGGGTTTAGGGTTTAGGGTTTAGGGTTTAGGGTTTAGGGTTTAGGGTTTAGGGTTTAGGGTTGAGGGTTTAGGGTTGAGGGTTGAGGGTTGATGGTTGAGGGTTTAGGGTTTAGGGTTTAGGGTTTAGGGTTGAGGGTTGAGGGTTGAGGGTTGAGGGTTGATGGTTGAGGGTTGAGGGTTGAGGGTTGAGGGTTGAGGGTTGAGGGTTGAGGGTTTAGGGTTGAGGGTTGAGGGTTTAGGGTTGAGGGTTGAGGGTTGAGGGTTGAGGGTTGAGGGTTGAGGGTTGAGGGTTTGGGGTTTGGGGTTTGGGGTTTGGGGTTTGGTGTTTGGGGTTTGGGGTTGAGGGTTGAGGGTTGAGGGTTGAGGGTTGAGGGTTGAGGGTTTAGGGTTTAGGGTTTAGGGTTTAGGGTTTAGGGTTTAGGGTTTAGGGTTGAGGGTTGAGGGTTGAGGGTTGAGGGTTTAGGGTTTAGGGTTTAGCGTTGAGGGTTGAGGGTTGAGGGTTGAGGGTTTAGGGTTGAGGGTTGAGGGTTGAGGGTTGAGGGTTGAGGGTTCAGAGTTGAGGGTTCAGGGTTCAGGGTTCAGGGTTCCACCACGCTGGGCTGACAAAGCTCTGAGTTGAGCGGCCGTGTATAACGGGAGAATGAGAGGAGGGACCTGAGGAAGGGAAAGGACGAGTTGAGGAGGAGGGCCAAACGAGAGTTGGCAGGAGTCAAAGGCCTCAAAGAAGCTAATGCCAAGAATGGCTTCGGAGTGAAGGGCCGGAATGACCCAAAATTGAACTTTATAGAAAGTCTGAGAGTCCTGAATAAGGAGAGATCGGGATTTATGAGTTAACTCAAATTCACCGCCGCCAGCGCCAACACCACGAAGGGGCTGTTCGGTGTAACACTCCGATCCCCTTTGAGCCGGATTAGTGGCTCATTAGTGTGTTTTGTTTTGTTTTATTCTTTTGGATTTGGTTTTGGGCCTTGGATAGGTAGTTGAGTGACCTTTGACCTGGAATAGGTAGTTCTAAGCCCTTTTTCGTAATTTTGCTTTTGCTTTGCTTGCATCATATTTGCATCATCTTGGTGTCAGCACGTGTATTTCGTTGAGCTCGTTATTTTCCGTAACTGTGTCAGATCCGTTTGGAGTCAATTGGGGAAGATGGACCTTCGTGTGACTTGAACTGTAATTAGTCTAAACTCTCCGGACTTTGACTGAACTCCAAACCTTTATATATAAAGGAGTCAGCTCCCAGGTGTCTATCTCCTTGCCCATTTGTCTTCATCGACTGCATGCAAATTCCAGGAGAAGCTCCCTCCTCGTTCTCTCTCTCTCTCTTCTTTCCTTCTCTTGCTCGATTGAAGATTGGGATTCCTTGTTTTGGATTGGGTTTCTTCTCTCTCATCTCTGTCTTTGCCTTAGGTAAGTGGGTTCTTTCCCAACTCTTTCTTCTTCTTCTCCAATTGCACCCCTCATTCTCTGATTTCTGTGTCTTCATCTCATGCATGATTTATCTCTTTGCTTTGCTTTGGTTTTTAGTGGATTTGGAGCTTGTTTCAGAGGATTTGTCAGATTTGAGGCAAGTATAAGTACAGGCTTTGATAACACATATGGGTTGTTCCTTTGATTGCTTTGATTCTCTCTTACTCTTTGTATAGAATGTTTTACAGCCAATTTTTGTGAATTTGGAACCTCTGTGACTTGTTTTGAGACTTTTCTGTACCACATTTCAGTTTCTGTAACTATCCCGAATTCGTGTTCTGTATAGTACGGCTAAGCCGTAAGTTTCTACGGCTCACATTCCAGAGACTTGAAATTTTGATTTTTGCTCTACGGCTAGGATACGGCTGAGCCGTAAATTGTCCTACGGCTGAGCCGTAAGCTAGCCGTGACCCACCCGTAACCCAGCCGTGAATTAAATCTCTGATCAGTCGAAACTTTCCAGAGACAGTGTTCCTACGGTGTGGCTACGGCTAAGCCGTGAACTGCTACGGCTAAGCCGTGGATTGGTCTACGGCTAAGCCGTATCCTGACTGTAGCTCAGCCGAAAAAGGTATCAGATCAGAGGTGGAAGATGATCCGTTTAGCTGTGTTTTGAATGGAACCAAGGTGAAGCCGTAGTGCATATTACGACGAGTGCGTAAGATGTCTTCGGCTTAACCATAGGTCCCTCATGGCTAAACCGTTAGGCATGGCAATTTTGAAATATAACTTAGGATAATGGTGAGACTTATAGGGCTCAAATACAGGTTAACCACCCATGTAACCGGCCCAATGGATTCTTTGGATCGCATGAAAAGTCTGTTCGGCTGTGACTTATTCATGTGAGCGTTGATCACTGTTAAGCACCTCCCCATGGGTGTTGGTTTAAGGGACGTCGGTGCACGCAAAGATTACGCAACACTTTGATGACAACGGTGCACTGACTAACTTAAAACTACATCAACATGCACGGTTAGTGACAGTGAACAACTAGCTTAGGACTGGCTTGTAATGAACCTTGACTCCGTATTAATCTGAGATGCATTGCATATTGTTTCTGGTTTTGCCCTCTGTTCTGTTAATCTATGTTATGCATTCCTCAGTCATTTTGCTTTCGTTCTGTATATCTGTATTACTCTTCGTTCGGCACTAAGTTCTGATCTATGCTGTGCTTCGATTTAATCTATGATCTAATCCGTATTTTGGCTATGCTTTGTACATTTCTGGCTTTGTATATTTGGGTATTCCCTGGTGGCTCTGCCCAGAGGTTAATACGTGAGGATAAGATCCGGTCTTTGCCATCGGTGAGTCCAAAGCGGATAATCTCCCTTTTCTATGGATTTGATTTGATTGATATTAGTCTGGCTCTACTCAGCCTCAGCCCTAGGATGCCCGACGGGGTTACCTCTGGCTTAGACCTCTGTATCTCTGTATCACTGCAGTGTCGCTTTGTCTTGGGACCCCGAAACCCAGGAACTTGAGACCCACTTGTACCCTGGCCCGGTCAGTGGTGTTCTCCTCTGCTTTGCTTTGCTCTGCTCTCTATTGGAGAGAACATGGTTAACGTAGTAGCCAACTAGTTCAGTATTTCTATGTTTGATTCACATATCATGCTTTATGTCTATGCACGATTTGCTTAGCTTACTAAGATGAAATTCTGAAATCATTACTCTGTCATTTATTCAGCTTTGATACTATGAGTGTTTCATCTCTGCTACTTATATTTGCTGGATCGTTGTATTCATTTGTGTTGTCTGTGGTGTTGCAGGCACAGATACCTTGCCCAGCTCCCCGGCGGTCGAGGAGGCTGCAGGGGCAAGTGTAGAGGCACCCTCAGGTTTGGCAGAGTGGGCCTGATCATCTCTGCCGAGTGCGTTCATGCATACTTCCAGTGGTGTTTCGTTTTGGGATTTTGAGAGACTGTATTTGGACTTTGGACTTTGGACTTGTATTCTGTGTATTTTGTATATATGGATTTTGGTGTGTATTTGGTTTTATATCAGTGTATTTGTCTTTGTCGTTTCCGTTTTGTATTTGCTTTGGCTTCCGCTATTTTCTTTGTTGCTTGCTATGATATCTACAGCTTCCGCGTTCGTCTGTTTCGCACGTGTTAGATCCCTTGTGTGTGTGCATCTGGACTGAGTTTGGATGCACGTGCACGGGAGTACGTGTGTCACTGGTTTGGCTTTTCGCTAACCCCCGACTTCTGGGCTCGGGTCGTGACATATGTATTGTATGGTATCAGAGCATGCTAGTATAAGCATGTAGGCATCTAAGATCGCGGTGAGATAACGCTATCAACTATTTGACTCGAGGTCGAATATGTTGATTTTGGATTTGACTAACTCAGGGCATTTTATATTTGTGTGTTGTGTTTCTTTTCTTTTTCAGGATGGCATCAGGATCAGGATCTCGGGATGAAAATCAACAGGGCCATAACGGTGATAGTGGATCAGTACCCCCACACATCAGTAGTGAGGAGCGGATGATGATGATGATGCAGTCTATGCAGTCATTACAGGCACAGATGGCATCCATGGTAGATAGACAGAGTCAGGCTGCCGCAGTAGCATCACCCCGTATAGATCAGCAGGTGATTTTCCAGCCTAAGGAATCAGATCCTAATGCTCTTTTCGACAAGTTCCGTAAGCGAGGGGCGACTGAATTTCATGGGACAGAGGATGCATTACAGGCTGAGCAATGGTTGGAGCAGACTGAAGAGTTATTTGACACGATTGTGTGTAGCAACAAACAGAAGGTAGTCCTCACAGCTTCTATGCTTCGGAGTGTAGCTAAGACATGGTGGAGGAGTGTCAAGAGCTCATTCCAGACTATGCCCAGTGCCACAGTTTGGGAGACCTTCAAGCAGCAATTCCGTCGGAAGTTCATGCCTCTTCATATCCAGCGAGCCAAGGAAGTGGAATTCTTCAACCTTCATCAGAGACAGTTGTCAGTTGCAGATTATGTACACAAGTTTACAGAGTTGTCTCATTTTGCAGAGGACATGGTGAACACTGAGCATAAGAAGGTGACTCGCTTCGTCAACGGCCTAAACCCGAGGCATAAACGCCACGTAGTTGCTTGTATGTGGCCGGCTACCTTGGATGACGCTATTGACAGGGCTTATGATGCAGAGGCCATATTTGAGGAGGAGCGAACAGAGGCTAAGAGGGCAGCAGGTTCCAGTGGCAGAAGTCAGTTCCAGAAGAAGTTCAAGGGTAAGCAGGGTAGTTCGAGCAGTACTCCGTTGGTATGTGGTCACTGTGGGAAGGATCACCCCACCAACAGATGTTGGAGGAAGAGTGGAGCTTGTTTTGGTTGTGGCTCCACGGACCACAGGCGGGCTCAATGCCCAAAGTTTCAGTCCTCTCCACAGACGAGACCGGCAGGACCTACAGCGCAGGGCAAATCTCAGCCAACTCGCCCAGCCCAGAAGCAGAACCGCCAGACAGCCCGAGCCTATGCTGCTACGCATGAGGGCGCGGAGGAGGCCACGGTAGTGGAAGGTAAAATTTTAATTTCTGATGCTGAAGCTTTAGCCTTATTTGACTCAGGGTCTACGCGTTCGTACGTAGCACCCCATTTTGCTGTGCAGCTTCGACAGCGACCCACACCACTCCCATACTTGTTGTTAGTATCCACTCCGGTTGGTAAGCGTGTGGAGTGCAGTGTTTTCTACCCTCAGTGTGATGTGCGGATAGCTGGTCATCAGCTCCCAGTAGACCTCGTGTTGCTCACGACACTGGATTTTGATGTGATTCTTGGTATGGACTGGCTTGCAAGATATCATGCATGTATCAATTGCTACAGCAAGGCTATCTACTTTGATTTGGGTAGCGGATTTCGATTCGAGGGCAGCCAGACGAAGTGCCCAAGGCGTGTGATCTCTGCTTGTAAAGCAGACAGGATGCTTCGTAGGGGATGTGAAGGATTTCTTGCATTTATTTCAGAGAAGAAAGATCAGCGACAGCTCAATGAGATCCCAGTAGTCAGCGAGTTTCCGGATGTCTTTCCGGAGGATGTGCCAGCGTTGCCTCCAGTTCGAGAGGTAGAATTTGCTATTGACTTGATACCAGGTACAGCACCTATCAGTAGAGCTCCATATCGTATGGCACCTGTAGAGTTGTTGGAATTGAAGAAACAGTTGCAGGATCTGTTGGACAAAGGGTTCATACGCCCAAGTGTTTCACCTTGGGGAGCTCCTGTATTATTTGTCAAGAAGAAGGATGGCAGTTTCCGAATGTGCATTGACTACAGGCAGTTGAATAAAGTGACTATCAAGAACAAATATCCTTTGCCTAGGATCGATGAGTTGTTCGATCAGCTTCAGGGTGCAGCTTACTTCTCTAAGATTGACTTGAGGTCAGGATATCACCAGCTCAGGGTGAAGGATGAGGATGTTCCGAAGACAGCTTTCAGGACTCGGTATGGACACTACGAGTTCCTTGTCATGCCGTTTGGTTTGACGAATGCACCCGCAGCTTTCATGGCCTTGATGAATAGGGTGTTTACTTCCTTCTTGGACCAGTTCGTTGTGGTTTTCATAGATGACATATTGGTCTATTCGAAGTGCTGAGGAACATACAGACCATCTGAGGAAAGCATTGCAGCTGCTTAGAGATCACAAGTTGTATGCAAAGTTGTCTAAGTGTGATTTCTGGTTAGAGCAAGTTGCATTTCTGGGTCATAAGATTTCTCGAGAGGGATTGATGGTGGATCCGGCTAAGATTGAGGTAGTAGTCCATTGGCCCCGTCCTAGATCAGTGACAGAGATTCGGAGTTTTCTGGGTTTGGCGGGATATTACCGCAGGTTCGTGCAGGACTTCTCGAAGATTTCAGCCCCGCTGACTCAGTTGACTCGGAAGAAGGTTTCGTATGAGTGGACAGAAAGGTGTGAGCGCAGTTTCCAGATGTTGAAAGAAAAGCTCACTACGGCGCCAGTGTTGACTCTCCCGGATGGTAGTGAGGGATTCGTGATTTATTCCGATGCTTCTCGCGTTGGGTTAGGCTGTGTCCTGATGCAGAATCAGAAGGTGGTTGCCTATGGATCTAGACAGCTGAAAGAACATGAGAAGAACTATGCCACACATGACTTGGAGCTAGCAGCTATTGTATTTGCACTGAAGTTGTGGCGGCATTACTTGTACGGTGTGAAGTTCGAGGTCCATTCCGATCATCACAGTCTGCAGTACTTGTTTGATCAGCATGGCTTGAATATGAGGCAGCGGAGATGGTTGGAGTTTATTAAAGATTATGACTTTCCGATCAAGTACCACCCAGGCAAAGGCAATGTAGTTGCTGATGCGCTTAGCAGGAGGACAAACAGTCTTCAGGTGTTGGCAGGATTCTATATGCTTGTGCATGATCAGCCCGTTGAGGTTCGGATGGTAGGTAAGTTGGTGACATTAGCTACTACTGTCGTGTTTCAGCCTGAGGTGATTCAGCAGATCAAGGATCGCCAGTTTAAGGACCCCCTCCTAGTGAAGTTCAGAGATAGGATGGCAGATCGACCGGATTTCAGCTTGGTGGATGGAGTTTTGTACTTCAGGAATAGATTGTGTGTTCCCGCTGTGGATGAGTTGAAAGATAAGTTGATGTCAGATGCGCACGATGCCCGATATGCGATGCACCCAGGGAGTACGAAGATGTACCGGAACTTGAAAGACAGATTTTGGTGGAACAATATGAAGCGGGAGATCGCAGGGTTCGTAGCTCGATGTTTGACCTGTCAGAGGGTAAAAGCTGATCATCAGCGACCTCCAGGATCATTGCATCCATTGCACACTCCGCAGTGGAAGTGGGAGCATATTACTATGGATTTCGTCTCCGGTTTTCCGCCGACCAGTAGAAAGAACAATGCTATCTGGGTCATAGTGGACAGATTGACCAAGTCAGCGCATTTCCTTCCGTTCAAGAAGGGGATGACATTCACAGAGATGGCCAGGAAGTTTGTTGACGAGATAGTCAGATTGCATGGCACCCCGGTATCGATTGTGTCTGATCGCGATAGTCGTTTTGTGTCTTCATTTTGGAGAGCATTTCAGGAAGCTATGGGCACGAAGCTGAGTTTTAGTACGGCATACCACCCCCAGACTGATGGACAGTCGGAGCGTACCATTCAGACGTTGGAGGATATGCTCAGAGCTAGTGTGCTGAACTTTGAGAAGGAATGGGATATGCATCTGGCATTGTGTGAGTTTGCCTACAACAACAGCTTCCACGAGAGTATTGGTATGGCACCCTATGAGGCTCTCTACGGACGCAAGTGCAGGACCCCGGTGTGCTGGGAAGAAGTATGAGCAAGGAGTTTCCATGGTCCGACAATCATAGCTGAGACGACAGAGAAAGTGCAGAAAGTGATAGAGAATTTGAAGATTGCTCGATCCAGGCAGAAGAGCTATGCGGATACTCGGAGGAGACCTTTGGCATTCCAAGTCGGAGATTGGGTATTTCTTAGAGTTTCTCCGATGAAGGGCACAGTTCGATTTGGTCAGAAGGGCAAGTTAGCTCCGAGATATGTAGGACCGTTCGAAGTCAAGAGCCGGATTGGAGATTTAGCTTATCGGTTGACGCTTCCAGTTGAGTTCTCCGGTGTGCACGATGTTTTCCATGTGTCGATGCTCCGTAAGTATGTGCCAGATCCGAGCCATGTGATTCGCTACGATGATATTCAGATTCAACCTAATGCAACTTACGTTGAGCGTCCGCTTCGCATCGTTGGCACCCGAGAGCAGATTCTCCGTACCAGGACTATCAGATGGGTTAAAGTGTTGTGGGAGCATCACGGTCCAGATGAGGCTACTTGGGAGCTAGAGGAGCAGCTAGCACGCCAGTACCCCCATCTCTTTGCGCAGGTAGGTAGTCATTCCGAGGACGGAATGATTCCTAGTGGGGGAGGATGTAACACTCCGATCCCCTTTGAGCCGGATTAGTGGCTCATTAGTGTGTTTTGTTTTGTTTTATTCTTTTGGATTTGGTTTTGGGCCTTGGATAGGTAGTTGAGTGACCTTTGACCTGGAATAGGTAGTTCTAAGCCCTTTTTCGTAATTTTGCTTTTGCTTTGCTTGCATCATATTTGCATCATCTTGGTGTCAGCACGTGTATTTCGTTGAGCTCGTTATTTTCCGTAACTGTGTCAGATCCGTTTGGAGTCAATTAGGGAAGATGGACCTTCGTGTGACTTGAACTGTAATTAGTCTAAACTCTCCGGACTTTGACTTAACTCCAAACCTTTATATATAAATGAGTCAGCTCCCAGGTGTCTATCTCCTTGCCCATTTGTCTTCATCGACTGCATGCAAATTCCAGGAGAAGCTCCCTCCTCGTTCTCTCTCTCTCTCTTCTTTCCTTCTCTTGCTCGATTGAAGATTGGGATTCCTTGTTTTGGATTGGGTTTCTTCTCTCTCATCTCTGTCTTTGCCTTAGGTAAGTGGGTTCTTTCCCAACTCTTTCTTCTTCTTCTCCAATTGCACCCCTCATTCTCTGATTTCTGTGTCTTCATCTCATGCATGATTTATCTCTTTGCTTTGCTTTGGTTTTTAGTGGATTTGGAGCTTGTTTCAGAGGATTTGTCAGATTTGAGGCAAGTATAAGTACAGGCTTTGATAACACATATGGGTTGTTCCTTTGATTGCTTTGATTCTCTCTTACTCTTTGTATAGAATGTTTTACAGCCAATTTTTGTGAATTTGGAACCTCTGTGACTTGTTTTGAGACTTTTCTGTACCACATTTCAGTTTCTGTAACTATCCCGAATTCGTGTTCTGTATAGTACGGCTAAGCCGTAAGTTTCTACGGCTCACATTCCAGAGACTTGAAATTTTGATTTTTGCTCTACGGCTAGGATACGGCTGAGCCGTAAATTGTCCTACGGCTGAGCCGTAAGCTAGCCGTGACCCACCCGTAACCCAGCCGTGAATTAAATCTCTGATCAGTCGAAACTTTCCAGAGACAGTGTTCCTACGGTGTGGTTACGGCTAAGCCGTGAACTGCTACGGCTAAGCCGTGGATTGGTCTACGGCTAAGCCGTATCCTGACTGTAGCTCAGCCGAAAAAGGTATCAGATCAGAGGTGGAAGATGATCCGTTTAGCTGTGTTTTGAATGGAACCAAGGTGAAGCCGTAGTGCATATTACGACGAGTGCGTAAGATGTCTTCGGCTTAACCATAGGTCCCTCATGGCTAAACCGTTAGGCATGGCAATTTTGAAATATAACTTAGGATAATGGTGAGACTTATAGGGCTCAAATACAGGTTAACCACCCATGTAACCGGCCCAATGGATTCTTTGGATCGCATGAAAAGTCTGTTCGGCTGTGACTTATTCATGTGAGCGTTGATCACTGTTAAGCACCTCCCCATGGGTGTTGGTTTAAGGGACGTCGGTGCACGCAAAGATTACGCAACACTTTGATGACAACGGTGCACTGACTAACTTAAAACTACATCAACATGCACGGTTAGTGACAGTGAACAACTAGCTTAGGACTGGCTTGTAATGAACCTTGACTCCGTATTAATCTGAGATGCATTGCATATTGTTTCTGGTTTTGCCCTCTGTTCTGTTAATCTATGTTATGCATTCCTCAGTCATTTTGCTTTCGTTCTGTATATCTGTATTACTCTTCGTTCGGCACTAAGTTCTGATCTATGCTGTGCTTCGATTTAATCTATGATCTAATCCGTATTTTGGCTATGCTTTGTACATTTCTGGCTTTGTATATTTGGGTATTCCCTGGTGGCTCTGCCCAGAGGTTAATACGTGAGGATAAGATCCGGTCTTTGCCATCGGTGAGTCCAAAGCGGATAATCTCCCTTTTCTATGGATTTGATTTGATTGATATTAGTCTGGCTCTACTCAGCCTCAGCCCTAGGATGCCCGACGGGGTTACCTCTGGCTTAGACCTCTGTATCTCTGTATCACTGCAGTGTCGCTTTGTCTTGGGACCCCGGAACCCAGGAACCTGAGACCCACTTGTACCCTGGCCCGGTCAGTGGTGTTCTCCTCTGCTTTGCTTTGCTCTGCTCTCTATTGGAGAGAACATGGTTAACGTAGTAGCCAACTAGTTCAGTATTTCTATGTTTGATTCACATATCATGCTTTATGTCTATGCACGATTTGCTTAGCTTACTAAGATGAAATTCTGAAATCATTACTCTGTCATTTATTCAGCTTTGATACTATGAGTGTTTCATCTCTGCTACTTATATTTGCTGGATCGTTGTATTCATTTGTGTTGTCTGTGGTGTTGCAGGCACAGATACCTTGCCCAGCTCCCCGGCGGTCGAGGAGGCTGCAGGGGCAAGTGTAGAGGCACCCTCAGGTTTGGCAGAGTGGGCCTGATCATCTCTGCCGAGTGCGTTCATGCATACTTCCAGTGGTGTTTCGTTTTGGGATTTTGAGAGACTATATTTGGACTTTGGACTTTGGACTTGTATTCTGTGTATTTTGTATATATGGATTTTGGTGTGTATTTGGTTTTATATCAATGTATTTGTCTTTGTCGTTTCCGTTTTGTATTTGCTTTGGCTTCCGCTATTTTCTTTATTGCTTGCTATGATATCTACAGCTTCCGCGTTCGTCTGTTTCGCACGTGTTAGATCCCTTGTGTGTGTGCATCTGGACTGAGTTTGGATGCACGTGCACGGGAGTACGTGTGTCACTGGTTTGGCTTTTCGCTAACCCCCGACTTCTGGGCTCGGGTCGTGACATTCGGCAAGGAGGAGATGAGAAGCTGGGAGGACTTCGGGTCCAATAAGAGATGTTGTGCTGCCGGTGTCGATAAGAGCTTCAATGATGCGGCCACCAAGGTTAGCAATAGGAAGGCGTACATAGAGAAGCATTCCACTGTCAACAGTGTTACACTGAGCTTTTGGTTGATGCATATAAAATGCATTTATAGAAGTATGCTGAGAGTCAACAAGTTCTTCTATTTTAATAGAAGGTTGAGGTGGTTCAGAGTTAGCAACTATTTGCTGAGTAAATGCTATAGAGAAGCGATTGTCTTCAACTTCTCGCCAAAAGTCACTGAGCATGTTTAATGCGACGTTCTTCGCATGAAGTCCGCGATTGTCAAAGATGACAAGCACAAAACAAGTTTTGTGATCATGTAATTTATGATCTTTGCTAACAAAGAAAATACATTCTTCGGTATCTCCTGGGTTTGTGGTATATCCACAAGCTTCACATAAGAATATTTCTGAGGAAACGGCAGTTTCAAAAGTCATTGGAATATTGGCAGGTAGTGGGTCTCGATAAAGCCACTGTTTACAATTCCATTTGCTGCAGGACCAGATAGCATCTTGGTCTTCAAATTTCCTATATAGATTCTGAGCTGAGGAAGAAGATTCTCCTCTTTCAAAGTCTGTTGTAAAAGCATTACAGTAGACATCAGGCTGACACTCTTCAACTGTGTCACTGTCTGAACTGTGAAAGTCTTCAAGATGTTCGGAGGAACTTTCTGAAGTAATAGAATAAACAGATTCTGAATCAATTGTATATAATTCAGAAGGATAAAGGATATCGAATCCATTATCATCAGCTGAGGGAAGCATAATTTCAACAAGATTAACTCTTGCTTGTTTCTTCTCTTTGTCTGGACAGTCTGGAGCAAAATGTCCAGGTTTTCCGCAAGTCCAACATTCTTTTGTTGTTTTATCTGTAGGTCTTCGTGAGGGTTTTCTATAATTAAAAACCTTTTTCTGAGAGGAAGTATTTTTTATCCAATACTTTCTTTTCTTAAATTTTTCAAATCTTTTTTCTGGGTTTTTGAAAGAAGTTGATTTTCGAAACTTATGTTTCTTTTTTCTGGGAAAAGAAAAGTTTTTCTTTTTCTTAAGAAAAGATTTATACTTGTTTTCTGAGCATCCCCATTGAATAGAGGGATTAGTATCTCTTTCATCTTTAAATGAAACTTCTGAGAAGGCTGATTCAATCAGCTTTTGCTCTTTTCTCATTTTCTTTCTTTGAGCAATGTAATCCTGAGTATAGTAATTCTTTCACCTAAAGAATTATCTTTGATATGGTTAACTCCGTTAAATCTTCCTTTCCATGTTTGATAAGATTGAAAAAGGGAGTCACCTATTACTGGGAGTTTTCGAAAGTATTCGTCTTTGAGACTGTCATCTTCACATTTGTAAAAGATTGCTCTAAAGTTATTAGTGTACTCTTCTAAAAACTTTAGATTACAAATTTGTAACTGAGCGAGCTTATATTTAGCTTGTTCTTGTTCCTCATTAAGATGCGTAATCTGAGATTGTCCTATAAACTCTTTCGAGATTAGGAACACGTATCCATCGACATTACGTCTGGTCTGATAAACTGTTTGAAATTCTACTAAGAGATTTCGATGTTCCTCTGTGGTTCCTTTCTTAAGGAATTTGATATAACTTTTAACATTTCCTTCTAGGGAAAGTTCTGCATAGCTATGACAGCTTTCTGTGTTCCAGGTGGAATTAAGGCTAAAACAAATTTCCATTTGTTCTTTCCATTTTTTGAGAGCGCTCTTAACGTCTCTGATTCCATCTAAATTGAGTTTTATACCTATAGGATTAATGGCTTGTTCGGCCATAAAGGTTTTTCCTTCAAAGAATTTGGAGGCTATAGGTTTCTGAGAATTCTTCTTTTTGTTGGAAGAAAAGACTGGAGTTTTAAACTCGATATTTTCTCTCTGAGTTCTAGCTTCGGGTTCTTCATCAAAGACTCGAGCTGTATTTACTTGAACTGTGGGTGGAAGGTCAGGCTCTTCATCTGAGAGCTTTTTGCCTTGCAAAAGCAAATCTAATTCTTGAAAGTTTTTTGCTTTATTAAAATAAAACATATTAATCTGGGTTCTAGGAGAAGGTCTTGTCCTAGATGGTGTTTCAATCTGGGAGAAAGATTGAGATCTGGGTAATTGGATGAAAGGTTTTCTCCTAGCGGATGTACTGGCTTCAGAAAAGCTTTGCCTAGAAAAACTGGGAGAGGCAAAATTTATGCCTGATTGGATTACCGCTTCTTCAGAAGAGGTATTAGAAATTACTGAGGTAGGTTTCCCAAAATTTAAAGATACTGAATTTCCTTCTTGATGTACAAAATCTAAAGTGTTGTATTTTTTCTGAAAAGGAACAGTTTCTGGAAAATTCCATATTCTGAAGTTATCATCGGATAACATATCTGCTGTGGGTATTCTGCGAAAGGTGTAGTCTTCCATGTCTCTAGTGGTATGAATAAGAATTTCTTCGTTAATCCGTCCTTTAGGAATGTGAGGAAGAAGACCATCCTGAGAGTTCATACAGAACATGCAATAACTTTGAAATTCTACTGAAAGAATTCCTTCGTTAACTATATAGTTTTCATATCCCTGTGTGTTAACGATGAGTTTAATATATCTAGCTGAGTCAATAGGCATAACATAGCCTGGAATGACATTAAAATAGGCAACATTACTTCTTAAGTCTAATTGACCAATGCCTATAATGCTGTCTCGAAATACTGAGTTTCGTTCATCTACAAGAACGAGACAAATCCGTATATTAGGATCTGGGAGGTGTAGTCCTTGAATTCTACACTGAAAAAGGCCATGGGATAAATACTGAAATCCCTGTTTTCTCCTGAGATCTATCCATGTTGGATGGAAGACGTCAAACTTTTGCATAGTTTGAGTAACTGTAACAAGATTACTCCATTTTGCAAGCTCGTAATCTTTTCCTTTAGGAGTTTCTCCATTTGTATACAAATCTTTGTATCTGACTGGGGGCAAAGTTTGCTTTGTAATAGCGTTTTCTATAACTTTCCACTCTGAGTCTCCAAATTTTGACCAATCCATTTGTGGTTTATTTTCAAAATATTTGGCTATAACATTTTCACCAAATTTTTTTAATTGAAACATGTTTATCTGTACTCTTCCTAATGGAGGATTAGGAGGTTGTAACTGCGGGGAAGCCTCAGTCGTTTTTCCTGTGTTTTGAACCTTTTCGGATATATTTTGTATCTGAGTTTTGAGAGAACTTAACTGTTTCTCTCGAATCTTTGAGTTTAATTCCTGCTTTTGTCAAGCATGGAAATTTTCTCATATATTTCTTTAAGTATAGTCATTTGACTATTTAAATTATTCTGAGTTTCTCTTTTGTTTTGTTCTACAAAAGATTTGATACTGTGAATGCTTGTTCCTAAAGAAGTACAAGCGTCTTCAATTAATCTGCAATTCTTTTCAAAATAATCAAGATTAGTTTTCACTGCGTCCGCAATTGAATGGAGGTTTTGATCGTTTTCAACGAACAATCTTAGATCTGAGAGTTGAATAGAAAGCTGACTAAGAACAGCTTCTTGTTCTGAGATTTGAACTTTAGTGTCTGCTAAAGTTTGTGTTAAGACTTCTTGTCTATGAACGTTGCTATGTAACTGTGAGGCTAAGGAGTTTAATCCTTTGCTTAAACTTTGTTGATATTCTGTAAAAACTTGAAAAAATCTTTCAAGTCCTTTTCTAAGGCTTTCATGATTTTGTCCTTTTATTTTTTCTGATTCAATTAATTCTTCTCTTAATTGAAGGATTCCTGAGGAGAGAAAGTTTTGGCTTTTGCCAATTAACTGAGTGAGTTTTAAAGCGTTTGCTTGTTCTAACTCATGCTTTTCAATTAAAAAGTTTTTTCCACTTTTGATAAAACTTTCTATTTTCTGAAGGAATTCAAGAAGTGAAGGAGTTTTTACTTCTTTTGATGACACTGAGGTTTCATAAGGAATAATTTGCATGATCGACATATTATGACTTAATTAAAATCTGAACCTGTAGCCTTTCCAATGGCTACAATTTTTTCTGACATAGGTTTTATTAACCTAAGGATTTCTTGAATATCTGTAAAGATTTTTTCATAAACTTCTTCTTGAAGTTTAGAGTTTTCAAGATAATTTAAAATTTCTTGAGTATCTTCAAAAATCTGTGTTTGACATTTTTTTATGTCTTAACTAGATTCAAGTAAGGCTGTGAGTACTTCTACCAAGTTGGAAGGTAGCTGTGTATTGATTTCACTGAGAATTTTATCTAAAAGATCTAACTGTAACTTGAGCTCATTCGCTCTTTCTGTCTGAGAATTGCTTAGTTTGCCTAAGCTTTCGAGTGTCCACAAAAGCAGATCGTTTGTGTGGTTGCCTAGGGCGACAAATTCACTAAGGCTGGGATTAAGGCTAGAGATGTGTCTAGCATGTGCGTACTTACTGTGTGGTTCCCAACAGTCTGAATTGGGACGAAGTTCTTCAGAAAGAAGAACATAGTCTTTGTTTCCGTATATCCAAGAGTATATACGGCTGATTATGCTTTTGGGTGTTTTATCCATGAATAACATAATTAATTACTGAGCGGCCATAGTTATTTTCTGTGGCATGTGTTACTAAACTGGAAAAGGCATCATTATACCTGTCTTCAAAATTGTATAGAGCTGTGAGAGTAGTCAGTTGTACTGTTTCGAGTACATAAGAATCCACTGAATACGTGATTGTTCCATCTGGCTGGATGATGAACAAGTGTCTTGTTCTCAAGGCGGCTAACAAAGCATCTGTTAGCAGGCGTCTATTTCTGAGAATGATCTGAAAAATGTCAAACCTTTCCTTTTTCTCAAAGAGCATGTTTTCTAAAAGCATGCGATGTCTGTAGCGTTTGGCTAATGTTAGCAAGACGGCTACATTATCTCGCCAAAGGGTTGTTCTGGGTAATGCTAAAGCCCGTTCAAGGGCTGCAATACTGACAACTAAAAATCGCTCAAAAAGAGCAAGATTTTCCCATGTAAAATCGTCAAAAGACGGAGGGGTAAGCGTTCCTGCTAAAGGAGCATCTATACTGGGCCGATGGTAGGTAGGACTACCAAAAGGAGTCGGATCGGACTCTGAGGGTGAACCAGTGTCGGGTTCAAGAGTTAACCCAGTCATGCTGAGTTCTAAGTCTGAGGTATCAGGTTGTGCTGAAGCCTCTGCTGAAGCTTGTTCAGCTAAATACTGTCTGTGAGAAGCATTTGCCACTGCTGGGTCTAGGTTTAGACAATACCGAGGATTGTCTGGATCGCCAGATTCATCTGAACCTGGAAACGTCTCTGAGAGAGTGGTGTCACTCTTCCATGCACTCCACTGCATGGTGCCTGCTAAGGAGCCAAGAAAGTGTGTGGCTCTGATAGCAAACTCGAGGGGGTGTGGTTTTTTTTTTTTTTTTTGTAAAAAAAACTGAAACAACAAAAGGAAACACTAAGCAGGAGCAGAGCAGAAGCAAAGAAAAAGAGTAGCAGAAGAAGAGAGAAACTAGAATAACCAGTTGGGCAGGCCAGATGCAGATATCTATTTATAAAGATTAATAATGTGGGTTAAGGTCCACCTATGCTTCCGGATTTGAAGGGTGATTATTGTTCTAAAAGTGTTAAGCGAAACTGCGAGGTAGGTCGTGCTCAGAAGAAAGATCTATCATGGACTCATCTTCAGACCGACTTGCTTTCAAGTCACCGCTTATGGTATCCGGACAACGGACAAAACGCCTAAACGCCTTCCTTGGCTAACGGCAACAGTCCTCAAAGGTCCATACCAGGCTTAAGGTCGTCACAATGGCCATCATAACTTCTTCGTGAGCCATGCATGCTTAAACATAAATACAAGATAAGAAACCAAACATCATTCCGAAAGATAGACAAGAGAATAACTCATATTATTAACAAGATAAAAACATATTACAACATGGCCATACCCTTTCGGCTATTCCGGAGGGAGGTTAGCCAGCCATACCTGAGGGCTGGTTGCTATCTTCCTTAGAAGTTGGCTTCTCCGGGAAGTTAGACTTAGATACAAAAGAATAAGGAGGGGTATTTATAGAGGCATGCAAGCCTTCCCCAGAAGAAAAGACAAAACTACTGTATTACATGTGAATTGTTACTGTACACTTATTGCGGCTACTGTAGCTACTGTAGCCATAATAGAGGCTGAGAGGCGTACTGTGGATGCACGGGTCTCTTATCCGAAGAGCATCTTCACTGTGTAGAGGACATCTCGTGTTTGCTGAAAGGGCTTCCTTTTTCCTGTTCCTGAGACTGGATCATCAGGTAAGATTCTGTGGGCTGCAAATTGTCGGCAGGGCCTGGTATGGATCCGCTTGCTATACTTTCTGGATCTGGATTGTCTTCTGAGTTGGGCTCATAGTCATCTGTAAGCCCTATGAGTAAGTCATCTGCGAGGTCTGGATTCATTTTAAAAACATTTTGTCTAACAGAGAGGTCACGTAAGCCGAGTGTGACAAAAGTTTCCATGCTGCAGAGGAGTTCCACCCGAACGGGGGCCTGATGTGGCTTCATTCGTTCAACTGTGCCGTTCCCATATACTTCTGGTGTTTGAATAATTAAGGTTTCTGTGAGGTATACTGTATAGTATCTTGGCTGTGGACAACGAAGGTTTCCACTAATCATTCGGACGAGCTCAGTTCTCTGTGCTTCTCGTTCGTAAGCGGAGAAAGTAACTTGTTTATCTGGAACAAAGGAGGAGACTGAAGAGACCCAAGAGGGTAGGTCTTCTAGGATCCTTATCAAGGAGAAGGATTTGGCTGGAAGGCCGTAAGGGGCTAGAACCATGGTGTGGAGAATGTATGGGTATTCTTTCATGATATTTTTGATTACCCATGTTTCTGTTTCTGGGAGGATTCGTAAATCTTCTTCGCTACGGATCTTGAGGAATGCAACAAATCCGTATTTGTACAGGAGTGAAAATTCTGTGAGAAATGTTTCATCTGAAGGGTTTTCTAATAGTAAGACGGGTAGGTTACTTCCGCCTCGTAGAAGGGTAATGCCATAGGAATTATCAGCATTGTCGACGACTAACTGTGTGAGAAAGGCATCAAGTCTGGTAGTTTCTGAGGAAGCTCCAGAGGTGTCTGAATTACCGTAGAAAGATTCAATTGCAAGGAAGACCTTTAGATTGAGTCTTCTGTAGATAGGCGTTTTGAAAGCGCCTGTGACCTCTGCATAGGAAATTATTCCTGTGGATTCTGCCATGTTTTTAGCAATACAACGGGTTTCTTGCTGTGCCTGAGAAATGAGGTGTCTTTGGGACCTCATATGTCTGAGAGAGGCTATAATAGCCTGTTTTCCTTCGATTTTATATTGTCTTTCGAAGGCATGCCAAATATTATCTGCGATTAAGAGTTCTTCTCTAGTAAACTCTTTTCTTAACTGTCCCATTTGGAACTGTTCTCTGTGTAAAATATTTTTGAGGTAGACACTTCCTACCAGATTTTTCTGAAACAATCCTTCTTTAGGAATACTGGGAGGATATAGAATTTGATCTATATCAGTAATGATGTGCCTATATTCTTTCGGCTGAGAGGAAGCTGAAGGCTTCTTTGTAGAGACCTTTGTCCAGTCTTCTGTGGATTCTGTGGATATTATGTCTGTTGCTGTGGGTTCCTCGCTTTTGAGGAGTTTCTGAGAGGGAGCATAGTCATTTAGACTAGAGGTCTCACTACCATCTTCAAGAGATAAATTTCTGAGAGCCTGGTATTCCAGGAATTGTTGAAATAAGAGCTGCTTGTCAGCGTCAGTTTCTTGTACTGTGAGAGGCCTTTTGGCCATATTGTATGTTTGGAAGTTTTGTCTTCCGATTGGATTCTCTGTGCGCCCTCGTCCACGAGAGGGAACTCGTATTCCTCCACGAAGCATCATCTTAGCTTGAAAGAGAAACATAACTCTGAGTTAGAAACATTAGCAAATATTTGTTCACGAGATAAAATATCTGCTAGTTCATTTTTATGTCCTGAGATATGAATAATATCAAAATCAAATTCATTTAAAAACTGATGCCAATTGATTAGCCTCTTCTGAGTTAATTTTCTAAGTGGTGCATTTCTAAAATGCTGTACAAACTTGGAGTCGGTTTCGACAATAAATCTTTTTGGTCTGAGGAAAAGAGCATATTTATCTATGCCAAAAATTACAGCTAATAGTTCCTTTTCATGGGCATGATAATTGCACTGAGCAGGATTAAAAGTTCCTGATTTATAACAACAAATTTTTCTCCTTTTTTCTAAATCTTTGGGGTCTATAGTCATATAGACAACTCCCCATTGTTTATCCGAGGCATCACTGCGAAGGATGAAAGTGTCTTCAGTATTGGGTAGACTGAGTGGAGGAATAGTTTTTACTATTTCTCGTAATTCCCGAACTATTTCTATATCTCTTTCTGTCCATTTGAAAGGATTTGTTTGTTCAGTTTTTGTTAATTTAGCTGAGAGACTGCTTCGATATTTTGCCAGATTTTTAATAAAATCACTAGCGCAGTTGAGAATTCCTAAATAACTCTGCAGTTGTTTTCTGCTGGTTATGATTTCTGGGAAGTCAAGAATTTTCTTGACAATATGATCTTGTAGAGTTATTTCTCCTTGCTTAATATGAACTCCTAAGAATTTTATTTCTCTTTGACAGAGTTCGTACTTCTTTGGAGAGATCACGATGCCGTGTTTCTCAAATTCATTAAGGATAGCTCGAACATGTTGGAAATGTTCTTCTTCTGTGTGTGAGGCAACAAGAATGTCGTCAATATAGACTAAGCAATAGTCTCTGTGTTCTCTAAAGATGTCATCCATTAGTCTTTGAAAGACTTGAGGAGCAATACTGAGACCGAAAGGCATAACTAACCATTCGTATTTTCCTTGGGGAACACTAAATGCGGTCCAAGGGATAGAATCTTTATGCATTCTTATCTGCCAAAATCCTGATTTGCAATCAAACTTGCTAAACCAAGTTCTTTTTTCAATGAGTTGAATAAGATTGTTTTTGTCTGGGATCTTGTATGTGTCTTGAACAAGATTGTTGTTTAGGGTTCGATAGTCTATGACCATCCTAGCTTTTCCTCTGAGTTGTTCAGCATGATTATTGACTAAAAATGCTGGACTATTATGAGGGCTCTGTGAAGGTCTGATTAACCTTTGCTCAAGGAGTTCCTTAATCTGAATATTAAGCTCCTTTATTTCATTAGGATTAGCTGGATAAGCTTTTCCATTTATCTTTCGCTCTGGGTCGATGAGTCGAAGCTCACATTCATATTTATCTTTTTGCCACTGGGCTGTAGGATTTGTACCTAAAATTGGCTCTGTGAGTTTTCTAAGCTTAGCTTGAGTTTTTGACTCTTTCTTTTGCTTGGATATTTCAACTGAATGTTGATATATTTCTGCGAGATAACATTCAATGTTATGACAGGAGCATCCTGAATTAGGATTCGTATTACAGGCTGTGCAGGAATTTTTGGGTTTAGGGTTTAGGGTTTAGGGTTTAGGGTTTAGGGTTTAGGGTTCAGGGTTCAGGGTTCAGGGTTTAGGGTTTAGGGTTTAGGGTTTAGGGTTTAGGGTTGAGGGTTTAGGGTTTAGGGTAGGAGAAGGAGGCGAAGGGTCGCCCGTTCCACCACGCTGGGCTGACAAAGCTCTGAGTTGAGTGGCCGTGTATAACGGGAGAATGAGAGGAGGGACCTGAGGAAGGGAAAGGACGAGTTGAGGAGGAGGGCCAAACGAGAGTTGGCAGGAGTCAAAGGCCTCAAAGAAGCTAATGCCAAGAATGGCTTCGGAGTGAAGGGCCGGAATGACCCAAAATTGAACTTTATAGAAAGTCTGAGAGTCCTGAATAAGGAGAGATCGGGATTTATGAGTTAACTCAAATTCACCGCCGCCAGCGCCAACACCACGAAGGGGTTGTTCGGCAAGGAGGAGATGAGAAGCTGGGAGGACTTCGGGTCCAATAAGTGATGTTGTGCTGCCGGTGTCGATAAGAGCTTCAATGATGCGGCCACCAAGGTTAGCAATAGGAAGGCGTACATAGAGAAGCATTCCACTGTCAACAGTGTTACACTGAGCTTTTGGTTGATGCATATAAAATGCATTTATAGAAGTATGCTGAGAGTCAACAAGTTCTTCTATTTTAATAGAAGGTTGAGGTGGTTCAGAGTTAGCAACTATTTGCTGAGTAAATGCTATAGAGAAGCGATTGTCTTCAACTTCTCGCCAAAAGTCACTGAGCATGTTTAATGCGACGTTCTTCGCATGAAGTCCGCGATTGTCAAAGATGACAAGCACAAAACAAGTTTTGTGATCATGTAATTTATGATCTTTGCTAACAAAGAAAATACATTCTTCGGTATCTCCTGGGTTTGTGGTATATCCACAAGCTTCACATAAGAATATTTCTGAGGAAACGGCAGTTTCAAAAGTCATTGGAATATTGGCAGGTAGTGGGTCTCGATAAAGCCACTGTTTACAATTCCATTTGCTGCAGGACCAGATAGCATCTTGGTCTTCAAATTTCCTATATAGATTCTGAGCTGAGGAAGAAGATTCTCCTCTTTCAAAGTCTGCTGTAAAAGCATTACAGTAGACATCAGGCTGACACTCTTCAACTGTGTCACTGTCTGAACTGTGAAAGTCTTCAAGATGTTCGGAGGAACTTTCTGAAGTAATAGAATAAACAGATTCTGAATCAATTGTATATAATTCAGAAGGATAAAGGATATCGAATCCATTATCATCAGCTGAGGGAAGCATAATTTCAACAAGATTAACTCTTGCTTGTTTCTTCTCTTTGTCTGGACAGTCTGGAGCAAAATGTCCAGGTTTTCCGCAAGTCCAACATTCTTTTGTTGTTTTATCTGTAGGTCTTCGTGAGGGTTTTCTATAATTAAAAACCTTTTTCTGAGAGGAAGTATTTTTTATCCAATACTTTCTTTTCTTAAATTTTTCAAATCTTTTTTCTGGGTTTTTGAAAGAAGTTGATTTTCGAAACTTATGTTTCTTTTTTCTGGGAAAAGAAAAGTTTTTCTTTTTCTTAAGAAAAGATTTATACTTGTTTTCTGAGCATCCCCATTGAATAGAGGGATTAGTATCTCTTTCATCTTTAAATGAAACTTCTGAGAAGGCTGATTCAATCAGCTTTTGCTCTTTTCTCATTTTCTTTCTTTGAGCAATGTAATCCTGAGTATAGTAATTCTTTCACCTAAAGAATTATCTTTGATATGGTTAACTCCGTTAAATCTTCCTTTCCATGTTTGATAAGATTGAAAAAGGGAGTCACCTATTACTGGGAGTTTTCGAAAGTATTCGTCTTTGAGACTGTCATCTTCACATTTGTAAAAGATTGCTCTAAAGTTATTAGTGTACTCTTCTAAAAACTTTAGATTACAAATTTGTAACTGAGCGAGCTTATATTTAGCTTGTTCTTGTTCCTCATTAAGATGCGTAATCTGAGATTGTCCTATAAACTCTTTCGAGATTAGGAACACGTATCCATCGACATTACGTCTGGTCTGATAAACTGTTTGAAATTCTACTAAGAGATTTCGATGTTCCTCTGTGGTTCCTTTCTTAAGGAATTTGATATAACTTTTAACATTTCCTTCTAGGGAAAGTTCTGCATAGCTATGACAGCTTTCTGTGTTCCAGGTGGAATTAAGGCTAAAACAAATTTCCATTTGTTCTTTCCATTTTTTGAGAGCGCTCTTAACGTCTCTGATTCCATCTAAATTGAGTTTTATACCTATAGGATTAATGGCTTGTTCGGCCATAAAGGTTTTTCCTTCAAAGAATTTGGAGGCTATAGGTTTCTGAGAATTCTTCTTTTTGTTGGAAGAAAAGACTGGAGTTTTAAACTCGATATTTTCTCTCTGAGTTCTAGCTTCGGGTTCTTCATCAAAGACTCGAGCTGTATTTACTTGAACTGTGGGTGGAAGGTCAGGCTCTTCATCTGAGAGCTTTTTGCCTTGCAAAAGCAAATCTAATTCTTGAAAGTTTTTTGCTTTATTAAAATAAAACATATTAATCTGGGTTCTAGGAGAAGGTCTTGTCCTAGATGGTGTTTCAATCTGGGAGAAAGATTGAGATCTGGGTAATTGGATGAAAGGTTTTCTCCTAGCGGATGTACTGGCTTCAGAAAAGCTTTGCCTAGAAAAACTGGGAGAGGCAAAATTTATGCCTGATTGGATTACCGCTTCTTCAGAAGAGGTATTAGAAATTACTGAGGTAGGTTTCCCAAAATTTAAAGATACTGAATTTCCTTCTTGATGTACAAAATCTAAAGTGTTGTATTTTTTCTGAAAAGGAACAGTTTCTGGAAAATTCCATATTCTGAAGTTATCATCGGATAACATATCTGCTGTGGGTATTCTGCGAAAGGTGTAGTCTTCCATGTCTCTAGTGGTATGAATAAGAATTTCTTCGTTAATCCGTCCTTTAGGAATGTGAGGAAGAAGACCATCCTGAGAGTTCATACAGAACATGCAATAACTTTGAAATTCTACTGAAAGAATTCCTTCGTTAACTATATAGTTTTCATATCCCTGTGTGTTAACGATGAGTTTAATATATCTAGCTGAGTCAATAGGCATAACATAGCCTGGAATGACATTAAAATAGGCAACATTACTTCTTAAGTCTAATTGACCAATGCCTATAATGCTGTCTCGAAATACTGAGTTTCGTTCATCTACAAGAACGAGACAAATCCGTATATTAGGATCTGGGAGGTGTAGTCCTTGAATTCTACACTGAAAAAGGCCATGGGATAAATACTGAAATCCCTGTTTTCTCCTGAGATCTATCCATGTTGGATGGAAGACGTCAAACTTTTGCATAGTTTGAGTAACTGTAACAAGATTACTCCATTTTGCAAGCTCGTAATCTTTTCCTTTAGGAGTTTCTCCATTTGTATACAAATCTTTGTATCTGACTGGGGGCAAAGTTTGCTTTGTAATAGCGTTTTCTATAACTTTCCACTCTGAGTCTCCAAATTTTGACCAATCCATTTGTGGTTTATTTTCAAAATATTTGGCTATAACATTTTCACCAAATTTTTTTAATTGAAACATGTTTATCTGTACTCTTCCTAATGGAGGATTAGGAGGTTGTAACTGCGGGGAAGCCTCAGTCGTTTTTCCTGTGTTTTGAACCTTTTCGGATATATTTTGTATCTGAGTTTTGAGAGAACTTAACTGTTTCTCTCGAATCTTTGAGTTTAATTCCTGCTTTTGTCAAGCATGGAAATTTTCTCATATATTTCTTTAAGTATAGTCATTTGACTATTTAAATTATTCTGAGTTTCTCTTTTGTTTTGTTCTACAAAAGATTTGATACTGTGAATGCTTGTTCCTAAAGAAGTACAAGCGTCTTCAATTAATCTGCAATTCTTTTCAAAATAATCAAGATTAGTTTTCACTGCGTCCGCAATTGAATGGAGGTTTTGATCGTTTTCAACGAACAATCTTAGATCTGAGAGTTGAATAGAAAGCTGACTAAGAACAGCTTCTTGTTCTGAGATTTGAACTTTAGTGTCTGCTAAAGTTTGTGTTAAGACTTCTTGTCTATGAACGTTGCTATGTAACTGTGAGGCTAAGGAGTTTAATCCTTTGCTTAAACTTTGTTGATATTCTGTAAAAACTTGAAAAAATCTTTCAAGTCCTTTTCTAAGGCTTTCATGATTTTGTCCTTTTATTTTTTCTGATTCAATTAATTCTTCTCTTAATTGAAGGATTCCTGAGGAGAGAAAGTTTTGGCTTTTGCCAATTAACTGAGTGAGTTTTAAAGCGTTTGCTTGTTCTAACTCATGCTTTTCAATTAAAAAGTTTTTTCCACTTTTGATAAAACTTTCTATTTTCTGAAGGAATTCAAGAAGTGAAGGAGTTTTTACTTCTTTTGATGACACTGAGGTTTCATAAGGAATAATTTGCATGATCGACATATTATGACTTAATTAAAATCTGAACCTGTAGCCTTTCCAATGGCTACAATTTTTTCTGACATAGGTTTTATTAACCTAAGGATTTCTTGAATATCTGTAAAGATTTTTTCATAAACTTCTTCTTGAAGTTTAGAGTTTTCAAGATAATTTAAAATTTCTTGAGTATCTTCAAAAATCTGTGTTTGACATTTTTTTATGTCTTAACTAGATTCAAGTAAGGCTGTGAGTACTTCTACCAAGTTGGAAGGTAGCTGTGTATTGATTTCACTGAGAATTTTATCTAAAAGATCTAACTGTAACTTGAGCTCATTCGCTCTTTCTGTCTGAGAATTGCTTAGTTTGCCTAAGCTTTCGAGTGTCCACAAAAGCAGATCGTTTGTGTGGTTGCCTAGGGCGACAAATTCACTAAGGCTGGGATTAAGGCTAGAGATGTGTCTAGCATGTGCGTACTTACTGTGTGGTTCCCAACAGTCTGAATTGGGACGAAGTTCTTCAGAAAGAAGAACATAGTCTTTGTTTCCGTATATCCAAGAGTATATACGGCTGATTATGCTTTTGGGTGTTTTATCCATGAATAACATAATTAATTACTGAGCGGCCATAGTTATTTTCTGTGGCATGTGTTACTAAACTGGAAAAGGCATCATTATACCTGTCTTCAAAATTGTATAGAGCTGTGAGAGTAGTCAGTTGTACTGTTTCGAGTACATAAGAATCCACTGAATACGTGATTGTTCCATCTGGCTGGATGATGAACAAGTGTCTTGTTCTCAAGGCGGCTAACAAAGCATCTGTTAGCAGGCGTCTATTTCTGAGAATGATCTGAAAAATGTCAAACCTTTCCTTTTTCTCAAAGAGCATGTTTTCTAAAAGCATGCGATGTCTGTAGCGTTTGGCTAATGTTAGCAAGACGGCTACATTATCTCGCCAAAGGGTTGTTCTGGGTAATGCTAAAGCCCGTTCAAGGGCTGCAATACTGACAACTAAAAATCGCTCAAAAAGAGCAAGATTTTCCCATGTAAAATCGTCAAAAGACGGAGGGGTAAGCGTTCCTGCTAAAGGAGCATCTATACTGGGCCGATGGTAGGTAGGACTACCAAAAGGAGTCGGATCGGACTCTGAGGGTGAACCAGTGTCGGGTTCAAGAGTTAACCCAGTCATGCTGAGTTCTAAGTCTGAGGTATCAGGTTGTGCTGAAGCCTCTGCTGAAGCTTGTTCAGCTAAATACTGTCTGTGAGAAGCATTTGCCACTGCTGGGTCTAGGTTTAGACAATACCGAGGATTGTCTGGATCGCCAGATTCATCTGAACCTGGAAACGTCTCTGAGAGAGTGGTGTCACTCTTCCATGCACTCCACTGCATGGTGCCTGCTAAGGAGCCAAGAAAGTGTGTGGCTCTGATAGCAAACTCGAGGGGGTGTGGTTTTTTTTTTTTTTTTTTTGTAAAAAAAACTGAAACAACAAAAGGAAACACTAAGCAGGAGCAGAGCAGAAGCAAAGAAAAAGAGTAACGGAAGAAGAGAGAAACTAGAATAACCAGTTGGGCAGGCCAGATGCAGATATCTATTTATAAAGATTAATAATGTGGGTTAAGGTCCACCTATGCTTCCGGATTTGAAGGGTGATTATTGTTCTAAAAGTGTTAAGCGAAACTGCGAGGTAGGTCGTGCTCAGAAGAAAGATCTATCATGGACTCATCTTCAGACCGACTTGCTTTCAAGTCACCGCTTATGGTATCCGGACAACGGACAAAACGCCTAAACGCCTTCCTTGGCTAACGACAACAGTCCTCAAAGGTCCATACCAGGCTTAAGGTCGTCACAATGGCCATCATAACTTCTTCGTGAGCCATGCATGCTTAAACATAAATACAAGATAAGAAACCAAACATCATTCCGAAAGATAGACAAGAGAATAACTCATATTATTAACAAGATAAAAACATATTACAACATGGCCATACCCTTCCGGCTATTCCGGAGGGAGGTTAGCCAGCCATACCTGAGGGCTGGTTGCTATCTTCCTTAGAAGTTGGCTTCTCCGGGAAGTTAGACTTAGATACAAAAGAATAAGGAGGGGTATTTATAGAGGCATGCAAGCCTTCCCCAGAAGAAAAGACAAAACTACTGTATTACATGTGAATTGTTACTGTACACTTATTGCGGCTACTGTAGCTACTGTAGCCATAATAGAGGCTGAGAGGCGTACTGTGGACGCACGGGTCTCTTATCCGAAGAGCATCTTCACTGTGTAGAGGACATCTCGTGTTTGCTGAAAGGGCTTCCTTTTCCTGTTCCTGAGACTGGATCATCAGGTAAGATTCTGTGGGCTGCAAATTGTCGGCAGGGCCTGGTATGGATCCGCTTGCTATACTTTCTGGATCTGGATTGTCTTCTGAGTTGGGCTCATAGTCATCTGTAAGCCCTATGAGTAAGTCATCTGCGAGGTCTGGATTCATTTTAAAAACATTTTGTCTAACAGAGAGGTCACGTAAGCCGAGTGTGACAAAAGTTTCCATGCTGCAGAGGAGTTCCACCCGAACGGGGGCCTGATGTGGCTTCATTCGTTCAACTGTGCCGTTCCCATATACTTCTGGTGTTTGAATAATTAAGGTTTCTGTGAGGTATACTGTATAGTATCTTGGCTGTGGACAACGAAGGTTTCCACTAATCATTCGGACGAGCTCAGTTCTCTGTGCTTCTCGTTCGTAAGCGGAGAAAGTAACTTGTTTATCTGGAACAAAGGAGGAGACTGAAGAGACCCAAGAGGGTAGGTCTTCTAGGATCCTTATCAAGGAGAAGGATTTGGCTGGAAGGCCGTAAGGGGCTAGAACCATGGTGTGGAGAATGTATGGGTATTCTTTCATGATATTTTTGATTACCCATGTTTCTGTTTCTGGGAGGATTCGTAAATCTTCTTCGCTACGGATCTTGAGGAATGCAACAAATCCGTATTTGTACAGGAGTGAAAATTCTGTGAGAAATGTTTCATCTGAAGGGTTTTCTAATAGTAAGACGGGTAGGTTACTTCCGCCTCGTAGAAGGGTAATGCCATAGGAATTATCAGCATTGTCGACGACTAACTGTGTGAGAAAGGCATCAAGTCTGGTAGTTTCTGAGGAAGCTCCAGAGGTGTCTGAATTACCGTAGAAAGATTCAATTGCAAGGAAGACCTTTAGATTGAGTCTTCTGTAGATAGGCGTTTTGAAAGCGCCTGTGACCTCTGCATAGGAAATTATTCCTGTGGATTCTGCCATGTTTTTAGCAATACAACGGGTTTCTTGCTGTGCCTGAGAAATGAGGTGTCTTTGGGACCTCATATGTCTGAGAGAGGCTATAATAGCCTGTTTTCCTTCGATTTTATATTGTCTTTCGAAGGCATGCCAAATATTATCTGCGATTAAGAGTTCTTCTCTAGTAAACTCTTTTCTTAACTGTCCCATTTGGAACTGTTCTCTGTGTAAAATATTTTTGAGGTAGACACTTCCTACCAGATTTTTCTGAAACAATCCTTCTTTAGGAATACTGGGAGGATATAGAATTTGATCTATATCAGTAATGATGTGCCTATATTCTTTCGGCTGAGAGGAAGCTGAAGGCTTCTTTGTAGAGACCTTTTTCCAGTCTTCTGTGGATTCTGTGGATATTATGTCTGTTGCTGTGGGTTCCTCACTTTTGAGGAGTTTCTGAGAGGGAGCATAGTCATTTAGACTAGAGGTCTCACTACCATCTTCAAGAGATAAATTTCTGAGAGCCTGGTATTCCAGGAATTGTTGAAATAAGAGCTGCTTGTCAGCGTCAGTTTCTTGTACTGTGAGAGGCCTTTTGGCCATATTGTATGTTTGGAAGTTTTGTCTTCCGATTGGATTCTCTGTGCGCCCTCGTCCACGAGAGGGAACTCGTATTCCTCCACGAAGCATCATCTTAGCTTGAAAGAGAAACATAACTCTGAGTTAGAAACATTAGCAAATATTTGTTCACGAGATAAAATATCTGCTAGTTCATTTTTATGTCCTGAGATATGAATAATATCAAAATCAAATTCATTTAAAAACTGATGCCAATTGATTAGCCTCTTCTGAGTTAATTTTCTAAGTGGTGCATTTCTAAAATGCTGTACAAACTTGGAGTCGGTTTCGACAATAAATCTTTTTGGTCTGAGGAAAAGAGCATATTTATCTATGCCAAAAATTACAGCTAATAGTTCCTTTTCATGGGCATGATAATTGCACTGAGCAGGATTAAAAGTTCCTGATTTATAACAACAAATTTTTCTCCTTTTTTCTAAATCTTTGGGGTCTATAGTCATATAGATAACTCCCCATTGTTTATCCGAGGCATCACTGCGAAGGATGAAAGTGTCTTCAGTATTGGGTAGACTGAGTGGAGGAATAGTTTTTACTATTTCTCGTAATTCCCGAACTATTTCTATATCTCTTTCTGTCCATTTGAAAGGATTTGTTTGTTCAGTTTTTGTTAATTTAGCTGAGAGACTGCTTCGATATTTTGCCAGATTTTTAATAAAATCACTAGCGCAGTTGAGAATTCCTAAATAACTCTGCAGTTGTTTTCTGCTGGTTATGATTTCTGGGAAGTCAAGAATTTTCTTGACAATATGATCTTGTAGAGTTATTTCTCCTTGCTTAATATGAACTCCTAAGAATTTTATTTCTCTTTGACAGAGTTCGTACTTCTTTGGAGAGATCACGATGCCGTGTTTCTCAAATTCATTAAGGATAGCTCGAACATGTTGGAAATGTTCTTCTTCTGTGTGTGAGGCAACAAGAATGTCGTCAATATAGACTAAGCAATAGTCTCTGTGTTCTCTAAAGATGTCATCCATTCGTCTTTGAAAGACTTGAGGAGCAATACTGAGACCGAAAGGCATAACTAACCATTCGTATTTTCCTTGGGGAACACTAAATGCGGTCCAAGGGATAGAATCTTTATGCATTCTTATATGCCAAAATCCTGATTTGCAATCAAACTTGCTAAACCAAGTTCTTTTTTCAATGAGTTGAATAAGATTGTTTTTATCTGGGATCTTGTATGTGTCTTGAACAAGATTGTTGTTTAGGGCTCGATAGTCTATGACCATCCTAGCTTTTCCTCTGAGTTGTTCAGCATGATTATTGACTAAAAATGCTGGACTATTATGAGGGCTCTGTGAAGGTCTGATTAACCTTTTCTCAAGGAGTTCCTTAATCTGAATATTAAGCTCCTTTATTTCATTAGGATTAGCTGGATAAGCTTTTCCATTTATCTTTCGCTCTGGGTCGATGAGTCGAAGCTCACATTCATATTTATCTTTTTGCCACTGGGCTGTAGGATTTGTACCTAAAATTGGCTCTGTGAGTTTTCTAAGCTTAGCTTGAGTTTTTGACTCTTTCTTTTGCTTGGATATTTCAACTGAATGTTGATATATTTCTGCGAGATAACATTCAATGTTATGACAGGAGCATCCTGAATTAGGATTCGTATTGCAGGCTGTGCAGGAATTTTTGGGTTTAGGGTTTAGGGTTTAGGGTTTAGGGTTTAGGGTTTAGGGTTTAGGGTGTAGGGTTTAGGGTTTAGGGTTTAGGGTTGAGGGTTGAGGGTTGAGGGTTTAGGGTTTAGGGTTTAGGGTTTAGGGTTTAGGGGTTAGGGTTTAGGGTTTAGGGTTTAGGGTTTAGGGTTTAGGGTTTAGGGTGTAGGGTTTAGGGTTTAGGGTTTAGGGTTTAGGGTTCAGGGTTTAGGGTTTAGGGTAGGAGAAGGAGGCGAGGGGTCGCCAGTTCCACCACGCTGGGCTGAGAAAGCTCTGAGTTGAGCGGCTGTGTATAACGGGAGAATGAGAGGAGGGACCTGAGGAAGGGAGAGAATGAGTTGCGGAGGAGGGCCAAACGAGAGTTTGCAGGAGTCAAAGGCTTCAAAGAAGCTAATGCCAAGAATGGCCTCTGAGTGAAGGGCCGGAATGCCCCAAAATTGAACTTTATAAAAAGTCTGAGAGTCCTGAATAAGGAGAGAGCGGGATTTATGAGTTAACTCAAATTCACCGCCGCCAGCGCCAACACCACGAAGGGGTTGTTCGGCAAGGATGAGATGAGAAGCTGGGAGTACCTCTGGGCCAATAAGCGATGTTGTACTACCTGTGTCAATAAGAGCTTCAATAATGCGGCCACCTAGATTAGCAATAGGAAGGCGAACATAGAGAAGCATTCCACTGTCAACAGTGTTACACTGAGCTTTTGGTTGATGCATATAAAATGCATTGATGGAGGTATGCTGAGAGTCAACAATTTCTTCTATTTTAATAGAAGGTTGAGGTGGTTCAGAGTTAGCAATTATTTGCTGAGTAAATGCTATAGAGAAGCGATTGTCTTCAACTTCTCGCCAAAAGTCACTGAGCATGTTGAGTTGGAGGGACGTCTATACTGGGCCGATGGTAGGTAGGACTTCCAAATGGAGTTGGATCTGAATCTGAGGGTGAACCAGTGTCAGGTTCACGGGTTAACCCAGTCATTCTGAGTTCTAAGTCTGAGGTGTTAGGTTGTCCTGAACATTCACCGAAAACTTGGTATTCGGCTTGATCTCTGACCATATAGTCTTCATTCAAACAATATCTAGGATTGTCTGGGTCTCCAGATACTGAGGAAGCATCTCTGATACCAGGGGATAGGCCGCACATGTGTGCGGGCACACGATCGGTGCACTGTCATTAGCTCAGAGTACCCGGACCTGGTGGAAGTGCCTTAAAAGGTAAGGTTGCGCCCTTCCTGACGCCTTAAGGTTTTGGGATAAAGTGGTTAGCAACTCCCGTAATAATGGTATCAGAGCCCAGGGGTCGTGGTATCGAGTCCCGCGCTCCGCGGAGCGTGGTGGGGATAGGCCGCACATGTGTGCGGGCACACGATCGGTGCACTGTCATTAGCTCAGAGTACCCGGACCTGGTGGAAGTGCCTTAAAAGGTAAGGTTGCGCCCTTCCTGACGCCTTAAGGTTTTGGGATAAAGTGGTTAGCAACTCCCATAATAATGATCGCCAGACCCAGCAGTGGCAAATGCCCTTCACAGACAGTATTTAGCTGAACAAGCTTCAGCAGAGGCTTCAGCTCAACCTGATACCTCAGATCTAGAACTCAGCATGACTGGGTTAACTCTGGAACCCGACACTGGTTCACCCTCAGAGTCCGATCCGACTCCTTTTGGTAGTCCTACCTACCATCGGCCCAGTATAGACGTCCCTCCAACAGGAACGCTAACTCCTCCGTCTTTTGACGATTTTACATGGGAAAACCTGGCTCTTTTTGAGCAATTTTTAGTTGTCAGTATTGCAGCCCTTGAAAGGTCTTTAGCATTACCCAGAACAACCCTTTGGCGAGATAATGTAGCCGTCTTGCTAACATTAGCCAAGCGTTACAGACATCGCATGCTTTTAGAAAACATGCTCTTTGAGAAAAAAGAAAGGTTTGACATTTTTCAGATCATTCTCAGAAATAGACGCTTGCTAACAGATGCCTTGTTAGCCGCCTTGAGAACAAGACATTTGTTCATCATCCAGTCAGATGGAACAATCACTTATTCAGTAGATTCTTATGTACTCGAAACAGTACAAATGACTACTCTCACAGCTTTATACAATTTTGAAGACAGGTATAATGATGCCTTTTCCAGTTTAGTTACACATGCCACAGAAAATAACTATGGCCACTCAGTAATTAATTATGTTATTCATGGATAAAACACCCAAAAGCATAATCAGCCGTATATACTCTTGGATATACGGAAACAAAGACTATGTTCTTCTTCCTGAAGAACTTCGTCCCAATTCAGACTGTTGGGAACCACACAGTAAGTATGCACATGCTAGACACATCTCTAGCCTTAATCCCAGCCTTAGTGAGTTTGTCGCCCTAGGCAACCACACAAACGATCTGCTTTTGTGGACACTCGAAAGCTTAGGCAAACTAAGCAATTCTCAGACAGAGAGAGCAAATGAACTCAAGTTACAGTTAGATCTTCTAGATAAGATCCTTAGTGAAATTAATACTCAGCTACCTTCTAACTTGGTAGAAGTGCTCACAGCCTTACTTGAATCTAGTCAAGACATAAAAAAATGTCAAACACAGATCTTCGAAGATACTCAAGAAATTTTAAATTATCTTGAAAACGCTAAACTTCAAGAAGAAGTGTATGAAAAAATCTTTACAGATATTCAAGAAATCCTTAGGTTAATAAAACCTATGTCAGAAAAAATTGTAGCCATCGGAAAGGCTACCGGCTCAGATTTTAATTAGTGATCATATGTCGATTATGCAAATCATTCCATATGAAACCTCAGTGTCATCAAAAGAAGTAAAAACTCCTTCACTTCTTGAATTCCTTCAGAAAATAGAAAGTTTTATCAAAAGTGGAAAAAACTTTTTAATTGAAAAACAAGAGTTAGAATAAGCAAACGCTTTAAAACTCACTCAGTTAATTGGCAAAAGCCAAAACTTTCTCTCCTCAGGAATCCTTCAATTAAGAGAAGAATTAATTGAATCAGAAAAAATTAAAGGACAAAATCATGAAAGCCTTAGAAAAGGACTTGAAAGATTTTTTCAAGTTTTTACAGAATATCAACAAAGTTTAAGCAAAGGATTAAACTCCTTAGCCTCACAGTTACATAGCAACGTTCATAGACAAGAAGTCTTAACACAAACTTTAGCAGACACTAAAGTTCAAATCTCATAACAAGAAGCTGTTCTTAGTCAGCTTTCTATTCAACTCTCAGATCTAAGATTGTTCGTTGAGAACGATCAAAACCTCCATTCAATTGCTGACGCAGTGAAAACTAATCTTGATTATTTTGAAAAGAATTGCAGATTAATTGAAGACGCTTGTACTTCTTTAGGAACAAGCATTCACAGTATCAAATCTTTTGTAGAACAAAACAAAAGAGAAACTCAGAATAATTTAAATAGTCAAATGACTATACTTAAAGAAATATATGAGAAAATTTCCATGCTTGAACAAAAGCAGGAATTAAACTCAAAGATTCGAGAGAAACAGTTAAGTTCTCTCAAAACTCAGATACAAAATTTGTCAGAAAAGGTTCAGACCACAGTTAAAACGACTGAGGTTTCCCCTCAGTTACAACCTCCTAATCCTCCCTTAGGAAGAGCACAGATAAACATGTTTCAATTAAAAAAATTTGGTGAAAATGTTAAAGCCAAATATTTTGAAAATAAACCACAAATGGATTGGTCAAAATTTGGAGACTCAGAATGGAAAGTTATAGAAAATGCTATTACAAAGCAAACTTTGCCCCCAGTCAGATACAAAGATTTGTATACAAATGGAGAAACTCCTAAAGGAAAAGATTACGAACTTGCAAAATGGAGTAATCTTGTTACAGTTACTCAAACGATGCCAAAGTTTGATGTCTTCCATCCAACATGGATAGATCTCAGGAGAAAACAGGGATGTCAGTATTTATCCCATGGCCTTTTTCAGTGTAGAATTCAAGGACTACACCTCCCAGATCCTAATATACGAGTTTGTCTAGTTCTTGTAGACGAACGAAACTCAGTATTTAGAGATAGCATTATAGGCATAGGTCAATTAGACTTAAGAAGTAATGTTGCCTATTTCAATGTCATTCCTGGCTACGTTATGTCCATTGACTCAGCCAGATATATTAAACTCATTGTTAACACACAGGGATATGAAAACTATATAGTTAACGAAGGAATTCTTTTAGTAGAATTTCAAAGTTATTGCATGTTCTGTATGAACTCTCAGGATGGACTTCTTCCTCACATTCCTAAAGGACGAATTAACGAAGAAATTCTTATTCGTACCACTAGAGACATGGAAGACTACACCTTTCGCAGAATACCCACAGCAGATATGTTATCCGATGATAACTTCAGAATATGGAATTTTCCAGAAACTGTTCCTTTTCAGAAAAAGTACAACACTTTAGATTTTGTACATCAAGAAGGAAACTCAGTATCTTTAAAATTTGGGAAACCTACCTCAGTTATTTCTAACACCTCTTCAGAAGAAGCGGTAATCCAATCAGGCATAAATTTTGCCTCTCCCAGTTTTTCTAGGCAAAGCTTTTCTGAAGCCAGTACATCCGCTAGGAGAAAACCTTTCATCCAATTACCCAGATCTCAATCTTTCTCTCGGATTGAAACACCATCTAGGACAAGATCTTCTCCTAGAACTCAGATTAATATGTTTTATTTCAATAAAGCAAAAAACTTTCAAGAATTAGATTTGCTCTTGCAAGGCAAAAAACTCTCAGATGAAGAACCTGACCTTCCACCTACAGTTCAGGTAAACACAGCTCGTGTCTACGATGAAGAACCCGAAGCTAGAACTCAACGAGAAAACATCGAGTTTAAAACTCCAGTTTTTTCTTCTAATAAAAGGAAGAATTCTCAAAAACCTATAACCTCCAAATTCTTTGAAGGAAAAACATTTATGGCCGAACAAGCCATTAATCCTATAGGTATAAAACTCAATTTAGATGGAATCAGAGACGTTAAGAGCGCTCTAAAAAAATGGAAAGAACAAATGGAAATTTGTTTTAGCCTTAATTCCACTTGGAACACAGAAAGCTGTCACAGCTACGCAGAACTTTCCTTAGAAGGAAATGTTAAAAGTTATATCAAATTCCTTAAGAAAGGAACCACAGAAGAACATCGAAATCTCTTAATAGAGTTTCAAATAGTCTACCAGGCTAGACGTAATGTCGATGGATACGTGTTCTTAATCTCTAAAGAGTTTATAGGACAATCTCAGATCACTCATCTTAATGAGGAACAAGAACAAGCTAAATATAAGCTCGCTCAGTTACAAATTTGTAATCTAAAGTTTCTAGAAGAATACACTAATAACTTTAGAGCTATCTTTTACAAATGTGAAGATGATAGTCTTAAAGACGAATATTTTCGCAAACTCCCAGTAATAGGTGACTCCCTTTTTCAATCTTATCAAACATGGAAAGGAAGATTTAATGGAGTTAACCATATCAAAGATAATTCTTTAGGTGAAAGAATTAATTATACTCAGGATTACATTGCTCAAAGAAAGAAAATGAGAAAAGAGCAAAAGCTGATTGAATCAGCCTTCTCAGAAGTATCATTTAAAGATGAAAGAGATACTAACCCCTCTATTCAATGGGGATGCTCAGAAAACAAATATAAATCTTTTCTTAAGAAAAAGAAAAAATTTTCTTTTCCCAGAAAAAAGAAACATAAGTTTCGAAAATCAACTTCTTTCAAACACCCAGAAAAAAGATTTGAAAAATTTAAGAAAAGAAAGTATTGGATAAAAAATACTTCCTCTCAGAAAAAGGTTTCTAATTATAGAAATCCCTCACGAAGACCCACAGATAAAACAACAAAAGAATGTTGGACTTGCGGAAAACCTGGACATTTTGCTCCAGATTGTCCAGACAAAGAAAAGAAACAAGCAAGAGTAAATCTTGTTGAAATTATGCTTCCCTCAGTTGATGATCATGGATTTGATATCCTTTATCCCTCCGAACTATATACAATCGATTCGGATTCCGTTTATTCTATAACCTCAGAAAGTTCCTCCGAACATCTTGAAGACTTTCACAGTTCAGACAGTGACACAGTTAAAGAGTGTCAGCCTGATGTCTACTGTAATGCTTTTACAGCAGACTTTGAAAGAGGAGAATCATCTTCCTCAGCTCAGAATCTATATAGGAAATTTGAAGACCAAGATGCTATTTGGTCCTGTAGCAAATGGAATTGTAAACAGTGGCTTTATAGAGACCCACTTCCTGCTAATATTCCAATGACTTTTGAAACTGCTGTTTCCTCAGAAATCTTTTTATGTGAAGCTTGTGGATATACCACAAACCCAGGAGAAACCGAAGAATGTATTTTCTTTGTCAGCAAAGATCATAAATTACATTATCATAAAACTTGTTTTGTGCTTGTCATCTTTGACAATCGTGGCCTCCATGCAAAGAACGTCGCATTAAACATGCTCAGTGACTTTTGGCGAGAAGTTGAAGACAATCGCTTCTCTATAGCATTTACTCAGCAAATAATTGCTAACTCTGAACCACCTCAACCTTCTATTAAAATAGAAGAAATTGTTGACTCTCAGCATACCTCCATCAATGCATTTTATATGCATCAACCAAAAGCTCAGTGTAACACTGTTGACAGTGGAATGCTTCTCTATGTTCGCCTTCCTATTGCTAATCTAGGTGGCCGCATTATTGAAGCTCTTATTGACACAGGTAGTACAACATCGCTTATTGGCCCAGAGGTACTCCCAGCTTCTCATCTCATCCTTGCCGAACAACCCCTTCGTGGTGTTGGCGCTGGCGGCGGTGAATTTGAGTTAACTCATAAATCCCGCTCTCTCCTTATTCAGGACTCTCAGACTTTTTATAAAGTTCAATTTTGGGTCATTCCGGCCCTTCACTCAGAGGCCATTCTTGGCATTAGCTTCTTTGAAGCCTTTGACTCCTGCCAACTCTCGTTTGGCCCTCCTCCGCAACTCATTCTCTCCCTTCCTCAGGTCCCTCCTCTCATTCTCCCGTTATACACAGCCGCTCAACTCAGAGCTTTCTCAGCCCAGCGTGGTGGAACTGGCGACCCCTCGCCTCCTTCTCCTACCCTAAACTCTAAACCAAAAAATTCCTGCACAGCTTGCAACACTAATCCTAATTCAGGATGCTCTTGTCATAACATTGAATGTTATCTCTCAGAAATATATCAACATTCTGTTGAAAAATCCAAGCAAAAAAAAGAGTCAAAAACTCAAGCTAAGCTTAGGAAACTCACAGAACCAATTTTAGGTACTAATCCTACAGCCCAGTGGCAAAGAGATAAATATGAATGTGAGCTTCGACTCATAGATCCAGAACGAAAGATAAATGGAAAAGCTTATCCGGCTAATCCTAATGAAATAAAGGAGCTTAATATTTAGATTAAAGAACTCCTTGAACAAAGGTTAATCAGACCTTCACAGAGCCCTCATAATAGTCCAGCATTTTTAGTCAATAATCATGCTGAACAACTCAGAGGAAAGGCTAGGATGGTCATAGACTATCGAGCCCTAAACAACAATCTTGTTCAAGACACATACAAGATCCCAGATAAAAACAATCTTATCCAACTCATTGAAAAAAGAACTTGGTTTAGCAAATTTGATTGCAAATCAGGATTCTGGCAGATAAGAATGCATAAAGATTCTATCCCTTGGACTGCATTCAGTGTTCCTCAAGGAAAATACGAATGGCTAGTCATGCCCTTCGGTCTCAGTATTGCTCCTCAAGTCTTTCAAAGACGAATGGATGACATCTTTAGAGAACACAGAGATTATTGCTTAGTCTATATTGACGACATTCTTGTTGCCTCACACACAGAAGAAGAACATTTCCAACATGTTCAAGCTATCCTTAATGAATTTGAGAAACACGGTATCGTGATCTCACCAAAGAAGTACGAACTCTGTCAAAGAGAAATAAAATTCTTAGGAGTTCATATTAAGCAAGGAGAAATAACCCTACAAGATCATATTGTCAAGAAAATCCTTGACTTCCCAGAGATCATAACCAGCAGAAAACAACTGCAGAGTTATTTAGGTATTCTCAATTGCGCTAGTGATTTTATTAAAAATCTGGCAAAATATCGAAGCAGTCTCTCAGCTAAATTATCAAAAACTGAACAAACAAATCCTTTCAAATGGACAGAAAGAGATATAGAAATTGTTCGGGAATTACGAGAAATAGTAAAAACTATTCCTCCGCTCAGTCTACCCATTACTGAAGATACTTTCATCCTTCGCAGTGATGCCTCAGATAAACAATGGGGAGTTGTCTACATGACTATAGACCCCAAAGATCTAGAAAAAAGGAGAAAAATTTGTTGTTATAAATCAGGAACTTTTAATCCTGCTCAGTGCAATTATCATGCCCATGAAAAAGAATTATTAGCTGTAATTTTTGGCATTGAAAAATATGCTCTTTTCCTCAGAGCTAAAAGATTTATTGTCGAAATCGACTCCAAGTTTGTACAGCATTTCAGAAATGCACCACTTAGAAAATTAACTCAGAAGAGGCTAATCAATTGGCACCAGTTCTTAAATGAATTCGATTTTGATATCATTCATATCTCAGGACATAAAAATGAACTAGCAGATATTTTATCTCGTGAGCAAATATTTGCTAATGTTTCTAACTCAGAGTTATGTTTCTCTTTCAAGTTAAGATAATGCTTCGAGGAGGAATACGAGGTCCCTCTCGCGGGCGAGGATACACAGAGACTCCAATAGGAAGACAAAACTTCCAAGCATACAATATGGCCAAAAGGCCTCTCTCAGTACCAGAAACTGACGCTGACAAGCAGCTCTTATTTCAGCAATTCCTTGAATACCAAGCTCTCAGAAACTTATCTCTTGAAGAAGGTAGTGAGACATCGAGTCTAAATGACTATGCTCCCTCTCAGAAGCTCCTCAAAAGTGAGGACTCCACAGCAACAGACATAATAACCACAGAAGACTGGAAGAAAGTCTCCACAAAGAAGCCTGCAGCTTCCTCTCAGGCAAAAGAATACAGGCACATCATTACTGATATAGACCAAATTCTATATCCTCCCAGTATTCCTAAAGAAGGCTTGATTCAGAAAAACCTGGTAGGAAGTGTCTACCTCAAAAATATTTTGCACAGAGAACAGTTCCAAATGGGACAGTTAAGAAAAGAGTTTACTAGAGAGGAACTCTTAATTGCAGATAATATTTGGCATGCCTTCGAAAGACAATACAAAATCGAAGGAAAACAGGCTATTATCGCCTCTCTCAGACATATGAGGTCTCAAAGACACCTCATTTCTCAGGCTCAGCAAGAAACTCGTAGTATTGCTAAAAGCATGGCAGAATCTACAGGAATAATTTCCTATGCAGAAGTCATAGGCGCTTTCAAAACGCCTATCTACAGAAGACTCAGTTTAAAAGTCTTCCTTGCAATTGAATCTTTCTACGGCAATTCAGACACCTCTGGTGCTTCCTCAGAAACTACCAGACTTGATGCCTTTCTCACACAGTTGGTCGCCGACAATGCTGATAATTCCTATGGCATTACCCTTCTACGAGGCGGAAGTCTACCCGTCTTACTCTTAGAAAACCCTTCAGACGAAACTTTTTTCACAGAATTTTCACTCCTGTACAAATACGGATTTGTTGCATTCCTCAAAATCCGTAGTGAAGAAGATTTACGAATCCTCCCAGAAACAGAAACATGGGTAATCAAAAATATCATGAAAGAATACCCATACATTCTCCACACCATGGTCCTAGCTCCTTACGGCCTTCCAGCAAAATCCTTCTCCTTGATACGGATCCTAGAAGACCTACCCTCTTGGGTCTCCTCAGTCTCCTCCTTTGTTCCGGAAAAACAAGTCACCTTCTCCGTTTATGAACGTGAAGCTCAGAGAACCGAGCTAGTCAGGATGATCAGTGGAAACCTTCGTTGTCCACATCCAAGATACTATACCCCTGAGATCTATCCATGTTGGATGGAAGACATCAAACTTTTGCATCGTTTGAGTAACTGTAACAAGATTACTCCATTTTGCAAGTTCGTAATCTTTTCCTTTAGGAGTTTCTCCATTTGTATACAAATCTTTGTATCTAACTGGGGGCAAAGTTTGCTTTGTAATAGCATTTTCTATAACTTTCCATTCTGAGTCTCCAAATTGTGACCAATCCATTTGTGGTTTATTTTCAAAATATTTGGCTTTAACATTTTCACCAAATTTTTTTAATTGAAACATGTTTATCTGTGCTCTTCCTAAGGGAGGATTAGGAGGTTGTAACTGAGGGGAAACCTCTGTCGTTTTAACTGTGGTCTGAACCTTTTCTGACAAATTTTGTATCTGAGTTTTGAGAGAACTTAACTGTTTCTCTCGAATCTTTGAGTTTAATTCCTGCTTTTGTTCAAGCATGGAAATTTTCTCATATATTTCTTTAAGTATAGTCATTTGACTATTTAAATTATTCTGAGTTTCTCTTTTGTTTTGTTCTACAAAAGATTTGATACTGTGAATGCTTGTTCCTAAAGAAGTACAAGCGTCTTCAATTAATCTGCAATTCTTTTCAAAATAATCAAGATTAGTTTTCACTGCGTCAGCAATTGAATGGAGGTTTTGATCGTTCTCAACGAACAATCTTAGATCTGAGAGTTGAATAGAAAGCTGACTAAGAACAGCTTCTTGTTCTGAGATTTGAACTTTAGTGTCTGCTAAAGTTTGTGTTAAGACTTCTTGTCTATGAACGTTGCTATGTAACTGTGAGGCTAAGGAGTTTAATCCTTTACTTAAACTTTGTTGATATTCTGTAAAAACTTGAAAAAATCTTTCAAGTCCTTTTCTAAGGCTTTCATGATTTTGTCCTTTAATTTTTTCTGATTCAATTAATTCTTCTCTTAATTGAAGGATTCCTGAGGAGAGAAAGTTTTGGCTTTTGCCAATTAACTGAGTGAGTTTTAAAGCGTTTGCTTGTTCTAACTCTTGTTTTTCAATTAAAAAGTTTTTTCCACTTTTGATAAAACTTTCTATTTTCTGAAGGAATTCAAGAAGTGAAGGAGTTTTTACTTCTTTTGATGACACTGAGGTTTCATATGGAATGATTTGCATAATCGACATATGATCACTAATTAAAATCTGAGCCGGTAGCCTTTCCGATGGCTACAATTTTTTCTGACATAGGTTTTATTAACCTAAGGATTTCTTGAATATCTGTAAAGATTTTTTCATACACTTCTTCTTGAAGTTTAGCATTTTCAAGATAATTTAAAATTTCTTAAGTATCTTCGAAGATCTGTGTTTGACATTTTTTTATGTCTTGACTAGATTCAAGTAAGGCTGTGAGCACTTCTACCAAGTTAGAAGGTAGCTGAGTATTAATTTCACTCAGTCATGCTGAGTTCTAGATCTGAGGTATCAGGTTGAGCTGAAGCCTCTGCTGAAGCTTGTTCAGCTAAATACTGTCTGTGAAGGGCATTTGCCACTGCTGGGTCTAGGTTTAGACAATACCGAGGATTGTCTGGATCGCCAGATTCATCTGAACCTGGAAACGTCTCTGAGGGAGTGGTGTCACTCTTCCATGCACTCCACTGCATGGTGCCTGCTAAGGAGCCAAGAAAGTGTGTGGCTCTGATACCAAACGCGAGGTAAATGTGGTTTTTTTTTTTTTTTTTTTTGTAAAAAAAACTGAAACAACAAAAGGAAACCTTAAGCAAGAGTAGAGCAGAAGCAGAGAAAAAGAGTAGCGGAAATAGAGAGACTAGAATAACCAGTTGGGCCGGCCAGATGTAAATATCTATTTATAAAGGTTAATAATGTGGGTTAAGGTCCACCTATACTTCCGGATTTGGAGATTGATTAATGTTCTAAAGGTGTTAAGCAAAAACTGAGAGGTAGGTCGTGCTCAGAAGAAAGATCTATCATGGACTCATCTTCAGACCGACTTGCTTTCAAGTCACCGCTTATGGTATCCGGACAACGGACAAAACGCCTAAACGCCTTCCTTGGCTAACGGCAACAGTCCTCAAAGGTCCATACCAGGCTTAAGGTCGTCACTATGGCCATCATAATCTCTTCGAGAGCCATGCATGCTTAAACACAAATACAAGATAAGAAACCAAACATCATTCCGAAAGATAGATAGGAGAATAACTCATATTATTAACAAGATAAAAACATATTACAACATCATGGCCATACCCTTCCGGCTATTCCGGAGGGAGGTTAGCCAGCCATACCTGAGGGCTGGTTGCTATCTTCCTTAGAAGTTGGCTTCTCCGGGAAGTTAGACTTGGTTTACAAAAGAATAACGAGGGGTATTTATAACGGCATGCAAGCCTTCCCCAGAAGAAAAGACAAAACTACTGTTTTACATGTGAATTGTTACTGTACACTTATTGCGGCTACTGTAGCTACTGTAGCCATAATAGAGGCTGAGAGGCGTACTGTGGACGCACGGGTCTCTTATCCGAAGAGCATCTTCACTGTGTAAAGGACATCTCGTGTTTGCTGAAAGGGCTTCCTTTTTCCTGTTCCTGAGACTGGATCATCAGGAAAGATTCTGCGGGCTGCAAATTGTCGGCAAGGCCTGGTATAGATCCGCTTGCTAGGCTTTCTGGATCTGGATTGTCTTCTGAGTTGGGCTCGTACTCATCCGTAAGCCCGATTAGCAGGTCGTCTACGAGGTCTGGGTTCATTTTAAAAACATTCTGTCTGACGGAGAGGTCACGTAAGCCGAGCGTGACAAAGGTTTCCATGCTGCAGAGGAGTTCCACTCGAATGGGGGCCTGATGTGGCTTCATTCTTTCAACTGTGCCATTACCATATACTTCTGGTGTCTGAATAATTACCTGTCTTCAAAATTGTATAAAGCTGTGAGAGTAGTCATTTGTACTGTTTCGAGTACATAAGAATCTACTGAATAAGTGATTGTTCCATCTGGCTGGATGATGAACAAATGTCTTGTTCTCAAGGCGGCTAACAAGGCATATGTTAGCAAGCGTCTATTTCTGAGAATGATCTGAAAAATGTCAAACCTTTCTTTTTTCTCAAAGAGCATGTTTTCTAAAAGCATGCGATGTCTGTAACGCTTGGCTAATGTTAGCAAGACGGCTACATTATCTCGCCAAAAGGTTGTTCTGGGTAATGCTAAAGACCTTTCAAGGGCTGCAATACTGACAACTAAAAATCGCTCAAAAAGAGCCAGGTTTTCCCATGTAAAATCGTCAAAAGACGGAGGAGTTAGCGTTCCTGTTGGAGGGACGTCTATACTGGGCCGATGGTAGGTAGGACTACCAAAAGGAGTCGGATCGGACTCGGAGGGTGAACCAGTGTCGGGTTCCAGAGTTAACCCAGTCATGCTGAGTTCTAGATCTGAGGTATCAGGTTGAGCTGAAGCCTCTGCTGAAGCTTGTTCAGCTAAATACTGTCTGTGAAGGGCATTTGCCACTGCTGGGTCTAGGTTTAGACAATACCGAGGATTGTCTGGATCGCCAGATTCATCTGAACCTGGAAACATCTCTGAGGGAGTGGTGTCACTCTTCCATGCACTCCACTGCATGGTGCCTGCTAAGGAGCCAAGAAAGTGTGTGGCTCTGATACCAAACGCGAGGTAAATGTGGTTTTTTTTTTTTTTTTTTTTGTAAAAAAAACTGAAACAACAAAAGGAAACCTTAAGCAAGAGTAGAGCAGAAGCAGAGAAAAAGAGTAGCGGAAATAGAGAGACTAGAATAACCAGTTGGGCCGGCCAGATGTAAATATCTATTTATAAAGGTTAATAATGTGGGTTAAGGTCCACCTATGCTTCCGGATTTGGAGATTGATTAATGTTCTAAAGGTGTTAAGCAAAAACTGAGAGGTAGGTCGTGCTCAGAAGAAAGATCTATCATGGACTCATCTTCAGACCGACTTGCTTTCAAGTCACCGCTTATGGTATCCGGACAACGGACAAAACGCCTAAACGCCTTCCTTGGCTAACGGCAACAGTCCTCAAAGGTCCATACCAGGCTTAAGGTCGTCACTATGGCCATCATAATCTCTTCGAGAGCCATGCATGCTTAAACACAAATACAAGATAAGAAACCAAACATCATTCCGAAAGATAGATAGGAGAATAACTCATATTATTAACAAGATAAAAACATATTACAACATCATGGCCATACCCTTCCGGCTATTCCGGAGGGAGGTTAGCCAGCCATACCTGAGGGCTGGTTGCTATCTTCCTTAGAAGTTGGCTTCTCCGGGAAGTTAGACTTGGTTTACAAAAGAATAACGAGGGGTATTTATAACGGCATGCAAGCCTTCCCCAGAAGAAAAGACAAAACTACTGTTTTACATGTGAATTGTTACTGTACACTTATTGCGGCTACTGTAGCTACTGTAGCCATAATAGAGGCTGAGAGGCGTACTGTGGACGCACGGGTCTCTTATCCGAAGAGCATCTTCACTGTGTAAAGGACATCTCGTGTTTGCTGAAAGGGCTTCCTTTTTCCTGTTCCTGAGACTGGATCATCAGGAAAGATTCTGCGGGCTGCAAATTGTCGGCAAGGCCTGGTATAGATCCGCTTGCTAGGCTTTCTGGATCTGGATTGTCTTCTGAGTTGGGCTCGTACTCATCCGTAAGCCCGATTAGCAGGTCGTCTGCGAGGTCTGGGTTCATTTTAAAAACATTCTGTCTGACGGAGAGGTCACGTAAGCCGAGCGTGACAAAGGTTTCCATGCTGCAGAGGAGTTCCACTCGAATGGGGGCCTGATGTGGCTTCATTCTTTCAACTGTGCCATTACCATATACTTCTGGTGTCTGAATAATTAAGGTGTCTGTAAGGTATACAGTATAGTATCTTGGATGTGGACAACGAAGGTTTCCACTGATCATCCTGACTAGCTCGGTTCTCTGAGCTTCACGTTCATAAACGGAGAAGGTGACTTGTTTTTCCGGAACAAAGGAGGAGACTGAGGAGACCCAAGAGGGTAGGTCTTCTAGGATCCGTATCAAGGAGAAGGATTTTGCTGGAAGGCCGTAAGGAGCTAGGACCATGGTGTGGAGAATGTATGGGTATTCTTTCATGATATTTTTGATTACCCATGTTTCTGTTTCTGGGAGGATTCGTAAATCTTCTTCACTACGGATTTTGAGGAATGCAACAAATCCGTATTTGTACAGGAGTGAAAATTCTGTGAAAAAAGTTTCGTCTGAAGGGTTTTCTAAGAGTAAGACGGGTAGACTTCCGCCTCGTAGAAGGGTAATGCCATAGGAATTATCAGCATTGTCGGCGACCAACTGTGTGAGAAAGGCATCAAGTCTGGTAGTTTCTGAGGAAGCACCAGAGGTGTCTGAATTGCCGTAGAAAGATTCAATTGCAAGGAAGACTTTTAAACTGAGTCTTCTGTAGATAGGCGTTTTGAAAGCGCCTGTGACTTCTGCATAGGAAATTATTCCTGTAGATTCTGCCATGCTTTTAGCAATACTACGAGTTTCTTGCTGAGCCTGAGAAATGAGGTGTCTTTGAGACCTCATATGTCTGAGAGAGGCGATAATAGCCTGTTTTCCTTCGATTTTGTATTGTCTTTCGAAGGCATGCCAAATATTATCTGCAATTAAGAGTTCCTCTCTAGTAAACTCTTTTCTTAACTGTCCCATTTGGAACTGTTCTCTGTGCAAAATATTTTTGAGGTAGACACTTCCTACCAGGTTTTTCTGAATCAAGCCTTCTTTAGGAATACTGGGAGGATATAGAATTTGGTCTATATCAGTAATGATGTGCCTGTATTCTTTTGCCTGAGAGGAAGCTGCAGGCTTCTTTGTGGAGACTTTCTTCCAGTCTTCTGTGGTTATTATGTCTGTTGCTGTGGAGTCCTCACTTTTGAGGAGCTTCTGAGAGGGAGCATAGTCATTTAGACTCGATGTCTCACTACCTTCTTCAAGAGATAAGTTTCTGAGAGCTTGGTATTCAAGGAATTGCTGAAATAAGAGCTGCTTGTCAGCGTCAGTTTCTGGTACTGAGAGAGGCCTTTTGGCCATATTGTATGCTTGGAAGTTTTGTCTTCCTATTGGAGTCTCTGTGTATCCTCGCCCGCGAGAGGGACCTCGTATTCCTCCTCGAAGCATTATCTTAACTTGAAAGAGAAACATAACTCTGAGTTAGAAACATTAGCAAATATTTGCTCACGAGATAAAATATCTGCTAGTTCATTTTTATGTCCTGAGATATGAATGATATCAAAATCGAATTCATTTAAGAACTGGTGCCAATTGATTAGCCTCTTCTGAGTTAATTTTCTAAGTGGTGCATTTCTGAAATGCTGTACAAACTTGGAGTCGATTTCGACAATAAATCTTTTAGGTCTGAGGAAAAGAGCATATTTATCAATGCCAAAAATTACAGCTAATAATTCTTTTTCATGGGCATGATAATTGCACTGAGCAGGATTAAAAGTTCCTGATTTATAACAACAAATTTTTCTCCTTTTTTCTAGATCTTTGGGGTCTATAGTCATGTAGACAACTCCCCATTGTTTATCTGAGGCATCACTGCGAAGGATGAAAGTATCTTCAGTATTGGGTAGACTGAGCGGAGGAATAGTTTTTACTATTTCTCGTAATTCCCGAACAATTTCTATATCTCTTTCTGTCCATTTGAAAGGATTTGTTTGTTCAGTTTTTGATAATTTAGCTGAGAGACTGCTTCGATATTTTGCCAGATTTTTAATAAAATCACTAGCGCAATTGAGAATACCTAAATAACTCTGCAGTTGTTTTCTGCTGGTTATGATCTCTGGGAAGTCAAGGATTTTCTTGACAATATGATCTTGTAGGGTTATTTCTCCTTGCTTAATATGAACTCCTAAGAATTTTATTTCTCTTTGACAGAGTTCGTACTTCTTTGGTGAGATCACGATACCGTGTTTCTCAAATTCATTAAGGATAGCTTGAACATGTTGGAAATGTTCTTCTTCTGTGTGTGAGGCAACAAGAATGTCGTCAATATAGACTAAGCAATAATCTCTGTGTTCTCTAAAGATGTCATCCATTCGTCTTTGAAAGACTTGAGGAGCAATACTGAGACCGAAGGGCATGACTAGCCATTCGTATTTTCCTTGAGGAACACAGAATGCAGTCCAAGGGATAGAATCTTTATGCATTCTTATCTGCCAGAATCCTGATTTGCAATCAAATTTGCTAAACCAAGTTCTTTTTTCAATGAGTTGGATAAGATTGTTTTTATCTGGGATCTTGTATGTGTCTTGAACAAGATTGTTGTTTAGGGCACGATAGTCTATGACCATCCTAGCCTTTCCTCTGAGTTGTTCAGCATGATTATTGACTAAAAATGCTGGACTATTATGAGGGCTCTGTGAAGGTCTGATTAACCTTTGTTCAAGGAGTTCTTTAATCTGAATATTAAGCTCCTTTATTTCATTAGGATTAGCCGGATAAGCTTTTCCATTTATCTTTCGTTCTAGATTTAGGGTTTATGGTTTAGGGTTTAGGGTTTAGGGTTTAGGGTTTAGGGTTAAGGGTTTAGGGTGTAGGGTTCAGGGTTTAGGGTTTAGGGTTTAGGGTTTAGGGTTCAGGGTTTAGGGGTTTAGGGTTAAGGGTTTAGGGTTTAGGGTTTAGGGTTTAGGGTTTAAGGGTTAAGGGTTTAGGGTTTAGGGTTAAGGGTTAAGGGTTAAGGGTTAAGGGTTTAGGGTTTAGGGTTAAGGGTTTAGGGTTTAGGGTTTAGGGCTTAGGGCTTAGGGTTTAGGGCTTATGGTTTAGGGTTTAGGGTTTAGGGTTTAGGGTTTAGGGTTTAGGGTTTAGGGTCTAGGGTTTAGGGTCTAGGGTTTAGGGTTTAGGGTTTAGGGTTTAGGGTTTAGGGTTTAGGGTCTAGGGTTTAGGGTTTAGGGTCTAGGGTTTAGGGTTTAGGGTCTAGGGTTTAGGGTTTAGGGTTTAGGGTTTAGGGTCTAGGGTTTTAGGGTCTAGGGTTCAGGGTTTAGGGTTCAGGGTTTAGGGTTTAGGGTTTAGGGTTCAGGGTTTAGGTTTCAGGGTTTAGGGTTCAGGGTTTAGGGTTTAGGGTTTAGGGTAGGAGAAGGAGGCGAGAGGTCGTCGCCGGTACCACCACGCTGGGCTGACAAAGCTCTGAGTTGAGCCATCGTGTATAACGGGAGAATGAGAGGAGGGACCTGAGAAAGGGATAGGACGAGCTGAGGAGGAGGGCCAAACGAGAGTTGGCAGGAGTCAAAGGCTTCAAAGAAGCTAATGCCAAGAATGGCCTCGGAATGAAGGGCTGGAATGACCCAAAATTGAACTTTATAAAAGGTCTGAGAGTCCTGAATAAGGAGAGAACGGGTTTTATGAGTTAACTCAAATTCACTGCCACCAGCGCCAACACCACGAAGGGGTTGTTCAGCAAGGATTAGATGAGAAGCTGGGAGGACGTCTGGTCCAATAAGTGATGTGGTACTGCCTGTGTCAATAAGAGCTTCAATAATGCGACCACCAAGGTTAGCGATAGGAAGGCGCACATAAAGAAGCATTCCACTGTCAACAGTATTACATCGAGCTGTTGGTTGCTGCATATAAAATGCATTTATGGAAGTATGCTGAGAGTCAACAATTTCTTCTATTTTAAGAGGAGGGTGACTGGGTTGAGATTTAACAATTTGCTGAGTAAAGGCAATAGAGAAGCGATTATCCTCAACTTCGCGCCAAAAGTCACTGAGCATATTTAAAGCGACATTCTTCGCATGAAGGCCGCGATTGTCAAAGATGACAACTATAAAACAAGTTTTGTGATAATGTAATTTGTGATCTTTGCTAACAAAGAAAATACATTCTTCGGTATCTCCTGAGATTGTGGTATATCCACAAGCTTCACATAAGAATATTTCTGAGGAAACGGCTGTTTCAAATGTCATTGGAATGTTAGAAGGTAGTGGATCTCGAAAGAGCCACTGTTTACAATTCCATTTGCTGCAAGACCAGATAGCATCTTGGTCTTCAAATTTTCTATATGGATTCTGAGCTGAGGAGGAAGATTCGCCTTTTTCAAAGTCTGCTGTAAAAGCATTACAGTAGACATCCGGTGGACATCGTTCAATTGTGTCGCTATCTGAACTGTGAAAGTCTTCGACTTGTTCCGCAGAGTCGTCTGAGGTTATGGAATAGACAGAATCTGGATCGACGGTATACAATTCAGAAGGATAGAGAATGTCGAAGTCATTCTCATCGGCTGAGGGGAGCATAATTTCAACAAGATTAACTCTTGCTTGCTTCTTATCTTTGTCTGGGCAATCTGGATTTAGGGTATACAACATTCTTTTGTTGTTTTTCCTGTGAATTTTTGTGAGGGTTTTCTATAATTAGAAACCTTCTTCTGAGAGGAAGTATTTTTTATCCAATACTTTCTTTTTTTAAATTTTTTAAATCTTTTTTCTGGATTTTTGAAAGAAAGTGATTTTCGAAACTTATGTTTTTTTTGTCTGGGAAAAGAAAAGTTTTTTCTTTTAAGAAAAGCTTTATACTTGTTTTCTGAGCATCCCCATTGAATAGAGGGATTAGTATCTCTTTCATCTTTAAATGATACTTCTGAGAAGGCTGATTCAATCAGCTTTTGCTCTTTTCTCATTTTCTTTCGTTGAGCAATATAATCCTGAGTATAGTTAATTCTTTCACCTAAAGAATTATCTTTAATATGGTTAACTCCATTAAATTTTCCTTTCCATGTTTGATATGATTGAAAGAGGGAGTCACCGATTACTGGGATTTTGCGAAAGTATTCGTCTTTAAGACTATCGTCTTCACATTTATAAAAGATAGCTCTAAAGTTATTAGTGTATTCTTCTAAAAACTTTAGATTACAAATTTGTAACTGAGCGAGCTTGTATTTAGCTTGTTCTTGTTCCTCATTAAGATGAGTAATCTGAGATTGTCCTATAAACTCTTTTGAGATTAAGAACACATATCCATCGACATTGCGTCGAGTCTGATATACTGTTTGAAACTCTAGTAAGAGATTTCGATGTTCTTCTGTGGTTCCTTTCTTAAGGAATTTAATATAACTCTTAACATTTCCTTCTAAGGAAAGTTCTGCATAGCTATGACAGCTTTCTGTGTTCCAAGTAGGCTGGAGGCTAAAACAAATTTCCATCTGTTCTTTCCACTTTTTGAGAGCGCTTTTAACGTCTCTGATTCCATCTAAATTGAGTTTTATTCCTATAGGATTAATGGCTTGTTCGGCCATAAATGTTTTTCCTTCAAAGAATTTGGAGGCTATAGGTTTCTGAGAATTCTTCTTTTTGTTAGAAGAAAAGATTGGAGTTTTAAACTCGATATTTTCTTTCTGAGTTCTAGCTTCGGGTTCTTCATCATAAACACGAGCTGTATATACCTGAACTGCGGGTGGAAGGTTGGGTTTTTCATCTGGAAGCTTTTTGCCTTGCAAAAGCAGATCTAATTCTTGAAAGTTTTTTGCTTTATTAAAATAAAACATATTAATCTGAGTTCTAGGAGAAGGTCTTGTCCTAGAGGGTGTTTCAGTCTGGGAAAAAGATTGTGATCTGGGTAATTGGATAAAAGGTTTTCTTCTAGAGGAGCTTGCTTCCGAAAAGCTTTGCCTAGAGAAACTGGGAGAGGCAAAATTTATGCCTGAGTGGATTACCGCTTCTTCTGAAGGGGTATTAGAAATTACTGAAGTTGGTTTTCCAAATTTTAACGATACTGAGGTTCCTTCCTGTTGTACAAAATCTAGAGTGTTGTACTTTTTCTTAAAAGGAACAGTTTCTGGAAAATTCCATATTCTGAAGTTATCATCGGATAACATACCTGCTGTAGGTATCCTCCGAAATGTATAATCTTCCATGTCTCTAGTGGTACGAATAAGAATTTCTTCATTAATTCGTCCTTTAGGAATGTGAGGGAGGAGTCCATCCTGAGAGTTCATACAGAACATGCAATAACTTTGAAATTCTACTGAAAGAATTCCTTCGTTAACTATATAGTTTTCATAACCCTGTGTGTTAACGAGGAGTTTGATATATCTGGCTGAGGTAATAGGCAGAACATAGCCTGGAATGACATTGAAATAGGCAACATTACTTCTTAAATCTAATTGACCAATGCCTATAATACTGTCTCTAAATACTGAGTTTCGTTCATCTACAAGAACGAGGCAAATTCGTATATTAGGATCTGGGAGGTGTAGTCCTTGAATTCTACACTGAAAAAGACCATGGGATAAATACTGAAATCCCTGTTTTCTTCTGAGATCTATCCATGTTGGATGGAAGACATCAAATTTTTGCATAGTTTGAGTAACTGTAACAAGATTACTCCATTTTGCAAGTTCGTAATCTTTTCCTTTAGGAGTTTCTCCATTAGTATACAAATCTTTGTATCTAACTGGGGGCAAAGTTTGCTTTGTTATAGCATTTTCTATAACTTTCCATTCGGAATCTCCAAATTTTGACCAATCCATTTGTGGTTTATTTTCAAAATATTTGGCTTTAACATTTTCACCAAATTTCTTTAATTGAAACATGTTTATCTGTGCTCTTCCTAATGGAGGATTAGGAGGTTGTAACTGAGGAGAGACCTCAGTCTTTTTGGCTGAGCTCTGAACTTTGTCAGAAAGATTTTGTATCTGGGTTTTAAGAGAATTTATCTGCTTCTCTCGAATTTTTGAGTTTAATTCATGCTTTTGTTCAAGCAGAGAAATTTTTTCATATATTTCTTTAAGTATAGTCATTTGACTATTTAAATTATTCTGAGTTTCTCTTTTGTTTTGTTCGACAAAAGATTTTATACTGTGAATGCTTGATCCTAAAGAGGCGCAAGCGTCTTCAATTAATCTGCAGTTTTTTTCAAAATAATCAAGATTCGTTCTAACTGCGTCAGCTATAGAATGGAGGTTTTGATCGTTTTCTATGAACAATCTTAGATCTGAGAGTTGGACGGACAGCTGATTAAGAACAGCTTCTTGTTCTGAGATTTGAACTTTAGTTTCTGCTAAAGTCTGTGTTAGGACTTCTTGTCTATGAAGGTTACTATGTAACTGTGAGGCTAAGGAATTTAATCCTTTGCTTAGACTCTGTTGATATTCTGTAAAAACTTGAAAAAATCTTTCAAGTCCTTTTCTAAGATTTTCATGATTTTGTCCTTTGATTTTTTCTGATTCAATTAATTCTTCTCTTAATTGAAGGATTCCTGAGGAGAGAAAATTTTGGCTTTTGCCGATTAACTGAGTAAGTTTTAAAGTGTTTGTTTGTTCTAACTCATGTTTTTCAATTAAAAAGTTTTTTCCACTTTTAATAAAACTTTCTATTTTCTGAAGGAATTCAGGAAGTGAAGGAGTTTTTACTCCTTTTGATGGCACTGAGGTTTCATAAGGGATGATTTGCATAATCGACATATGAAACTTAATTAAAATCTGAGCCTGTAGCTTTTCCAATGGCTACAATTTTTTCTGACATAGGTTTTATTAACCTAAGAATTTCTTGAATATCTGTAAAGATTTTTTCAGAGACTTCTTCTTGAAGTCTAGAGTTTTCAAGATAATTTAAAATTTCTTGAGTATCTTCAAAAATCTGTGTTTGACATTTTTTTATGTCTTGACTAGATTCCAGTAAGGCTGAAAGTACTTCTACCAAGTTGGAAGGTAGCTGTGTATTGATTTCACTGAGGATCTTATCTAGAAGATCTAACTGTAACTTGAGCTCATTCGCTTTTTCTGTCTGAGTATTGCTTAGTTTGCCTAAGCCTTCCAGTGTCCACAAAAGCAGATCATTCGTGTGGTTGCCTAGTGCGACAAATTCACTAAGGCTGGGGTTGAGGCTAGAGATGTGTCTAGCATGTGCATACTTACTGTGTGGTTCCCAACAGTCTGAAGTGGGACGAAGTTCTTCAGAAAGAAGAGCATAGTCTTTGTTTCCGTATATCCAAGAGTATATACGGCTGATAATGCTTTTGGGTGTTTTATCCATGAATAACATAATTAATTACTGAGCGGCCATAGTTATTTTCTGTGGCATGTGTAACTAAACTAGAAAAGGCATCATTATACCTGTCCTCAAAATTGTAGAGAGCTGTGAGCGTAGTCATTTGTACTGTTTCGAGTACATACGAATCTACAGAATAGACGATTGTTCCGTCTGGCTGGATGATGAACAAGTGCCTTGTTCTAAGGGCAGCTAACAAAGCATCTGTTAGCAGACGTCTATTTCTGAGGATGATTTGAAAAATGTCAAACCTTTCTTTTTTTTCAAAAAGCATGTTTTCTAAAAGCATACGATGTCTGTATCGTTTGGCTAATGTTAGCAAGACGGCTACATTGTCTCGCCAAAGGGTTGTTCTGGGTAGAGCTAGAGCCTGTTCAAGGGCTGCTATGCTGACAACTAAAAATCGCTCAAAGAGAGCAAGATTTTCCCATGTAAAATCGTCGAAAGACGGAGGAGTTAGCGTTCCTGTTGGAGGGACGTCTATACTGGGCCGATGGTAGGTGGGACTACCAAAAGGAGTTGGTTCGGACCCTGACGGGGAACCGGTATCGGGTTCCAGGGTTAACCCAGTCATGCTGAGTTCTAGATCTGAGGTATCTGGTTGTGCTGAAGCTTCTGCTTGAGCTCTTTCTCGAGCTAGTTCAGCTAAAAATATTCTGTGTTGGGCATCTGCCTCGGCTGGATCTCGGTTGAAGCAGTACCGAGGGTTGTCTGGGTCACCAGATTCATCCGAACCTGGAAAGGTCTCTGAGAGTGTTGTGTCACTCTTCCATGCACTCCACTGCATGGTGACGAGGGAGCCAAGAAGGTATATGGCTCTGATACCAAACTGAAGAAGAGGGTTTTTTTTTTTTTTTTTTTACAAAAACTGAAACAACAAACTTAACACTTACCGGTGACAAAAGGAAAGAGAGTGGTTAAAGCAGAGAGAGAGTAGAATAACCAGTCAGGCAGCCAGGTGCAACAATATTTATAAAGATTAATAAGGTGGGTTAAGGTCCACCTATGCTTCCGGTTTAGACGGTTGGTTAATGGTCTCAAGGTGATAAGCAAAAACTGAGAGGTAAGTTGTGCTCATGAGAAAGATTTATCATGGACTCATCTTCAGACCGACCCATGTGTAGGTCACCTGTTGGTATATGGACAACGGACAAAACGCCTAAACGCCTTTCTTGGCTAACGGCAATAGTCCTCAAAGGTCCATACCAGGCTTAAGGTCATCACTATGGCCATCATAACTTTCAACGAGAGCCATGCATGCTTAAACACAGATAATCTGTAATGAAGAAACCAAACATCATTCCGAAAGATAGACAGGAGAATAACTCATATTATTAACAAAATAAACATATTACAACAAGGCTTAGCCCTTCTGGCTATTCTAGAGGGAGATTAGCCTGCCATACCTGCGGGCTGTTTGCTATTTTCCTAAGAGATTGGCTTCTCCGGAAGTTAGTCGTGTCTTACAAATGAATGAGGAAGGGTATTTATAGAGAGAGTTACACATAAAGAGACAAAAGAAAAACTGTTTACATGTGAGTGATACTGTACATATAATTGTGACTACAGTAGCTACTGTAGCCATTATAGACTGAGAGGTGCACTGTGTTGGCACGGTTTTAGAGACCAGCTCTTATCTGAAGAGAATCTTTACTGTGCAGACGTCTCTTCTTGTTTGCCAATGAGACGCTCCTTTTTCTTTTGACTATGCTTACGCCATCATAAAAGATTCTTCGGGCTGCAATTCGTCGGTCGGGCCGAGCTGCGATCCATCGACTGTGCTTTCTGGATCCGGGTTGTCTTCTGAGTCGGGTGCATAATCATCAGCAAGCCCAAGTAACAATTCCTCCGTAAGATCTGGGTTCATTTTGAAGACATTCTGACGAACTGAGAGGTCACGTATTCCAAGCGTGACAAAGGTTTCCATGCTGCAGAGGATTTCTACTTTGATAGGGGTTTGATGCGGTTTCATCCGCTCAACTGTGCCATTTCCATATACCTCTGGTGTTTGAATAATTAGAGTTTCTGAGAGATAGATGGTGTAATATTTTGACTGAGGATTGCGGAGGTTTCCGCTGATCATTCTGACAAGCTCAGTTCGCTGTTGTTCTTGATGATACATGGTGATAGGAACTTGTCTTTCTGGGGCAAAGGATGGAACTTCTGAGACCCAAGAGGGTATTTCTTCTAAAATCCTTATTAAAGAGAAGGATTTAGCAGGAGATCCATAAGGGGCAAGGATCATTGTATGCAGGACATATGGGTATTCATGCATCAGGTTTCTAATCACCCATTTCTCTGTCTCTGGGAGGAGGAGTAAGTCTTCTTCTCTATGGATTTTGAGGAAGGCAATGAATCCGTATTTGTACAGAAGTGTAAACTCTGTGAGGTTGATGATCTCATATGAGGGTTTATCAACTATTAAGATAGGAGTCTGATTGCTTCCGCCTCGGAGAAGAGTAATATTTTCTTTACTGTAGGAGTCACCTATCAACTGAGTAAGAAAAGCCTCAAGTCTCGTTGTTTCTGAGGAGACATTGGTGGTGTCGCTGGTGCCATAGAAAGATTCAATTGAGAGGAAGACCCTAAAATTGAGTCTTCGATAAATAGGCGTTTTAAAGGCGCCTGTAACTTCTGCATAGGAGATTATCCCAGTAGATTCAGTCATGTTTTTCGCAAGACTTCTTGTTTCTTGCTGAGCCTGTGATATGAGGTTTCTTTGAGACCGCATATGTCTGAGAGAGGCGATGATAGCCTGTTTGCCTTCAATTTTGTATTGCCTTTCAAAGGCATGCCAGATATTATCTGCAATCAAGAGTTCTTCTCTCGTAAACTCTTTTCTTAAGTGTCCCATTTGGAACTGTTCTCTGTGTGCAATATATTTTAGGTAGACATTCCCTACCAGATTTTTCTGAGATAATCCTTCTTTTGAGATGCTGGGAGGATATAGAACTTGGTCTATATCTGTGATAATATGCCTATATTCTTTTAGCTGAGAGGAAGCTGAAGGCTTCTTAGAGGAGGATACAGTCATCCAAGGTTCTGTGGTAGGGTCAATTTCTGTGGAGTCCTCGCTTTTGAGGATTTTCTGAGAGGGAGCATAGTCATTTAGACTAGAGGCTTCACTATTATTGTCTTCAAGAGACAAAGTCCTGAGCGCCAGATATTCCTGGAATTGTTGGAACAGAAACTGGTTGTCCATTTCTTGCTCTGAGAGAGGTCTTTTGGAGACCATACTGTGTGCCTGGAAGCTTTGTCTTCCTATGGGAGTTTCTGTGTATCCTCTTCCTCTGGAAGGAACTCTTACTCCTTTTCCTCGAAACATCATCTTATCTTGAAAGAAAAACATAACTCTGAGTCAGTAGAAGAGTTAGCAAATATTTGTTCACGAGATAAGATATCTGCTAATTCATTTCTTTGTCCTGAGATATGAATGATATCAAAATCAAATTCATTTAAAAAATGATGCCAATTAATCAGCCTTTTCTGAGTTAATTTTCGAAGTGGTGCATTTCTAAAATGCTGTACAAATTTAGAGTCTGTTTCGACAATAAATCTTTTTGGTCTGAGAAAAAGAGCATATTTATCAATGCCAAAGATTACAGCTAATAACTCTTTTTCATGAGCATGATAATTGCACTGGGCAGGATTAAAAGTTCCTGATTTATAACAACAAATTTTTCTTCTTTTTTCTAAATCTTTGGGGTCTTTGGTCATATAGATAACTCCCCATTGTTTATCTGAGGCATCACTTCTAAGGATGAAAGTATCTTCAGTATTAGGTAGGCTGAGAGGAGGAATAGTTTTTACTATTTCTCGTAATTCCCGAACTATAGCTATATCTCTTTCAGTCCATTTGAAAGGATTTGTTTGTTCGGTTTTTGTTAATTTGGCCGAGAGACTACTGCGATATTTTGCTAGGTTTTTAATAAAATCACTAGCGCAGTTAAGGATTCCTAAATAACTCTGCAATTGTTTTCTGCTGGTTATGATTTCTGGGAAGTCAAGAATTTTTTTGACAATATGATCTTGTAGAGATATTTCTCCTTGCTTAATATGAACTCCTAAGAATTTTATTTCTCTTTGGCAGAGTTCGTATTTTTTGGGAGAGATCACGATACCGTGTTTCTCAAATTCGTTAAGGATAGCTTGAACATGTTGAAAATGTTCTGTTTCTGTGTGTGAAGCGACAAGAATGTCGTCAATATAGACTAAACAATAGTCTCTGTGTTCTCTAAAGATATCATCCATTCGTCTTTGAAAGACTTGAGGAGCGATACTGAGACCGAAAGGCATGACTAGCCATTCGTATTTTCCTTGAGGGACGCTAAATGCTGTCCAGGGGATAGAATCTTTGTGCATTCTTATTTGCCAGAATCCTGATTTGCAATCAAATTTGCTAAACCAAGTTCTTTTTTCAATAAGTTGAATAAGATTGTTTTTATCTGGGATCTTGTATGTGTCTTGAACAAGATTGTTGTTTAAGGCTCGATAGTCTATGACCATCCTGGCCTTTCCTCTGAGTTGTTCAGCGTGATTGTTAACTAAAAAGGCTGGACTATTATGAGGGCTCTGTGACGGTCTGATTAACCTTTGCTCAAGGAGTTCTTTGATTTGAATATGAAGTTCCTTTGTTTCATTAGGATTGGCTGGGTAAGCCTTTCCATTTATCTTTCGCTCTGGGTCTATGAGTCGGAGCTCACATTCGTATTTGTCTTTTTGCCACTGAGCTGTAGGATTTGTGCCTAAGATAGGTTCTGTGAGTTTTCTAAGCTTAGCTTGAGTTTTTGACTCTTTCTTTTGCTTGGAGTTTTCAACTGAGTGTTGATATATTTCTGCGAGGTAACATTCAATGTTATGACAGTCGCATCCTGAGTTAGGATTAGAGTTGCACATGGTGCAGGAATTTTTTGGTTTAGGGTTTAGGGTAGGAGAAGGAGGCGAGAGGTCGTCGCCGGTACCACCACGCTGGGCTGACAAAGCTCTGAGTTGAGCCATCGTGTATAACGGGAGAATGAGAGGAGGGACCTGAGAAAGGGATAGGACGAGCTGAGGAGGAGGGCCAAACGAGAGTTGGCAGGAGTCAAAGGCTTCAAAGAAGCTAATGCCAAGAATGGCCTCGGAATGAAGGGCTGGAATGACCCAAAATTGAACTTTATAAAAGGTCTGAGAGTCCTGAATAAGGAGAGAACGGGTTTTATGAGTTAACTCAAATTCACTGCCACCAGCGCCAACACCACGAAGGGGTTGTTCAGCAAGGATTAGATGAGAAGCTGGGAGGACGTCTGGTCCAATAAGTGATGTGGTACTGCCTGTGTCAATAAGAGCTTCAATAATGCGACCACCAAGGTTAGCGATAGGAAGGCGCACATAAAGAAGCATTCCACTGTCAACAGTATTACATCGAGCTGTTGGTTGCTGCATATAAAATGCATTTATGGAAGTATGCTGAGAGTCAACAATTTCTTCTATTTTAAGAGGAGGGTGACTGGGTTGAGATTTAACAATTTGCTGAGTAAAGGCAATAGAGAAGCGATTATCCTCAACTTCGCGCCAAAAGTCACTGAGCATATTTAAAGCGACATTCTTCGCATGAAGGCCGCGATTGTCAAAGATGACAACTATAAAACAAGTTTTGTGATAATGTAATTTGTGATCTTTGCTAACAAAGAAAATACATTCTTCGGTATCTCCTGAGATTGTGGTATATCCACAAGCTTCACATAAGAATATTTCTGAGGAAACGGCTGTTTCAAATGTCATTGGAATGTTAGAAGGTAGTGGATCTCGAAAGAGCCACTGTTTACAATTCCATTTGCTGCAAGACCAGATAGCATCTTGGTCTTCAAATTTTCTATATGGATTCTGAGCTGAGGAGGAAGATTCTCCTTTTTCAAAGTCTGCTGTAAAAGCATTACAGTAGACATCCGGTGGACATCGTTCAATTGTGTCGCTATCTGAACTGTGAAAGTCTTCGACTTGTTCCGCAGAGTCGTCTGAGGTTATGGAATAGACAGAATCTGGATCGACGGTATACAATTCAGAAGGATAGAGAATGTCGAAGTCATTCTCATCGGCTGAGGGGAGCATAATTTCAACAAGATTAACTCTTGCTTGCTTCTTATCTTTGTCTGGGCAATCTGGAGCAAAATGTCCAGGTTTTCCGCAAGTCCAACATTCTTTTGTTGTTTTTCCTGTGAATTTTTGTGAGGGTTTTCTATAATTAGAAACCTTCTTCTGAGAGGAAGTATTTTTTATCCAATACTTTCTTTTTTTAAATTTTTTAAATCTTTTTTCTGGATTTTTGAAAGAAAGTGATTTTCGAAACTTATGTTTTTTTTTTCTGGGAAAAGAAAAGTTTTTTCTTTTAAGAAAAGCTTTATACTTGTTTTCTGAGCATCCCCATTGAATAGAGGGATTAGTATCTCTTTCATCTTTAAATGATACTTCTGAGAAGGCTGATTCAATCAGCTTTTGCTCTTTTCTCATTTTCTTTCGTTGAGCAATATAATCCTGAGTATAGTTAATTCTTTCACCTAAAGAATTATCTTTAATATGGTTAACTCCATTAAATTTTCCTTTCCATGTTTGATATGATTGAAAGAGGGAGTCACCGATTACTGGGATTTTGCGAAAGTATTCGTCTTTAAGACTATCGTCTTCACATTTATAAAAGATAGCTCTAAAGTTATTAGTGTATTCTTCTAAAAACTTTAGATTACAAATTTGTAACTGAGCGAGCTTGTATTTAGCTTGTTCTTGTTCCTCATTAAGATGAGTAATCTGAGATTGTCCTATAAACTCTTTTGAGATTAAGAACACATATCCATCGACATTGCGTCGAGTCTGATATACTGTTTGAAACTCTAGTAAGAGATTTCGATGTTCTTCTGTGGTTCCTTTCTTAAGGAATTTAATATAACTCTTAACATTTCCTTCTAAGGAAAGTTCTGCATAGCTATGACAGCTTTCTGTGTTCCAAGTAGGCTGGAGGCTAAAACAAATTTCCATCTGTTCTTTCCACTTTTTGAGAGCGCTTTTAACGTCTCTGATTCCATCTAAATTGAGTTTTATTCCTATAGGATTAATGGCTTGTTCGGCCATAAATGTTTTTCCTTCAAAGAATTTGGAGGCTATAGGTTTCTGAGAATTCTTCTTTTTGTTAGAAGAAAAGATTGGAGTTTTAAACTCGATATTTTCTTTCTGAGTTCTAGCTTCGGGTTCTTCATCATAAACACGAGCTGTATATACCTGAACTGCGGGTGGAAGGTTGGGTTTTTCATCTGGAAGCTTTTTGCCTTGCAAAAGCAGATCTAATTCTTGAAAGTTTTTTGCTTTATTAAAATAAAACATATTAATCTGAGTTCTAGGAGAAGGTCTTGTCCTAGAGGGTGTTTCAGTCTGGGAAAAAGATTGTGATCTGGGTAATTGGATAAAAGGTTTTCTTCTAGAGGAGCTTGCTTCCGAAAAGCTTTGCCTAGAGAAACTGGGAGAGGCAAAATTTATGCCTGAGTGGATTACCGCTTCTTCTGAAGGGGTATTAGAAATTACTGAAGTTGGTTTTCCAAATTTTAACGATACTGAGGTTCCTTCCTGTTGTACAAAATCTAGAGTGTTGTACTTTTTCTTAAAAGGAACAGTTTCTGGAAAATTCCATATTCTGAAGTTATCATCGGATAACATACCTGCTGTAGGTATCCTCCGAAATGTATAATCTTCCATGTCTCTAGTGGTACGAATAAGAATTTCTTCATTAATTCGTCCTTTAGGAATGTGAGGGAGGAGTCCATCCTGAGAGTTCATACAGAACATGCAATAACTTTGAAATTCTACTGAAAGAATTCCTTCGTTAACTATATAGTTTTCATAACCCTGTGTGTTAACGAGGAGTTTGATATATCTGGCTGAGGTAATAGGCAGAACATAGCCTGGAATGACATTGAAATAGGCAACATTACTTCTTAAATCTAATTGACCAATGCCTATAATACTGTCTCTAAATACTGAGTTTCGTTCATCTACAAGAACGAGGCAAATTCGTATATTAGGATCTGGGAGGTGTAGTCCTTGAATTCTACACTGAAAAAGACCATGGGATAAATACTGAAATCCCTGTTTTCTTCTGAGATCTATCCATGTTGGATGGAAGACATCAAATTTTTGCATAGTTTGAGTAACTGTAACAAGATTACTCCATTTTGCAAGTTCGTAATCTTTTCCTTTAGGAGTTTCTCCATTAGTATACAAATCTTTGTATCTAACTGGGGGCAAAGTTTGCTTTGTTATAGCATTTTCTATAACTTTCCATTCGGAATCTCCAAATTTTGACCAATCCATTTGTGGTTTATTTTCAAAATATTTGGCTTTAACATTTTCACCAAATTTCTTTAATTGAAACATGTTTATCTGTGCTCTTCCTAATGGAGGATTAGGAGGTTGTAACTGAGGAGAGACCTCAGTCTTTTTGGCTGAGCTCTGAACTTTGTCAGAAAGATTTTGTATCTGGGTTTTAAGAGAATTTATCTGCTTCTCTCGAATTTTTGAGTTTAATTCATGCTTTTGTTCAAGCAGAGAAATTTTTTCATATATTTCTTTAAGTATAGTCATTTGACTATTTAAATTATTCTGAGTTTCTCTTTTGTTTTGTTCGACAAAAGATTTTATACTGTGAATGCTTGATCCTAAAGAGGCGCAAGCGTCTTCAATTAATCTGCAGTTTTTTTCAAAATAATCAAGATTCGTTCTAACTGCGTCAGCTATAGAATGGAGGTTTTGATCGTTTTCTATGAACAATCTTAGATCTGAGAGTTGGACGGACAGCTGATTAAGAACAGCTTCTTGTTCTGAGATTTGAACTTTAGTTTCTGCTAAAGTCTGTGTTAGGACTTCTTGTCTATGAAGGTTACTATGTAACTGTGAGGCTAAGGAATTTAATCCTTTGCTTAGACTCTGTTGATATTCTGTAAAAACTTGAAAAAATCTTTCAAGTCCTTTTCTAAGATTTTCATGATTTTGTCCTTTGATTTTTTCTGATTCAATTAATTCTTCTCTTAATTGAAGGATTCCTGAGGAGAGAAAATTTTGGCTTTTGCCGATTAACTGAGTAAGTTTTAAAGTGTTTGTTTGTTCTAACTCATGTTTTTCAATTAAAAAGTTTTTTCCACTTTTAATAAAACTTTCTATTTTCTGAAGGAATTCAGGAAGTGAAGGAGTTTTTACTCCTTTTGATGGCACTGAGGTTTCATAAGGGATGATTTGCATAATCGACATATGAAACTTAATTAAAATCTGAGCCTGTAGCTTTTCCAATGGCTACAATTTTTTCTGACATAGGTTTTATTAACCTAAGAATTTCTTGAATATCTGTAAAGATTTTTTCAGAGACTTCTTCTTGAAGTCTAGAGTTTTCAAGATAATTTAAAATTTCTTGAGTATCTTCAAAAATCTGTGTTTGACATTTTTTTATGTCTTGACTAGATTCCAGTAAGGCTGAAAGTACTTCTACCAAGTTGGAAGGTAGCTGTGTATTGATTTCACTGAGGATCTTATCTAGAAGATCTAACTGTAACTTGAGCTCATTCGCTCTTTCTGTCTGAGTATTGCTTAGTTTGCCTAAGCCTTCCAGTGTCCACAAAAGCAGATCATTCGTGTGGTTGCCTAGTGCGACAAATTCACTAAGGCTGGGGTTGAGGCTAGAGATGTGTCTAGCATGTGCATACTTACTGTGTGGTTCCCAACAGTCTGAAGTGGGACGAAGTTCTTCAGAAAGAAGAGCATAGTCTTTGTTTCCGTATATCCAAGAGTATATACGGCTGATAATGCTTTTGGGTGTTTTATCCATGAATAACATAATTAATTACTGAGCGGCCATAGTTATTTTCTGTGGCATGTGTAACTAAACTAGAAAAGGCATCATTATACCTGTCCTCAAAATTGTAGAGAGCTGTGAGCGTAGTCATTTGTACTGTTTCGAGTACATACGAATCTACAGAATAGACGATTGTTCCGTCTGGCTGGATGATGAACAAGTGCCTTGTTCTAAGGGCAGCTAACAAAGCATCTGTTAGCAGACGTCTATTTCTGAGGATGATTTGAAAAATGTCAAACCTTTCTTTTTTTTCAAAAAGCATGTTTTCTAAAAGCATACGATGTCTGTATCGTTTGGCTAATGTTAGCAAGACGGCTACATTGTCTCGCCAAAGGGTTGTTCTGGGTAGAGCTAGAGCCTGTTCAAGGGCTGCTATGCTGACAACTAAAAATCGCTCAAAGAGAGCAAGATTTTCCCATGTAAAATCGTCGAAAGACGGAGGAGTTAGCGTTCCTGTTGGAGGGACGTCTATACTGGGCCGATGGTAGGTGGGACTACCAAAAGGAGTTGGTTCGGACCCTGACGGGGAACCGGTATCGGGTTCCAGGGTTAACCCAGTCATGCTGAGTTCTAGATCTGAGGTATCTGGTTGTGCTGAAGCTTCTGCTTGAGCTCTTTCTCGAGCTAGTTCAGCTAAAAATATTCTGTGTTGGGCATCTGCCTCGGCTGGATCTCGGTTGAAGCAGTACCGAGGGTTGTCTGGGTCACCAGATTCATCCGAACCTGGAAAGGTCTCTGAGAGTGTTGTGTCACTCTTCCATGCACTCCACTGCATGGTGACGAGGGAGCCAAGAAGGTATATGGCTCTGATACCAAACAACTGAAGAAGAGGGTTTTTTTTTTTTTTTTTTTTTTTTTTTTTTTTTACAAAAACTGAAACAACAAACTTAACACTTACCGGTGACAAAAGGAAAGAGAGTGGTTAAAGCAGAGAGAGAGTAGAATAACCAGTCAGGCAGCCAGGTGCAACAATATTTATAAAGATTAATAAGGTGGGTTAAGGTCCACCTATGCTTCCGGTTTAGACGGTTGGTTAATGGTCTCAAGGTGATAAGCAAAAACTGAGAGGTAAGTTGTGCTCATGAGAAAGATTTATCATGGACTCATCTTCAGACCGACCCATGTGTAGGTCACCTGTTGGTATATGGACAACGGACAAAACGCCTAAACGCCTTTCTTGGCTAACGGCAATAGTCCTCAAAGGTCCATACCAGGCTTAAGGTCATCACTATGGCCATCATAACTTTCAACGAGAGCCATGCATGCTTAAACACAGATAATCTGTAATGAAGAAACCAAACATCATTCCGAAAGATAGACAGGAGAATAACTCATATTATTAACAAAATAAACATATTACAACAAGGCTTAGCCCTTCTGGCTATTCTAGAGGGAGATTAGCCTGCCATACCTGCGGGCTGTTTGCTATTTTCCTAAGAGATTGGCTTCTCCGGAAGTTAGTCGTGTCTTACAAATGAATGAGGAAGGGTATTTATAGAGAGAGTTACACATAAAGAGACAAAAGAAAAACTGTTTACATGTGAGTGATACTGTACATATAATTGTGACTACAGTAGCTACTGTAGCCATTATAGACTGAGAGGTGCACTGTGTTGGCACGGTTTTAGAGACCAGCTCTTATCTGAAGAGAATCTTTACTGTGCAGACGTCTCTTCTTGTTTGCCAATGAGACGCTCCTTTTTCTTTTGACTATGCTTACGCCATCATAAAAGATTCTTCGGGCTGCAATTCGTCGGTCGGGCCGAGCTGCGATCCATCGACTGTGCTTTCTGGATCCGGGTTGTCTTCTGAGTCGGGTGCATAATCATCAGCAAGCCCAAGTAACAATTCCTCCGTAAGATCTGGGTTCATTTTGAAGACATTCTGACGAACTGAGAGGTCACGTATTCCAAGCGTGACAAAGGTTTCCATGCTGCAGAGGATTTCTACTTTGATAGGGGTTTGATGCGGTTTCATCCGCTCAACTGTGCCATTTCCATATACCTCTGGTGTTTGAATAATTAGAGTTTCTGAGAGATAGATGGTGTAATATTTTGACTGAGGATTGCGGAGGTTTCCGCTGATCATTCTGACAAGCTCAGTTCGCTGTTGTTCTCGATGATACATGGTGATAGGAACTTGTCTTTCTGGGGCAAAGGATGGAACTTCTGAGACCCAAGAGGGTATTTCTTCTAAAATCCTTATTAAAGAGAAGGATTTAGCAGGAGATCCATAAGGGGCAAGGATCATTGTATGCAGGACATATGGGTATTCATGCATCAGGTTTCTAATCACCCATTTCTCTGTCTCTGGGAGGAGGAGTAAGTCTTCTTCTCTATGGATTTTGAGGAAGGCAATGAATCCGTATTTGTACAGAAGTGTAAACTCTGTGAGGTTGATGATCTCATATGAGGGTTTATCAACTATTAAGATAGGAGTCTGATTGCTTCCGCCTCGGAGAAGAGTAATATTTTCTTTACTGTAGGAGTCACCTATCAACTGAGTAAGAAAAGCCTCAAGTCTCGTTGTTTCTGAGGAGACATTGGTGGTGTCGCTGGTGCCATAGAAAGAGTCAATTGAGAGGAAGACCCTAAAATTGAGTCTTCGATAAATAGGCGTTTTAAAGGCGCCTGTAACTTCTGCATAGGAGATTATCCCAGTAGATTCAGTCATGTTTTTCGCAAGACTTCTTGTTTCTTGCTGAGCCTGTGATATGAGGTTTCTTTGAGACCGCATATGTCTGAGAGAGGCGATGATAGCCTGTTTGCCTTCAATTTTGTATTGCCTTTCAAAGGCATGCCAGATATTATCTGCAATCAAGAGTTCTTCTCTCGTAAACTCTTTTCTTAAGTGTCCCATTTGGAACTGTTCTCTGTGTGCAATATATTTTAGGTAGACATTCCCTACCAGATTTTTCTGAGATAATCCTTCTTTTGAGATGCTGGGAGGATATAGAACTTGGTCTATATCTGTGATAATATGCCTATATTCTTTTAGCTGAGAGGAAGCTGAAGGCTTCTTAGAGGAGGATACAGTCATCCAAGGTTCTGTGGTAGGGTCAATTTCTGTGGAGTCCTCGCTTTTGAGGATTTTCTGAGAGGGAGCATAGTCATTTAGACTAGAGGCTTCACTATTATTGTCTTCAAGAGACAAAGTCCTGAGCGCCAGATATTCCTGGAATTGTTGGAACAGAAACTGGTTGTCCATTTCTTGCTCTGAGAGAGGTCTTTTGGAGACCATACTGTGTGCCTGGAAGCTTTGTCTTCCTATGGGAGTTTCTGTGTATCCTCTTCCTCTGGAAGGAACTCTTACTCCTTTTCCTCGAAACATCATCTTATCTTGAAAGAAAAACATAACTCTGAGTCAGTAGAAGAGTTAGCAAATATTTGTTCACGAGATAAGATATCTGCTAATTCATTTCTTTGTCCTGAGATATGAATGATATCAAAATCAAATTCATTTAAAAAATGATGCCAATTAATCAGCCTTTTCTGAGTTAATTTTCGAAGTGGTGCATTTCTAAAATGCTGTACAAATTTAGAGTCTGTTTCGACAATAAATCTTTTTGGTCTGAGAAAAAGAGCATATTTATCAATGCCAAAGATTACAGCTAATAACTCTTTTTCATGAGCATGATAATTGCACTGGGCAGGATTAAAAGTTCCTGATTTATAACAACAAATTTTTCTTCTTTTTTCTAAATCTTTGGGGTCTTTGGTCATATAGATAACTCCCCATTGTTTATCTGAGGCATCACTTCTAAGGATGAAAGTATCTTCAGTATTAGGTAGGCTGAGAGGAGGAATAGTTTTTACTATTTCTCGTAATTCCCGAACTATAGCTATATCTCTTTCAGTCCATTTGAAAGGATTTGTTTGTTCGGTTTTTGTTAATTTGGCCGAGAGACTACTGCGATATTTTGCTAGGTTTTTAATAAAATCACTAGCGCAGTTAAGGATTCCTAAATAACTCTGCAATTGTTTTCTGCTGGTTATGATTTCTGGGAAGTCAAGAATTTTTTTGACAATATGATCTTGTAGAGATATTTCTCCTTGCTTAATATGAACTCCTAAGAATTTTATTTCTCTTTGGCAGAGTTCGTATTTTTTGGGAGAGATCACGATACCGTGTTTCTCAAATTCGTTAAGGATAGCTTGAACATGTTGAAAATGTTCTGTTTCTGTGTGTGAAGCGACAAGAATGTCGTCAATATAGACTAAACAATAGTCTCTGTGTTCTCTAAAGATATCATCCATTCGTCTTTGAAAGACTTGAGGAGCGATACTGAGACCGAAAGGCATGACTAGCCATTCGTATTTTCCTTGAGGGACGCTAAATGCTGTCCAGGGGATAGAATCTTTGTGCATTCTTATTTGCCAGAATCCTGATTTGCAATCAAATTTGCTAAACCAAGTTCTTTTTTCAATAAGTTGAATAAGATTGTTTTTATCTGGGATCTTGTATGTGTCTTGAACAAGATTGTTGTTTAAGGCTCGATAGTCTATGACCATCCTGGCCTTTCCTCTGAGTTGTTCAGCGTGATTGTTAACTAAAAAGGCTGGACTATTATGAGGGCTCTGTGACGGTCTGATTAACCTTTGCTCAAGGAGTTCTTTGATTTGAATATGAAGTTCCTTTGTTTCATTAGGATTGGCTGGGTAAGCCTTTCCATTTATCTTTCGCTCTGGGTCTATGAGTCGGAGCTCACATTCGTATTTGTCTTTTTGCCACTGAGCTGTAGGATTTGTGCCTAAGATAGGTTCTGTGAGTTTTCTAAGCTTAGCTTGAGTTTTTGACTCTTTCTTTTGCTTGGAGTTTTCAACTGAGTGTTGATATATTTCTGCGAGGTAACATTCAATGTTATGACAGTCGCATCCTGAGTTAGGATTAGAGTTGCACATGGTGCAGGAATTTTTTGGTTTAGGGTTTAGGGTAGGAGAAGGAGGCGAGAGGTCGTCGCCGGTACCACCACGCTGGGCTGACAAAGCTCTGAGTTGAGCCATCGTGTATAACGGGAGAATGAGAGGAGGGACCTGAGAAAGGGATAGGACGAGCTGAGGAGGAGGGCCAAACGAGAGTTGGCAGGAGTCAAAGGCTTCAAAGAAGCTAATGCCAAGAATGGCCTCGGAATGAAGGGCTGGAATGACCCAAAATTGAACTTTATAAAAGGTCTGAGAGTCCTGAATAAGGAGAGAACGGGTTTTATGAGTTAACTCAAATTCACTGCCACCAGCGCCAACACCACGAAGGGGTTGTTCAGCAAGGATTAGATGAGAAGCTGGGAGGACGTCTGGTCCAATAAGTGATGTGGTACTGCCTGTGTCAATAAGAGCTTCAATAATGCGACCACCAAGGTTAGCGATAGGAAGGCGCACATAAAGAAGCATTCCACTGTCAACAGTATTACATCGAGCTGTTGGTTGCTGCATATAAAATGCATTTATGGAAGTATGCTGAGAGTCAACAATTTCTTCTATTTTAAGAGGAGGGTGACTGGGTTGAGATTTAACAATTTGCTGAGTAAAGGCAATAGAGAAGCGATTATCCTCAACTTCGCGCCAAAAGTCACTGAGCATATTTAAAGCGACATTCTTCGCATGAAGGCCGCGATTGTCAAAGATGACAACTATAAAACAAGTTTTGTGATAATGTAATTTGTGATCTTTGCTAACAAAGAAAATACATTCTTCGGTATCTCCTGAGATTGTGGTATATCCACAAGCTTCACATAAGAATATTTCTGAGGAAACGGCTGTTTCAAATGTCATTGGAATGTTAGAAGGTAGTGGATCTCGAAAGAGCCACTGTTTACAATTCCATTTGCTGCAAGACCAGATAGCATCTTGGTCTTCAAATTTTCTATATGGATTCTGAGCTGAGGAGGAAGATTCTCCTTTTTCAAAGTCTGCTGTAAAAGCATTACAGTAGACATCCGGTGGACATCGTTCAATTGTGTCGCTATCTGAACTGTGAAAGTCTTCGACTTGTTCCGCAGAGTCGTCTGAGGTTATGGAATAGACAGAATCTGGATCGACGGTATACAATTCAGAAGGATAGAGAATGTCGAAGTCATTCTCATCGGCTGAGGGGAGCATAATTTCAACAAGATTAACTCTTGCTTGCTTCTTATCTTTGTCTGGGCAATCTGGAGCAAAATGTCCAGGTTTTCCGCAAGTCCAACATTCTTTTGTTGTTTTTCCTGTGAATTTTTGTGAGGGTTTTCTATAATTAGAAACCTTCTTCTGAGAGGAAGTATTTTTTATCCAATACTTTCTTTTTTTAAATTTTTTAAATCTTTTTTCTGGATTTTTGAAAGAAAGTGATTTTCGAAACTTATGTTTTTTTTTTCTGGGAAAAGAAAAGTTTTTTCTTTTAAGAAAAGCTTTATACTTGTTTTCTGAGCATCCCCATTGAATAGAGGGATTAGTATCTCTTTCATCTTTAAATGATACTTCTGAGAAGGCTGATTCAATCAGCTTTTGCTCTTTTCTCATTTTCTTTCGTTGAGCAATATAATCCTGAGTATAGTTAATTCTTTCACCTAAAGAATTATCTTTAATATGGTTAACTCCATTAAATTTTCCTTTCCATGTTTGATATGATTGAAAGAGGGAGTCACCGATTACTGGGATTTTGCGAAAGTATTCGTCTTTAAGACTATCGTCTTCACATTTATAAAAGATAGCTCTAAAGTTATTAGTGTATTCTTCTAAAAACTTTAGATTACAAATTTGTAACTGAGCGAGCTTGTATTTAGCTTGTTCTTGTTCCTCATTAAGATGAGTAATCTGAGATTGTCCTATAAACTCTTTTGAGATTAAGAACACATATCCATCGACATTGCGTCGAGTCTGATATACTGTTTGAAACTCTAGTAAGAGATTTCGATGTTCTTCTGTGGTTCCTTTCTTAAGGAATTTAATATAACTCTTAACATTTCCTTCTAAGGAAAGTTCTGCATAGCTATGACAGCTTTCTGTGTTCCAAGTAGGCTGGAGGCTAAAACAAATTTCCATCTGTTCTTTCCACTTTTTGAGAGCGCTTTTAACGTCTCTGATTCCATCTAAATTGAGTTTTATTCCTATAGGATTAATGGCTTGTTCGGCCATAAATGTTTTTCCTTCAAAGAATTTGGAGGCTATAGGTTTCTGAGAATTCTTCTTTTTGTTAGAAGAAAAGATTGGAGTTTTAAACTCGATATTTTCTTTCTGAGTTCTAGCTTCGGGTTCTTCATCATAAACACGAGCTGTATATACCTGAACTGCGGGTGGAAGGTTGGGTTTTTCATCTGGAAGCTTTTTGCCTTGCAAAAGCAGATCTAATTCTTGAAAGTTTTTTGCTTTATTAAAATAAAACATATTAATCTGAGTTCTAGGAGAAGGTCTTGTCCTAGAGGGTGTTTCAGTCTGGGAAAAAGATTGTGATCTGGGTAATTGGATAAAAGGTTTTCTTCTAGAGGAGCTTGCTTCCGAAAAGCTTTGCCTAGAGAAACTGGGAGAGGCAAAATTTATGCCTGAGTGGATTACCGCTTCTTCTGAAGGGGTATTAGAAATTACTGAAGTTGGTTTTCCAAATTTTAACGATACTGAGGTTCCTTCCTGTTGTACAAAATCTAGAGTGTTGTACTTTTTCTTAAAAGGAACAGTTTCTGGAAAATTCCATATTCTGAAGTTATCATCGGATAACATACCTGCTGTAGGTATCCTCCGAAATGTATAATCTTCCATGTCTCTAGTGGTACGAATAAGAATTTCTTCATTAATTCGTCCTTTAGGAATGTGAGGGAGGAGTCCATCCTGAGAGTTCATACAGAACATGCAATAACTTTGAAATTCTACTGAAAGAATTCCTTCGTTAACTATATAGTTTTCATAACCCTGTGTGTTAACGAGGAGTTTGATATATCTGGCTGAGGTAATAGGCAGAACATAGCCTGGAATGACATTGAAATAGGCAACATTACTTCTTAAATCTAATTGACCAATGCCTATAATACTGTCTCTAAATACTGAGTTTCGTTCATCTACAAGAACGAGGCAAATTCGTATATTAGGATCTGGGAGGTGTAGTCCTTGAATTCTACACTGAAAAAGACCATGGGATAAATACTGAAATCCCTGTTTTCTTCTGAGATCTATCCATGTTGGATGGAAGACATCAAATTTTTGCATAGTTTGAGTAACTGTAACAAGATTACTCCATTTTGCAAGTTCGTAATCTTTTCCTTTAGGAGTTTCTCCATTAGTATACAAATCTTTGTATCTAACTGGGGGCAAAGTTTGCTTTGTTATAGCATTTTCTATAACTTTCCATTCGGAATCTCCAAATTTTGACCAATCCATTTGTGGTTTATTTTCAAAATATTTGGCTTTAACATTTTCACCAAATTTCTTTAATTGAAACATGTTTATCTGTGCTCTTCCTAATGGAGGATTAGGAGGTTGTAACTGAGGAGAGACCTCAGTCTTTTTGGCTGAGCTCTGAACTTTGTCAGAAAGATTTTGTATCTGGGTTTTAAGAGAATTTATCTGCTTCTCTCGAATTTTTGAGTTTAATTCATGCTTTTGTTCAAGCAGAGAAATTTTTTCATATATTTCTTTAAGTATAGTCATTTGACTATTTAAATTATTCTGAGTTTCTCTTTTGTTTTGTTCGACAAAAGATTTTATACTGTGAATGCTTGATCCTAAAGAGGCGCAAGCGTCTTCAATTAATCTGCAGTTTTTTTCAAAATAATCAAGATTCGTTCTAACTGCGTCAGCTATAGAATGGAGGTTTTGATCGTTTTCTATGAACAATCTTAGATCTGAGAGTTGGACGGACAGCTGATTAAGAACAGCTTCTTGTTCTGAGATTTGAACTTTAGTTTCTGCTAAAGTCTGTGTTAGGACTTCTTGTCTATGAAGGTTACTATGTAACTGTGAGGCTAAGGAATTTAATCCTTTGCTTAGACTCTGTTGATATTCTGTAAAAACTTGAAAAAATCTTTCAAGTCCTTTTCTAAGATTTTCATGATTTTGTCCTTTGATTTTTTCTGATTCAATTAATTCTTCTCTTAATTGAAGGATTCCTGAGGAGAGAAAATTTTGGCTTTTGCCGATTAACTGAGTAAGTTTTAAAGTGTTTGTTTGTTCTAACTCATGTTTTTCAATTAAAAAGTTTTTTCCACTTTTAATAAAACTTTCTATTTTCTGAAGGAATTCAGGAAGTGAAGGAGTTTTTACTCCTTTTGATGGCACTGAGGTTTCATAAGGGATGATTTGCATAATCGACATATGAAACTTAATTAAAATCTGAGCCTGTAGCTTTTCCAATGGCTACAATTTTTTCTGACATAGGTTTTATTAACCTAAGAATTTCTTGAATATCTGTAAAGATTTTTTCAGAGACTTCTTCTTGAAGTCTAGAGTTTTCAAGATAATTTAAAATTTCTTGAGTATCTTCAAAAATCTGTGTTTGACATTTTTTTATGTCTTGACTAGATTCCAGTAAGGCTGAAAGTACTTCTACCAAGTTGGAAGGTAGCTGTGTATTGATTTCACTGAGGATCTTATCTAGAAGATCTAACTGTAACTTGAGCTCATTCGCTCTTTCTGTCTGAGTATTGCTTAGTTTGCCTAAGCCTTCCAGTGTCCACAAAAGCAGATCATTCGTGTGGTTGCCTAGTGCGACAAATTCACTAAGGCTGGGGTTGAGGCTAGAGATGTGTCTAGCATGTGCATACTTACTGTGTGGTTCCCAACAGTCTGAAGTGGGACGAAGTTCTTCAGAAAGAAGAGCATAGTCTTTGTTTCCGTATATCCAAGAGTATATACGGCTGATAATGCTTTTGGGTGTTTTATCCATGAATAACATAATTAATTACTGAGTGGCCATAGTTATTTTCTGTGGCATGTGTAACTAAACTAGAAAAGGCATCATTATACCTGTCCTCAAAATTGTAGAGAGCTGTGAGCGTAGTCATTTGTACTGTTTCGAGTACATACGAATCTACAGAATAGACGATTGTTCCGTCTGGCTGGATGATGAACAAGTGCCTTGTTCTAAGGGCAGCTAACAAAGCATCTGTTAGCAGACGTCTATTTCTGAGGATGATTTGAAAAATGTCAAACCTTTCTTTTTTTTCAAAAAGCATGTTTTCTAAAAGCATACGATGTCTGTATCGTTTGGCTAATGTTAGCAAGACGGCTACATTGTCTCGCCAAAGGGTTGTTCTGGGTAGAGCTAGAGCCTGTTCAAGGGCTGCTATGCTGACAACTAAAAATCGCTCAAAGAGAGCAAGATTTTCCCATGTAAAATCGTCGAAAGACGGAGGAGTTAGCGTTCCTGTTGGAGGGACGTCTATACTGGGCCGATGGTAGGTGGGACTACCAAAAGGAGTTGGTTCGGACCCTGACGGGGAACCGGTATCGGGTTCCAGGGTTAACCCAGTCATGCTGAGTTCTAGATCTGAGGTATCTGGTTGTGCTGAAGCTTCTGCTTGAGCTCTTTCTCGAGCTAGTTCAGCTAAAAATATTCTGTGTTGGGCATCTGCCTCGGCTGGATCTCGGTTGAAGCAGTACCGAGGGTTGTCTGGGTCACCAGATTCATCCGAACCTGGAAAGGTCTCTGAGAGTGTTGTGTCACTCTTCCATGCACTCCACTGCATGGTGACGAGGGAGCCAAGAAGGTATATGGCTCTGATACCAAACTGAAGAAGAGGGTTTTTTTTTTTTTTTTTTTTTTTTTTTTTTTTTTTTTTTACAAAAACTGAAACAACAAACTTAACACTTACCGGTGACAAAAGGAAAGAGAGTGGTTAAAGCAGAGAGAGAGTAGAATAACCAGTCAGGCAGCCAGGTGCAACAATATTTATAAAGATTAATAAGGTGGGTTAAGGTCCACCTATGCTTCCGGTTTAGACGGTTGGTTAATGGTCTCAAGGTGATAAGCAAAAACTGAGAGGTAAGTTGTGCTCATGAGAAAGATTTATCATGGACTCATCTTCAGACCGACCCATGTGTAGGTCACCTGTTGGTATATGGACAACGGACAAAACGCCTAAACGCCTTTCTTGGCTAACGGCAATAGTCCTCAAAGGTCCATACCAGGCTTAAGGTCATCACTATGGCCATCATAACTTTCAACGAGAGCCATGCATGCTTAAACACAGATAATCTGTAATGAAGAAACCAAACATCATTCCGAAAGATAGACAGGAGAATAACTCATATTATTAACAAAATAAACATATTACAACAAGGCTTAGCCCTTCTGGCTATTCTAGAGGGAGATTAGCCTGCCATACCTGCGGGCTGTTTGCTATTTTCCTAAGAGATTGGCTTCTCCGGAAGTTAGTCGTGTCTTACAAATGAATGAGGAAGGGTATTTATAGAGAGAGTTACACATAAAGAGACAAAAGAAAAACTGTTTACATGTGAGTGATACTGTACATATAATTGTGACTACAGTAGCTACTGTAGCCATTATAGACTGAGAGGTGCACTGTGTTGGCACGGTTTTAGAGACCAGCTCTTATCTGAAGAGAATCTTTACTGTGCAGACGTCTCTTCTTGTTTGCCAATGAGACGCTCCTTTTTCTTTTGACTATGCTTACGCCATCATAAAAGATTCTTCGGGCTGCAATTCGTCGGTCGGGCCGAGCTGCGATCCATCGACTGTGCTTTCTGGATCCGGGTTGTCTTCTGAGTCGGGTGCATAATCATCAGCAAGCCCAAGTAACAATTCCTCCGTAAGATCTGGGTTCATTTTGAAGACATTCTGACGAACTGAGAGGTCACGTATTCCAAGCGTGACAAAGGTTTCCATGCTGCAGAGGATTTCTACTTTGATAGGGGTTTGATGCGGTTTCATCCGCTCAACTGTGCCATTTCCATATACCTCTGGTGTTTGAATAATTAGAGTTTCTGAGAGATAGATGGTGTAATATTTTGACTGAGGATTGCGGAGGTTTCCGCTGATCATTCTGACAAGCTCAGTTCGCTGTTGTTCTCGATGATACATGGTGATAGGAACTTGTCTTTCTGGGGCAAAGGATGGAACTTCTGAGACCCAAGAGGGTATTTCTTCTAAAATCCTTATTAAAGAGAAGGATTTAGCAGGAGATCCATAAGGGGCAAGGATCATTGTATGCAGGACATATGGGTATTCATGCATCAGGTTTCTAATCACCCATTTCTCTGTCTCTGGGAGGAGGAGTAAGTCTTCTTCTCTATGGATTTTGAGGAAGGCAATGAATCCGTATTTGTACAGAAGTGTAAACTCTGTGAGGTTGATGATCTCATATGAGGGTTTATCAACTATTAAGATAGGAGTCTGATTGCTTCCGCCTCGGAGAAGAGTAATATTTTCTTTACTGTAGGAGTCACCTATCAACTGAGTAAGAAAAGCCTCAAGTCTCGTTGTTTCTGAGGAGACATTGGTGGTGTCGCTGGTGCCATAGAAAGATTCAATTGAGAGGAAGACCCTAAAATTGAGTCTTCGATAAATAGGCGTTTTAAAGGCGCCTGTAACTTCTGCATAGGAGATTATCCCAGTAGATTCAGTCATGTTTTTCGCAAGACTTCTTGTTTCTTGCTGAGCCTGTGATATGAGGTTTCTTTGAGACCGCATATGTCTGAGAGAGGCGATGATAGCCTGTTTGCCTTCAATTTTGTATTGCCTTTCAAAGGCATGCCAGATATTATCTGCAATCAAGAGTTCTTCTCTCGTAAACTCTTTTCTTAAGTGTCCCATTTGGAACTGTTCTCTGTGTGCAATATATTTTAGGTAGACATTCCCTACCAGATTTTTCTGAGATAATCCTTCTTTTGAGATGCTGGGAGGATATAGAACTTGGTCTATATCTGTGATAATATGCCTATATTCTTTTAGCTGAGAGGAAGCTGAAGGCTTCTTAGAGGAGGATACAGTCATCCAAGGTTCTGTGGTAGGGTCAATTTCTGTGGAGTCCTCGCTTTTGAGGATTTTCTGAGAGGGAGCATAGTCATTTAGACTAGAGGCTTCACTATTATTGTCTTCAAGAGACAAAGTCCTGAGCGCCAGATATTCCTGGAATTGTTGGAACAGAAACTGGTTGTCCATTTCTTGCTCTGAGAGAGGTCTTTTGGAGACCATACTGTGTGCCTGGAAGCTTTGTCTTCCTATGGGAGTTTCTGTGTATCCTCTTCCTCTGGAAGGAACTCTTACTCCTTTTCCTCGAAACATCATCTTATCTTGAAAGAAAAACATAACTCTGAGTCAGTAGAAGAGTTAGCAAATATTTGTTCACGAGATAAGATATCTGCTAATTCATTTCTTTGTCCTGAGATATGAATGATATCAAAATCAAATTCATTTAAAAAATGATGCCAATTAATCAGCCTTTTCTGAGTTAATTTTCGAAGTGGTGCATTTCTAAAATGCTGTACAAATTTAGAGTCTGTTTCGACAATAAATCTTTTTGGTCTGAGAAAAAGAGCATATTTATCAATGCCAAAGATTACAGCTAATAACTCTTTTTCATGAGCATGATAATTGCACTGGGCAGGATTAAAAGTTCCTGATTTATAACAACAAATTTTTCTTCTTTTTTCTAAATCTTTGGGGTCTTTGGTCATATAGATAACTCCCCATTGTTTATCTGAGGCATCACTTCTAAGGATGAAAGTATCTTCAGTATTAGGTAGGCTGAGAGGAGGAATAGTTTTTACTATTTCTCGTAATTCCCGAACTATAGCTATATCTCTTTCAGTCCATTTGAAAGGATTTGTTTGTTCGGTTTTTGTTAATTTGGCCGAGAGACTACTGCGATATTTTGCTAGGTTTTTAATAAAATCACTAGCGCAGTTAAGGATTCCTAAATAACTCTGCAATTGTTTTCTGCTGGTTATGATTTCTGGGAAGTCAAGAATTTTTTTGACAATATGATCTTGTAGAGATATTTCTCCTTGCTTAATATGAACTCCTAAGAATTTTATTTCTCTTTGGCAGAGTTCGTATTTTTTGGGAGAGATCACGATACCGTGTTTCTCAAATTCGTTAAGGATAGCTTGAACATGTTGAAAATGTTCTGTTTCTGTGTGTGAAGTGACAAGAATGTCGTCAATATAGACTAAACAATAGTCTCTGTGTTCTCTAAAGATATCATCCATTCGTCTTTGAAAGACTTGAGGAGCGATACTGAGACCGAAAGGCATGACTAGCCATTCGTATTTTCCTTGAGGGACGCTAAATGCTGTCCAGGGGATAGAATCTTTGTGCATTCTTATTTGCCAGAATCCTGATTTGCAATCAAATTTGCTAAACCAAGTTCTTTTTTCAATAAGTTGAATAAGATTGTTTTTATCTGGGATCTTGTATGTGTCTTGAACAAGATTGTTGTTTAAGGCTCGATAGTCTATGACCATCCTGGCCTTTCCTCTGAGTTGTTCAGCGTGATTGTTAACTAAAAAGGCTGGACTATTATGAGGGCTCTGTGACGGTCTGATTAACCTTTGCTCAAGGAGTTCTTTGATTTGAATATGAAGTTCCTTTGTTTCATTAGGATTGGCTGGGTAAGCCTTTCCATTTATCTTTCGCTCTGGGTCTATGAGTCGGAGCTCACATTCGTATTTGTCTTTTTGCCACTGAGCTGTAGGATTTGTGCCTAAGATAGGTTCTGTGAGTTTTCTAAGCTTAGCTTGAGTTTTTGACTCTTTCTTTTGCTTGGAGTTTTCAACTGAGTGTTGATATATTTCTGCGAGGTAACATTCAATGTTATGACAGTCGCATCCTGAGTTAGGATTAGAGTTGCACATGGTGCAGGAATTTTTTGGTTTAGGGTTTAGGGTAGGAGAAGGAGGCGAGAGGTGGTACCGGCGACGACCTCTCGCCTCCTTCTCCTACCCTAAACCCTAAACCAAAAAATTCCTGCACCATGTGCAACTCTAATCCTAACTCAGGATGCGACTGTCATAACATTGAATGTTACCTCGCAGAAATATATCAACACTCAGTTGAAAACTCCAAGCAAAAGAAAGAGTCAAAAACTCAAGCTAAGCTTAGAAAACTCACAGAACCTATCTTAGGCACAAATCCTACAGCTCAGTGGCAAAAAGACAAATACGAATGTGAGCTCCGACTCATAGACCCAGAGCGAAAGATAAATGGAAAGGCTTACCCAGCCAATCCTAATGAAACAAAGGAACTTCATATTCAAATCAAAGAACTCCTTGAGCAAAGGTTAATCAGACCGTCACAGAGCCCTCATAATAGTCCAGCCTTTTTAGTTAACAATCACGCTGAACAACTCAGAGGAAAGGCCAGGATGGTCATAGACTATCGAGCCTTAAACAACAATCTTGTTCAAGACACATACAAGATCCCAGATAAAAACAATCTTATTCAACTTATTGAAAAAAGAACTTGGTTTAGCAAATTTGATTGCAAATCAGGATTCTGGCAAATAAGAATGCACAAAGATTCTATCCCCTGGACAGCATTTAGCGTCCCTCAAGGAAAATACGAATGGCTAGTCATGCCTTTCGGTCTCAGTATCGCTCCTCAAGTCTTTCAAAGACGAATGGATGATATCTTTAGAGAACACAGAGACTATTGTTTAGTCTATATTGACGACATTCTTGTCGCTTCACACACAGAAACAGAACATTTTCAACATGTTCAAGCTATCCTTAACGAATTTGAGAAACACGGTATCGTGATCTCTCCCAAAAAATACGAACTCTGCCAAAGAGAAATAAAATTCTTAGGAGTTCATATTAAGCAAGGAGAAATATCTCTACAAGATCATATTGTCAAAAAAATTCTTGACTTCCCAGAAATCATAACCAGCAGAAAACAATTGCAGAGTTATTTAGGAATCCTTAACTGCGCTAGTGATTTTATTAAAAACCTAGCAAAATATCGCAGTAGTCTCTCGGCCAAATTAACAAAAACCGAACAAACAAATCCTTTCAAATGGACTGAAAGAGATATAGCTATAGTTCGGGAATTACGAGAAATAGTAAAAACTATTCCTCCTCTCAGCCTACCTAATACTGAAGATACTTTCATCCTTAGAAGTGATGCCTCAGATAAACAATGGGGAGTTATCTATATGACCAAAGACCCCAAAGATTTAGAAAAAAGAAGAAAAATTTGTTGTTATAAATCAGGAACTTTTAATCCTGCCCAGTGCAATTATCATGCTCATGAAAAAGAGTTATTAGCTGTAATCTTTGGCATTGATAAATATGCTCTTTTTCTCAGACCAAAAAGATTTATTGTCGAAACAGACTCTAAATTTGTACAGCATTTTAGAAATGCACCACTTCGAAAATTAACTCAGAAAAGGCTGATTAATTGGCATCATTTTTTAAATGAATTTGATTTTGATATCATTCATATCTCAGGACAAAGAAATGAATTAGCAGATATCTTATCTCGTGAACAAATATTTGCTAACTCTTCTACTGACTCAGAGTTATGTTTTTCTTTCAAGATAAGATGATGTTTCGAGGAAAAGGAGTAAGAGTTCCTTCCAGAGGAAGAGGATACACAGAAACTCCCATAGGAAGACAAAGCTTCCAGGCACACAGTATGGTCTCCAAAAGACCTCTCTCAGAGCAAGAAATGGACAACCAGTTTCTGTTCCAACAATTCCAGGAATATCTGGCGCTCAGGACTTTGTCTCTTGAAGACAATAATAGTGAAGCCTCTAGTCTAAATGACTATGCTCCCTCTCAGAAAATCCTCAAAAGCGAGGACTCCACAGAAATTGACCCTACCACAGAACCTTGGATGACTGTATCCTCCTCTAAGAAGCCTTCAGCTTCCTCTCAGCTAAAAGAATATAGGCATATTATCACAGATATAGACCAAGTTCTATATCCTCCCAGCATCTCAAAAGAAGGATTATCTCAGAAAAATCTGGTAGGGAATGTCTACCTAAAATATATTGCACACAGAGAACAGTTCCAAATGGGACACTTAAGAAAAGAGTTTACGAGAGAAGAACTCTTGATTGCAGATAATATCTGGCATGCCTTTGAAAGGCAATACAAAATTGAAGGCAAACAGGCTATCATCGCCTCTCTCAGACATATGCGGTCTCAAAGAAACCTCATATCACAGGCTCAGCAAGAAACAAGAAGTCTTGCGAAAAACATGACTGAATCTACTGGGATAATCTCCTATGCAGAAGTTACAGGCGCCTTTAAAACGCCTATTTATCGAAGACTCAATTTTAGGGTCTTCCTCTCAATTGAATCTTTCTATGGCACCAGCGACACCACCAATGTCTCCTCAGAAACAACGAGACTTGAGGCTTTTCTTACTCAGTTGATAGGTGACTCCTACAGTAAAGAAAATATTACTCTTCTCCGAGGCGGAAGCAATCAGACTCCTATCTTAATAGTTGATAAACCCTCATATGAGATCATCAACCTCACAGAGTTTACACTTCTGTACAAATACGGATTCATTGCCTTCCTCAAAATCCATAGAGAAGAAGACTTACTCCTCCTCCCAGAGACAGAGAAATGGGTGATTAGAAACCTGATGCATGAATACCCATATGTCCTGCATACAATGATCCTTGCCCCTTATGGATCTCCTGCTAAATCCTTCTCTTTAATAAGGATTTTAGAAGAAATACCCTCTTGGGTCTCAGAAGTTCCATCCTTTGCCCCAGAAAGACAAGTTCCTATCACCATGTATCATCGAGAACAACAGCGAACTGAGCTTGTCAGAATGATCAGCGGAAACCTCCGCAATCCTCAGTCAAAATATTACACCATCTATCTCTCAGAAACTCTAATTATTCAAACACCAGAGGTATATGGAAATGGCACAGTTGAGCGGATGAAACCGCATCAAACCCCTATCAAAGTAGAAATCCTCTGCAGCATGGAAACCTTTGTCACGCTTGGAATACGTGACCTCTCAGTTCGTCAGAATGTCTTCAAAATGAACCCAGATCTTACGGAGGAATTGTTACTTGGGCTTGCTGATGATTATGCACCCGACTCAGAAGACAACCCGGATCCAGAAAGCACAGTCGATGGATCGCAGCTCGGCCCGACCGACGAATTGCAGCCCGAAGAATCTTTTATGATGGCGTAAGCATAGTCAAAAGAAAAAGGAGCGTCTCATTGGCAAACAAGAAGAGACGTCTGCACAGTAAAGATTCTCTTCAGATAAGAGCTGGTCTCTAAAACCGTGCCAACACAGTGCACCTCTCAGTCTATAATGGCTACAGTAGCTACTGTAGTCACAATTATATGTACAGTATCACTCACATGTAAACAGTTTTTCTTTTGTCTCTTTATGTGTAACTCTCTCTATAAATACCCTTCCTCATTCATTTGTAAGACACGACTAACTTCCGGAGAAGCCAATCTCTTAGGAAAATAGCAAACAGCCCGCAGGTATGGCAGGCTAATCTCCCTCTAGAATAGCCAGAAGGGCTAAGCCTTGTTGTAATATGTTTATTTTGTTAATAATATGAGTTATTCTCCTGTCTATCTTTCGGAATGATGTTTGGTTTCTTCATTACAGATTATCTGTGTTTAAGCATGCATGGCTCTCGTTGAAAGTTATGATGGCCATAGTGATGACCTTAAGCCTGGTATGGACCTTTGAGGACTATTGCCGTTAGCCAAGAAAGGCGTTTAGGCGTTTTGTCCGTTGTCCATATACCAACAGGTGACCTACACATGGGTCGGTCTGAAGATGAGTCCATGATAAATCTTTCTCATGAGCACAACTTACCTCTCAGTTTTTGCTTATCACCTTGAGACCATTAACCAACCGTCTAAACCGGAAGCATAGGTGGACCTTAACCCACCTTATTAATCTTTATAAATATTGTTGCACCTGGCTGCCTGACTGGTTATTCTACTCTCTCTCTGCTTTAACCACTCTCTTTCCTTTTGTCACCGGTAAGTGTTAAGTTTGTTGTTTCAGTTTTTGTAAAAAAAAAAAAAAAAAAAAAAAAAAAAAAAAAAAAAAACCCTCTTCTTCAGTTTGGTATCAGAGCCATATACCTTCTTGGCTCCCTCGTCACCATGCAGTGGAGTGCATGGAAGAGTGACACAACACTCTCAGAGACCTTTCCAGGTTCGGATGAATCTGGTGACCCAGACAACCCTCGGTACTGCTTCAACCGAGATCCAGCCGAGGCAGATGCCCAACACAGAATATTTTTAGCTGAACTAGCTCGAGAAAGAGCTCAAGCAGAAGCTTCAGCACAACCAGATACCTCAGATCTAGAACTCAGCATGACTGGGTTAACCCTGGAACCCGATACCGGTTCCCCGTCAGGGTCCGAACCAACTCCTTTTGGTAGTCCCACCTACCATCGGCCCAGTATAGACGTCCCTCCAACAGGAACGCTAACTCCTCCGTCTTTCGACGATTTTACATGGGAAAATCTTGCTCTCTTTGAGCGATTTTTAGTTGTCAGCATAGCAGCCCTTGAACAGGCTCTAGCTCTACCCAGAACAACCCTTTGGCGAGACAATGTAGCCGTCTTGCTAACATTAGCCAAACGATACAGACATCGTATGCTTTTAGAAAACATGCTTTTTGAAAAAAAAGAAAGGTTTGACATTTTTCAAATCATCCTCAGAAATAGACGTCTGCTAACAGATGCTTTGTTAGCTGCCCTTAGAACAAGGCACTTGTTCATCATCCAGCCAGACGGAACAATCGTCTATTCTGTAGATTCGTATGTACTCGAAACAGTACAAATGACTACGCTCACAGCTCTCTACAATTTTGAGGACAGGTATAATGATGCCTTTTCTAGTTTAGTTACACATGCCACAGAAAATAACTATGGCCGCTCAGTAATTAATTATGTTATTCATGGATAAAACACCCAAAAGCATTATCAGCCGTATATACTCTTGGATATACGGAAACAAAGACTATGCTCTTCTTTCTGAAGAACTTCGTCCCACTTCAGACTGTTGGGAACCACACAGTAAGTATGCACATGCTAGACACATCTCTAGCCTCAACCCCAGCCTTAGTGAATTTGTCGCACTAGGCAACCACACGAATGATCTGCTTTTGTGGACACTGGAAGGCTTAGGCAAACTAAGCAATACTCAGACAGAAAGAGCGAATGAGCTCAAGTTACAGTTAGATCTTCTAGATAAGATCCTCAGTGAAATCAATACACAGCTACCTTCCAACTTGGTAGAAGTACTTTCAGCCTTACTGGAATCTAGTCAAGACATAAAAAAATGTCAAACACAGATTTTTGAAGATACTCAAGAAATTTTAAATTATCTTGAAAACTCTAGACTTCAAGAAGAAGTCTCTGAAAAAATCTTTACAGATATTCAAGAAATTCTTAGGTTAATAAAACCTATGTCAGAAAAAATTGTAGCCATTGGAAAAGCTACAGGCTCAGATTTTAATTAAGTTTCATATGTCGATTATGCAAATCATCCCTTATGAAACCTCAGTGCCATCAAAAGGAGTAAAAACTCCTTCACTTCCTGAATTCCTTCAGAAAATAGAAAGTTTTATTAAAAGTGGAAAAAACTTTTTAATTGAAAAACATGAGTTAGAACAAACAAACACTTTAAAACTTACTCAGTTAATCGGCAAAAGCCAAAATTTTCTCTCCTCAGGAATCCTTCAATTAAGAGAAGAATTAATTGAATCAGAAAAAATCAAAGGACAAAATCATGAAAATCTTAGAAAAGGACTTGAAAGATTTTTTCAAGTTTTTACAGAATATCAACAGAGTCTAAGCAAAGGATTAAATTCCTTAGCCTCACAGTTACATAGTAACCTTCATAGACAAGAAGTCCTAACACAGACTTTAGCAGAAACTAAAGTTCAAATCTCAGAACAAGAAGCTGTTCTTAATCAGCTGTCCGTCCAACTCTCAGATCTAAGATTGTTCATAGAAAACGATCAAAACCTCCATTCTATAGCTGACGCAGTTAGAACGAATCTTGATTATTTTGAAAAAAACTGCAGATTAATTGAAGACGCTTGCGCCTCTTTAGGATCAAGCATTCACAGTATAAAATCTTTTGTCGAACAAAACAAAAGAGAAACTCAGAATAATTTAAATAGTCAAATGACTATACTTAAAGAAATATATGAAAAAATTTCTCTGCTTGAACAAAAGCATGAATTAAACTCAAAAATTCGAGAGAAGCAGATAAATTCTCTTAAAACCCAGATACAAAATCTTTCTGACAAAGTTCAGAGCTCAGCCAAAAAGACTGAGGTCTCTCCTCAGTTACAACCTCCTAATCCTCCATTAGGAAGAGCACAGATAAACATGTTTCAATTAAAGAAATTTGGTGAAAATGTTAAAGCCAAATATTTTGAAAATAAACCACAAATGGATTGGTCAAAATTTGGAGATTCCGAATGGAAAGTTATAGAAAATGCTATAACAAAGCAAACTTTGCCCCCAGTTAGATACAAAGATTTGTATACTAATGGAGAAACTCCTAAAGGAAAAGATTACGAACTTGCAAAATGGAGTAATCTTGTTACAGTTACTCAAACTATGCAAAAATTTGATGTCTTCCATCCAACATGGATAGATCTCAGAAGAAAACAGGGATTTCAGTATTTATCCCATGGTCTTTTTCAGTGTAGAATTCAAGGACTACACCTCCCAGATCCTAATATACGAATTTGCCTCGTTCTTGTAGATGAACGAAACTCAGTATTTAGAGACAGTATTATAGGCATTGGTCAATTAGATTTAAGAAGTAATGTTGCCTATTTCAATGTCATTCCAGGCTATGTTCTGCCTATTACCTCAGCCAGATATATCAAACTCCTCGTTAACACACAGGGTTATGAAAACTATATAGTTAACGAAGGAATTCTTTCAGTAGAATTTCAAAGTTATTGCATGTTCTGTATGAACTCTCAGGATGGACTCCTCCCTCACATTCCTAAAGGACGAATTAATGAAGAAATTCTTATTCGTACCACTAGAGACATGGAAGATTATACATTTCGGAGGATACCTACAGCAGGTATGTTATCCGATGATAACTTCAGAATATGGAATTTTCCAGAAACTGTTCCTTTTAAGAAAAAGTACAACACTCTAGATTTTGTACAACAGGAAGGAACCTCAGTATCGTTAAAATTTGGAAAACCAACTTCAGTAATTTCTAATACCCCTTCAGAAGAAGCGGTAATCCACTCAGGCATAAATTTTGCCTCTCCCAGTTTCTCTAGGCAAAGCTTTTCGGAAGCAAGCTCCTCTAGAAGAAAACCTTTTATCCAATTACCCAGATCACAATCTTTTTCCCAGACTGAAACACCCTCTAGGACAAGACCTTCTCCTAGAACTCAGATTAATATGTTTTATTTTAATAAAGCAAAAAACTTTCAAGAATTAGATCTGCTTTTGCAAGGCAAAAAGCTTCCAGATGAAAAACCCAACCTTCCACCCGCAGTTCAGGTATATACAGCTCGTGTTTATGATGAAGAACCCGAAGCTAGAACTCAGAAAGAAAATATCGAGTTTAAAACTCCAATCTTTTCTTCTAACAAAAAGAAGAATTCTCAGAAACCTATAGCCTCCAAATTCTTTGAAGGAAAAACATTTATGGCCGAACAAGCCATTAATCCTATAGGAATAAAACTCAATTTAGATGGAATCAGAGACGTTAAAAGCGCTCTCAAAAAGTGGAAAGAACAGATGGAAATTTGTTTTAGCCTCCAGCCTACTTGGAACACAGAAAGCTGTCATAGCTATGCAGAACTTTCCTTAGAAGGAAATGTTAAGAGTTATATTAAATTCCTTAAGAAAGGAACCACAGAAGAACATCGAAATCTCTTACTAGAGTTTCAAACAGTATATCAGACTCGACGCAATGTCGATGGATATGTGTTCTTAATCTCAAAAGAGTTTATAGGACAATCTCAGATTACTCATCTTAATGAGGAACAAGAACAAGCTAAATACAAGCTCGCTCAGTTACAAATTTGTAATCTAAAGTTTTTAGAAGAATACACTAATAACTTTAGAGCTATCTTTTATAAATGTGAAGACGATAGTCTTAAAGACGAATACTTTCGCAAAATCCCAGTAATCGGTGACTCCCTCTTTCAATCATATCAAACATGGAAAGGAAAATTTAATGGAGTTAACCATATTAAAGATAATTCTTTAGGTGAAAGAATTAACTATACTCAGGATTATATTGCTCAACGAAAGAAAATGAGAAAAGAGCAAAAGCTGATTGAATCAGCCTTCTCAGAAGTATCATTTAAAGATGAAAGAGATACTAATCCCTCTATTCAATGGGGATGCTCAGAAAACAAGTATAAAGCTTTTCTTAAAAGAAAAAACTTTTCTTTTCCCAGAAAAAAAAAACATAAGTTTCGAAAATCACTTTCTTTCAAAAATCCAGA